>CM074734.1:63700858-64943358 GCA_037367245.1 Phrynocephalus guinanensis | reverse complement strand
TGCTAACTTGACTTGGTTTGGAAATGAGTGCTGCCCATACAGTATTATTCAAAGTGTTTTGTAGGTGGAAGCACAACAGATCACATTAGTTTGTGTACATTTTGTCCTGAAAGCACATCTTGTATTAATCAGAGCCAATAAGAGAAATTGTGCACAAATGTGTCCAAGCTGTATTGTTCATTATTAGCAATCAGATTCAGTTTATCTGTAAGTTTGAGATTCTTAATTGGTCAAGGCTCTTATTGGCACACTTAATATTTGGTGTTCAGGAGGAAATAAAAAAATTCTGGTGCCTTCCTGCCTGTACAAGGCACACTTTTGGGCTGTGTCATTTAATGTGAGATATTAGCAGGCAAAGTCATAAGGAAAAATACACCTCCTGCAAAATACTCATCTGAAATATTCGAGCAGTGGCAAACATAGTGCTGGTCCATCTTGTCAAAAGTTAACAAGTCAATGTGAGGGATGCTTCTTGCGCCTGAAGCACATTCAATCCATTTTTAAGTGTGGATGAGTAAAGTAAGCACAACACGATCTAAGACTCTCCTGAACCTGAAATGGACTTCATTCTGTGATTCAGAAAGACATGATTGTGGCAATAGGTGTACATCATGTGGAATGGGGAGACAAAAATGGTGCTGAGTTATTTATTTATTTATTTATTTATTTATTTATCATTAGATTTATATACCGACTATTTGGCAGAAATGTTGTAAACCAACCTCTGGGCGGTTTACAACATTTTAAAAACTGATTACGAAATACAGATACAAGACTATAATAAAAAGAAAAAATATTACAAATGAAAACATAACTAAAGCAACAACATTCATAAAAGTCAAAGGTAAGTGAGATAAGCTAATGGCGGGTGAGATTAGATCACTAAATCAATAAGGCCATGTAACAGTTCATAACCAGGAAAAGCAGATTGAAATAACCAAGTCTTCAATCTGGAGTATAAGACTAAAAGATAAGTAAATACAGTGGACTCTTGTATAACAAATGGTTTGTATAACATAAAATCTGTACAACATAAAAAATTCCAGAGATAGGGGAAATTTGCTCAACATAATCGCCTATGGGGTGAATCTGTACAACATAAAAATGAGATCACTCTGTTTTCGTTGCATTCCTATGGGAAATTTGTACAGTATAAAGGAAAATTTGCTTAACATAATTTCATTTGGAACAAATTTATTCCTTTATACAAGGTACCACTGTAAAGAGATGAAGGAGAACTAATTGGAGTCCACGCTTACTCCTGGAGGTCTCATTAATGGTATATAGCACTCTGGCCAGTTGAAGTGGAAGTCACTTCAGTGCCTCTGTTGGTATGTTTGTACTGTTTGAGGATGTTCCATTTAAGTGGCTGAATGAAACAATATTTGAGGTGAATGGTGAATGCAAGACCTTGTAATAAGTGCCAGGATTCTGGCTCTGAAAACAATGTTGAAACTCTTGGGCGAGTCCTTGGTTGATGAGCCGGAACTGCAGGAAGACGTCCTTGCATGATATAACACAACATTCCCTGTCCCTCCACCAATTTGAGTATCTGTTTTGATTTAGATCTTTCTCTCAGCTGCCCCATTTCCCCAACAAGCTGACATTGCAAAAGGTCAGAGAAGAACAGTAGCAGAGCACAGGCATAGTACCCTTTCCTGGAATAAGATCGGATCATCACAACTGATTAAGCCCAGAAAGTTGTGCTGTGCTGCAGAATGCGGCCTAGCACTAATTGGCATGTGTGTAACTTAATAGGAAGAGTCACTGGGCATATCCGACGGACAAACAAACACCTATGGGTGGTGGGGTTTTTTGCCTCAAAGATTTGACTTCCTTAAGTCCCATTACTTTTGGATGCCTGCTGCCAACGCACAGCGGGTGAAGAAGAGCAGAGGGATTGTCATCACAGCTGCAGTGAAATGTGTAAAAACAGTTCACAGCAGCTCTAGTTAAATGACAGTCATTTGCTCTGTCCTCGCCCTCCCTTCTCCCATAATCCATTGTTGCAGGTCATCCGTATCCCTTGATGATGATTCTGTTTTGCTGATCCTTTTGTTCAGGTCTTCTCTTTCCAGATGTATATCCACTAGAGATGGGCACGAAACAAAAAAAAAATTGTCCCATTATTCGTTATTCATTTTGTTATGTAGCGAAACAATAACGAAAATTGTGATGAAATTGGAACGAACCGAAACAGAACCACAAAAATTAGGTTCGTTACATTTCGTTTTTATTAATGGTGACGCGCAATGAAATGAGCTGTTTTTAAATGTTAAAAAACATCCTGAATATCCATAAAAACCCAGCGATAATTATTTATTCTGCCTGATAATACCTACCAGGGGGGTTGAGGTCCTTAAAACATGCATTTATGTCTTTTCTCAGATCACTGTATTTTTTTCCTTTAAGGGGAGTTTAGGGGACATCAACCCAAAATGGCTCCCAGATGCCTAATATTGATTTCTTGGGTATTAAAACGCCCTGGACATCTGTAAAAACGCAGCAATAATTATTTGAAATTAGTACCTACCAGGGGGTTGGGGTCCTTAAAATGTTTGTTTTTGTCTTTCTCCCATCGCAATGTATTTTTTCTTTTCGCTTTAAGGATGACATAAAAATGGATTCCAGCCACAAAATGGATTCAAGCCATGTGATGGGATCATGTAAATTCTTGGACAATTTCAACCAATAGCATGCCCAGGTTGCAGACTGGGTAGGTGTGGCAGCCACAGAGGGCATAAAAGGCTCTGGCAGCCCCCTTCCTCCTTGCAGTCTGCGGTGGGAGTTACGGTGGGATTGCTATCTCTGCAACTTGTTACTTTAGGCCAGCCAGGCAGGTGTGTGTCTCTGTGTTCGTGCTGGCTGCAGCCTGGCTCTTAGGGGAGAGAAAAAAGAGATTTCTCTTGCAGCTTCCCTGTGTGCATGCGTACCTCTCGGTGAGTACCCTCCCCTGCCCCACAGTCACTCTGCGGCTGCCTTACGCCCTGGGCAATGCCCGCCACTGCCTTTACAGCCTCCCTGCGTACCTAGTCTATACTGTGTCTCTGCCAGCATCATTTTTTTTAGTGTTTTCCCTCTGGTCTGGGGCATAGGGGGACACCCGCACGTGGAAATGCTTTAAATCGTGCAAAAAGTGGGTAAAAACGGAAAACAAAAAAATGAAACAATTTTTTTTCAAAAAATTAGTGAAAAATGAAAATGAACCGAAACGGGACCCACAAAGAAAAACAAAACACCGAAAAATCATTTTTTCGATTCGTGCCCATCTCTAATATCCACGCAGGCTCTTGGTGCCCCTTGTGGCAGGTGGAGGGGGTGTCACAGCCGCCAATACTGGGCTGAGTTGGGGAAGGACAGGCAGAGCTAGGGGTCACGAGTCACCCCTTCATACTTCTTAATTCCACAGTATCGCCCTAGAGCCGGGGTGTCTAAATGTCAGCCCTCCAGATGTTTTGGACCACAACTCCCACAGTCCTTTGTCATGGCAAATACAGGCTTGGAATTCTGGGAGTTGTGGTCCAAAACATCTGGAGGGCCAAAGTTTGGACACCTCTGGACTAGAGGCTCATTGCTTTGTTGGAAGAGGGTCACTTTCAGGCCGCATGTCGACCCAAGAGGTTGAATCATGGGCTTGCTGGCCTTTTTTTTTGGCCAGGATTAGCATTCACAGCATCTTATGACGCCATTCAGTCCATTGTCATTGAAACACAGTAAGCTGCACATATTCAAGTATAATTAGATCCATTACAACATGAAAGGATACTTAAGATCAAAAGACACTAATGCGTCTCTATTGGAATACTAATAACATGTCACTTCAAAAAAAAAAAATTTCCTTAGCAGGCTGTTGGTCGTCCGTGAATGGAACATTCTTCTGCTGACCCGTGAGCCTTATGCTTTTTTTAATGTTAACACACTTTCTTCCTTACCTTTTGCCCTCCATAAGCACACTCCAAGTGTACCTCCCGAAATAGATTGCCTTTGAGGCAAGCCAATGAATACGCAAGCAGCAATGACATCAGGATTGAGTAGATCTTAATACCCGTGGCCGTGCTGGCCAGTACGTACGTGCCTGCGTGAGGCAGGGAATTGTCAGAGGCTTTGAAGTATTCATGGCTGGAGCTGATAAAAACGGCATGGAAGGTGTGCGTCAGCTTTTTATAAGAATAACCAAGTTAGGCCAGAATCATGCTTACTGGAGGATGGATTGGAACAGCTTCTTAAATAGCTTTTCAAATGAGCACTGAAATATAGGAAAGCCAAAAGGAAAAAAAAAAGGGGGGGGAAGCTTTTGGATTGCTGCTACAGATTTTCTTTTTAAAGAAAAAAGTATATGTAATATTTGTTACGCATCATGATGCATGGGTTTCAGTAATTATTATGTTATAATCATCTTTTCTCCTATTCTTTGTTTCTTCTTTCTACCCGTTGATAAAACAGATTCCATACTTGGTAATATTGCGAGTCCTCGTTTTCTTTGATTCTCATTGTCAGTCTGTCCCTCCCTCCACATTCCAAAATTTTCTTAATAATCATTTCATCTGTTGGCGGTTCTTCACTTTTCTAGCGTTGTGCCCAAACTCTCCTCCCTGCTGTCAGAATGTGCAGTATTAGATAAGTATTTTGTTTGTTTAAATTTTCTGGTAGTGTGCACAGTAAAAACAGCTCTGGGCTAAAGTCTCCATGTATTTTTGTCATTCTAATAAACCAGGGATGTATTTTAATCCAATATATTTTCACTTTAGCACATGTCCACCGTGCGTGGTAATAAAACCCCGCTTCTTGTGCACATTTCCAACATTTACGAGACAAATTTGGTAGCATTTTAGCTAACTACAGATTTTTCAGGACCTTGGCTTGTTTTTAAAGCACCTGAAAGCTGCCTTATACTGAGTGCGGCTGTTGGTTCATTTGGGCTGGATAATGTTGACACTGGCTGGGACTTTCCAGGCTGGAGATGCTGGGAAGGAAGGTGGGAACCTCTGTATTTGCTCTACCGTGAAGCGGCAGTCTGTCCCCACTCAGTAAGATGAATTAGTTGCTGCTAATTGTTATTCTTGGTGCACTGAATCTGGCTTCTGACCCAGAAATAGCCCAGGTATTGCAGCTGTTTGACTTTTCCCCCCTTCTCCCACCGACTGGAGGAAAATTGGTGTTGGTCGTGTGTCGTCTCCGTAACTTCAAACAGTCAACCATCCAACTCAAGAACGGCAAGCTTTGCCTAGGCTTGCATGCAGATGCCCTGAGCAACTGGCCTTCTCCCAAAACAACTTCTATCCTTTTCCATGTCATCCCTTATTTTTGTTGCTGCTCACTTGCTCAAAGTGTTTAACACTTCTTGAATGCTCTTTCAAAGAAATATTAATGATATGCAGATTGGTTATATTTGCATGATTGCAACCGCAGAAATAAAGGCTTCCTTGCTGGTAATAAGGTATTGGATTTGTTTATCGCGTACACAGCCCTTGGCTGGGTGGCTTCAGATCAAAGGTTCAAAGGCATTAGCTCATAATTGCTTCTGATGGCAGAGTCTTCCGATAATGTAACAGGGCCTTTCAAAATAGTGTAAGTAGCCTTGGAGGCAGAACTTGATTTTTGCTTTCATCATGGAAGAAATTGTGCCAGTTTCAAAAGCTAAACCTGCAAGAAAAGTGTTCCAAAGCCGTCTGCTCCAAAACCTACCCAAGAGGCAGGGCAATCCCATCATCTACTTTCTACTCGCTTTCCTCCTCTTTTCTGCCTCCATTCCATCTGTGGAAGAGCCCCGTGGCGCAGTGGTTAAATGCCTGTACTGCAGGTAAAACCGTGCTCACGACCTGGGGTTCAATCCCAGGTAGCCGGCTCAAGGTTCACTCAGCCTTCCGTCCTTCCGAGGTTGGTAAAATGAGTACCCAGCTTGCTGGAGGGATGGCCATGTGTAGCCTGCGTACTGTAATTAAAACTGTAGACCGCCCAGAGACTACTTGAAGTGGTATGGGTCGGTATACAAACAGAACACTTTGCTTTGCTTTTGCTTTGGAAGTAATGGGCAACATGTGGCATCCCAGGTGTTTTTTTTTTTAAGTACAGTGGTACCTCTACTTATGAGAGGCTCTACTTACAAGCAATGTGACTTAAGAGCGGAAAACTGTTATCATTTTAACTGCTGCCTTACACATTTTAGATGTGGTCTGCTCTACTTACAACCCCCTCTCCCCCCGATTTATTTATTTATTTATTTGATTTTTATAGATTCAGCTGCTCTACTTATGAGTTGTTCGACTAATGAGCATGCAATCAGAACTGATTAAACTCATAAGTAGAGGTACCACTGTGCATCATCTCTTCCCCATTGACAGTGCTATGTACAGGGTTGCCACTTTCTGGTAAATCAAGGAAAGTCAGGAAAATGTTAATTCGAGAAGGAAAGTCAGAGAAATTGGTCTGAAGTCAAGGAAAGTTGGGGAAATTGTGATTAAAACATATTCAAGCAGTAGATTTTTGGCCTGCTGCTGCAAGCGCATGCCCCGTTCTTGTAGCAACTGCAATAGAAAAGTAGGAAAATACAAGTAAAACTTAATGGTGCCCTTTCCAAGCTCCACCTTCTGCTCAGCTCTGCCCCCAGCAAACCAGACCTACTGTGCTTGTTGAGCTCTGTCCCTGCATGATTTCAAAGATCTGCCAGTAACATTTGCAAAGCAAGGCTAGTTTAAACATGTAAGCAATATACAAACTTTAAACATCCACCTCTTCCCATTCCCTCTCCACTAGTACTGCATTTAATTCAGATATAAAGTTAAGCATGTCCTTGGGTCATGCTTGGGTATGGAATGGAAGTTTTATCTCCTGCTAAACCCAGCACAGAGTCTGGGAAGTCAACAAATGTTGGTCAGGGAAAGTCAGGACAATGAAAAATAATATTTTAGCGGCAACCTAAGGAGGACCAGTGAACTTTGGGAGTGCCACAAAAAGCCTGACTCTGATCTCGGTGATCCAGACTATGTTACTGCACAGCATTTATTCTGATCTATATGAAATTGTAGATGGTGTCTATGGGGGGGATAGATACAGCATTCCCCAAATTCAGTGGCTTAGCCCTATTAAAGTACTAGATCCATTGAGCCTGTTGCTGAATAAGTTAACACTTACATAAATTGCATTGGCTCAGTGGGTCTGCTCTAGTTGAAACTGTTGGCGAATTTAGGATGTTATTTGTTAACAATACTTGAAGTTTAGATATCAACAGAGTCCCTTGTCGGGAGTAAATGCCACATGCTCAATCCTCAAACTAATTCTTGGGCACAGCACCAAGGCATCCTGCAGTCTGTTTTCTGATGCCATCTGTTCGGCCAGCTGCTGAATTCCTCAGGGAAGGCCCATGGAGAATATCCAGAATCCTATAGGGAAGTCACAATCAGGATAGAAACGTTTCGCTGTTCATCCAAACAGCTTCATCGGTCTGACCGATGAAGCTGTTTGGATGAGCAGCGAAACGTTTCTATCTCTCAAAAAAAAGAAGTCCAGTAGCCATGACTCAACTCCCAATTAAACGAACCTGGATGACTGAGAATCTTCACAGAGTCACAATCAGGATAATTCCCAACTGAAGCATCTACAAGGACCCATGAGATATTCTTCTTATGATGCCACCTCTTCTGTTTTTTCCTCTCTCCTCCCCAACCCATGCCCCCATTCAGTGGGAAATTGCGGGAATTCTCTTCTAGGAATTTTACATCTTCTGGAAATGCAGTGAGTGGACCATGGAGAAGCAGAGAAATGTGTTCATCCATGGACGGCTTGGGAACGGTACCCAGCCGCACTCACAATTGCCTGGCGATGAGGGTTCAGCTTCCCTCCTGTGCAATCCCCTGGCTGAGGGGAAAGAGTCACTACAGAGAGGTTGGAAAACTGCACCAAAATGGAGAGATTTCTCCTAGTTTTCCCACCTCTTATTCATATGTTTAGTAGATAAAACTTGATTCTTGTGGCCTTCTGCTTCATCCTTCCTAGCTTCCTAATGGATTTCTATTAGCACTACCAAGTAGCATTGCGGTGATGGTAGACTGCAACAGCAGGTACTTGCCATTACCTATTGGGACTGCTCTGAGGAAGAGGGTTTTGCCCCTGGAATACAGTGGTCCCCTGCCCTTTCGCGGTTCATATACTGCGGTCCCGCTATATCACGGGACTGCAGTATATGAAAAAAGGACCCCTAGGGTAAAGAGGGGAAGTCCTGATTCAAGCCTCCCATACTTGCCCCAGGACTGGAGCTGCCCTGAGCAGGCCTGTGAGGGCCTTCCTGGGCCTTCTGGAGGCCCCAAAAGGGTCTCCCTGTGAAGTGGAAGTGACTTCCAGATTGCTGAAATGGTTTTCGGTTTACTGGAAATCACTTCCGGTTCGCAGGGAGGCCCTTTTGGGGCCTCCAGAAGGCCCCGGAAGGCTCTCACAGGCCCGTTTTGGGTAGGGCCAGGCTGGGCGTAAGTACAAGAGCCCCCAGCTAGCCCCCCCCCCCAGGCCTGACTCAACCTGCATCCGCATATCGCGGATTTTCATTTATTGTGGTCAGGTTAGGTACCTAACCCCCGCGATAGGTGGGGGATCACTATATTAGCAATGTTTTGCTATTTTTATAGTAGCCTAAAGGTACCGCCTGTTCCACTTTTGTATTTGTCTTTTGTGATGTCTACAGGGCTCCTCAAATGGTTTTGCTTTAACCTTGACTGCATCTGTCTCTTTTGCATCTTTATGAACTATAGAAAACCAATTCCTGATCTTTCCCAGCCTTCTGTTCGTGGAAGTTAGATCAGAACGGACACCTCTGACCATCTGAAAGGAACAAGGAAAGATACAGTTCAGTCAGAAATCTTTCTGATATTGGGAGACTGAGCAGTTTCCACGCGAAACAAACATCTTTGATTCTTAGGCTTCATTAAGTTGTGTTTAATTTTAACTGGTGGCCGGATCCCTAAGGGACTGTGAGTTCATTCACCTTGGTCCCCTTAACCCTGCTGAATACAGGGCTTGTCCTGGTGGGAAGTGCATGCCTTGTGGCACGGAAACAGGGTGATCTGACCAGGGCAAGAAGCTTTCTTTCTTTTTCCTTTTGGCTTTCTGCTGTGCCTTAGATAAGGACTAGCTCTCGTTCACCTCTGCAGATAGAAGCTGCGTACCAGAGTGCAGGCTGTACCATGGGCAATGAAGCAGCAATATTGTGAATTGTGTCTGTCTGCAGGATGACATCGCTGTTGTGTTGAGCTCAAGTTCTCTAACTGGAGTGCTGAGTGGGTTTAATTATTTTTGCATTATTTTTCTACTCATTCATTTATTTATTTTTGTTTTGCAGGTTGTACCAGTCTGTCAAGCTTCTCTACTCCCTTGGGATCTTCTTCACCTATGCACTTCAGTTCTACGTCCCCGCAGAAATCATCATCCCTCCGGTCCTCTCCCAGGTCCCTCAGCGTTGGGCCTTATGGCTCAATCTGCTCCTGAGAGCATGCCTTGTCTGCGTCACATGTGAGTAAAAGGCCAAGATGGGTGAAGAGGATTTACCTTTTCCATTTGATGGGAAAGAAATGTCAGGGCACCTGGAGGTTCAGCAAGGAGGATGCCTTGTCCTGGTTGCATGTTTCTTATTTGCTGAGTCTTCTCTTGTGTGTCCGAAGAAGACAGTGCTGCTGAGGCATCCTTTCTTTAATTATTTGCCAGCTTTTTATACTGTGCCATCCAACCCAAAGCCTAATCTGGGCGGTTTACAGCAAAGCAAAATACAAATAATACAAATATAAGCGATATTTAAACACTCAAAATTCTTTAAAAAAGTCTCCTTGTTCATGCATGGGGAAGTCTGCCAGGATGAATCCCTAGTAGAATCTGCTTTCACTCAGTGTCTAAAGGCAGAGATCTGGATTTAGAGTTCCCAACGGCTGGGATGGAGAGGCAGACCCAGAGTGATCCGGAGGGCAGTTTTTGCTGTTTTCTCCTGTCCCCCTCTGCCTTCACAAAATGTGCTCCGTGGGGTTGAGGAGACCTACGGACCAGTGTTGAGCAGTGGTTCCCAAACTTGGGTAACCCAGGTTGGTCTGCAACTCCCGGAAACCGCAGCCTGCACAGCTGATGGGTGAAGGTTTCTGGGAGCTGCATCCCAAGAACACCTGGGTCACCCAGGGTTGGGAAACACTGAAGTTGAAAGATGGTGGCTGAGGGCTCTTAGAGGGTGGGGGATTGTCCCAAATTGCCTTGGTCCCCTGTCCTCTAGCCAGAGCCTCTGCTGGAATTTGGTCTCCCCTGTTGAAGGAAGGAAACTCTGGAGATAACTACAGGTCTTTTTTCCCCTTCCCCTTTAAAGAATTAGCATCAGTAAATGTGCTACCCAGATTTGGTGCCGTTCCTTGGAATGGTGGTTGCGCAGGCCCACTGTCATGAGCTAGTGTATTAATGCTGCTATCTTTTACCGTTTCTTCTGTTGCTAGAATCATTGGAGTCTCACAAGGTTGATTGCTTTTAAAATAAGTAAGAGAGGTTTATTGTAACACCCAGATGAAATACATTTAGCAATCACTTTGTATTCACATATACTGTACACATATACCTATCTAACTGGACAAACATTACTCTGGCTAACTAACACTGTACCACTTCCGGTCCCTATCTAACTTACCAAGGCATGTACAAGGATATATAAGCACACCGGCTCCATCCACAAGCTGTTCTGTTGTTTAAGCAGATCTGACATTTGCATAATATTAAGAAATAAATATCCACAACCTAAGCAGGCCATTACACCCACATCTCAGAATGGCTAATGAGGATGGGTCAAGATTTTTGGGAGGCTCTGAGAGCTTATTCTAACATTGATGGAAGAGCATTCTTGGTCAATGTGATAATCTCAGAGAGAGAAGGGACCAAGCTCCTGATGTTTGTCTTGATTTAGCTACTGGAAGACAAATAGAGGCTGAGAGAAGATAAACTAGTTTAATATAAAAGGGAATCCTGGCTGTGTGATCAGCCCCAAACATTGTCATCTTCAAGTTTTAGAGATTGGCTGTGGCCACTGTTGTGTACTTACCCCTTTTAGATATATGGTAGGATCCGGGACCCCCCCCCACGGATACCGAAATCTGCTGATAAGAACGAACGCTCAAGGAAAGGAAAGGAAAGGTAGAGGAGCCAATGGGTGAGCAGGTGGGGGAGCCAGGCCACCTCCTCTCCTTGCTGGCTGCTTTGCACACCCAGCTCAGCCAGCAGGGCAGAGGAAGAGGAGGAAGAGGCTCTTAGGAGCCTCCAGCCAGCCAGACCTATCGCCATGCCCACTGCACTCCCTTACCTATTTGCCTGCATGCTGGCTCTGGAGGTGGCTTCGGGGCCTGAGTGTACCGGTGGTGCTCTTGCTCTGGCAGGCAGCTCCTCTGGTGTGTATGGATTGGAGGAGGGGAGGGTAACACTGAGTGTCAAGGAGGACACCAGAAGAACTAGTTCTCCCAAGGAGCCGCCACTACTGCTTGGGCCAGGGGGCAGAAGGGCCCACCACCACCTTGACAAACCCCACCATGGTGCTGCGCCTTGCCTCTGCCCCCTCCAACTCCAATCTCACGGGTGGACACTCCCAAGCCATGCAGCCTCCACCTTTTTCACCTCAATATTGTGGGCGGGCGTTCCTGAGCCACACAGCCTCTGCCTTCTCTGCCGCCATTCGCATGGGTGGGCACTCCTGGCCGTACATAGCCCTCTGCAGCCACCTCTGACATCCCAGGCTGGTGCCCCTGGGCCATGTGGCCTCTGTACCCGCCACTGTTATGCTGCCTGGGCCACTCCAATACCACTGGCCCAGCCCCTTGCACCGCTGATCACCAACCGCAGATAACTGAATCCGCGGATGGTGAATCAACGGATACGGGTGTCTTACTGTATCCATGCTCAACTTAATTTTGAGATGAATGGCATTCCCCCAAAAGCCTTTGGACAGCCTGATCCTCCTTTAAAACAAAACATGTGCCTCCTGTCCAACTTGTTCTGTGGTAAATATAACGGGGGGCAGGGGGGACTTTTGATGCTACTTTTTGCTGCAACAAATTCACCGTTGAGGTGCAGGTGGTATTGTGGGGCCCAGTGGCTTCCAGAAGAATCCAGCTTGGTCCTTAGAGTCCCTGGAAGTTGCCAACCCCTTCCTTAAACAAAAAGTAGTGCATTTAAACCCAAGACATTTTCTAGCATTACCCGAAATCTCAGCTTCGGAACTATTGAAGTGTTTCTGCTAAAACGGAAGCAGCTGTTACATCCCTTGGAGTCTTTAAACAAAATAATCTGCTCCCAGACAAAATATTCACCATTATTAGACACATTACATATGGCTGCTTGCCCCAATGAGGTTTTTCATTGGGAACCAAGTGTATTTTGGCAGCCATTAGTCACATCTTTTTCCTTGATTTTGCCTCTCTTTACTTCCTGTTTTGATGCTGTGGCACTCAAGAAAGGTGACAGTAGCAACACCAGTTACGTTCGTGCACCTGTATGACAGTTTCAGAAGCATGTCTCTCTTTTTGCTTCTGATCACACATCTGCTTGCTCACTTGTTTCCAGAAAGACTGAGTTCCCAAAAGCCAACAGGATTTTGGCTTTTTAAAGGCGTGTGTAATTTCTCCTTAATTTATTTTTCAGTTAGCTTGATCCCTCCTTTTCTGTTTTTTTTATCCTTATGTGCTTTACTGTTTCATTCTCTCTCCTTTGAAAACTAAACTGTACGCACTTTGCAAAAATGAAAAAAGTAGTATGAACAGTCAACTTTTTTAAAACCACTTTTCTTCTCATCTCCCCCCCCCATTTTATCAATCTCTTGCCATTTTTAGCTTCATTTTAGTTTTTTGTTAGTTTTATGTATAAATATTTTATTATGTACCTTGTATTTTGGTTTTTAAAATGTATTCCTTTGTTGTTATCACATGTTGTAAGCCGCCCAGATTAGCCCTTGGTCTAGATGGGCGGTATAAAAGTCAAATAAATAAATAAATAAATAAATAAATAAATAAATAAATAAATAAATAAATAAATAAATAAATAAATAAAACTGAGGCCAGGCCCAGTAGAATGTCACAGGCATGCTCACTCCTTGTGGCCACACCCAGGGAGGTGCGGAAGTTGCTTACACGCAACCGCGCCTTCTCTGTGGTGGGTCCCTCGCTGTGGAATCATCTCCCGAGTGAGCTGCGCCTCGCACAGTCCCTGCCCGTCTTGAAAAAAGTGCTCAAAACCATGCTTTTTAGGGAGGCATTTGGTGACCTTTAATTCTTTTTCTCCCCTCCCCCACGCCCTTCTGATGCCTCTTGCTGAGGGTACTCCCTCTTATTGCTTTGCTTTATTTGATTTTGCCCTTGTATTGTCTATTTTAATCTTGTTGTAAACGGCCCAGAGTTCCTGTTGGAAGATGGGTGGTGTAGAAATGAAATAAATTAATTAATTAAAAATGAAAGATAGACAGCATGCCTAGTGCAATTGGGGAGTGGTTTCTTAGCGCTGTGGGTGGTGATGACCTAGCCATCCCAAAGGTCAACATTGGTAAGGATGGGCAGGAACAACTCAAGGGACGAAGCTGGAGCACCTAGGAAAGAACAGGGAGGTGGATGGGGGGGACTGCAGCATGCGGTGAGACGTGCCCCCTCCTTGCAAAACACTTTGGAGGAATTAGTCATGCGCCAGAATGGTGCCAAAGGGAAGGACACCATTTCCTTTTTAGTGGTTCTTGTGCCTTCAGAGACGCAGGAGTATGAGCTCTCAGCAAGGATAAAAGCCATTAAATGGGTTGCATGAATATTAATCAAAATGATAACAGGGCCTCAGAGCAAGGCTGCGTCACTGCTTGGATGTCCAAAGATAGGGTGGAACGCAAAGCAAATGAAAAGAGATGCCTAGTTAAAAACAACTCTTTGAATAAATATCAGTGGGAAGCGTAACACTTGTTCCCTGTGGGCTGCCACTGGAAAATCTGGTTTTCCTGCCTGTCTCCCTCCCCCCTCTCCCTAATTTTATTAAGCGTTAAATCCTTTTTACTGTGGGATGTGACAGTCATCTGAGTCATAGAGGGACTCTGGATACTGGAGTTTTGGACCGGCTTGTTTGTCCACAAGTTCAGGAATCCAGAAGTTGAACATACCCTGGTGGGGGTAAGTCTTTAGAGGACAGAAAAAGGTGGAGATGGAGGAGGCAACATTATTTTTCTGTGGCCTCAACATACACCCCCCTCTGAATCTACAGTCCTACACTTTCCCAGTTTGGAGAGCATATTCAACACACCCACACCCGTGTGTGTGTGTGTGTGTGTCTGTCTGTCTGTCTGTCTGTCTGTCTGTGTCTGTGTGTTTCTGGGTAAGTTTTCTGGAAGTTCTTATTCCAAAAAGGAAATTTTTTTTCATTCTGTGTTCATTTCCAGCCAGCTGTGCACAGTATGCTAACCCAAATTACTCTTTAAATAACATAATAAATTATAAGTCTGGGGTCAAGGCCTATTGGATACCCAGATTCTTTGTGTTTATTTTTACTTATTGTGCAAATATATATAAACTCCCAGAATTCTAAGCTCAGATTGCCAATGGCAAAGGACTGTGGGAGTTGTGGTCCAAAACATCTGGAGGGCCAAAGTTTGACTTCCCTAGCCACGTTAATGTGGAAAAATTCCTAGGTGGAGTTCAGCTTGTATACAGGAAGGCAGCTGTTCTGCTCACCCGCTACTCCCGGACAGGAGCAGCTTGGCCTCCTAGGTGTGTTTGTCTTACGGTGCCCCTCTAACGACAACCAGCATGCACTGGGATGGGAGCTGCAGGCCAAAAATATCTGGAGACCTTGGTTACCTTCTCTTGCTATAGGGAGATACGGATGGCCACAAAGGTGATGCTTCCCAGGCTCTAGCAGTGTCTTGTCTCTTCTTGGACTCTGAATTTTCGTTAGCTGGGAGCAGACAATGTTGGACTTAATATGTCTCTTCCCTTTCTCTCCATCTACCTCCATCCATCTCCCTCTCTTCCTCAACTCAGTAGCAGCAGGAGACATTTATGTCCCTGGCTGGCGTGTATCTATTCCCTTTCACCCTTTTTCTGAGTTAGTTTTTACTCATTTTACAAATATACATAAACCATCAAACATTGTCACAAGACAAAATCCCCATGCTGTAGCAAGTTGAAATGTGTGACAAAGTAACCAGCAGAGAAACCAAATAATCAAAATAGTATACCTTAAATAGTTACATCTCAGTTGTTTCTGTTGCCCTTTCATGTTTCTGTTAGTTTTAGGGCCTTTTTACACGACCCCTAAGATCCGCTGGCCACTTAAATTCGGACCAAAGATCTTAGGGGTTCGTCACTCTTCCTCTGTCCCCACCCCCCTCCGCACTTCCTGACTGCTGGCTGCATGAGGGGAGGGAGAAAAAGAGAAAGAAAAGCATGCCGCTCACCTCGTTCTGCCTCTCCTCTCTGTAAGGCCATCAAGTCCAACCCCCTCGTCTCTGTAAAAGTAGCTCTTAAAGGGGCGGGAGCCAAAAAGCAGCAAACAGAAGCGAGGAGAGCCCCGCACTCACTATCGTTGCACCGGATCAAAGATTTTTCACCTCCAAAGAGAAGGTACAAGAAAAGTGCGCTGGGTCGCGCTAAAGTGGGCGGGGTTGCACTTAATTGTCTGCAAACTCCGGAGCTGGTGAGGAAACATTTTTAAGCTCCGGAGCTTGCAGCCATTTGCAGCGGAGCTTAGGGGTCGTGTATAAACGCCCTTAGTAGCTGCTGGGTAGCCCAGTGGTTTAGGTATCTGGCTGAGGAGTTAGAGGCTGGAAGTTCAATTCCCCACTGTCCCTCATTGAATCAATGATCCACAGGGTCCCTTGCAGTTCTCAGGTTACCTGACATGTTTTCTCCCAGGTAGAACAGTGAGCACACACTCAGTAGGATTGTATGTATGGCATTGTGTGTGTGTGTGTGTGTGTGTGTGCTGTGTCGTTACAGTCGTGACCGACTCTACATGACTCCATGTCCATGGAGTTTTCTTGGCAGGAATACTGGAGTGGCTTGCCAGTTCCTACTCCAGGCGCCTACAGCACCTGGTGTTCCCTGGTGGTCTCCCATCCAAGTACTAACCAGGGCCGACCCTGCTTAGCTTCCGAAATCAAGCGAGATCAGATGTGCTTAGGGCATCTAGTAGTCTCCTGGAAAAGGAGGGAAGCCCCTCTTCCATTCTCCGCTAGCCTGATGCCTTCAAGAAGTGGGGGACTCCAACTCCTATCATACCCAGCCTGTATGTCTGGAGGGGAAAGTACTTGGGGGGGGGAGGCTGCCCAAGATACTTTAAGAAAAGTGTCAGCCATTCCACCACTGCACCAGGAGAATCAAAGGCTTGTGCTTCTGATTCAGAAAGGAAGCGGCGGCAGCGGCTGCTTCTCCGACTGCAGTTCAAAGAACTCTTTTTGAAGCAGCAACATTTCAATTGGTTTCAAGTTGAACGCTTCAGATGCACAAAGAACTTGCCAAGTTCTGCTAAGCATATTACCGTCTCTGTTGCTCTTCCATTAGAACGTCAGCGCTCAAACTCCACTCGCCTAACGTTCCTTTTTTTTGGGGGGGGAGCTGTTTCGTAATCCAAGGTGCCTCCCTGACGTCTCTGTTGGCTCTTACACAACTGTGTCAAATGGTGTAAAACTGTCTATTTTCAACCTTGTAAAAAGAAAGTGTCCTTTGCTCCCAGTTAGTTTCTGCCCGTTTTGCCACTGAGCTCTGCGCTGCTGCTCTAGTTTCTGTCCCACTGTGGATGGATTTTTAAAGGGAGGCAGATGCATACAAGACACCGTCGCAAACAATGAGACATGGTGTGCCCCTTGCTTTAAAGAGGAAAAGATGTACCTTTGCCCAGACGGGAAGTGTGAAAATCGCACTGACAAATCATGACAGCATGTGCCAGTACAGGATTGGGGGAGAGCCCCATAGGAGGGAAGCTGGGCCCTCCCCTTGCCACCTTCTCCCATCCTGACTCTCATGCCTCAAGACAGGAAGCCCCACTCAACCTTAAGGTGTGGGGACTTCCCATGCATTGATCTCCATGCTACCAGTCTAGCAACCTTGGAATATGATCTCCTAATTCTAGTGCTTGACCATTGTCTTGTGTTGACCTCTTTTTTTCTGTTTTGGAAAGTTCTGCAGAATGAATGATGGTGCTTGTCCTGGCACCTAATTAAGTAATTGGCACCCAGTGACATTAATTCGTGCCAAAAAAGCCTGAGAAGCCTGTGGCATCACTGATACTTAAGATCATTGGGGCATTTTACCATGTTGCATTCCTATGCAGGCAGGGACAAGGTTTCTGGACTGGGAGACCCCAGACTTTGCACCTGACATGGCTTTTCTGCCTTGGACCTGTGAAGAGTCGTTGTCCCTTGAACTTAGATCAGGGGTGTCCAAACGTTGGCCTTCCAGATGTTTTGCACCACAACTCCCAGAATTCCAAGCCTGTATTGCCAATGACAAAGGACTGTGGGAATTGTGGTCCAAAACATCTGGAGGGCCAACGTTTGGACACCACTGACATAGATGATCTATCTGGGAGTGAGGTTCATGGGAGTAGCTTGGATTGAGGGAAAGAGCCAAGCCATTGTTTTGAGGGATCCAGCAGTGGGAAGAACGTCCTGTGAGATGCCAGTGAACGTCCATCCCGCAACCACAGGGCTCTTTCAAGTCTCTGGAGATTTGCTTATTCCTCTGCCCAGCCAGGAAGTGACTGCAATGCTCAAGCTCAGTCATACTCTGGGAATTTCTAGCGACATCAGAGGGAATCTCCCATGGTTTTGAAGATCTGACCCTGATATGACCTTCTTTTACTGGATGGATGGGAAGCAGAGGGAAAAATGACTGGTGGCTGGGAAAGTGCTATGTTTCATCCAAACAAGCAAGGCTGAAAAAAGAAATGGAAGCTCAAAGATGCTTTAGTACAAGGCACATTCATTGGAAACAGAAATTTTAGGCTTTTCTGTCCTGAAAGTAGGGGTTGCCTTCAAGTGTTTCCAGAGCAGAACTGTGTGTGAATACCTTCTGAAGTCAGAATTTTAAACATTAACGTATTTTTAAAAATTTATTGGCAAAATGTGATTTATTATTATTATTATTGATTTTTTTTAAAAAGCCCTACCTGATGATCATTTTAATTTCAAAATGTATTACTGCACAAAGACTTCTTTATGGAGTAAGGATGATAAATTCAGTTAGTATATTATGAGGCAATGTATTCATATAGGGTTTTTTTTTTTTTTCAAAGTTTTATGACTAGCATCTATCAGTTCTTGGAATGCAGTAGTTGCTTCCACTTTGTTGTAGTCCATAGGATTTGGTGTAGCTTTCCCCCCCCCCCCCTTAGGTTAAGGTTATCTCCTCTACACATTCTACTGCATTCCATTATAGAAGAATTTGCCATTCCCAATCTGGATTTGCATCACCCGACATCTTGTAGGTTAACAACAAATGAAGATGAGAAATAAAAGGCCTAATTAGTCCTACCTTCTGATATGACAGAAGTTATTTCTGCAGTTTTCTCTTTCCAGCATAGTAACATGTTGGAGAGTCTTGGAATTTTCAGGATCACTTTGAATAAGACTGCTTGACTGCAGGCCATCCCCTTCGAGTAGCAACTTTTGTTATTGTTCCTCTGCGACTTTGCATAGAATATGAAGTCAAACTCTTACCTCTGTCCCTGAAACTGTATTCTTTCAGGCAGTGCCAGTGAACCAGGGAATAGTGAGAATGATGCCAACCCCCACAATTGTATTCATTTTCTAGAAAGCAAGATTTTTGGAGGGGGGGGAACCCCTTGTGATGAAATGGGGTCTTCCTGATGCGAATCACAATTAACATTGATTTGATTTAAATCACAAGGTGGTGCAGTAAAAGAGAGCAGAAATTTTCTGTTCTAGAGTATGTCTGTGAAGCTTTTTATTTGATATAAAATGCTTCTTGGAAACCTAAGAGGGGAAAGATGTGTAGATAAGCCAGCCTGAAACACACTGGCTCCTTCATTCATCATGTTTGCTGCCCGTCTCCAAACAATAACAGTCCACCTTTCCCCTATTTTTCTCTTTCCTTTTTTGATTGGGAGAAATGGGTGGATTTTGCTGCCTGTTTGGCTAGAAAGCAATTGGCCCTTCGGTGCCTCCTCGTGACCCTGGTTGTCTTTTCTCCTTCCCTTCCCTCTTGCTTCAGGTCTGCTGGCGATCCTGATCCCACGGCTGGACATTGTGATCTCCCTGGTGGGCTCGGTGAGCAGCAGCGCCCTCGCCCTGATCATCCCCCCCATTTTGGAGATCCTCACTTACTCCTCGGAAGGCATGCACCCCCTGGCCATTGCCAAAGATGCCCTGATCAGCCTCCTAGGCTTCAGCGGATTCGTGGTGGGGACCTACGAGTCTCTCGCAGAGCTCATCAGCCCGACCGTTTCCAACATCACCAGTGCCTCCCCGTGACACTTCCACCTCTCCGGCGGATCGCCCTTCTTCGCCATCGTCCGACCTTTCAGTGGGATGCTGGCTTCCTCCGTGTTGTTCCTTTATCCCCCCCCCTCCAAGTAAAGGAAGAACACGGCGGTCAATACGAGAGGACTTGGATCTCTGTGGCCCAGCTGCGCTTCTTTGGGTGCAAGTCTGGAGTGGATGCCAGAGCCTTCACAGGGTGATGTTTGCCGTGAACCAGGATGGAACGGACGGCTATTGCGGACTGCCGGCCCTCTTAAGGCACAGAAGGGGTCTGCGAGAGCCTTGGCAGCCTTTCACACTACATCCTTCTGCCTCCAGACCAGTAAATGTTTTGGAGGCCTACAGATCTCCGTGCTCCTTTAAAGCCACCACTAAGAACTTCTTTGTTGCAGCTCGGAAGCACTTCAGCTCACCATGTTATAGATTCCATGGTGCTCTAAATGCACATTGCTGTGTACATTGCACTGTGTCCAATATTTATTATGGAAAGTGATGCGAAAGCAGACAAAAAAAGGGAAGGGTAGATGAAGGACTAGGAGCAATGTCTAAAACAGGGGTTGCACATCAGTACCCCCCCCCTTCCTTTGATCTGTTTTGCCTTCTGCCGTACCCCTTCTCTACTTTTATGTGCTTACTGGTAGCAACGCGTTGTGTCATAAGCAGTTTCAGTTTCTGCAGTACACAGAAAAGAAAAGCATGGCACAGGCTCATGTTCCCCCATGCATGGCTCCTTCCCAGGTTGGAACCAGGACACAGCGGATATCAGAAACCCTGCAAGAAGGAGCTTTGTGAGAGAAGGGCACAGCATGTGGGAACGTAATTTGATCTATAATTGTATTATCATTGTTGTGGGGGGGGGGTCTGGCAAACTAACGCATGCCACCCACTCTGGTCAAGGAAATGAAAACCAAAAGGTTAAAATATGCATGGAAGTTTCTTACTTGAAAAATATCCCCCGCACTGCGGCTGCCTGTTGTTTCCTGACATTGCTCCTATCGGGCAATTTCCATGCTATGGCCTTTCTGTCTAGCAGTGAAAGTGTCCAGCCACCGGCAGGAGAGATTCCCCTTCTGCCGTCTTCTGCCCCCTGCCACGTTGGCTCCACAATGTTAGAAGGCCATCCAGGAGAGATGGGGGAACGGTTTGCCTGCTGGGGAGATGAGATCAAGGGGAAGCCTTGCTGTGCATCGGACCCTGTGATATCGTGATCTTGTTCTTCAGAGTAGCCTGAGACAGAAAGCAAAAGGCCATATGCTCTGGCCAAGACCCGGGTATTTTATCTTTTCAAATGGACTTGGCATGTGCAGATTTTTCCACCATAAAGTAGCAATTACAGTGCTACCCTAAGCACATGTGCTCAGAAGCAGTTCACTTGGAGGTCAGCAGAGCTTATTTCCAGGTGGTTTTCTGAAAGATTGCAGCCCTAACACCTTAACAAGGCCTGTTTTTAAACTTGCAGACAAAGGTTGTTACTGAATTTTTTGTTAGAAAAATTCAATGTGTTTATTGTGTATTTAATCTTTCCCCCCTCACGCGTCACTTTCATTAACTTCATCCAGCTAGTCCATGACTGCCATGCTATTGGCATAGGTTGCAATGCTATACCTGTTTACCTGAGAGTCACCTTTGCTGAATTCAGTGAGCTGAATAAACATGCATACGGCTGCACTGTTAAGTTTTCAGCTAAGTAAAGAAGGAGATCATCGATGCAGGGTCGGAGGTTTCCACTTTTGATAGCAGTCAATCTGTATGGCTTTCGTCGCACCAGCATGGAGTGCAGGAAATTTCAGACTTCCCGCTGCCCAAGCACAGAGCTGGAAATAAGGAATTTCACCAGCGGTCACAAATGTCTCTCCAAAGGTGGCCCTATTATGTTCCACTGACATTTTTGACATGGATATCTTGACTCGGGCTTAAGTAGGAGTGACCTACACTCTTTAATTGACTTGAAATGGGCCTCTGAGATGAGCCGGTGTTCACTGGCCTCTTCCTGCGTCTAGGCAGGGGATTATGTGCACTAGAGAAAAAATCCACCCCAGCCACCTTCAGTTGACTGTCCTTGTCACTTAACTCTGAAACGTTATCTGCAGTGACTTGAATGTTGCCCACTGAGTGCAGAACATCAGGGTATTGGGTCTTCATCAGAGCAGAGCTCTTCTGTGACTCTTGTCTATGTTGGTGCCTGTTCGCATTTCGTTTGTTGTGCCACATGTTTTATAGGAATAAGACTAGAGCAAGCAGAGTCAGCTAAAAAAAACTGTAACTTCACACAACCAAATCTCTTTTCTGAGCAAGGATATTTTGACAGACTCTTCCTCCAAGACTGTTTGTGAGGGGCATGCGTTAGAATGAGCTGTTTCTCATAGGTGGTGAGCTTTGACTTTTCCCATTCTTTGCTAACAATGCACCATGAGTTGTTGTGGGACCAGTCATTGTATTAAAAGTAGGACACTGGGGAGAAGGAGCTGTGGATGCCAACCTGTAAAATGAAGGTCAGTGGTGCAGGGATAGCAGAACTATTATTGTAGATTATGTTTTGCCTTCTATGAGCTCCGTTATTCTTTTGGCTTTTGAGCGTCAGACTCACCCTCAACCCCCCTCCCCACAAAAACCAAGACAATAGTGGTTGTGTTCGGAATGCGAAAATGCCCCTTCTGTCCTCATTGAACCAGAGGGTGTTTTTTTTGGGGGGGGGGGAATATCAATTTGTACTATGGTGCTCAGGATTACAAGATTCTGCAGTTCAAGAAATTAATTTTCTAATTTCTTTGTGTAGAAGTTCTACTGACTGGAAACTTTGCAGTGCTTTCTTGTATCTTGTAAGACAAGATAGTATTTGTTGTTGACTTTCTGCCACTCCTGCAATGTTAATGGCTACTGGCCAGAATCCTGTTGGATTCACTTACACATGTGTAAGTGAAATTGCAAAAGTCAGAAGTGTACAGTCCCACTAACTAGAGATGGGCACGACTAGGGAAAATGACGTTTTCGAGTTGTCGTGTGTCGGAGGCAGTCCGTTCCGGCTCGTTTCCATTTTTCGCAAAATTTCGCAAAAATTAGTCGGTTCGTTTTTTCGTTGTCGTTAGTACTGGTTTGGGGGGGTAGCGGGCTCCTGGAGGGAGCTGCAGGAGTCAGCCAGAGCCACAAGTGACGGACTGGCAGACTCTTTGCACCCGCTGTGTCTCACGTACTTGCATGTAGTGCAATGCAAGTAGATCTGGCTTAGGGTTAAGACAGGTTAGCGCAAGGGCTAGGGTTAGGCTAGTTACGGGTGAGGTTAGGGTGAGTATTGGGGTGCACCTCTGGGTGCCTCTCTGACCCACTTAGAAGGACAGTGTACTGGCGTATGGGTTAGGCTTAGGGTTCGGGTTTGGGCTACGATTAGTGGGCTGTTTATGCCCGATTGGCACATCCCAGAAGTCTCTGTGGTCAACCTAGCCAAGTGGCCATGCGATTGGTGGAAAATTTGCATGGTCTACTCCCATGGGCGAGCCCATCATTGCAAATGTGCAGGTGTAATAAAATAAAATAAAATAAAATAAAATAAAATAAAATAAAATAAAATCAACGGAGACTTTTTTTCACAAGAAAAACCCACTGCTGCTACTGTAAAAATTCAAGCATTTAAAATAGCTAATTTTCGCATGTTTCTGTGGTGCTTTGGTGGGGTTTTGGGCAGCGATTTCAAAAAAAATATTGCGGTCGCCATTTTGGATCCCCCGCACTGCATGGCAAATGGATGCGCCCTCCCAGCCTGGTACAGTCAGCAAAACCTGGCCATGCGATTGGTGGAATGGCTCCAAAACTTTGCATGGTCCACTCCCATGGGCGAGCCCATCATTGCGAATGCGCAGGTGTAAAAAAATAAAATAAAATAAAATAAAATAAAATCAACGGAGACTTTTTTTTGCAAGAAAAAACCACTGCTGCTACTGTAAAAATTCAAGCATTTAAAATAGCTAATTTTCGCATGTTTCTGTGGTGCTTTGGTGGGGTTTTGGGCAGCGATTTCAAAAAAAATATTGCGGTCGCCATTTTGGATCCCCCGCACTGCATGGCAAATGGATGCGCCCTCCCAGCCTGGTACCAGCAGCGCAGCAGTAGCAATAGCCAAGGAGAGGGGGGCGGGGAACCCCCCCCAAATAAAACACCCTTCTGGCCTGGTAGGTGCCCTCAGACAGTTTTCGCCTACTTTTAGGGCCGGGAATCGTTTTTTTTTTTAACTTTTAAAAACTTTTTTTCTGTGCCGCTTGGCATTGCGCGATCGCCGCGATGCAAGTAACGAGCACAACAAATCAGACCAAATTGTTCGTTCGTCGGTTCGAACTCGAATTCTGGCGGAGTAATTCCCGTTACCGTTTCCGTAGAGTAACGGATACGAGTAACGGAAACGGAAACGGGAATACCGCTAAGTCGTGCCCATCTCTATAACTAACTAACAAGGTGTTGCTTTCATTTCTGGCAATGTGGGACAGGGATGTGAACAAGGAACGTGACTGGTGCCTCATTAAATTCATGGCAGTTTGGCGGTGCAAACTATCGAATTTCACTTGCATATGCATAGATTACCAGTAGGATTCTGGCGGTTGTGTATCCTTTAACATTGTGTGCTCAAACAAATGGAAGACTATTGTTATTGTTGGTAGTCATCCCCATGTTGTCACTGTAATGCTTTTTAATAACTTCTTTATTTTGTCTTTAAGTACTTGAAGTTTTGTTTTTGGTAAGAATAATGCATACACGAATTTTTAGGAAGGGGAAGAGACATGTAGGTATTATTGGTAATTGTAACATGTATCACTGGGACGGGTGGGTGGTACCAAATGCTCTAACTATTGTAGTTGCATTAACATTGATTGATCTGTGTTAATCTTTGGGGATATATGGGTTCTGAAATCTTCTTTTCTCTTCTTTTTCATGATGCCACACAGCTAGAATAGTCTTTTCCAAACTGGCACCCTTTTGGATGTATTGAATCACAGTGAACTGTGCTGACTAGGGATCATGGGAATTATAATTCACCATATGTGGAAGATGGCAGGTGGAGTTTTGTCGCCTCACTGTTATTTTCCCCTGCATGAAACACAAATACTGTAGGCAGTTTTTGTTGACGGATTGAATTCCACCGGATGTACTGTGTTACACATTTCTTGTCGCTTCTTTGTGAATTTTTCTCTTGAAGTTCAGATGAGGCTGGAACGGTGACCCATTTTCTGGAAAGATACGACTTGACCATTTTTAAAAAAATAGTTTGTTGCCAAGTGGAGACAGTAATCTGATCTCCTCAAGGGCCAACGGCGTTGTGTCTTTTCCGGTTTTGCTAATGGGTAAAAGGGCATTTCTGACCTAAAACAAATGCATACTTGGATTTATTTTATTTGCAAAAAGAAGTACCTTTGTTTGTAAAGGTGGATGTGTGAAATATCTGACGGTACCTTGGGTTTTCTCAGAGATTTATGTGGGAGGAGAATCACTTGTCAGGTTTCCTACATAATGGGAGCCTAAACTTGATTTTACATACACATAGAACGACCACAACAGAAGACACGCACAGCAATCTGCACTTGAAATGGTGCATTTATGTGCCTCCCCCCCCCCTAGAAGCCCATCGGAAGGTCTCCCATTACAGTTGGGGAGGCCAGGCTAAGAGATTCCTTTGAAAGCCCATGAGGTTATTTGGGGTTTGCAGTTTTGTCTGTGATTAGCTCGAGGAGAGCCGCGGAGCCGCGGTCTTGTTTTAAGGTGCTGCGATGGGGATCCTGGTTTGTGTCCCTTTTATACCAGGCACCAAATTAAGCAAATAGGACACACTAAATCGGGAGATAGTGACAAAGTAAAAGGAGCTGTAGCCAATTGCCCATAACTTCATTTTCAAATATAATGAGACTTTGAAGTCAGGCAAAGGTTTTTGTCTGTCTGTCTGTCTGTCTGTCTGTCTGATGTGCACTGAGTCAGTCAGTGTGTATTTATTTGTGCCTAAATTTGTACACTTGCAAGAAAACTCTTCATATTACTGCTACATACCCAGGGGAAGAATTAAGTTGTATGGGGTTGTGCTGTACTGGAATCATGTACTTTCCAAGATTTTATTCAATAAAGCCTATTTTATACTGTATAATGTTGTGACTTTATTTGTAATGTTTTTGGATGTGGCTTTTAATATCTAACTTCAGCTCCAATCAGAGCAAAACAACGAGAATCAAAATTCATCAGCTGGTTCTTAACATACTGCTCAGATAACCAACAGGCTGAACAAAAACAAGGCAAATATTTTCATTAATTTTTCTTGCATAGACATATGACTTCTATCAAGGCTTCATTTTATTTGGGGGCATACTAATGTACATTTTACTTCCATAATTGCTACCTTAATATTAGTAAACATAATGCTTCATCATAGCTTTGGTAATACTTTTTTTTTTACAAAAAAAGTGCCAGGTATTTGTGACCTTCTCAGTCCTTATGAAATACCGGTCTCACTACCCATCACCACTGACCAGCAAGGGTGGTCTTATGGGACTTAAAGTGTGAGAAATACTATAGAGCAATCTTGAAGATGAGTCATGGCAACTGGAGTTCTTCTGAGACTGAAACATTTCACTACTCATCCTAGTAGCTTCCACTTGGATGAGTAGTGAAATGTTTTGATCTCACAAGAAAATAACTCCATTTGCCATGACTAATCTTCAAGATAATCCCACCTGGATGACTGAGAATCTTCACATACTATAGAGCAATGCTTCCCAACAAAGAACTATAACTCCCAGGAATCCTGGTCGGGACAGCTCGTAGTAAAGGTTTCTGGAGGTTTTAGTCCAAGAACCATTGCTCTAGACAGGGCCGTCTTAAGGATATGTGGAGCCGTGGTTCGAAGATCCCTCTCCCCCCCCCCCCCGTTTCACAGAGCTGTCTACCTTCCTTTTTTAAGGGAGCTAACGCGACACTTAAATATTATAAAGAAAACAGGAAACTTTTCAGGTTGCTCATTTATTAACAATGCACTTATTAACTATACAACACCACGACATTGTTTTGTTTTTGCTTGTTTGCTAATGTCCCAAAAATCTACTTTTTGAGCCTTTCTATGAGCAAAATCCTTTATAAGGTCACTGGTATCTATTGCTACTTCTTTTTCAATACTGATCATGGCAAGGTTTGACAATCTTTCTTGAGACATAGTTGATCTTAAATAATTTTTTATTAATTTTAATTTTGAAAATGATCTTTCACCTTCTGCAACAGTCACTGGTACTGTTAAATATATACGTAGTGATATGGACAAGTTCGGAAATACTGATGTCAAATTATTTGAGTATATATAATTGAAAACATCCAGTGGAGTTGTGTCACTATTGAAAACAATTGGTAAGAGTTCTAGCTCATGAAATAGATCTTCTCCATCTATATCAGCAGCTCCACTTTCAGAAGTCAGTTTCTGTTGCAATTTCAGACACACTGCTCTTTTCTGGCCTGCCTCTAATTTTTTCCATTTGTCTATATTTTGTAAAAATGCAAAGCTGTCATTGTGTGCACTTAACAGTTCAAACCGTTCATTTAGTTTTGTAATTGCCACGTCAAACAAATGAAAATAAAAATTTACTTTAAAGTTGTTCTGTGGATCTGTAATTTTCTCATCGGCATGCTCATAACTGAAAAATCTTTTTCTAGGCCGTGGTCGTCCAATGCTTGTAAATACAGTTTCGCATTCTATTTCTTCAGCAATTGATGTAGCTTCTAACAACATACTGTCAAATGCAGAGTCTGTACGCATTGTTGCTAAGTTATTCTTTGCCTGCTCAATCATTTTGACTGCTTCTGGGAGAACAACATCAGGCTTCTGTAAGATTTTACTAACAACATTAATTTTTGTTAATATCTTAAGCCATGTCACCAAAGAACATATGAATTGGAAAGACTTCAATTTCAGCATCAATGAACTTGCAATGTTTCTTGTGTCACCATCTCTCTTGTTATCTGAATAAATTGAATATAGGGCATCATAAACCTTTTCCAAATTAAAACGAAGTGCTTTCAGTGCCTCTACTCTACTTTCCCAACGTGTGTTTGATAATGGTTTTAAGGTTAAATTTGGCACCTGGTCCAAGAGCATTTGCCAACGTGTTGTTGATCCAGAAAAGAATACATATATTTCTTGAACAACAGAAAAAAAGTTGGTCACTTCCAGGGAGCTTTTAGCAGCATCATTCACTACTAAATTGAGGCTATGAGCTGCACAAGGAACATAGAAAGCACGTGGATTTATATCCAATATTTTTCTTTGGAGACCTATATTTTTCCCTTTCATATTTGCACCATTATCATATCCTTGACCTCGCATGTCATCTAATTCAATATTTGCAGATTTTAAAAAATCCAAGAGAATCGTCGCAAGTGCTTGTCCAGAAGTGTCAGCAACTTGGAGAAAGCCTAAAAAATGCTCTCTCACCTCAGCCTTTTTTGTTACTGTGTTAAGGTGTACGAACCTAACAACAACAGTAAGTTGTTCCTCATGTGAGACATCAGGAGTGCAATCCAAAATAATAGAATAGTATTTAGATTGCTTCAAAAGATTAATAATGGTCATTCTTATCCTTTCACCTATTACATTGATCAATTCATTTTGAATATTATGACCCAGATAATGAGGCATGCGCTGTTGAGCATTTTGAATATGAGTAATATGTTCTGCTAATATATTATCAAAAGTAGCAATATTTTCAACCAGCTGCAAAAAATTTCCATTATCTGGTTGAAACAAACTATCTTTTTCCTCTCAATGCCAAGTTTTGAACCGCCAAAAATTTAATAAACACAATTATTCTTTCTAAAACAGCCATCCACCTTTTCTTCTCACGTTCTATTTTGGCTTGGTGTGCAGAATCCACAGTTCTCCCTTTCGATATGTTCTTTTTTAGATCTAGGCATTTTTTAATGGACGATACATGACCTGCACTCTTTTCATGTATTTCTATACTTCTAGATAAATGGCTCCAGTCTTTGAAACCTGTCTTTGCATTAAAAGCAGTGATGCTATCATTGAAAAGTTTACAATAGAAGCAGAATAACGAATCACTAAATGTGGAGTACAAAAGCCAGTCTCTGTTAACAGTTTCATTGTTCTTTAACTTTTTGGTGTAATGGGCATTTGAAAATGCCCTTTTTTACCATCTGTGGAATAAGTAGATTTTCTGACTTGAACGGGCCCTTGCTCTATCAAAAACAATCTTAACTTATCTGAGACTGTTTGAGGCCACAAAGAAGGATCATCCATTGAATCTTCATGAAATGTCGCTTCCGGGTAAATATCAGAGGTTGAGGTTGATTCAGCTCCAAGGGCAGAAGTAGAGGCTTCTTCAATACACGTGGTAACTTCTGAATCTTTTGATGGTATTTCTTCTACATCCTCAGTTGCAGAAGAAGTACCTGTTAAAACAGAAACAACACATGATTTATGATAGTGACTCTGGGAGCAGTGGACCTCATGAACCACTTTGTAGGTTCAAATCCAAACTTGTGAAAAAAACAATAATTTAAGGTTGGCTGTTGTGCCATGATGTACATCACACAAAAATTGCTCTGAATGGGCTGCTATGACAATACCTCCCAAAATCCACGCATAAAAGCAGTATTGAAACTTGCTATTTAATACTTACACCTATTTTTTAGATTTGCACATATTCTATTGGTTTGTTGAAATATAAACATTTAGTAATAAATGTACGCAAATTAGAGACATGGATAAAGTGAGTAGTAGTTCACTTACTAGATTGAAAATAAGTGCCAATTGGAGTTGTCAACTTCTTTATATTTTCTTCCTTCTGGAATTTCCTCTTCCTGTTTTCAGAACCGGAAAGCTTTTTTCTACCACCAGCCATCTGTAGGAAATTAAAACAGAAATAAATAAATAGATAAACATGAAAGCCACATGTACATAAATAAATATTGGCTGGCCAAGGTTTGTGCCTCGCTTACCTCCACGTTCAGACAGACTCTGCTTTGCTGGGCTCTTCCCTGTTCATACTGTCAACTTTTGGTCCCGGACTTGGCTGCACTTGGCCTGTGTCAGCAGCTTAGCAAGACAGAACACCTTGTTGATTGGGCAGTGCGCTCTGGAGAATCAGGTTTTTTAAAATATGTATTTATATTTTATTTATTCCAATAAAACTGCAGTATACTGCTGTGATTGTGGAAATATCACAGGACTATAAAGCAATGAGTGAGCACATCAGAAGGATGCTCCTAAAAACAGCTATGAATCAAAATTCAAAATTCAAAAAGCAGGGACAATTAACACACCAAAACTTAAAATGATTATGTTGCGCTTTAAAATTAATTAAATTAAGGGAATGAAAACCTAAAATTGCCAGGAATAATGAAATGCAAGCGAAAGCACACCTCTACTCCAAATCCAGTCCTCAAATAGCATAACCCAAATGGCCCTTGTAGATAGGAACCAGAAACAAATTTTAATAAATGCAGTAGTAGTACACAGAGGAAAATAATACCATTCTGTTAGCTAGCAAGTAAATGCTTGAGGTGCCTACACAACACAGGCAGCAAGCCAAACTAACTAATATAATGCAAAATCACCAGCAACCAATAAGCAGAGCAGACTGTGGTTTAATAGGAACAAGAACAACCACTGAAAAAAATCAAGGAAAGTATGATAAAATTACAAAATAATAAAGTAAAGCTGCAAAGCTTATAGTGCTTCTTCAGTCCTGTAAACAAAGGAGAGCAGCCCAGGCTGGTAAAGGAATGGAAAGGGGGGGGGGGGGGGCAGTTCAAGGAGATGGTTTAAAGGCAGTCAGAGGGAAGAAAATCCATGACCAGGTCAAAAAATTTCCAACACAAGTATTAACCACAGGCAGGCACAATAAAAACAGTTATTACCACTTGAACCCCTAGGTTTTATTCTTTTACTTATCTTTTTAAAGGCGGACAGTGATTCTTTGGAAGAAGGGGTGCAAGCCTAGGAAACCTTTAGCATGCTGTTTTTCATACCTCAAGATAGCCTACATAAGGGAGCATGCGATGTGGGTTAGCTAACAAAATACATGCTTGCCACTGTTATTACCGGTATATTCACATCACCAGCAAACACCCGGTTTATGAATTCTGATTTCCCACCCCCCCCTTCAGCATCTGCACCTGCTTATCAACAGAACAGGAATCCCTGAAGTGAACATGAGGTGAGGGGCAGGTTTTTACTGAAGCTGTCTCCAAAATTGATTGGGAAAATAAAAATATTTTTAGGGGAGAAAAAAAGGACAAGGAGTCTGGTATTCCCTTGTGGGTCTTATATAATGCTCCTGAGTCCACCTGTGGCACATTTTAACCCTGAAACAGATGAAGGAGGGGCAGGAACCAATGTGTGTCCCTGGGCATGTGAAGAGTGCATTTCTTTCTTCACCACAAAATATCAACAAAGAGCTCAATCTTATCAAGCACTTTGTTGAAGGACTTCCATATCCTATTTCTCAAAAGACCTGGGTACTTTTGGTATGTGCTTTTCCTATAAACTAAATAAGCCTTCTTTGCATCTAGTTCTCACTCTAAAACTTAAACTATGGATCTACAAAGTAGCCCAAAACTGAGCTACTGTTTTTATAAACAACAAAGAGAGAGAGATTTATTGGTTCTGTGCCTTTGCTCAAATAAATGGACTCAGATAAATGGCCACCCCCCCCCAATGTCCATGGCATGATGTACCAAGAAAGATCTGCTGTTTCCTCCCAGGGAAGCCACCCAGCCGGCCCCAGCCACTCACCGCCTGCTGATTTCCTTAGGTTTTCAGGAAGGTTTTCAGGATCGCAAGTTCCCACCACCAAAAACTCAAAAGAAAAGGCAACACTGACTTTTAAAAGCTGCCCCCCACCCCCCCACCCCCCACCCCCGTCCCAGAACACAATTCTGGCTGGCTGCAAAATCTGCAGGCTCTGATTGGCTCTGATGCAGCTAGATGCAAATGATACACACACTGTCTCCCTCTCGCAGTGTAGCTGCCGTTCGGGCAGAGAAAGCAAAGAAAAGCAGCTTCACTTCGGGTTCTGCTTTCCTGAATTTGGGGGTTCAGGCGCCCTGGTTCATTGAACCACAAAGGCCTATGGGAAAGTCGCCCCTGGCTCTAGAAATAAAACTTTGTTCTGTGACTTAAACTTTTGTCTCATGAAATGTGACATCTCCTTCAAACACCATTTATCATCTGAATCACAAAAGCTCAGTGCTGTGAAGTGTAATGCAAGATGCATCATGGTGCCTAACCACTTCACATCCTGTGGAGATGAGGCTGAAGGCCACTTAAGGCTTAAATGGATTTCTCCCTCTGACTTGTCTCTTGTGATTTCCAGTTTAGAATGCAGGGCAGAGACATCTGTAGCTAATAGTCTGTGAAATTAAGTCTATGGCGGGGCCCGAATCTGAAACTTATTCCTCTTGGGTGTCACCATGATTAGGAAAAGACCTTTTGATTCTAATAAGGTACTTTACTGGCTGCTAATTAAAGGGCTTTCGAAGGATGGGTGCTTTGTGTGTTTTAAATTTGAAAATTGTTTTTGACTTTTATTTCAAAAGTGTTTTTATATTACCGATGGTCAAATTTTGTGTTAATGGGATAACCTTTCCAGCATTTTTGGTGATGTTGTCAGGGTCCACCAAGTTGCAATCAACTTACAGTGGCCTTGCTATGGTTTTCAAGGCATATGAGATATTTAATTTATTTTTAGAGTATTTTTACCCCACCTTTCTCCTTGGAAAAGGACTGGTTTATTTAAGGTCTGGCTTTACCTTTACAACTCCATAGCAAGTTTCCACAGCTGAATGTGGATTCAAATCCAGATCACCAGGATAATAGTCTAATACTCTATCCACTACATCACACTGGCAGCTTTATATGTTACATGTTTTTATTTTGTCAGGAGACAGTGTACATTTCAATTCTTGGAGAAGGGCAAGCTGGCCAGGCTATGCAGGCCACCCACCCACCCACCCACCCAGCCATCAAACCAGACAAGAAAGATCACAATGCAGACTTGAATTCTCTGCCGGGAGTTTATGTTTCAATGATCTGTCTTCTTGTTTTTAAAAATGTCAAACACAGCACTTCTGTGGTGGTAATAGTTTACAGTTTCTGCCACAGGTTATCACGTGTCAGATAACTGAGTGGCATCAATATATGTGCCAGATAATGGTCCTTTGTAAAGCTAAAGCACCAGCAAACCTGACACAGGGATTTTCCCCAGTTCTAGGTATGGGAAACTCACTTTAAAAAAATAATAATAATTTTTAGCACTGTTGCAGACTCTTCTCACACATCCCAATTGGTTGTTTTTTCTCTTCAGGACCATTCCCAAGATGTTAGTAAATGCCACATAATCCGTTCCAGCATCACTGATTACTCTCTGGGAATCTTTGTTTACGTCTTTATATAGGAATGCTTACTCTTGCCTTAGTGGGAAGATATGCTCATCCATCATAAGTGATGTATCTGAAAGCTCTTCGGTATCAGTCTTGTCACATACAAAAGTAGAACAGGTGATACCTTTAGGCTACGAGAGAAATAACAAAAAGTTGCTAATATTTTGAGGGCAAAATCCCTCTTCTTCAGAGCTATAACAACAGGTTAACTTGCCAGGAGTTATTTCTTCAATGTAAAGTCCTTGGCAAGATGGAAAATATGCCAGGTAGTTTCTTAGTTGAGGCCTGGAGCTTAGATGTTTTGAGGCTGCATCTGAAGTAAAGGGTGGTGTTTTCATTGTCCCAGGCCTTCAAACAACATGTCAGAGCTCACGGGCACACGTTCACACATCCCTCGCCATGTGGCTCATCAAGGCTAATGGCCCCTTCTTGGCCAGGGAAGTGGGAGGGCACATGAAATGCTAAATCAAGCAGTATGGTGTGACTGCGGGAGATGGAATTAATTAATTAATAAAATTGAGTAGTTATAATGTTCTGCTGGAATTACAATAGTATGCTTCTCCAGGTTGGTGTACTTATTAAGAGTTGACCTTTAGGATAAATCCATGGAATGCCCTGAAAAAATAAGAGTTCCTCTGATTTTTGAAGCTAAGTAGTGTCAAGACCTAGTTAGTATTTGTAGTTGAAACCATGAAGGAACTGACACAACCCTGGGTAGGATCAAAATGGCCAAAATTCCAATCATCTACATTTAGGGCTGTGGAATTCCATACTGGGAACAAGTGAACTGCAGTAAGAAACATGGTCTAATAACTCAGGTGAATTGTCTTCCGTTATGTAACAAACATGTTGTCTGGTCTTCGATCAGCCAACGATCCAACCAGCCACACACAGGGTTCTTTCTGGGTATGCGGTACAAAGCTGCTCCAGGGGTAGAATAAGATTTGGGTACAAATGTGGTAATGAAATAAAATGCATTTGAGTTCCGTAGCTTCCAGCAGATGGCTTTTCACCAGCAGCACCAGGCTTCATTTACTTTATAATCATCTGGGACACGAGAAACCCTGCTGTTGGTTTTCAGCTGGAGCTTTCTTACTTGGCAGAAATGAACAAAGGACAAGCCAGATTCTAGCCCCGGTGAGCCAATAACCCAGACAATTGGTTAAGTTATTTTTATATTTTATTAAAAAGAAGGGGAAAGGTAACAAAAAGTTACAAAAAAAGGATAAAAGTTACAAAAAGAATTCAATACCATATTTGGAGCAAAATACTGTATAAAGGCTGTCTGAGACAATGCAAGAGTTCACCTAAACCTAACTAATCTATCTGCTACTCACTGCCTGTTCTGGAAATATCAGGCAGCTACTCAAAAGCAATCTCAAACTCAGTGGGACATTGACAGCCACACAGAGAAAAAATATGAGAGGCTGGAGACTAATTCAAAGAATAAATAAAACACATTTGCTAAGTGTTACTGGGCCCAGCTCCATCCATAACCAGTGCAGTTTTACTGATAAGAGAAACCAGAGAAGTCAAGATTCGATACGCCGATTATGCCCCAAAGTGTCACTTTTCAAGTTCATTATGTTCAGATGGCAAGCTCTCTTAACATCCTGCTACAAAATAACTTTGTTCTCCATTCGCATCTTCTGGTTCTTCAAGGTCTCTGGGCCATTTTGTCCAGCTTTCTGTGATCAGATCCTGTTGGAGTCCAATTGTGTTTCTTCAGTCTGCTCTACAAACTAACTGACACAGAGTCAGTACGATTCTCTTGTACTCCTTCCTGAAATTGTGATTCAATGCCCCGTAAATCACAGCATTCAAACAGCTATTAAAATATGCCATAAAGTAGCTGGCTGTGAAGAGCCACTCTGGTATAGAAGAATCCAGTGCGGGTTTCAGTGCCACCACAAACCCAATGACGTTGAGTGGCGCCCAGCAAACGGCAAAAAGAACAAAGACCATAAACATGGTCAGGAAGTTCCGGAGGTCATGCGGCTTCATCCGGGGTTGGAGGTCCGGCTTGACGCGCCGCCGCACTTGGAGAACCAACACCCAGATCCGCAGGTAGCAGTAGCTAACGATGGCGATGGGCAGAAAGAAATGGACCACCACCACCATAATGGTATAAAGGGAGTTGGCCGACTGGGCAAAAGTGCACGAGTAGACCCGCGGGTCGTATTTCAGGGAGTCCACAAAAAGGTTTGGCATGATGGCCAGGACGGTGAGGGCCCAAACGAGGCCCACGTAGCAGAAGGTGTTGCTGAGGGAGAAGACCCGGTCGTACCTCAGGCTGTGGCAAATGTAGCAGTAGCGGTTCAGGGCAATGCCTGTGATGTTGAAGATGGAGCCAATGACACTCATGCCCATCAGGAACCCACTGACCTGACAGTGGAGGTAGCCCATGACCCACTCGTTGTGGAAAATGGCAATCAGGGCGAGAGGGTAGGGGTAGAACGCCACCAGCAAGTCGGCGACCGCCAGGCTGACCACAAAGGCATTTCCTAGGAGCCAAACATGGGACAGAGTAAAGGCATCTGATAGGAAAAAGTGGCTCTGAGCATTATTTCTCACCCACCCACATACCCCCCCAACCCTTTCACCCCACCCATAACACAACTACAGTACAGTGGACCATTGTATAACATAAAATTTGTACAACATAAAAAATTCCAGAGATAGGGGAAATTTGCTTAACACAATCGCCTATGGGGAAAATCCGTACAACATAAAAATGGGATTACTCCATTTCAATGCATTCCTATGGGAATTTGTGCAAAGGAATTTTTGCTTAACATAATTTCATTTGGAATGAATTAATTCCTTTATACAAGGTACCACTGTACTGGTTACTACAAATTCTACCTCCTGGCCGTATCTCAAATAACCTTACTGCAGAGAGAAGGGCTAATGCCATTAATTGATTTCTCCTCAGCAGTGGTGAAACAGAGGCTGCCATTCTGAGGAGAATCCCAGCCTTTCACAAGCCAGCCGTCCCCAGATACCCACAAGCCACTTCACCAAGTACAAGGGAAAAGGAAAGGAAACAAATGGACACACAAGCCCACACACCCCTCTCGGTCCTCATGAGGAGCTTCTGTGAAGCTCCCATCCAGAAACCCGTCCACAAAGCCAATGGGAAAATCATATAACATTCAGGAACGGGTCCCTGAAATGTGTTGCCTTCCTTTTCTCTTTTTCTTGGCATTTCCTTCTGTGCTGTATCGTTTTAGAGCGTAAGCCTGAGGCAAGAAATAAAAAGATATGAAAGCTATGCTGAGGGCCTTTCTAACTGTAATGTGGGGTACAAATGCTAGAGAGAGAGAGAGAGAGAGAGAGAGAGAGAGAGAGAGAGAGAGAGAGAGAGAGAGAGAATGAAAGTAGGATGATACTCCTTGTCATCCCCTAGCCAACTTGGCCGATACGCCATGAACATTTAAATCCATCCATCCACGCACACATACACATTTTAAAATTAATAGATTTATTGGTCCAATTCAGAAATAACAACAAAACACAGTTCATTTGTTGTTTTGAGCATGAAGTACAATGAATCTTGGACTCAAATGCTCTCTTCTCATTTCCTCCGCTCCTTTGTAGTATCCAGTTGGACTTAAAACAAAATGAAACGAAACGAAAAATAAACAACAAAAGGGTCAATTATGTCATCTGCCACTCTCCTCATCTTAGCTGCAATTCTCATAGTTGGGTGGAAATGAATTTTCCAAGCAATAATATATTGCTGTGAGCTACTGTGCTGGAAGCAAAATAGTTTGGGTGGCTAGATCTGGAGCTGGCAATTAAGATCCATGACCTTTACAAAAGACCAGTAGCTAGAAAATAAAGAAAATGTTAGAACTTGTGGTTAACATTGATATGAAGTGCTTCTGCCTACTCTGAGAACTGGAACTCGATAAGAGCCTGTGCTTAAAAAATGGAGCACTATACCACTCATCCTTTATATCTTGGGAAGGAGGCTTGTATTTTCCTGGAGGAAAAGTCCATAACAGGTTACAAACCATGAGGGAGATGTGTAATCTCCAGGCTTAAAACCGGGGTACTTCAAGGACCAGATGCAGGGGAATGGTATCAGGAGACCAATATCTAGTCTCATGCGCTTCCAAAAGCATCTGGTGGGGCCACTGTGAGATACAGGAAGCTGGACTAGATGGGCCTTTGGCCTGATCCAGCATGGCTCTTCTTATGTTCTTATCAGAAGCTTCTGAACATGGTTTTCTGTGTCAACTTCCTTTGATAAACACAGATAGCCTCTTGAAACTAGAGTTTGTTATGCATACAGTACTTGGAATGAAATGATTTCAAGGGGAAAACAAATGCGTGTTTCTCAAATGAAAGCAAGGCACGGAATACAATATTTTGGCTATGCACCAAAGACAAAGACAAAGAATAGAGAACATGTGACAGCCCAGATGTTACTGGGTGAAGGGAGCTAATGTTGAACGCCATCTGGAACAGCACACATCTCTTGCATTGTGACTTAGCCGCAGTGGATTTCAAAGGGAAAACTTTAGCTTCTCTGTACCAGAAAACACACAAGAATAATCACAGGAGAGTACTATTCTATCATTCCAATGGGAGAGTATTACAATGAGAGTATTTAGTTGTATCAGAATGACAGGAACATGTAATAAAATACAGTGCATAATATGTGGCCCAGATGGAGAGGAGACTTGCAGTCTTATTTTCAATAGAATGTGATTAAAAACAAACATTCTTATCCACACACTCTTGCAAGGAAATTCACATACAGTCATCTGGTCTGATGTGTGGATCTCCCTGGCAGAAATGAGGCCAATGGTTTCTGAGACCACACTGTGAATAAAAGATAGAGCTAGGCCAGTAACCTAGTTTCCAGGACTTTACAATCAGCTTCCCCAAGAATTTAGACAGAAGAATGAGGAAACCAGACCTTCTAAATGTCTTGTCTTTGATTACCCAAACCTGCAGTCAAGTCCCCACTAAAAACACACTCACTTCAAGACATATAGTAGGACACTGTATTTTGTTTTTTTTTAAAGGAGTCACGTGTCTCTTCAAAGAATACCCCTAGAAAAATAAGATGTCATAGATTGCCTGCTCTGATGCAAAGAAACACCAGTGTCACTTTGGGACAGAGCAGCATCATCAGTTTTCAATGTCTTGGTTTATCAAAACTGGAGCAGCCAGTTTGTAAGGGACCTAAGAGGATTTTCTTGTTGATTGATCGGACGATGAATTTAGAAGAGCCAGGATGTGCTTACTGCTCCAAACGCAGTGCTAAATCCAACTGTTAGTCCCAACTAGAGTGGACCCATTGAAAGAACTGGGACATAGGTTTGTACTTATGAAAGTCTCACTTACTGATTCTACTGTCAGCAGTTGGATTAGTGCAGTTTGCAGTCCAGGGACATCTGGAGACCCACAGGTTGAGAACCACTGGATTAGTGAATCGTGGCTTCTCAACGAACATGCTTTCTTTGCCCACGTGACTTGTTTATAAAACACTCATACACCCTGCCTGGAATCAGTTATTTAGTGTAAGAACACTTCAGTAACTGGGTAAAGTCCATTGAAGGGTTATAAGTCATTATGGAGATATGTGTTATCTTAAAAGGAAGGAGGGTACTTCTAAATGCCAGATAAAAGGGAGTGGCATCAGGAGGCAGGTCTCTAGTTGTCTCATGGGCTCCCAGAGGCATCTAGTGGTGGGGCCACTGCAAGACACAGGAAGGTGGACTAGATGGGCCCTTCATCTGATCCAGCAGACGTCTTCTTATGTTCTGTTTTCCTAACAGTGTGGACAGAAGGATGATCTCTGACTTACCTTGTAGTAATCCAGCAAGGAATTCTGATGCTCCATTTGACCATAGTAGCAAGATGACTTCTGTTCCAAATTATATGACTGAACTACAGGGTATGGGGGGCAGGGTAAGTATGGCTGAAACCAAGGGGGGATTATTAGATGGAAGGACTAGGGAGTCTCTCAAACTCTGGTGAACAAAATAAACTGCTAGGCTCAGCATTCATTAATTCAATGGCCAGAATCCAATTGTCACTTTATACATGTGTAAGCAAAAGGATGTTATTGACATAATCATCTGCTGAGTTTGCACTTGATTGTGTGATCAAACATGTGCCCTGGAACACAGTGACCATAAATTGGTACCATCATTTATACATGCACAATTCAGCAATTGAACTCTGATCAAGCTCTATACCAGCAGTTCCCCAGATGATCTTGAACTATCTGAGCTAGCACAGCAAGTAGCGAAGGCCTTGAGAGTTTAAGGCCAAGAACTTCTGGGGACCCAATATTGGTGACTCAAGATGAGGAACCCCTAATCAAACAGGTGGCACCTCTTTGATTCAAGAGCACAGCAAAATAGTCCCAGGTGCACACATAATAAATCCCTTTAAGATGCATTGTGGCATCTTAAAGACTAGCCAATTATGAGTTGAAATCATTACATATAATGCCCATTATACTGTGTGTGTGTGTGTGTGTGTGTGTGTGTGTGTGTGTGTGTGTGTGTGTGTGTGTGTGTTCTTTGCGATCAAGTTGGAGCCAACGTATAGTGATCTCAATAAGGCAGTGATAGTGAACCTTTTACAGACCGAGTACCCAAACTGTGATTCAAAACCCACTAATTTTTCGCAATATGCCAATACAGCAATTTAATCTGAATACAGGTGGCTGTGAAGGGGCTATGTCAGGTGCCCACAGAAAGGGTACTTGACATTAGCATCCATGGCATAGGTTTGCCAACACTGCAATAGTGCCTTCAAGGTAAAGTGAGATATTTAAGGAGTGGCTTTACCAGTTCCAGGTAGCATGATGTCTCAGCGGGCTAGAGCACTGAAAAGTGCCGGCTGCAAAGTCGGCAGCTCAGCGGTTCTAATCCCAGATGCCATGCTGTTAAACCCAGTTCTTGCCAACCCAGCAGTTCAAAAGCATGCAACTGCAAGTAAATAACAAGGTACCTCTGTAAAAAGCAGGAAGGTAAAACAGTATTTCTTGCAGCCATCCCAGCCACATGGCCACAGACTTGCACAACACTGGCTCTTTGGCTTGGAAACGGAGATGAGCACTGCCCCTAGAGTTGGACACAACTAGCATGCATGTGCGGGAGGAACCGTTACCTTTTCACCATTACCAGTTCCACTGGGTATTTGAACCCAAGACTCCCGAGTCCTCTAGCCCATCACTCGGTCCCCTGCACCACACTGAAAATCAGCATATCTGTATCTTTTTAGCCACAGACCATGATAATTATGCTAAGCTTCAGGTGTGCAAACATTCACAAAATAGATAAACATGCTCAGTGGCCATGCCCAGAGTGGTGCTTGATGGTGATCCAAATGTGATGTTTATGGCCATGGGCTGTGCTTTCCCTAGAGGGCACAGCGATGACTAGCAACCAACTTCAAAAGCTTTAAAAAGAGAGTTTAGATCAATTCATCAGCAGAAAGCCAATGGCTAACAATCACAGTCATTCGGTTACCTTCAGCACGCTTCTGAAGGCACTCTTGGTAAAACAACAGCAAGGCAGGGTGCTGCCACCATCACAGCCTTCTTGCAGGAAACTTGCTAAAAACCATTTAGGCTTGATTTAGTAGGGATGTTCTTATCAGCTCTTGAAAACTCAGGATAATGATTAATGTGAACTAACTGGATGGAGTGGATTCTTGTCTACAAAAGTGTATGCCATAATATTTTGGTTCAGTTTTTAAAGATAATTCAGCGGCAACAAAGTAACCTAAAGTAACCTAACTATGCTTCTGGAAATTATCACTGCTTAATTTTTCCAAAGGGGTATCCTCTTGGATTCCCACCAAGCAATGGCAGATGTTTCCATGACATCTGAACGGCACAATGTGGGTCTGGAAACAAATGGTAAGCCCGGCAGGGAATCTTGGGAAAAGATGTCTTCCCCTATGCTTCTCACTAGAGATGGGCACGACTCAAAAAAAAAAGGTGTTTCGTTTGGTCGTTTAGGGGTCCGTTTTGGTTCGTTTTCGTTTTCGTGACTTTTTTTAAAAAAAAAATTCGTTTTTGTTTCGTTAGGTAATGAAACGAAAAAACGAAAATGAAAATTTGCTGTTTCGTTAGCATTCTTTTTAGTTCAATGCATCTGCTGCAACGAAAACAAAAAACACGGCAAATTTGGTCGTTTCGTTTTCGTTTTTTAAAAAAATTCGTTTCATTTTTGTTGCGTAACGAAACGAAAAAATGAAAACGAAAACTCGCTCTTTTCGTGCCCATCTCTACTTCTCACACAGGCAAATCTCTTCCAAATTTGACAGAAAAGAAAGCCCACATGGATGTCTTGATCTTTTGCTGCAAAGAGCCCACTTGAGTAGGAAGACAGGCCACTGAGTGCAGGAGCCCCCTGAAGCTTAATGCAATGAATGCTAGGAATCCGACTAGATCTGTCATAAGGAGAGCCTCCCATTTGTGTTACTATGACAGTTCATCTCCTTGAGTGAGCAAAAGGGGCTTCTTGGCAGCATCTGCTCTGTTGTCACTGGATCACACACCCAGAGATCTTGTACTTCATCCCCATTTTTAGTCAACCTCAACCCCACTTCCTGCCACAGCTCAGTCTCAGGAGGAATGGCGCTCCACTGGAGATGCCCCACTGATGGTCGTGGTGTATGGGGAAGCACAACACCAAGGCAGACCCTGAGTGGCAGACCCTCCGGAGGTCCACTCACAAGATGATGTGTGGCTGCATGTAGGGATGAGCTGGGGAAAGAGGCTCTGGGCAGGTGTGCTCTTGAAGGCCAGCAGCAACGCCATTACCTGCTTTCCTCAGCTTCTTGTTGCTGTAGACGGAAAGGATCAACAGCAGGTTGCCCAGGATGTCCACAGCAATGGTCACGATGAGGAGGAGCGCAAGGAGGGTCATCACCCAAACGGGGTAGAGACCGCCTCCTCCTCCGCCTCCTCCCCAAGATCGGTTCTTGTGCAACAAAAAACCCTCCTCTTCCATCCTCACTTAACTCTTGGCGAGGGCAACAGTCCCGATCCCGTCCCACACCCCTGCGGGGAAGGAGCCACATTAAGTGTCCGCCCGAAGCAAACCGGGGCCAAGCGCTGCTATGAACCTCCCGGCATTGGGAAGCTCGAGGGCCGGATCTCCAGCTCCCACGAAAGCCAACCGGACAAATGAATAAATAAACCGAGAGGCCTCCCCAGACGACGCGCGGCCCCTCGACGGCCCGAAAGGAAGAACCGCTACCCGCCAAGTTTGCCGAGAGGTTGGTGGCGGCGGCGGGAGAGAAGCACGTGGTCGGGGCTCCTCCTTTTCCTCCTCCTGGGAACTTTCGTTTCGTCCTCGGCAATTCCTGGGCAGGAGGATGGTCCGAGGGGCTTTCCGCCCCCTCACCCCGTCCGGCCCAGACAGATCGCCGATGGAGATCTAGAGAAAGGCGGCGGCAGACGGGCCAAGTCCACGCGAGGCGCCGGGTCTGCAACACTGGAGCAGGACGCTTGGCTCGGATCGACCTCCTTGCATCCCCCTCCGCCCGGCCGGCCCAACCCCGCTTCCCAGCTTTATTTTGATTTTTTTTTCTGGAGGAGAGGGGTCGATCCAGCCGGAGACGCGCAAGAAAAGGGAGGTTCCACGCCAAGGGGTGGCGAGGACGGGACGCTCAGGGACTCCGGGCCGGTGGGCCGGGGCTGCGGTCGGGCATCGCCGGTTTCCTCGGCTCCGCGGGCGCCTCCTTTTCCTCTCCCGAAGCTCGCTCTTAATCGCCACTTTTATTGTGGCTTCTCTCCTGACTCCCGTCCCTGGGCGCGATCGTCCGGACCTTGGACACGTGCGCGACGGCGCTCCTCCCTGGCGGGCCGTCGGTGGCCCTTTTTATATATATATATTTGCCCCTGGCTCGGCCCGCAGTCTCGCAGGATGAAGCGCCCGACAGGAGCCCCGTTCGCGGCGGACGGGAAAGGCGCCGCTTTCTGCGGACCTTATATAGCCGCCGCTCCCGCGCCTTACTTGCTGCGGCCGCTCGCTCAGCCCCGGCTGGCGATTTAACTCCGTCCTGCCCGGGCCGGGGAAACGGAGCGCTGTGGAGAAGTTGCGGCGGTGGCACCGGAGGCGTTGGTGACATATTATTATGGGTCTTCGTTGCCACAACCCGATTGTGTGCGGGCACCTGGATCTACCAGCTGTGGGGGTCAGGTTATGGAGCTCCCTGTGGCGGAAGAGCGGTCTGGTTCCCTCCCAAGATTTATCTTGAATGTTTAATTTATCCCGTGTGCCTCCCGCCTCCCCCAAAAGGCGCGAAGCACAGTCAACAATGTCCGAATACAGATTGAAGCAAACGTATTGATCAAATCATCATGACACCAAACATTACGAATACATGCAAAATGCAGGGTTTTTTTCAAAAAAGACTACACTAAAAGAAACCACTCCAACTGGTTTGAGCAAAAAGCAATGCAAAGTGTGCTGCTTATATACTGCCCCATATCAGTTCAAGTAGTTTCTGGGCAGTTTACAGTTTAATTAGAATATGCAGGCTACACCCCACGCCAAAGCTGGGTACTCATTTTACCGACCTCGGAAGACTGAGTCGTCCATGAGCCAGCTACCTGGGATTGGACCCCAGGTGGTGAGCACAGTTTTACCTGCTCAGGGGCTTCAGCCACAGACTCCCAGGTCTGCCAGAGGCCACGCGGAGGCCTTGTCAACCTGTTGGCTTCAATAAGAGGGAGCAAATCTAATCTCCATCTGCAGGGTCTGGGGCTGGCAACAGTCCATCAGAGAAAATGACATTTCTTGCCTCATTACTGTAAGCTGCCTTGGGTCCTTTTCCAAGGAGAAAGGTGGGGTAAAAATATTCAAAAAATGAATGAATGAATGAATGAATGAATGAATGAATGAATGATGTTGCTCCAACTCCAGCCACATTGTCCACTTGGTAATGGGAGAAGCAAAATCTGAATTTTCCTCATCACATTCCAATGTTCTCTGCAAAATACACTTCTGTTCTCTTCGGGCACCAATTAAAGACTTTTCTTTTTAAAAAACCAATGAATGTAGAGAGTGACTTCCGGAGAGTCTTGCCATTTCACAGTGCTATGAGGGACGGAGGTGTGAGACTGCAAGCTTGTCGTTCCCCTGTGGTAAAGGGACCGCACTGCTGAGGGAACACACACACACACACACTTGCAGTCAGAAATTCCAAAACTCAAGAGAGGCCTTGCTTTTTAGATTTGGAATTAGTGTAATGTGCAGTATGTATAGTTTTGATTCAGCTGCTGACATTCAGGTGACTGCCAAGGTCATTTATCATGCCTGTTTCTAGGTTTTTCAGACACATTTGCTTGGCCGGGGGAGATTTGTGAGACTCCAAATCCAAGACAGGAATGCTAGGAGGACGGGGTCCTGGTGAGGGTGTTGGGCTGCTACTTGGGTGATTCCAAGCTCAGTTTCCCACTGAGCCATGAACATTACCAGGTAACCATGGGCTAGTCATCTCCCCTCTGCCCGATCTACACCACAGGGCCATTGTCAAGATACACTGGAGTGGAGGAAGAGCCATCGACATCACCTTGTTCTCACTGAAGGGAAGACAATGTGATTGGTATGGAGTGGCGGTTTGTTTGTTTTAATGTAATAAAATCTGGGCATGCTGGTCAGAGCTAGAAATTGATGCAAATCTTTTAAGATAAGATAAGATAAGATAAGATAAGATAAGATAAGATAAATCTTTATTGATCCCACATCGGGGAAATGTACTTGTTACACAGCTCCCAATACAAAGAACAAATAAAGAAGAGTAGGTGCACAAAAAGTGTAAGGTGAGAAAGAAGAAGATAATAGATAATAGAGATTAAATAAAATAAAAATCCAATATAGAAATACACGCTAGAAAATTGGATATAAAAATTTAAATGTGAAAAAGAAAAGAAAAAGAAGCTACAATATACGAATATGAGTATGTTAGACTGTAGAGTTGTAGAGTCTCACAGCAGTGGGAACAAAATCCCTGTGGTAGCGCTCCTTTCCACACCGGGGATGTCTGAGTCTGCCACTGAAGAAAGAGAACACATCCAAGGAAAGGAAGGAGGGTCAAAAGTGATCTTTGTAGTAGTGCCAGACTTGAATGAGTCAGGCGCGATATGGGATGCTGAAGACGTGCACTGTACAGGATGTGAGAGAGTCCCTTTAAAGGGATGGTTTTGTCTGAGGAAGCAACAGTGGAAGGAAGCAATGCTTCACACCTTCTTGTTCACCTCACAACCTGGTGTGCAGCAATTTCCCCCCACAAGAAGTGGACTTATTCTGTGGGAAACCCTGCTTCCAATCCAATAAAAAAGTACTGCCATAGCTTTATTGTCATTGTCATTTCATTTCTACTTCAAGACCACCTGCTGGTTTAATACACAGGAAAATAAATTGTTCTTATAAAAAGCACTTCCTTCCCAGAGGAGACTCTCTGCTTGGGATCCTGCTACCCAACCGCTCTGACCTACTTCCTTGAATGTAAGTAACTGGGTAGTTATGTCGAGGGGAAACGGCAATATTTTCAAAATGGATCAGTACCAACTGCCTCTGTGGGTGTACAGATTTCTGTAAGTTGGCCCCAGGTAGCTACTATATACATAAGTTGTGGAAAAGAGATCAAACCAGTGCAGTCCTATCATTTCCTCTTAAACACCTGTTGAAAAAAAAAATCCTATTATGTTGTTAGGAAACACTGTCAAATAACCCTAATGCCCTATTCAAATCCTATTCAAAATGGTAAATTGTTCAGTTTAATTTTGAATTGTAAGCCATCCAGTGACCGGTTAGTGGGCAGCATATAAGTTTTATAAATAAATAAATAAATAAATACATAAATAAATAAATAAATAAATAAATAAATATGTTTCTCTAAGGCATTTATGTCAGTAGTAGGGAAAGGGGTGCTCCTGTCAAAGGGGCAATAAAACCATCAAACACCGGAAGTCCCGCCCCCTTACCGGAAGTCCCGCCCCTTACCGGAAGTCCCTCCCCCCTTACCGGAAGTCCCTACCTTCCGCCCCGCCCCCTTACCCGGAACCGGAACCTTCCTGGGCCCTTTGACCCGGAAGTGACGTCCTCTTCCGCCTGACCCGGATGGGGAGCCTTGCCCCCTCCCCCGACACGTCACGGGGTCCCCCTACCCCACCCACAGGCATGCCCGGGCATGCCTTCCCCTAGGGCGCTGCCGCTGGCTATGTGTTGCCTGGGCCTGTCTTGCTGCGTGTGCGCATGCCTGAGAGGCCTTTATAAGAAGAGGGGAGTGTTCTGCGGTGCCCGCCGCCGCCTTTTCCGCTGTTCCTGAAACCGACTGGCCCATGGTCCCCGCCGTCCCGTTTATGTGGAGAAAGATGGCGTCTTCAAGCAAGATCGGGTTTTCCTCCAGCTTGCCGAAGGACACCCCGGACTCACCGCCGAAAGCAGAGAGCGTGGACTCCCCTCCGAAGCCCGAGAGCCCGGACTCTCCGCCAAAATCCTGGACCCCGAAGATAGAGAGGCAGCGGTTGAAACCGAAAAGGCGTCTGCACCCCCACATGCACCACGGGCCTACGGGATTTTCCATGCCCCTCTGCCCCCTAAACACCCCATCACGGAAGCCCAGCTCTGCGCCCAAAAAGCCGCCCAAGCCTGCCCTTCACGCTGAGGAGACCCTGTTTTGGTCCGATTCAGATGATGGTTATGACCATGGAAGTCCACCACCGAAGAGAAGGGCCTTAAGGCGTTATGTTAGCTCAGATTCTGACAGCGACCTTACAAGCGGTTCTGACAAGGAGAATGCTGGCCCTGATACGGAGGAATTTCTAAACACGGTAAGGCCCTGTTTTAAATCAAAGTTCATATTGTGATACTGTGTCTTGTGGCAAGGCTGCAGGTGTTGTGCGGCTTTAGAGTTTGTGGTGTGCTATGTATCTAATTACGTTGAAGTTTCCTTTTATAATTAAAACCAGCCAATATTTATGTTTTACAGGCCAAAGATTTGCCCCCAAAGGTAACCCCAAAATCCCCGCGACGCAAGAGAAGGGCTTTAAGGCGTTATGTTAGCTCAGATTCTGACAGCGACCTTGCAAGTGGCTCTAACAAGGACAATGCTGCCCCCGAGTCAGAAGAATCTTCAAACACGGTAAGGAGCTGGCTGTCGGTGTTTTAGAGGATGGGTGTGTGTTAGGCATTTCATTACTTTGTAGCTTGCTTTGATAATTATTTTTTATTTGCTATTTGCAGGAATTACCCCATAAAACATTGAGCAGATTGCTCCATATAGACCTGCCAGAAATTAAGGCGAGAAAGAAGCAATATATGAAGAACATTGTGCATACAACAGTAGCTGTGATTATTAAATATTATATATCATCATATCAGAAACAATCTTGCGATGGCTGTCAAAATAATTTGGAAAACCAGGAATCGCATTCGTGTATAACCTCAACCGTTGCATCCATATCAAGACTACTTCGTTCTCTTTGTGCCAAAATATGTTACAAGACTGTCATCCATACCGTCATCTTAATTGCATATTGTTGCAATAGCCTGATATTGACAGCTGAAAATATTAATGAGATATTGACGCTTGTATCTAAAATTTCCAAGGCAGAAAAACCATATTCATTCCTCAAAAAAATGTTAAGACAGACTGACCCCTTGCTATTTCAAAATATTTACTCTGTGGTCACTGCTAGAAATGTCAGTGAATTTATTAAATAAAATGCTCTTACACATATTATTTTCTTTCGTTTTTTATTGCATTGCTTTTAAAAAGTTAGCCATGCGGGTTCTTTGACAAGCTCTCTGGATGGTGTCGACTGTGAGGATTCCACATGCAGCCAGGCTGGTCTCTTGAATTGCTTCTTGTGTGCAGCATCAGACCCTGGAATAGCCGGGTGTTTAGAGGTCTCTGTTTGTAGGGGGTTGACTTTCAGGTTTTCTAACTGCTCTCTAACAGATGAATTACCCACAACAGATGTGGGCACATTTAGTTCTGCCAATGCTTTAAGAAATACATCCCAGCCTTTAGGGCGCTTCTTCTCAGAAATAATATTAGATTGGGTGGCCCCTTTAATCAGGTCGAGAATGTGAGACCCTGGTAAGGCGTTCCCGTGATACACAAAGGTGCCTCGCTGATCCCAGCTAGAAATATCCTGATGCTGCTTTATCTTGTTCAGCAAAATTTCAGCATTTTTCTTAAACCTTCCGGGGATCCCTTCTAAAACTTCTGGAACAATTGTATCACTCTCAGGCTGTGGGGATGTGGAGGGGACAGGTTGGGAGGTTGGGGTTTGGGGGGATGCAGACATTTTTTCCACATCATCATCTTGTTTGTTTAGTGCTAAGTAGCGCTGTAGAACCCCTGTGTAGAGTTTTATTTTTTCATACTCTGACAGGTCAGTCCTTAAGAGAATCTCCCTCATCTCGCTGTCAAGACGTCTCATGGTTGTGGTTCTAATATTTTCTGGGACACCCCGAAGCTGATCTAATTGAGCGCTGGGCACTAGATATAATTTTTCAGCATATTCCATTACTTGTTAGTTAAAAGACCCGTTATTAGGGGGACCGCGATGCTTAGCAGGGGGCCCAGAAAACCTCCGTTTTGCTTGACAATGTATTTTCTCCTTTTCAGGGAGAGCCTCTTGTTACCCAGGCTTTTAATCAGAGCACGTTTTTTCCTTAAGACCCCCACCTGCTTGGGTGTTAGGGCAAGATTACCCTTTAAAGTATTCAGAGCAATTTCTGAAATGGCTGTTACCAAATCATCTGAGGCACCGCATAAAATGGCTTTTCTCTGGCGCAGGGGCACCTTAATAAGGATTTTTAAGAGGGGAAGATTTCGCCGTATACATGCTGACATGTTGGTGGGGAGAGGCGCTGTGACCAATAAATAAAATAGACTCATCGGGAACCCTTTTTGTTCTTTTTCACTGTATACACAGCAGGCCAGTCAGGTGGGAATAGACCCGTTCTCAGTCTGCAAGACTCAGGGGTATTTGGGTTTAAATCCACCAGCAGATAGCCATGGGGTTTTTTGGTAGCATCTGCAAAAGCCTCCATGAAAAACGGAACATTTTGGGGGTACATTTGCCGTGCTAACGTAGCAATTTGTAATTTATCTCTTGGGTTTTTAAAAAGCACCATATATTTAGCATTTAAGCTGATGGTTCTGTTGCTTTTACCACGGCAGAAAATATTCTGTGTAAGAAAAAAATACACTCACATTTCTGTGGTGCACATATTGCGTGAAGAGTTTTTCAACCTCCTTATTATCAGCAGCACAATTCATCAAATCGTCTATAATTAAGAAGTTTATTTTATCGGGGGGTAACAAGACATTATCAGCAAAGTTTTCAGGCAATCCTTCTACAAACTTAATAAATGAATATTTACACAATAGGTCTTTATACAGAGGCTGCCAGCAACTGTAACACCATACAACATTCTCAGGCATTTCAGAAAATACATAACGCGCATTCTCCAACATGTTTTTTACAAAGAAGGTTTTCCCACAACCACTGGGTCCCGCGAGAATGGCTGAAAAAGGATGGTTCCACAGAGTGCTCCTCTTAGTATCCATAAGGGACCGTTTTAAATCCGTCCGTAATCACTCTTTTGTCATACACTACTTTTTGTGTTTTTCTTAAAGTTTTAGTGTGGATGAGCCACTGTCGTTTATCTCTCACAATGCCCGGCTGTTCTACAACTATTTCACGAGGGGGGTTATCTTTCTTGTCTGAAACATAGGCAAACACGAGGTCTTGAAGAGTGTCAAAATTAATTTTCTCACTGTTTGCCACATTCAGTGTGATCCCTTTGACTTTCACACAGGCACTGCCCCCCGACAATGTGTAAGCGTAGCTCTTAGGGCCTGTTGAAACAAAACGAGTAATGTGCTCCCCCTCTGGTATCTCGCTGGTTAAGTCACCCAGATAATCCCCCAGGGGGGGATTCCAATCGCCCTCCCTGTGAACAAAAATAACAGAGTCTGTATCATGGTAGAGGACCCTGTCCTGCAGCCGGTCCAACAGTTTATAAAGTTCCAAACGGGCATATGCAGTTGTGAAACAAGCTATGAAGGGATTTTTCATACCTGAGGTTGTCATTCTGTCTGTGTTATGCTTCCAGGTTACGCAGGCCGCATCATCATCAAGAAACTCACACATGGAAACTGAAAATGTTTCTGAGAACAAGAGATTGAAAAACCTGTCTGGGTCCCTTACTACCTCTGTGTTAGGGAGGTTTGTCCTCTGGCCAAATTTTCCCCACAGTGAGTTTAAAAACAACTTAGCAATCTGCCTCTTTGCAGGGTTCGGCTCTATTTTTTTGCGGCGTAGCAACACCCCCTCTTTTTCGAGGTAATCTGCTATATATTTATCTTTATCAGCCTCTGTGACACACCAGTGGGGAAAACCTGATGCCTCCTGTTTCTGCCGCAGGTGTGTCTTCATATAATCAGAAAACAAATCACCCGATCTCTGAGAAAAATGCCACACTTCAAAGATTTTTCCAACCCTGTACCCCTTCTCTATAGCAACATTCATCTCTATAGTGCACCAGGTCCCTGTTAAAGCCCGCTCATCATCTGAATGATTGCATGGTTCTAGCTGGCGGAGTTCTGCACATGTAGAGCACAGCACAAACATGAGCTTTCCACCTACCCTCGACGGTAACACTGGGAAGAAGAGACCTCTTGGCGGGTAAACTTTGGCTTTTATCAACCCGAAATAATCTGTAGGAGAATCAAAGTTCTCATGGACTATTATCGGATGTCCAAGGGGGTACTCTCTGTTTTTTTGTACATGGGGATAAAGGGACGTGAAATCATAATAACGAATCTCCTCCCCCTTCGCCGGCTTGTAGTACAAACACACTGCATTTGTACGTCCACCAAAGAGGGCATCCCTCAGTTCTAAGGGCTCTGGAAACTGTGCGGTGGCAAGGAAGTTTTGGACTTCTTTGTCAGTTTTTATCATGTTTTTCCACTCATGCTCCCATACTGATCTCACTTCATAACCCATGCTTTTCAGGATTGCTGTCCGCTCCTCAGTAGCATTATGAAGCTGCCTGTAAGTTTTACCAATCAAGGGGTTCCAGTCCTCTGCAGGGTAGCAGAGGGGGCACCCGTGATAAAAACAACCCAGAAATTCCAGACAGACTGGCTGACCATTTACTACAGCATAGCCATCAACAAAATATTGACCCACCTGAACCTCGCCACCATTTAAGGCATGCTGAATCTCTAGGTTTTCTTTATGTTTAAGGTACAGCAACCATTGGATGGCAGGTGTTGAGTATCTTTTGACCTGGTGGTGATAATTATCTGCAGGTGGTATCGCTATGGAATCTTCCGGCATAAATTTGAACCTGTACATGGCTAGGCTCACGCTGGCCAGAGTTAGGTATTGGAGGGGGTCTATGGCATAATATTCAGTTTCTTTTTTTTTCACAATCTTTTTTAAGGTCAGCGTCATGATTTCGTGGCGATATTTTGTACAAGCCTGCACCAGGATATGTACATCCTGCTTGCAATAATGTGCTATCTCTTTTTTCATGTCGAATGTCTGCATTTTATTCTCTTCATACCATTCTAAAAAAGCTTTCTGCTCAGCAGGCATCATGTACTGCAGCCCGTAGTCTTCTGGCGGGGGCAAAGGCCCTACATAATTACTATTTTCAGGCCTGTTAAAATAGTGTGGGAAATATCCTTTGCACCCCGAAAATCCGAGCGCTTTCGGAAGCTTAGAGAGCCCGATGGGCAAATGGCTGAGTGAATCCATGAATTTTATGCCTAGGCCTTTAACGGTGACACAGAGGAGTTTCCCACCTTGAGCTATGATATCTACATCCAGTTTTTCTTTAACCAGCTGGTTAAGCATGAAATAACAGTCATAACCTTTGGAATTATGGGCTATGAAAGTAGTACCGCTAAAACGATTATCTTTAGTGAATGTCAATATAAAGTCTGCTATGCACGACTCTCCTTTGAACTCCCAAGTCCGACCATAAGGCCAACGTCTCACCTTTTTCTTAGCACTCCTTACACCAAGGATCTTCTCCTCCTCCACCTCCTCCTCCTCATCCGTCTCAATCTCATCCACCTCACCAGTAGCAGCATTTTTTTCAGGGAGCACATTCATTTCATCCTGAAAACATTCCACAGTTTCCCCACCAAAAGCCTCAGCAAAACAGTAAGTAGCTACATGTACGCCTGTGTCTTGTTGTGCCTCGATGTCATAAAATATATATTGCGTTGAAATTTCAGGGTATTTAACAGGTTGCATAATGCATAGATGTTTTTCATCATCCTCTTTTAAGATATCCCAACATATTGTGCATTGACGCCCTCGGCAACTGGCAGTGCTATGATCGTACTTTTGATAATGCCTACATTGTTTACAATATATCTTAAGCACACAGGGCACTTTACCTTCTGAGGCCAGTTTGTCATGAGCTTTTAAACAGTCAGCTGATTGGCAGAGCAGTTTGCAACAACCACATCTCTGCTGTTCATCTATTTTAGGGGTACAATCCTCTTTCAAACACATCCTACAGAAAAATAGGCAGCGATGTGTATGTTGATAGAGGTTGTTACAATAGGAGCAGTAATTTTTTGAACCAAAAAGCCCCTTTACATTAAGAACACCATAGTAATGACTATCATACAGGAATAGGGTATGTGTTTGGGCATAGCGCTGAGTCCCCGACTTAAATAAGCCCCAGCCATCCTTATTATAAAGAGCAATTTGGATATTCCGCTGTAGATGGTGTTCAAATAGACCAATGTCATTCAAAGACACCTGTTTCTGCTCAGGCCACCCAACCTCCTGACAGAGCTGTTTAGCAGCTTGCACCAGCTCAGAGTCTGTAGGTATTGCACCACAATCAGCATGAGCTATGACAGCAGACAAACTTCCTGCGAAACAGAGCATGCCATCCACACTCTTAAAATCTACCAGATGTTGCCTCTTTTTAGCAATGATGTTGCTGTATGGTATAGTATTCAAGCGTCTGTTTGGCCTACCGCCGCCTCTTGGTGGTTTAACAATTGTGACAACTAAACGTAAAGCACCCTCTGTACAAAGTTCCATGTTGCTCTGTAACAAATTACTCATATTTGTTAGGAATGCCTCGGGGTCCAAGGCTTCTTTTGACTGTTTTACTGAATATAAAGCATCTCTCATGTTACCACCCTCAAGCCGCATCTGAACAAAATCTTCAGGGTCAATGTTCTGGTTGATATCATTAAGCACCTGCTGTATCGCATTATAAAGTGCTGCCATTGCATCAGCATAGGAACCAATATGCTCCCAGATTAACAAAGCGGAAAATAATACCCCTACGCATAGCATTATACTGTTCCTGCACCCAGGTCCATGTTCTCAAAATTTCAGCATAAACAGGGGGAGCTTGCTGACCAGATGATGCATTGTCATTTACAGAATCTGGAGATTCACCAACCTCAACCTCTGGATGCTGTGAGGTCTCTAGAGAACAGGGCTGTGAAGATTCACCAACCTCAACCTCTGGATGCTGTGAGGTTTCTAGAGAACAGGGCTGTGAAGATTCACCAACCTCAACCTCTGGATGCTGTGAGGTCTCTAGAGAACAGGGCTGTGGAGATTCACCAACATTTACCTCTGGGTGCTGTGAGGTCTCTATAGAACAGGGCTGCTGAACATTTGTGGGGTTATGGTGTGTAGCAGGCCTGGAACGCTTTTTGCGACGTGAAAGAAACTTTTTAGCATTTCTCAGCAGTTTGCTAGCTATAACCCTACAAGACTGATCCCCTCTGGCCAAGACTTTTTTCTTTTTCAGGGTTCTTTTCTTAAAATAGCTATAACCCCGCCCTCTTTGATAATACATGCATACAGATTCAACATGATAACCTTCCATGGTTTTAATAGAATCACAATCATTCATGGCTGACATGTGTTGCTCAAGACTTTTAGCATATCGCGAAAGCTCCATGAGAGAATATGAAGTGTATTTAACAAAGCCAAGCATACTTTCTAAAACCTTATAATGGTTTTTGGTTTTTGTTGAATCAGTGTCATGGCTGTTGTTAGCTGGAAGGGCAGGCTTGGGCGGCTTTTTGGGCGCAGAGCTGGGCTTCCGTGATGGGGTGTTTAGGGGGCAGAGGGGCAAATTCTGTCCACTGGAGGAAGGATCCTTTCCCCAGCAAGTTACAACATGACTGTGCACACGCTTAAGACACAGGATGGCAGGCATCACCCATTCTGTACTCAGCAAATACCTAATGCATGCTTGCTGCAGCTCTTTATCAGAAAATGAGAAACAGACACCCCATCATCAAATGCATCCTCTGACCGAAAGCCTGAATAATATTTTAGAAAGAATTGTTGCCTCTATACAGCCCAACTTTGAAAGCAAGATTCACAGTTATTTGCAGGAGTTACAGCTGCGCAATATTAGTGAAACATGCAGCCTGTTTATGAAGACTGCTGCAGTCACAGTTTCTGATAATCAGATGAATTGGGGGCGCATATTAGCATTAATAATGTACGCTGCCTGCTTGTTAAAACAATTTCAACAAACCCACGGTGTTTTGTCTAAAAACGATGTCAGCCAAATGGTACAATGCGTGACTGAATTTTTAACAACCCATAAAACCTGGCTTTGGAATCTGGAATCTTGGGTAAGTATATTTGAAAGAAAATTACCCCCCCCCCCCATGATTCTCTTACAAAGTATTGAAATAGTATTTTGACACAGTCTTCCCCCACCCCCTTTTCTCATGCAGGAAAATGGGCTGGCAGCAATATTAGATACCCACAACAGGAAACATCCAGCAACTAATTTTCTGAGAAAACTTATGATCAACCTCTTTTATAAAGTATTTTAACAAATCTCTAAATGCTGTAAGCTTATAATCACAGAATAAAAGTTTTGAACCATATGAAACGCATGTAGTCTCATTAATGTTGAGACACATTTCAACTGGTCCAAGATTTAAACATTTAAAAACTACCTAGATTTGGAAATATATCCAATTAATTCCTATGATCCATAATTAAATGCCTTCTAAACAAGATTTTCAAAAGAATAACCATAATTAACACACCTATCAACAGATTTCTAAAACCGCACATATCTCCACATAAAGCAAATGCGAAAACTCACCCTTGTCACAGCTTTGCAAGTTGGAATATGCTGCATAGATCTGAGGCTCCTCAATGGGGTATACTTCCAACCACAACCAGGGGGTGATATTTGTACAAAGTCTGTATTTCATTGGTTAATTTTTAAGAGGAGCCCCCAATGGGTAAGAGCTGCTTGTAATGATGGCGAAACTCTGATTAGAGGATCTGCCTGGTATCAGTGTAAATATTTTGAAATAGCCCACATCAAGCAACAATGAGTTTCTGTATTATTTTTTTTCAAGACATACAATTCAAGAAACCACCCTGGCTAACTTTTAAAAATCATTGCAATAAAATACAAAAGAGAATGATATGTGTAACAGCATTTATTCAATAAATTCACAGACATTTATGCAGCTTTCAAAAACTCTTTTAGGCTGTAATATTTTCTACTTGGGTCAGATAAAAACACGGCTACTTATGCAGTCAGGGCCGCAACAGGAATTTTTTCTATTTCCAGTCTCACAGTATCTAGAGATTTTTCCTTCTGGTTGAAGGTCCAGTCAATGGGTACTGATAGTCTTCCCAAGATATGCCTAATTGAACAGGCTGTCATCCCCAATTCCTGGGCCAGACAAAATGGTATCATTATCGCACATTTTGGGCTCTCAACCCAGAGCCTGCTTGTCAGTGGTCAACAGGCCAAAATTACCTTTAAACAAAGAGCTCTGGATGTTAGTGCACAACAGGATATGGAGCTCCTCTCCAAAAACAGAGCCCTAAGCTGGCTATCTAAAAACAAACTGGTATTCAAGTGCGAGAAGTATCTAACAATTAGTTTACCTTATTCTTTGAGGAGAGCCTATACAAGATTAAGATTCGAATTCTTGGAATCTATGAATAAATTTGGCCGTTTTCAAAATCTACCTACCACGAGAGAACATATATCTACAGCGCCCCCGCTATAGAAGATATTGCCCATATTTTATTTGATTGTGACTTATATACAGCCCACAGACAGTCTTATTTATCAAAAATGATGGCCAAAATTGCCCATTGGAATGTGAACTTTCAGCTCGCCTTTTTACTTCAAAGCTCAAACATGCAGGTTGTGCATGGTGTCGCCAATTTCATATGTAAGGCAGCCAGAGTAAGACCTTCCTATATTGATCAAATTGGCATTTACTGTAGGGGCGACGCTGACTCTTGAATGATAACATTTTGTTTTGGCCACCCTAACTTTGAAAACTGTTCAGTCACAACTTGTATTTTTTGTATCTTTCTGGACTTACGTAGTTTTAGTACTTGATATGGCCCGAACGGCTAAACAATAAAGTTGTTGTTGTTATTTAATTCTAGCCATACAATGAATTTATTGTCCTCAATATCAAGCATTGGAGAATAACAGTCTTGTAACACATTTTGGGCATGAGGTGGGGCTGCTAGCCAACTTTTCATACATGCATCTTGCTGACAGGCAGTTTCTGTGAGATATTGTAACAATGGCCAAGAGTTGATGTTTGCGGATGGATTAATAGTCACACTGGTACCAGGCAAAGAATCAGCTAAAACACACATTCATTGATGTAACTGAAAAACAATGAGTTTCTGTATTGTCCTCAATATCAAGCATTGGAGAATAACAGTCTTGTAACACATTTTGGGCATGAGGTGGGGCTGCTAGCCAACTTTTCATACATGCACCTTGCTGACAGACAGTTTCTGTGAGATATTGTAACAATGGCCAAGAGTTGATGTTTGCGGATGGGTTAATAGTCACACTGGTACCAGGCAAAGAATCAGCTAAAACACACATTCATTGATGTAACTGAAAAACAATGAGTTTCTGTATTGTCCTCAATATCAAGCATTGGAGAATAACAGTCTTGTAACACATTTTGGGCATGAGGTGGGGCTGCTAGCCAACTTTTCATACATGCACCTTGCTGACAGACAGTTTCTGTGAGATATTGTAACAATGGCCAAGAGTTGATGTTTGCGGATGGGTTAATAGTCACACTGGTACCAGGCAAAGAATCAGCTAAAACACACATTCATTGATGTAACTGAAAAACAATGAGTTTCTGTATTTTTTAAGAGAATCATTTCAAGGAAACCAGCAGGGCTAACACAAGGCAAGAATCAGCTAAAACACACGATTCTTGCTCTACCTTGAAAACATTGGGTTTCTGTATTTTATCTATAATTAAAGTCATTTAATTTCCACGTGTACCTCTGCAATATTTTTTCAAGAGGGCCCTAGAGCTGGTGTTTGCATCTAAGTTAATTATTAGAACTGCACCATGCAAAATCAGCTAAAACATACGCTTCTTGCTTTACCTTGAAAACAATGAATTTCTGTATTTTACCTATAATTAAAGTCGTTTAATTTCAACGTGTACCTCTGCAATATTTTTTCAAGATAGTCCCCTTTTTAATATCATCACAATAAAAACCAAAACAGATTATTTTGTATAACAGCCTTTTATTTAGGAAAAGAATTACATCATGGATTGCACGGTGGCAGGCAGGCCTGAACAGGATTGAAAAGGGGGCACCTGTGTTTAGTTTTTCTAAGCTTCTTGACAAAGCTGACTACCATCGTATCATTGCCCAATGAATCGCCAGTGTACATTTTTAATATTTTTGGAAAAGAGAAGCCTTTTGTTCTGTTCTGTAAAAAGAAGACACAGTGATAGCCGCAGGTGGCAGCTAAGGGATGCTGCAACTGACTCCTTTGGTATGTTATCTCATTGGTCTGCCTCATTAAAAAGGCATAGATGTCTTCAGGAAATAGCGGATTATTTGGGGCTGCTCCATATGAATCAAAAAACTCTGCGGGGCCATGTACTGGTAGATAGATAGCCAGCCAGTGTTCGCCATGCAGTGTGTGAGGATGGGTGTTGACCACGATCCCAGCTGGCCGCTTGGTAATAACCCCCCGGGGTAGCATATCACTGGGATAAACACCTGCAAAGTATTTGTTTTTATGTAATAAATTCAATATCTGGACTGTGTTCATCTTCACATGTAATCAAAGAGGACGTTTCTGCTGTGATTAATTTCAATCACGTTGTCAAATACCCCATATAAAATCATATTAATAGTGTTGGGAAGGGGTACAGCAAAGCGGATCTCGGCTCTGAGGTTACCTGTTCTGATCAGAGAATAGTGATCAGAGCAGGCCTGATCAGGGGTGAGGTCAAAAACATACAGTGTGTACCCCTGCAAAAATTCGTGACGGTTAATAGCTATGTCCAAATCTTTCATGCTTCTCCCCGTGGCTTTGGCCAATTGCATGTATTCACGCACGCAAAGGTTGTCTCGAAAATTAGGCTGTAGAGGCTTTGATGGGGTCTGAACTCCATCCACATACAACGCTACAAAATTGACGTTGTAGTGTTTAAAGTTGAAGGGGTTTCGTGTGTATTGACCGCTGAATGCCTCATTGTCAACAAAGCCTATGACCAGTTTCTTAGGCAGTTGCCCCAAAAAAAAAAGATTTTCTTGGTTGCAGACAAGACTCCCAGCAGCTATGCTGAAAACTTTCATTCCAATCCGCTCAACAGGATACTTTGCATTAGAGGTAAGAAGCGCTTCAGTGTGCCCTAGACGCACACCGGGGGATACTTTCACTCTTTTAACAAACAAAGCTGCATTTAAAATATGTACTGTATAATTTGCATTGTCATCTCCACTCATCAAACAGAACGCATCCTTGCTGCGTGTGAGTTTGATCTTCACATCTACACCATTCAGCAGCATTTTGTCCTGGAAAAATATATCGCTGTGTAATGGCCCCATGAGATCCCAGGTCCGGCTACCTGCTGTCTGATGTGCTCTAGATTTAAAGCCCCAGTTTCCCTCACCAGCGGCTAGGCTTGTAGATTCCATCGTTTGATAGGCATCTTTATAAAAACCACCTGCTGCAAATTGTGTACTCAAGGCATCGGTGCTGTAGTTCAGAAGCAGTTCTAAAATGGCTCGGTAGGGATAACAGTTGTGACTCTGACTGATCAGCCTATCGCCGAGGGTAACATCCAGCTGGCTAAACAGCGAGGCAATGGGGTAATTGACCAAACCCGTTTTGGCGGCATCAGCCATGTTTGAACCATCTGCTTTTGTTATTTTGCAACACAGAAAAAGAAGCGAATGACTGAGGTCTAAATAAAATTCACTCGCCCCTGTTATATAAAATTCCACAGGTGCATTAGGGCTTAGGGCTGACAGAGGCGGGACTTCAACGTACATACTGCTTTCCACGCAGGTTTGTGTTGGTGATATTTGAAAAAGATCCAGCTCGGATTTGGTACATTCTTCAGAGGAGTTATGAATGAATGCCATTTTAAAATATGTCTCTTCCGCTGTGTTTTAGTATCTTTGTTTTGCGGCCTCCTCTCCTCTTCCTGACCTGAAGCTTCTGAATTTTTCTACCACGGATACCCCTTCTTTTTAGGGGCTGAGGTGCTCCAATATGTTGGTGAGATGCTTTTCGTTCAACTCCTCCCCTTCTTTTTAGGTACATGAGACCTGAACCTTCTTGGGTTCTCACCTTTTTCATAACATGACTCACTACGTCTCCAGCTATGTTGTGCATGGCTGTCTTAACATGAGGTTTAATAATCTGAAACCCCCTCCTCAAAAGAGGAACAGCCCTTCTGAAAAGTCCACGAAAAATGCCCCCCAGACCTGCTCCATACATGTTTACAGCTCCATGGAAACCAGGTAGACCACGGCCTGCCTGGGCTTTGTAGTAGGCCCTATAGGCATCTACATTTCCATAATCTTTAACGACAACCATTTTTGGATCATGCAGCTCTCTTTTGCACGCTCTAAAAATAACCTCTTCTGGGTCGAACGTGTAACCTCACGACAACTTTCCCCCAGTTGAATGGCACGTGTTGGTTCTGGTCGGTCTTTATTTCAATGCTTATTGTGTTGATGTGGCTCTTGTTCATTAACATATAATGCGGCTTATCGTAAGTTATGGTGACACATTCATAAGTTTCTCCTCTGACGGGTATGCACCGTAACAGGGGTACAGAGCTGTCTCCTACAATTTGGTGCTCTATGATATCCGTATACAGGTACATTGCGCTCACCCCTCCGGTAATGTCTGCAGCGTGGTCTATTTTATCGACAGGAACATCGGGTGGTAGGCCCAATAGGTGGGCTAACCCCCCAGTGGCTGAGAATTTGTATGTGTTTTCCCCTATGAAATCTAACTTTACCCTTTACAGGGTCGTAGAGAAAACGTATTTTAGGCGGATCTATGGCTACTTTTATATTGTCATTCATTTCATCCAAAACAGATTGAATGCTCTTGTAATAACCTCTGTGTAGTAGAAAGCCCCATTTAGTTGCATCCTGATAAATGTAAAACATGGCATTTTCAGTCAATGTGTACCAGCTGCGGGGGTACTGAATTTCAGCCAGACCAACTTCCCATGCACCACTCAGATCTAAGGGTTGTGGTAGCAGTGTTGTAAAATTAGCATTTGTATTTTGAGGAAATATTTCCTTGCATGCATTGCTGGGGAGTGTGATGTAAAATCCGTTATCTCCCATTTCCAACTCTTCTATACAGGGTCACAAATTTCAGAGGCAGCCACCCAACTGTTGAACTTACTGGGCCAACCTTTCCATTTCACTAAGTGAAGTTTTCTTGAGCCACGGCCTTTTGTGGCCAATACCTTTTCAATTCTATACACCCGGTCTTCTCGGGGGTTCACTTTTTGTAGTTCTTCGGGATAGAATGTCCCCACAATAGCATCACCATGGTAATCTGTTAACAGGTATACGGGTCTCTTTGCTTTTTTGATAACCTGATCCACTATAAATATCTCTGTAGTGAAATTCTGTTCATAACCCTTATCGAACACCCCCTTTATTTTTGAAACCCTGACATGGTCTCCTTTTCTGAACAGCGGCCTCTCCTCTTTCGTTTTAGCAGAGGTCCCATAGATTGTTTTCCAGATGGCCAAAGAGTTGTGAGGGGTCACATCTACAGGCCTAGCCTTGATAGTTCTGTGCATGCTGTGATTATAGCTTCTTAGGAGCTGAGGTAATACATCCATATATTTGTACGTATTATTGGCTGTGAAATACCGCCACATTTTTGTTTTTAAAGTTCTGTTAAACCTTTCCACAACACCAGCCTTGACCTCATTATTGGTGACAAAGTGGTGTATCCCATGTTTCTTTAACAGCAGGCTTACAGGCTTATTTAGGAACTCTAACCCTCGATCTGTTTGAAGCTTCTCGGGATGTCTATGGTTTTGTTTGAAAATGGCCGCTAAAGCTTTGGACACCTCCCGCCCCGTCTTGTCTTTGAGAGCCACAGCCCAGGCATATTTAGATAAAATATCAATGCATGTTAATATGTACTTGTAGCCCCTGTTGTACTCTGAAAATTGCTGCATATCTACCAAATCCGCCTGCCATTGTGCATCGACTCCTGAGACAATAGTCTTGTTTCTTTTAAAATGTATTCGGGCGGGCTTATGGAGTGTATAGGCATCCTGATCAGAAAGCCATCGAGAAACATCCTTGACCCTTAATGATTTGATGCGCTTTTTTGCCTCACTAAATAGAGGGGTAACACCTCCAAAACTTCCTACAGAATCCGGTGTATAATATATATTTTTTAGAACATCCCCGTGGTCAGGCATCTTAGCAGCCCACAGACATATGAACACAGATTAAGGGGTTAAATAAACTTTATTCACAAGAGAATAAGGCTGGAGCATTTTAAGATTTCAAGGCTTTACCAGACTTATAATGTGTTTAATATTTGCAAATAATAGGACGGAAAAGGCTATTTTCTAATTTTAAACATAAAGACAGACATTATTGAATAAGCTGTTATATTCTCAGAGTATATGTTGAAACCACTTGAAGCGCCAGAATTTTTTTTTTTTTCACATGCTATGACTTCTCGGCAGATTCTTTTTCTCCAGCAGAGTGTCCTGTTGAGAGAGCATTAAACAGCCTCTTAGTTTTAAATTTTGCAGCCCCCCCCACAACCCCGAACGAGAGTTATAAACAATTTAATGAAAAAACTCACCTCGGCCGCTGAACCGCTCTCATAACCCTCATCTGCAGAAGTCCAAATATCCTCTTGTGGCTCCTCTAGAGGCCCAGGTTCGGAACCATCTGAGCATTCACTCCCCAATTTCTCTTTTGGTTTCTGCCATCCTGCCTCTTACTCCATGAGGACAATCACACTCAAGATCGGACCAAAACAGGGTCTCCTCAGCGTGAAGGGCAGGCTTGGGCGGCTTTTTGGGCGCAGAGCTGGGCTTCCGTGATGGGGTGTTTAGGGGGCAGAGGGGCATGGAAAATCCCGTAGGCCCGTGGTGCATGTGGGGGTGCAGACGCCTTTTCGGTTTCAAACCGCTGCCTCTCTATCTTCGGGGTCCAGGATTTTGGCGGAGAGTCCGGGCTCTCGGGCTTCGGAGGGGAGTCCACGCTCTCTGCTTTCGGCGGTGAGTCCGGGGTGTCCTTCGGCAAGCTGGAGGAAAACCTGATCTTGCTTGAAGACGCCATCTTTCTCCACATAAACGGGACGGCGGGGACCATGGGCCAGTCGGTTTCAGGAACAGCGGAAAAGGCGGCGGCGGGCACCGCAGAACACTCCCCTCTTCTTATAAAGGCCTCTCAGGCATGCGCACACGCAGCAAGACAGGCCCAGGCAACACATAGCCAGCGGCAGCGCCCTAGGGGAAGGCATGCCCGGGCATGCCTGTGGGTGGGGTAGGGGGACCCCGTGACGTGTCGGGGGAGGGGGCAAGGCTCCCCATCCGGGTCAGGCGGAAGAGGACGTCACTTCCGGGTCAAAGGGCCCAGGAAGGTTCCGGTTCCGGGTAAGGGGGCGGGGCGGAAGGTAGGGACTTCCGGTAAGGGGGGAGGGACTTCCGGTAAGGGGCGGGACTTCCGGTAAGGGGGCGGGACTTCCGGTGTTTGATGGTTTTATTGCCCCTTTGACAGGAGCACCCCTTTCCCTACTACTTATGTCTTTGGCAGATTCACATTCCTTTATGTATACAATTCATTGGCCTAAGAAGCTTTCACTGCCATTTCTATGCAACCATTTGTTTTCCATATGATCCTAGCTCTTGCATCATCTTCTGTCTTTGGTTCATCATTTTCAATATAGGCATGGACATGTAGGGCTATTAAATTAATCCGTACCCTGCTCTTCCATTGCAAAAAATCAACTGAAGAAAACATTAAAATTTTTCTATAATCCGGAATTTGAGTCATGGCAACTGGACTTCTTTTCTTGAGAGACTGAAAATTTTCACTACTCATCCAAGCAGCATCGTCAGTCTGAGGAAAGTTAGTGGTGAGGCAAAGTGAACTGTAAATCGAAGGCCTTGCCATTAACTTTCCTCAGATTGATGAAGCTGCTTGGATGAGTAGTGAAATGTTTCGATCTCTCAAGAGACGAAGTCCAGTTGCCATAACTCCACTCCCAGAAAACCTCACTTGGATGTCAGAATCTTCACAGACAAGTTTTCTAGAAGAATTTCCTTTTGCATTTTGGACTAAACTTTAAATTTTTCCAAAGTGCCCAATATTTGGAAAATCTGACTATCCCCAAATATCGGCATTTTTTTTCAAAAGCTTGATTTAACTGCCTTCAATCTGCAATTTTAGATGGGCGTTACTCTGGCAACCCTTACGAAAACCGATGGTGCCCTTGTAATAAGAAAGAAATTGAAACATTGAATCATGTCCTCTGTGTATGTAATTCTTATAGAAATGAGCATATTAAATTACTCAAGCCTATAATAAGTACCTTCCCAGGTAGGACTTTGAACTGGTATTTAAAATATTTAAGTGACACAAATAAAGGGACCACTGAACCAGTGGCCAAGTTTCTTTTCTCTGCCCAAAGAATACGGAAGACAACCTTGGCCTCTGTTAGCTCTTAATATAATCATGAGTTGCACGATGTTTGTGCAATTCTTTTTACTACCTAAACTGTTTTAACTATCTTGAAATTTTGTAATGGTTTTATTCTCTTATCCTTTTAAAACTATACGTATGTATTTTCTATTTTATTGGTTGGGTCTGTGGCTGTAAATAAAGATTGTTGTTCTAGAAAAACTTCCAGAAAAATCCATCCTTTATTTCTGAATGAGACTTTTAAAAGGCCCTGAACAAACAACTCTTTTTCTTAAGCTATTGTGTGGAAAATTGAGAGAGAAATGTAATACTTAGAAAACAATATTTATTATTATTTATTGGACTTGTATACCGCACCATCTAGCAACACGGCCACTCTGGGCAGTGAATATTTAGAAAAATATTGGTTAGTTATTTCTGTGCTAAAGTATTCAATTTGGGCCGCTAACCTATTGGGCTGTGTTGGTTATTCTTTTTAACTAGCAGAGAATGAGATATAAAAAACAACAGCACAGAAAATGTGGAGAGATCAGCTGAGTCTCAGTCGCTGCCTACCCCTTTGGTTTCCATTCTATGTGAACAAGCGTTTTGCTTGATAAAAGTACTCTAGAAGCACTTAAAGTAGAAGAGTTACAGTTACCATTTTGTAGTCAGAGATAGAAAAACAGAATGGAGTCTCCATCATTTGGCAGGGATTTTCCAGAGCTGGTAAAAATTCTGCAGATCAAGCTTGTGACAATCGTATCAGGCTGTAAAAGTCTCCTCTCATTGACACCCAGTATTAGTGCATACAAGATTGCTAGTGACCCAACAGTTGCCCACCTTGGGGTGTACAAGGGCTCCATTTCACAGAATCCACAAATTTGATACTTCTGATTATCTGCAGAAAACTCACAGTCCCAAACTTGAAGACAACAACAGGCTCAGAGAAGTGTATTGGAAATAGAACAAATTCAGTATTAAGCAGAAATATTAGCCTTGTGGGAATATGAAACCCCTACAAAAGCTTGTCTCTGGATATATTTTTTGTTTTCCTTCCTTCCTTCCTTCCTTCCTTCCTTCCTTCCTTCCTTCCTTCCTTCCTTCCTTCCTAGTACAACTCCGTTCAAAAGATAATATGAAACTTGCATGAAGAAGGGGCTGGAGGAGAGAAAGCACTTTCAGCCTACACTTCCACAGGATGGCCCAAAGGACATGTCCAGCCATGTAGATCTGTGCAGGGAATGAAAGTGGGGAGCCAGGTTCCACCAGCTGCTGCTTGGAGGCACAGACAGAGTGACCTGGCATCCCTCCTCCTTTTTTTCCAGAAAGCCATAGGAGCAGTGAGGCAAAGAAAAGGCATTCTTGCTAGGTCCAGATGACAGGAGATAGCGGAGAATTGCCTGCTGTGAAGTAATCTTGGGAGAGACAACGGAGGGAGCAGAGCTGCCTGGAGACCTCTGCAGGCTGGTTGAGAACCTCCAAGGGCCAGACTGAAAGCTCTTCTTCCCTAAAGCAAAGCGAAGTGGTCTGTTTGTATACTGCCCCATAGCACCTCATGTAGTTTCTGGGCGGTTTACAGTTTTTTAAATTATAGTATGCAGGCTACATAGTGGTCCCTTTCTCATCCATTCCTAGAGATGCCAGAAATTCAAAATGGAGCCTTTGCCATGGGAAATGTATGCTCAATTGAGTGGCAACCCTTCCATTTCATGGGTTTGCTATGGGTGACTGGCTGTATGTTCCATTGGTTTCAGCACGATTTTGGTGGATTTTTTTTAAATATTAACAAGTTTGGTTTCTCTTGTGCTGCACTGCCACGCTGAAAAAGCTTCCATACATCCAATCATCCAAAGAAGCACGCAGACATACAATTTTGAAAGTGGCCATGTCTATCATTTACACAAAAAATTGTATATGAATAGTAAAGTGGAACAGGTGATACCTTTAGGCAACTATAACACAAATGTTGCTAATATTTCAAGGGTGAAACCCTCTTCCTCAGAGCAGTACCAATAGGTTATAGTAGTAGTAGTAGTAGTAGTAGTAGTAGTAGTAGTAGTAGTAGTAGTAGTAATAATAATAATAATAATAATAATAATAATAATAATAATAATAATAATAATAATCCTATACCGGCTTGGTCATCACCCGGGTTAACAAGGACCGCGATGGGTGTTGATGAACCTGGACATCCGTTGATAAATGGGCTACAGGTCATGGGTCCCATTGCTGAGCAACAAGGGCATGGGCCTGTAGAATTACTGGAAATTGAACAATTTCATAAGCGGCAGAAATATACTTTACCAGAGAATCGGGCAATCATGAAATGCTATTATAGAGCACAACCTGAAAAATGAGGTTACCAAAAGTGGATGCATCAATTATGGAAACAAGAATATCCGAACTCCAAGATAATTGAATTACGATTAGTGGACCAGCGAAGATATATTATTAGAAACAAGGTGTTTAGTAAAGTTGAACTAGAAGAAATACAGAGCAGTTGTGAAATAGGAGGTCCACAAATTATCCAAATAGGAGGAGAAAATAGATTAATAACATCTGGCTGGGGGCATCGAGCAGTCTGAAGTTGAAGAAAAGATGGATGTTGTGCAAAAATTTGAACCACGAGAAGGTTCAATTAGGATTGGAACACCAGCAGAGCTCACTATTAGGCAGCAAGAACTGAAGAATAAAATACTGACACATGCTGCATTAAATGAAGAGAGGGGAAGGCTTCCGATTTTGAAGACTGTGCCTAGAAAAAAATTGGTACCATTGATGAATGACATAAACTCTGCACTTGCAACAATCCAGATTATGTCAATTGAACAGATAAATCTGCTTGCTTATAGTGCAGCAGTAACAGTAACGGAAAAACTAGGGATTCCACCATTAACACCCCCCCCTGCAAATGTCTTGAGAAACCATGATGGAAGACCAGGCTGGAGCTTAAAATCAAAAGACTCCGAGCAGATGCGAGTTAACTTTAAAAACCTGCAGGAGGACAAATTAAAGAATGGTAAAATCAAGAAATATTTGACTGAAAAATACTGGCTAAGTACAAGGGAAATTGGAGAAGCATTGGAAATAGTGAAGCAGCAAATAACAGCAACAGCTAGAAAAATTGAAAGATATGATGCTAGATTTACTCAGTAGAAAGATAACAGTTGTTTCAATCAGATCAAAGAAAGTTCTATCAGAGTTTAAATCAGAAGATAGGTATAAAGGATGAAAAGCTTGAAAAAACGACAACCATTCAGTTTTGGAAAGACATATGGGGGACTGAGAAAGACTATAATAGAAATGCTGGTCGGCTCCAAGATTTTGAGAAGAAATTCTCCAAGTGCACAATGGACCAACTAGAAATAACAGCTGATATGATCACCAAAAGAGTACAAAGAGTCAAAAACTGGACATCACCTGGCAGTGATCAACTGCATGGGTTTTGGCTTAAACACCTGACCAGTCTGCATGGGAAAATGGCCCAACAATTTAATGAAATGTTGAGGACAGGTTATATTAATGAGTGGTTAACAACTGGCAAAACCTATTTGATTCAGAAGGATCCAACAAAAGGAACAATACCTGAAAATTACAGGCCAAACTCATGTTTACCAACTGTGTATAAACTGCTGACAGGCATCATAGCTGATAGAGTCCAGGATTATTTGGAAGCAAATGACACCATGCCAGTAGAGTAGAAAGGGAACAGACGGGGAAGTAGAGGCACAAAAGATCAGTTGTGTGTGTTGTGTCATTACAGTCGTGACCAACTCTTCGTGACTCCATGTCCATGGAGTTTTCATGGCAGGAATACTGGAGTGGCTTGCCAGTTCCTACTCCAGGCACCTACAGCACCTAGTATTCCCCGGTGGTCTCCCATCCAAGTACTAACCAGGGCTGACCCTCCTTAGCTTCCGAAAACAGTCGAGATCGGATGTGCTTAGGGCATCTAGGCAACTAAAAGATCAGTTACTCATTGGTAAAATGATCCTAGAGAATTGTAAAGCCCGGAAAACTAATTTATATATGACTTGGATTGACTATAAAAAAGCCTTTGACTCAGTGGTGACTCTTTGTCACCTCTGCTATTTACTATTGTCCTGATTCCCCTCTCAATAATTTTACAGAAGACAAATTTAAGGTACCATACTTCTAAAAAGTCAGGGAAAATTTCTCATCTATTGTATATGGATAACTTAAAATTGTATGGAAAATCAGAAACCGAAATACACTCACTGACCAACACAGCCTGAATTTTCAGTACTGATGTTAGCATTGAGTTTGGACTAAACAAATGTGCCACAGTGGCACTGAGAAAAGGAAAAAATCACGGAGAGTAAAGGAATGGAAATGCCAAATGGACAAGCCATTAAGTATCATCAGTCAGAAGCCTATAAATATCTGGGCATACTGCAATTAGATAATATCAAGCATGAGCAAGTGAAAAATGTGGTCAGTAAAGAATATATCCAACGGGTTAGAAAAGTATTAAAAAGTAAGCTGAATGGTGGTAACACCATCAAGGCCATTAATAGCTGGGCCATACTGGTAATCAGATATACCACTGGCACTATAAACTGGACTCAGATGGAGCTAGATAGTCTGGATAGGAAAACAAGAAAACTTGTGACCATTCACTATGCATTATATCCATGCAGTGATGTTGACAGGCTGTATTTACCTAGAAAATTAGGTGGTAGAGCTCTTCTGCAAGTGAAGCAGACAGTTGAAGAAGAGAAGCATGCATTGGCAGATTATGTAAAAAATAGTACAGAGCCAGCATTATTGGAGGTTAAGAACAGGGAGGTGTTTAAAGTAAAGCAAACAAAGAGTCAATACAGGAAAACAACGATGCAAATACGAGCTGATAGCTGGCATAATAAAGCACTGCATGGGCAGTTCCTCGAAAAAATCAAAGGAAAAGTAGATGAGGAAAAGACTTGGTTATGGCTCACCAATGGAACACTGAAAAAAAGAGACAGGAGCCCTGATTTTTGCAGCTCAAGAACAAGCTATTAGAACAAATGCAGTTAAGGCTAGAATAGAAAAATCAACTGAGTACCCCACATGTAGACTCTGTAAAGAGACAGATGAAACTATTGACCATATTTTGAGTTTTTGCAAGAAAATTGCTCAGACTGATTACAAATAGCATCATAATGTAGTTGCTCAAATGGTCCACTGGAATTTGTGTCACAACTATCATCTGCCCGTAGCAGAGAACTGGTGGGATCATAAGCTTGAAAAGGTGATTGAAAATGAGCATGCAAAATTACTTTGTGACTTCCGAATACAGACAGACAGGGTTTTGGAGCATAATACCCCGGATATTGTAATTGTGGAGAAGAAAAAACTGTGGATCATTGATGTTGCTATACCAGGTGATAGTAAAGTCACTGATAAACAACTTGAAAAATAACCCAATATCAGGATCTGCAAATTGAACTTCAGAGACTCTGGCATAAACCGGTACAGGTGGTACCAGTGATAATCAGCACGCTGGGTGTGGTGCCTAAAGAGCTAAGCAAGTGTTTAGAAGAAATTGGAGTTGACAAAGTCACCATCAGGCAGCTGCAGAAGGCCACCTTACTGGGATCTGCTCGCATAATTTAACGATACATCACATAGTCCTAAACGCTTGGGAAGCGTGTGACTAGTGATTTGTATTACAAAATCCAGCGTAATTATCTTGTCTGCTGTGTGAGAATATGATAATAAATAAATAAATAAATAAATAAATAAATAAACCACTGCTTATAAAAGTATCATTTTAAAAATTTCTTTTAAAAACTCTGTATATAAAATATTTATGACAACAGGCAGGTAGATTTTGTTTTGCTGCCAGAATAAAGCTGTCTTGAAAAACAAAATTAGATTACTTCCCTGGTTGCTGCCAAGCCAGAAGGAGACATTACACTAGTCCCAGATCTAAAACAGCTCCCCCAGGTTCCAGAATATCTGACTGTAAGCTCATTAGGCATCCTGGCTATGCATCTCATGTTTCCCTGGCTCTGCTCCCCCACTTGCTGTTGTCAGAGTAATAACTATTAATTTTGGCTACTGGGGCAATCAGAACTCTCACTCATGCAATCTGTTCTACGATATGGGAACAAGTCCCCAAATGAGATGAAAGAGGAGGAGGAGGAGGAGGAGGAGGAGGAGGAGGAGGAAAAGGCCACAAGAAAAATAATTATGCATCTCTTGTTATTCAGCTTCAGGAGGTGGTCCTTGAGTATGGGAGGTAGACAAATATCTACTTTCTGTATACTGTGCTTAGGTTTATCTAGCTCTATCAACCCCCCCCCCCCAAGTTTTCTCTTGTTTGAGTTAAAACACCCTACATGTTACCATCTTTCCACATAGGGTTGTTCCTCAAGGTATGATCACCAAGTGAGGTACCACCACCTTTTTATAAAGATGTTTTAAACATATCATGTTTCCTAATTATCATCCAAATAGGATCTGCCTGCCCTGCATATTTTCACAGTGGCCACATGAGCTAATTTCTTTTGAGTTATCCACCACAGCACCAATAGCCTTCTTTCTGATGAGTCAATACCATTTCAAATCTGATCTGTGTATATAGAAAGCCACACATTCTATTTTTGCCCAAAAGTCCATTGCTGTCATCTTGCTTACATCATAAGCACATAAGAGCAGCCTTGCTGGAACAGGCATTCCGTCCCACACAGTGGCTCACCATTTGCTTCAAGGTATTCCCAAGCAGATGTCTTCACCTGCTTAAGAGTCCTTGCAAATAGCATTGAGAGATATCCTGATGAGTCACTATGGAAACATAAAAATATATATAGAGAGAGAATTATAGAATTGAGCACTAACCTTTAACCCCCCCCCTTAAAAAGCCAGCCGGGGGGATGATTCCCAGCCTTCATTCCCAAGGATTGGGAACCTTCCTTAGTATCAAAGGTCCAACTCCATTGCACCCACGGAACCAAGACCCCCTCCCTCTCCCCTCTCTCCTTCTAACCCCCCTTCCCCCGTCTCTCTCTCTCTCTCTCTCTCTCTCTCTCTCTCTCTCTCTCTCTCTCTCTCTCTCTCTCTCTCTCTCTCTCTCTCACCCCAATTCTGTCACCTAGCCCTTCTGCCTCCTTTGCCCATGTCCCACCTCACTATCTAACCCTTCCATTGCCTTGCTCATTCCCAAACCCCAAAACTTGCAGCTAGAAGACAGGGCTTAGGCTGGGCAAACTCTAAGTGGGAGATTGCTTGCTCCCTACCCCAACCAGCCAGGGGAATGATTCTTGGCCATCAATTCCAAGTGTTCAACAGTCCAGCCACATTACCCCCACAGAACCAACCCCCCCCAATCCTGCCAATCTCTCCCTTTTCCTTTCCTTCTGCCTCATTCCTTCTTGGCCTTTCCTATCTCATTAAAACTAAATACTTGGGACATTTCTCTGATTCCCGGACCTAAGCCACCTTTTGGGCAGCAAGAGGGGTTGCCAGCTCAGCTGAAGGAAAAGATCATCCAGACTCCATTTTCCCAACGCGGGGAAGGCACGTATACCCAACAGATATGCAAGATGTTATCAGTCTGAAGCATACTATTGTTTCATTCCTACATCCAACTAAAGACACCATCTGGCAGCAAATGACTTTTCCGGATTAGCTTTGCCACCTCCATTGTGACTGTTCCTCTCTGCCTACCTGTTGATTGTCCCCTGACTACCAAAACAGATTGAATCACCGCCTGGAGGAATCTTCCATTACCATCTTTTCTGGACTCATGAGAAACTGGCAAATCCCCTTTTGAATAATCCTATCGGTTTTCCTGTTCCATATTGACTCTGCTCCTCGACCCCCTATTGACTTCCTAATCCCTACAGTGTACCAGGCTCAGCAAACAAAGCCTTGTTTCCGCTTCCCATTGTGTCCTCCACCCCTGGACTATCCCAATTGGACAATTTGAACTTCCTTCAGCCAATCTCTGAATAGGCGCCGTTCTGTGATGGGAGGGGGGGAGAATCAATAAAAGTTTGGGGTTTCCATGTGCTCGGGGCTGAACACCTTTGCTCTGTCTCTGGCTTGGTGTTCGCCTGCTGCTTTTATTAGGCCTAATAAATACAGTATTTGCCTCAGGATTAGAGATGGGCACGACTTGAAAAAATTTTTTTTCGAGTTGTCGTTAGTCGGGCCAGTCCCATTTCGGGTCGTTTCCGGTTTTCGCGAAAATTCGCAAAAATTAGTCGGTTCGTTTTTTCGTTTTTTTGTTGTCGTTAGTACTGGTTTTTTTTTGGGGGGGGGAGCGGGCTCCTGGAGGCACCTCTGTGGGGTGGGTGCCTCCTCTGGCCCGCTATAAAGGGAAAGTGGGCTCCTCACCCACTAGGAAGGGGAAGCAGGCTCCAAGAGACCCCTCTACATGGGGGTCTCCCTTCGTCACCTGCTGCTGCTGCAAAATGCTATGCAATAGCCATATGGATATTGCATAACATAATGTGCAGACAGTGAGACCAGTGAGAGTGATAGCATCATGCCTGCCCTTCACAAGGCTCCCGCACCACCATGTCTCACACAGAAGGGAATTGTACTTGCTGCGTGTAGTGCAATGCAAGCAAGTAGATCTGGCTTTAAGGTGGCTTAGTGCAAGAGCTAGGGTTAGGCTAGTGACGGGTAAGGTTACGGTGGGCTAGTGGGTTGCACCTCTGGGTGCCTCTCTGACCCACTAAGAAGACAGTCTGTGACGTATGGGTACGGAGTCAAGGGTTAGGGTTAGGGCTAGGGCAGGTTTTAGGGGGCTTTTTGGCACATCCCAGAAGTCTCCATGGCCAAGTGGCCATGCGACTGGTGGGATGGCTCCAAAAATTTGCATGGTTGTCCACTCCCACATGGCTGGCCACTTGGCCAGCCCATCATTGCGCAGGTGTAAATAAAATAAAATAAAATAAAATCAATGGAGGACAGAGGAGGAGAGGAGAGACATTTTGTTGCAAGAAAAAACCCACTGCTACTGTGAAAAATCTGGCAGTTTATAAATTTTCGCGTGTTTCTGTTGTGCTTGTGTGTTTTTGGACCACGATTTCAAAAACAATATTGCGTTTGCCGCCCCATTTTGGATCCCCCGCCCGCACCGCATGGCATGGCGATGGCGACTCGCGAGTCCAGCTGCCCAGGACGGGGGGGAGGCGGGACCCCCCCCTCCAGAAACCACCCCTCCGGTAGGTGCCCTGCGCCCTTAGTCAAGCAGGCATTTTTCCGCCTGCTTTTTTGGCCCGGGAATGGGTGGGGGGAGAGTTTAAAAGTTTTTTCCTGTGCCGTCCGTGCTGCTTGCTTGCGCTTTAATTGCGGCGGCCGGCGGCGAGACTGGGCTTTTTGCTGGCTGCGAGCCTGCGGCGAGTCCCACCAGAGCAGCCCAGGACGGGGGATGAGGGGGGAGGCCGGGGACCTCCAGAAACAACCCCTCTGGTAGGTGCCCTGAGGCACGGCAGGCATTTTCCCGCCTGCTTTTCAGCCGGGAACCGGGTTTTTTAACTTTTAAAAACTTTTTTTCTGGGCCGCGTGTGGCATCGCGCGATCTCGCGATGCAAGGAACGAGCACGACAAATCAGACCAAAATTGTTCGTTCGTCGCTTCGAGCTCGAAGTCTGGGGGAGTAATTCCCGTTACCGTTTCCGTAGAGTAACGGAACCGAGTAACGGAAACGGAAACGGAAATACCGCTAAGTCGTGCCCATCTCTACTCAGGATCTCTCTCTCGTTGGACTTTTATTGGCATCTGGGGGTCCAGCGGAACTCAGCAGGACTAGCCTGACTGAAATAGAATTTTAATCTTATTTTGAACCCGACAATCCTGCCTATCTCTCCAACTCGGAGATTGTCCTTAGGCATCCATAATGATAGCAATCGATACCCTTGTTCTCTATGAACTTTTCTAATCCTTTCTTAACACTGTCAAGGCTGACAGCTGTCACCACTTCTTCTGGTAGGGAGTTCAACAGACCAGTGCTCCTCCTCTTATTTGTTTGAGATCTGGCACCCAAAAGTTTCATGGAGTGCCCCCCAGTTATATTGTTGTGCAATAGGGAAAACAGTTTTTCCTTATCTACTTTGTCCATACAGTGTATGATTTTATCAACTTCAATCAGGTTACCTCTTAAACGCTGGCATTCAAGAGTGAAGAGACGCAGCTGTTACAGCCTCAGATGGTAATGAAGGTGTTCCTGTACCCTAATCATTCTGGTTGCCCTTCTCTGCACTTTTTCCATTTCCATAATATCCTTCTGGAGGTATCATGACCAGAACTGTACACAATACACCATATGGCGCCTCACCATAGATTTATAAAGAAGCAAAATGACACTTGCTGACTTATTTTCTACACCCTTCCTAATGATCCCTAGCATTGAGTTTGCTTTTTTCTACTGCTGTGGCACACTGGGTTGACAACTTCAATGAGCTGTCCACCAGGACACCATGATCCCTTTCCAAGTTGGTTGCAGAGAGTTCTGACCCCATCAGTTTATAAATGTAATTGGGGGTTGTTTTGCCCCAACGTGCATCACTCTGCACTTAATAATGTTGAAACTCATTTGCCACTGGTTTGCCCACTCCCCCAGTGTCAAGAAATCCCTCTGGAGCTCCTCACAATGTCTCTCTGTTTTTACTACCCTGTATAACTTAGTGTATACATTTGGCTACCTCACTATTTACCGTACTCCTACTTCTAGATCATTTATGAAGAGGTTGAAAAGCAGGGGTCCCAGTACAGAACATTGCGGGACCCCACTCTTTATGTCCCTCCACTTGGAGAAGTGTCCATTTAGTGCTTCTCTCTGTTTCCTGACCCTTAGCCAGTTGATTATACAGGACAAGACCTGTCCCTTGAGTCCATGACTGGCAAGTTTATTCCAGAGCCTTTGGTGCAGTACTTTGTCAAAAGCCTTCTGAAAGTCCAGATAAACAATGTCAACTGGATCTCCCTTATCTACATGCCTGTTGACACTCTCAAAATACTCCAACAGATTAGTGGGGCATGATTTGCCCTTGCAAAAGCCATGTTGGCTCTTCTTCAGCAGCACCTTCTCTTCTATGTGCCTATTAATTTTACCTTTTAGGATGGTTTCCATCACTTTACCTGGGACACATGTCAAACTGACTGGCTGGTAATTTCCTGACTCACCACTGGATCATTTTTTGAAGATTGGTGTTACATTCACTACCTTCCAGTCATTAGGCACAATGCCTGAGTTGAGAGAAAGATTATATATTTTGGCTAGGACCTCAGAAATTTCATCTTTAAGTTCCTTGAGAACTCATGGATGGATGCCATCTGGTCCTCATAATTTGTTAGCATTTAGTTTAACAAGACATGCAAGGACCTCCTCCCTGGTTATTTCTATCTGGCTTAATTCTTCAGCTCTTTTTGGGGCATGTAGTCTCTGTCTTCTTCATTGAATACTGAAGCAAAGAATTCATTGCGTCTGCAATCTCTGTTTCCTCTTTAATAATCCCTTGTCTTCCATTGTCTTCTAATGGTCCAATGGCCTTCCTAGCTGGGTTCTTACTTCTAATATACTTAGAATGTTTTTAGCTATATGCTCCTCAAGGTCTTGCTTTGCTTTCCTGATTGTTGCCTTGCATTTGTTCTGTCAGAATTTATGTTTCTGCCTGTTGTCCTCATTTGGACAAGCCTTCCATCTTCTAAATGAGCTTTTCTTGCTTTTGATCACTTCCCAAACAGCTGCTGTAAGCCACATCGGAATCCTGTTGGACCTGGCAGTGTCCTTTTTCCTTTTGGGTATGCATTCCAATTGGGCCTCTGTTGTTGTTTTTGTGAACAGTGTCCATGCCTCTTGGAGTGTTTGGACTCTCTTAATTTTCCCTTTCAACTTCTTTTTTTTACTAGTTTCCTCATCTTTGGGAAATTTCCTTTTTGAAAATTTAAGGTCTCTCTGTTAGATTTTATCAGTGATTGGCAGTCTATGATTAAGTTAAATGTAATTGTGTTATGGTCACTGTTCTCTATTGGATCAGTTACACTAACATTTTGCACTAAATCCTGTGTATTACTCAGGATCAAGTCAAGGATTCTTGTGCCTCTAGTTGGGTCTTCAACCATCAGTTCCAGGGAACAATCATTTAGCATATCTAGGAACTTTATCTCTTTATTATGTGCTGAACAACAGTTCACCCAGTCTATGTGAGGGTAATTGAAGTCCCCCCATAACCAGACTTCCCTTCTTGGATGCCTCCTTTACAACATTCTCCAACTGCCAGTCTCCCACAGGGGGTTGGGTTGGAGGCCGAGAGGGGGGCAGTAGCGGGAGGCAGGTGGGCAGGAGGCAGGCGGGCAGATGGGTGGGCTGCAGGGAGCTGGCCACGCTGGGGCGGGCGGCAAGGAGGATGCGGCTGAAGCTGGGCTTCCTTTTGCATGCGGTGCTGCTGCTTGGCTCCTTCCTGGGCTTGCTGCTGCTCTGGTAGTCTCTCTCGCCCTGCATGAAAGAGCCCAGCCCAGGAGAACAGATTTGGGTGAGACACTGCCACTGAAGGGAGGTCCATGCCTTATATGTGTGTGTGCATGTGTAAGGGTGCACATGTGTATGTGCGTGCGTGCATTGTCGGAGGGGGTGGAATGCTGTTGCCGCCCGCACGGACCACTTGCCAGCACTCCCACCCCCGCCTGGTGAGCGCTGAGCCGGAGCCCTCCTTGCTGTTGTGCCTGGGTCAGGCCAGGAGGGGGTGGCTCGGAGTAGTGCTACTGTCCCTGGCCAGGCTGTGGCCTGTGACGTGGGCAAGGCCCTGGGAAGGGGACATGGGAGGCTTCTTATGGGGACTCTGGCAACCCAGCAGTGCCCTCTGTCAAGGCACGTGCACGTGCACGGAGGTGGAATGGGGTGAGGTGAGGATCTGCTTGGCAGTGCGGCTGAGTGCCTTCGGGAGTGCTGCCCCTTCTGCGGGCGACCCCCCCCTCACCCAACGCCCACCACACACCGTTTGCATGGGACGTTGCTCTTAAGAGGACTCTCAATGGCTGGGCCTTTGTTGAGATGTTAACTCTTCCCGTCAACCTCCCCTCCCCTCAGCTCCCACATAACTGGAAGTGTTAAAAGTTGGCTGAGGAGGGAGGCTGGCTGCCTTCTTCTGAACTGAGAGCAAAGGGGCAGTGGATGGGGCTTGCAAGGGGTCAGTGGGTGGGGCTTGCAGTGGGGGGCAAGTTCGTGGAGCAGCCCCCCCCCCACATTCACAGGCACCAAATCTTACCCTCCTTACAAAGAGTTTGCACACACCCTGACCTAGATAGTCTAATTCTTATTATTTTATCACTTCCTTGTCATACAAGGCTACACACCTCCTGTTTGCCCCCCTCCTGTCCTTTCTGTCCAGTTTATAGCCTGGAATAACTGTATACCATTGGTTGTCATCCGTCCACCAAGTTTCAGTGATGCTAATAATATCAATATTTATATCTATTGCTAAGTATTCCAGCTCCCATATTTTGTTCCGGAGGCTTCTGGCATTTGCATACAAGCATTTATATAGTAGATTTTTTCTGATGCAGTCTTTTGAGTCCAGTTGCATCGTTAGACTGCCTCTTGTATTCTTCTGCTGGAGTGCTGATGACTAGCTCCTCACTCTGCTCAGTAATTATTGCATCCTCATTGCTACTAAGTACACACTTTCCAAAACCGGATGCTGCCCAGCTCCTGTCGGCTTTCTCCCGGTTATCTGTTTAAAAGCTCCTCTGCAGCCCTTTTGATGTTGAGTGCCAGCAATCTGGTCCCATCATGGTTCAAGTGCAACCCGTCCCTCCTGAACAGGTTTGGCTTGTCCCAAAATGTTCTCCAGTTCCTAACAAATGTGAAGCCCTCCTCTTGACACCATCGCCTCATCCACACTTTGAGGCTTCTGAACTCTGCCTGCCTGGTGGGTCCTGTACGAGGAACAGGCAGCACTTCTGAAAATGCTACCTTGGAAATCCGGGACTTCAATCTTCTTCCTAACAACCTGAATTTGGCTTCCAGGACTGACCACTTTGCCTTCCCGACATCATTGGTATCAACGTGTACCATACTGTGTCCTAATTAAATGGCTGCTTTTCTTGTAGGTAACAAATTATTGGCAGAAGTGGATGTAGTCTTACTCATCTAACTAAATTGAGTACATTTTAATCATGGCAATATATTGCTGGTAATGCCACCCAAAATGTAGTATCTTTACTCTTATAAAGTGAGATTATCTCATGCAGGAAAACACAGTGATGTGATATCTGAAAGATGGAATATATATTTTGAATTGCTTGCTGCACACACTGTATTAAGTACACATATAGATCTGTGAGGCTGTTGCTGGAAAAAATATAATGCATATAACAGAATGAAATACTCTGAAGTTCTTTTTCATAAGATAGGAGTCAGTGAGATAACTTGTAGCCATAGCATGGATGCAAATTTGTTACCTGGCAACAAACTATTGACATTCTCTCTTGTATCATACCTGGTAGGATGCTGCAGTCTAAAATCAATAATCCAAACATCAGTTATTTTTAAAAGGCTTTTGATTATAATCTATTGCACGAAAGCAAGAGAGAGAGAAAGAGAGAGAGAGAGAGAGAGAGAGAGAGAGAGAGAGAGAGAGAGAGAGAGAGAGAGAGAGAGAGAGCAAAAACAGCCATCCAGAGGCATATTCACATTCCAAATGTAAATCTGAGTCATACGAACAGGACAGATGCCTCTTTTGATGTGAATGTAGAATGTGTAACCAGATCTGGGGAAAGATTGAAGGCAAAAGGAGAAGGAGACAGCAGAGAATGAGATGGTTGGACGGCATCATCGATTCAACCAAAATGGATTTGACCAAACTCCAGGAGGTAGTAGAAGACAGGAGGGCCTGGCGTGCTCTGGTCCATGGGGTCATGAAGAGTTGGACACGACTGAACAACAACAACAAAATGTTAGGCCTGATAATAAGCCTCATGCATTTATAGCTGGTTAATGGCCACTGTCTTCCTAATGAGCCAAATAACCAAAATAGATGGGAATGTACTTGGAATTTTCAAGATCTAAATAAAAATGCAACAACCAGCTCATCCTGCCCTTATCTTGAGCTATGCGGACAATCACATGATGGTTATCAAACTGCTTGAAATAATCTGCAAGTAAAACATTTTTAAAGCTCTTGTTTATTGCTTTTGATAAACAAATGTAAATAATAAACTCTTGCAGGTGTGCTGTGCATTAACAGTCCAGGCCAGCCTTGCATTAAATAATCCTCTGCACACCTGATTTTGGTTCTCTTCTTCTATTTTTGCCCATAAATGAACACTCTCATGCAAATTCTTACACACAGAATCTCGTACAACTGCCTACATCTCTCCCTGACTTTCTATAGTATATAATTAGGTATTGTGGTTCATGGAATGTGTGGAATACAGTAACAGTTGGACTCAATACTCCTCTTTTCTCATGATTTCTTCTCGTAGGAATAAAGAGGCACATGGTCTCTAGTCAATCATGGGATTAAAAAAAACCCAATCAATTGTGTCTCTCAACTGCTATGCATTAATGCCTTGAATTTGTTAAAGCAGAGCCTTTGTCTCTTGCTTTCTTAACAGAAAGTGTGCCTTTTAGAAAAATGCCTGAGGTTCACAGAATAATTATTTCATGATCTTCTATATTCTACCAGTAATGCAGTCATTACTGTTCACTACCATTCACCATCAGTGACCTGTACTCATTTGTGACAAAAGGTCACACATCTCTTTGTTTTGCAATAACGACAACATAAGAACATAAGAAGAGCCATGCTGGATCAGGCCAAAGGCCCATCTAGTCCAGCTTCCTGTGTCTCACAGTGGCCCCACCAAATGCCTCTGACAACAGGACACCTCTCTGTATGAAAGGGGTAGGAGAAACAGAGCTGCGTGACATTTTGTCTCTATTTCCCCCCTCCCATATCTACTCTCATCCACTTTGGCAGCTTTTGGTCCAATGGGAACTGTTCATCTTGAATCGGAAGGCACCGCCAATAGAAGTCTGGCTGTCATTTACAGTAAGGGTGTGACTACACTGGAAAGCTGAATCGGAATGTTATCACATTCAATATGAATGATGAACTTCTGAATCAATCCATAGCTTCTGTGTAAACACTGTAATTTCAAATGTAATCAGAGCAGTTTGGCTTTGCTGCAGTTTTGCTTCATAGTCTTCATTACATTTGATATCACCGTCAGTGCTCGCACAGGGGCCGTGGACTGATTCAGAACTTCAACATTTTACTCGATGTGATATGATTTACATTCCAGACCCCAGATCGCCTTCGTCCCATCCTTCCTCTGGTCATACCTCTGCGGATCCTTTTATGGGGTCTAACTATAGAGAATAATAATAACAATGAGCCAACGATAATGTGATAGTGTGATCTACTGCTAATCCTATAAATGAAACACATTTTCAAAGATATGAAAAACAACAACAGAGGAAAGATTGTGGGAGCATCTTCCCCCCAGTCCTGAACATTTCACTGCAAATGCTTGTCTCACTGAAACACCACCTCCAGAGACTTCCCCCTCTGTATTTACAAGAATGTATCACATCTAGCCACACAGGGAAAAGCCCATTCCAGTCATTCAAGTTTCAAAATGTAGAAGGACCTAAATGGGAGAGGGGAAAAAAAGATTATTTGGAAGGGGTGGGAAGGATGGATTGGGGCTGGACTGATTTAAATCAGACTTTACAACGTGTCATTTAAAAATACTTCAAATTCACCCGTTTTACAAGTGGGGGTTATAACCCCACTATATTTGACCATGACTGTTGCTGACAACCACGAAAGTCTGCTGTTCCTTGGTTACAACAAGTGCTAGCTGTTTCAGTGTGAATAGGTCCAAGCAAAAGACAGGGAGATGGTAATGAAGCTCTCTGCCTATAAAGCAACCACTTCTGCTTAAAGAAGAGGTTGCCACCAGACAGCAGTCAATAAAATTTCTTTTACGTTTCCTGAAGGGTCCTCTTTGTTCTTTTCTGGGAGCAGTCCAATTCAAAGCAGCAACAAGGTCCATCTGGAGTCTAATCCAACTTGAAAGTAGAAGCACCAGTGCTAGTTTCCAGTAACATTGTTTGCAGAGATGCTGCTGTTAAGAAGACATCAGGAAGCTACTTATTCAAAGAAAGGGATGCTCAAAGTGGCCTCTCCTTTCACTTCATGCAACTTATATTTGGTACAGACAGCACCTTGTCATTTCAAGCAAGAGTTTCATTAAAACATCACCTCTTCGCAGCTCCCGTAGTCACTCTCCACCAGGTCAGAGCCCTCATAATTAGGAGGCAGTACTGGCTGAGTTCTGACATTGGAGGTAGGCCTCACCTCACAGTCTGCATAGGAAGGCTGGGCCACACTAAGCCGCATACTTACTCTCTTGTACCCACTCTCTGGATGTATTGGTGGCCCTTCATTTCCCACCAGCTGGGAAGGGTAGTAGCTAATGGCAGTGTATTCGTTCTGACACTGGGAATTAGACAAATCAGCAGAACCAGGGGGCAAGAAGTCTTCCAGATGCTGGTTGCTGTAACGGGGTGGGATAGGAGCCCGCTTGTTACTTTGGTCGAGGGGGAAAGGAAAGCCCCCATAAAGGCCCGTTGTATCTGGGTCCAAGGATGGAGGAAGCTCTCGTCGTGGAGAAGGTGGAAGGGCGCCATCAATGACTTCATACTGATGATAGTCCTGCATATCTGCTGGCTGGTATCTTGGTGGCCAGTAGGTTGTCTCTGCTGGGTACACTGAAACAAAATCAGATGTGGATTAATATATTTCAAGAAAGAGCATCTCCCAATACCACAGTTATCACCTTATTGGCTGAAATCCAATGGTAAGTCACTAGTAGAGTGGGCCCATGGAATCAGTAGACATTTGGTGAGTCAACACCTATGATTGTTCCATTGATTCAATGACTCTACTCTAGCTATGACTTACTACTGCAGGTCAGCCATTATGTTCCAAAACATCTTGTGCACCTCCTCGAAGAGGCAGGCTAAGGTATCTAAAAAGGTTGCATTTGGAATCGGCAAAATATTAATTAATCTATCTAGATATCTGGTAATCTCTGCAACCATATCTAGGTAGCCACCATTAAGTCTGAGATGATGAAAAAATGTAAAAGGGAAAGCAGTGATTTGCTTGCTATATCTGCCCCATCCTGTTATCCCCACCCCCCAACACAGTGGAGAATATATTACATCCATGCAATCTCCTTTGGAATGTTAGAATTCTGCATGATCAATATTTTTAACCCATGTAGGTCGCCTACACAAAGGTGGGAAGCTCCCTACAGTGGGCCTCCTACAGGAGGCTTAGGAGAGCCAGGCACAGGAATGTGGTAGAAATCAACTGTATCTCTTCTCCTGCCATTGCACAGTCCTGATATGTGGGTCTGGGTGTCAGGATATGTCTTGTGTGTTCTGTCTATGTAGCTCCAGTAATGGGGGGTGGTGGTTATCGCTTTGCATGAGTGTCAGTGTTGCACAAATGGTGCTTTTCACTGATAATGGCTAAATGCTTGCAGAAGAAAGCACTCAGTGATTCCTTGTCCAAGTAGTGTAGGTATCAAACCACTTAAATTACACTTCAACTGAAGAGGATCCTGGCTAAGGATTCTGGAGAACAGAATGGAGCTGGAGTGTGTATGTGTGTTAGAAAGGAATAGATACTTGCAAACACACTTCTTGTCTCCTGTCTAAGGTACTATTTTGCTCCTCTCAGCATTGACTTTATTCAGGCATGTGGGATGTTCTCAGGTAAGAGAAAAGAACAGACTAGCGCAATCAGGACCAGAGCCAGTGTTTACATGATGGTTGGGAGACAGTGCATCTCCTGTGATATCACAAGCATATCTTACAACCCTTTCCAGTGAGAAAATTAGAAAATCATGGTGAGAACAGAAGAGGGCGGAATACAGCCTGAAAAAAAGGTTTTTCAAAATGGCATAACTGCTTAGAATGGGATGGTCAGTATCATGATTATTTATGTAATGCTACCATTTCATATAGAAGTTCATGATGTCTGCACAAGTACATTTCAAATCCAATAAATAGGAGGAGGAAAGAGAAATAACAGCTCCACAATGACAAAATATTATCCTTTGAATGTTGGGGGATTACTTGTACAAGAACCTGTTTTTTTTAAAAAAACATTCTGAATAAGAACATAAGAAGTAGAGGATGTCAGAAGAGCCTTGGTGGATCAGAATAAAAGCTAATATAGACCAATACTTTTTTCCTACAGTGGATAATCAAATGCCTTCGGGTATGGCTACACTGGTGGCCTTCACTATGTCCTTAAAGTTCAATGAGGCATTCATGGAAGATCTATCTCCTTTGATCCATTCTGAATGTTGTACGATTCAGCTTCAATGGACAACTCCAGGCATCCATTGAGATATGCTTTATCACACATAATAACAGAGTTTTCTGTATGAAAAGAACATTAATAGAGATGCCCCAGTGCTATAGAGAGAGAGGAGAAAGGAGAAAAAGTCACACAAACCCATCTTTTCTCCAGCCCAGTTGCTCTTGATGATGGATCCATTGTCTGAATTTGATGAGGGCACCACCATGGGGAGATTGGGAGCCACACTGCACACAATGGCACCCCGTTGTTTCTGGATGTTGTTTGTGTTGAAGGTGACACACTCTGAAGCCACAGTAGACTTGCCTGGATCTACTGCATTGAGATGGTTGGGGGGAACATCACCAAGGATATTGAGTTCAATGGGAGGAAGGCCTTGAGTACCAACCCCAACACTTTTGGAGAATTCACTTTTGGAGAGCAGGTCTGGGTCCTCTTTGGCCACCGGCTTGTGAACCTTGGCTTTGCGACAGTAACCTTTGCGGATGACTATAAGCAGAGCCACCAAGATGACGAGCCCAAGAACCCCAGCAGAAATTTTGGCAATGTCTTCGGGTGCCAAGATCCAACTGGATGGAGTAATATTGGGAGTCAAAACTTTGTGTGTACACAATGTCCCCTGGAAGTCGCCTGTGCATATGCAGTGAATGGAACCATCAGAATTCACACAGCGTCCAGAGTTCAGGCAGGGGTTTTCTAAGCACCTTTCAGCCAACTTTTCACATCTGTGGAGGAGAAGGACAGAAGACATCAATAGATAGCATGACACATGAGGCTCTGTTTGTGTACCAGCAGTGTTTTTAGATTGCCAGAAAACTGGTCTAGTTGAAGTTAGGGGTGTCAAAATCTCACTGAAGCCAGCAGCACATTAATTTATAGTACCTATATGCACTTGCCTTATAGCAACATTGCTCTGTGTTGGAAACTAACAACTAAAATATGTGAATCTAAGTTCTGGAATCTTATTCAGAAATGACAATTAAAAAGAATGCAAGAAACTGATATGAAAAATGGAGGTTGTTTTAAATGCAACTATTTTTAAAAGTTATTATTTTAATAAAACATTCAGCTTTATTAAAATTTATGTGATAAATTGTTGCATTAAAAATTATACCATAGATATTACTTTACTTTTGTTGTTGTAGCTATTTTGTAGTCAACAGTGATTGCTATTAACATGCACAGAGTCACAATTATTTTAGAAAGCATAAAACTTTGGAAAAATTGAGCCATTTTCATTTCAATATAAGAAAACAACGCTAGTTCAAAATGCAAATCCTTCTTCATTTTGGTTTCTTTTGAGTAGAAACACGGAGTATAAATATTTTAAAGTGAGGCTTATATAGAAAATAAATAAACTAGAGCCAAAGAGTTTTCACAGATTGCAAACAATTTGGTGAATGCCATTAGTAAGACTTGCAGATAACTTTGGAAGATGACAAGCAACTTCCTAAAAAGACAGACCAACATTTAACCCCAGAATGTGATTCTATCACTAACGGTGACCAACTGCAGTGAGGTGGACACTGCAGTGGCATTCACATGCTGGTCTTGAGCCATGACCCATGTCCTGCCACACTTTATTGCTTTACCCACATCTTGTCCAACATATGAACAAATGGACCAGAAATGTTGGGACAAACAGTTTTCTCTTTCTCCTGCCTCTATTAGCTTCTGTTGCAGGGGAAGTAAGCCAGGGACTAGCCATCATCACTGGCATGGTTAAATCAGCCCTGGTAAGTGAAGAGCAAACCATAGCTTCCAACTTTTTGTGGCTGGCCAACATATTATACTATGGTTTTCAGCAATAGGTACAGCTGTAAAGTCAGAATTCAGCAAGCTAGAACCGGACTTACTATTATGTGTGAATCCAGTCTATGTGTTTGGTCTGATGCATAGGACAAAATATTAAAGCTATCACTTGGAATGCCAGTGCTGGAAAAAGGCTTTCTTTTACATATGCCATCCTAATGAGGGTTCTAAATAGTTTCCTTCTGAGGCCAGAGAGGTCCATAATTGGATTCTCCTAGTCCAAAAGGTGGGTGTCTGCACCCAGCCAGGAATAAACGCAGGAAGCTTCACATTTCCCTGTTTATATTTTTATTCCACATAGGAGACATGTGTCCCCAAAGGAACATGAAAAACCCTATGGAGCTGATGCAGTAGCACCACCTGGTGACCATTTGTGTAGTTTCCTAACAGCAGTACAGCAAGGATATTGATCTGCATTTTCATTATTGTTTTCCTATGGACATAAGAATAGCTCTGCTGGCTTAGATCAAAGGTCTATCTAATTCTAGACCAGGCCTGCCCAACAGGTAGACCGGGGGCTACTGGTAGCCTGCGAAGGTTCAAAAATAGCCCGCTGGCCATCAATAAAAAAGTGAGGGGATAAGTTCTCCCTCCCTCCCTCCCCCATCCCAAGGACCACCATTGCCCCAGCAAAGTTCAAGATGAGTGGGGCAGTTCAAGGGCCATGGTGCATTGAAATCTGCTCCCTCCAGAACAGATTAAATAATTTTCAGTGCATTCCTATGGGAAACCGCTGCCCTACTTACAAAAGGTTTTTCTTTTGAGCGTGTTCTCGGAACGGATAAAATTCGTAAGTAGAGGTTTTAGTGTAGTAGCCCTCAGGCACTTTGGGCCGGATAAAGTAGACCTTAGCCTGTTCAAAGTTGAACAGCCCTGTTCTAGACCATCATTCTATTCTCACAGTGGCCAACCAGATGCCCATGGAAAGCCAATGAACACCTTCTGTTCCACACCTTCCATATCTATTTCCCAGGGGAAATGAATATGAATGGCAACACCTAATCCTTCACCCCAGAACCAGTTGAGCCACTTATAGACTCTGTGCGGCAAGAGCAACTCTTCCATCTCCCAGCAGTAGACATGCGAGTGTATACTGTCATTGCTGCTGGAGGCAATTGATAACCTTTCTGACTAGTAGCCACGGACACCATTGTCCTCCATGTATTGATCAGGTCCCTTTTCAAGACTTCCAGGTTGGCCGCCATCACTACATCTTTTAGCAGTGAATTATACAGGTTTTCCCTACAGTGTGTGTGTGTGTGTTGTGTCGTTACAGTCGTGACCGACTCTTCGTGACTCCATGTCCATGGAGTTTTCTTGGCAGGAATACTGGAGTGGTTTGCCAGTTCCTACTCCAGGTGACTACAGCACCTGGTATTCCCTGGTGGTCTCCCATCCAAGTACTAACCAGGGCCGACCCTGCTTAGCTTCCAAAATCAGGCGAGATCGGATGTGCTTAGGGCACCTAGGCAGCTTTCCCTACAGTGTACAATTCTGTAAATGTCTACCATGTCTCTTCTTACTCATCTTTCCAACAGCAAACACTCATGATCTCCAAATATGATCTTTAAGTGTAAAGACATGTGTATGGCATTCTCTGTTGATGAAACCTGAGCATATTTAGCCCACATAACAAACAGGAGACACATACTTTATTACCTGTCATCACATATTAGCGCTACAGATAAGAATACTGTGGGTCCAGTCTCTTATTCCAGTGTATGACACCACCATCAGTACAAGTGGGATGGAACCTCATGGGAATTCTTACCTTTCTCCCCAGTACCCCTCGGGGCAATGGCAAGAGTAGCCTCCTTTCTCAGAGACGGCGCATGTCCCTCCATGAAAACAGGGTTTATTTTCACAAAGGTTGTCAGCCACTTCACAGTGATCACCAGAAAACTGAATGGGGCAGAGGCAGGAATAACCTGGGAAGGAAAAAGGCAGGAGCAAAACTATTTTTAAAAGAGGTGTCCGTCTCACACAAAAAATCAGAATATATTTCAGATGATGTTGTTTTTCTATTACTATTATTTATTTATTTTTCCTTTTATAGGATGTTCTGTACCTGAACACTCTGAACAACATAGACGTACTCATTAGAAATGGGCACTTCCATATCTATTTCCCAGGGGAAATGAATATGAATGGCAACACCTAATCCTTCACCCCAGAACCAGTTGAGCCACTTAAAGGTTCTGCGCGGCATGAAGCTTTATTGGCCTTGTCATCGCACCAATTGTGGAAGGAGTCCCTTCCTCAACTCCCTACACAGGTGCCACAGTCTGTATTTATTTCCCCAGGGAAATGAATATGAAGTGATCTTTAATACTCTTTAAACAAAATACTAAAGAACTCTTGTTTCCAGTGATGCTTCTTTAAGTGAAATTCAGTAACTCTCATCTAGCTACAGCCCATTCACTCACACTTAGGGCACTGTTTTCTAGGGTCCATGCAGTGGAATATTGTGTGGGTTGCAAACCACACTGGTCCCTTGAGGCTTTAACGCTTTACAAATATACATCTCTTGAACCACAGAGAAGAGAGATGGGCAGGGAAAAATAGCATTTTGTTCCCTGCCCATCTCTATTCTCTATGGTTCAAGAGATGTAAATTTGTAAAGCGTAAGGCCTTTACAAGTAACACCAGGGCATGCTATGCTCCCCTGAGTCCTAAAAGACCAAAATGGCAGGGGAGCTTCCTCAAGTGATTCTAGGTAACCCCCTGAAATTTGGAAAGGTTTGGGGTACAGGGGGCTGAGTTATGAAGCTCCAAAGGGGGGTGCCCCTAGGGAAAAAATCTTTCTATTAGTATCAGAAGCCAAGTTGCATCTCGCTCGTCGCTTGGCTTCCAAAGTTCAGAATCCAATTAGGAAGTTTTTTTACCCTAGGGGCACCTCATTTAGAACTTCATAACTCAGCCCCCTGTACCCCAAAACTTTCCAAGCTTCAGGAGGTTACCTAGAATCACTTGAGGAAGGTACCCCTGCCAGTTTGGTGCTGAAACATGGCTGGGATCAGTATTTTCAAGTGCATATGGAGGTCAGGTTCCAATCTGACTCTATTCAAGGCCCTTGTTAGGTGACCACAGGCTTATCATCAAGTCTTAGCACAACTCTACTTTGCAGGGTTGTTATAATGATCGCTAAAGGGACAACCCTAAAGTCTTTAACACCAAAAGGAGAGTATAAATATTAGACAGACACTGATGCTTTTACTATAATTTATTTACATTAGTTTATTCCACTGTTTCTCAGATACTCATGAAAGTGGAATATTTTGTACAAACTGGTGGTATATAAAGGCTAAATAAAGTAAAGTATAAATAGATAGACTCTTCACTGCTGCTTGGTAGCATGAATGTAGTAAATGCAAAATTATTCTTCCCAACACTTCAATAAACATAAAATAAAATAAAATAAGGGAAGGGTAAATAGGAAGGGTATATTGAAACAACAGAACATAGCCTCAATGCATAATGAAACAGACTAGTACAGTACTTTATTACTTGATTTATTTTCTAGCTTTGTTAGAGAATACCACCAAACACTGAGGGCAGCTAATAACAGTCAATTATTTTCAAATCCTACTGTAACATTTCTCTACCACTAGTAATCCTTCTGATAGATCAGGTATCCTCTTTGTGTATGCAAAATACACAAGTAACACCAGGAAAGAGCTGTTGGCACCAGACTTCTCACTGGCTGAGTTCCAAACTTCTGATAAGCAATGAGCCAGCAACCCTCCTCCTTTGCCCCATTCCATTTTCATCCTTTGCATGATGGTTTTGGTACAGAGATCCCAGCCTGTTTTAAGACAGACTTTCCTGTCATACACCCAACAGGCAACTTGGGTTTTATTCTGTTTAACTAACAAGACAAACCATGAGAGAGAGAGAGAATGATGGAGATGCGTATAGGCTCCACAGTAATTTCTGGCTTCATAAAGCAAAAAAAAAAAAAGCAAAAAAAAAAAAAAAAAAAAGTGTTCTGCTTATATACCGCCCCATACCACTACAAGTAGTCTCTGGGCGGTTTACAATTTTGATTACAGTGTGCAGGCTACACATTGCCCCCCCCCCAGCAAGCTGGGTACTCATTTTACCGACCTCGGAAGGATGGAAGGCTGAGTGAACCTTGAGCCTGCTACCGGGGATTGAACCCAGGTCGTGAGCACAGTTTTACCTGCAGTACAGGCATTTAACCACTGCGCCACGAGGCTCATGAAAGAAAATAAACTACTATTAATTGAGTCAATGTGTCACTAGTAGAGCACATTAACAAGGAGACTGGACAAACCCATGTCATTTCCATAAATGTATTTATTATTTGCATTTGTATACCGGCCAACTTTCCCACAGGTTTCCCAAGGCTGCAACTGATGCCAGTTGGTTTCTATATCACTACCCCCTCCCCATTTCCATACAAACATGGCACTCACCGCCATTTTGCATCTCCATGCACAGCCCATCATGAAGGCAGGGGTTGCTGCTACAGGCACCTGTGTGAGGGCAGCACTGCCGAACGCCTGCTTCTTCAACGACTCCTCTAGATCTCTTCTCCTTTGGCAGAACCATGATGTTCCTTCCGTCCACTCTGATGGCATCCCAGGCAACCTCTAAACCCGTTTGTGACCCTTTGGGTCTGGTGATGCTGCACAAGTCCTCCAATAAGCAGGTCCCTCCTAGAATGAGAAACACTGCAGGACTCGGGCAGTTGTAGAGACGCATTTCTCAAGCCATCGACATGCAAGTGGATGGAATGTCTTCTTACTTCCAGAAAGACTGAATGCCAGGCTCTGTCACTCACAAAGTGATTGGATGAAAGGTTCCCAAGGAAACCACTCCGACATCTGTACCCAAGGTGAGGCACTCCATTAACAAGCTGCAAAAGAAACCCAACAGACAATGCTTTAAACATGTCCTTCCTTCCTCTTAAAACTATGGAAGGGTTTCCCACACTGGCTATGTAAACAATCTTCTTTTTAAATATATGTTGAAACATATATTTATGAGGGGAAATGTCCTTCATAACGGCAATCATGCGGCTCCCCTCTCGGCTTTCCATCTGTCATCTGTCTCCTTTTTTGAATTGAAGAAGGATTGTGGCAGCAGCATAGGTAGAATCTTACCCATTTAATGCCTATTTAATGCTGCATGGAACCTAAAGGAGTCTGGCTGTTAAGGTTAATGGGACCTTAATCAAGATTAGTTTTTTACAATGAAGTCAATGAAGCTTCCACGCAGCTCAGTCTGCTTCCAGATAAGCAGTTTCAGCAACACCTGGGCATTTGAGTTCCACAGATTTAAGCTGAAAGGCCATTTGACTTTCCCTATGTGATGCTTTTACTATAGTTTATAAGAGCCTTTATACACGACCCCTAAGCTCCGCAGGAAATGGCTGCAAGGTCCGGACCTTACAAGTGTTTTCCCACCAGCTCCGGACTTTGCAGACAATTAAGTGCGACCCCACCCACCTAAGCGCGACCCAGCTGCACTTTCTTGTACCTGCTTGAGGTGGGTGAAAATCCCCAGGTCCGGATTTAATCTGGTCAGTGCGGGGCTCTCCTGGCTTCTGCTTGTGTTTTTTTTTTGCCTCCTGCCCCTTTAAGAGAAGAGGTGGGAGGGAAAAAAGCAAGCAGAAGAGAAACGGAAGAGAAACCGGGAAGCTCCTCCAGGTGAGCTGCATTTCCCCCCCTCTTTCTCTGGTGGGGAGGAAGGAAGGGCAACGAACCCCTAAGATCTTTGGTCCGAATTTAAGGGACCAGCGGATCTTAGGGGTCGTGTGAAAAGGCCCTTAGTTCATCCACTGTTTCCCAGATACTCATGTAAGTGGAATATTTTTCAGCAACAAAACTGCAGCCTCCACCTACAGTTGAATAGTTTAGTTCCGAGTGAAGACTTCCGGCATAAGACTTTGGGATTGGTCACCAAGGGTGAAATGAATCACCAGGTTGATCAAAAAGATTTAAGATAACATTTTACTGACTTTTTAAACATCCAGAAGTAATAATCTAGTCAACTGGCAGATTGGGACATAGACAGGTCTGGCCCAGGGATCTCAATGCATTAGGAAAATTTCCTGCCCATGCTGCAGATATTAATGGAACCTGTGCAGCTGCAATGTTGTTGTTTCTAATTGTGACCACACAGGAAAACTTGCTAGGGCATTGTGTCCTATCACCAAGCAAAAAGTGTGATGTAATTAAACTTCTCAAATGCAAGATGTCTCAAGCCAGCCCTGCTTATTTATTTTATGGATTGATGTATTTATTTGATTTTTATACCACACCATCTGACCAATGGTCACTCTTATTGTACTGTAACCCATCTGACATGAAGTATAATGCTATACAGAGATTTATCCCACAGTATGGTTGACTTTGGTAATGGACTGGTTCATTCATTTTCATGGCAGCTACATAATGTGCCTGTGTGAACCAGCAAGTACTCAGAACCCATACCTTTCTGGTTTCTTGTTAAGGGCTATTCTCTTTTAGGTGTGGATAGGATCACTCTGTTTTGGTTTGATACCAGCATGTATGATGGCTGGGATGAAATGAAAGCATCTAACTGGCTGTTCCTTTGTTGGAGCCATTTATCCATCTTCCTTGCAGCTTGCCTTGGGAGGAGAAGGGAGAGGGAGTATTGCATTTCTTTTTAATTGTTACTAACATATCAGGAATGCTTTGAAATGGCCTTTTAAAAAAAGGCCTCTCAAAGAATTTCTGATATGTTGTGTCAGTGTGCAACAATCAGAAAGAAATGCCAAAGTTCCCCATTGTCCTCCAAACATAAGTGGCAAAGTTTTCCCCCCCCACCACTGGCATCACATGGTCATGATAATCTGTAGCAGTGAGCTACCTGGGTGCTCTATGTTGCACCAACTAAAGGGAAACCCCACATATTGCAGTAGTCAAGAAGTGTTATAAATTGTTTAACAACAATTATGAGTTTAAGACTTGCTCTGTCATCTATTTTACCTTCTGTATAACAGAACTCATCTTGTCATTATAGTTTTTTACGGTATTAACAGAGTGGGATACAAATGAATAAATCTTAAAATGGTATAGCCACCTTGCATGTATGTGTATGAGAGAGACTGTTTCTATCTGGCAGTTTACTGGACAGTTGTAATGAAATCTGCTAGAGACAATATGTTACAAGGAGTAAAAGGTAAACAAGAACAAAACAAGAAAAAGAACAAAACTAGCAGTGACATAATATAACAAAAGTTAAGAACTGGAAAATACCATTGGTTTCAATGTGTCAGAAGTCTGAATTCCCTGATTAAAATAAATGGGATTTCAAACTTTGATGGATTACACATACAAACATTAAACTAAGTATTTTAGTTGATGACTCAGACTCACACAAATACAGTAAGAAGATCTAAGTGAAATTTAAATGTACTTCTTTTAGTTGCTAGCAAAATTTTAGGAAATCATTATTTTAAATTAATCATATTCTCACTTACACAAAAGAGAGAACTACAGCAACAGGAAAAGAAATTCCTGGACCCTAACAAATTTATAGATTCTCATTTCTACATCACATAGCATGAAAACCAATGAGGTCTGAGAAAGTAAGAAAAAACAAAACAAAAAGGATGCCTGGAGGGCAATGTTCCTCCTGTGTTGCCAAGGGAGTAGGAGGTGTGTATTCGTCTTTTGAATACTGTATAGATTCCAAAAGTACAGCCAAAAGGAGATGATCTCAGATTAAGATGTTCCTGCTTCTGGCAAGAAGGCTTGAGTGATGAAACTCATCATGAGAAACATAAACCTAGGGGAGCACATGTTTGAGCTTGACTTGGTCTCCATTCTCTTCCTAATCTGTCAACATTCACCTTGGGATGTTAAGTCATGTATGTTGTCCTTGGGGGAAAAAAAAGATTCATGATAATGAAAGCTTAGGGCATTTAAAATGGTACTGCTTGACCCAGCACATTTTCCAAACATATGGACTTCTGCAGGCTTTTGACTGGGTCCATCTCAGTTTAAGTCTAGTTTGCTGAAGCCTTCTTTAAGAAAATGAAAGATACTCCCCTTGACTCAAAGCCAATGGGTAACATAAAACTCCAATTCAAGGCTGCAGTTTGTCATTCAAGACCTCATCAGAATCATTTCCCAGAATGGGACAGAGCAGTAGGTTGGGCTAAATTTCAAAGACTTTTTTAATCTGTACTTTCTTCTACTGTTGGGTGGTGCTTGAAAAAAAAATTAAACAAAACCAAAATCAATGACATCTATTTAACAATTAATAAATTAAAAGAGCCAGTAGGGTATAATGGTGTAATGATTAGAGAGTTGGATAAAGAAGTCGGAAATCTAGCTCGAAATCTCAACTGAGCAGCAGAATTTACTTGGTGATCTTCAGCCGGTCAATTTCTTTTGGCATGATGTACTTCACAGTGTTGTTGTGGGGAGAAGGAGAGCCATAGATGAGCTTTTCAAAGGAAGATCAGGGAGTAAACATACTTATAGTAAATATATAAAGGCCATCTTACTAGAATAGATAAAATATCCAGATACATAAAAATTGAATAATGCAAAAGGAGTTAACTGAATATATATAGAATAAAGATGAGCATGAATTCCAAAATGAATTGCTAAAATTGTTTTAAAAATTACTAATTCATTGACACTCCCAATAACCCCCAACAAATCCAGACATCTGAAACCTAGTCTTCACTAAATTTGAAGGGCTTGTAGAGGAGATTTGAAAGATGCTCTACAAGCAGATTTGAAGTAGGCAAAGACCTTCCTCTTCAGGCAAGATTTCCCTGAATGATGGACAACCTATTTAGATGACTTTTAGATGGATTACAAAGCATGAACACCAGTGTTTTCCATTTTGGTTTCCATCCCTCATAATGGAATTTTCTTTTCTTTTCACGTGCTCTTTGTAGCTTTAATGTTACCTTTGAATGTTGTAAGATGCCTCTTCTAATTCCCTGTTCCTAACTTGAGTATGTCTTAAATGTTCTGGGTTGTATATTGCCCCTCATTATTGTAAGCCGCCTTGGGGTCCTTTTCAAAGGAGAAAGGCGGGGCAAAAATGTTCAAAATAAAATAAAATAAAATAAAATAAAGTGCTAAAAAGCAATAAGAGGGGTAGCCCAGGAGATCAATCCTTTTGATTCCCCCTGTCCCAATTTGCTGTACTCCTGCTAACAAGGGCAAGGGAAAGAGATTTTCCAGGACAATGTGAGTGACTGCCAGGCAGGTATGGCCTTTTAAATCTCCAGTCCCAAGCTGTTTTGGAGTTTAAAGACTGTTATAATACTTTGTGCCTGGAAGCTAAATGGCAACCATTTCAATGGTTGTGTAAGATAGTTATAATATGGGCTTGTAGGCAACTGCCTATTAGCATAATTACAGTTACATTTTGTGCCAGCTGAAGGTTCTGGAAATCCTTTGAAGAGAAAGTGTATCCTAATCATCAAGTGATGATGCATCTAAGCAAGAGTTACCACAGGCAGTGTGGATCTTCCCTGGAAATGGCACCGCCGGCACATGAGCCTAACCTGGACAGGGCTCCCTTGGCTTCTTGTGGTCTCAGATCAGAACACAGACACAAAGTGGTCAGTGGAAGACGAGTGCTAGGAAGAAGGGAACAACAAAGCCCGTCCATGCTCAAGACACAGAAGGCTTGTGACCAAGGTGGGAAACCACCTCTCTGGAATTTTGGGGTGAGCCACCTCTCCCAACCTGTGCCCCAAAGGGAAAGGGGAAGGAAATGTATAAATATGCTTGCAGTAGAGTTGTTGTTACAGTCGTGACCGACTCTTCGTGACCCCATGTCCATGGAGTTTTCTTGGCAAGAATACTGGAGTGGCTTGCCAATTCCTACTCCAGGTGCCTACAGTACCTGGTACTCCCTGGTGTTCTCCCATCCAAGTATTAGCCAGGCCCAACCCTGCTTAGCTTCCGAGATCAGGCGCAGGTGAGATCAGATGTGCTCAGGGCATCTAGGCAGCTGCAGTAGAGGTAGGGATATGCTAAATTCCAGCTGTATTGGCCAAACCACTGGCATCGCAGCTGTAAAATTCTATGTTGCTGTTGCTGCTACTTGCATTGCACCCAGAGGGTGTGGTAGTCTTGACTTTAAGGTTTTGGTATTAACATACAAAGCCCTAAACAGTTTGGGACCTCAGTATCTGACAGAACGGCTCCTCCCAAAAAGAACTGCCAGGATCACTCGTTCAAGCCAGGCAGGCTATCTGCAGGTACTGACCCCAAGGGAGGCCCAGAAAGCATCAACAAGGAAACAAGCCTTCTTGGTGGTCGCACTTCACCTGTGGAACCAGGTTTCGCAAGAGATCTGCCTGGTGCCCTCACTACAAGCCTTCAAGAAATCACTGAAAACCTGGCTTTATAGGTTGGCCTTCCTTGATCATTCTGTTTCAACCAACTTACATAAATAGGATGCTGTTATTTCCCCCCGCGTTATGAGTAATTTTCTATTAGTTATTTATTTTTCTTCTATTTGTTCTTATTTTGAATTGTTAAAAATCATTTTGATTTATTGTATTTGTTCTTATTTGCTTATATTTTTATTATGATGATTTGATTATTTGGTCCAATTGATTAGTTTTTATTTACTATTTTAAGTTGTTTAATCTGTTTTTGTATTTTGTATATGTTTGTGAACCGCCCAGAGTAGCTTTTTTGCTAGATGGTTGCGGTATATAAATCAAATAAATAAATAAATAAATAGTCTACGTGCACTCTCCAACTTCACTTTGATCAACTTCCCCTATCCTGTTGCACAGCTAAAGTTTCCTGAAGATCAGAATTGATTGCTCTAATCACATTGCCCTACCATTAGTGAGTCATCTGCACAGATCTCAGGTCTAAATTCAATTACCAGTCACATGATGGAATGCCATTATCCCCTAACCTCCCCCAGCATTGTTTGCTCCATAAAAGGGAACACTCTGATTTTCTGTCTGATTTGTTGTGCTTTAATTATGATATTGTTTTCATGGGTGTTTACAAACAGGTAGGGCTTTAATGATGCTACAAAAGCTCTGAGAAAAAGATGGGTTTTCCATAAATCTAAGCATCTCCCCTCCTGCCTTTATCTTTCACAATGTGAAGGCAATTTATTTTGCCTCGTCCATGCATTTTCTGCTGCTTCGGTATGCTGGTTTATATTTGCTTTCTTAAGGAAAATGGACCTTTCCCCTAGTTTTAGAGATATTCCCAATTTGTAGCTCCAAAGTACAGAGAGTGGCCCTCTGTTTATGAAATTAGATTGCTGTGAAAGAAACATACGGAGAGAGTTACTTGCATGTCACACTCATCACATATATTCTGACCCAAAGTGTGAGGAACACATTTATTCATCCACATTAGTTTCATGGCCCATGACTATTCATTCTGCACTTATTCTTCTGAAAGACACAGAGGGGTCCTGAAAAGGCAATGGTGGCAGGTCTCTTTTCTAGGGAGCCAGGAGGACAGAGGCTTGTGCCCAATTTGGCAGAAACAGAAGCCAGGATTGCTGTGTAGATGTTGCTTTTTAGCACATTGTACATCTGCAGACATGCAGGCCTCATATTTTATGTGGGTGGAGGTATTATACATGTTTTCCTTTGATAGTGGCTTTCAAGTGTCAAGAAATGATGAATGGGAAGTGTGGCTGGTTGTAAGAAAATAAGACTCTTACCTGCAGAACGGCACTATTGCTTCCATTGGTCGTGAGAATGATGGCATGGAGCTGGTGGGTTTGCAAGTACAGCTGCATCTGCCAGTCCCTCTTGCCTTGGTGATGGAACCACACGTAGCTGTGCCCACTGAACCTCAGAGCTGTGGCTGGAAATGTAAGCAAAGGAAGCTACGCTGGAGAAACAGAATCCAAGCACAAGCCAATGTTGTGCTTTCTCTGCATCAAACCTAGTGGCAGTTTTCAAAGTGATCCACATCTAGCCAACACAGGAGTGGTGGGCAACCTGCAGTTTGCTAGAGGACATTCATTTGATCTCCACTTCAGTCAACCCCAAACATCATAGTGAACAGTCAGAGATGAAGAATTATAAGCTTCCCACCCAAGTTTTAGAAGAACCCTTTAAGGAAGTGACTCCCAAATTCAGGTCCCCAGATGTTCTAGGCCAGGGCTAAAACTCCCAAAAGCCTTCACCACTAGCCATGCTGGTCAGGATTTCTAGGAGCTGAAGTCCAAGAACATTTGGTGACCCAAGGCGGGGAACCACTAATTCATGTAATTATTATAGCACGTACTGCAGAACAGGGCAGAGGATGACTGGTGCTCATAAAGATTGTGATGTATAAGGGCCAACCCATGGTTTCAAAGAAATACTTGAACCAGGAACTTCCTAATTAATAGCTTAGGGCCTTTTCACACGACCCCTAAGATCCGCTGGCCACTTAAATTCGGACCAGAGATCTTAGGGGTTTGTCGCTGTTCCTACGTTCCCACCCCCCTCCGCACTCCTGGCTGCTGGCTGCGTGAGGGGAGGGAGAAAAAACAGGAAGAAAAGAGACATGGCTCACCTCCGTTCTGCCTCTCGCTCTTGCCGCTAAAGTGGGCGTGGTCCGGAGCTGGGAGCCATTTGCCCCAGAGTTTAGGGGTCATGTATAAACGCCCTTAGTTTATGTACCCACTAAACCATCTCATCACTATCTCACTATTTCATACATTAATCTAAAGGTTCCCACACAGCTCCATATAAATACACGAGGGGGGGCACTCCTGCATTACTCCCAAAAGGTCCCTCAAAATCTGCACTTCAGAAGGACAGGAGGGTTAATCTGTTGCCAAGATTAAATTTTCCTATATCAGATGTGGATGTCTTATAGTGCTTGGGCTAGCTGGTGTGTCCACCCCCACCCCCCAATTTGGATGTGAACCTGATCTCTCCCAGTAGCACTGGGAGACCTACAGCACATAGAGAAGAGACTTCCTTTCCAGGAGCAACAACCCAGGGAAATGTGTGTGTAGGGCAGATGGAAAGGGGATGTGATAGGGTGGGGAGGAAAATCAACCCAGGCAGTGAAGGTAGAAGGCAGCTTAGATCTTCAAAAAGCTGGGAGCTCATACTAGACCAGTGGTGGTGAACCTTCAGCACTCCACATGTTTTGGACCACTACTCCCAGAATTCCAAGCCTGTATTGCCAATGACAAAGGACTGTGGGAGTTGCCCAAAACATCTGGATTGCTGAAGGTATGCCACCACTGCACTAGACCCTTTGATGACGCCATCAATAGTAAGCTAGGGTTAGATTTCTTTTTTATGTGTACCTAAATCCAGTCTTGGTTGGGTGTGTTCTTCTCATTATTACAGACAAGAACATACATTCTGGGCTATGCACTGAAGACAAAACGAAGAAAATGCCAACAATGTTTTAAAAAGAAAGCCAAAAACATCCACCGCAAGGTGAAGGAAACCAGGAGGAAACCCTTGAATATTTGTATCAAAGTGAAAAGGAAGTGATTCATAAGACTTTTTTTCTCACCATTGCAAGAACATATCTGTTCCAAGTTATGCCGAGGGGTAAGAACACTGAGACGAGCAGTACTGTAGGTGAACACCATGCCCGGGTCAAGCTGAATCGTCTCTTTGCAGGCACGCAGAGTGGTACAGTCTGCCTCCTGACATGGGACGTGAGCCACTTTCTTCACCTGCAACCCTACTCGCTGATCCATCTCTTCAGCTGACTGAGAAATCCTGCCCACAATGTAATTGGGCTTATAGAAGGCACGGTGAGGTTCTCCGATTGCTAGCAGAAGATCCACCCCATCAGAAGCAGCAGACGGTTGCAAACTAGCCATGTGAATGTTCTGCCGCTGGGTGTCTAAGATGCTTCCCAGAAACCTTTGGAGGTTGCGCCAATGGTCACCGATGAATTCCTCAGGGGTAAGATGGTGGAAATGTAGCACCACGGCCTTATCCAAAGCCTCCTGGCTGAAGGACCACACATGGATATGGACATTGGTTGTAGCTTCAAATGTCCCATCGCTGACAGTTATGTTCAGAGTGTAGTGGCCATGGGGGAGACCCTCACCAGCAATGATCTTCCCATCTGTGGCCCCCACTGAGAAGTGCCTCTTTGGTGGTGCTTCTGATGTCAAGGTGTACTGCAGGGCATCATGAGGATCTCGGTCGGTAGCATGAATTTTCCCCAGGACTCCCCCTCGGAATGCTCTCTCATTGGTAGTGATTAAAATCTCTAGTGGAAGCACGGAAGGAGGGTATCTGCTCTTCTGTGTCACCTGGATGCTTACGAAGGCCGAGGAAGACAGAGGAGGGATACCGCTATCTGTGACCTGTGAGCAGCCGAATGAGACAAACCATTGCATTAGCACTTGCACCCATCCTGTTTCTTGAAGGCTTTTTCCTTCTCTTTCTGAGCCCATGAGAAAGAACCCTTTGCTTTTTCTGATGAAATAAGCATTCTTCTCCAAATAGCATGTTTCCATTGAACCTCCACCTACAAATCTATGCATCAAAAACTGTCATATAGAGACTGGAGAATTGGAATATATGGGATGTTGCAAATGGGGTGTGAATTATCATCCCCCAATTCTCCCCTATTTTCTTCTCAAATTCTAAATGAAATTCTCTTTTGCTTTGAGCCTTCAAAAAACACACATTCATACAACCCTACCATGATGCATCGTTCTCCCTCTGACTTGAGGCATTCCACAGTGACTGGGGGCCTCTGGTAGGTGCTTCCTCTTTAAATTTGGACATTCAGCTTTAATGCCACCTCTCCACTAGGCTATAGTAATCACCATATCTGGCAGCTGCAAATCTCATATAGGCTAACAATGCGCTGTATAAGGACACATTTCTATCTGCTTTTTAAATCCTGAATTTCTCACAATTCAACTTCATCATATGAATCCGAGTTTTAATAATCTGCTTGGTTTTTGTCCTCCTGAGTAAGTTTCTGCCATCAGCAAACAAAGCTACTAATTTAACCAGGAAACATCTAAAATATCTAAACTGAAAAAAAATGTAAAGGCACAAAAACACCTATGATGAACTGCATGTTCTTGGCAGCTTCTTCACATCAGATTTGCTTGCCTGCACATGCACCATGCATGTAGAGTGGAACCCCTGTATCTACTGATTCAGTTATCCATGGTTGCCAGAGGAAAAAAATTAAATAAATAATTCAGCAGCCGCAAAGCAAGCTACTGTCACAAACAGCAGCTGTAAAGCAAGCTACTGTTGCAAAACAGCAGCCTTTAAGCAAGCTACTGTCACAAAAAAAGCAGTTTTAGGGGTTTCTGGCGTTCTGTTTTATCCATGAGTTTTGTTATCCATGGGAAGGCCTGAAACCGATCCCCAGCAAATACCAGGGTTATACTGTACTAGATATGTTTGCAAAGTAACAGCCAAATCATTTTAGATGCGAGGAGATGTGTAACTAGATTTTGGTTGAAAAGCAATGTAAAATACTGTTCCATCAAAGTGTTGCTTATTTTTCTGCACTAGAGATGAGCACTTTGCACATCACATAGCTTTGGCTGGGCCATCCAAACCTTTTCAGGAAGCCTTCCTCCAATGTGGAGGCAGGACAGGGGTTCTTCCCCCAAGCCGATGAATGGTTGGCGGCATGAGGAGGTGGGAATGGGCCAGCTGGGGTCCTAATTGGATTGGAGGATGATTGATGCAGAAGGACCCTGGGACCACATACAGCCCAATAAGTGGATCAACCAGGTGGTGGGGGATGGGCCACCGTCCATGCCTCTATGAAGCACCAAGTGCCCATCTCTATTTAATATGCATATGAACCACTAATTTATTTCAATCCTTTCTGCACATCTAAACATCTTTGTCACTGCAAATTGATAACCAACAGAGGTGGTGGGAGAAGTGGCAGCAGCAATAAGAGTCACAGAGGAAGGGAAAGGAAGGGAAGACTGTCAGGCACAGAGAGCCTGAGAGGGAGGATTCAACCCGTCCAGTGTAGGGTTGGAGCAGCAAAGAGCTGGCTTTGCACACAAAAATGGATCAGAGGCACAGATCCTCATGGATCCACATGGTTTTTCTGTAGCATCATCTTCAAGCCAATATCAATCATAGGCTCCCATGTTAAAACCAAGTGGGCCTATGAGGATCCATGCTTGGATCAGAGGCACCCTTCATTTCTGTGGTGTATTCAAGGGGAACAAATGAGACTTATGATTTGACAGTATTTGGGGACAGACCCCATGTTAAAATGATGCACATTCAGGAATAACAGTGCAGACATTCTCTTCCCCAGAGCCACTGCTTTGATAGGATTAGAACCTTCACAGCATCAAATGAAAATGCTGGTCCAATGAGCATTCTGTTGTGTAAGGTTAGATCCCCCCCATGGACTTACCTGGACTTGGAGAAGATATTGTTCTTTTGCTCTTCTGTTCAGGATGATTGAGGTCACCAACACCCCATCCTGGTTGATCTGAAATGCCTTTCCTTCATTTCCCTCAGTGATCTGGAACGAGTACGGTGGGCCATTGCTTGGTGAGTCCCTGTCACTCATGATCAGTTCTAGGACACTGGTGCCAACTGGAGCATTCTCCTGAAATGTTTTGAAACAAAGTTCAAGAGAGGCCTTTAGATGCAGAATGGCTACTGTGATTAGAGGACACGGTGGGTGAGGAAAAATGGGCCAAAATATATGGCTTTATCTATATACTGTAACATGAAAACAAAGGGCACTTTTACACGTCCTCTAAAATCCTCTGGCAAATTTAATTCGGACCAGAGATTGTGAGGTGTTGTTCCTCTTCCTGTGTTCCCACCCTTCCGACCTCCATCGCTCCTTTCTGCATCGAGGGGAGGGAGAAAAAAGGGGGAAAAGAATGCAGGCTCACCTCTGCCTGCCTTCCGAGCAGCCCCATAGGGATTCCTGTCTCTTAAAGGGGCGGCGGGGACAAAAAAAAAAAAAAGAACGCTAGGGGAGCCCGGTGTCCACAGCTTTACAATCTGCATCGGAAGATTTTTTACCTCCAGAGACCAGGTACTTCTAAAGTGGCCGCTTAGGTGGGCGTGGTCGTAGTTTATTTTGTTTAAAGTCCACAGCTGGTGGGAAAACAATTTTAAACTCCGCATTTGGGAGCCCTTTGCCTCGGATTTTAGGGTCGTGTAAAAGCAGCCAAAACCAGAAGTTTTAAGGTATGCACATTCAGAAGAAGCAAATGCAGTAAAATCTCCTGGCTTCCTTAAATAATATTTTCCCCTTGACTACTGATATGATAAACATTTAGTATTTATTTTATGATAAAATCTTCTGACCAGATGTTGCCTTGTTGTTGGTATTTGTGAATTCAATTTAACTTAACTCAAGCAGTCTCTGATTTTCAGCAGGTCAATGTGTTGCTCCTTCCAAGCTTTTGTAGTCTCTTAAGTCTCGAGGCAACCAAGTAAGTAGGCCAGGCATGTCCAAATTCCGGCTCTCCAGATGTTTTGGACTGCAACTCCCACAGTCCTTTGTCATTGGCAATACATGCTTGGAATTCTGGGAGTTGTGGTCCAAAACATCAGGAGGGCCGAAGTTTGGGCATGCTTGAAGTAGGCTATCTCTAAATAAAGCATTGCTAAGTCAGACTGGTGACTCTGAACTACTACTTTACCTGAACTGCCACACTGTAATTGAGCTGAAAGAACCTTGGTGGATTGTCGTTGACATCAGATACACGAATGAGTACAGCAGAGTCACTGGAAAAAGCTGTCTGTCCATTGTCTGTTGCTCGGACTTGCAGAGAATAGCTAGATACCTAAAAAAAAATAACACTTGTACTAAGACAGCTGGGCTATTCAAGCAAACATTAACCAAAATCATAAGGAAGAAATAACGTTTCAGTTACACTCTTCTGATTCTTAGTTTCTATTATTTCATTGGACTTATGACACTGTTCAGTTTTAAGTTCCTGATGGCTATGCAGCTGTCAGTCATTGGTATGAGACTCTTCATCAGTAGACCTCCATTTAATTTAGAGGTTTTTCTTGGTACAAGGGGATTGTAAAAGGACCACTAGCACAGAAACAGTCAATAAATTCTTTCTATCTCTATCTAATAAATCAAATGAGATACATTTTAGAGGATGACAGATTAAGTATTGCATTATTCTTTTTTTCCTAAGCGAATACCATGATTCACAGAAGGTAGACAAGGGTTTTGTCCATTGAACCTGGAAAGTACATGCTGTATACATTCATGCGCAAGTCTGTATTCTAATCACTGGATTCTACCGTTGTCCCATTTATAATGCAGCTCTTATTTTGGGGTGATTTCTAAGTTCTGTAAATGGCAAATGACTCTTTTTTATGAGCTATGATTGTTGGGGCTGAACAACAGCATGAGCATCTCTTATAATTTTGGGCATTTCCTTTATTGCCTTGTAAATATGTGGATAAAAGATTCCATTTTTCAGCCTCATCCTCAGCCACCCAGATCTCATTCTTGGGTCCTGCTACTTACCTCCTCCCTGTCCAAATACTTGGCAGTACGTATCTCTCCTGCTTTGGGGTCAATGGTAAAATGGCCCAGTGAATTTCCAGCCACAATTGAATATGTGATCTGGTTGTTCATCATCCCATCTTTGTCATCAGCAAAAACCTGTTGAGAGAAAAATACCTGGATTATAATTACAAGCATGCTTTCACAGGAAATGATTAATGGGTGGGTGGCTGTCATTCTAGAGCAAACAAAACTTTAAACAACAAATTCCAGGGAAATATTTTTACAATTATTAGAATCTTAGGGAATTGCAACCCAAAAGATGCTGCAGCACCACCGTCTTTTGCACGTGTGTTTTGTGCTATCAAGTAGGAAACAATTTATAGCAATGCTAAGACAGTGCTCGATGCTGTAAAGGTGCTGCACACGATATGCCAGCAAATTTGGAAAACCCAGCAGTGGCCAGAGGACAGGAAAAGATCGGTCTACATCCCAATCCCAAAGAAAGGAAACACCAAAGAATGCTCCAACTATCGCACAATTGCACTCATTTCACACGCTAGCAAGGTTATGCTCAAAATTCTACAAGGCAGGCTTCAGCAGTATGTGGAAAGAGAACTTCCAGAAGTGCAAGCTGGATTTCGAAGGGGCAGAGGAACTAGAGATTAAATCGCCAACATGCGCTGGATTATGGAGAAAGCCAGAGAGTTCCAGAAAAACATCTATTTCTGCTTCATTGACTATGCCATAGCCTTTGACTGTGTAGACCACAACAAACTATGGCAAGTCCTTAAAGGAATGGGAGTGCCTGACCACCTTATCTGTCTCCTAAGAAATTTATATGTGGGACAAGCAGCAACCGTCAGAACTGGATATGGAACAACTGACTGGTTTAGAATTGGGAAAGGAGTACGACAAGGCTGTATACTGTCACCTTGCCTATTTAACTTATATGCAGAGTACATCATGAGAAAGGCAGGTCTGGATGAATTACAAACCGGAATTAAGATTGCTGGAAGAAATATCAACAACCTCAGATACGCAGATGATACTACTCTGATAGCAGAAAGTGAGGAGGAATTAAAGAACTTCTTAATGAGGGTGAAAGAGGAGAGTGAAAAAAATGGGCTGAAGCTCAACATCAAAAAAACTAAGATCATGGCCACTGGTCCCATCACCTCCTGGCAAATAAAACAGGAAGAAATGGAGGCAATGACAGAGTTTATTTTCTTGGGCTCCTTGATCACTGCAGATGGTGACTGCAGCAACGAAATAAAAAGACGCCTGCTTCTTGGGAGGAAAGCAATGGCAAACCTAGATAGCATCCTAAAGAGCAGAGACATCACTTTTCCAACTAAGGCCAGGATAGTCAAAGCTATGGTTTTTCCAGTAGTGATGTATGGAAGTGAGAGCTGGACTATAAAGAAGGCTGATCGCTTCAGAATTGATGCTTTTGAGCTGTGGCGCTGGAGGAGAGTCTTGAGAGTCCCCTGGACTGCAAGGAGATCAAACCTATCCATCCTGAAAGAAATCAACCCCGAATGTTCACTGGAAGGACAGATTTTGAAGCTGAGGCTCCAGTACTTTGGCCACCTCATGAGGAGAGAGGACTCCTTGGAAAAGTCCCTGATATTGGGAAAGATTGAAAGTAAAAGGAAAAGAGGACGGCAGAGAATGAGATGGTTGGACGGTGTCATTGATGCAACCAATATGGATGTGACCAAACTCCAGGAGGCAGTGGAAGACAGGAAGGCCTGGCGAGCACTGGTCCATGGGATCACGAAGAGTTGGATACGACTGAATGACTGAACAACAACAAAAGACAGTGTTCAGGGTAAGTGAGGTATTTACGGAATGGTTTTATCAGTTCTAATTCCCCAGTGAGATTATATGCTGAACAACAATTTGAACCCTGTTCTTCAGAGCTCTATCCACTACACCCTAAATAATTGTTCTTTGTTCTCCTGTATTCTTTTCTGCCTCCACTATTTCCTTCATCCAACAGAAAACAACAAATAAATAATAAATTGATTTTTACCATCTAAGGCAAGGCCCCATTGTTTAATGATAAGCATATAAAATGCCCAATGCATTGGGCTTCAAAAAAGCCACTGGAATACAAAAATGTAATATAGCTCTGCCTATGGCTGGTTAAGCAACAATGAAATTTTCAACTTGCCGTGAGCACCATTTCACCGATAGCAGCATCCTCATGGATGTCAGCAGTATAGAGGTCTTGGCTGAATACTGGTGCATGATCATTTACATCTGTGATGTTGATCACAACCATGGTTATGTCACTGAGAGAAGTTGAGCCTTTTCGTATACCCTCAACAGACAAATAATATTCATGGTTAATTTCAAAGTCCAGACTTCTATTAACATACAGGATACCTGTAGAGAGATAAGACACAAAAATAAGCAATGTTCTAAACATGGGAAATACCCTGTATGATTTTAAAGACCCAGAGAAAAAGTGCAGAGGAACTCTCTATTGTCTCGTTGTCATAAAGAGATCACTACCTGGTTCAGTCTTGACTTACTGGAACTCAGACCCTCTGTGGGGATTGGGGGACATAGTAAGATGGCATTTCTGGACAAAGTACTGACGCATGCAGGGGTTTCATAACTCTAAGGATTTCCAGATGAGACCGATTATCTAGATCAGTGGTTCTCAACCTGTGGGTCCCCAGATGTTCTTGGACTGCAACTCCCAGAAGCCTTCACCACTAGCTGAGCTGGCCAGGATTTCTGGGAGTTGCAGTCCAGGAACATCTGGGGACCCATAGGTGATACTTAGGATTCTTCTGGGCTATCTCTTTGGGATGATAGTAGAAGGCATGGTTTTGCATTGGCTCTGGTCCCTTCCAAAAGGGGGAACCGAGAAAGTGGTGCTGAGAGGGCTCCTGTTTAACACCCTGGCTGTTGGCTTGTCGCATCCCTCAGGGTTCTGTTTTGTCCCCCATGCTACTTGACATATACACTGGGAGAAGCTGTCAGATGTTTGGGGGTTTGGTGACACCCAACTTTATCACTCATCTCCATCGAAAACCAAGACAGCTCTTTAGATTTTAAATCGCCATCTGGTTTCAGTCAAGGATTGAATTGGTGCATGTGAATAATCTGAAGTTTAATCCAGACAAGACATAAGTGCTCCTCATCATCTGAAAGGCAGATAAAAGAATAGAGATTCTGCCTGTGCTTGATGGGGGCTACACTCCCCCTGAAAACACAGGTGTACAGTATGGACGTGCTCCTGACCCTTGATGCCTCGTTCTCCATGGTGTCCAGGAGTGCATTGGCACAGATAAAATCATCGTGCAACTATGCCTATACCTTATGAAGTCTGATCTGGTCATCGTGCTACATGCCTTAATTACAGTACATCGCATTTGGGTTACTGTGCCACATTCTTACCTGTATTTGAATGCAGCCTGAATATCCCATTGTCATTTCCATTTGCAATTTCATACTTGATCTCAGAACCCTGAGTGTTGTCCCTAGTCAATAAAGATAGATTCAGAATCTCTGTGCCAACAGCCACATCTTCTCGTACCACAACCAAATATTCTGTGTCTAGAAACACTGGCAGATATTCCTCCAGGTCCACTATTGAAACTGAGACAGTAGAAAAACTGGAGAGAGTATGTGGGGAACCCCTGTCTGTGGCACACACAGTTAGTTCTAGTGCAGATGCCTGCAGCTCCGTTAAGGGCTTCTCCAATCGGATCACACCAGTTGTTTCCTCAATTGAAAAGTGGCCGTCAGCTGACTCAGCAAGAGAGTAGAGTACCTCTGAATTATGGCCTGCGGGGAACATGTAAGAGACAGAAGCATTAATGGATAGACAATTTATTTGGGAAATATTATTTAACAGAGAGGGCAGACTATCTGACACTGAAACATCCCAGTCTCAGAAACAAGAGATCAGGATTTAACCTGGGACAAAAGGGAAATTTTTGGAAAATGTTGATTAACTTCTAAGGATATCTTGAATAAGGATACCTTATGATCCTACATCTTTAAATTAAAGAGTAGCCTTGTAGCTAGATGGTGTGGTATACAAATCTAATAGATAGATAGATAGATAGATAGATAGATAGATAGATAGATAGATAGATAGACAGACAGACAGATACAGATAGATAGATAGATAGATAGATAGATAGATAGATAGATAGATAGATAGACAGACAGGCAGGCAGGCAGGCAGGCAGGCAGGCAGGCAGGCAGGCAGGCAGGCAGGCAGGCAGGCAGGCAGACAGACAGATAGATAGATAGATAGATAGATAGATAGATAGATAGATAGATAGATAGATAGATAGATAGATAGATAGATAGATAGATATCAAGGAGCATGCTCCATGCATACGTTCTTTATGCATTTTCAATGTCATTTTTATACTCAGAATTATTTACATTAGACATCCAGCCTTCCGGAACAGTGTGGCTATATCAAATCTATGAAACAATATGGTTTTATGGTCTATAGTTGTTATGATAAACAATGAGAAAAGATAGTTGTCTTCCATATCAAATGGATTGCTGAAGCGAGATGCATTTTGGATTATTTAGTTGAAATGTGATACTGCATAAGGGTAGTTATCCATTTAAATGCTACCATCAGGAAAATGGGGCAGACTCCTTCTCAACCCAAGCAGAAATGCGACTTTCCCTACAAATCTTGATTATTTTTGTTTAGCCACAACCATTCACACAACTGGACAGCTACTTTTCAGAAGTATGTAACTTCCAGAACATATTTCCATACTCTCATAACTTAGCCCTTATCTTTGTTCTATACTGTAAATACAAAGGGTGTTTTGGAAATACTGCAAATTTACTTTTTTTTTAAAGTAAAGTAAGCTAGGTTACACAACACACTCAAAATCCACATACTTCTAAAAATAATAGTCACACAAACAAGCAAGCTAAACTTCTTGGCTTGAGGAAGCAATCCATCCAAAAGGTTTTCAAAGCACTTGCTCCAAACAATACATTCTCGTTTACCTTTATCAGGGTCCCTTGCGAAGACCACTGCAACTGGCGTCTTTATGGTAGTATTATCAAAGATGGCTACTGCACATTGACTGGGAAAGAACCGTGGAGGATTGTCATTTGTATCCTCAATGTCCACAATTATGTCCACTTGGCAAAAACGCCCTCCTCCATCTGTCGCCTTGGCAACGAGCTGGTACTTAGGTATGAGTTCCCGATCCAGAGATGCAAAAGTGGTCAGCTCCCCTAGAGGAATATTTAAATACAGAAAAGTAGCATAGAGATTTCACTGGGTCATAGACCCTCATTTTTTTTTAGTTTCTTGGAAGGTTTAAGAAATGGCTGAAGTTGTATAGAAAAATGATAAATAAATAAATAACTAAATAACTAACTAAATAAATAACTAAATAAATAATAATAATAATAATAATAATAATAATAATAATAATAATAATAATAATAATAATAATAATAATAATAATAATAATAATAATAATAGAGTATGTACTATTAAAAGGCAAAGGGATACAACCGACCTATAGTTCAACACAATTCTGGAGAAAAGGACCTTAAGAAGCTAACTACAAAAAAAAGAAGATGATGAAGGAAGAGAAGATTCAAGAATACTGGATGGTCCCGGGGGGTGGGGGGCACTTTGTAGTGTTTGATGATTTTATTGTCCATTATTGTCCATTATTGTTTATTGTATGTTTGTATGTCTGTAAAATAAAAAGATTTAAAAAAACTAAATAAATTGATCTTGAGACAAGAGATTACATATTCTCTACCTCCTAAGATGTAGCAACTCAGTCCTTAAGGGAAGGGTGAATTTATTAACTTATGCTGGAAATGCAATAAAGATGAAGAACCCAGAGGTCTGTCATCCCCCAAAAGTTCTTTGCATAGCCTCCAGAAAAATGAGAGTCAACCTTTCTTTATGAGTTGGTAGAGTCCCAGCACATATGATCTTGCCTGATTTTGGAAGCTAAGCAGGGTTGGCCCTGGTTAGTACTTGGATGGGAGACCACCAGGGAATACCAGGTGCTGCAGGCGCCTGGAGTAGGAACAGGCAAACCACTCCAGTATTCCTGCCAAGAAAACTCCATGGACGTGGGGTCACAAAGAGTCAGTCACGACTGTAACTACACAACACACACACACACACACACACACACACAGAAGAGAGAGAGAGAGAGAGAGAGAGAGAGAGAGAGAGAGAGAGAGAAATAGTCCCTTCCTACCTGTATGGGGGTCCAACCTGAACTCTTCAGCACCAGGTCCGTGGAGACTATATGTAATTTGGCCATTGCTGCCAGCATCTGCATCTCTGGCTGACACTTTCAGAACAGAAAACCCTTGTGGTGCATCTTCTGAAACTTTCCCTTGGTATGGTGTCTGGAAAACAAAGAAGGAGCGGGGATCTCATAATGCAGAATGTCTAATTTTATCCCAATGTCATGGAATGCCTAGTGCCCTACCCCAGATTTGTTCACAGATGTGAATCCAAACAAAGATGAATTTGCCATTTCTCAGTTAAATCCTCATGTTTCTAAAATCAAAGAATCAAAATGTGAAAAGGAAGCAATGAATCATAAAGAACGAGTCTAACTCAGATGCTCAGAGTCAAGACCATCTATTCCCTCCGGCTACATATTGCTCTAGTTGATTATGGGTGTAATATTTACATATTAATCCAAGATGAAAGGTGAGGCTAGGGAAATGTGAATCTAATAAGTGCTTGATAAGCCTCTGGAAGACCCAAATAAGCTTCCTTAGTTATCCAAGATTGGCCCTACACCACATTTTGACAAAAAGTAGGCTGTCTGGGAGCACATAATACCTAATTTCAGTTCAACATATGTCTATACTCATGGACCTAATTTAAGTTCTTCTTTGCCCCCTTTGGACTATTCTAGTCTCCATAAGTAACAACTCCATAGAAAATGCCATTACAGAGAAAATACCTCAGACTATGTCAAGTGATTTAAGGGAGCCAAACAGGTCTTTTTTATAGGTCTTCATTTCAGATATTACTAACTGACAAGTTTTTCTCTTGGTGTTTTTTCCACATGCATTTTATATTTACAGTAATTACAATAAGCAGTTGTGCCAAAGCTAACGTTCTACATACTCAGTGTCTCAAGTAGCTGGCCTACAATGCAGTGTATCCACTCCTGGTCTGCTTTCAGTTCAAATCACTACAAAGTGTAGACATACACAATCACCTGCTCGCATTCAGGGCTGTTATCATTGACATCAAGGACTGAGATCTCCACTTCTGTTGCTGCCTGAAACTTTCCATCAGATGCCATGACTTTGAGAAGGTATTTTTCTGTATCTTCCCTGTTCAGAAGCTTCTTAGAAAAAATTCTCCATTCTCCATCCACCTCATTAACACTGAACTGTCCCAGAATGTCTCCTTCTAATAAGACAAAGACAGGATATGAAAGGGAAATATGTTTAAGAGTTTGAAGGAGAAAGCTTATATAAAAGAGGGAAAAATCCCTAGGTCTACTATGTACTATTCAATACAAATCATAGGCAGGAAAACTAGAGAAGATGCCTGTCCCAGATGAAATATATGGTAAAAAGCATGAGAAACATTGTCTCATTGGCCTCACCTAGCTTCTTGACTGACACAATTCACAAAATTTTATTACTTCATGGAGATTACACATTAGAGAGACTGAACTTTATGAAGCAGTTATTCCACTATACACTTTAATTTAGAATTATACATTTATCATTCCCTCTCAATCGGTTTGGGGCATACAGTAGTTGAGCTTCCTCTCAGTCTGGGCAAGAGCAGTGGAGATAAAATTGTTATCTCATGGAATATTCCCATTGACTTTGTTACATTTGGGATTTATGAACCCCAAAAGAATGTTAGTAATAGATCTGGCATATAGCTCTCCAACTTGATAGAGCACACGTCACATATTACTCAGTGGCTGGAAATCACAGTTAAGATTTTTATCCTTGCAGATTATCTTTACAATTTAGAACTTGGAAGATGCCTGAGAGCTTTTACCCTGGACTGTTTCAATGCTCTGCCTTCAGCTATTCTAGAGGAAAGATATTCATGTATCCTTTATGATTGTCAACTTTGCCCCTGCCAATCTGCTATGGTGGACTCTATGGAACATGTCCTGCTGCATTGCGCATTTTATAAAGATTCATGCAATCCATATATTACCCAGATGGAACCAATAAATTTTATATCTCTCTTCTCCTCTCAAATTCCTCAAGTGAAATTTACAGCTCAAGTTGCATAATCCTGTGCACCAGTTTACATAATAAGAACGCAGATGACTGATCCACTGCAGTAATCAGATTAGAAACTTACATTTAACTGAAATCTGAATTTCAGTCTGCTTTGCATTGCTTATAAATACCATATGATTTGTATTTTATTTTAGTTTTGAATATCTAACAATGATGACCTATGCTTGAAATGACAATAAAGTAGTAGAGCTGTGAGTGGGACATATTTGGAAGCAATCATGCAAACACTCAACAGTGTGCTATCCACACAGCTGATCTACCAACTGGTTTATTTGGCACTGGTTATTGTGACATATAAGTCTCCCATCTCTTTGATACGAGGCGTCTGCAAAGGTTAGATGGTAGGTGATGTAGAAATGCCTCTGCATTTTATATTTTCCATGGAGAAATAGACACGGCCACTTAATTTCTGGATAGCTGAACACATGGCTGTAAATATTTATGCATAATAAGTGTTTGATTCCTTGACTTTTGGAATATTTCCTAGGAATGGTATTCATAACACAGTTGTAAAAGAAATTAGCAACATTTGATTGACAGCAGTAGTGACTAACTACGGAAAATAATGTGGCACAAGAGTAGGCTAAGCACTAGATCTGTTCTGCAGGTCTCTGCTTTCAAAGAGCCATCTTTCCCCAGGAATCATGGCATGCAGTATTCATGTCCATGATTCCCACAATAGGTCTCAATTAAAAACAGGTTGTATCAAGTGGCCCTTCTTTGATAATGAGCACCATCTTACATTCAAAATTACAGAAACCTCAAAAAGGCTAATTAATATTACATGACACCTCTTAGTGCCAAAAGGAATCTATGTGAAACAAGTAGATCATCCAATTCATCAAAATGTCAAGAAAGGTAAACTCTTACCAGTGATGTAACACGTGATTTGTCTGTTTTGCTCTGAAATATCATTGTCGATAGTTCCAAGAGTGGTAATAACCTGTCCTGCAGGAGCATTTTCAACCACTGAACCTTTATATATTTTGGAGGTGAACTGTGGAGCATTGTCATTTTCATCAGTGACTGTGACCTCTACTAGGGCTTGAGAAGAAAGCTGGACTTCCCTGCCGTGGTCTGACGCTACAACGAAAAACTTGTAGGTTTCCTGAAGCTCACAATCCAGCTGTTTAAGTGTCATAATCCAGCCACTTTCACTGTCAATGGTGAAGAGTTCTCTGATGTTGCTTGCTTCTGATCCCAGGCTGTAGGTCACTTGCCCATCATTTCCAGTATCTTGGTCAATGGCAGTGACCTGGATCACAGTAGTTCCTGCTGGCATGTTCTCCATGACAAAAGCCCTGTAGGGATTCGCTTCAAAAATGGGTTTGTTGTCATTGATGTCTTTGACGTGGATGTTTATGGATACCAAAGAGACCAGGTCAGTATCTTGATGTGAGCAATGAGCCAAAACATCAACTTGGTACCATTTCATCTTCTCGTGGTCCATCGCCTTTTGGATAGTTAAGGTCCCTGTTTGCTTATCCAGAGCAAAGATCCCTTCTTTATTGCTCTCAGGAGTTTCCCCTTTCACCAGGCTATAGATGATGGGGTCTTTTGCCACAGCTTTAACTGACCCTATTTCTGACCCCTCTGGGAGATCTTCAGATGCTGAAAAGGTGTACAGTGGTTCAGAGAACCTTGGCAAAGACACTTCTTTTGGAACCACTTGGAGGTTTACTGGCACAACAGAATTCCAGTGGGGAGGTCTGGCATCTTCAGCCCTGACTTTAAAATTCACGGTACTGTTTTCTAGTCCACTGAGGGCTTCTTTCACTTTAACCACCCCTGTGACAGTATTAATCTCAATCACATCTTCTGCAACAACCTCCTCCACGGAATCAACAGAGTAGATGACGTCGGCATTCACCCCTTCATCTGCATCATAGGCTATCACCTGCATGACTGGGGACCCTTTGCTCACATTGGACTGGATAGACAGGATGTATTCAGAAGCTTTGAACAGAGGCGGGTTGTCATTTTCATCTGTCAGTATGATTTTAACAGTACAGAAGGCCACTTTCCCTCCCCCATCTTTGGCCATGATTTTAATAGCAACAACCCTCTCGGTGGAATTTTCTCTGTCCAGTTTCTGTCGAGTTACAATGTGCCCCTTTTCATCAACTGCAAATTTCTCTTGACCAAGTTTGTTTATGATGGTATAATCTACAGTGCCATAAGAACCATCATCTGGGTCAGCAGCTGATAATTCAATCACCCGGGTTCCCACCTTAGCATTTTCAGCCAATACGGCTTCATAAACATCTCGCTGAAATGATGGACTATGTTTATTTTCATTTGTGGTATTGATGTACACTGGCACAGTAGTCTTAAATACTCCATCTGAAGCTGAGACCCTGAGATTGTAAAAAGGCTCCAGGTCCCTTCTGCAACGATTCAAGGTAGAAATTATTCCAGAGGTGCTGTTGATGGCGAAATGCCTTCCCTCGTTCCCTGAAAGAATCAGATATTCCAGTCTAAGTGTATCTCTACTATCAGGGTCAAAAGCCTGGACTTTGATCACAGTATGGCCACAGGTCACCATTTCACTCACATTAACCTGATAGTGAAGCTGACTGAACTCAGGCGGGTTGTCATTGATGTCCAATACACTGATTATTATAAGGGCTTCACTGCTGAGAGCAGGCACCCCATGGTCCGTGGCTCGTACTTTAATGCGAAATTCTTGGTTAGCTTCATAGTCCAGAGGCTGAGTTGTGGTTATTTCCCCTGTGCTGGAATCAATGCTGAAGAATGTTGACATGTTGAACGATCCTCCAAGATCTGATATGAAACAAGCTTGTTCCTCCCTGAATCTCTGTCAGTAGCAAAGAGCTGTACAACAGGAGTCCTTGCTGGCATACCTTCAAAGACAGAAGGAGTGTAAACTCCCTGAGAAAATACAGGCAGATTGTCATTGACATCCTCAACCTCTACTTCTACCACTGCCTCTGAAAAAGCACCCATTGCTGTTTCTGTGGCTCTGACAGTCAAGATGTGTTTTGTACTTGATTCATAGTCCAGATGGCTAGTGACCATAAGTACCCCAGTCTTGAAGTCTATGCTGAATAGTTTAAGGGCCGCTTCTTCCACAATGTTGTATATTAAGCGCAGACCCTCAGGGCTCCGAGCCTGGATATGGAGGATTGGTGTGTTGAGAGGAATGTTTTCAGGCACTCTCACAGTATAGAAAAGGCTTTGGAACAGAGGGTTGGATTTGTTCCTCACTGTGATTAGAACCTCTTCTTCAGCATACAAAGGAGGCTCACCGGCATCTCTGGCAATAACCAGGAGTGTGTATTTATTTAGGGTCTGATAATCAAGGGGCTTCTTGAGTGAGATGTCCCCTAAGTAGGGGTCAATCCAAAAATATTTGTAATCTTCTGCAAAGGAGTAAAAAATGATTCCATTATTTCCTAGGTCCTTGTCGGTTGCTGAAACCTGAAAGACAACATCGCCTGGCTCCGTGCCTTCCTGTATTGTGGTGTAATAAGGCACGTGTTCAAAGTGAGGGGAGTTATCATTAACATCATCCACATATATTTTTACTATTGCTTGAGCTACCCTAGGTGGATTTCTCATGTCCTTTACCTCCACGGCAATCTCATGCATCTCCTGAGTTTCACGATCAAATGCCAGGCCCTTGGTTTGGAGTACCCCTGCTGTCCGAATCATCCTGAACCTCTCGGTGCCATTCAAAACAGAGTAAAGGAGAGGTTCATTCAGCTGATTCCCAATGACACCAAGGACAACAAGCGTCTGAACATCTGTTGAGTTTTCCTTCACTGTGGCGATATATAAATCTTGATCAAATCTTAAAGGGCTGTCTTGTGGTTGAATAAAATTAATTCTAACCAATGCGCTAGTTCCATATAAGCCATCCCCAGCTCTAACGGTGAGTTCATGAAAGCTGGCCAAGGCAGTCGCGTTCAGCACAGAGATGGCACCGGTTTGAGGGTGGATGTAGAAGGCATTGCCACGATTCCCTTCTATGATACTGTAAATTATTCTGGAGTCCAAATCGTCTGCATGTACTGAAAAAAGCTCCATACCATGATGGATAGGAAGCTCTGCGGATAGCTCATATACAGCTTTGGTAAATACTGGAGGACAATCATTTACATCCTTGATATAGATGGTCACCTCAGTGGGTTTTGAAGCAAATAAAACAGGGTTACCACTATCATGGACATGAACAGTGAAGTGGAAAACTGGGGTGTGCTCATAATCAATATCAGCACATGTAGTAAGGGTACCCATGCTTGGATCTATTTTGAAAAAATTCAGAGTCTCTGGTTGTAAAATTTCATAGACCAACAGAGCATTAGCATCCTTGTCAGCATCTGACGCATGAATTACTAGTGGGGTATTGTATTCATCCATAACCATGCTTCCCAGCGCACTGTTCTCACTGATCCAACCCACAAAGGAAGGCTTGTCAAAGACAGGAACATTGTCATTCTCATCTGTGATGTAAATAAACACTGGAACATGTACAAAGGATCCTGCCATGTTGGTACCACGAATTTTCAGCTGATACGATGACGACTGCTCAAAATCCAAATGTTTTCTTGTAGAAATAAGGCCAGATTGGTAGTTGATGGAAAACACGCCATCCTCATCTCCTTCTTTTACTTCATAAGTAACACATGAAAGACTTGTGGCTGAAAGAAGAATGACAGAAGAGCCCATGATAGCAGACTCGCTGATCTCTGTGACATATTCCTCCTTTGTAAATTGTGGAGGGGTGCTGTCAGAGGGCTTTACACGAATGTTCACAGTAGCTGAATCCTTCATTTGGGGAAATCCTTGATCTTCTGCTTTTACAGTGAGCGTGAATTTCTCTTGCTTGGACTGATGGAGCTTCTTAGAAATAGTAATAATTCCAGAGAATTCATCGACAGTGAAAAAGTCTCCATTGTTCCCTGAAAATAAATACAGAGAACTTAAATGTAGGCAGAAAATCAACACTTGAATTACTGTTGCATTCACTGGTTTCCATCTAAGCAACAAGTGTGGGAGATTATAAGAGAGTGTATGTGGGAAATAGTTGCTAAAAACATCTGATGATGAAATTGTTGGAGATTTTTGAATTTTTGCTGAAAACCCTTTAGCTGCACAGCAGAAGTGCAGGGATCTCAAAGAAGCATAGCTTCAGGTTCCTCAGAGTAGTGTATCCCCTTTATGTCTCACTTGCATTACAGCCTCAATAACTCACTGAGACATTTGGAAGAGAGAGAGAGAGAGAGAGAGAGAGAGAGAGAGAGAGAGAGAGAGAGAGAGAGAGAGAGAGAGAGAGAGAGAGAGAGAGAGAGAGAGAGAGAGAGAGTCTCTAGGAATGAGGCTGCCTTTAGCTCTCTCCTCCTCCCTCCTCTGCAGGAGACGGAGTTTTATTTACATACAGACCAACAGCCCACTGACAATCATGATTGCTTTCAGAAAACAAATGACTAACAGACTGTTGTAGTCTGCTCTCCATTCTTTCCTCCTTGAGAGCAGAGCCAGGTCTCTCTTTGAAGAGGCATGGAAGGAAAGATTGGTTAATGCTGGGTAGGTTGATGGTCACCCTAGCTCAAAAAAATCCCTCACAGCCACATCTTCTTCAGGCAGCATGCGAGACAGTAAATTATTATAAGCAAAATCATTCTGTACTCTGTGATGTACACTGGGGGTGCCTGTCTAAACCAGGGGTGGGGAATCTTTGGCCCTCCAGATGTTTTGGACCACAACTTCCAGAATTCCAAGCCTCTATTGCCAATGATAAGGGATTGTGGCAGTTGTGGTCCAAAACATCTGGAGGGCCAAAGGTTCCCCTCCCCTGATCTATGCCATACATCAACAGTATTACAGCCATTCTATAGGCAGATGGCAAATTAAAGGGGATAATAAGGGAGTTGCTTCTAACTTAAATCACTCACAGGCAAGTCCCATTAATTTCACTTATGTCTGATCAATGACTGGTGTCAAAACATTCAACTCAATAAAACAGTAACAATCCCTCAAAATGTGAAATTGGATATGCCATGTGCAACCATCAGTTAGGAAAGGTTAACAGACACCTCTGCTACAGTTCAGTTCTGATGGTATGAAGGTAAAGAGGCACCAGAAATTGTCAAGAAACAAAGTCTTTGTAATGCATAGCAGTCCTAATCCTAACCCTAAACTCATCCAAGAAATATGGTCATGTTCCTGAACCCGTGTCTGCAATTTGCTCAACAAGAGGTCTAAAGCAAGTTATGTTCTCTCTTTTAGAAGTCACTCGCATTTAGAAGTCACTAACCCTAGGGATAGTGAATGGGTCTGCTGAACACGATATGCTCCGTGTGCTATATATTACAGTACTTGGGGGGAGAAAAAGAGAAGACAGTGCTATATCGGCTGCTACTAATAAACAAATAAATGCTCAGGAACACACACACACACACACACACACACACACACACACACACACACACACACACACACACACACACACTGGCTTTACTTCTGTTCTTGGAGGGACAGACTGAAGTTATCGTATCACAAACTGAAAGATGTTGCTCATAGATACAGCAGACAAAAGACAACCTTTCTGTACATTTGATCCTAAGATAACTAATTACAAGCTTCAGAGAGTCTGATGCAAACAGCTGGTGTGCAATACAGGAATGACTAAGTGGCTATGGATGATGTGACTCAGCCATTGCAGATAAGTCTGTGATACCAGAAGATCACAGACAATTAAAACAAAAAAGAAAAAGGCTCATGACTTTGATGAGGCAGTGATGGTAGCTGAGAAGCCCCTTCTTCGCACATAGTCTTTAAGATTGATAAAAGCATGGGGGTGGAAAAAAAACACAGGGGCGTTTTCATTCCTGTTGCTTTCTTACGCCTATCTAACACACATAGATTCTTGAGGAATAGCTAACACACACAACTGTACTCATTACTGAGGAAAGCATTTGTAAGCACACAGAATGAAAGATGACTTCAAGTCCCTCACCTGCCTCAAGGTAGTAGTGGACTTCAGCATTAATGCCTTGATCTTGATCGAGGGCTCGGACTTGAAGAACCTCCGTGCCTATTGGAGCTTCATCCACAACTTCTGCATTATAGTGGAGGCTCGTGAACTGGGGAGGATGGCTGTTACAGTCCTCTACGTGAATAACCACTCTGGCAAAGTCTCGCTTGATCGGGCCCTCCTGATCTCGTACCTGAGTAGCAAACAGAAGAGAAAGGCACGTGATTTTCCCCAAGCCATCAGAACATTTTGGCCCTTCTGGGTTTCACCCACACCAGGATCATTTGGCTAGTGCGGTTAGCATGGACCTCTCTGACCCATTTAACTGTGATACTGTTCATGTACTGAAAGGTAAATTTAAATAACTGATACAGTAGGACCCCTGTATCCACTGATTTATTATCCACTGATTCGGTTATCCACGGTTGGCAGAGGAAAAAAATTAAATAATTCATTAGCCACAAAGCAAGCTGTAAAGCAAGCTGTTGTCACAAACAGCAGCTGTAAATCAAGCTATTGTCATAAATAGCATCTGTAAAGCAAGCTACTGTCACAAACAGTGGCCATAAAGCAAGCTACTATCTCAAAACAGCAGTCATAAAACAAGCTACTGTCAGGAAAAAGCAGTTTGGGGGTGGGTAGGCAGGCATTCTCTCTTATCCACGGTTTTCATTATCCACGGGAAGGCCTGGATCCAATCCCCAGCAGATACCGGGGTCCTACTGTACTCTCAAAGACAGCCTCCTGAGCTGAAGGAGGACCAAGAAAAACACCCACCACTATTGCTGTCACCATCAGTCATCATCACACTGGAAAGTAGGATACCATTCAGGTGAAATGCCCGTAGCATGCTCATTTATGTAACACTCAACACAACTCACATAAGAACCACAGACTGATGCCTACAAAGCATTGGATGGAAATATCAACTGCTGCTTGGAATGCTTTGAAGTTCAATAGAGAACTACTTCCTGGCATCAATATGTTAAATCACTACTTTTACTTTGCTTGACATATTCAATGTAATTTTTTTAAGAAAAACTGTACCCCCTTTTTCCCCATACCCCTTCCCTTTGTTCCCTCCTTAAAAACCCAATAAAATTATTCAATTTAAAAAAAGAGAACTACTTCCTGGCCAGACATCCAGAGACCTTCACTACCACCTATGAAACTGAATGTTGCTCTCTATCTGAGCCCTTTTTCCAGGGGTTACTTAGCACTAACAGTTGAGATAATCTTCTGCCTTTTTAATCATTAATATGGCATCAAATCAATTTCTGACTTATGGCAATCCTTTTTAGGGTTTTCCTGATAGAGAGGACTCTGAAGTGGTTTATTGTTCCCTTCTTCTGTGGTCATGCTGGGACTGTGCCGCCAGGAAGCTAAACACTGAGTTACACATGCATCCACATAGCTGAACAAGTCTTGTCTTAATAGGCACACGTCAAGATGAGCACGTGTAGGAGCTCCTTTGCGAACATCTTTGCTCACTTGGGAAAAGCAGAGTTAGCTTGGCCACCCAACATCATCAACAGCAGGTCCAGAGGCACATTCCTACACATAGTTCAGCATGTGAATCCCTTTCAAGCATGCAGCCTATGAGCTGGACAGTGGTAGTCCTGCTAGAGACACGGAGCATTATAGAATCCAGGGTCTTAGGAATAGCAGTCTTTAAGATCGGTTTCCTGCACTGACAGGGGATTGAAGTGTATGACTTTTTGGGCTGCTTCTGGCCCTAGCGTTTTAAGATCTATATACAGTGGTACCTCTACTTACGAATTTAATCCATTCCGAATGCATGCTCTTAAGTCGAACAACTCTTAAGTAGAGCAGCCCTATCTAATAAATAAATAAATAAATAAATAAATAAATAAATAAATAAATAAATAAATAAAATGTAAGTAGAGCAGACTGCATCTAAAATTTGTAAGGCAGCAGTTAAAATGCCAAAGGCTTTTCGCTCTTAAGTCGAATTGCTCTTAAGTCAAGCTGCTTGTAAGTAGAGGTACCACTGTATTTCTCAAATAGAACACTTGGGATGCTACTGCCAACACACTTTGACATGAGCTCTATAGTTCATCCAGAGCAGCCTACTTTGAAAATCCTTCTTCTTCTATGTGCTTAATTAATTCAGTGTTTAGGTTCAAATAAAAAAGTAAGAGAAGATGGAAAAGAAATGTTCAGAAAGAGAAAAAAGTGAAAAGAGGGGTGGAAGAGGCATAGACTATAATAATGGGTGAGGTGTACACACTAAAGTAAGCTGACCATATTTCCAAAATAAGAGAGACTGATCTAATTTGGCCCCTATAAGCAACATGTTCATTCATAGAAAAAACTTCAACATAGGTATTTTGCAGGTTTATGCCTGCATAATATCACAATCCTTTGGGTGGTTTTGAGGTCTGGATATTTTATAGACTGTTAAACATAAACTTTATGCTTATAATGCTATATTTACTTCCGTTGAACTCTTTAATCCTCCAAACCATTTGGATACATTAGCTGCAAGCCACTTTGACCCTATAGGATGTATATAAAATACATACACAAGTTGATGCCGTTCTGTGACTCACGTACCATTACTATCAAGGTATGCAGTGGCATGGATAAGGAATTGAGACCTGCCACGGTTATGAGTGCCCCACTGCTTGGATCCATTTGGAAAACCTTCATACTTGTGGGATCCACAGCACTCTGAAGGGTGTAGATCAGCCCTTTCCCATGGTCTTTGTCTTTTGCACTGACTCGAAGGATTTCAGTCCCAGGGCGTGTGTCTTCTGGAATGGGTTTCTCATATTGTTGTTCCAAAAACCGGGGACCATGCTGGTTAATATCAATCACACGGATATAGGCCTGTGGGAGAGTTGAGAGAAAGTGTGGAGTAGAGAAGATAGGGGGAAGCCTGGTATGAAAGTACTGTAATTCTCAGACAAGCATGCCATTCATTCTACAGAAAGGCCTTTGTAGATATGTCAGCCTTAGGGTAGCTGTGGATGCATCTTTAGCATACCAAAGGCTGCAAGGGCTTGGATGGGTATGCCTGGCCATATTAGAAACATACAAACACAGACCTTCCAGCAGGCACCAAGGAACCTTTATGTTCTATTCTCATTGTGTGTTCTCTTGAGCTACTCACTTCAAATGTATATTATGCTTTCTGCAAACGAAACCCCATCTGTGAACACTTTGAGATTTTTTTGGATGCTCTTTTCCTTTTTCCTACTTGCTTTCATTTGCCCTCACTGCCATTTAAACATAGCCTAGAAAAGACTAAAACCCTCAGAATACCTAGGGCCCCATGGCTATAACCCCATGCTGTATGGAGATTTGGCGAGCTGTCATTCAAAACAACACTTTCCCAAGCTTTGCATTTAAACAGGTTTGCTGCAGTGACCTATGTGACTTTTCTGAATGACTGAATGCAAAGCTGGCTTCCAGTCCTGGCAGGCAGGAAGGTAAAGTGGCCGACAATAGGTTCCCTGCACTGTTGATGGACCCAACGTGGCTTGCCTGGCAGCAGTGACAGGCAATAGCAGAGCTATAAGGAACACTGGAAGGCCAATGCCATCATTTCAAACATTCACAATATTCCTATATATTTAGAACATCGTGATAAATTAAAATGACATTTAAAATCTAGCTGTTGTGTGCTGCTTAGAGTACTGGAGTGGAAGTAAGTACACAAAGGGAACCAGGGCAGGTGTTAAGGATCTTAGGTGTAGATGTCAGCTCTGATGCAATGGCATTACATTTCATGGGAGTATTCTCTCATAAAATCACATGGGACACCACAGCCAATCAGATTAGATGGAAGTGTGGACAAATATCTCAGGTCTCCAAGGGCAAAGAGTAAGGTGAAGAAAAAAAAGCTGCACGGAGAAACAGAAGTTATGGGAGCAATGTTTGGGGGTATTTAGATGTTGCACTGGTTACCCTGGGACAATGTTCAGAACTGTAGACTCTGTTGCATATATAAATTCCTATTCATTTTATTCCAATGAACAATCAGAATACAGACTGAAATGGAATAGTAGAAAACATACACATATATCAGAAAGAACATGGAAACATCTCTGCAAAAATTTTCTTTTATGCATGGAAAAACAGCTTGCTGTCATATGTGGCAAAACAGATCTGACAGTTTTCTTCTATTTATTCTGACTGTTTTCCACGGTGTCACCACATCTTGAGAAAAAAGGAATAATCTAATGTAATAACTTTCTTTCTTTGGTGAAATCCAGCTCCCTGTGATTTTGCAACAGCCAGTTCACTGACATGCACAACAGGCATCACCAGTGCCAAGGAAAACAGAGAAAGAAGTTACTGGGGGCTGGGAGCTGCATGTCGGCCGAGGTGAGAGAAGATGACTCCTGGTGTTAAAATATATTTCTAAGACACTGAACTGCCTTGTGTCTTTTTTAAGGAGAAAGGCAGGATAAAAATATTTTAAACAAACAAACAAATGCTAGAATAGTATTTTCTTGGTGAACCTTTCCCTATACCCTTCCCGGCACTAGATAGAGGTGGTAGTCCCTTGCTAATATTTATGTCTGTGACATAAACGTTCGCTTTTTCTTAATCTCTTTAATTCTCATAACTACTAGCTAATGATTAATAATTGTGTGCCGTCAAGTCAGTTCTACCACCTCTACCAGGGTTTAATATTATTCTCTATGTGCTAACAGAATTAATGATGACTATGGCAGCTACAGTACATCAATTCTGAAGAGATAAAATGGTTTCCTTGGAAGCTATTTGATTGTGTACTAGGGAAAGAGTACCCTTTTGATCCCTCATCTCCCCCCCCTGGTTTTGTCTATCAGCAGGACTTTATAAATTCTCCCAGATATGTGCAGTAAGCAGATAGGCTAGATCAGTGATGGCGAACCTAAGGCACGGGTGCCAAAGGTGGCACTCGGAGCCCTTTCTGTGGGCACCCGACAGGCCCCTTTATAGCCACCTGTATACAGGTTAAACTACTGTATTGGCACGTTGCAAAGAAATTAGTGGGTTTTGAATTGCAATTTGGGCACTTGGTCTCTAAAAGGTTCACCATCACTGGGCTAGATGTAGAGGGGAAATGTATCTACAGAGTCTTTGACTCCTCACTTATCAGAGTCCACCAACATCTGATACAGAAACGATTTAAGCAAGGATGACATCTATAGAAAAAAGTGCTCCTCTCCCTTTTAAAATAAATTCTTTCCTGATGTTCTCCAAAACAGGACTTTGAACCTGACTAAAAGAATGAATTGACAAAGGAACAAAGAAACTGAGTATTGAGTTCTGCTCATTCTTCTGCCAAAATGCTCACATCAAAGAAAACATTGGCTGAAATATTGCTGCTTAGTGTAGTTAGGCTCAGTGAATCCAGTCCTGATAGTGAATCAATGGAACTTATAGAAGACGTGACTCATCAAGTCCCCATTACTCTAGTGCAGGGTCCTCAAACTTTTTAAACAGGGGGCTGGTTCACTGTCCCTCAGATACTGTTGGAAGCTGGACTATAGTTTGAAACAAATACTATGGGGCAGAAAGGGGGGAGAGTTGGATCCGCCTCTGCCACCGCCTCTATCGTTGGCCTAAGACCTGGGCTATGGGGGGCAGTGAGGGAGACCTAGATCACCAAGGCCATCTCTTTCCACACCTCGCTCACCAGAGTGAGCAATCCAGGCAGCGCAGCAGTGGCGGCTACAGAGGCCATGTGGCACAGGGGTGCCCACCCAGGACATCAGAGGTGGGGCCAGGAGCACCTGCCTGCGAGATTGTCAGTAGAAGAGGCAGAGGCAAGGCGCAGCACCATGGTGGGGTTTGGCAGGGTGGTGGTGGGCCCTTCTGCCACCTGGACAGAGGAAGAGGAAGAAGAGGCTCTGAAAAGACTCCACCCAGCCAAATAGCCCTGCCCACTACACTCCCTTGCCTGTTTGCCTTCTTGCTTGATTTGTTGGCCAGCAATGGGGCTCCCCTGTTGCAAGAGGCAGCTTCGGGGCTTGATCAGAGCAGCGGCTCTTCAGATGTGTGCAGGAGAGAAGGAGGAAGAGGAGAGGAGGGTGTCCCAAACAGTAGTGGCAGCTCCTTGGAATAAGTAGTTCTCCAAAGGAGCCACCACTACTGCTTGGGACACCCTCCTCCTCATCCCTCCCTCCCTCCCCAATCCCCCTACCACTGCACTCAAGCCCTGAAGCCACCTCCACAACCTTCAACTGCCTTGGAGGAGGAGGAGGAGTAGGAGTAGGAGTAGGAGTAGGAGTAGGAGGAGGAGTAAGGCTTCCTTCCTCCCTCCCCTTTGGGGTCTTCTGGCACCCCTCTCTGCAAAGCCAAGCCAAATCACTCACACCCACCCACACCACAGCACAGCCCCATCCCTGCTGGAGGCTCGAGGGGATGAAAAAGAGGAGGCACCGCAGAGAGAGAGAGAGAGAGAGAGAGAGAGAGAGAGAGAGAGAGTCTCTAGGAATGAGGCTGCCTTTAGCTCTCTCCTCCTCCCTCCTCTGCGGGAGACGCTATAGGAATGACACTGCCTCTTGCTTCCCCCCATTCATCTATCTTTACCCTCTTCTCCTTCCCCTGCCTTCCCTTTCCAGCATTCAGCGGAGGGTGTCCATAGAGAGGGCCCAGTAGGAGTGCCACTCTGTCCCCTGGACTCTATGGTCCCCTACCTGTTCCTCCTGCCTTTCCCTCCTCTGGACCGGGAAGAAGGTGAGCGACCCGGGGAGACCCGGGTGGTGTCTGTAATTGCCTAGCGGGCTGGGTTCAGAACCCTGGTGGGTCGGATCCAGCCAATGGAACATAGTTTGAGGACTCCTGCTCTAGTGCCACTTGCTCTGCTAAGCAACAGGATTTCACCGGGTGGTTTTGTAGCTGCTCATCCATAGGGTATGAACTGAGTACATCTGAAATGGCAGTAGTATCTAAATTGCAAAATATGATGAGATAGGCAATTCAGCCAACATACTGATGTTCAGCATTCTGGCACCATCAAAATATGTGAGAATGCCACACTTGTACCTAAGGTCCATTCTCATTCTTGCATTATCAACAGATTGTAGAAGGCTCTGGATGAGGCTTTGTGGGTGCTGACCTGTGTCTTGATGATGTGTGATCCATCAGTGACTTCTACTGTGAGGTTGTAGTTCGATCTTTTCTTTGCGTCCAGGGCTCTTGCAATCACTATGCTGCCAGTGCTCGTTTCAATGTCAAAATCCATTTCATCATTGCCACCTTAGAAAAGAGGGAAGGCTTAAGTAGGTAACTTTGTGATATAGGCCAGGGATAGGAACACAGCATCTCCTGAGGGAACTAGAAGCAAAAACAATCCTTGTAGCAGCTGGTCGTATTTGAAATGAATTCATGAAATCTGTTGAGAAATACCTGGAGGGAGGTAGCACTGTAGAGCAATATAAAAATGGGTGGAGAATTCCTCCATGAAAGGCTTCTATTGTCATAATTGATCTTTGTTTATTTATCTCTACTTTTGCATTGGCTTAAGAATATAATACCTAGTTCGTTGATGCCATGTCATTCAAGGTAAAGAGAAAGAATTCAAATTAACAGGAGGGCATGTGCTCCTGCAAAATAAAACAAGAAGTATCAAGGCAATTTGGCAGGGGAAAGTAAATCTGTTGGCCTCACCACAGGGTGTGATACTTATAACCCCTTCCCCTTCCCCTATTTCTCTCGGCCCTGCTGAGACTTGCCCCGTTCCCGTGTTCCAGCCTCCTTTCTTCCTTTAGATTTCTGTAATATGTTGAGCAAAATAATTGAAATCTAGGTATTCCACAAGAAGTAATAAATTGGCCAACACGTTTCTAGCATTATGGATACCCTACAATTATAGGAAATAATCCCTTGGCTGTTAGGATTTAACTGCTGAAAGCATCTAAGTTCATAGTATGAGGTTTTTGTCACCTCACGTAATTTAAGCATATTAAAGATTGGGGGTGGGGGTGGATCTGGTTTCTTAATATGAACATCTACCTGAATCACATCTCACCAACACTAGCATGCTTTCGTCTCTAATCATGAGCTGTCTATACATCAGCCCACAGTGGAGGGGAGCTCTTTTTCATTTTTCCACCACTGGCCATTGTGGAAAAAGCAATTAAAGTGCAATTGCAATCATCAGAAAGCAGCTTTAATTTTTGCCAACCCCTGCACAGGAAGAGGGTAAAATATAAGGACAGGCATGTGTACAGTGGTTAAATATGGTCAAGAGCCACACAGCCTGGTTTAAGTTTGCAGAGTCCATGGCATACTGAGTTAAAATGCAGAACACCCCATCACAAAGTCTCAATATCTAATCCAAACTACACAAATGGGAAGGAAACAGTTGCTGGCAGTTTTAGGAAACAGTGAGCTGTTTCGGCTTGGAGGGTTTCACTTTGTGCAAGTTTGTCTATAATGCTATACAGTTACAGACTACTAAACCCTGGCCAAGAGTTCTAAGATGAAGACATATCTTTGTGTGAATGCCTATACCAACACCTTGTGCGGAGAAGGCTGGTTCCACGGTGGCCATGGCTCAACTCACTTTCTAAAGGCCATCTTTTATTGGTTCCTTCCAACTTATTTACTTCCTACCTCAGAGTTCAAAAGTCCATCTATTTTCCACTAAACAATGGAATAGACAAGATAACTGGTAGAAAACAATCCCCCACAAAACTATTACATGACTCCCAATATTTTACTGTGTTGCACTGTATCAGTTATAGCTGAATCAGGCTGCACTGCTTCATTTTCTCTAGGAATTGACATAAACAATTCATTACATTAATGGGGTGGTAGATAAACTGAATGAATAAATTAAATACCATATTAACATTTTCCTTTTAAAAGCACTGTCTTTATCTCAATCTATTTTCTTGTTTCCTCAGCTTACAGGCATGATACTGCTTCTGGGTACTTAACAATGGATGCCATTTTAGCGAGGGATCTTTTTTTCCTATTCTACTCCATAGTGGTAACAAAAATCCTCCCAGGCCCTTTGTACACGACCCCTAAACTCTGCAGCAAATGGCTGCCAGCTCTGGAGCTTACAATTGTTTCCCCACCAGCTCCGGAGTTTGCAGGAAATTAAGTGCGACCACGCCCACCTAAGCGCGTCCCAGCGCACTTTTCTTGTACCTGCTTCAGAAGGGTGAAAATCCCCAGGTCCAGATTTAATCTGGTGAGTGCGGGGCTCTCCTCGCTTCTGTGTTGTTTTTTTTTGCCTCCCGCCCCTTTAAGAGAAGGGGCGGGAAGCAAAAAACAAAAAACAAAAAACAGAAGAGAAGGAATCAGGACAAGGATGGGGCTCCGGGCAGCTTCGGAGGTGAGCCTGCATTTTTTCCTCTCTTTCTTCCTCCCTCCCCTCACGCAGACAGGATCAAGGAAGTGCGGAGGGGTGGGGACGCAGGAAGAGCAACGAACCCCCAAGATCCCTGGTCCAAATTTAAGTGGCCAGCAGATCTTAGGGGTCGTGTGAAAAGGCCCCCAGTTATTTCATACTGCAAGGAGAAGATCAGAGAAAGAAAACACTAGTAGAAGAAATAGTCTGCTTCTTAATGTTGGGAAAGTACGTCTCAAGAAGAAAGGAGGGATGACTGTCCTGCTGTAATTCAGGAAATAAACTGTGAGAGACACAAGGAAAGGGAAAAATAATAGCCAGACAGAAACTTTTCTATGGGAGTGTGGACATTTATATCAAAAGGAGCAAAAGGGATGGATGGGAAAATGGAGCCACACAATGTCAGAGGAAGTGTTTGTGCAACTGAGCTCTCCAAGCAGACATTAAAGGAATTAACTAACTCACTTGCAATATAGCCATTCCTTGAGCAGAGCAATGAAAAGGAAGAGTGACAGCACTTATGTTAGATTTCAGCTTGGAATTCAAGGTCAACACTGTGTGTACCTGTGCCACATCCGCTGCTGTAATTCTACGGAAGCTCCACACTTTCCGGGGATACCGTGCAATGCTGGACAGCTGCATAAACAGACTGGATCCCAGCAGGAACTAAAGATTTGGCTCCAGCAGATGGCCTGAGCAGAATAGGGAAGGGTACTCACAGAGGACTGCTATGTCAGTTCTATCTAATCTAAAGGGATGCGGAGATTTATTTCTTGCTCTGCTTATCTTTCTATTGTGGGAAAATACTTCAGGAATATTAAACAGCCTCGTCCACAAGCAGACAAACCTAATTTTGCCACATATTTCCCAAAAACTATTTCATACATTACAATTTTCTACATGAATATTAACCTTCATAAAAGGAAGAAAAGCTGCACAGGCACTTTAGCGCAGAGGGAGAGAGCCCGTGGCCCATTCGTTAGACTGACTGGGAAAATGGGATTTGGAGTCCATTGACACCTGGATGGCCATCAGTTCTTCTCCTCTGCTATAGTGGATAAAATGTTGTGCAAGGTTTTGTTTCGTTTTCTTGGAACAACTGGTTTTCAAACAACTATGGGCCTTTTCACACGACCCCTAAATTCCGTGGCAAATGGCTCCCAGCTCCAGAGCTTAAAATTATTTCCCCACCAGCTCCGGAGTTTACAGATAATTAAGTGCGACCACGCCCACCTAAGCGCGTCCCAGCGCACTTTTCAGGTACCTGCTCTCCGGAGGTGAAAATTCCTGATGCGGATATAAGGTAGTGACTGCCGGGCTCTCCTTGCTTCTGTTTGTTCTTTTTTTTGCCCCCCCGCCCCTTTAAGAGATCTGAATGCAGTGCCGGACGGCAGAACGGAGGTGAGCGGCATTCTTTTCTTCCTTTTTTTCTCCCTCCCCTCACGCAGCCAGCAGCCAGGAGTGCGGAGGGAGTGGGAACGCAGGAACAGCGACAAACCCCTAAGATCTCTGGTCCGAATTTAAGTGGCCAGCGGATCTTAGGGGTTGTGTGAAAAGGCTCTATAAGTCCTTCTTTTCCCCTTCACATGATTACACTATTTGGCACCTGAACTACTTTATTAACAGTTAAGCTGTTGCAACATAGTTCATATGCAAAAATGCATGTTCCAGATGTTCTCTTCTGCGGAGACTCATTTTTATCTAGGCAAAATACTTGGTGGGATTGCAGAAGGTTTCAAGCAAAGAAGCAGAATAAACCTGGGACAAGCATGATGGAAATATCTACGCAGCTCTGGTGGCTTCTTTTCAGCCTCCTTTAACCTGTAGTGGCTTTTGACTTCAATTTCAGTTGTGATATATAAATCCCCTCTGAGTTTTCATTTGTCATTTTACAGAAGCTATGTAAGGCGCTGAAATCTATCCACAAAATAAGTTCAGCATATTAAATAATTATTGCAAAAAGCAGAGTAACACTTGCAGTGGATTCACAGCACACCTGGAAAGGATGTCACAACTGAAGAGCTATCTCCTATATAGAGGTATCCTGTAGGCAGTCAGTTTTATGTTATTACTTGTTTAATGCAGGATAATTACTGGAACAATTTTTGCAACACTGCTTTGACTCTTTTCCTAGCAATTAGCCCCTTCCTCCAATATCCAACACATCTACCTCGAACTGGGGTGTACAGACCAGGTACCATATATAACACAGTTCTACCCCATTAATTCTGGAAGCTATAAAGGCATTTTCGGAAAGGCAACAGAACCGGAGCAATCACAGCTGGTATATGTCCTGTGTTAATCAGCCCATGTGCAGAACATTCAAGGGAAAATATTAGCAAGTGAAAAATGATGTACTTTCTCCTCCCAGTTTCCCTGTCCTGGACTCATTTCTTTCAGTGTTAAGGTGTTTGAAAAAGAGTCAAGAGGTATTCTGCAAAAGGTCAGCATGACTCCCACCCAAATAATGAGAATGGAACGATGCTGAAAAGCAAAAGAACAAAACTCACGGAAGGAAGGAAAGGCCTTGTTTTCTATGGCTGGGAAATGTTTGAAGTAAATAAGAGGTCACTTTGGCACTGCTTAACACATGATGTCTTTGAAGCTCAGAAACGAGAACCTATCAAGCTATTCACCCATTTCCTGGTTGAAAGAGACCTGCTGAAAAAGGTGGCCAGCTGTCTCCAAAGCATGTAAAAGAGCACCAGAACCTTCTCATTTCCTAAAAAGAGAATGATATGTAAACTGGCACATTAAATTCCAGGCCAGTCAAAGAAAGTACCAGAGTAGAGTAATGGTTAGAATGTGACACTTGCATCAGGGAACCGAATGAGCTGTGTTGGGAATTTGCCAACACAAGCAAGGAAATGCGATCTAAAAGGCAAAAATCCGATGGGGTGATACTCATGATTGGAATGTGGTAACTGAAGCATATAGCTTATTCAAAAGGACTAAAAAACTAAACAGGAAGAGAAGAGGAGGAGCGTTACATGCAAAAGCAGGTGTATACCATGACTTCTTTGCAGGTAAAATTAAAGGAGAGAAAAATTAAAGGAGAGAGAAATAACAGTGACATTCATATGGTGCATCTGGAAGACAAATTGAACACTTGGATAGTTTGGCTTTGAAGTCTGTTGCAGACCTGCCACAGTGAAGTTGAGATTATTTCTCTCTTCTTTAATTTTTATTCTCTTTTCTGTCAGATCACCAAACACTCATAGAGGAGAGATGCAGTAATAACTGAAAATTTCAAGTAATCTTGGAAATCCAATTCAGCCAAGAATAGAAGGTCCAAAAATTCCTCATTTCCTTTGTTGACAACTTCATCTTCCAGAAAGTTGAAGATGTGACCAGGGGATCCATTTTCCTGGACCTGGTTCTCACCAACAAGGATGAATTATTCAACCAGCTAGAATATTGGGAACTTTGGGCACTGGTGAAAGGAAAAGCCAAATGTTGATTATAGTAAACTCAAGGCAATGCTGAGGTGACAGCATGAGTTCTTGAAAGTGGGGGATTGAAGACACACCACAAACAGTCCCCTTGAGGAAAATAGGCTAGTGGCTGAATATGATGGTTCCAGGTATGAGATTTAAGGAGCAGGGGGCAAATCATGCAAAGTTTTGGAGACTACAAGATGATTTTGCTGACTGTACCAGGCTGGGAGGGGCGCATCCATTTGTCAATATCAGTAGCATATCATGGATTGGGATGGAGAGTGCCTAATCCCCACATTTCAAGAGATCACTCCTTGCCTCAGTTGTGCCAATCGCAAGCAAGCCTAACCTGGCCTCGTGGAGGAGTTACTCACCCGATGACTTCCCCCCAGATCTACTTGCATTCCAAGCTGGCTGGAGTGCTCATATCTTCTGAACTTGCCCCTTGGCTATCTGACACGACAACTTTGTGGCCTCTAGGGGTAGCATATCATGGATTGGGATGGAGAGTGCCTAATCATTTTGGGCATTTGTATGTCTACAGTGGAATTTTGCCCAACTTCCCAGGGTGGGGGTGGCCATTTTAACTAAACAACCTAAACAAAAGCAAACACAAGATGGAGTCTATTCTGTCACATCCAACAAGCCAACCCTGTAAAACAACATCATTTTCCAATCTAATTTTTAAAAAAGTATATAAACTCCCATGATTGCCAAAAAGGTTTAAAATAATCTTCTCCAAGACACATGAAATCAGCAGGCTTGAAAATGATGTGAAAACATAGGTTAATAAATAACTATAATTTCTTATCTAATAATTCCAGCAGCAGCAAGCTCCCATGCAACAATCAATAGTAGCCATTTTAAAAGGCCAATTGCCAAAAAAGAGCCAAATGCCCTGAGTCTCATAAAGTTGCTGGGCTTGAGTTGGCATCCCCTCACATTAGGTCTTGAGTTTGCAATTTTGGGAGAGGGGAGACTGACCATGGGGAGGGGAAGGGCTGTGGAGCCCCCTCCCCTAGATTTAGAGATGAGGCCCTAGGCTTCATCCTACTTAGTCTATACATTAATCCGGCCCTGTCTGGAATACAGTGTATAGTTCTGGGCTTAAGAAGGATCTATTGAGACCATGTCTAGAGAAGAATGCCCAACACAGCGCAAGGTCTTCAAACCAAGCTCTATGAATGATGATTGTGTATGATTTGCTTCAGAAACAGAAGATGAGAGGTGGAATGTCAGCTATCATAAAGTATTTGAAGGCTGTCTTATGGAAGATGGATGAAGCTTGGTTTTTGCAGCTCCAGAAAGGAAGATGCAAACTAAAGGATTCAAATGACTGGAAGGGTGATTTCCTCTAAAGAAAGCAAAGTGTTCTGCTTATATACCGCCCCATACCACTTCAAGTAGTCTCTGGGCCGTTTACAGTTTTTAATTACAGTGTGCAGGCTACACATTGATTAAACAATAGAATGATCTGCCTGCCATTAAGAGTTGTTTCACACTGCAAAATATGGTGGCCTTTTATTCATCAGAGTTTTTAAAACAAAGGCTAGATTTCCTACTTTGTCAAAGACTGGATTCCATGCTCCTTGGAATTCATTCCAGCTCTACAGTTTATTATTCTGTGATTCTATTCTAAACGACATCCATATTACTTTATTACTTCTTGAGTTTCTCAAGCAGAAGACTGCATTCTACTCTGTTTGTGTCTTTGTTATTATTGATGTCATTTTGAGTGCACTCTGTCTGTAAGCAATATTTGCTATAGTAGAGGAGCAACTAAAGGAGTAATTATTAAATGCTGTGAATCACTCGGTGAATCTGGGATGCTAGTATGCTAGTATCTCATACAACAAAGAAAGATCTGACTTAAAAAAAGATTAATACCAAGATTAAATTCCAAGGGGACACAATGCTTGTAGACAGTCCCAAAACAACATAAACTTCCCATAAGCATTGAACTGTGTTGATTCTTGTTCTACTTTAATTGTATTTGCACTTCATTATCCATGCTCAACTGCACCAGACATAGAAGTATTCTTGGAGCTGCCTTCTGAAGGGCAATCCTTGCATGCTTGCAGACGAAGTGCCTTCAGGGATGGCTTTACGCTATTGTGGTAAAATAAGTAGTCTCCAACATGATGCCAGGAAATAAGCAGTACTTATCAAAGATTACTGCTCAAAGATACAGCGACAATTATGGAGCAATTATATAGCAACCCCCTGCATAGAGACAACATTCAGTCTAATTGAACTACCTTTAACAAATTAACACTTTAGTGAAACAATGCAGCCTATAATAAAGCCATCTTATAAAGTTATCATATCATACAGCAGGGTTTAAGAAGGATCAGAACCAGGGACAAAAAGTCATAATGAATGCTTTGTTTTCCATGCTAGATTCACGTATAATTTCTTTAAAATGGCACGATCCTTTTCTACTCCATTGTTAGTTTATTATTTGTTGCAATTAGGGTAAACCATTGGGTTAAACTTACTTTAGCTCCATGCTAAAACTAAAAGCAGTCCCACTGGGTTTTATATAGTCTCCGAAAACATTCTGTTATATCTACAAAGCTACAATGTTGTATCTAGGGGAGCAAAACACAGATGTATGGTAGTTTTCCTAGTTCTAAGGACAAGCGAATTGCTGACCTGCACACTGAGGACATAGTCAATCGACAACGTGGTGTTTCAGAATCTGAAAAGTGGACCTCGTGATTGTGGAGAAACAGTAGGAAGCAGAAAGAGTATTCCTTAGTGCCTGACCACAACTTAAAAATCTCATATTTTCTAACATTATAGCATCCAACACATATGCAGTGACTTGAAAATCTATGTTTTTGACATTCTACCATTAAATAGACACAAAAACCTGTCTGTTCCTCACCCTGCTTTCAATGAGACAGAGGTGCATTTTATCTATTAACTCCATTGTAATCTTACAACTAATCAGCTTCTTCTCCAGTACGCACTGTTAGCTATGTTAATGGTTCCCCCCATTTAGCTTCCACAGTAACACTGTGATTCCTCAGATCATTTTCTCAGTCCAAAGGCTGACTTAAGGTGGGGACAGTTTACTTCATTAGTGGCTATCTGTATGTTTTGGACTGCAACTCTGGACTGTTTTCCTGAGTAAACACAATTCCTTTTAGCAGTTTTAGCTTTGCCGTTGTGCTTTGTAAACCAAAGCCATTAAGCCAACATGAAAGTTTTACCCTAATTCCTAAATCTTTCCCTACCTACAGTTAGTTCCAGGGTGGGAATGAATTCCAGACATCTTTGACTACAATTCCCATAATCTCGTACCACTGACAGTGCTGCATGTGGCCTCTGAGAGCTGCAATCCTGGATGTTTCGAGAACCGTGCATTCTGCAGCCCTGCTCTGATAGCACCGATCTCATGTGTGATAGGGACCCCATCACTGAACAAAGCTCCACACCAGCCAGCCACCATTATTGCAATATATTAAATACGGGTTAGGTATGATGTCCACTAGCTGCCTAGATGCCCTAAGCACATCCGATCTCGCCTGATTTCGGAAGCTAAGCAGGGTCGGCCCTGGTTAGTACTTGGATGGGAGACCACCAGGGAATACCAGGTGCTGTAGGCGCCTGGAGTAGGAACTGGCAAGCCACTCCAGTACTCCTGCCAAGAAAACTCCATGGACATGGAGTCACGAAGAGTCGGTCATGACTATAATGACACAACACACACACACACACACACACACACACACACACACACACACACACACACACACACACATGATGTCCACTGCAGCAGGCGCATTTTGCCCTTTGCTTTAAAAATAAGAGCCCTTATTTTAAGTTCACCTTTAAAATAATAGTTCTTTATCCAAATGTTACACATAAGGATTAAATTAGCATGACAGGAAAGGAGGCTGCAAACTCTGTCTCTTGTCCCACTGTAGCTCTCCTCATAGGGAAAGTGGCCAAAAGAAGAAAAGAGAATCCTCCACTAGAACCCTGAACTGCAACTACAATGAACTCACAGGCAGCTATTTATTTAATCCTATAAGAAATCTCATGATTAACTCTAGAAATCTATTTTTTGTGAATATTACAAATGAGAATACTGTCTAATATATGGAACCATAGCCAAAACTGTGCTCATGAACCAGGGTTCAATCCCAGATAGCTGGCTCGAGGTTCCCTCAGGCTTCCATCCTTCCAATGTTGGCAGAACGAATACCCAGCTCACTGGGGTGGGCGGGGCAATGTGTAGCCTGCATAACTAAATTTTAAACCACCCAGTGAGTGCTTTAAGTGCCATGGAGCGGTCTATAAGCAGCACACTTTGATTTTTGTTTTCTTTTTTAATGTGCTAATTATTAGTTGCTATGTTTTGCCAATAGGTATCCTGTTCCCAGTAAACAGACTTAGCTTATCCCACCAGAAGATCTGAACTCATACAGATCTCTTTTATTGCTGGCCAAAATCCAGTTAATTATGCCGGCCGTATAATGCACTTGGGTTAAATCTTGATTTACAAATCATATTTTGATTTACTACAGGTAACAAAGTTAGCATAAGCATTTGCGTTTATGTGCCAAATTACACAACTTGCCACGCAATAGCTCATGCTTATATTAACCTCTTGTGATAGTTGCCCCCCAATATTTATGCTAATTGCATTATGGTAGTATAAAAACTCGATAAAGTTTTGACCTATATACAAATATATACCGTAATACACATACAAGCATATAAAGTGTATTTTCTATGGCTGTACATCTATTATATATTTATTTACTTATTTAATTAATTTATATGAAGCCTGTTTCTATGATCAGTGATAGACCTAAAAGTATTAGTGGAATAAAAGCAGAATACAAGAAAAGAAATAGAATGAAACAGATTTAGCAGAAGCAGTGTCAACCACGGATGGTTAATACTTTCCAACTCAATATTTAAGGACTTAAATAAAATCCCTTCACTTTGTTCCCTCTCCCATGAGCATGTTTTTTTTTTGTGGTGGGGAAAAGGTATGATTACCACATATTTTCTGTGAGCCACAAAGATGTGTTTTTGCCCGTTTGCTGTAGAAGAATTTTCATTACAATTGGAAGAGTGCCAGAAATGCAATTTTGTGACTTGTGGTGGGTAATACAAGAACTGCAGAGAGGCTTAGGTAGGATACTTGCTTGCACCAGCCTGAAAAACTGCTTAGTTCCAATGCTGAGGCTTTGACTCTAATATACCTGCCACATACAATCAACAGCCTTTGTCAGCTTGAGTCATGAGTATGCCAGATGCCATGGAACTGGGCTAGCACTCTCTCGAAACAGTCCCTGAAAAGCACATTTCCTGTTCATGTGTCACTCACCTGTGATGTTAAACCAGAGTGGGCTGAGCCCAGCCTCCACGCTGATCACGCCTACCATGTGGTTTATTGGGTCTGTCTCCATGACTGCAAAGTTGAAATGAAGCTCATCAAAAGCTAGGGGCTCTGAGGAAGGAAGGGGCTTAGTGATCCAATTGATGTGGAGTCTCACGCTGGAGGAAAGTGGAGGATTCCCACGGTCAGTAGCTTTCACCTGGTGAGAGAATGACACCACGACAGCACAGATTTATGAAGGCAGAAGTAGATGATATATGGATAGCACATCCTTAGCTAGGGTCAGAACGCCCCAGTAACAGAAATCATGTCCACTTACCCAAACAGGATATCCTCCCCTTATAATTTTTGGTCATGTAGTCTTATTTTGAGCTGCCTAGATGCCCTAAGCACCTCCAATCTTGCCTGATTTTGAAAGGTAAGCAGGGTCGGCCCTGGTTAGTACTTGGATGGGTGAACACCAGGGAATACTGTACCAGGTGCTGTAGGCACCTGGAGTAGGAACTGGCAAACCTCTCCAGTATTCCTGCCAAGAAAACTCCACGGACATGGGGTCATAGAGAGTCGGTCACAACTGTAATGACACAACACACACAGAGAGACTTATTTTGATCCTTAACCTTTATCGTGTCTGTTGCCACCATACTGCTTTTTAGATTTGTTGTCCTTATATGCTATATTCTTTTATTTTATATTCCTGAATTGGGTGGGATTTGGCTGTCTTCTTTATATTTATTTTATTGCTACAAATCATCCAGAGTAATGGAAACACCACTCGATGGTTAGATATAAAATTATAACTCATTAAACATTAACTAATAATTAAAAGTTTAAATTCATTAATAAGAGGAGTTTGCCACACACCACATGTTGCAAATTAAATTGCTGCTATTTTGTTATTGATCACTGAGAAGTAAATAGAGGCTTTATTTGCAACTAGGATTTCTCAGGCTTTGAAAGAATTATGAAGCTACAGGGAAAAACACACCAATACCAGGAAATAGACCTTGTGGTTAGTAAGATCTACATCAATCTCCTCTTCCTTTGTAATAGGTGAGGTTGTTCTAGTGCAAACCAAGCCTCTGGCTCAAAGGATTCTTTTTGAATAAACAGAATGGGAGGATAGATTCTGGCAAAGCATTTCGAGTCTGTGGAAGAATCAACATGGTGGATGCAGAACCTTTCGGACTTACCCTGAACCTCCAGGGTTCCACTTTCCTTTTGTTTCCTTCAAGGGGCATGGGTGCCATTCTTCATCTTACCATCTAATCATTCCCCAGTATGAGATTATGGATACAGAATGCATTTAAGAGGATTTTTTTAAACTGCTAAATGTTTATTTGCCAGTGTACAGCTTACAGTGGTCAAAAGACACTCTTCTAAAAGAGTACAAAAACCTGCAATCCTCTTTTGCTGTAGCCGGTAGAAAAATGAGTGCATATGTCATAGTTAACAACATGCCTACCATATTATTTCCATGTTGAAAAAACACTCATCTCTCTTTCACTTCCCCGCCTTCCCCTCTTTCACTCACCGTCAGTATATTGTATTCTTGGGCAGAGAAAGCCTTCTTGGAGAACACCACCCCTGTCACTGGATGGATGCTGAAGAAGTCCTCGCTGTTTTCTTCGAGGCTGTACGTCACTTGGCCATTTGGCCCCTCATCGCGATCCGCAGCAATCATTCTGTAGACTGGCAAAGGAGTCCCAGAAGCTGATTTTTCTGGGAGTTGAACCATGAAGAATTTTTGGGAGAAGCTGGGAGCATTATCGTTGACATCCACAACCTGGATTACTACTCTACTGGTGGATTTAAGAGCTGGGTTCCCATGGTCTGAAACGGAGACCTACAAAGATATCAAACAGATCCTTTTCACAACTTGGAGGAAGACAGTTTATGTTTGTGACACAATACTTTCTCAGTCAGCTCCTGCGCTATGCACAAAGCAAGCTATGAATTAATGCCCACGTGCTTTTCTCATGTGTTTTTATAAGAGGTGTCTCAGCACAATGAGAGAGCAGTTGAAAATGAAGAATAATTATCTATTTATTTAAAATATTCAACCCTGCCTTTTTCCTTAAAAAGGAATCCAAGGTAGCTTCCATCATTAAAAGCACAATACGGTAATAAAAGCTAAAAACAGCACAATATTCAAATATTAAATTTTTCAATAAACAGTAAATTACTGAAATATTCCAGTATAACAGCAAAAAGACCAAGACCTTTCGGCAGTGGGTTTTGGGGGGGGGGGGGGGGGGTTTGCACAAAAAGCTATGTTACATTATGCCCCAAGCAATTCCTGAAATTACGGTACTAATCACACACTTAGCGACCCCCCCAAAAACCCATAACAACACTCATAATTGCAAGAATGAAATTAACAAAAATAATAATATCCAGATTCTGGAGATTCATATGAGGCTAGGCTGGTGCTATCTTTACTGTTCCTTCGACAAGTAGGCAAATACCTTTCTCTTCAGGCAAGCTTTCTCTGAGTTAATGGCTGCCAAGTGACAGTTTTTTAAATGGATTGTTGTACTGCATTGCATTGAATGTGTTTTGGCGCTGCTTATGGTTTTTTTTTTTTGGTATTGTATTCATTCATCCTTTTAGCATTTTATACTCAGTGTTAAGCTACTTTGGGACCTTTTTAAGGAGAAAGGTGTGTTAAATTTATTTATTTATTTATTTATTTATTTATTTATTTATTTATTTATTTATTTATTTATTTTCAACCCCCCACCGCAATCTGGCTACCAAGGCCACTATGGGCAGTTCATAATATGAAACAGAACAATAATCAACAACAATAAATTAAAATATAATAAAATAAGGTCAAATAATATGGAAGAATAAACATACATTAAACATAAATGAATTATGAAACATTATGGACTCAAAATTACAGCACACATTCTTTAAGTAAATAAACAAATCTATAATACTATGGTACTAGTACACCAAGATCTGGCAGATTCCTACTGTAAGTTTTTTTTTAAATGCCTGAATCTCAGGCTATTTTCAGAACTTTCACCCTGCCCTCAGTGAGTTTCCATGGCTGAGTGGGGATTCAAACCCTTGTCTATGTCTCTGTATCCACTATACCATAAAGGACACTCTCACATGTAAGAGTAGGGCACATTTTTTTAGGGAAATTAATCTCCAATGTGAATAAGCAGCATTCTGGTATATACAACCTGTTCAGTCATACTTTGCCCTTCTCTTTACACAAGCTAGTAAGCAAGTTGTGCTGGGGATAGGTCAGCGTGACACCTGATTTTGGGATTATAATTTACAGTGTCCATGTCCAAACAAGCCAGATCTATAAACCAGCTTTAAACCGTCTTTTACTATTACCATATGAATCCTAGCTTCCTTTGGCAGAATCTCAGGCTGAGATGTCACAGCCTTGGGCCCTCTAATCTGGTTTGATTCCAACACACTTTAGCTGAAATAATTGGACATTCATACCTGGAGAGGACAGACGTTACAGCCCAACAGATGTGGAGGGCAAGGGTTGGCTTTGGCAATGGAATTTATTAAGGCAAGTGTAAATTTTCCTAAAGGTCACACATCTACTGGCCATTCTTTATTCTGCATGGTTCTGCTGCAGAATTCAGTTAGGAAGTTAAATTATAAGGCTTCACTGAAGCTGCCACTAAGGAACAAATGGTAAAAAATGCAGAACAATTATTTTCCTAAATAATTTTGAGCCAATGGAATGAGGCCTCTTCCTTCTTCTCTGTGTGGTCTGACATGCAAGGAAATGTTCTCTGTGGACTTACCAAATGCACACACACACACACACACACACACACATAGGGAAAAAATCCCAACTGCTTGCAAGTAAATACAATTAATTGCAGCTTCGTCATCTCTCACCTCCAAGATATGTTCAGTCTTGTATTCACGATCCAGTGGCTGAGATGTGGTAGAGATCAAGCCTGCCAGGACAGAAAAGAGCAATTGTGGGATTGGAACATAACAATCCACATGATGCCCTGCCATACTCATCCAACCCTAAAGGAAATAAATGCCTTTAAACAAGAGAAGCTGATCATTAAAAAACAATTTTTAAAAAACATACCACTTCCTGGCATACCTTTTACAAAGGTGATTTATTTATCTCTTTCAGATCTTCCAAGTTAATCTTATTAAACCGTGATGTAACGAACAAATGTTTTAGATCTTAAACCCCCTGAGATGCTATTTCATATTTCAAAATATGCATAACATTCAGTCCTTTCCATCTCCCATGAAGTTCAAATGTGTGCTTTCATATGCCTAGGTCACCCATACATCATCAGAAGCCCAATGTGTGGTCTAGTGGTTGCTTGGACTTTAGGAGGGGGGGGTGAGGGTTTGCATGTCTAAACATTTGCTAAAGGGGGAGGCAAAAGTAGCACCATGCAATAAGAATTCCACTACAGCTTTATCTGGCTAGCTGACATGTGACTGAAAGCATTGGAAAAGGGCCTGGGGACGTATCCATATCCACAGGAGAAGAATCCTCTTGCAGAATCTTGGAGTGAAGCATACTGGAATCTGCAGACAACTGCACTGGCCTTCACAATATATACACCTCCAAGGGTCCACACAGTGGTTGACTAGTAGCCACTAGCAACTGTCTTCTTGGCACCCTGTGATCTTTCCAGCATGTGAATTGAGAGGAAGTGAGTTGTGGCAAGCCGGATAGTCATCCAATGTGTCCATTTGGTTCTCTAGGCTGTCCTAAGGCTATTCAGCTGCAGCCAATAAACCAATGGCCTGGATATACCCATTTGCTGGGTAGCTAGTAGATAACACAAGTGTTCTAAACGCTTCTAATTATCAAAATTTTATTGGGTGGCAAAAAGGCTTCTAAAAATTAGATCTTGGATTCTTCAGATTGCAATATGAGTTTTTTTTGGCATTGATCCAGATATACCTAATTTATGAAGACTTATTTTGATTACCAATTTAACTAATTAATTTGTTGTGATTGCACATGTTCTGGTCTTACCAGAACTACAAGTATAAGGAAAAGGAGCTGATAAAACTTTCATGGGAAACTGACATTAGTCGAACTTACAGAGAGAGTTTTGCTGTAATATAATTTTAGAGAGAGGCTTGCCATTTCAAAATTGGGAAGAGACAAGGGAAACTCTTCTTCCGAAGAACATATGTTAACTTTGGACCTATTATGCAATAGGTCATTCTGGCAGTGAACTTGTTTAAGGCAATTCTAATTATTTCTGGAACTCAGCTCTCTCTCTTTTATTTCTAAAAGGTGTTTAGACATATATTCACTTAAGATTCTAAATATCCCAGATGGTATGCCTGAATAATTGTCTGCTCCTAAAATTAAAGATCTCATTTCTAGATCTAGAAAGGTAATTGGGATTCTTCCAATTTCTCCCCCTTTGGATTTAATTGCTATTTGGTTTGCTTGCCCATTTTCACACCCCTCATCCCTGACAGACTGCTTCTATCAATCAAAAGTATTAAGGACATTTTTCCCAGGAGCTAACTGCTTTGAGGGTGAAATCCAAACTTGACCAAATTTGGCAGGAACAAAGAGAAGAATCAGAGGAAACGTCCTTATGATTTTGGTTTTTCCAGGTGAATGAGGGGCCATTCTATAACTACTGAATGTTCAAACCATAATGAACCAATTCATCGTTCATTTTCCTTCAACATTTCAGGAAATTCATCGTTCAAAGACTTCACTGACCCATGAATCACAACAAACTACCAATCTGCTGGTTTGTGCTTATCCCTCTAGACCAGTAGAGTCTTTCAATGCTGTTCTCTTCCAACACATACCATGGCACAAATGATTGCACAAGATGAGCAAGCATTTCTGCACATGTTTGCACAACTGCATGGACTCTTTCTTGCATAACAAAACCAGAACTGGACTTCTTCTAACTGTGAAGATGGGCAGAATCCTTTTCAGTGTAGACAGAGTGTAAACATTTTTCATTTTCTGAAATTTGCTTTTCCTTTGCCTGGGCACAATTCTTTCTCAGAAACTAGGGTAACCTCCACCCTTAAATATAACTGCGCCTTCATTTGTGCATTTCCATCTTCTTGGCCCTAAGTTTCTGTTTTGAACGACAGTATCAGTAAAACTAAAACAGTCACCTATCCTAGCATGCATTCAAACTCCATTACTAAGAGGCATGTTTTATACTTGGGGGTGGGAGGAACTATCAGCATTTTGAAGGATGAACACCAGATTTATATTTTTCCTGCTCTATACATAGGTTGCAATGTATCCTGCTATTTTCAAGTACACGAGGTTCTGGAAAATACCATAGCTGCTGTTTGCCTTTGGCACAAGAAGGACCATTGCATGGAAAAATCCTCTATACAGAATTAGAGATGCTCCCCGACATGAGGAATCTCTTAGATGGTAGATAAGACTCAAGGGAGTTAAAAATACATCAACATCTCCACATTTAGTTCACCAGGTCTGACTTTTCCCCTGTTCAGATTATTCTAATTCCATTAACAACAACGACACTAATTTCCTTTCACACAGGCTACCCCACTTTGCTGTCAAGTTCTTAGTCATCTTAATATGGGAATGAGTATCTTCTAACCAATAATGGAAGCATTGCTTTTTTAAAAATTACACGTCCTAGAATTTCCTAGCTATCATACAATTTTAAAAGATGCCCAGAGGAATTCTGGGAGTTGTAGTCCACAAATGTAATGCCCCCAAATTCTGATTTCTAGCAGGGAGGAAGTCCAGTGGGGTTATTGGGAAGACAAAATATTAACAAGAAAAAGAGTCAAAGGAACCCTATTCTAAGGGCGTTTATACACGACCCCTAAACTCCGGGGCAAATGGCTCCCAGATCCGGAGATTAAAAATGTTTACCCACCAGCTCCGGAGTAAACAGGAAATTAAGTGCGACCCCGCCCACTTTAGCGTGTCCCAGCGCAGCTTTCAGGTACCTGCTTTTTGGATGTGACAAATATTTGATCCGGTGTAAGGATAGTGAGTGCGGGGCTCTCCTGGCTTCTGTTTGTTCTTTTTTTGCGTCCCGCCCCTTTAAGAGATCTGAATGCTGCCGGGAACAAAACGGAGGTAAACCGGCATGCTTTTCTTTCTTTTTTCTCCCTCCCTCAGGCAGCCAGCAACCAGGAAGTGCGGAGGGGGGTGGGGACAGAGGAAGAGCGACAAACCCCTAAGATCTCTGGTCCGAATTTAAGTGGCCAGCGGATCTTAGGGGTCGTGTAAAAAGGCCCTAAGTCACACTTTATCATCGCAGTATACCTTCAATTACACATTTCCTGTCTCTCTGCATGTAAACAATACTATAAACAATTCAAAACAACTTATAGAAAGGCAATGCATTAAAGGAACTTAAAGGAAAGTATTCTATTTGTGGAAACAATCTTTCAAGTAACTTTGCAAAATAAGACTTTTCTATTCTTTTTTCCTGTCTTTCAACCAAATGCAACTAAGGGCATGACTACACTGGGAAGACGAATCAGAGGGGCTTGATTTGCAGCCTCTTTTATGGGTGTGTTGTAACCAGCCAAATTTAACAGATCCTGTGTAGAGCTTTGTGTAATAGGTTGTTTTGTTTTCCCCAGTCTCCTATAAGAACATCCCAAGAGAAACAATGACACTCTAAAGGAATGTCTGGATATATATCTGCTACTGGCATTGAAAGGCTTAGGGTATATGGCCTCTGAAGGACAGACCAAAGGTTTTGGGGAAACTGTGAAGTCTTTGAACCATGAAACTAAATAGTGTGCCATGACCTATGAGGAAGAAAGGCCTAACAGAGGACATAAGCACGACGATACTTATCAATATGTGAGCCTTCTGCATACGTTCAAAGTGTGTAAAAAATGTAGGCAGGCAGGATCCTGGCACTGTAGCAACAGGCTCCACATAGCTTTTGAATGGATTGCTTTGTTATTGTTTTTTCAATTTAGTTCGGAAACATATTTGCCAATTTTTTTAAAAAATGGCCCCAGTCCATATTTGTTCATTATGATCAGGGCCAGACAATATGCATTATTAACATTTTTAGCATCTGATGTCTCATTTTTTTTAAGAGAAAAGGGTAAAATGGGGTAGGGAGGTGGATGGGGATGTTACTGAGCCAGCTTTGAAATCATGATACAGGAACAGGACTTTTAACTGTTTGACCGTGCTGAGTTCCTGACTCAAACTGAGAAAGCGGGTGAAGCATCTATGACTTGCAAAAACGTCACAGCTGACCGGTTACATCAAAATGGTTGAAAAGAAGCTGGAAGAACATTTGTAGGAAAGAAACAGCAGGTGAAATAAGGCTGCATGTCTGGTGGCAGCTTCTCCCATGCTCCAACCTTTTTCTCCTTTTAGTTTATTCTCATATCTTTTGCATTTTAAATAGATGCCAGTCTTGATGGGTTCATTATCTGACTGTACAGTTTCCTTAGTACTATGGGGCAACTTTGTTTGGTCACCCTGTGATATGAAACCAGTGGCCCAGACGCACATTCGCCCACCACCGAATTTCCTTACCAGTTCTCTTAAAACACTCAGTAATGAGATCTGGGAGCAACTGTGGTTAATGGTTAATTATACTAATTCCAAAGCAGAGCTGTGGTATTTTTCCTCTTGCCAAGACATGCAGATGTGAAATGTGTTCACATGGATCTCAGCAGCAGATCTCAGAAGATGCAAAGAAAAGAGGGTTTAGAATGAACAAGGCAGATATTGTGCCCCTGGTGCCCACTGTGGGGGGGGGGCATAATTTGTCATTCAACATCATTGCTCCCCATCTCACCTGTATTTAGGCCCTGCAGGGGATTTTATTTTTTAAAAGAAACAGAGGGAACTGGTTTCTTCATGAGTTCCTAGCTTTGGCAAATTGTGTTATTTTTAAATTTAAAATTGCTAACAGGAACTTTTTATTCCCCTGAAGAAATAATACCTGCTTCTACATTTTTACCCTGCTTTAGGAAAGCGGCCTTTTCTAGATCTAGCAAACACTTCTGTTTCTCTTCATTGAAATTTGTTTATTTAGGTATAAACTAATAACAGAATTACATAATACTGAAATGAGAAGGGGGCCTACAATGGCATCAAGTCCAACCCCCTGTTCAATGCAGGAATCCAGATCAAAGCAGATGCGACAGAGGGGTCCCTGATTTTCCCTCAAATGCCTCCAGTGTAGCAACGCTCAGCACCTAATATGCTTTATATGCACATATATTAAAATGTGTACCCAGCAACTGTTGGAGTAGAAATGTGAATTACACCGAATTTATGAATATCTACCTTCGCACAGAGTCCTTTTCAGACTTTAATACCAATGGGGGAAAGGGAGCTGGACCATTCATGTCTCATCCTAGTATATATGAACTGTAAAAGTGAAAAGGACTGTTACATGTATAATTGTATAAAATAATGAAGGGTTTATTCTACACAATTAGAAGAGCTCTCTGCACATATACAATTGGATGCATGCCGAGGCTTTTTCAAGCCTCTGTGAGGAATTTTTTTAATATAAATATTTGCAAGGAATACAGAGTTGGAAGCAACCCAGTTTTCTAACAAACAAGCTACTGAGTTACAACAAAGTTACTATTTAGTGTAATTTACAGTTTTTGAGAAACTAACAGGAGTGTTTGCCTGTTACTTGTAGGGACCTGATCACTGAAAGAGGAAGGGAAAAAATCACAAGGGTGGTTCATAATTATATTGCTAAGTCTTCTTAATTCTCTTGTGGAGTAGGCATTGCAGAAAATGGGAACTAAAGAGAGACAAAAACAGCAGAGGAAGAGACCAGGGGAGCAAAAGTCAGGGATGTGCACCAGTGTGAGAGAGGGGGGTCTGTGCAAGACCAGGAGAGGGTGAGAAAGTGGGCATATGAGAAAGCAAAAAGTGAGAGGGAAGGTTCAAGTGCACAAGTAAAGCTGATGGTGAGATGCAAGAGGGAGTAAGAGCAGGTGTGTGAAGGACCAAGAACATGAGTGAGAGAAAGGAAGGGTGGGTATGGGCTGGTGGGTGGGTGAGAGAGAGCAAAAGAGTCAGCAAGTAGGTGCATGAATGTGCAAAAAGGAAAGCATGCGTGAAGGTGGACAGGCAGATGCTAGCATGCCCAGAACAGAATGTGGGCAAATGTGTGGCCAAAAGAAAAGCTCTGGGTGAGCTCTCTCTCTCTCTGTCTCTCTCTCTCTCTTTTCTCTCTCTCTCTCTCTCAAACACACGTGCATGTCTGACAAAGACAGTGAAAGAAAAGCGTATGTGTGAGAGAAGGCAGGTAGGTGCCGTAACAGTGTTTGTAAGTAGAATCAGCAAAGCCTGCAGAGATGTATTCTGTACCCCAGTCTAGCGTTTATGAATGGGAAGCGGTGACTCCGCTGCACAGTTACGTTTATGGTGAAATCTCTAAGGCTCTTTGTTCAAAATATCTGGTATTCAGAGATATGCCACTTTTGGTCGTTGAGATTTCATTTAGGATGACCATCACCAGGTCCTGCAGTTTGTCATCCAGCTCAAGAGGGACATAATTTTACATTCCTGGTGTTCGTCCACTTAAGAAAGTGCCAGTTCTGTAGAAAGCCATATAATTATGGCAGTTCAATTTGTATACTAAATAATAAATGCCTGTCTGTAGAATTCCAGGTTCTCTATGTACAAATCCCATCCTACCTCCAACTCAATTGTGTATTGGGATCTGGGAAGGGCATGTCGGGGGAGGTTTGACTTGTAATGTGTTTACCAAACGTTTTTAAAAAGCAATAAACAGAAATGGCCACTTGAGGGTGAGAATTTGCAGGTACTCCCAAAGGGTACAACCAGCAACACTGCAAGTAACACTGACTGAAATGCAGAAGAATGAGTTTCTTTTTGCAGCTTGGGTTAACTATAATTGTAGCAATCTGCACCCAAAGTAGCTAGTAATGGAGAAAGTTCCTTTCAAAAATAACATTCTGTGAGCTCTATGTGAGGCTCTAGCAGCAAATGTAGGTCTGTCTTGGAGAGTGAGTAAAATGACACCCAATGAACTGCCTTTTTGGTGAAACTGAAGCAAGCTGTTCCTGGCTCTTCTAATATGTGGGGTGTTGCATCTTGAACTTATTAAGGCAAAATCATTGGTGGGTGGAATAAAGGAATAGGTGGATAAAGTTGTCTGGATCTATGTTATCCTAAAAGCTGAAAGCACTTCTCAATTATTGTCTCTACACAGATGTAGCAATAACGTAACCTAGCATCTCCACATTAGACATGACCTCTGCCTAAGAATACATCTAGGGCAGGCCAAGGCTTATCAATGTAAGTTATAGCCTTTAAAAGAGCTGTACATGCACAGGCCATTATGCAACAACTGAGGCAGTCTGGGATTTGTAATTGGAAAAAAATAATATTTTCTAGCTCTTTATCAAAAAAGCACAAACATATTGTTTTAATTACTGTAAATGATCTCCAGATATCTGGATAAAGAGTAGTATACAGTACAAATCTTCAAAACAATCAAATCAAAACAAAATTCACTGTTGGATTAAATTATATCAAATCAAATCAAATTAAATTGCTGGCACAACACTGCATGTTTTGAAGTACCTTTATACAACAGTACATTAAAGACTTTTGAAAGACTGAAGGCTCCTTGCTTCCTTTTCTGTACTTTTCCCCCTAGCAATGTAATGAGTTAATGGAGTATCTGCACCAACGGTATGAAACAACAAGAGAAATGTTACTACTGGAGCTGGTCTCTTAGATGACTTAAGCTTATTCATTTCCCTAGTTTACTGCCCTTGTTAATCAATAACCCAAGTGGCTCATTACTAGATTCCTGAAGAGTGCAGCACAAATATGTCTATGCTGATCAACAATTTAAATTACAAATAAACAGATACCCAATATTAGCTTTAAAGTCTACTGCTCAGTCACTGTCCAATTAGGATCAGGTAGCTCTATGTTTGGCATTATTCATTCTTCACCTACAGAAATGCAATACAGTTGTCTGGATTAAAATACATATTGGTAGATTTACAGTACCTCCTGGAGTCGTTAGCATCATTATTCACAGCAGCGGCAGTATTTATTTATTATTTATTTATTTTGTATATTTGTATACCATCCATCTTCCTAGGGGAACTCCAGGCAGTTCACAGCAAACACATTTATATCAAAAAAGATTATATATAAAACATACAATCCAAAATAATGTACAAAAAACAGAACAAAACAAGACAAATACTAATAAAAATCTGATGAAAATAATCAACTAAGACACGCACACACACACACACACACACACTAATGGTCACCAAATGCCTCTCTAAAAAGCAAGGTCTGAAGTGCTTTTTTGAAGGCTGGCAGGGATGGTGCTAGGCGAATCTTACTTGGCATATGGTTCCAAAACATGGGGCCAGCCACAGAGAAGGCCCAATTTCGAGTAATCGATTTCCAGGCCTCCACCCAGGGAGACCAAGGGGGTGCGGAGCTTGGGATACTCAAGGGGAGGCTAGAACAACCGAAGTCCAGACCGACTCAGATGGCCTCAATTTTAGATCTTTAAAAAGCTGCAAATGACTCACTAGTAAAATCACTAGGAGGCAGCCGCTACTGACCAGGATTGGTAAAGTTTCAAACTACCCAGAACAATTCCAACTGGCAGTTTGAGGCCGCACCAATTCTCAAGGAGGCATAAGATATTTTGGCCTCCCTGACCACCAGGACATAGCGCCTAGTCAGTATACAAACAGCAGCCTTGTTGAAAGCCGAGTGGTCCTTTCTCCATCTGCTCTCAAGTCTTCTATGTTCTTGCTTCATCGCTCTCAACTCAGCCATGAACCACGGTGAGGAACGAGCTTCACAGCGAAGAAGACGCTTGGGGGCGATCTGGTTGACGGCCCAGGTAGCATCATCATACCACCTTTCCACCAGGGCTTCACCTATCCACTACACTCCAGAAGATTACCCCCTGATCAGGATAGTATTTGCATTGAGTAAATTAGCAAATAATTTAGCCATTCGAGAGACTGCTACAGAACAAACTGGCTGTCCATAGCTCCCCCACCCCACCCCAGTATCATGGGAGAGCTGGATTTTCCACTCCAAAAAGACTGTGTCCAATATTCTAGACAGCTGATGCTAGTTAGTGTTAACTATAAAGGTCTGACTCAGTATAAGGCAGCTCCTTGTGTTCTTAAAAAGGTATCTATGATATATTTTATAACATGTAGTGAATAAATATAGGCTGCCTGGCATGTCATTAACTTATATACTAGTTGGTGGTTTTTACTGACTAGATAGCCCAGTGGTATAGATATCTGGCCAGAGGTTGGGAGTTCAATTTCCTTACTGTATCTCTTGTGAGAAAAGTCAACCTGTGTGAGTCTGGGCAAGCTGCAAAAGTGACAGGAAAACCCCAGAAGAAGGAAAAGGCAAACCACTTCTGAACATCCTCTACCTAGGAAACTCTGGAAAGGCTCATCCTTCTCTTTTAACGCCATGTTCTTTGCCTGCCTGAGCTCACACATTGAGCTTGGGTGACCTACTATTTCTGCCTGAAGTTGTGAAATACTTGCTTTTTGATAGGAAAGGGTGAAGATTAAGTCATGTCATGTCAGAACAGGAGCAGTAATGCAACCACTGGATTACATCTCTCTCTTCCTCCTTCTCTTTATTTGTCCATATGTATATCCATTCATTATGGGCACGCACGCACACACACATACACACACACACAGAGAGACAATATATTCAATACACACATATCCTGGCAGTGTGCTCGTAATCTAGATGGATCTTTTAATAGTCAAAATTGCACCATGGCAGGGATAAAATCAATAATCAAGCATAGATAAGAAAATTAAACAAATTAATTAAAACATAAGATAAGTTAAAAAGCAATTAAAACATATCAACAATAATAATTCTCTCTGAAATTAAGAGCCCTTTTCTACTGTCATCCAGCTTATTCAGGGAAAGCCCATTGCCAAAGGATTGTCTGAATAAAACAGCCTTTGCTGGCAGAAAAACAAAGGGAGGGGCCAGTTCACCCTCCTCCTTTGGGTAGTTCCTCAGCAAAGAGTTCAACACAGTTCTAAGCACAACTCAGACAAGTTACAACTGTGTCTTCCAGAATTCACCAGCCCGATTGGCGAAGTTGGGGGAGGGATTTTGGGGGGGGGGTCTCCTTTCTCTAGAAGGAATTCAATCAAGCTTTGGTTGTAGGTCATAATCACTTCTGAAGCGAAATGGAAAGGAAAAAAGGAAAGGAAAAAAGGAAATGGAAAGGAAAAAGGGCCATTACTACGGATGGTTTTCTGAATTGTTTGGGTCAGGCTGTGGTATAGCACATGTCTATGGCTAGTTCAAGTTCACTTAGTTCAAGTACAGGGATCTAAAAACCAGGAAGCATATTTCACCACCTGAAGCCACTGTGGTGCAGTCACACATCTGTCCTGTGCTAGATACATTCACAAACCTAAGACAAGTAGACTAGTTCAACAGACCTCACCCACATTCCTGATATACATCTACTGGAGTATAGGTGTAAAATTCCACTGGTTTTATTGCCACTGCCAATTCAACCCCTGGGACTGGGACTGCCACCACCAATCTGGCAGTGGCTTTTGGCTCTTAAAGGCTCCCCATCCATTCTGAGCCTTCCAAGGGTTTCTCAAGGCAAAGGGGAGCCCCAAGGGAACCCTGGATCCAGATGCCAGGGTGTATGTGTGTAGTAAGCGTTAAATGAAATACATAAACATTACCTTCACAAGTAGATGATGTCAACCTACTTGCACAGAGTAAACTTATGCCAACAAGATTTCAGCCAATACATTGGTCTGTGATACTGCTTTGTTTAAGGCACAGACCTGTGAACGCCGACTCAGAAAGAAGACCCACTGACTCCAAGAACTTTTATGTTTACAGACTCAGAATGGGAATGCTTCGCTTTAAGGCTGGCCCCACACCAGACCTAAAATCTTAATTCTGAAAAGCAGTTTACATTAAACACCAAAAGGATTTTAACAGCCTGGAAGGATCTGTAACCTAAGCTAGGGATGACACAAGCATAATAGTTGTAAAAAGACAGAGAAAGGCTCAGTTGATACTTTCTTTGCTAGCACTGACAAAAACAAGAGAAGTGAGAAACACGGCTCAGGTTCATGGAAACAAAAATACAAGGAAAATTTAGTTAGTGCCGACAACTGCTTGCACTCACTGTGAAGCCAGAGGCGCTCAAGCTTCTAAATATCTATTTCCACCAGCATAATAACAAACTATTGTTGTTTTCTTTAAAATCTGTTTGTTCTGACTCTCCTGGGGACCCCTTTTGCACAAGCATGCACTGTAAAGTGGTGATCATGGGGATGACTTGGAGGAACAGCCAAAAAAATTCTTCAAGTTCCAGTAGCTTGGTATAAATTGATTCTCACCCCATCTGCGACTGCTTTGCAGAAGCTGAGTGCATGTAAGTTACCGGGAGGTGAGGAGAGCCAGGCGGGGCTGTGGTGATCCCAGCCTGCCAGGGAAAACACCCCCCACCCCACCAGGGTATATCTAGGGGAGGGACAGAAGGGTACATCTTCCCCAGGTGCAGAAATCTGGGGGAGACTGGAGGGGGAGGAGGAGGAGGAAGCCCTGCGTCCTCCGCCACTGCGTGCTAAGCGAGCAGCAAAGCAAGCAGGCAGGCAGGTGAGAGCAGTGGCTGTGGCTCCCTCCTCCAACTCTTCGTTGCCACTCTTCGTTCAGTAGCTGAGCACGTCCTGAAACAAACTGGACATGAAATCCTCTTCCAGGAACCAGAGGTACTGGACAACATTACCAATCACTATGTCAGACTACACAGGGAAGCCATTGAAATCCACAAACATAAGCACAGTTTCAACAAAAAAGAAGAAAGCCTAAAAAATTAACAAAGCCTGGCTTCCTGTACTAAAATCTGTAGAGTTCAAAATATCAAAGCTCAATGATTCCCCACACAGCTACAAGGGTGATCAGTTCACACAATAGAATAGCTAACTACACCCATCTAGGATCGTTGCAACCCCTGATTGCATTGAAACATATTTTTATTTATTTATTTATTTATTTATTTTTATTTATTTATTTATTTAGCTTGTATGCCGCCCACTACCCTTCATCACAATACAATGACTAACACATATTTTCCTCAACTTTAAAAACCCCAGTCTCACTCACTTTATAACCCAGAGCACAGAGAGAACTCCTGGTTCCCTGAGCTCCTTGTACTCTGAAGATGCCAGCCACAGAGTCTGGAGAAATGTCAGGAAGAAAAACTTCCAGCCCGAAAAACTCACAACTACTAAAGGAAACAATACATAGCTTATTAATCACATAGAAGTGAAACCGAGTCAAGCAGCATTTTCTAGACTAGTGTTTATATTATAAATTCACTCTATCCAAAAAGCTATATCCAGATAATAATCTGCCCATTCTAATGTAAATTGTGAACTGCCTCAGGTTCATCCATTGGGAGAAAGGTGGCACATAAATAAGCAGAATAATTAAATAAATGAAAAAGTATACTCCCATAGCACTTAAGAAGTTGGATCAAAAGTTTCATGTTTATCCGATCTTCCTTCTCAAAACTGAGAAGTCAAAGTAAGAAACATCTATCCCCTCCAGGCATTCAGAATTCCTAGCATGAGGGCTTTAGTAAATTGTAATTATTTCTTGCAAGCAAGGATTACATTTTGAAATTCACTTTGGAAATTGTAGGCATAAGAGAGCACTTTGGACACCCTAAAACAACCCCAATATAGGTATATACAAATATACATTCCTAAAGTGACTAAAATTGAGAATTTTACTGTATCAGAAAAAAATCATATATATATTTATATATTTTTACATATCTTACCGGTGGTAGGATTAATAGCAAAGAATCCTTGATGGTTTCCATTTATGATGTGGAAGGTCAGCTTCCCTTGTGAATCGGAATCTGGATCCGTGGCTTCAACCTGAAGGATGTGGGTGTTGGCGGGTGAATTCTCCACGACAGAGGAGTAATAGACAGGACTGGACATCTGTGGTGGGTTGTCATTTACATCAGTGACTTCAATGTAAATTTCAGCCACAGAAGACAGAGGGACTGTTCCTAAATCAACAGCTAACACTGTCAGCCAATAATGAGATCTGGATTCTCTGTCTAGCGCTCTTGTGGTAAAGATTGTACCTAAGAGAAATAACATTGATAACATTATATGGATTCTATAGAAACAATTCACTCTTGAAAATGTCAAGTAAATTGATTTCTTACTCTTAACACACACACACACACACACACACACACACACACACACACACACACACACACACACACACAAAATTCAAGCCTTATTTTATTGTTACTGGACATAAATCTATGGTGTTTGTATATGTATAAGGGTTTTATAATGATTGCTGCCAATAATTATGGCTAATTGGCAGAATGCTGTGGTGCACGTCAATTGTGCAATGAGGGATATGAACATGTATACCATGAAGACACAACCTGGCAACTCATCAGGCAGCAGCAATGACCAAAGTATATTAAACAGACCTAACATTAGTAGGATTCTGGAATCAGATGTTAGGGAAATGTGTATTCTGTACCATTAGAACATTTTTCTCTCAGACACCAAGACTTAGCTCCCTGTCTCAGTGCATAAAAATGCAAATTAAGCCTTTAGCTATCTTCCACTGACAAATCAGAAATAAATCATGCTAAAATACAAGGAAAGTTGGTAAGGAAACAAAATATTTCACTACTGGAGGGAGCACTACTTCTAAACACATGGCAAGTGTATTATTGTCCAGTTCAATCCACATGTCTCCACTCCTAGTATTTGCCTTGTACTTGCATGAGATTACAAGTAATGTGACCAAGAAGTACGTTTGCCTGATACATTGCAACAGCCATTCCCTTAATGATCAAGCCCTCTTCCATCAAAGCTACAACAATTGTTGCAGAAGAGCTAAATTTATTCTACAGAGTCGGAGTTAATAAAGAACTTGCGAACACAGATAATATTGATGGAGAATAGGAAGTGGGAAATACTAGCAAATCAACATTTCTGAACAAATTATCAGTACCATTTCATCCATTCTCCTATCGTGCACCCTACAGCCCCATTATTACCTGTATCCTTTTCAATGCTGAAGACAGCCAAATCTGTTCCTTCTCTGATGAAATACTGTATTTCTCCATCTTTCCCTTTATCGTCATCTTGAGCTGTCACTCTTATCACAGATGTTCCTTCTTGAGTGTTTTCCTCCACTGCCCCTTCATATACAAAAGAAGCAAAGCGGGGAGGATGCAAGTTTTCATTGACATCCAAAACCTCAATCTCGATGAAGCAGAGAGAAGAATGAGAACGGGGCTTCCCAGAATCACTGACCTTCACGGAAAGATTATAAAAGTCCCTCCTCTCGTAATCTAATTCTGTGTCCAAGAAGAGCGCTCCTGTCATCTCATTGAGTTTAAACATATTCTCACCATCACTGAGCAGGGTATATTTCAGCTCCACCCCAGGGATGATATCTGGATCAAAGGCTTCCAGGAACAGCAGAGTAGTCCCAAGGGGCAGATCCTCGGGAACCTTTACCTTGTTCAAAGGGGGAATGCAATAGGGAGAATTGTCATTGACATCTTCCAAAGAAATAACCAGATCAACAATTGAAAAGAGCTGGTGTCCCAACAGTGTCTGGTCTCTGGCTTCAATTTTCAATACATACTGGGGCCATAGTTCTCTGTCAAGGGGACCAGTGACTTGTACTTCTCCAGTGACACTGTTGATAGCAAATTTATCAGTGGGTGTAAGAAGGGAGTACTTCAACCTCCCGTTGTCATCTGTATCAGCATCTTCAGCTTTCATGACTATAACTGTGGTGCCAATTTTTACGTCCTCTGGTATAGTAACCAAGTATGAGCTTTGCGAAAATGAAGGAGCGTTATCATTTGTATCCAGAATATTTACTGCTAGTAATTTCCATGATGACTTCTGAGGACTGCCCAAGTCATACACGGTGATGTTCAGTACGTAGAAACTTGTTCTTTCGTGATCTAAAGGTGACAACACTTGAAGGAGACCTGTTTCTGTGTCGATATAAAAGCAGCTATCTTCATTTCCAGAAGATATTACGTAAACCACCTTTCCATTAAAGCCAGTATCATTATCTATGGCTGTCAGCTGAGCTATAGTTGAGTTGACTGGGATTGTCTCTGCTATATCAATAGACCTTGGAAAGGTGTCATCAAACTGTGGTGCATGATGATTTATAAGATGGGCATTCAAGGTAGAATATTCATCCAGGCTTACTTCTGGAGACTGGGAATCAATGGAGTGGATTATGGTCTTTGCCACCTCCTTTAGTACACCTGTTTCTTCACACTGAAAGTGAATGGGGACATCTTGGTTGACCACGGTGATGTTGACATATGTTGGGAAGGCATAGTTCTCTCCATCTGTAGCTGTAATTTTGAGGATGTGGACATTTGATAGTCCAGCATAGCTATCTCTGAGAGAAGTTCTAAGGGAAATCACACCAGATACAGAATCCAATTCAAAAAGGCGCCTTTCGTTGCCAGACATGATTTCGTACTTGATGTGTTGCAACTCATCAATATCAATAGCTGAAACTGTAACCACAGGTTGCCCAATGGGTAAGTCCCATGGAATACTTCCATTGCAATTAATCTTCTCAAACACTGGTGCATTGTCATTGAGATTATTCAGAATAAGGGAAACATAAACCTCTGTCTGACGGCGAAAAGGAAATCCTGAATCTGATGCCCAGACATGAAGGTGATACCACCGCTGCATGAGCTCATAGTCCATTAACTTCGATGTGAAAATGACACCTGAGAATGGGTCAATAGTAAATGGAACAGCTCTCTGGTTAGCTATGGAATATGTGATTAAACCATTCTCCCCAGAGTCCCTGTCGGTAGCTTTTATAGAGAGGATGCTGGTGCCGGAGGGCAGATTTTCATCAAAGCTGCCATGGTATGAAGGTTGGGGAAAACTTGGGGCATGGTTGTTGCAGTCAATTATGTCGACAATGACAGGGACAGAGGTCTTGCTGTAACTGGTTGCAACCTCAAGTTCAAAGTGGGACTGTTCATGGAAATCTATTATTTTGTTTGTAGTTATCAGACCAGTTTGAGGGTTAATTTTAAAGCTTGAGCTGTCAGAATTGGGTTTCAAAATGTATTTAGGATTAGGAAGGACTGGAATAGTTTGAACCAGAGCAACATGACTCCCAGAAGGTGCAAACTCAGTTAGCTGAACTTGATACACATCTTTTTCAAATCTGGCAGAGGTGTATTTTGGAGGTGGGATCTGAATAATGACTATTGGTGAAAGAAGTGGTGGTTCATTCTTATCCTTTGCCTGCAGGCTAAGATTGAAACCAAGAGAACTGTCATTCCAGTTGATCTCTTTGACTGCCACTATCATGAACTCATTGCTTTCTATGTATGACCTGATAGATCTGAAGTGCCCTCTTGGGTCTCCATCCAGAATTTCAACTGAATCTACCCCAACTCCTGACCCATCTGCTTCTACTCTCAAAGTAGCATACAGGAGGCCCTCAGTGGAATCGGATGACCTCACCATCACCAAATCAATGATAGGGGGCTTCTTGATTGATGGTTCCACCTGGATAGTGAGACTGGCAAAGTTTCCCAAGCCGTGTCCTTCAGAGATCTTCCTCATTCTGTCCACAGCCAAGACCTTTAACTGATGCTTCCCTCTGTGAGTGGCATTCAGTTTCACAGCAGTCATCACAGCTCCGCTGGTAGGGTGAATTGTAAATAGTGGAGATCTTGCATTTAGTGTGTAATAGAATTCCGAATTCTGGCCTATGTCAGCATCTGTGGCACTGACCACGCCAATGATGGTTTGGAGGGGTGTGTCTTCTTTGACTGCCATTTTATAAGATGGAGGAGAAAACAGAGGCTTCAAGTCATTTTTGTCCAGGATGTGGATCAGTACTTTGGCCCAAGCTTTATAGGCAAAGGTTTTCTCCATGGCTTGGATTATCAGTGTGTATTTGTCTCTGAACTCCCTGTTCAGCTGGTCAGTATAACCACTCCGGGTCCTAATCCTCAAAAAGCAGAAATCGCCAGTAATATGATCTTCCACTTTGAACAGGCCACTTGTGTCCCCAGAAGCTATTTTGTATTTGATATCCCATGCTGGGTCAGTGATGTAAATGCCCATTTTGACATAGCTTTCCACATAGGTTTTGGGAGGTGAATTTTCATAGATGGTCCCATTGTAGAGAGAGTAAGTAAAGTGAGGCAGGGAAGCATTGCCTTTTACTGGATTCCCTTCGCAAGCCAGAAAGGACATCAGACCAAGTGCAAAGTTCACAGCAAATCTCTTCATGTTGATTTCCATGGCAGTTCCTGAATGGAAGAAATTGAAAACAGTCAGAAGGAAGAATGGCTGGGGGTAAAATAGTCATTTTAACTCAGCTTTGAGACCCATCTAAACAGGCACAACACAACTTTCCAAACTTCAGTATTCAAACCATGCAGCCAGAGCAGCCAGCGGCTCTTTCAGATTGCTGATGTCTGTCGATGTAAACTGTAGTCTATACAGTTCTCTTCTGATTCTTTTGCTGTCACTATCCTAGAGTAGATAAAGGCCTGGTTGCTAGTTTCCATGGATATCCACTTGCCCCTCCCTTGACCATTGTGAGAAATGCACAAGGAGCTTCTAACTATGTATATCTATAGGCCGAGTGCCCAAACTGCGACTTGGCAATTTAACCTGAATACAGGTGGCTGTGAAGGGGCGATGTCGGGTACCCAAAGAAAGGGCTCGGAGTGCCATCTTTGGCACCCATGCAATAGGTTCACCAACACTGATACTGTATAGCCTTTTTCCTCCCATTTAAACAGACATGTACATCAGCCCTTTCACACTTCCAGTGAGTATCCACAACATGGGAAGCTTTGTCCACTAGTGAAATACCAGATGAAAGGGGGATGTAATGAGGAATGATATTGTCTGATATAGCTTAGCAAGTTGGAGCACCTAGCTGTAAATCCAGGAACAGGGCCCTCGACTCCTCACAGTTCTTTCTGAGACTTGGCCGGGGGGGGGGGGCGGAGCTGTTGAGGTCAACTGGATCATGAGTGGCTGACGGGGTTAGTACAGCGTGGGACAAGCTACTGGGTCCCACAGTACAATCAGAACCATGGCATTTCAAGTATTTTATATCTAGAAAAACTTGGAAAGGAATACCTTAAGTCAGGCTTGACTTGCTTGCAGATACTTATTACTGTAATGATGAAGAGTGCCTAGCATTAACCAAGATTTCCTGTTTTGTGATGCAAAACATAGAGTGAAAAATATTTCCTACAGTTGTTAAGAGTCCAAATAACTGAAAAAACATTATTTAACTCAATAGTCACTATGAGCTTCATGGTAAAACATCTGTACTAGAGATGTAAACTTTTTGGAAATTTTGAAGCTTGGAAAAATACTCATTTTTCTGGGTTTTTTTTGGGGGGGGGGATGGAAAATGTCGGGAAAATTGAAAAAAGCTACATTAGTACTTCCTCCCCCCATTTACAGCCTGAAAGTCATTGTTACTTTAGGAACATTAAATATGACTATGGACAATTTGACATGGCATAAAATTATCACAACTAGCATATTAAAGTATAGTATACAGTAAACGCCCGCCGATCGTGGGGGTTAGGGACCCACCCCACCTGCGATCCATGAAAATCCGCGATATGCGGAAATGGGGGGGGGGCTGGGGGCTCGCAAAAGCCTCAGAGGAGCGTGGGGGCGGCGCGGAGCGACCCGATCACCCCCCGCTGCCCCCCCACGGCTCCGAGGCCCTCCGGAGGTGCCGGGGCGGCTGCGGAGGGGGACGCCGTCCCTCCGCGCACCTGCCCCGCGCGGCTCCGAGGCGCCCGGGGTGCCTGCGGAGGGGGACGCCATCCTTCCGCGCACCCGCCCCGTGCAGCCCGGAGGCACTCCGGAGGCGCCCGGTGCGGCTGCGGAGAGGGACGCCGTCCCTCCCCGCACCCACCCCGCGCGGCTCAGATGCACTCCAGAGGCACCCGGGGCAGCCGCGGAGGGGGACGCCGTCCCTCCCTGCACCCGCCCCGCGTGGCTCGGAGGCACTCCGGAGGTGCACGGGGCGGCTGCGGAGGGGGATGCCGTCCCTCCCCGCACCTGCCCCGCGCGGCTCGGAGGCACCCGGGAGGGCTGCACAGAGGGACATCGTCCCTCCCCGCAGCCCTCCCGCGCAGCTCGAAGGCCCTCGCCGTCCCTCCCCGCCCCCCTGTGGCTCTGAAGCCTTTCGGGCTTCTCGGAGGTGCGGGGGGCACATGGAGCGACCAGATGGCCCCCGTGCCCCCCCCCCCCGCGGTGCAGATACTGCGATCCCGCGATGTAGCGGGGCTGCGGTAACTGAACCGTGAAATGGCTGGGGGTTACTGTATCCAAATAATTATTATAAACAGAATTTACTTGTAAATAGTTGTAAATGTAAGTAACAAATGGAGTAACAATCTCCTGAACTGTTTACTAGTTTATGGGAAACAAAAAAAAAACCTTTACAAAACAATGTTTAAAATCCAGAATTAATAATTATTCATATTTCCTCTCTATAGTATTAAATAAAAATAAAATAATAACTTCATTCTCATTAAAAGAATTGAAGAGGGAGGAAATGTATAGAAGGGAGAAGGTCTAAGTTTCAATAAATGGACATGAAATTTAAACAGAATCATTTTTGTTTTGCTGTATTTTCTTCCAGTACTTTGAGGCCTAGTGAAGAGGACAGAACAGAACCAAACATATCCACCCACTTGCAAAAACAAAAATGAAACCATTTTCTTTTTCTTGTGACAATAGCAGCACCTCCTAAAGGAAGAAATGCATCTTGTTCTTGCACTGGAGAGTTCAGTTTGTAACCTAGGACTTGCTTGTCCTCAGTGCACGGAAATTAGAATAGTTTGATACTATGCATATTTTTTAGAAAGAATTTGCAAAATATTTGAACACCCTGTCTTAATATATTGTATTCATCATTTTTAAATAAAACATTCCATAATATTTTTTTTCAATTTTTCCAATTTTTCAGGGGAAAAAACAAAAAGGCTTAAGGAAAAAAAAGAGAGAAAAACCCATCCCCCCCAACATTTTCTGTTTTTTTTTCTGGGCCTTCTCATATCTCATATGTAGTCTGTACTGCAGCTAAAACTGTACTCACAACCTGGGGTCCAATCCCAGGTAGCAGGCTGGGACTCAGCTTTCTATCCTTCGGAAAATAAGTACCCAGCTACAAATGCTGGGGGTGCAATTTGTAGCCTGCATAATTAAAATTGTAAACTGCCCACAGAGTGCTTTAAGCACCATGGGGTGGTATATAAGCAGAACACTTTGCTTTGCTTTAACTTTTCAAAGCCTTGGATTTACTTGCTTGTACTGGCCTGAACATTTTTTACCATACACCACTATCCTTTGTCCTCCTTTCCTCATTCTCCAATCTTGAAAAAAATACCAAACAAACAAAACTGTAAACTAACTGCTGGTCAAAGTGGGGACATGGCCAAATTTTGAGTAATAGCTCTCCATAGAAGACCAGTGATGTAACTTAGCCTTGTGAGTCAAAGTGAAAGTAAGTGAAGGTAGGCATTTGATGACTTATCCTGTAGGCAACAAAGAAATTGTTTTACTATCCCACAAGAGTCATGAAGCACACACTGTTGTGAATATACATGAAACACACATTAGTAGGTCAAATTAGGAAATATATCCAGAGGTACAACCTATGTCTGTGTGTCCTGCTCCCCACCCTCACCCCCAGTGCAAAGGCAACAATACCCAGAAATACATACTTAATAGAGACACTTCAGAGAATAATTAAACACAGTGTGTCAGGATAAAGGTAAGGAAATGTTATGCATACACATATATGTAATGATACTCAAACATTCTTCTAATGCATATACTACTGAGAATCAGATATGCTTAAAAATGGATTACAATGAAGCACACATTAATTACATTCAGTTGGCTAACACACGCTACAAGTTTACAGCAGGATGTTGTTTCCTGTTACTAGACATCTTTAGGTTTAAGTCTTTGTGAAGCCTTGTTCATGAAGAGAGATTGGCACACGCTAGAAAACCAGTGGTTTGGGATGAATTGTGTTTCATGACCACCCAAGAATCAAGACATTCTTGACACCCACACACCCACACCCCAAATGAGCCAGTCTGCATTTTGTTTTGGGGTTCTTGTTAGGGGAGAAGTTTCAGCTCTTCATTTCAGCAAAACAACATCCACAAACCAAATGAACAAGCCTAGTTAATGCCCCCCCTTTGGTTTATAGTTAAGTTTGTGCCCATCTCTATTCATGAATCCACTTCCCATTACTACTCTGTCCTGGTACATTGTGTTTAATCATTTTATGTAATCTATTTTGTCTGTGTTGTACATGCATCTTATTCTGCATTTGCTCCTAGATATATTTATTTATTTTATTATTTCCACTTCCATACCACCCCATTAGTTTTATCACTCTCTGGGCGGTTCACGACATACAATAAAATCATTCAATAAAAAGCAGAGTGTAATAACTACTATAAAAATCTAATAGAGTACAATAAACCCTGTTGCTAGAAAAAACAAACCTACCTTAAAATGGAAATACAAAAAAAATAAAACCAAATTGAGTATCTCAGGTCAATATCCACCACTAACTGTATGTGAAGATTCTCAGTCATCCAGGTGAGTTTATCTGGAAGTTGAGTCATGGCAACTGGACTTCTTTTCTTGAGAGATTGAAACATTTCACTTCTCATCCAAGCAGCTTTGTCACGAACCTGCTTGGATAAGTAGCGAAACGTTTCAATCTCTCAAGAAAAGAAGTCCACCACTACCAGAAGGCAGCTTAATAAAATTTGGTCTTAATTGGCTTCCTAAAAACTGAGAGGGATGTGCCTGGCAAACCTCCTTAGGAAGCTTGTTCCAGAGGGAAAGGGCCATAACCAAGAAAGCTTGGGTCTTTGTTTCTTTGTTAGGCAAGGATTTGTTGGCTTTATTATTGCCACATTTATTTTCCAATTTAACACATGCTCATATTTATTTACTGTGCATTCACAGCAGTGTGTGCCTTTCTAGCACTTGTGTAACAGTGAACTGATGCTATCATTTCATAGGGAAAAATTCTCCTAGTGTTAAATAATACTTATCCAGGTTTTGGAAATACAACAAATAATTGTAGTGAGTGTGAACCATGATTTTCTGTTCCACTTGAAGCCATGGTTTTGCATCTTGGCTTGCAGATGTTTCTTAACTGCAGTTTAGGTATTTAGATGTATTATTCAAACCAAACCATTATTAAATATTAAATATTATGGATATACAGTGAACCTTAGAGATTGCTTGTGATGGATGGATGCTGCACTTTAGAAGTCTTGCTCCCATTTCTCACACTCTGTTTTCATTTTAAACCAATAATTAATCTCTGCTTTGTTACAACTAGCTCCTTCTCCTTGATATGTGCTATTATTTGAAGCCACTGACTTCATTTTATTTATTTAATGCCATTTTTATGCCAGCATTCTCCTAGTAAATGGGCCCAATCAGTGCACAAATGATTATAAAACAAACCAACTTCAATTATAAATCCTTGCATTTGAAAATGGACTTGGAAATAGAGTGGCAAAAACAGGGGAATTATATGCTCCCATTCAAAACCACTGAGAGGTCAGCAGAATCAACATACAGTAGATACACAGTTCCCCTTTACAGTTCTCGGAATAGGCCACAAAAGCTACCTCCATCTTATATGCAGCCCTGAAAATGGACTGAAATATATCCAAGTAATCTATGTAATCCAGGAACTCCTGGAGTTGAGAAGCCACCATGCACTCCAATGCCTTGCCCAGAAATGTAACAGTGGGGACTTGGGATTGTCCTGTATAATAAGATTTAAAGAGGACTTTTTGAACAGTGCTGTCACTATTACCTCCTTAGGCTTGGCAGAACCCTATTTTACTGCAAGGAATTATTACAAAGTCCTTTACAACCCATTGAAAACATCACAGCCTATATTACCGTACCTTACTTTAATGTAATTATTGTGACACAGATGAAATCGGATTTTGAGCAGTCTTACTAGAGAAACTGCCTCATTATGAATTTAATCATCTGGAAACTATTTTTGGATCAAGACAAGTGAATGTTTTTTCACTTGCATTCTGGAATGAAAATTGATAATACAGTATTTACAGTCTGTTTGGATTAGTTATAGGTGCCTAAATATCCCATGGATATTGAGGGAGATGACAATCAGCTGGTGTTCGTTCTTGTGTTAAATTAAAAATAGTGATCAAATGTTTGACAGTTGATTGTCACAAATAAAACTTGTTTTAGACACAGCTCCTCAAGACCTAAAATCCAGAAATAGTTGTATTTTCACTTTAAATTGAATATTAAATTGAATAACCTCAATTTATAAATCTGCAGATTATGCATACGGCCATGACTTTCATTCAAATGCTTAATCATTGTGACAGACAAAACAAAATAAACTAGGAACAGTCACTCATATCTGGATTTTGCTGCTTAATATAGATCTCCCAATCCAGACAAGAAATGAAATTAGGTGTTTGAAGTTCAAATTGAGGTCTGATTAGAATCAGCTTCTCCTACTTCATCCAGGCATGTGGGTTGGCAGTAATTACTTCAGTGTTTGGGGATTCCCATAATCATAACTGCTTGTTAATGAGCAATGCAGTATAAGCTATGGTAAAATCACTGCAGGATAAAGTCTTTCAGGGTGAAGCTATATGTGGCACACTTATAGTATTGAATTCAGAGCACCAGGTAGACATTCAGCAAATGTCTCCCCCAACTTGTCACTTTATCCAGACTACTGCACTTTATGCTTCGGTAAAAAAAAAGCAAGACTTTGTACCAAAGCACCAATTAAAATGGATCTATTGTTAACAATATTGCACTGTCATGAGGTTCATAACTGCTATACGCTGAGAATTCGTGATTTTGTGTGTGTGTGTGTGTGTGTGTGTGTGTGTGTGTGTGTGTGTGTGTGTGTGTGTGTGTGTGTGTGTGTGTGTGTGATTCTGTCTGGCGATACTCTGTAGCTCTTGAACTCGGCATCACTAATATGTACAAGAGGATCTTATGACATTAATTCCATGGTCTAGACACACTGGGAAAACAAACAGTCAACAGAAGTGTAATTTAATTACTGTAGTTTTACATAGAAGAAAAGAAGACTTCAGTTCCTTAAATGCCTTATGCTCATTTTATGCAAATATCTGAAGGCATGAATGTACTGCTTACTCCCAGCCAGAAAGCCATGATTTTAAATCTACAGTTCATGCCTTTGACAGGGCGAAGAAGTCAGGGAGCAAGCATGGGCTTGTCACAGGCTCCTCCTCCCCCTCCTCCTCCTCCATGCTTCATCCAGCTGAACCTAAACAGAAGTAATGCAGATGCTGGTACACTCAAGTCCTGCAAAGCAGGAACGATTCCTTCACCCCTACAACAGAAGAAATTTTCAGGTGTGCCATGTAATATTACCACAGATGAATGAAGTTGCAGAAACCGAGATGTTATGGGAAAACGTATGTTCTTGTAATGATACCCCCCCCCAACAACAGCATTCATCTTCAGAGGTGAGTAGTTCAGCATGCAGACATGCTAATAAGTTCATGTTTGCAAATTGCAATCAGAAAACAAAGTATAGCTAAGAACAAGGGTGAGAGTGAGGGGGGGGGAAATACACCCTCTGGCAAAAGAGATGACTTTTGCCACTTGAGGGATCACCACTTTTGAATATAGACTAAAGGTATGGTTTAGTTTGGCTTGAAATAGCCCATGTTCGCATCAGGGCTTCTGATGATATAAAATGATGTGTTTCTATTTTGGCACAGACACAACTATCCACCTGCCTGTTCATGTGCAGTGAATACTGTATACAGAATCTGGAAGTTGACTAATGGCAACTGGACTTCTTTTCTTGAGAAATCAAAACATTTCACTACTCATTCAGCATCAGTCACTGTATAAAGAAATGCCTGCAGTGTGAAACATAGTCCCTGGCATTTCCAGTTTTAAAAGATCTTGGATAGTTCAGCAAGACTGAACCAAAAGACTTCAAAACTGGGACAGACAGGGTAGCAGTCTTTCTTAGTTGCCTTGTTTAGGCATAAAAAGTATACTTCCAGTTTTCCAGAGCACAGATTATATGAATGAGAATCTACATACCTCTAAGGCCCACACCCCAACCCATTAGAAAAGGGAGAGTCTACAAGCTTTAACAGTACCTTTATTAAGATGTACCATAAGTGCTAGAAAATTGTGCAAGCTTTGGAGCTCTCCATAGATTTTCGCCAGAAGAGTGGAGTACAAAAAACATGCCAAGTCCAAATACAAGGCAATGTCACCTGATTTCTTGTTCTGCAAAGTGCAAAGAAGCCACATCAGTGTAGAAGTCAGAAATGTTTGGGGCACTTCCCTCCTGAAAGGAAGGAGCATTTTGACCTTCGGATGAGAGGCATTCTGCTTCATCCCATCCACACTAGCCTTCAAAGGGCTATTTTTTTCTGGAGGCTTTATTCTCTTCAAAACTCTTTCCAAATCCTTGTACATTCTCTTTTGAAAGGTCTGAGAACACCTTGCTTTTGAGAAAAGAATGAACTTGGGCTTAGCTTTTCTTGTCAAAACCATATTAACAAAGATGGGTACGAAGAAAATGACACATTCGAGTTGTCGTGTGTTGAAGTCAGAAATGTTTTGGGGTTTCACTTTTCCTTTCGCAAAAAAGGAGCATTTTTCGTTTGTCGTTAGTACGGTTTTGGGGGGGTAGTGGGCTCCTGGAGGCATCTCTGCTGCCTCCTATCCTCATCCACACTAGCCTTCAAGGGCTATGCTATGGATATGCATATTGCAGACGCAGCAGACTGGCAGAGGCACCCCTTTATTTCTCTGCAACAGTCGGTGAGACACAGTCAGGCAGCACTTGCAGGCATGGTTTGCATGGCACACAAATGCTGCTGCAGGAGTCAGCCAGAGCCACAAGTGACGGACTGGCAGACTCTTTGCACCCGCTCCAAGGGAAATGTACTTTGTAGTGCAATGCAAGTAGATCTGGTTAGGGTTAAGACTTAGAAGGGCTAGGGTTAGGCTAGTTACGGGTGAGGTTAGGGTGAGTTTGGGGTGCACCTCTGGGTGCCTCTCTGAAAAGAAGGACAGTGTACTGGCGTATGGGTTAGGCTTTTAGGGTTCGGGTTGGGCTACGGTTACATGCCTGATTGCATCCCAGAAGTCAAAAGTCATGCGATTGGTGGAAAATTTGCAACTCCCATGGGCGAGCCCATCATTGCGAATGTGCTTAATAAAATAAAATAAAATAAAATAAAATAAAATCAACGGAGACTTTTTTTGCAAGAAAAACCCACTGCTCTACTGTAAAAATTCAAGCATTTAAAATAGCTAATTTTCGCATGTTTCTGTGGTGCTTTGGTGGAGTTTTGGACCACGATTTAAAAAAAATATTGCGGTCGCCATTTTGGATCCCCCCGCCCGCACACCGCATGGCAAAGGCAGATGCCAGGCCCCCCCCGCTTACCAGCAGCACAGCAGTAGCCTAGCCAAGGAGAGGGGGGCGGGGAACCCCTCCCCCCACCCTTCTGTGGTAGGTGCCCTCAGACAGTTTTCACCTGCTTTTAGGGCCGGGAATCAGGTTTTTTTTTTAACTTTTAAAAACTTTTTTTCTGTGCCGCTTGGCATTGCGGGATCACCGCGATGCCAGGAACGACCACAACAAATCAGACCCAATTATTCTTTAGTCGGTTCGAGTTCGAGTTCTGGCGGAGTAATTCCCGTTACCGTTTCCGTTGCGTAACGGAAACGAGTAACGGAAACGGAAACGGGAATTCCGCTAAGTCGTGCCCATCTCTATTAACAAATATTTGCCATGCTTAAACTGCAGACTTGAAAAAGAACATCCTGCTTCCAAATGAATGCCAGGCTTCTGAATGCCTCCCCAGGTTTAATAGTCTCTGTTATATAAATCATGCCTCAGTACATGTGGAAGGGGGCTGATGGGCCCTCAACCCCCCGACACCACCTTGTGTTTGCAGTATTCTTTCCCAGGCATAAAAGCAAAGTGTTCTGCTTATATACCGGCCCATACCACTACAAGTAGTCTCTGGGCGGTTTACAATTTTTTAATTACAGTGTGCAGGCTACACATTGCCCCCCCCCCAGCAAGCTGGGTACTCATTTTACCGACCTCGGAAGGATGGAAGGCTGAGTGAACCTTGAGCCTGCTACCAGGGATTGAACCCAGGTCGTGAGCACAGTTTTACTTGCAGTACAGGCATTTAACCACTGCACCACGAGGCTCTAATAAGGCTATATACTCAAAAGGAAAAATTCTGAAGGATAGTAAGTAGTTGGTGGGAATGGAAAATCTGGTAAATAAGGTATGGTTTATGCGGCAAATATCCTGAGCAATTAATTGCTTCTTCGCTTCGGGTTCTATAACACAGATTTAAGGCAGGGAAAAGATGCTTAAGGGTGTGGCCCATCGTCTGTTCTGGTCACAAGAAGCAGCAGAATGCCTTAAAAGGCATCCTCGTTTTTATTATGGAAACAAAACACATAGAAGGCTCTTGTGCTTTCATCTCTGAGATCTCTAAAGAATTTCTTAGCTTTGGGAAAAATGGATTGAAACCTTTTCTAGACCTGTTAGCATCTGTTATTACTAGATACTGTACTCTACTACCTTAACAAAGAAGATGCCAAGACATGGAGAGCTCTGGGCACTCAACAGTGTGCTTTATCCCTTGCACATTCTTTGTAGAAGGGGCTACTGCAGGAATAACATCAATTCATAAGTGAGCGACACTAGGCTATTGTGAAACAATAACCTCTAAAGCAGGGGGCCACCGGTTCCTGGGCCATGGACCAGTACCAGGCCTTGCCAGCACCTCATTGCCCTGCAGGGTTTTTTAATGACCAAAATAAAAATAGTTGAGACGGAAAACATTGGGGGGGGTTGCATGTATGCATTTGTGTGTGTCTTGCACATGTACACACACACACACACACACACACACACACACACACACACACACACACACACACACACATGCCCCAGGCAAAAAAAGGTTTTGGGACCACTGGTCTAAAGGGAGGAGTAAGAAGAAAGGTGCAATAATATACTGTATTTGTGAGCTTTTATAAGCAACTCAAGGTTTAGATAAGCATTCCCAAACCTGATGTCTGTACTACTAACTAGACCATAATTCCCATCATAGCCAGTGAAATGGTTCTGATTCCACATTGCCAAAGATCTATTTGGATCAATATGCAAAACATGGATTCACAATATCTATTAAACAGAAACCAGGGATGGGGAAATGCAGACTTTAGGCTGAATCCGGCCACCTTAGGGGCCCAATTTGGTCTTCTTGAGGTCACCCAGATGTTTACACTGCCTTCTTCATGAACCATCTCTTGGTGGGTTTCTAAAACCAGAACGGGGTATGGGTGGATGCGTGGGACCTTCCCCATTTGCAAGGAATAAATATCTCTTCATAGGCTTAGTTATTGGAAGTACAATCTTTATGCTACTATAAATTCATATGTTTAAGTCCCACCCATCACTGGAATGCAACCCACCCCACACACAATAGCTTCTCTGAAATTGAAATTCAGCCCTCTGGCTTCAGAAGATACCTTAAAAGTAAAACAAAAACCACTTGATAAAAACACATTACAAGACTGGCAACTGGAATTTAGCCTAATGGCACAATCTTCATGTTAGCTGTGTGTTTTGTGAAATGAAAAATAAACAGTCTGCAAAGCAAAATCTTCTATTATGTCTTTTCTGCAGGTGGCCAACTGGCAGTCTATGGGATGGATTCAGCTCCCAAAGCAATTCATCTGAGCCCTGGCAACCCTACCAGATTTTAATCAAGGTGTGTATTGTTGTTTTTATTTAATGACTGTACAGTATATTAGTTCTCAAAAGAAAAACATATTTACCATTGTAAGTAGAAGCAATTCAGAAAGCCTGTTCTATATGATTACATTCTGTGTCTAAAGATTCAGTGATGTCTGATTGCACATGTTAAGCAAGCGTTAAATCCTCTTTCTTAGACCTGAGTGGTGCCAAATTTATGAGCATCCATGAAGAGACCACTTGGTATACCAAGACCTGGAATCTGAGACGGATTGACATTTTGTCCAACTGTTGGGGGTGGGTGGGCTCCCAAGCCCCTTTCTCTGACTTCATCAATCTTATATGCCCCTGGTCTGTGCAGAGACAGGTTCAGACCAGGAGATTTACAAGTCCCAGGGTGGTTTTGAGTGGCTGCTGTGCCTAGTGCTTTTCATTGTTATGGGCATTTTTAATTGAGTTGCATGGTTTTCCATTGTGTTTTATTTTAAGGTGGTGGTGATTCAATTGTGCTTGATATTGATAATACAATTGCTTCAAATTGTTTTTGTGTTATGTTCCATTGTTGCTTTTAACATATGGTGACCTTATGAATAAATTAGCTCCCAAAGGCTCTGCTCAGGTTTGCTGACTAAAGGCCATGATTTCCCTTCTTGATTTAATCAATCTTTATTAGATATCTCCCCTTTTCTACTGTCTTGTAGTTTTCTTAGCATTGTTGTCTGTTCCAGTGACTCCTCTCATGTCATAACAGCCTAAGTCAGTGTTGGTGAACCTATGGCACGGCTGCCAAAGGTAGCACTCAGAGCTCATTCTGTGGGCACCCGACATCACCCCTTCACAGCCACCTGTATACAGGTTCAATTACTGTATTGGCACTTTGTGAAAAATTAGAGGGTTTTGAATCACAGTTTGGGCACTCAGTCTCTAAAAGGTTCACCATCACTGGCCTAAAAGTTGTCTGTGAAGAGTCTCACTTATCCAGGTGAGGTTATCCGAACGTTGAGTCATGGCAACTGGACATCTTTTATTGTGAAATCGAAATGTTTCACTGCCCATCTAAGCTTGGATGAGCAGTGAAACATTTCGATCTCTCAGGAAAAGATGTCCAATTGCCATGACTCAAATGTCGAGGAACAACCTACGTTTTGTCATTTTCACGAGTCTTTCTGGAAGTTCATGGTATCTAACATTCTTTCTCCTCTGTATTTCAAATAACTCTCTTTCTCTCCCCCTCCACCCATATATTACCTTATTTACTAGTTACACTGCATGATGCATTGGGTCCCAAGTGGTGTGAAAGGCAGGGTATCAATCCCATAGATTTATACCCAAGTTGTGAGCCCAAGGAAGTCCTTTTGAACAGTAAACACCGTCTCTGTCCTGCATCTTCTTTCTTCTTAGTGAGTGAAACTTCAGAGAGGTGGCAGGGCCTCCTCCCCCTCAGGCCTCACAAGCCAGACGGGGCAGCTGAAGCAACCAAATTTACCCCATGAACTTGAATTCCCATTCTTGTTCTACATAATACTGATCCTAAGAACGGGAAAAGGGCAGTAACTCACTTGTGAAAGCTAACTACAGTACAGTAAAACCACTGAGTCAGTAGGTTTTATATAAAACGGTTGTCTTGTGTTTCAGCAGTTGATTCAATGTGTCTCTACTCTAGCTGGGACTAGCAATTGGATTTAGGTTGTGATCGGAGGTTTGTATTTGCTGCCATAGCCTAGTCACCGTGCCTCAAAGAAGTGAATATAAGCAATGAAAAACTTGACAAACCTGTCTTCATTTCTTTATTCAGTGTTCATTGTGGTCTTATGAAAGATGCACTTTTTATTATTGTTTGTAGCCTTCTTAAAAGTAATTACATCACTGTTAACACCAAAGACATGCAGAACAAATCAACCAAGCCAGATGATTTAACAGTATTTAACGCAGTGCCAGGCATCCGATGGGAAAAGGAGAAAAATGAAGAAAGAAAGGCAGACATAGAAAGCCTGGGGCAGGTCTACCTGCTGTACTTCATTATAACAGGCTAAATCAAGGGAAAGGAGGGTTTTGCTTTATGACTGTGACAGAATCAGCGTTACTAATCTCAGGGCTTGTTCCCACTGCCGGAATAAACTGGACTTTGGCCCAAATTCAAAACGTTTGTGGCAGTGTGTGCGTCGTCACCATGATGCTGACACCGCCAACGCCTTGGGATCTCCTCTACTGCTGCTGCTGCTGCTGCTGCTGTTGCCACCACCACCACCATCTCCTATCAGGTGGGCCCAATGGGGGGGGGGGGGAGTGCAGGCAGAAGGACTGAATGAATGAGTGATTGAGGAAGGGTCACCAGGCAGGCAAAGGAGCAAAGGGAGGCAACTGGATAGGGAAAGAGTGGATCAAAGGGGTGATCAGACACATGACGGGTGGACACCATTTTTTTTCCACCAAATGTGGCATTTTTATTATTGTTATAATTTTAATTTCTGCTATTTGGCTACAGAATTTTTTTAATTGGATGGGGCATTCATATGTATAGAATCAGCCCTAATGAATCAATTCCACTACATAGATGGACTTCTGGCAAGGGAGAAGAAAAACATGCTCTCTGCCAACAGTGCTCTTCATATCTACGTACTTCCTGTACACTCTAATATGTAAACTATTTTCTTTTTTAAGGAGAAGTTAGTAAAAAAGCAGGAATGTTGTTGTTAGTAGGATCGAATCCTCAGCCAGCCCCCTTGTACCTTGCGGTAAAACAGCTACTGCTTCCCCTCATTTTGCAACTTGTATGTAGTGAGATTCCCCCTTCAAGCCCCCAAAAGCTTCCTTGGCATTTTTTTTCCTGGAGGAAATGCTGAGCTGCACAGGATTTTTACCATTCCTGAGCAGAAGAGCATCTCTTCTGTGCTAGATTTACCTGGAAAGAGCAGGAAAAAACAAAGCTCTAAGATTGTTACAATTCCTGCACAGACTGGCAGCTTTGTTGAACGGGTTGCACTGGAAATGGCACTTCCTGTGCAGAACAATAGGAAAATGAAATGAAATTAGGAAACTGGGAAGTTTTAAGGGATGCAAAGGGGAAATCTTCACAGGACCTTCAGGATGTTAACCCTTGAAAAAAATCACAAAAGCCGAGAAATTGTATGATGAAATTGTCACATCTCAACTGAAGGCACATATATAGCACTCCCCATAATGTATGCAAAAAAAAATGTTGTTCTTTGCCATTATGTTTGTTGCAGAACCAATATAGCAGTGGTTCTCAACCTGTGGGTCCCCATATGTTCCTGGACTGCAATTCCCAGAACTCTTCGGCATTAGCTGAGCTGGCCAGGATTTCTGGGAGTTGCAGTCCAGGAACATCTGGGGACTCACAGGTTGAGAACCACTGCAATATAGGAATTGCTCACTGTTTGAAGGTCCCATATAAAAGTGGGTGCAAGTGTTTTTCCAAAAGAATACTGATCAGCACAATTTCTTTTTAACTAATTTGCCTGTTTATTTTGCACAAATGAAAATGTATGACTGACTGCCCAAATCCTAATAAAATACAATGGAACTTCACAATAATAGTCTTCCACACTTCGTTTCAATACTGCTTGAATCACATGGAGAGTTACTAGGAATAAAAGGAAAAGAAGCCAAGACCTCAAACTGCTCAACTTGTTCTGCCATTGATGAAATCTGGATAACGCCCTATATCATTATCACTGACAACAAAAGCAACCACAATAATTTATAAAAACTATTAAAAGTGCCTTGCAAATCAACTCGCTCAAGTTCCTCACTAGCAAAATGTTTTGCAATCACACTAGGAGTCTAAGGACCCCATCCTTCTAGTCTGCATGGAAATCCCAGATACATAACTCTCTGAAGGCTATTTAAAAAGCAAGGGGGGAGGGAGGCGGAAAGCAAGAAAAAAACCTAAGCTGATTGGTGGAGGAGGCAGATGTAACTCCATCTCTCTTGCTCTTGTGTTTCCCTGTTGATGTTGTAGGAAAAGGTTTCCCTTCTTCTGTGGCAAAACAGGCACTAAATGTTTTAGAACCTGAAGAGTGGGGTAACTGGTTGGTGGGTGTTTTTTTTAATGCACGTTGAAGGAGGGACTGGTGGCTACCTCTCTAAAAGTTCAGAAAGTAAACATCTCCCATGCCAAGGTTAGGCCATATATTCAGGGAGAGATGACTGTGTGAGCAGAGTAGAAATTCATTTTCAACTACTTCTAAACATGGTTATTTTCATCTAACAAATGTATATATTATCTCTTCCTACCCATCTATCTGCTAGGCAGCCATACTAGCGCTGGAGTCCCTACCTGCTGAATTGGTGCCACTTTCACAAAATTATGGCATGGCTGGTATAAAGATGACTCTGGAGGCCTGTGCAGATAAGGCTTTCTGTGTGACATCACTCTAACTAGGAAGTTTAAGACACAGGGCTGTTAAAATTTGGAGGTACAGAATTTGGCTGACAGGAAGCAGGTACGTTGCCTCCAGCTCCAATCCTCCTCTCTGGGCAGAAGGAAATAGAAACAGGCTCAGTGTAAAACTATTTTAATGGCTGTTGCACAATCGGACCCAGGCATGCCTCCCCATTCCTCCCTCCTCTCCCAATATGTGACAATAATATGTGACTTAAATTTAGCCAGTAAAGCACCCAGTTGCTATGTAGTTATGATCTGTAATTCCCATGGGGAATCAGGCCTGGTGTTTGAGAAATAGCGTAATTAATGCCCTGTGAAGAGGCTGATCACCAGAAAGTTTCACATCAAATGACAAATTCGCTTCAGCAACTTTGAAAGAGTTGGTTAAAGGAGTTTTCAGACAGATGACGGGAGGACACCATTTTTTTCAGCAAGCATGGCATTTTTATTATTGCTATTATTTTATGCTTGTGTGATCTCACAAGTAGAGATGGGCACGAATTGAAAAAATGACGTTTCGGTTTTTCATTTTTCATTGCGGGTCCATTTCGGTTCGTTTTTGTTTTTCGTGAATTTTTTGAAAAAAAATTTGTTTCTTTTTTGTTTTTTCATTTTTCGTTTTTACTCCCTTTTTGTGCAACTAAAAGCATTTCTGCACACGGACGTTCCCCAACGCCCCAGACCAGAGAGAAAACACTAAAAAAATGATGCTGCCAGAGACACAGAATAGACTAGGTACGCAGGGAGGCTGCAAAGGCAGCGGCGGGCGTTGCCCAGGGTGTAAGGCAGCCGCAGAGTGACTGCACTGCGGAGCAGGGGAGGGTACTCACCGAGAGGTACGCATGCACACAGGGAGGCTGCAAGAGAAATCTCTTCTTTCTCTCCCCTAAGAGCCAGGCTGTAGCCAGCAGGAACACAGAGACACACACCTGCCTGGCTGGCCTAAAGTAACGAGTCGCAGAGACAGCAATCCCACCCTAACTCCCACCGCAGACTGCAAGGAGGATGGGAGCTGCCAAAGCTTTTTATGCCCTCTGTGGCTGCCACACCTACCCAGTCTGCAACCTGGGCATGCTATTGGTTGAAATTATTCAAGAATTTACATGATTCCCATCACATGGCTTGCATCCATCTTGTGGCTGGAATCCATTTTGTGTCATCCTTAAAAGAAAAAAAAATACATCACGATGGGAGAAAGACAAAAACAAATGTTTTAAGGACCGCAACCCCCTAGAAGGTAATAATTTCAAATAATTATCACTGTGTTTTTACGGATGTCCAGGGCGTTTTAATACCCAAGAAATCAATATTAGGCATCTGGGAGCCATTTTGGGTCGATGTCTCCTAACTCCCCTTAAAGGAAAAAAATACAGCGATCTGAGAAAAGACATAAATGCACGTTTTAAGGACCCCCAACCCCCCTGGTAGGTATTATCAGGCAGAATAAATAATTATTGCTGGGTTTTTATGGATGTTCAGGACGTTTTTTAACATTTCAAAACAGCTCATTTCATTGTGCGTTGCCATTAATGAAAACGAAACATAACGAACCTAATTTTCATGGTTCTGTTCGGTTCGTTCTAATTTCATCACAATTTTCGTTATTCGTTTCATTACGAATAATGGCTTTTTTTTTCATTTCGTGCCCATCTCAAGATGGAAAGACCATGAAGCTTGGATGAAATGTATCTCCACAAAGTATAGTCAAGAGAACTAAAGCTTTCCTCTGCCCCTTCCTTCTAACTTCATTTCCCCTTGCTCTCTCTCTCTCTCTCTCCTTTTGTTACCCCAATGATCTTTGCACTTTACAGCCCCAATAAAACTGACCCTCTCCTGAGTTAATTGTAAAGCTGGAGGCCTTGTTTTTCTTCTACCTTTTTTCTTCTACCTTTTTTCTTTTTGTCTTCAGCAAGAAGACAGGCATGCCACTGCATGTGGGTCTTTGTGACCACAAAAGCCGCCTTTGTCCAGGTGAGTGGGAAAGGCAGGGCAGGGAAGAAATGCCTGAAATCTTATGAGAAGGAGCCTCACTCAGCAATTTGGATATTACTCAACTTATCATTTGGCTCCCTTAGCCTTTGCAATCAGTTGCTATAAATGGTTCATCACAAGCCTATTCCTTGTTAGATCTCAAAGAAAACCTCTGAAGATCTAGGTCCTTTCAGTTTAATGGGCTCCTCCTTTTGCAACTAATTCTGCCCCCCCCCCATCAAATTGCAGGGAAGTGGATTAGCTGAAATGCCTGGAGGACTGAGAACCACTGATTTTGCTCCCTACTGTTGCTCATCAAGCTTGTGAAATCAACCAGAACTGGGCAGGGTGCTTGAACCTTCGATATGATTAATCCATCCCTCAGGGAAGGGTTTGCTCCTGTCAGTATAAAGGAAGAAGCAGTGAAGCCTATGCTGAAGAAACCTAGCTTAAATCAAATTGATACTAATAATTATTGTCTAATGCCAATAATTAGCTATTGTTGTGTGACAGTTTGTGGTGGCTTCCCTACTCCAGCCTGTCTCAGACAATGCTGATTTTTAAAATATCCACTCCAAACAAGAATCTGTCCTGGTTTTAGAACATAAACAAATGTAGTCACCATGGCAGGTAAGGATACGTAAGTTTCCCTGGTCGTCACAACAGGTTTCAGTACTATTGGAAAGCAGTAGCCTTCTGGTCTATAATGTCTTTGTACTACAGTGATTCCATGCTGCTTTCATGAATGGTCCCAGGGAGGATGTCTGATTGGTTCTGCTGCAGACAATAATCAAAGACCTGTGTGGCCATCTTCCTGTCCTCTTTTCAGGACTTGAATCTGTTTGGCTGGCAGGTGCTTCTGGGAAAAAACCCTGAAGTGATGCATTTCACGTATAGGCTTGATCTCAAGTTATTTGAAGAAACAGTTGAACCTATATCAGGCTGCCTGCACTGTGAGATCAACAGCAAAGTCCCATCTCATGTGTCCCCTTGCCAAGGGTGGTCAGGAGGACATTCTCAATGGTGGCCTGACCCAGGCTGTGTCAGCTTCCAGAATCCCTTCCCACAAGCAGTATGGACGTTGACTAAAGAATGTGGTAATGACCATATGAAAGGGCAATTTTTCAACATTGTGCAGACTTCTTTAATATTCTGCTATATTGTACAATAGGGACCCTTGTGGTGCAATGGTTAACCTGCAGTTCTGCAGTAAAGATTCTACTCACAACCTGAATTTGATCTCAATGGGCTCAAGTAGCTGGCTCTAAGCAAAGTCAGCCTTCCATTCTTCTGTGGTCAGCAAACTGAATACTCAGCTTCCTGCAGGGGCAATATCTAGCCTAGGTAATTAAATTGTAAACCTCCCAAAAAGCACTTTAAGTGTTCTGGGGCATATTAGCATCACACTTGGCTTGGCTTTTTTGCTTCATTCACCAGATGAGCCTAATGAAAGCTCTGAAGACCCACATCTTTTTGCTTCCCTCTTCCTCCTTAAGCTTGGGAGGCTCCAACTATTACAATTAATTTCCATAGTGTTGTTGATTTTTTAAAATTAAATTTGATTTCTTATACACTGTTTTATCTAGTATGCCACCAGGGAATAAGTTACACGCTTAAGAAGCAGTGCAATTTTTGAAATGGGTTAATAAATAGCAGGAGCAAAAGAAAAATATTTTGAAATGAAAGGTGAGGCAAAATGATACAAAGCAAAGCAAAACTGTCATTCTTCTTTAGGGAAGAGTTTGCATTGCTAGTTTGGTCACAGGCCAGGTGAAAAGATTGGTGTATCATGGCTTTTCATACATACAGCACAGTCTTGGGAACAATATTAGGCTTTCCACACACTCAACTAAGTTTCCAGTGTGTGTATTTATACAGCATTTCTTTTGAAAAGTCTATGGCTCTGAAACTGTAAGATGTGTTTAGCTGTCAATGACCAAGGCATCAGCCATCAGCAACCAAGGGATCAGTAATGGATTAAGTTTCCTCTGGTGAAGACGCTTTGATATTTCTAATGTCAACTCAAGCCTCTGATAAAGACATTATCAGATAAAGAAGCAAATAACAGCCCCCTTTAGTTTGTTTGTTTTAAATTTCTTTTATACAAGGGTTGGTCCCTATTCTCAAGTCTGAATAGAAGGTGTGCAGTCTGTGGAAGTGTGTAGCTTACTTAGTTTTGACACATTAACCTTCAAGAAAATGAGGAATCCCACTGAGTTTACAGGAGCCAAATTCTTATTAGTACAGATAATGTTCAAATCAGTGTCAACCCATTCTCCACTGGATTTATCAGAACAGGTGGTGTCTTGTTATGATACATTCATCCAGGAATGGATGCGGGAGTTTGGTGCCTGATCCATCCACGATAAAGGAAAATCCACGAAATGCAGATGCCTGAGTAAACTGACCTTGGGCTGCTCCTGCAGGCTGCGTTTCCAAAGAGAGGTTTTTAACCCCCTCCTGACACCTCAGGAAACCTTGCTGCCAGGAGCTCAAGGTCTGTTTGCTGAGGTGTCAGGAGGGGATTAAAAAACTCTCTTTGCAAGCACAGCTGGCAGGAGCAGCCCCAGGTCTGTTTGCTGAGGTACCAGGAGGGGGTTAAAAACCTCTTTGGAAGCCTGCTTTTCTCAAGAAAAAAACCACCATATACTGAGACTGTAATATATGAACCGCGTTGTGGTGGGGGACTACTGTAGTAACTGAATCATAAACTACAATGGGAAGCTTTTTCCTTATGGCTAATAATGCTTAGAGGCAGACATTTTCATGGATATCATACCTGTCATTGTTATATCAAGTCATAACTGATGCCTGTACTGCAGGTACAACTGTGCTCACGACCTGGGGTTCAATCCCAGGGAGCAGGCTCGAGGTTCACTCAGCCTTCCACCCTTCTGATGTCGGTGAAATGAGTACTCAGCTTGCTGGGGGGGGGGGGGGCAATGTGTAGCCTGCATACTGTAATTAAAACTGTAAACTGCCCAGAGACTACTTGAAGTGATATGGGACAGTATATAAGCAGAACGCTTTGCTTTGCTTTGTTTTTTAAATGAGAAGTTTTAAGGAAGGGTTAAAGAACCAGGTCCAGGCACCCTGTGAGTTCCCACGTGGAAATCAACCCCTGGTCTCCTGAGTCTTATCCACTGACTACGCACACACCACCTCCAATTTCTTCTCTGTGCTACTCTAGGAGCACTAGGCACCAAGGAACCAGCCCAGTACTTTTACCAAATTCACAACTGTTTTTTCATCCCAGGATGCATTTGTAGATGTCATGATTCTTGCCTACTGATGAGTAACTCATTCAATTTGTAGTTTATATTCTGGGTGAAGTTCCAATGCAGATTTCTTGGCTAAATCATCTGGTCAACTTTTTGGACTTATTTGCTTCTTCTCTGCTACCAAGAGATCAATGAAAATGGTCCCTCATTGTTAGCTTTAACAAGCTAGCAAAAACAAAACAAAACAATAGGCTCCCATCATCGTTCCTTGTGATTTGCTTACTATCTGCTTTATTCCTGTATTAGGCCTGGTACAGTATATTACAGAAAGAAACCCAATATTAAGACTCAAATATAATCAGTCAATCCAGTGCTTTAAGCTTTGGGTATCCTGCTTCTTTGAGGGATGGAATACATGACCCTTGTGATGCCTTGCAAATCTAAAATTCTCTGGTTCTCTCATTTTCCCACGTCTTAACTTTAGCTTTACCCAATGAACCATGATGAAGAGTTCTAGAGAAATCAAAAGGTTGCAAATGTTGGGAGACTTTAGGTGTTTTTTTTTCCTATTTAGCTAAACACAAATTCTGACTTTCGTTTAGGCAACTCTTTCATGGAACAAGTGGTTTTAATTTGGATAGGGTGGAGTAATTTTGAAAGTTTTGTACTTTAAGAGGGCCTTCTTAGTGGCTTTTGAACTCCCTGCCAAGAGAGTTAAGGTTTGCATTCTCCCTGCTTTTCTTCTAGCAGCAGGTGAAAACCCATTTTTTTCAGGCAGCCTTTTGGAAATTAAGCACCTCAATCAATAGTATTTTATACTAGTAGTATTTTATACTATACTGCCTTTTCTGGCAGAGCAGCAGAGAGGAAGCAGGTGGTGAGAGGAACAACCAAAAGGCAAGCTAACTTCCTGTTCTTGCAGGAGCAATGGGCGGAGTTTTAGCTTTAAATACTTGCTCCCAGCAGCCCCTCAGTCCTTTTCTGGCCAGTAGAGAGGAAGCTGGTGAGAGGAGCACACGGCCAAAGAGAGAGCTAACTTCCTGTTTTGCAGGAGCAAGCATGAGACTAGCTTTAAATACTTGCTCCCAGCAGCCCCTCAGTCCTTTTCTGGCAGAGCAGCAGAGAGGAAGCAGGTGGTGAGAGGAGCACACGGCCAAAGGGCAGAGAGCTAACCCTGTTCTTGCAGGAGCAAGGGGGGAGTTTTACACTTTCTCCAGCAGCACGCGCCTGACGGCGCTGTGCAAACTGGAAAAAAAAACCCTTATAATTTCTTCTGGGTATATCTAAAGCCAAGCTACTCAATCCCCTACACACATTTGAAGTTAGCACTGGAAACCGCCTGTCAGATTGCAGTTCACCAGAGGTGCTTTAGCAGGGTTAGATTTTCAATAAACAACAAAAGAAGTAAAGAGTCGCTAGATTAAAAAAAAATTAGTGCAAGTTTACATTTTTGTTCAATACATTTTCTGCACTTGTTAAAATTTGCAGGGAGCAGTGTAGTTACCTGCAGTACTTGTGCCATGTTTGTTATGGACAGAGCGTGTGCAGAACTACATCTGCTGCAAGTGCAAGCTGGTGGCGCTATTGGAAGAGAAGGTCCAGCAACTGGAGGCTCGCATATCCGACCAGCAACATATTAAGGAGCTTGAGCGGTTCCAGGACAGAGCGGAACAGACTACCAGGTCCAAGAGGTTTTAGGGCAAACTTCAGAGGAGGAAGTCACTCCCGCAACTCAGGAGGTGGAGGTGACCAAAGGAGTAGTAATCATTTTCAGAGAGTCTCATCTTGCACAATCAGTTTTCTTTCCCTCAGTCATCACACATAGAGGAAGAATCTTTCTCTCCCTCATCACTATTGATGACCAGAGATCAGGTACATGTTACTGACCAGGTGCAGGAGAGAACTCATTGTACTAGGGGATTCTATAATTAGGCAATATGGAGGGATGGATTTGTGAGGAGCATGATAACCGTATGGTCACTTGCCTGCCGGGTGCAAAGGTTGAGACATCACCAGAAATATAGATAGCTTGTTAGAGAGAACTGGGAAGGAGCCTGGTCTGGTACACGTCGGTACCAATGATGTCGGGAAGGCCAAGCGGTCAGTCTTGGAAGCCAAATTCAGGTTGCTAGGTAGAAGATTGAAGACCCGGGCTTCCAACACATTTTCAGAAGTGCTCTGTTCCTCGAGGACCGCCACAGGCATAACTCAGAAGCCTCAATGCGTGGAGAGGCGATGGTGTCGACAGATTTAGATTTGTCAGGAACTGGAGCCCATTTTGGGACAAGCCAAACTTTCAGGAGGGATGGGTTACACTTGAAATGATGGGACATTTGCCATTTCAAAAAGGCAGCCAGCATTCCCCCTGATAACTGGGGAAAGCCGACAGGAGCTGGTGGCATCTTCGGAACACCTCATCTCGGGGAATGAGGTTGGAGAGGGTACCAATCACATAGAGAAACATAGCAGGTATAGGTATTAGCACCGGGAAATAACGGAATGTGAGAGTTCATCTACTGAAAATAAAAGCTGTGGGGCGAATAGAACAAGGCAGCAGCTGTTGTTGCGGGACCCACTTACAGGTGCTTCTACGCCAATGCTCGAAGCCTCCGAGCAAAGATGGGAGAACTTGAACACAGCTAGGGATAACATTGATATAATAGCCATAACAGAAAATGGTGGAATGCGGAGAACCATTGGGATACAGCAATCCCAGCCTATAAACTCTATAGAAGAGATTTCCGGAGGAGTGGCCATCTATGTCAAAGAAGGGGTAAAATCCCATAATGGAGATTGACAGAGGGTCTGACTCCACCATAGAATCACTGTGGGTTAAACTACCCCTCCAAGGAGTGTGTAATCATTGGAGTTTCTATCGTCAGCAGATCAGAAACTTGAGGGGGACCTTGAAATGAGGAGAGAAATCATGGAAGTGGCTAAAAGGGATAGGATAGTAATCATGGGAGACTTCAATTATCCCCACATTGACTGGGCCAATGCGAGCTCCGGGCAAGAAAGAGAAACTGGGTTTCTCGACTTGCTGAATGACTGTGCCTTAGAGCAACTTGTCACGGAGCCCACCCGAGAGCAGGCAACTCTGGATCTAATATTGTGTGATACTCAGGACCTGGTCAGAGGTGTGAATGTCACTGAGCCTCTGGGGACAGTGACCATGCTGCTATTACCTTTGCCATGCATGTCGGAGGAAGAGTGTCAACCAAATCAGACATAAAAACCCTTGATTTTCGAAGGGCAAACTTCCCTCAGATGAGGAAACTAGTTAGAGAGAAACTGAAGGGGAAGGTTTCCAATCTCTTCAGAGTGGATGGAGCCTGTTTAAAACAACAATAATAGAGGCCCAGCACAATGTATAGGCAAAGAAAAAAGGCTCATTTAAGTCCAAGAGGACACCGGCATGGTTAACGAGTGGAGTTAGAGAGGCTCTAAAGCGCAAGGAGAGGTCCTTCTGTAAATGGAAATCCTCCCCAAATGAGGAAAATAAAAAGGATCACAAACTCTGGCAAAAGAAATGTAAGAAGATGATAAGGGAGGCAAAGAAAGACTTTGAGGAACGAATGGCTAGCAATATAAAGGGTAATAATAAAAGCTTCTTTAAATATGTTAGAAGTAGAAAACCTGCCAGAGAACCAGTTGGCCCTCTGGATGGTGAGGGAGGAAAAGGGGAGGTTAAGGAAGACTTGGACATTGCAGAGAAATTGAATGAGTTCTTTGCGTCTGTCTTCACGACAGAGGACCTTGAGCGGATTCCGCTGCCTGAGCCGCCCCTCTTGACTAAAGAATTAAATCAAATACAGGTTAAAAGAGAGGAGGTTTTAGGACTAATTGATAAATTGAGGATTAACAAGTCACCTGGCCCAGATGGCTCCACCCAAGGGTTATTAGAGAACTGAGAAATGAAATTGCAGATCTCTTAACGGTTATATGCAACTTGTCTCTTAAAACGGCCACAGTGCCGGAGGACTGGAGGATAGCAGATGTCACACCAATTTTTAAAAAAGGAAGGAGGGGGAACCCAGGAAACTACAGGCCGGTTAGCCTTACATCTGTCCCAGGGAAGATGGTGGAAAGCCTCATCCAAGAGAAAATCTTAAAACACATAAAAGAACAAACCTTGCTGAGAGAAAATCAGCATGGCTTCTGTAAGGGTAAATCTTGTCTGACAAACCTCTTAGAATTTTTTGAAAAGGTCAACAGGCACGTGGATTTGGGTGAACCGGTTGATTAGTCTATCTGGATTTTCAAAAGGCTTTTGACACAGTCCCTCACCAAAGGCTGCTGAGAAAATTGCACAGTCAGGGGATAAGAGGGCAGGTCCTCTTATGGATTGAGAACTGGTTGAGATTGGAAACAAAGCCAGGTGTCAATGGGAAATTTTCACAATGGAGAGAAGTGAAAAGCGGTGTGCCCCCTTGTCCTGGGACCGGTCTTTTCAATCTGTTCATAAATGACCTGGAGACAGGGATAAACAGTGAGGTGGCCAAGTTTGCCGATGACACAAAACTTTTCCGTGTGGTAAAAACCAGAGAAGATTGTGAAGAGCTCCAGAAGGATCTCTCCAAACTGGGGGAATGGGCTGAGAAATGGCAAATGCGTTTTAATGCAACTAAATGTAAAGTAATGCATATTGAGGCTCCAAAACTTCATCTATCAACTCATGGGCTCTGAGTTATCCGTGACGGATCAGGAAAGAGATCTTGGTGTTTGGTGGACAGCTCCATGAAGGTGTCTCCCCAATGTGTTCAGCGGTGAAGAAGGCCAATTCCATGCTAGGGATTATCAAAAAGGGGATTGAAAATAAAACAGCCAACATTGTAATGCCATTATACAAAACAATAGTAAGGCCCCACCTGGAGTATTGTGTACAATTCTGGTCACCTTCATCTCAAGAAAGACATAGTGGAACTGGAAAAGGTGCAGAAGAGAGCGACTAAAATGATTACTGGATTGGCGCACCTCCCTTATGAAGAAAGGCTAAAACATTTGGGCCTCTTTAGTCTGGACAAAAAGGCGATTGAGGGGGGATATGATTGAGACATACAAAATAATGCAGGGTAAGAGTTCCCCATAGAGGGAAGCTCTTCTCCCATCTCCCAAAATACCAGAACTAGGGGACATACACTCAAATTGAGGGCTGGGAGAGTAAGAACTGACAAAAGAAAGTATTTTTTCACCCAGCGCGTTGCCTGTTATGGAACTCCCTGCCAGTGGTGGGCTCTGACCTGGATGCCTTCAAAAGGGGATTGCAGATTCCTGGAGGAAAAGTCCATCACAGGTTACAAACCATGATGGAGATGTGTAACCTCCAGGGTTTAAACCAGGGTACTTCAAGGGCCAGATGCAGGAGAGTGGTATCAGGAGACAGATATCTAGTCTCATGCTCTCCCAAACACATCTGGTGGGGCCGCTGTGAGATACAGGAAGCTGGACTAGATGGGCCCTTGGCCTGATCCAGCATGGCTCTTCTTATGTTCTTATGTTCTTATGTTCTTATATACAATGTCCTCGCTGTGTTTTTTAAAAGATAAATTATTGTTACTGTGTTTCATGAAATATTTTGATGTGTTCAAACTTTAATATTAATAAAAAATCACTGTGTGCCATTGAGTCAATTCTGACTAACCCTTTTCAGGGCTTTCTAGGTAGAGAATACTCAGAAGCGGTTTGCCATTCCCTTCTCCTGAGGCACTTTCCCAAGGCCACACAGTCTTCTCTGGAGGAAGAAACAAGAGGGAATTGAACATCCAACCTCTAGCTTCGTAACCCAATACCTAGCCCACTGAGCTACCAAATCATAATATTATAACAATCGCATGTATGTATGTATGTATGTATGTATGTATGTATGCATGCATGCAAATAAATAAATAAATAAATAAATAAATAAATAAATAATAAAACAAGTTTTTACTGCTGCTGAATGTTATAAACTGTTTTGCAAGGATTTATTCTAAAAGGTGGCATAAATAAATAAAGTACATAAGAACATAAGAACATAAGCAGAGCCATGCTGGATCAGGCCAAAGGCCCATCTAGTCCAGCTTCCTGTATCTCACAGCGGCCCCACCAGATGTGTTTGGGAGCGCATGAGATTAGATATCTGTCTCCTGATACCACTCTCCTGCATCTGGCCCTTGAAGTACCCTGGTTTAAACCCTGGAGGTTACACATCTCAATCATGGTTTGTAACCTGTGATGGACTTTTCCTCCAGGAATCTGTCCAATCCCCTTTTGAAGGCATCCAGGTCAGATGCCATCACCACATTGTGTGGCAGGGAGTTCTCTAGACTTACAACGCGCTGGGTGAAAAAATATTTTCTTTTGTCAGTTCTCACTCTCCCAGCCCTCAATTTGAGTGTATGTCCCCTAGTTCTGGTATTTTGGGAGAGGGAGAAGAGCTTCCCTCGATCCACTTTACTCATACCCCGCATTATTTTGTATGTCTCAATCATATCCCCAAATGTTTTAGCCTTTCTTCATAAGGGAGGTGCCCCAGCCCAGTAATCATTTTAGTCGCTCTCTTCTTCACCTTTTCCAGTTCCACTATGTCTTTCTTGAGATGCAGTGACCAGAATTGTACACAATACTCCAGGTGGGGCCTTACTATTGTTTTGTATAATGGCATTATAATGTTGGCTGTTTTATTTTCAATCCCCTTTTTGATAATCCCTAGCATGGAATTGGCCTTCTTCACCACTGCCACACATTGGGGAGACACCTTCATGGAGCTGTCCACCAACACACCAAGATCTCTTTCCTGATCTGTCACGGATAACTCAGAGCCCATGAGTTGATAGATGAAGTTTGGATTTTTGCCCCAATATGCATTACTTTACATTTGGTTACATTAAAACGCATTTGCCATTTCTCAGCCCATTCCCCCAGTTTGGAGAGATCCTTCTGGAGCTCTTCACAATCTTCTCTGGTTTTTACCACACGGAAAAGTTTTGTGTCATCGGCAAACTTGGCCACCTCACTGCTTATCCCTGTCTCCAGGTCATTTATGAACAGATTGAAAAGCACCGGTCCCAAGACAGAGCCCTGGGGCACACCGCTTTTCACTTCTCTCCATTGTGAAAATTTCCCATTGACACCTACTCTTTGTTTCCGGGATCTCAACCAGTTCTCAACCCATAAGAGGACCTGCCCTCTTATCCCCTGACTGTGCAATTTTCTCAGCAGCCTTTGGTGAGGGACTGTGTCAAAAGCCTTTTGAAAATCCTTAGACTATATCAACCGGTTCACCCAAATCCACGTGCCTGTTGACCTTTTCAAAAAATTCTAAGAGGTTTGTCAGACAAGATTTACCCTTACAGAAGCCATGCTGATTTTCTCTCAGCAAGGTTTGTTCTTTTATGTTTTTAAGATTTTCTCTTGGATGAGGCTTTCCACCATCCCCTGGGACAGATGTAAGGCTAACCGGCCTGTAGTTTCCTGGGTCCCCCCTCCTTCCTTTTTTAAAAATTGGTGTGACATCTGCTATCCTCCAGTCCTCCAGCACTGTGGCCGTTTTAAGAGACAAGTTGCATACAACCGTTAAGAGATCTGCAATTTCATTTCTCAGTTCCCTAATAACCCTTGGGTGGATGCCATCTGGGCCAGGTGACTTGTTAATCCTCAATTTATCAATTAGTCCTAAAACCTCCTCTCTTTTAACCTGTATTTGATTTAATTCTTTAGTCAAGAGGGGCGGCTCAGGCAGCGGAATCCGCTCAAGGTCCTCTGTCGTGAAGACAGACGCAAATAACTCATTCAATTTCTCTGCAATGTCCAAGTCTTCCTTAACCTCCCCCTTTCCTCCCTCACCATCCAGAGGGCCAACTGGTTCTCTGGCAGGTTTTCTACTTCTAACATATTCAAAGAAGCTTTTATTATTACCCTTTATATTGCTAGCCATTCGTTCCTCAAAGTCTTTCTTTGCCTCCCTTATCATCTTCTTACATTTCTTTTGCCAGAGTTTGTGATCCTTTTTATTTTCCTCATTTGGGGAGGATTTCCATTTACAGAAGGACCTCTCCTTGCGCTTTAGAGCCTCTTTAACTCCACTCGTTAACCATGCCGTTGTCCTCTTGGACTTAAATGAGCTCTTCTTTCTTTGTGGTATGCACTTCTGCTGGGCCTCTATTATTGTTGTTTTAAACAGGCTCCATGCACTCTGAAGAGATTGGATTCTTCTAACCTCCCCCCCTTCAGTTTCTCTCTAACTAGTTTCCTCATCTGAGGGAAGTTTGCCCTTCGAAAATCAAGGGTTTTTATGTCTGATTTGGTTGACACTCTTCCTCCGACATGCATGGCAAAGGTAATAGCAGCATGGTCACTGTTCCCCAGAGGCTCAGTGACATTCACACCTCTGACCAGGTCCTGAGTATCACACAATATTAGATCCAGAGTTGCCTGTTCTCAGGTGGGCTCCGTGACAAGTTGCTCTAAGGCACACTCATTCAGCAAGTCGAGAAACCCAGTTTCTCTTTCTTGCCCGGAGCTCGTATTGGCCCAGTCAATGTGGGGATAATTGAAGTCCCCCATGATTACAATCCTATCCCTTTTAGCCACTTCCATGATTTCTCTCCTCATTTCAAGGTCCCCCTCAAGTTTCTGATCTGGTGGACGATAGAATACTCCAACGATCACATCACTCCTTGGACCTGGTAGTTTAACCCACAGTGATTCTATGGTGGAGTCAGACCCTCTGTCAATCTCCATTCTGCTGGATTTTACCCCTTCTTTGACATAGATGGCCACTCCTCCTCCAACCCGCCCCCCTCTATCTCTTCTATAGAGTTTATAGCCTGGGATTGCTGTATCCCACTGGTTCTCCGCATTCCACCAGGTTTCTGTTATGGCTATTATATCAATGTTATCCCTAGCTGCCAAATGTTCAAGTTCTCCCATCTTTGCTCGGAGGCTTCGAGCATTGGCGTAGAAGCACCTGTATAGTGGGTCCCGCAACAACAGCTGCTGCCTTGTTCTATTCGCCCCACAGCTTTTATTTTCAGTAGATGAACTGTCACATTCCGTTATTCTCCCGGTGCTAATACCTATACCTGCTATGTCTTCTCTATGTGATTCTCTACCCTCTCCAACCTCATTCCCCGAGGATGAGGTGTTCCGAACCAGATGCCACTCAGCTCCTGTCGGCTTTCCCCCACTTATCAGTTTAAAAGCTGCTGTGCTGCCTTTTTGAGGTTGAGTGCCAGCAATCTGGTCCCATCATGATTCAAGTGCAACCCATCCCTCCTGAACAGGTTTGGCTTGTCCCAAAATGTTCTCCAGTTCCTGACAAATCTAAAGCCCTCCTCTTGACACCATCGCCTCATCCACGCATTGAGGCTTCTGAGTTCTGCCTATCTGGCGGGTCCTGCACGAGGAACAGGTAGCACTTCTGAAAATGCTACCTTGGAAGCCCGGGTCTTCAATCTTCTACCTAGCAACCTGAATTTGGCTTCCAAGACTGACTGCTTGGCCTTCCCGACATCATTGGTACCGACGTGTACCATGACCACTGGCTCCTTCCCAGTTCTCTCTAACAAGCTATCTATATTTCTGGTGATGTCTGCAACCTTTGCACCCGGCAGGCAAGTGACCATACGGTTATCATGCTCCTCACAAATCCATCCCTCCGTATTTCTAATTATAGAATCCCCTAGTACAATGAGCTTCTCTCCTGCAGCCTGGTCATCAACATGTACCTGATCTTGTATCTCATCAATAGTGATGAGGGAGAGATCCTCCGGTGGAACCAATTCTTCCTCTATGTGTGCCTCATGAGGTGTGCTGAGGGAAAGAGCTTCAAACTGATTGTGCAAGATGAGACTCTCTGAGCGATGCCTTGGCCTTCTACTCCTTTGAGTCACATTCCTCCACCCATCCACCTCCTGAGTTGCGGGAGTGACTTCCTCATCTGAAGTTTGCCCTGTCTCCTCTTGGACCTGAGTAGTCTGTTCCGCTCTGTCCAGGAACCGCTCAAGCTCCTTAATATGTTGCTGGTCAGATATGCGAGCCTCCAGCTGCTGGACCTTCTCTTCCAATAGCGCCACCAGCTTGCACTTGCAAGCTGGAAGACATAAGTACATTATGTCTTCCATACATGTTGTTTTTCCTTCTGCAAACACTGGTGGAGCACATACAGTCTGGATACAGCAAACATGTATGCAAAGTGTAGAGCAGTTCTCAGCCTGTTTGTCAGGCTCTTCTCTGCAGTGGCACGAAAGTCCCTACAAAAGGGGGAACAGGTGAGCAGAAAAGCAACAAACCCTTTACACTACTCAACACTAGCAGTATAGTTAAAAAACACCCATCCGTATGTATTCATGTGCTTCCATCTTACTCCACCCAGCCCACAATTAGATACCCTGTAGACCCTATAAAAGGTGTGGGTGTGCTCTTGGAGATGAGGAATCACTTGCTCACCAACTGTGAACATTTTTATATTTGAACTGTATATATGTTGAAGGTTCTTTGCAAGAAATGTGAGCCCCATAGAGTAAACAAGGAGGGTGAGGTTTTGTGTTCCTACCAGAAAAACTGAGCCCTGTAGCAATAAGAGGAATAAATGGAGACATTAGCAGATTAGATAGCAGACAGGTTGCCTGAAGAAATGTTGCTGCTCCTTTGCATGAAGATGCCTGCCTGAATGTGCACAAGTTAGTCCTGGGAGAATTTCCAGCAGATTAGGGTCTTTCCATCTCAGTAGGATAGAAGGAACACACAAAGACCACTCCTCCCAGCTCAGACACAAAAGAGATCCGTATAGCAATTGCAGACAGTGGAATGGGGCACTGTGTTAATTAATAGGTCTCTCCAAGGGGAGGAGACACTCATTAGGCCCATTAGAAAGCAACCAAGCTTGGACGACATTGGCAATTACAGACCAATATCCCTTTTATGAACAAGGTCATGGAAAGGGCGGTTGGCAATTAGCTTCAGGTGCTTCTAGATGAAACTGATGCGCTCAATCCATTCCAGTTCAGGTTCAGGCCATACCATAGCATGGAGACAGCTTTGGTCACCCTGAAAGATGACCTTCTGAGAGATACCAATGGAAGCAAAGTGTCATGTTCCATCTCTCCTTTTCACCATCTGCCATGGATGCTGTCCTGTCCCTTGAGTGCTGCCTGGGAGCTGTTCTGGAGTGGATAGGGGCAAACTGACTGAGTTTGAAACCAGATAATATAGAAGTCCTGCAAGTGGTGTCTGTGGGGAAACTCTCTCTTTTTTGGGTGACTAATTCTCCCCGCTAAAGTTGAGGCCTGCAGCTTGGGTGTCCTTCTTGACCCAGTGTTGTCTATGGAATCTCAGATAGCATCTGTGGTCCACTCAACCTGCATCCATCTTTGGCGTATTGTTCAGACATGTCCCTACCTGGATACCAGGGCCCACACTATGCTGATCCATGCATTGGTAATCTCGAGATTATACTACAGTACTGCCATGATCTCTATATGGGGCTGCCTATGAGACTGATGTGAAAGCTTCAATTGGCCATACTATTGACTAGGGTGAGAAATCACCAACATATTTCCTCCACTCTTGCCATCTTACACTGGCTACTAGTCCACTTCCACATGACTTCAAAGTGATGATGAGAACATATAAAGCCCTAAATGGTTTAAGACCTCAGTACCTGTCAGAGTGTCTTCTTCCACTGACAACTGCCTATGTTACCTGTTCCTCCCAGGCAGGGTACTTCAGGGCTCCAATCCTGAGGGAGGCCCAGAAACAGAAAACTAAGAACTGGACCTTCTTGGGGGTAGCCCCTTGCCTCTGGAACTCTCTACATCCCAAAATATGCCTGGCCCGCTCACTGCGAACATTTACACAGATGTCAAAAGCTTGTCTATATGGAGGCTTTCCCTGAGTCTGGGGCATAGCTCCCAGCGGTATACCTCATGACCTAATATTTTCTGCCACCACCTTTTTATCAATTGTTTATTTTTATTGTTTTACCTATTTTGTTTGTGTTTATTTTACTGTTTTTGTTGTGAGTGGCCTTGTAGATTTTATTTATTTATTTATTTATTTATTTATTTATTTATTTATTTATTTATTTATTTATTTATTTATTTATTTAAATCTAATACTTACTTACTTACTTACTTACTTACTTACTTACTTACTGGAACATAGCTGCCCCATGGTAGAAGCAGGGTATGAAGTATGAAGTTCAGAAGTGCTTCATGGCTTATGTACCACTGGGAAGAAGTATTTGTGAGAATCTGTTCTGTGGCATGTATGGCTTCATAAACTCCAGCTCTACATTTGAAGGCAGGAATGGACCATAGAGGCAGCCCATGACTAGAAGACAAAGATGCTCCCAATAAAGGGAGCATCTAAGTATCACAGCCTTGGCTTCGCCTCACCCAGGGGATTATGCAAACCAGCTTGGTTTGTCCAGTGATTAGTCTTCAGGATTCCAGTACTGATTTCCTTTGATAATTCTGCTTGCATAAAGAATGCTTCAATCACCTTCCCGCAATATTAATTGGCTTTCAGTTCTAAGGATGGTCTGCCTCTAATATTTACTTCTGGCTTGAATGCAATCACTGAGCCACATCACTGGTGCAGCTTATTACTAATGACACCACTGACTGGAATATGCTTTTAAGGGTTTGAGCTAGGAGTCTTTCCCAACATCATCTGGAAGTGCTAGGAACTACACCAGGCATGGCTGCACTATTAATACTAATTCTATTTTTTACAACCTTCCCCTCTTGTTGTCCACGATACTGCACACTTATTTTAAAGCGCTGCATCTCTACTAAGGCTATGGTTATGAGCACTATCCAGTCACATGACGGGCTTCCACATCTCACTCATTTCAGTAAAAGAGATTGTCCCAAGTTATGTAATTCACACTGCATCCCAAATATGAATTTTGCTTTGATTGTGCCCAAAGAAAGGACTGTGTGTTGAGGTAACTGTAGCTTCTAGATCAGGGGTGTCCAAACTTTTTGCAAGGAGGGCCAGATTTGGTGAGGTGAAAATGTGTGGGGGCCGACCATTCAGCCACATTTGGCCCCTGGGCCAGACTTTGGACAAGTCTCTATAACAGGCATGTCCAAACTTCGGCCCTCCAGATGTTTTGGACCACAACTCCCACAGTCCTTTGTCACTGGCAATCTAAGCTTAGAATTCTGGGCGTTGTGGTCCAAAACATCAGGAGGGCTGAAGTTTGGACATGCCTGCTCTATAACATGCAAGGAGGCAGGGAGGATGCTGCAGCAACGGTAGGCTAGGCAGGTGGCTGCAGGGATGGACAGAGGCAGGGAGGGCAGGCAAACCATAAAACTGCAAACTGATGCCTCCATCCAGTATATGGAGCGGCCAGCTGGCGGGGATGTGTGACAGGCTGAGCCAGTGGGCAGAAGAGGCCGCGGGCCGCTCGAAATTTGAAAACGGGCTGCATTTTGCCCCCGGGCTTGACTTTGGACATGCCTGTTCTACACGATCTCACCCAGCAGCATCACTGGCTTCCCTTGCCTCTAATGTGTTCCATATCAATTTCTGCTCTTTTTTAAAAAAATTCCTTTATTTAACTCTACTCCACAGTCAATTAAATGTCTGCATGAAAACTTTGGCTATTTTGCTATTCCCCTCACCCACCTACCTCAAATGGTCTCTTCTCAGTTTTACTGGCATGCAAAGCCAATGATCATAGGGACAAAGAATGACATACCTTTGCAACGTCCTAGGCTGTGACCTTGTGAACAGCCCTTGTGTCCCCATTCCAAGGCAACATAAATAGAAAGCAATTGCTGGAAAAGGCTATTCATGGCCAAACCATAAAACTCATAAATCCAGCACCAGGGAATTAACTTCACTCCCACAGTCTTTCAAGCAGTGCCCCTCAAATGTCTTTCGCTCTGAGGAGCAAAACGCTGCCTGCTCTACCCATTCTATGACAACTTGCAGGCGTGGCAGGCACAGGGTGCCACAACAAGGGCATGCAGTTCATCAGCTCTCTGTGGAGGGGAGTGGCTTTAACACTCCTTCCTCTGCTACATCTCCATATTCCCTGCCAGCTGCTGCCATCACATAGGTGTGATTATCCTCTTGAGAGGAATGACTGAGCTCTACCCAAATCTGGCTGGCATGTGACTGCATGTGACTACACTGGGGTAAAAAAAACCTTCACAATATGCTCTGGAATTTGCACATATGATCTGAAGTGTTTTTCAATAAACACATAATGTAAAGGTTAGTGCAACCTAGCCCATCCTTCCGTCCTATCCATATTGTTTTCCACCTGCCATTGTGCACTTCTATTTTTTTTCTAAATGCAACAATTCAAATTGTGTTTTGCCTGTGTGATGTTCCGTGTCTTCTACGAATGAACTGGGGCTATGTCTTTGGGTAGTTTTCTGGTGATGTAGAAAGTTGGGGTGTGATGTTTTGATGTCTGCAATTTTTCTCCTTAATTGTTCTAAAGCATTTATTATTATTATTATTATTATTATTATTATTATTATTATTATTATTATTATTATTATTATTATTATTATTATTATTATTATTATTATTAAAAACACCAAACTATTGGAACACTGTCTTGCTGTATTTGTTAAGTGATAGATCACCTCCACACAGAAAAAAAAAGAAAAGGGAAAGTAAATATAAAACCAAGCAAATTCTGATGAACTCCAATAGACTACAATATTTCCATGACAATGGGTATATGTTTATATACATATGGAGAGCCAAATATTATTGGACTACATCTTCTATCACTCTGAGCTGAGCTAAACAACAGTAAGAGATTGTGGGAGCAACAGCAGTCCAACAGTATCTGAAGGACCATATGTTACCTCCCCCAAAACCACTGCAAGTAAGACTGAAAAGTGGAGGCAACTGAGTTGATCCATAAAACCTATACAAAACACCTCCATACCTTGACCAAACATGACTTACAACCACAAATTAAAATTTAATTCAGCTAAAATAGAGATGTTCTGGGTGAACAGAGAATATTAAAGAAGGCAGGTGAAACCTGGGCTGAGTGGGGATATATTTTCCCCTGAGAACTTGAGTTCACATCACAGCTTGGATGTGCTCCCAGAATCAGTCCTGAGCCTGGGCACGCAGGTTTCAGTGGTAGCGAAGAATGCAAAAGAATAACGAAAGCTAGGGCACTGATGCATTTGTTGTTGTATCCTCTTATGTCTAATATGGCTATGATGATACAATACTGTAGATTCATTCCATATGAATTACTGGAATATGCCCCATGTGGGGCTGAATTTGAAGCCAAATTGACTGGTGAAGACAGTTACATGGATCATAGAACTCTGTCACAACAGCTCCATTGGCTACTGATCTTCCAAATGCTATAGCTCTGTTGTCCTCTTGCAGTGAAAACAAGTTTTAAATCCACTGGTCTTTAGGGTATCTCAAGATTCTCTGTAGTTTTATCTCTTATTGGCCAATCCAGTGTCCCTATGGGACTGTGAGAAACCATTGAAATTTGGTTACAGACTTTGATCCAGAAGTTGTTAATTCCTATCTCCTGATTTCTATGCAGAGGTTCTCCTAGGTTGAAGGACAAAGATATCCAGGCGTTATTGCAAGAAAAGGACTGCCGTTTCAAACTCACTGGAATCTACTCTTGTATCATTTGTAGCAGTGTTACAACAACTCTTAAGCTGCAAATGAAACTTGGATAGGTTATCTGTGAAAAGATTTGTACATATTGGAAAACATAAACATTTGGTGGGGCCACTGTGAGATACAGGAAGCTGGACTAGATGGGCCTTTGGCCTGATCCAGCATGGCTCTTCTTATGTTCTTATTGGAAAAGTCACAGTAAATGTGGAAGACGTCATATACATCAGTAACGTGTTCACACTATTGAGAAGGGAAAGGAACATAATAAACAAGGATAGGATAAACCTTTCCTGACATCTGTCCTCCTTCTTCCACTTTCTTCCCACCACTGAGTTTATATATGCAAAACAGGGTAAAGGTGTGAGTCAATAGAGTCAACAATGTGTTAGACATCCTCATAGTCCTGAAGGGAGATGAGAGCTGGGTGGAGATATGCAGGTGCCCTGGCATACAGAACCGTACAGAAGTGGAAATTCAGCAGGAACACCTTTCCTTTCTCCTGCACACATTCCAAAATGTAACCATCTCTCTGATGATGCAGTTATTAACACTCTTTAGAGCTCAATAACTGTAAGTGTTACTGGGCAATTCTGAATTCTAGATTCTAAAATTACTTGATTTGCTATACCAAACAGTTGCACTTGCAATATATATTCCGTTACTTACTTCAAAACATTACAAGCCAGCCTATTGGAGATAATTCCAAATTCTATCCAATGCAGTCCTGATTGTCTGTCTTTTAATAAGGCTTGAACGCTTTATTGAAGATCCTGGAACTACCTATAAAATGCAGCTAATAACCTTATGAATGCCACAACAGTTTTATTACACGTATCAGGCAAGGCATTTCATTCAACAGAAAGAGTTACCATAAAGTCCAAAATTCATGTGTATTACCCATTTCCTATAACTGTAACTATTGGACACTGCAGAAACACACACATCCTTTGCCCTAAAACCTGAAGTTCAGCTAAACCCATAACAACTTTATTTGGCTGTATCAGGATGTTAAGAAAATAAACTCTCAATCTGTTTTCTTTTTGTCCTAAATTGTCATAGAAAAAGTGAACACTGGTTTCTTAACTTGGTAAGACTGATTTCCTAATTCCGAGGCATCTAAATTAGATACTTCTTTCAGAATTGCATCTATAGGCCAGTGATTCTGAGGGGAAATGTTCTGCTTATATACTGCACCGTAATGCTTCAAGCACTCTCTGGGCGGTTTACAATTTAATTATGCAGGCAACACATTGGGTACTCATTTTACTGACCTGGGAAGGATGGAAGGCTCAGTCAATCATGAGTGTGCTACCTGAGATTGAACACCAGGTCGTGAGCACAGTTTTAGCTGCAGTACAGGCATTTAACTACTACACCACGAGATTCATCTTGCAAGCAAATGTCTGGTACTTTTTTTAAAATTGTCTTTTTAACTCCTAACTTGTTTACATTTGGGGAATCTAAACTATTATGGCTAGCATCTAAAAGATGTTGGAACTTTTTGCATGTTTTATGCCTGTGAAGATTCTCAGTCATCCAGGTGAGTTTATCTGGAAGTTGAATCATGGCAAGTGGACTTCTTTTCTTAAGAGAGTGAAAAGTTTCAATGCTCATCCAAACAGCTTCCTCAATCTGAGGAAAGTTAGTTGCTAGTCCTCCATTTTATAGTTCACTTTGACCTCATGTCACCCTAGTCTGAAATAGGCTCATAAGATGAACAATGGCCTGAATAAGCTCGTTAGGTAGACAATAGTATCCATAGCCTTAAGGTGAACAATGGCCTAAAGTGCTGAAACCTCTAAAGAATGGTTTGTTAGCTATGGCCTTGGTGGTGAAGGCTTTTTGATTTGTCTGGGTACTGTTGAAATCACTGCCTGATAAGTAGCAGATAGACTATGCCTGAGGCCGCCACCTCTGTTGAGGGAGGGAGTTTCAATGCTCACATGAATGGCTTCCCTTACTCCTCTCTCAAACCACCTCTCTTCTTTTTTTAATATGTGTACACCCTCAACTTTGAATGAGTGCCCTTTGTCCTTCAAATGGAGGTGTACTGCTGATTCTGGTCCTGAGCTGTTGCCCCTCCTATGTTGGGCCATCCTCCTGTTGTTGTTTTTTTGTTTTTGTTGTTGTTGTTGTTTTTGGTCATCTGCCATCCGCCTCCATGCCTTCTTATTATTATGTCATTGAATTGATTTTATTATCTGTTTATTTGTTGTATTTACTCATTTGTTGTTTGTTTGATGTGAACCGCCCGGAGTTCCTTCGAGAAGACGGCGCGGTATATAAGCTTTATAATAAATAAAATAAATAATAAATAATGGCTCTTTAGGTATTTGCATGTACATTTGCATGTACAGTAGTGGCAAATCACCATAGCAGGCTTCATATCTAAAAATTTCTGCATCAACATTAACAGTTGATAGGAATGTGCAGGATAAAGATGGTCTGTTTTGGGCAAAAATGGTCCATTTCAGTGCCACTGGAAACTGAATCCCATCTAGGGTAGAGCTGAACTAAACATGGATCCTGACATCAGGCCATGATGACAAGCCGGTCAGTACTTTTGTCATAACAATAGCATCAACATGATTACTAGAGCAATCGGACAAAGTGGTCAAATTTTTAGGATCCAAAGAACGCACCCCACATTGCGAGAAAATGCTAAGAAGAACATTCAAGATGGTCTGTTTTCTTTTTAAAAATCTATACAGCATGCACAAAAATCACATGAAGAGCTATCAGATTCCCCCCCCCCCGCCAATTAGGGCGTTTATACACGACCCCTAAGCTCCACCGCAAATGCCTGCAAGGTCCGGACCTTTAAAATGTTTACCCACCAGCTCCAGACTTTGCAGACAATTAAGTGCGACCCCGCCCACTTTAGAGCGACCAAACAGCAGTTTTCTTGTACCTGGTCTTTGATGGTGAAAAATATTTGATCCGGTGTAAGGATAGTGAGTGCGGGGCTCTCCTGGCTTCCGTTTGTTCTTTTTTTGCGCCCCGCCCCTTTAAGAGATCTGAATGCTGCCGAAACGGAGGTAAATCGGCAGTCTTTTCTTTGTTTTTTCTCCTTCCCTCAGGCAGCCAGCAACCAGGAAGTGCAGAGGGGGGGGTGGGGACAGAGGAAGACAGAGGAAGAGCGATGAACCCCTAAGATCTCTGGTCTGAATTTAAGTGGCCAGCGGATCTTAGGGGTCATGTAAAAAGGCCCTTAGTTTCTCTTGAAGTACTCAAAAAACTTCTTCCAATTCTGCAAGGCCTCTTTGAATTACTGTGATGTAAAATATAGACTACATGACATTACTGTAAAAAATTCACGTTGTGCCCCCAGGGACATCCAATTGTATTTTTCCCCTACAGAAATAAAGCAAATTATTTTAAAGACAAAAACAATTATCATTCAGAAGTGTACTTTTTTCCTGAACTGTTATTTCAAGAATGGTACAAGTGAGCTCCATATTCTCATTAATCAGGAGGAGTCAGGCAGGTTGTAGGATTCTAAGAGATGAACTGCTCAAAGCAGTTGTTTGAAGGTGTAGTAGAGAGCTCAAAAGCAGTGCAAGAGAAAGGGAGTTCACGGGAAAGAAAGAGGGCACTGTAAGGGTTGGACTCATGGGATTTTAACCAGGTGAAGCTGCTTCTACAGGCTAGCATGAAATAAAACTGCCCCGTTTCTGTTTTGTCTTTTCCGAGCTTCCTGTGTGTGCTTCAAAATCTCATGCCTCTCTGCCTTCATATAGCTTCTTTCAGCAACAGGGAAGGGAAAGCTTATTTGCTATAAGGAGTCCACTCCACCCACTTCAGAAAAACCACAAAAGAAGGAGAGGAGACTCAAGCTGCCTGCTCAGCAAAACCAGGTTTCTTTCTCATAGCATAACATCTCCCATTTTTGGGGGGGAAATCTTATGTTGATGCACCAGTGAAGGTTGAAATATGCCCACTGCTGTGTGGATCTCTGCATACTGGATTACCTGCACCCAGGTAGATACGTAAACTTAGACAGAGATGGGGGAGGGGGAGAGTTATACCTGTGGCCAACAACTGGCAAGAACGATCCTGTAGACTTTATGCTGGCACCAACAGCTGTTCACAACAGAACAGAACAGAACAGAACAGAAGATGTATTTGCTGCCTGCAGCACATCTTGGATTACAGGGGTGTGTAATGTGCCCTTCCCCCCCCCCTTTGTGTGGTAAGAGCAACAGTCATTTATGCGGCCAACACACTCAAGTAGCATCTGCAGAAATCTCTTACCAAAACATATATATCAGCCCAATGCTGAAATAAATAAAAATAACCTTGAGACTTGTTCAACCTATTAGTCATACTTACACTGGTTTTGAGAGGTCAGGCTTTATATTTTACACAAGATACAGCGATGCAAGCTAAAACAAATTTTAGTGGAGGGCTTTGAAACCGGGTCATCAGGATGCAATTCCAGCATGTTTGCTCGTTGTTCCCAAAGAAGGGAAGGGGTGAGCCGCAACTATGTAGTAGCTCCAGTTGTTCCGATACTGCAATGCCCATGCTTCTTCATCACCTTGGGCAGATGAGAGAAGCAGTCTAACAACTGGTTCAAGCAGCTATGGCACCTCATCTATTGTGTAGCGATACAATTCAGAACATGGGTTGCCCGGCTTTACAGTGGCCAACATCACCTGTTTGGTTCTAAAGTAAGGTCAAACTGGTGATACTGCACCTTAAACACTAGAGAAAATAAGCAAACCATTTTAGCATTATTAGAGAGAATGTGTTTGCTTTGTTTATTTTGAGCAAAATAAGAAGATAGCAAGGCTCAGATTCTTGACTTATGTGAGAGTATTTTAATTGTCAGTAATTTGGCTTTTTTTCTCAGACACACATATCATCAAGACTGTTGCATACAGCCCATATCAACAAAAACATCTACACATTACCATGTATGTGTGTGTGTGTTCTATGTTTTGCATGTGTGTAAAAGGGAACTACTACCAATCCCAGCACATGTGCTGCAATACTTCCTGAATATGTCATATGGTATGTGAAGTCGGACTCCATGAATTCTGTCTTTACAAGTACACTACCTCCTGTGTTACATTTCAATTTACATTATATATGGGCAAGCACTAAGTGAAAAAGCCTTATCTCCAGATTTTTAAGATGTAGGTAAAAGCTACACTTTTTAAAGCAACTTTTAAAATTAATACTGAGTTTGAAGCCATTTAATTGTCTATTTTAGTTAAGTTGGCTCATTTGTGGTATGGGATTAATTATTGTTTTTATAAATTGTATGTTTATTTTGTTTTGTTTTGTTTGATTTTATTCTGAGCTGTAAACCACCCAGAGAGTGCCACGCCCTTTGGAGTAGTATACAAGCTAAATAAATAAATAAATAAATAAATAAATAAATAAATAAATAATCTCAGAAACACATGCTCAGGCACACACTTGCCACCAGAAAACAGGGGGTAGAGAAAGGAGTGAACTGAACTTGACCTGAGTTATACAATCAAATTTCACATGAACTAAGCCAGGGTGCTACAATGGTTACAATGGCTTTGAATTGTAATGTAGGAAAACCCAGCTTCAACTTATGAGTTCAGCTATGAAACTCACAGAAAAGCCTTGGGCAAGACTCTCAGCCATTCTGTCTCGATTTAAATTACTACGTTGGCTACTACAAGACTAGATTTGCGGCACTGAGCTCTTGTGGGAGGTGTGGGAATTAAATAATCAAGTGTCCTGATATTATGTTGAAGGAATATTCATTACAATCTGTGGAACATCTTTTTTTTTAAAGGCAAGCCACCACCTGAAGCAGGTATTGTCATTCAGAATCAATATTCTTTCAGAAGTTACTCATTTTGTCATTTCCTGCCTTAGATACTACTGTTGTGTTCAGTAATAATCTAGCTAATTCTCTACAGAATAATTATGCAGACAATTATTTAGATTGTTACAGAATACAACAGAAGTCTCTCCACCCTGAATTATATGACTGTACGGTCGTCTTTTCTGGCATTTCCAGATCTAGTAGAGGGTGCTGGTAGTAACCGTTTCGGACATATGTATGTGTGCAAGCACACATGCATGCACACACATGAGCATGCAAAAGCACACACCCAATTTATACCCCACAACTGATCTGCTGCCAGGGTGTATTTTCACATGAGCATTAACCAGAATTGTGGAGAATCACAGCTGCTTGTGAATGGGATGTGTGCTCATTATGAATGACTCTTCGCTCATACTTTCTTTCTCAGGCAAGCAGGAGCAAATACTTAACGTCACAACTATCACTGTGGAGTGAGAAATCTGGCTTGCCAATTTTGCACCTAGGCAGTTGATTCTTGACTCACACAATATCCTGACTTTTTTAGAAGCAAGAAGCCAGGGGCTCCTGTTCAGATATAACATTAAATTCATGAAAAATAAATAAATGCTGCTAATGTTCCTACAGAAACCTGTGTCTCTTGTTTTAAGGCCAGAGGTGGAGCAGCTCATGGGCCAAACAGGGGGATGAATGCCTCCAGTCTGGGAGGAGAGGACATCCCTCTGCAGCAGTCATGAGCGACTTATGGCTAGATGGCTAGATAAAGAAGCTTGAAGTTGTCCTTGTGTTCCTAGAGAAGATAATTCTCAACATTTCCTTCTTGCCAGGGGGTTTCTGGCAAGAACATCTCCATGACTTACAACACCAAGCACAATTTTTGGACTAACATGACTTTTTCTACTTTCCCCCCATCCAACCAGATGAAGAATGATGGCAGCCTGCACATTTTGCCAAGTTATATTTCAACCTACTACAGATACTGCCCCCACCTGTGAATTCAGGATTATATCCAACTCCATTGGTGGAAGCAACCAAACAAGTATTTTCTGTATTCTGGCTTACTCCTGTTGATAAAGTGCTGTCACAGTCTATAGTAGATAGTAGACTGGCAACCTAACTTACAGGCGCCAAAAGAGCTTAGAAACATTACTTCTTTGAAGCATTATTCACAGGACCTCACTCGCCCAAGCAGCGCTGGCAGCCCAAAACCAAACCTCTATAAGGTCTGCACATGCATCAAAGGAAGGCAGATTTGGACAGGTAGGCAGGGGCTGTTCCTTACCCAGCACCCTTATGATCTGTTTTGGTGTCTAGCATTAGCTGGCTAAACAGCATTAAAAGGCTCCAATTCCTTTATAATAAGAAATTGAGAATTTTATTTCTATATCTTCTTGCATATGATTAATTCAGAATACTTTGACCTAATCAAGTTTACCTCCACTTAAACTAAAGGGACTGCCCCTGATCCAGATATTCCGGATACTCCTGAGTGATGGTTCCTCCAGCAAAGCTTGGATAAACTACTGTTTCACTCTGACATGGTACAAAAAGAAGATGTCACCCAGAAAATGATCTTTGTCCTTGTGGTATATCCTGCATTTCAGCTAGCTTGCATTTAATTCTTCAAGCTAACTCTCGCTGCATATGTTATCTTTGCTCTCCAAATGCTTGGTTTATCCCTCATCTCCCTCCCCCCTCCCCCAAGCACACACCTCCACCTCTGTTTTTTACTCTTTTCTGGCTGTTGAAAGAAACAACTACATCACCTTATACTTCATTCTACTCAGAACGGTGTGTGTGTGTGTGTGTGTGTGTGTGTGTGTGTGTGTGTGTGTGTGTGTGTGTGTGTGTGTGTGTGTGTGTGTGTGTGTGTGTGTGTGTGTGTGTCAGTCAGACTTCTGCAATGCCATATTTGTTTTCTGCAACTCCCATAAGTCCTCATCTCTGCCCATGCAAACTAAGATTTTGGTGTCCTGAAGTCCAACACCTTTGCAGGGTCAAAGGTTCCACATCTCTGAGACTGACATCGTGCAGAGTCAGCCATAGGAAGGCAGAGAGGGTGTCTGTGGACTGGATATGTATTCACAGTCTCTGGCAGCATAAACACAGAGTGTCGTGTGAAACGGGACCAGAAATGCCTTCACTCCACAGCCACAGCTCTGCCAGTAAGAGCTTAGAAAAGGTGCATTTTTAACAACAACTCCCAGCATCCACCAGCCAGCAAGGCCACTACTGGCTGCAGTGTTTTAGGCAATGCAATCCATAACAGTAACTTTTCCAAATGTTCATTCAGAAGAGGGGAAGACATTTGTGGCAGCAAAATATCCCTTTCCCTTGATTATTCTGGGGCTACTTCACTTGAAGCTCCAAGCCACAAGAGTATGACCAGCAATTGTGAAATAATACTAAAAGCTTAACTAATATAGACCCTGCCCTTCATGCGGCATGTACACAAACAGGCACCGGGTGAAAGAAGTCATCTGCATCGTTCCATTACTACATTCAACTTTCCCTCCACATTCATTTCACTTCTGTCCAGTCAACATAAATGTACTATTATAAATTGTGATGGATTTTTTTGCTATGCAAAAATCAGAACTTGGAATTCTTATTTGTTTGGACTACCACTCCCAGAATTCTCTCCCTAGTGATGCTGGCTGATGTATTGTGGGGGTTGGGGTCCAACAAGATGTCCACCCTATAGGAAACATATGCTTTCAAAAACCTGAAGCTTCCTACAGAAGCACAAGGAGAGGCAGATTTTGCCCTGCTGAAGTCAAGTACTTAAATCTATCAGTTCCTCTGGTCTACGGATTACCTTTCTGGCTCCACTCTGAGCCATCCCTTAAAGCCCAGGCTTCTGATTCCATAATTTATTGCTCTGGCTCAGAGCAGGCAAGTGAGCAAATCTGAAGAAGAAGGGAATACAATAAGTGTGCCAACTATTCCAGAATTCTTGTCAATAATAATAATGTCAATTAGCAACAATAATAAAGTTAATCATGACATAAATCCAGCTGGGGAGAATCCCTGGCTACAACTACTCTGAAGTCCAGGAGAAAGTGGTGTACAGCTGAAACAAGTAGGTCTCAGAATCACTTGGCACCTGAGCCACTCTTACAACAGCCTTACAGAGAAGGCTGGTAGTATGAAACTAAATGAACACACAGAGAGAAGGCTGAAATGAAATTCTGTTTGCATGGGATTTCACAGTCCACCCCTCACATTCCTGCAGCTCAGCCCCAAGCACATTTCCTCAGATCTTTGACCTCAGCAAAGCTTATTTCTAAATAAATAAGCATCATATGACAACCTTAGCCGATTTGCAGGGCACTGTTCCGCTGTTCTCATGACAGCCGCTCATCCCTCATTTCTTCACACATTTCACTCCTCATTCCCTATCAGGTCTACTTCTTCAATGGCAAAACAAGGCAATACAGTGTGATCAACACCCAAGTCTTGTTACAGCGCCAGGCACGAGAAATCAGTCACTTGACTGACTCAGAAGAGATGGCAGCGAACAGAGATGAAATAAACCCAATAAAATAGGTGTGACACTCTAGATGTCAAGCTATAATTTCCCAAACAAACCAGGAAAAATACCTTGGCGGGTAAATCAGGACCAGAGTGCCACTACTTTGCGATTCCTTACCTTCCAACCGGGAGAAAAATTTAGAGTTGCAATTGGCCAAGTTTTTAAACATTTGAAACCACACCAGCTTCTTGCGCGCCCTTAGCCAAAACGCCCCCCCCCGAGGCTTAAAAATAAAAAATGAAAATAAGCGTGGACCTCGCTTCCACGCGCGTCGAGCAGATCGTGTTTAAAGCACGTGTACCCGCGCACGCTGTGGCCCGTCCTTCCACTTCCTATACAGCCCCGGCGAGTCTTTTGGACAAGTTTGGGAGAGGAAAATGGAAGCGCGCTCGGCTCGCCCCGACTGCCTCTCCTCCGATCCGCCAGGTTCTTCCTCGCCCTTCCTAACCCGGCTCCTCACCTGGCGCGCCTGGGCCGGATGAGCGCCACGATGAGTGCCAGGATCTTTCCCTCTTCTCGTCTCCTTCTGCTCCCCGCCGCCCGGCCAACTTGCTGGACCCGGCGCGCGCGTCCTTCCCGCCGGCCCTGAGCTGAAACTTGTCCCGCGCCCTCCTTTTTTTTTTACCTCGTGCTCCCGAGGAGAAGGGCTCTTTCCTCGCGCCTACTTGGGTCACTCGCTCGTTCCGGCGGGCGCTTCTTCTTCTTCTTCTTCTTCTGACACTCGCGACGGCCGAGGAAGCGGCATGGCAGCGGCGCGCGCGCGGCCGGAGCAGGCGGGCTGCAAAGAAAGTGGAGAAAGGGAGAGAGCGCCCGGGAGCTGGGACGGCGGGCGGGCGGGCGGGCGACTGGGGCTGGTGACTCGCCTGCCTCCTTCTCTCTTCCTCCGGCTCCAAGGCGGGGGGGGAAAGAAGAGGACGACGGAGGAGGAGGAGGAGGAAGGCAGCGGCCAGCAGGTGTAGCTGTAGGTGTGAGTGTGTAGGTGCGCTCACGAGGAGAAGGGGAGTGCCCGCCGTGTGTGCGTGTGGGTGGGTGGGTGTGTTCCTGTGTGAGGAGAACGCGCGCGCCGTCGGTGTGGCCAGTTCTAGGTGTGCCGCCGGCACGCGCGCGAGAGAGGAGGGGGCGGCCTGGAGCGGGAGACCTCTTGGCCCTCTGAGGGAATCCCCCCCCCCGTGTGCGCGCTGGAGGAGTGAAGGGAGGAGGGGGGGAAAGAAAGCTTGAGGGAGGGAAAATAATTTTATTTTATTTATTTTTATTTTATTTTGAATATTTTTACCGCACCTTTCTCCTTGGAAAAGGACCCAAAGTGGCTTACAATAAGGAAGGACAATATAAAGCCCAGAGCATTTTAAGACCTATTCAAGAGCTGCCCCTCTGAGTGAAAAAAATCAAAAACATTGGTGGGCGTGAGTGGAAATAAGGAGGGGTTGGCTGATGTTAAGAGGAGTGCACACTGTGGGAGGCTTGGCTTCCAGCACCCTTCCACAAGGAAATATTGAATTGTTCACATTTCTCAGGTGCAGGCGCCCCCTCCTCCTCAATTAATATATTTAGAGGCACTGGGATTCCAGAGGACTTGAGTTCTAGATGTCAGGGGCAACCGGTTCAGATGAAGGAAAAACCAATCTCCTGTTGCAAACAGGTGTTAAAGTGGATCTATGAAAAGTTTGTGGATGGACCTAAAGCAGGGGTCCTCAACCTAAGGCCCTGGGGCCAGATGTGGCCCCCCAAGGTCCTGAATCCGGCCCCCAGGACCAATTGCAACCCCCCCACCTACCCCTGCTTTGCGAGCAAGCCAGCCTCCGCAGCTGCTTCTGTTGCTGAGGCAGATCAAAGCAGTGGGCTATGTCACTTCTCCCACTCCCCCCAACTACTGCCCAGATGATCAGCATGCTGGCTAGTGGGGCATTCAAAGTGGGAGGGCTACGGCAAGGTCGCCCGCTCCCCCCACCCATTGTGGTCCGGCCCCCAGGGGTGCCTGGGGCGTGGTGGACCGGCCCCGCTGTTTGAAAACTTTGAGGACCCCTGACCTAAAGTATACATTTTGGTGGGTGAAATCTCCCTGACGGCTCCTACTAACCTTTGAAGGGGAGGAAAGCAATGGCTTATGCCTGAAAAAGTAAATTATAGATGTGGTGAAATAGCCTGCTAGTTTTTCCTAAGGCCACCCAAGGAATGCCATGGTCAAAAACTAGTTGAAGCAAGCAGCCTTTCCATCTTTCAGCCACAGGATTCCATTCCCCAAGGGTGATATGGAACTTGGAGGGCTAACAGATATATTATCTTGGGACAACTTCATCAGAGGAGTTCAGTGTGAACCTGAACATGGGTGTGCAGCAGTGTAGGTGAAGTGGGGGAAGAAACAGAACTATATGAGCTTTATATGTGATGAGGCAAAACATCCCACACATTATTCCACCCTGGCACTCTGTACAAGAAGTGTGTTTGGCTTTTAAAAGGCCATGTTTACACAGACATTTTAAAAATGTCGCAAATTAACTGAAAACACTAGCAGATAACAAAGCAAAGTGTTCTGCTTATATACCACCCCATACCACTTCAAGTAGTCTCTGGGCTGTTTACAGTTTAATTACAGTATGCAGGCTACACATTGCTCCCCCCCCAGCAAGTTGGGTACTCGTTTTACCAACCTCGGAAGGATGAGCCGGCTACCTGGGATTGAACCCCAGGTTGTGAGCACAGTTTTACCTGCAGTATAGGCGCCACGAGCAGGGCCGGCGCATCCATTAAGGCGAACTAGGCAGTTGCCTAGGGCGCCAAAATGGAAAGAGGGTGCTGGCCAGCCTGCTGCCCCCTGCCGCCGCCCCCTGCCACTGGCCACCGCCGTCCGTCCCCCCCACCGCCCGCCAGCCGCTTGTCGCCGTCCACCCATCGCTGCCTGTCGCTGTCCGCCCGCCACCCCCTGCGCCCATCGCCATCCACCTCCCCCGTGCCCGTCGCCTTCCCCCACCATCCACCATCCGCCCACCCCCACCCCTCACCCTGCCCGCCCTGCCCGCCCGCCATCCACCCCACCCACCCCGCCCTCACCTAGGGCGCAGAAAAACCTAGCACCAGCCCTGGCCACGAGTGGTTCAACAGAAGAGAGGTCATTTAAACTACTCAAGAAGAGGAATGTGGTTTTTAAAAGTGTTGCACCCATAATTGAAAATGGTTCCCACAAGAGGACAACACATGCTATCAGAAACAAGTTAAGAGGATCTCCCCTGTTGATAGAAATAGGAATAAAACTTCTCCTTTCACAATGGAGGGTCACTTATGGATCTGATTTAGGACCCATGGTGTGGTACAGCCAGAGCTTACTTTGGGTCAAATCTCCAAGACCTATTGATTAGTGGAGGTTATGAAATCACCAGCCACTATCCTCTCACCTCTGTTCTCTCTTTGTCTAGCTGCAATCCTCACAATAACTGGGGGAGAAGTGGATTTTTGCAAGAACAGCATATTGCCACCAACTGTCTGTGTTGTAATACAAAGTGCTTGAATGCAATTTGATGTTGAAGGGATAATAAAGAGGCATAACCTGTATGAAAGACCTGCTCAAACTGGAAACCAACATTGCAAGAACTCACGTTGATTTGAAGAGTTCCAGCTGCCTGTGTTTGGAGACTGCGCTTTAGAAGGGACTGGCTGTAGGGACAATAATGTGTGGCACCTCCAAGAGCACTGTGGCACAGTGGTTAAACTGGAGTATTGTAGTTAATACTCTGGTCATGACTTGCATTCGATCCCAGCAGATTTAGGAAGCCAGATCAAGGCTGACTCAGCCTTCCATCCTTCCAAGGTCCGTAAATTGAATGCCTAGCTTGCAGTGCATGTGACAATGTGCAGTATATATAATTAATTGTAAACTCCTCAGGGAGTGCCTTTAACACTATAGGGTGATATATAAAGCAACATGCTTTGCTTTCCAGATTTATGACTATACCATGAACTGGGACCAATGCAAATATTGACCAATTGTGTGGCTGCTTTTAAAAAAGGGAGATTATGTGTTGGACTCTGTTAGTGAAGGGATAAAACTATCAGTATCATACAGGCCTTATACTTTCCAGTGGGTTGGTTATCACATCTGGAATACTGTGTACAGTTCTGATAATAACATCTGAAACAGGATATTTTAGATTCTTGGTTAGCTCTCTTACGAGGAAAGATTGTAAAGTCTGAGGCTGTTCAGTTTAGTAAGGGATGCATGATAGAGATGTAAATGACTGTGTATAGTGTGAAGAAAGTAGATCAGGAGAGGATGTTATAACATGGGAACCAGAAGTCATGCACTGAAGCTGAATGAAGATGCAAGATAGATAAGACTTTATAGTAACATAGCAACAGTGCATAGAAACACTTCCAAATATTATAGTATACATGGCTTCTAGTTAGATGCAAGGTGATGAGGGCCATCTGTAGCTGCTAGCCAGGGATGTTATGTATCACCACAAATGTGAAAGGCAGTATGCTTCCAGATATTAGTTGTTAGGTGTGTGAGAGGAAAGGTCTGCTTGCTCTTAAATCCTGCTGATAGGCTTACTTTCTCTTGTCAAACGATTAGCTGCAATATGAACAAAATGATATGTTACATAGGTCCTTCAAGGCTCTACCTAGGAGAAAATGTTGTGTGGCATTTTGCCCAGCTGGCCCTATGCCCACAGTCACCAGTCTCCCCCGCAGAGGAAAATCCACTGCTCTGGGCTACAAGAAGGGAAAAAGTCAGGAGGGTGGAGATTCTGCATGCCTAGGCACAGACCCCAAATGCCTGTCAAGTGCTGGTGCACATTCATGTTGCCAGGCCTTGCTAGCACTGTAAGGCATGTGCCAGGGCTGCTTGATTTGACCAAGGCCCTTACCATTGGTGCTAGTGTTTTTTTGCTGGAAACTCATCTTCAGGGAAAACAGGAAGGACTGGCATGTGCCTATTTGATGGCAAACAACCTGCCTTCCAGAAGAGATGCCGCCCCCGCCCCCCCGGCTTGCCAGAAACATGGCCAGATCCTTCAAAATTTCAACTCCAAATTTGCCATTAGATTCTGGTGTGTGTGTGTGTGTGTGTGCGTGCATGCGTGCGTGCGTGCGTGCGTGCGTGCGTGTGTGTGTGTGTGTGTGTGTGTGCTTCCTGGGGAGACTGGTTTAGTTCATCTGTAGCTAGTAAAGAGAACATCAGAACATTCTAAAATACAGGGCGATAAATACCACTGAAACACACTGTTTCAGTAACATGTCTTGTTTTGTTGGAAGATTGTAGGGATGAGAGGCCAGGAAAGGATAACTGCAAATCAATGGAAGACCTCCAGCAGCATTGCCAAAACAAAATCGCTGCCACAGGGAAACATTGGTTGTTTTAAGTTACTGCCAACCCTCCTCTTTTTGTGGTTGTTCATGTTGAAAATGATTGGGAAAGCAGCTGAAAATAAAACTGCTACAATGGCAACATCTAGGAATCTTTATTGTCATTACCCCCTTGCAGGAACAACGAAATTTTGAGTTTATATACTGTATATCGTTTTCAGAGGCAAAGTGCCTCTCAATACTAATTGCTTGGGAACAGCAGAAGAACACTGCTATAGCCCTTCCATCCTGTTTCTGGACTTTTTCCTCTCCAAGGCATCTTGTGGGTTCCTGCAGGGAAGCCGAGGGCTGGATTAGAATGGCCTCTTGTCCCATCCACCTATCACATTCCTATGTTTTGTTCCTTTTACAGGTGTACTCTGCATTTCGGATGTCCATAGCAATGCATTAGACTGTTATAGCCAGCTCTAAAAAGAAAGAGCAGATGTAATTATTGATCATAGATACATCAAGAGAGCCACTGTGGCTCATGAACACAGAGATGCCTCACCCCAAAATTTTGGAGGATCCTCCCTTGCCTTGGTTATGAGCTATTCATGAAAGGAGCACCCCAATCCACCCGAAGGGCCTACTAGGATGACCATTGCAACACACTGGTCTCTCCTTCCGAAAAAGAAAAAGAAATTCTGCCAAATGGTCATAGAAACAAGTTGGGCTGATCAAATTACTTGTTGCTTTATTTATTTTATTCTATTTTATTTTTGATTATTTTTACCCCACCTTTCTCCTTGGAAAAGGACCCAAGGTGGCTTACTGTAAGGAGAGACAACATACAGTCCATTTCAATTAAAACACATTCAGTTTGAGAAACAGGGAATTGAGGGGTATATTACAGCATTAGAAGGCAGCATTAAAACTAACAATTGATAACATAGTGACAGTGCAATCACAGAGGGAGAGATAAACACAAAGTTGTAAGTGGACATTGATAGGAACGGGCTAACATGTCTCAAAATCAAAATATATTATAAACAGACCCAAATGTGTCGACAGGATACAGGGTCAGGTTGACCCAGCAAACTTGGCATCACAGCTGGGACTTGGCACAATATCTCACACCCGTGGGCGCCACTCTCTTACAGTACGTAAGGCACCAGAGTACAGGAGACAAGATGGCCCATCATCTGGGATTGTTGACATTATCTCATGGCACCAAAAGAGTCAGTTAGCTAAGAATAACATATGGCAGTTAGCCAGTAATAAGGAACCAACTTGAAATCAAACAAAATAGGGTTAAGTCATTCTAGTGTTTGTAGCCAGATGGCCATAGACCAAGAACATGATGCGTACTAAATACGTCAACACACCATGCAAAAAGAGTATAAAACCGTTGAAAGCCATCACTCCTGGGTCCAGGACAGCAAGGCCGTCTGGCCTGTATGCTGTGCCTCGGATCCTTGAACTAACCCATTTTCTGTATTGTCTGTGTTCTGTTGTATCTCTATCTGTCTTTAATAAACCTTTTGCTATATAACTAACTCAGTGTGGCAATTTTGATGAACCACCAATGTTGCATTGACAATTTATAATGGTGCATTGGCAACTTACAAAGAAAACCACCAATAACAATTTTTAGATTAAATTTATTCTTATCAGACATAAATGCAAAGACTGTATAGCCATGTATGGTAGATTCATTAAAAGACACATAATAGGTAGTCCATCATTCAGGGAAAGCTTGCCTGAAAAGAAAGGTCTTTGCCTGTTTCTGGAAAGACCGGGGTAGAGAAGTTGCGTCACATGGAGGGCAATACACCAAGAGAATTCCTATTTTGTTACTGGCTCCAACTTTTAGGAACATACATTCAAAACCATGGAATCGGGGAACATGACATCTAGCAAGAGGGATGGAGTTGTAATAGACTATTGCCACTACACCACCACGTCCACCTGGTCTAGTCTGTTGTTTAACAAAGAAACTTGGAGGGCAGAGTTGAGTGAGGTTGACTCCTCTGGCCTCATCCAGCCAAGTCTCTGTGATGCAAGTGAGATCAGCATGTTCTTGCAGGATCAGGTCCTGAATGACTGTTGATTTCCCATTCACTGATCTAGCATTTATCAGCAAAATTTTCATTTCAGGGGTCCTGTTATCAAGTTTTTAAGAGCAATTTCAATAGATACCTTGGGAGTTACCAATACCCTTCAAGTCCTTCCTTCTATGTAGTGTTGAGGAACCTTATGATGGCCATGTTTTCCCTTACCCAAAACAGTAATAATAGGTTTTCCCAGATAGTCTTGCATATTCTCTTTTACCTCGGTATTCAAGCAATGTCTGTGGCACCAATTGCGGCGCAAATAATTCCTTTCCCAATGTAACTGTATTACATAGAATTTATCTACTTTAACCGTGGATAAATTTACTTCTTTTGACGATCCATTTTAAATTCATGCCAACAGATTTTTTATATAATTAGCAAGTATAAGGCCTCACAAAATGGTAAAGGAGGAATGTCCAAGAACTGGGTCATGTTGTACCATTCATGCTCTGTTGTGGAAAATGAGCCAACAGTGCTCATTTTGTATCACAGGCTAGTAATCTGAAGCATTCAAATATTTGCAAAAGTATTGAATTTAGTTATTTCTGAGAAATAGGAAAATAAGTTGTTATTTTCTAAAATGGTAAGTAAAAAATACAACTGCGGCCACTGCAAATTCCCTTCATGGGGCCTAGGAATTACAGTGGTAAGTAACTACTTACTGGCCAAAGTCCTGTTGGTTAGCATAAGCGAAGTAGTAACTTTCAGTCTCTTTCTCCCAGCTAAACAAACTGTTCTGCTGTGACTCCTGTGTGCACATTGGCTTAGTATGTTCGTGAGCATCCCTGAAGAATTACAACAGGGACACTTTGTTTGCCAAAGAGAAACAGACCAAAAGTTACAATTTGGTTTATGGTAATCCACAGGATTTCAACCACTGTTTAAAGACTACTTTGAAGTACTGAAGCTGATAGTACTATATCCAAAGGGAAGAGCAGGCCTCCCATAGTTGCTTAGGGTGCACAGACAGAGTAGCACTAAACATGCCAAGGATTTCATTTGTTCGTTCGTTCATTCATTCATTCATTCATTCATTCATTCACCCTATTTTGCAGGATTTCACAAAAGGTTGCCAAGTTGTATAAAACAATTTAAAAAATTAAAACCAGTTTAAAACACATCAAAACATTAAACCAGTTGCTCTAAAACCTGCAAAGGTCACTATTTGCTACCCTGCAAAGGCTTCAATAAATATGCTCCAATTTGGCACTAAAATGATGCCAATGTCAATAGCAATCGAGCTTCCAATGGGAAGACATTCCACATTCATCTGCTATGGCAGAAAAAGTCATTCCCTGTGTCTACACACAATGAACTGACCTTGTTGGTGGGTCTCAGAGAAGGCCCTCCCCCGGTTTATGTAGAAAGAGGCACTGTTTCAAATAATCCTTCATAATTAACTGGTTTTTGTCAGGAATCTTGTTTGTCTTCCATAGTTGTATTTTCAACATTCTAGCTGCCGTGATAATATGGATTATTACAATTTTTTTTACCATCACCAATATTTTGTTGTATTATAAATGGTAAAAATAAATCTCTGGTTTTACCTCAAGATTAATTAAGATAGTTTGTAAAATAAATTTTTGTACCATATACCAGTATTTTTAGCCCTCTTACACACCCACCACATATGGAGAAAAGATCCCCGCCCTTTGTTACATTTCCAACAAACATCAGATATTTTATACATTTTAGCCAGCTTATCAGATGTTAAATACCACCTATAGAACATTTTATAAAGATTTTCTTTAAATGTTGTTGACTTGGTAATTTTAATATTAACTTTCCATAATGTTTCCCAACTGAATTTCTGACTTTAGATCCTATGCCCATTTTATCATACATTCTTTTATTATCTCTTCTACCTGTCTAGCTAATAAGCAACTATTAATTTTTAAAATTAACTTTCCATTAGAAGAAAAAATGATTTTATCCAAGTCAACTTCTTGATTTGTGAAGCTATACTGCTTTTTATTGTTCCTAAACCAAGATTTCATTTGAATTTCGAACCACCAATCTATTCTAATTCCATGTAGCTGTACTTCTTCTTTTGATTTTAGTTGTAATTTTTCTGTTAACAAGTGTTTATATCTCAGATTTTTTCCTTCCTCTTTTATAGAGGGTTTTGTACGTGCCAGTTGTGGGGAGACCCAGAGTGGCATTGCTGTATAGATAGAGTTCTTCAATGAGTCCCAAACCCACAACAAGGCACTTCTTATACAATGATTTGCAAAGTCTTTTTGAGCTTTAGCTTTTCCTTACCATAAATAGGCATGCCATCCAAAATTCAAGTTAAATCCTTCCAATGATAGTAGTCCATCTTCGAGGGTCATCCACTCTTTTAGCCACGTCAGACAGCAGGCTTTATAATATAGAATCCAGTTTGGTAACGCAAAGCCTCCATTTCCTTCTTGTCATGCAGTACTTTAATTTTGATTCTGGGTTTCTTTTCATTCCAAATAAATTTTCTTATTTTTTTATCCAAGTCTTGCAATAATTTAGTTGATTTAAGGACCAGTAATGTTTGGAACAAGAATAATAGTTTTGGTAATACATTCATTATTCTCATAAAATATAGTTGTAGATTTTTCGATGACTCTATTTCTATTTGTATCTTTTTTATTACTTTGGTATAGTTGTCCTGAATAAGAGTGCTAGTTTTTTGATGAGATAGATACCTAGATAGCAGACTTTCTTAACCACCTTGAAATTAGATTTTTGTTTCAGATTTTTTACTTCTGTCTTTGTCAGATTCTTTATTAACATTTGAGTTTTTTCTTTATTTATTTTTAGGCCTGCTACTCTTCCATATTCCTGTAAAGAGTTCAAATTTGAGATTGTATTTATTGGGCTTTATAATATTATCATCAAAACATCAGCAAGGGTTTATATTTTAAATTGATGTTTATTAATCTTAATTCCAGTGATTTCAGGATTCTTTCTAATGTTTTGCATCAAAACTTCCAATGTCAAAATCAATAATAATGGGGAAAGTGGGCAACCTTGCCTTGTACCTTTTGATATAATTATTGTTTTAGTTAGGTCCCCATTGAGATTTACTTTCATACTTTTCTTTATTTATTTTTAGGCCTGCTACTCTTCCATATTCCTGTAAAGAGTTCAAATTTGAGATTGTATTTATTGGGTTTTATAATATTATCATCAAAACATCAGCAAAGGTTTATATTTTAAATTGGTGTTCCTTAATTTTAATTCCAGTGATTTCAGGATTCTTTCTAATGTTTTGCATCAAAACTTCCAATGTCAAAATCAATAATAATGGGGAAAGTGGGCAACCTTGCCTTGTACCTTTTGATATAATTATTGTTTTAGTTAGGTCCCCATTGAGATTTACTTTCATACTTTTCTTTATTTATTTTTAGGCCTGCTACTCTTCCATATTCCTGTAAAGAGTTCAAATTTGAGATTGTATTTATTGGGTTTTATAATATTATCATCAAAACATCAGCAAAGGTTTATATTTTAAATTGGTGTTCCTTAATTTTAATTCCAGTGATTTCAGGATTCTTTCTAATGTTTTGCATCAAAACTTCCAATGTCAAAATCAATAATAATGGGGAAAGTGGGCAACCTTGCCTTGTACCTTTTGATATAATTATTGTTTTAGTTAGGTCCCCATTGAGATTTTCTTTCATACTTTGATGTTGATATACACCTGAGATTACTCTTCCAAATGTTTCCCCAAAGTCCATTATTCAAAGTTGTTCATGTAAAGATGCCCAAGATACATTGTCAAATGCTTTTTCGGCATCCATTAAGATCCAAGCATCAGGTTTGTTGACTTTCTGTTCATAGTATTCCAGAGAATTGAGTGCAGTTCTTATGTTATGGCTGAGTTGTCTTCTAGGAAGAAAACCATTTTGATCTTTATGGATAAAATTAGCTAAGACGCTTTTCGATCTCTCTGCCATGATTGATACAAAGGTTTTGTAATCAATATTTAATAGAGAGATTGGTTTGTAGTTTCAAATAATTCTAGTCCCAAGATAGGATTCTATGATGTTGCTGTAACAGGGGCTCATCCTTCCAAACAGTTGAGATCCTTCAGAATGAACACAGGACAGGAACCAGCTAAAGCACCAATATTTCTCACAGGTACTTGGAGAGAGGATGCCTTATCCTACAAACTGATGAAGTCCAAAAGGTCCTCTCAGGTTTTATAAACTAAAACCCATGACTTCCTTTATTGAATTAGTCTAAGTTGTTCCTTTTTTTCTTACTGCTTTCCACTTTTGCTAATATTATTCCCCCCCCCAAACATCATGTCTTCTCATGATATGTCCAAAGTATGATTGCTTTCAATTTTGTTAGCTTTTGGTGAGAGGTCAGTATTGATTTGACCTAGAACCAATTTATTTGTTTTTTTGGCAGTCTTCAACATCACATTTCAAATTACCATTATTGTTTTATTTATTTATTTATTTGACGCATTTATATACCGCTGCCATTTACCGAACTGGAACTCAGGGCGGTTCACAAAGCATAGCTAAAATAGCTAAAAGGCTAAAAACACAGCAAACAATTAAAACAACAAGCGTGGTAGAAAAGGCAAGATAAGAATAAAAATGTTGAGCTCACCATATGCCTCCTTAAAAAGCAACATTTTCAGTGCCTTTTTGAAGGCGGGCAGGGACTCTGCAAGGCGCAGCTCACTCGGGAGTTGATTCCATAGAGAGGGGCCTAAAACCGAGAAGGTGCGGTTACGAGTTGCCGACTTCCGCGCCTCTCTCAGAGTGGCCACCCTGAGTGAGCGCGCCCGCGACGATCGAATGGGTCTGGCCTCAGTTGGTCTCTGGGGAATCTGTTCCGCCAGGTATTCAGGTCCCAAGCCGTGGAGGGTTTTGAAAACCAAAACCAAGACCTTGAACCTTATCTGGAGGGCAACGGGCAGCCAATGCAGGCGTGCCAGAACTGGGGTGATATGATCGTATTTGCGAGCACCCACCACCAGTCTAGCAGCCGCATTTTGCACCCGCTGCAATCTCCGGACAAGGGTCAAGGGCAACCCCACATAGAGTGTGTTGCAATAGTCAATCCTTGATATCACGAGGGCCTGCACAACCATTCTCAAGGAGGACTCATCGAGGTATGGACGGATCTGGGCGATCCTCCGGAGATGGAAAAAAGCGGCCCTGGAGAGGGCTGAATCCAGGACCACGCCCAGATTCCTGGCCCTGTCCATAGGCTGAAGGGAAACACCCCCCAGGCTAGGCAGGGGGGCATTGTACCTAGACGAGGGCGCCCCAAATAACAGTACCTCAGTCTTCTCCGGGTTAAGCTTGAGCCTGTTCATCCTTGTCCATTCCAAGACCGCCTCCATTCACAGATCAAGGGAGCGAACTGCCTCCACTGCAGAAGAAGAAAAGGAGAGATAGAGCTGCGTATCATCAGCGTACTGATGAACGCGAACTCTATGTCTCCTGATGACCTCCGCCAGCGGCCTCATGTAAACGTTGAACAGCATGGGAGAGATTGCCGACCCCTGGGGCACCCCGCATGGGAGGGTCCAAGGAGCTGACAAATCCTCCCCCAGCTGAACCCACTGAGTCCGGCCACCAAGGAAGGAGCGGAGCCAAGCAAGCGCCGAGCCCCCAACTCCCGCCTCAGCAAGTCGGACCAGCAGGTTACCGTGGTCGATGGTATCAAAGGTTGCTGACAGATCAAGGAGGACCAGCAGGGTGGAACACCCCCTGTCAGCCTCCCTGAGGAGGTCATCCTGCAGAGCGACCAGGGCAGTTTCGGTCCCGCGAAACGGCCTGAACCCGGATTGGAAGGGATCTATGATGTGATTATCCTCCAGGTAGGTCTGGAGCCGGACAGCGGCCACCCTCTCAACTACCTTGCCCAGGAAGGGAACAATGGCGATCGGACGATAGTTGGCAAGATCGTCCAAGGCCAGGCCGAGTTTTTTCAAAGTAGGCTTCACCACTGTCTCCTTCAGACGGGAGGGAAAATTTCCCTCCCCGAAGGAGGCGGTTGCAATGGCGGAAGCCCACTCCAGCATGTTCCCTTTGGCAGATTTAATAAGCCAGGCTGGGCAAGGGTCGAAAGGGGAGGCCGCCGGATGGCAGTAGGCCATGGCCCTGGAGGCCTCCCCAAGTGAAACAGGCCCAAACTCAACCAGGCGAGGTGACCGAGGGGGTGAGGCCCCCTGGATAACCAGGGATAGGCTACTGCAGCTGGAGTCCAGGTCCGAATGGATGGCCTCAATCTTGGATCTAAAATGGGCTGCGAATTGCTTACTAGTGAAATCACTAGGAGGAGGCCCCGGCTGACCAGGATTGGAGAGGTCTCGAACCACCCGGAACAACTCAACCTGGCGGTTCGAGGCCTCACCAATTCTCAGGGAGGCATGTGCTGTTCTAGCGTCCCTGATCGCGTGAACATAACAGCTGGTCAGCTTCTTTCAATGCAGCCCATTTATCTGCCGCTTGATCCTCCCTCCATATGCACTCAAGCTTCCTACGTTCATGCTTCATCGCCCGCAACTCATCCGTAAACCACGGCGAGGAGCGGGCTCGGCAGCGGAGGAAACGCTTGGGGGCGATCCGTTCTACAGCCCCAGCGGCACCCTCGTACCACTTCTCCACCAGAGCCTCGAACGGATCGTCAGCCAGACCACCAGTGAGCTCTCCGAAGGCTTCCATGAACCGACCAGGGTCCAGGAGCCTTCGGGGGCGGGACCAGACAAAGGGCCGATGCTCCCCGTAGGGTGGGGGAGCGATCGACAGGGAAAATTTTAGCAGATGGTGATCTGACCATGACACGGGTTGGGAAATAAGATTCCCAGCCCTCAGAATAGAATCTGTCAACATGGAGGAAAACACCAGGTCCAGGGTACAGCCAGCACTATGGGTGGGGCATACAACATGGTGGGAGAGGCTCATGGAGGTCATGGACTCCATGAAGTCCAGAGCAGCACCAGACAGTACCCCCTCTGCATGCATGTTGAAGTCCCCAACCACCAATAGGTGGGGGGACCTCAACAGGGCAGCCGAGACGAACTCGGTGATCTCTGGGAGGGATTGTGCTGGGTTGCAGGGAGCACGGTACACCAGCACAATGCCAAACCTATCCCGCTGACCCACCGATAAGTGGAGGCATTCAAACCCGCAGATCTGTCGCAGATCTACTAACAAAAAGGGATTCCCTGTGAACGATGGCCATCCCCCTACCCTCTGACCTGCCGGCCCACTGGACTTGATAACGGGGGGGGGGCACAACAGGGAGAGGGAAGCCCCTCTCTCCGCGCCCACCCAGGTCTCAGTTATACACGCCAGGTCGGCTTGCTCATCCACGATAACATTTCTGTTGATTTTCTTCCAGTCAACTTTTTTCATTCATACCTTGTAACTGAGAATACCATAGTGTAATTGTTCCCTAAAGACAATTTTGTAGGCAAGTATTCTGATTCAGAGGTGGTACCCTAAAAATAACAAATGCTTCCTTTTGACAAGTAATTTCTTTTAGTGACAGCATCCTAATTAGGTTTGAGAAACCTCCCAGTTATTTCCTACAGCTATTGAAAATAAAACAGTGTACATCCATGGCCATTTTTGTTTGTCTTAGGAAGTGTCTGTGAAGAATTTCAGTCATCCAGGTGAGGTTATCCAAAAAGTTGGATGGCAACTGGACTTCTTTTATTGTGAGAACGAAATGTTTTGCTACTCATCCAAATACTTCTTCAGTCTGAAGAAGCTGCTTGGATGAGTAGCAAAACATTCTGTTCTAAGGAAGTCTGAGAAACTCTCAAACCATGCAGCTATGCATTTTTAAGAATTGAAATTTTCACCACAGTTTCAGAATGCTAACTCAAAGGCCTAAATCCTTGCACTTAACATAAGCCAAATAATCAGAACTTTTGGTACTTTCTTATTTTCAAGTAACACATGCAGGAATTACTGATTTCTGGTGACATGTAGTTCTCGTTTATGTCACCAGAAAACTGTAATTCCCGCACATGTTATTTGAAAATAAGGGAGTAACAGATGAATGTGGGAAGGGAGTAATTCTGAATGGAATCATTCTGAGTTGTGAATCGTGATGTATTTTCCAAAATTACTGTTCAGACTTTTGATGCTATGTATTCTGAGACCACGAAGTACATTTTCCACATTTTTTCTATAGAAAGTCCCCCCCCCCCAGAAATGCAGTAGTTGGAAAAGCTTTAAAGGAAAAAGCAGTTTCACTAACTGACCACACTCATGGTGCTTTGCTTTTGAATGGCACCTCACACCTCATGGCCTTCTTGGTGGGAAGCTGTTTTTTTTTTGGGGGGGGAGGCATAGGTGGCTTGGCGGAGAAGAGGCTTTGTGGAGAGAGGCAAATGCTGATACTCCAGACACGCCCCCATCTTTGCAACAAAGTCTTCAGGGGGAGAAATCTGATGAATCATGATGGCTTGAAACAGTTGTAGCCCTCTAGAGAGCCATTCTCATTTTTACTCTGGCCTTTTAAGAAGCTCTTCTCAGGATCCTGTCAAACAGGGACACAACCCAAAAGGAAATGTTTCAGAAAAAATATGATATTTTTCAGTCTGTGCCCCCTTCATTTGTGCCAGTGCCCCCTCTCCAGGGGGCAATGCAGCCCAGCTGAAAATGGCTGCTCTAGAGGAAAAGGCGGGGAGCAGTCGCTTTGGGAGCAAATAGGCTGGACCAATCTGAATCAGCTTTGTATGTAATGCAGACAGTTAAAAATACTTTGAATTCACTCATTTTATGTGTAGAGCAAATCCTATCATATCTGACCAAGTAGTTGCCCTCTTACTCTCTCTCTCTTTCTCCCTTCCTCTCAGTGGGCATGTATATCTCTTCCCCCACCCCCACCACCATCCTTTCTCCCACATATTTTTCAGAGAAGTGAGGATTTTTTTTACAAGTAAATCAAGTCTGCTTTGGCACAGCTGTTACATTCCCTGTCAAGGATAAAGGAATCAGATGTTAGCTTTTGGATTCTGTGAGGAACAATGGTGCTACGTTAGACATGTTAAGGCAGGAAAAAACAGCTTTGGGGCTCCAGGGCATCAGCTCATGGCCACAGAAGCCAATGAACAGTTTCCCACCATTGACTAATTTTTAATATCTAGCCCAATACTACAGGACCAGGGACCAAGCTGGATTGTCATACATAATGATACCATTGGATCTGGCATTGTATTGGATAGTGTTCTGTAATGCTGCACTGCATTTTGAGATGGTTTGGTGACTGCTTTCTTTTTTATTATTTATTTGATGCAAAGTTTGCTGTTTTGAGGGAAGATGAGTCTATGTAAATCCCCTACCACCCTTCTGCAATTTATTTTTATCTACAGACCCGTGTTGTTCCAGTGCTACTGTTTTAGTGTCTTGGATTTTTCCCCACCCTACTTTGCATTCTCCTTTGTTTGTTTGTTTGGGTTTCTATTGGTCTCTGGGAGGTTTTTTCATGGTAAGATCCTAGGAAGTGTAGAAATTAATTAAGTGCTCATGAAATAGTAACTATGGTTTTTAATTTTTTTAATTTTTTTTCAATTTTAAAACTAAAAAGATACAAAAAGAAGAGTCAAAAAAGAAAATAACTCAACATCCTCCAAAACACCTTAATAGCCAACAACACACAAACATGTAATAACAGATAATGTGGTCCCTTCATAACTGAAGATAAGATCAATTTTTACTCCAATTTGTGGTGCCTCATTCCTCTTCCAAAACTGCATTGATTCTTGCAAAGGCACATAACCTTCCCCATTTACTGATACAAGGTTGGAAAAATCTCCCCAAATATTAATACATTATTATTTGTCTCAATCTTCCTTAGTTTTATATTATACCTTAATATCATTAAAAGCTATATTCCAAACTTCTTTATAGCATTCATCTATTAGAAAATGTTACTTAACTTTCCATTTCCTTGCTATTATCAATCTTATTATCAATTCTTTCATTGTACAACTTCATTGCTCCTTATTAAATATTGATAAGAGAGCTATCTTAAGGCAGACCTCAATATTTAACTTAATTATTTCATTTATTTCCTTTGTCATGATTGTGATTTTACAGCACTGTATAGCAACTTAGGATCCAACTACAGTGAAATTGACCCCACTGTTTCTGCCTGAGTTAGCACAATTACATGTTGTGCATTTTCTGTAAACTCTGCAACTTCTTTTATTTATTTATTTATTTATTTATTTATTTATTTATTTATTTATTTATTTATTTATTTATCCAATTAGTGCTGAGGCACTACCCATAAATGCACTATGTAATGCTCATTCTAACACAGAATATATCACACAGAAAGCTGGACTATATTCTGATGAGGAAGGAGTGAAAATTGGTGGAAGAAACATCAGTAGTTTAAGGTATGCAAACAACAAACATCAAGAAGACTGAAATCATGACTACAGACGAACTACACAACTTTAATGATGACAATGAAGAAATCAAAATAGTCAGACTTGGTATGTATTGGTTCAGTCATCAATCCAAATGTAGACTGTATTAAAAAAACACACCAGAAGAATGAATCTCAAAAGGGCTGCAATGAAGGAGCTAGAAAAAAAAACCAACAAGTGTAAGAACGTGACACTGCAAACCAAGATCATCCACCTTATTGTGTTTCCATTTGCTATATATGGGTATAAATGCAGAACAGTTAAGGAAGCCAACAGAATGAACATTGGTTTGTTTAAAAATATGGTGTCATTGATTATGATTGGGAATTCGTATTGCAGGGGCCAGTATTATTTTGTAGTGCTTTCTCTTTTCTGTTTCTGGCATGTATGATCATCCATAATGGTTCCCAAAGTGATGGGGAGTGTCCTAAGTTGGTGGTGGACCATCTATTTTGGAAAGTGATACAGCACTGAATTGATACAACTATTTGCAAAGAAGAAGAGATAACCAAATATTGGGATTTAGAAATAGAAATAGAAAAGCTGTGGAATAAGAAAGCAAGAACAATACCAATAATAATAGGTGCCATGGGGACAATCCCAAAAAACCTGGATCAACATCTGAAAACCCTCGTCATTGACAAGATCAACATTGGTCAACTACAAATGGTGACATTATTAGGAACAGCATATATTCTACAGAGATATCTCCAGTCATTCTAGGCTCCTGGAAAGAGCTTGTTCAGTTATACACTATGTCAGGTTTCACAAGCTAGTTATATCAGTTCAGCACTCTGTCCCTTGTGAACTTCTTTAAAGAGGAAGGGAAGAAGGTGGTGTTAATGACAGAAGAACTGGCAACATCTCCCAATGAGAACTTTAGTGATTTGAGATGTGGTGTGAACTCTTGCCTCAAAAAGTGTCAGGGATAATTAAACATTCTGTGAGAACAACAGCTATTTAAACTTCCAGCTTTGAATCAACCTGTTGGAGGAACATGTAGATGTGATGCAATGCATATTCAGATGCACCAGACGTTGAGTAATGTGTTAGAAAACATGTATTCCTTAATGCCCATCCAGATGAATATGCTGTCCATCTCCCCTACAGTAACTTTTGTTTTGATGTTAGTAACCACTCCAGTTGCTTTACTCTTCATGTTGTTGCTGTCTTCCAACCTGTGGCTTGCTCTTCTCGGCTATAGGAATTATGTGCAATGGCCACAGAATAACAAGCTTGGTGAGTTTCTTGGCTAAGACTTCATTACAAATCATGAGAATAAGAGTTGAAGGCATTTAAATTCATTGGAGGTTTGAGTACTAAGGAAGGCTGTAAAGAAATTAGTACATATTTGCATTCCTGGTGGCATTGCTCAAGAATATATAATTTATGGGTTATGTTGTTTGAAAAAAATCAGAACTATAACAGCACAAAGTGTGGTTGTAAGTCCAGCATTGGGATTAATGAACTTAGTTTTATATTCCAAATGCATCACTACACCATAAAGAGCTGATTTATTTTCTGTGTAGCAGCTAGACCAGGCCCGACCAAAGTCCGTCCCGGGGGCCAAATCCGGCCCGTCAGGCCATTCTGAGTGGCCCGTGGCTGGCTGGCCCACCCCTCCCTCCCCCTCCTTCGCCCCATTTTTTTTAATCTTCTGCCAACACTGACACCGCTGGGAAGCTTGGGTGGATGGGCGGTCTGCCGCCACCGGCACCACAGGGGAAAGTGTGAGGGTGGGCAGGCCAGCGGGCCTCTGCCACAGCCAAGGAACTTTGGGGTGGGCTGGTGGGTGAGCCGTCGCCACTGCTAGGAAGCTTGAGAGAGTGCAAGGTCGCACAGATCACCTCTTCCAAGGGGTGACCTGTGGCCACGGCTCCCTGTGCTTCCTTTGGTCCCCACCTTCCTTCTTTCCTCCCTCCCTCCCTCCCTCCGTTGTTCCCCACCTTCCTTACTTCCTCTCATGGTTTCCACCTCCCTCCCTCCCTCCCTTGGTTCCCGCCTTCCTTCCTGCGGGTGGGGTTGCAAGGGGTCAGTGGGTGGGGTTTACAGTGGGGTGGCAGGGTTGGGGAGCAACCGGCCCCTGACACATTCTCAGCCACCAAATCTGGCCCTCCTTACAAAACGTTTGGGCACCCCTGAGCTAGACAATTGGTCAGTGTTGGAACACAGTGGCAGAAATTTCAATGAATGTTTGTGAATTTCAGGTATGGAAATCAGTTTTGATGGAAAACTCACACCCAACTCACATCTGAAGTACCAGCATTCCAGTATAGATTCACTCTATAACATTTGGCTACCTTTTAGTCAGTATTGTTATAATCATACAGATTCTTTTTCTAAAAAAAATTATCAGTATGATACTTCTTATTGAGAAGTACAGAATTATTTTTTTCAAAGATATTTGACAACATAAACTCATTCAGAAGTTAAAGTAATCAAAGTTCATTTTGACAAACAATATCAACAGTATTACAAACAATGCAGATTTTTCTGCTCAAACAAATAAAATTAGTTGTGAATGGAGTGGATAGATTAAAGAGCTTGAGTATTACAGCTTCTGATTTGTTTCATAATTGGGCCACTGTCCAAAAGCAAATTATGTCCTTAATACATAGGAGTGGTTTGGATGAATGTCAACTGATTGCTAGTAGTGGATACTTAATTATAGGAACATCTGGCCAATTACAGATACCATGAATATTTAAATAATTATAAGAACATAATTTGAGAATAAAGACATGGGAAGGAGTTGGATGAGTACTAGTTGACGGGTCTTGCATTTTTCGCTTTATGCAGAATATTCCAAGTCCAAAGCAGGTTGCATAAGGCACTTGAGAACTTGGGCAGAAAAACTCATAGTTCCATGATAGTCTGGAAGTAATACCAAGCAGCAAAGGGCTGTAACAGTTCCCATACAGAGTGCCTGTTTCCTGTGCAGGAGTCACTGGAAAGGACATCCAAGCTATGTAGAAAATAGAAGTTTCCTGGGTAGAACAATAAATGTGTGTGTGTGGAGCGGAGGGGAAATAAAGGAATTGCCTTTTTCAGAAAAGTGGGAAAATCTCACTTGCTAGTCTTTTTTGGGAGGCTTGGCCTAGGAAAACACAGAAGACTGTAGACAACAGCAATAAAATAAAAATAAAAATGCCAAGTACCCATCACGTCCATAATTACAATATATTATGTATGTTGTTCACACTTGTCATTTGGACCCTGAATATATGTTTTGTATTAAGTTATTCTGCATATTACTTGTCTTTGTCTGACTTAGTGTTCCATTCTAGATAAAGATACAGTGGACCCTCGTATAACAAACAGTTTGTATAACATAAAATCTGTGCAACATGAAAAAATTCTGGAGATAGGGGAAATTTGTTTAACATAATTGCCTATGGGGCAAATCCGTACAACATAAAAATGGGATTACTCCATTTTCAATGCATTCCTATGGGAAATTTGTATAAAGGAAAATTTGCTTAACATAATTTCATTTGGAATGAATTACTTCCTTTATACAAGGTACCACTGTATCTTAAACTTAAGTGGCATTCACAATACCCAGAATGCATTGCAACAAAATGCATCATTGCCTTTTTTTTTTTAAAGGCAATGAGCTCATCTGTATACAAAGCCATCTGGTACTAACAGGACTTCAGGAACTTGGTGAAACAGAAGGCTTAGCGCAAGTTGGGATGCCAACATCATGCTGAGGGGAGGAATGTCATCTCTTCTCTGAGCAGATGGGGCTCTAATAGGAGAAAAGGAGACTCTACAGCAAAGTCTAAGAGCGCAATGAGTTTGGTTGGTCTGCAGTCATATTACAGACAGTCAGTGTGCTGGCACCCAAAAACAAGGTGAATCACAATGTCTTTTCTATTAAAAACTGCCTTGTGACAGGAAGATGGACTATGACTGCTGTTCTCCCAGAATGGGGTAGGTGGGACTGAAACCAAGCATGGATGTCACAGTGAGAAGTGTTGGCCAACAGTATGCATATAACTTGTCTAAGTCTTACTTTTAAACCATTAGCTCACCTCAATCCAATCAGCCTCCATCTGTTCTTGACACTCTTATGTCATCTCTACATTTTGGCTCTGGAAGCAGCTCAGCACCTGCAGTCAATGTGGGGAGGTGCCAGAGGATCAAAAGAAAGGAAGCAGGAAAAGATGCAAGTTCCACAAATATCTCTGTGTCAGCATCCCGAGGATCCAGGTATGAGATCATTCTCACCTATATATTTTGAAGGATGATGAAAACTAAAGATTGACTGATTTTTTAAAAATAATATGGAGATCCAACTACCGCAATATGTTTAGTTCTGACTTTGAAAACAAGCTCAGTTGTTCATCCAGGCACTCAGATACCATTGCAATCACTCCTAACATGCTGGGTGCCAAAAGGAGTGAAGCCAACATGATGCCATTGAGAAACATGAATCAACATGTTCAGAGGTTCCAGGATGATGCTCAGCAGCTACAGACTGTTTCTTGACAATTCAGGTAATAAAATCATGAAGATCTTGGCTTTTGTAAAATTTTACCACATAATCAGAAAATATTCAGTATCTCATCATGGATATTGTTGGAGGTCAGCAATTTTGCTCACATGCAGACTGAATTGTGAACATGAACGTATCACTTATAATGCTCACTTTTTTGAACCAAACAGAAAAGATGATAAATTAAGGTAGGGGAAGAGATATAAAAAGAGATCAAATGGCACAGATTGTTTATGATCTTTCATTATTTATGTATGACTTGTATTTCTATCCAGTCTTTTCTCCAGGAAATTCAAAGTGGTGTACACAGGTTTCCTCTGCTACTTTATCCTCACAACACCCTTGAAACGTACCTCAGCCTGAGAGATTGTGACTGGCCCAAGGTCACCCAATGAGTTTCATGAATGAGTACGGATTTGAATCCTGGTCATCTGAGCAGTGGTCCCACATTCTAACCGTGAGACTGTACTGACTCTTTTACACGATCGTTGCACCAATGCTACCACAACAGTTATCCAGTCAGAGAGCTTTGCAAGTGATTCCTTCCTGTATGGAAAATGTGTACCCTGCTCATCCAAAAACTTGTATCTCCATGTTTGTGAGAGTGTTAGATATATATATGCATGTTAGGGTGGATTCGGGTTTCTTCCCGTGTAGAAATCTGGTTGTTTTGGCGACGTTTCGACGAGGTCTCACTCGTCATCTTCAGGCTGGTGTTCTGGCTTCTTTCTTCTTGAAGCAAAGCGTGATCTCAGTTGAAGTCCTTCTATAAATACTGCTGGGGGTGTGTGGTTTGCTTGCTCTGCTGCTGATTGTAGGTTCGTTTGTTCTTTTGTGATCTGCTGTGTGGCTGAGGCGATCGTTAAGGGCTTAACTGCTGGTGGGTTAGATGGCTGTTTAGAGACATCATGTGTGGGTGAGGTGCTGGATGTGTGTCTATTAGCCTTTTGTTTCTTAACGACCTTGGTGATGGGTGTTCTGGTGGTTGGATGGTGGTTTCGTTTCATCTGTGGGAAGGGTCTGGGTTTGTGTTTGGTGTGGATGGAAGGTGGTGGCATCTTGTGTTCTTTTGGACCTGGTGTCAGTCTTTGTGACAGAGGCTCGTCTGTTGACCAGGGCTAGTTTCCAGATGTCAGGCAAGCGGGAGGTGTCATCACGTTTATTCATGTTGTTTGGGTGTTTCTCTATTTCAATGGCTTCCATGATTATTCGACTGTTGAAGTGTTCAGTTTTGGAGATGAGTTTGGTTCTTTTAAAATCAATTTAAAACAAAAAACAATAAAAAAATCAATTTAAAAACAAAAAACCCGACGGCTCCTTAGGACATACCATCTACCGGAAAAAAACACATACAAACCGCTACTTAAATGCACAATCACACCACCACCCTGCACAGATCAACTCCGTAGCAAAAACCCTCATCTCCAGAACCAAACGCCTCGCTGACAAAGACCACCTAAAAACTGAATTACACACTCTCTCGAATGCTTTAATTGCGAACGGATTCCAAAAAAACACCATCACCAAACTAATCCAAAAAGAAACACCCCCCAAGAACCAAGAAACAGAAGAGAACAACGGCACTGCCCTCCTCCCTTACATCAAAGGCACCACAGACAAAATAAGCAAAATTCTCCACAAACACAATATCAAGACAGCCTTTTGCACCGAACAAAAAATAGCCAACATTTTAAGAAACCCCAAAGACAAGATTGAGCTAGAAAACCAAGGAGTCTACGAAATACCATGCAAAGTCTGCCCAGCCACATACATCGGACAGACAAACAGGAGAATAAGCGCACGCATCGCAGAACACAACGCAGTCAAAAAAGAAGAAAAATCTTCCTCTCTCTTCCAGCACATAAAAACAACAGGTCATGAAATTGATTTTAAAAGAACCAAACTCATCTCCAAAACTGAACACTTCAACAGTCGAATAATCATGGAAGCCATTGAAATAGAGAAACACCCAAACAACATGAATAAACGTGATGACACCTCCCGCTTGCCTGACATCTGGAAACTAGCCCTGGTCAACAGACGAGCCTCTGTCACAAAGACTGACACCAGGTCCAAAAGAACACAAGATGCCACCACCTTCCATCCACACCAAACACAAACCCAGACCCTTCCCACAGATGAAACGAAACCACCATCCAACCACCAGAACACCCATCACCAAGGTCGTTAAGAAACAAAAGGCTAATAGACACACATCCAGCACCTCACCCACACATGATGTCTCTAAACAGCCATCTAACCCACCAGCAGTTAAGCCCTTAACGATCGCCTCAGCCACACAGCAGATCACAAAAGAACAAACGAACCTACAATCAGCAGCAGAGCAAGCAAACCACACACCCCCAGCAGTATTTATAGAAGGACTTCAACTGAGATCACGCTTTGCTTCAAGAAGAAAGAAGCCAGAACACCAGCCTGAAGATGACGAGTGAGACCTCGTCGAAACGTCGCCAAAACAACCAGATTTCTACACGGGAAGAAACCCGAATCCACCCTAACATGCATATATATATATATATATATATATATATATATATATATATATATATATATATATATATATATATATATATATATATATATATATATATATATATATATATATATATATATATATAGAGAGAGAGAGAGAGAGAGAGAGAGAGAGAGAGAGAGAGAGAGAGAGAGAGAGAGAGAGAGAGAGAGAGAGAGAGAGAGAAACAGTAGATATATGCTAAGACAGCAGATGCTGAAGGATGTTTTCCCTCATGTAAGGTGGATATAGATTTGCACCCTGATATACCTGTGTACTAGCTGCCCTAAGCACATCTAATCTCATCTGATTTCGGAAGCTAAGTGGGGTCGTCCCTGGTTAGTATTTATTTATTTATTTATTTATTTATTTATTTATTTGGAATACCAGGTGGGAATACCAGGTGCTGCAGGTGCATGCAGGGCCGGCACGTCCATTAAGGCGAACTAGGCAGTTGCCTAGGGCGCCAAAATGGACAGGGGGCACTGCCCAGCCTCCTGCCCCCCTCCCCCCGCCCCTCGCCTAGGGCGTGAAAAACCCTAGCGCTGGCCCTGGGTGCATGGAGTAGGAACCGGCAAATCACTCCAGTATTCCTGCCACGAAAACTCCATGGACGTGGAGTCACGAAAGGTCGGTCATGACTGTAATGACACACATACCTGAATAGAAGCACATGTTCTACACTTTCCAGCTGGTCATTGGCACATGGGCAATTTCGATCTGAAAAAGGTAAACCTTGAAACCTCCCCTCCAGTAGCTTGGAGGGAAGGACATTTAATCTAGCCAGAGTAAAGGCCCTCCTGGAGACAGGAGATATGAGCCTATCCAGATATGGGGAGGCAGTAAATGCTGATTTCTTAAGAAATTCCATTTTCCCCAACTGGGCAACATGTTTCTGCAGTTCTATATCTCTGATTCGTAATTTTACCTCATTCATGGCTTTACAAAAACCCAATGTTTGGAGGGTACAAGGAGAATGACCTAATTTATGTATAACTTTTATTACCTGTTTTTTCCATTCAGACTGAAAAGTATCTGTCAAAAGCAAGGGAGTTAAGCCCTCTGAAAGGAAAATGAGCTTAAGCCAGTACTTAACCATGAGGAATTTGGCTTGTGCTTCAATGGGAATAAGCCCAACCTCTAAACGAAGTAAAGTGTTGGAGACACATGTAGGAATGCCCAAAATGGCTCTTGCAAATCTGGTGCTGCTGCAATAAGGGTTCGTAAACAAATTTATAAAGAAACATAGTAGTTACTGATGACTCTTTTTATTGTAGTTAATGGCCACTTTTATTTCGGACCAGAATAAATTTTAAACTGTATTTTAAATTGTATTTAAAATTGTATTTATGATTTATCTTGTAATAAGGCTTGATTCATGTGCTGTCTATTGGAATGCATATTTGAACATCCTTATTTTTATGATTTTATTTTTGGTTTTTGGTCGTTGACCATAAATAAAAAATTTCATTTCACACATACCTGTGTACTAATAATTTCCCACAGTTGTGATTATTATTGCGAAGAGTGGGTGATGTAGCATCAAAGGGCAAGCAAGAAAACTGCCAGAATAAGTAGAATGTAAAAAAGCTGGCTGTTGCAAAGAGAAATCCAGAAAGAGTAATGCCATTATATGTGGGTAGAGTAGAATTATTGATGCGTGGGGGGAAAGTAAAGAAGATAGGGTTGAATAAGGAGGCAAAAGGGAGACTGAAGCATTGTCTAGAGTTAATAATGAAAGACACAGAAGACAGGCTGGACTTCATTGGAGCAAGTGAGGCAAGCCAAGCACTGGGTTCCTGTGGAGTGCATGTTTATACCTGTCATTCTGCCTAAACCCCATGCTTTGGGTCATATGTGATGTTGGCAGATTACCCTACAGAGAAGCTGAAGTTTTGCTAGGTCATGTGGTTCCCACTGAAGAAATGATGATACATTGGATTATTGAGCAGACTGTACAATGCTTAAAAGTGCATTTGTAGGAGCAAAATAATAATAATAATGCAGGTGACCAGGTAATGTTAAAATGCTAAATAAAAGAAATACCTATTTTTTTCTCCTATCTTTGGGAGGTGAAAGCAACCTGTTGGGCACCATGCTTTAGAACTGGAAATATATTTGACCAGATAGGTACATTTTAAGGACAACCTGAGAACTTTATTTTTAACTTGCATCCTGTTGTGTTTTTCTTCCAACTGTGTTCTCTAATAGGAGGTCTCTGTAAATGTGCTCAATGTAGTGATGTGAGCAAATGTAATTTGTGTATTCTTTCACTAAAGAGTGAGTATGGGGAGAGAGCAGAATGTGACTCCCTGCTCTGCTTCCTGGGAGAGGGGCCAGATGAGGTGACACAAAGCATATATGACTGTTAGGGTTACATGCCTTCCTCCTGTGTGGTTGTGGGAAGTCCCAAAGCACTACCAGAAGGAAGGACCACAAAACCACTTCTGAGTACTTGGGACTTCAGAACCTTGGGAAAGGTCATAATAAGTCGGAGTTGTATTAAGCAGCTATTGCTGGATGCTTTGTTCGAATTATGCTGGTGCTAATTTGAAACTAAGCCTCAAAAGCAGAATCCAATTGCCTTACAACATAAAGCACAATCAGGTAAGTTCTGTTACCAGATTCCTGGTCTGTCCATCATGTAGCTGGTCCTCTGTTGATCTCACAAATAATGACACAATCATGTGTGTATGTATACAGGTATATGACCAGCAGCTTGAAAAATGAAAAACCAACAACCTTGCATGAAGTTTCAGAAGGGCTGCCTTGCTCTGTAATTGATGAAGTTCTTTGAAGTCCCAGCCCAGCATTCTAAGTATTAAAGTGCCCTGGCTTTTGTGGAGTCTTTTCAGTCTGAAAGGGACAGGCCAATCTGGCTTCAACTTGCACCATTAGATATGTACAACTTTCCTTATGGAGGAGATCTGGTGGAGGAGGTACATGATAAGGAACTCAGTGCACAAAGAAGGATAGGGAGAAGGGAGATATGAACGCAACAAAGAAATAGGTTGCTCCTTAGACTTTGAACACAAGACCGCATCAGAAACAAGTGTACTCCTGGGAATCCATTCTTCTATGGAACCATTCTAATACTGTGTGGAAAGCCTGAAATGTACTGACAAAGGTGTTTGGACCCAACATTTAACATTCCCTTCTTGGCGAATGTGATTGTGAATCTGTCACTGTCTTTCTGCCTGTTCTGCCTAACTAACAGGTTTGTTGTGAGAATCAAGAGGAGGAGGCTTGTAGGCTATCATTCACTCCTAAGAGGAAGAGCAGAATAAAAATGTAATACTCTCATCAACATTTGTTACATACTATATACATTATAAAAATATGGTTTTGCATTGTGCTATACTGTAAATATTCACCGTATAATTATTGGAGTATACTATATATGATTATCATAGCTCCAATTAATGCATGGCACATGATCTTATAAAATAATAAACATCTAATTTATTTATAGGGCCCCTTCTATACAGTATATCCTGCTTTCTACTCCACAATAACTGATGCAATGGGACTAATTTCCTGCTATATGTTTTCATCCCATTTAGCCAGTTTTGCTCTTCCAACCTGCAAAAGGTAAAATTGTTTCTGCTTTCTTTTCAGGGTCTTAGCAGATGGCTGGAATCTCACTTAGAGGCAAATGTGTTCCTGGAAAAACAACAACAATGTGCTGTCTCTCAGTGTGGGTGATTAGATGACATTAGTGACACATCAGTGATCATTTCATAGGATGAACTAGTACTTCTTTGTGGGCTAAAGATATTTGAAGGCACCTTAAATATATATTTGTGTGGGTGTTTGCCAGCAGTTGTTTAGCCATATGTGACTGTCATTTTAATTTCAAGCCTTAGCCAATTAGACTCGTGATCTTTCATTATGAACTCATTCACCTAGTTAGTTAGAAAATACTTAGCATATGCTTCTAAACATTAGTGAGTGTGACCACCTAGCACAGAGGCAGTGAGCAGGGCCTCCTTAATCACTGGTGGTTACTTCACGTCCTACCTTGTTCCGCGATTACGTACTGTGACAGTGTTGTTTCGTGGTCACATGGTTTTGTTCCTGTTCAATCCCTGTTTCCGTTTACTCGCGGGCGTGATTACTTCTCTTGTGACAATATTTATTATTATTTATTTATTTATTACACTTATATCCCGCCCATCTTCCAAATAGGAACTCTGGGTGGCTAACAATAAAACAAAGCAAGGGTAATAAAACAAAACCAATAAAAGAGGAGGAGCGCAAACCCAACAAGGATGATGCAGACAGCAAAAAAGAAAGAAAGAAAGAAAGAAAAACTTAGGTAAGAAGGTCGCCAAAAGCCTCCTTAAACAGGTAGGTTTTCAAAGCCCTTCTAAAGGCGGGCAGGGACTCTGTAAGGTGCAGCTCACTGGGGAGATGGTTCCACAACGTGGGGCCCACCACAGAGAAGGCGTGGTCAGGCGTACACAATTTCCGCACCTCTCTGGGTGTGGCCACCCTCAATGAGCGCGCCTGCGCCATTCTCGTGGGTCTGGTCACAGTTGATCTCTGAGAGATACACTCCACCAGGTACTCTGGTCCCAAGCCGTGGAGGGCTTTGAAAGTCAAAACCAGGACCTTGAACCTGATCCGGAGGGCAACGGGTAGCCAATGCAAGCGGGCCAGAACTGGGGTGATGTGCTCGAATCTACGAGCACCCACCACCAGCCTGGCCACCGCATTCTGCACCCGCTGGAGCCTCCGGACAAGGGTCAAGGGCAACCCCACGTAGAGGGCAATGCAGTAGTCGATCCTCGAAATCACTAGGGCCTGCATGACTGTCCTCAGGGATGACTCGTCAAGGTACAGACGGATCTGGGCGATCCTGCGGAGGTGGATAAAAGCAGCCCTGGAGACTGCCTTCACCTGGGCTTCCACGGAGAGGGCCTAGTCCAGGACCACACCCAGATTCCTGGCCCTGTCTGTAGGCTGGAGGGAAACTCCCCCCAGTCTAGGGAGGGGGCCATTGTACCCAGACGAGGACGCCCCAAAGAACAGAACCTCCATCTTCTCCGGATTCAGCCTGAGCCGGTTAGTCCTGGTCCATTCCAGAACCGCCTCCAGGCACAGGTCGAGGGAGTGGACTGCCTCCACTGCAGAAGATGAAAAGGAGAGATAGAGCTGCGTGTCATCAGCGTACTGATTACAGTGAACTCCAGATCTCCTGATGACCTCCGCTAGTGGCCTCATGTAAACATTGAACAGCATGGGAGAGATTGCCGACCCCTGGGGCACCCCACAAGGGAGAGTCCAAGGAGCCGACAAGTCATCACCCTGCTGAACCCGCTGAGGCCGGCCGCCAAGGAAGGAATGGAGCCAAGACAAAGCCAGGCCCCCAATTCCCGCCTCAGTGAGCCATACCAGCAGGTTACTGTGGTCGACGGTATCAAAGGCAGCTGACAGATCAAGGAGAACCAGCAGGGAGGAGCACCCCCTGTCAGCCTCCCTGAGGAGGTCATCCTGCAGAGCGACCAGGGCAGTCTCGGTCCCATGAAGCGGCCTGAACCCAGACTGGAAGGGATCCAGGATACAATTTTCCTCCAGGTACGACTGGAGCCGGACAGCAGCCACCCTCTCAACTACCTGTTACTTCATGGTCTTGTTCCATGACAAATTCTGAATTTGTCTTGCTTTCTTATCCCTTTTTAAAAAAATATCGTAAATAAAACTTTTTCGATATTTTGATTTACTGGTCTTCTGGGATTTACATATCAATGCTACATAATTTTCAGTACTTTCTTTAATAAACATTTGCACTGCATGGTGTTTCCCATAGGGAAACTAATGTTGAATGCTGCTTCAGCCGCCGACCACTAGGTGGACACTGGTTGTTGTGTGACAGTTACCACACGGTCCGTTGTCTCGGAACAGGAACCAGGAACTAACTGTGACAAGAGAATTCCCCAGCTCAGGGCCAGGTACAGCTTGTCACGCTCTGTTCCCGGTTCCGGGGGCATGGTTGAGACAACTTTTTGTTGTCACACTATGGACGTGAAGTAAGTTTTTTTTGTACCGGTCCCAAGCGGGACAGCAAGGAGGGACAAACGGGATGTGAAGTAACCACCACTGTCTCCTTAAACTGCAGAGTTCCACTTGATTTTGTTACAACCAGGGAGTAGGGTACAAAGAATGGGCACCAGTCTATCCCCACCACAAATAGTCCTGGAGGGGGGAAATTGAGTCTCTTTCACTAGCCACCTTGACAGCTCAGTCTCTGCCGGAAATCAGGTTGCCATCCCTGTGGTTAGGGCACCTACAGTCTGCTGCTGATGTTGGGGCTTTAATGCAGTTCCAAGATACCAGACACCCTGAAGACTGAAGAGACCCTCGTGGTACAGTGGTTAAACTGTTGTACTGCACCCAAACTCTGTCCATGACCTCGGGTTCAATCCCAAGTACAATGCATGCTCATAAGCCGAACAACTCATAAGCAGAGTAGCCATATCTAAAAAATAAAAAATAAAAAGTTGAAAACATATTGTAAGTAGAGCAGACCACATCTAAAATTTGTAAGGCAGCAGTTAAAACGCCAACAGCTTTCCACTCTTAAATTGAATTGCTGGTAAGTAGATTTACCACTGTAATTAGCTCATGGTTGACTCAGCCTTCCATCCTTCCAAGGTTAGTAAAATGAATACCCAGCTTGCTTGAGGGGAGATGTGTTGCCTGCATAAATATATTGTAAACTGCCCAAAGAGTGCTTTAAGTTCCATAAGCAGCACACCTTGCTTTGAAGGCAGCATTCCTCCTCCCAGCCCTCTCTTTTTGGCCACAGAGACCTCCACCAAGATCCTGGTCCAGAGGTTCTCCACATGCTTGTATTCCACATCTGGTAATGTTCAGAAAATGGGGTCCAGCTCCTCTGCCACATCACCCCACACTTCCTCATCTGTCATGGCCATTTCTGTCTCCATCCACCCACTTCCTTCTCTTCCCCCTCCTTTAACCTGCAGCTAGCAGATATTTGATCCTTTGCTCTTTGTCCAGTTGGGCCCTATCTTCTGCCGCCTCCTCCTCCTCATTGGCTCTGCCTGGGAGCTGTTGTCTCACCTCTGTCCCCACCTGTGACCAGGGGTTGCAACTTCCAACAATTCCTCCAGGCTGCCTAGGGAAAAACAGGATGGCCGATTAGAGGAGTCAGTAGTTACCCCTCTCCCCATGAGGTTGAAAATCTAATCTATTTTGGTTAAGAGTGGAAGGAGAAATTTATGATCTTAAAGTTGTTAAGTCAGTTGTTAATGTTGAACTTGGAATCCCTACAGTTGTTTATGAAAACAGCATATAAAGGTTTGGTGTGACACCATAAGTAAAATATTTTGTTGTTAGACCTGTCAAAACTGCTGTTTAGGAATTTTAAGCTGCTCTCTCTTCAGTCTAGCACTTCCCAGATGTTCCGATCAATTTCTGGCTGTTGACAATAAAATATGTAGTGCAGAGAGACTACTAGGAAGATATTACATTGCTTTTAAAAATCATATTTAATTTTTTTAAATTTGTTTTTACTCTCTGTAATATCGGGTTGCTCCATGACACACATGTAGAAATGGAATAATTTGATGGGGAGCCTTCCTTTTCGGAGCAGCCCCAGAGTGTTATTTTACTCTTCTGCCAGAGGTCTGCTTATTTTAAATGAGGATGTGGAACTGACCCATTCTAATTGACCCCGCCACCCCATTTGAACACCGTTGTCTGTGTTACTCAACCACTTGCCACTGCTCCTGTTGTGTGAAAACTAGCAGTGGTGTAAGAGACAAGCCTGGCCTCCAGACAGCCTGCAGGAGCAAACTTGGCACTCACTTGCTAACCCACATTTTCTCCCATTCCTGGATTGAGGAGTGACGGAGATGGATAAAACCAGATCAACCCAAGGAGACGTCTCTTCACTGAGCTGGCATGTAAATCCCTAAAACAGTGGCCAAAAGACAGGCAAGCAAAATGTTGCTGCTGCCTCTCTCTTCCCTGCTCCAGCCAGCCAGTTTCAGCCCATGTCTCCTCCACCCCAGCTAACTCTCTCCCTGTGTGTGTTTTGTTTGTACATTTGTGGCACTCATCAACCACCTGTTGTCACCAGGCTCTCAGCATATGCAATCAACATAACTCTCAGCAGCAAATTGTCACATGCTAGCACAACAGCAGAAAATGTAGGCATCAAATGCATCACAAAATTACCTTAGAATAACTTGTGAAACGTAATTAAAATATGCTGTGCCCCCAAATTTAAGTGACTTTGTGTCACTTTTGAAATTTCACTGACTTGTGTGCATGATAAAAATAATTACCTTGTTGCAGATAGTTACTTTCATCAGACTCACATACTCACATACCTTTTGAGAAAGGGACAGAAAAATTGCCCTTGCTCATACTCTGCTGGCATTTCAGAACAGTATACAAACAGCACCTGGCAAGTGTACTAAACAGTACTGTAAGCTGTCTCATGTGTATTGCAACAATGGAAATGCAGAGAAATCAGATTTTCCTTGTGAAAATCTCAGATAATGCAGAAATACTTAATCATGGGAAATTTAGCAATAAGGTAATATAGTCATCAACTTCATATTTGCAAAGGCAATTCTTGTGTCTATACCGCCTGCTGCAAGCAGGTTTTCTGGGCATGTATAGGCATGGCAGCATGCCTTTGCTATTGTCTTTCTTCATTCCCAGTGCACTGGTTGATGGAATGGCCAAAACATTTCTCAAGAGTGCTGAGCCGACTTCAGGTTCTTGCCGAACTGTCCAAGGGTCACGTGATTCTCATTTGCTGTACTCCACAATAAATACAAAACATTCATTTCACTGAGTGCAGAACAATTACACTGTTCACCACAGTGGTCACACTCATGAATAACAACCAGCAAAAGGGACTGCAGGATAGGGAGGGGATTGAGAGAACAGTTTGTTTGTTAGCACAATTTTCAGAGTTCAGACGTGCTTCTGCAACATAGCATGCTTGGCAGCGTATAAGCAAATACTAAATAAATGTAAGATTTCAGGAACAGGGAGCACCCCCTCCTCCCCAACACGAATGACAACTAATGGAAATATGAGTATATTGCAAGTGACACATGTATATTCACACTCACATGCCAACACTCCTATTAATTAAGTATGATTTGTGAGTTTTAAAATAAGAAACTGTATGGAAGAGCAAAAGCAAAAGCAAAGCAAAGTGCTTATACACCACCCCACAGTGCTTAAAGTTATTTGCATTGGCAGCCAAGAGTCTGAGGTTTAGCTTTCTCAAGGACTTAAATGACATCCAACCTAAAGTTCCTTAGTCCAGTGGGAGTTGCTGCAAAGAATTTTAAAAAAGGTGCATTCAAACACTCATGGTGATGATGCTTAAAGCACTCTCTGGGCGGTTTACAGTTTAATTATTCAAGCTACACATTACCCCACCCCACCCCACCCCACCCCCAGCAAGCTGGGTACTCATTTTACCAACCTTGGAAGGATAGAAGGCTGAGTCAATCATGAGCCTACTACCTGGGATTGAACCCCAGGGTCGTGAGCACAGTTATAGCTGCAGTACAGCTCTTTAACCACTGCATCATGAGGCACAGTGCTTTAATTCACATTTCAGTAAAATATTATTTCTTTGTTAGATGATATGGTAAAGTATTAGCAGTCTACCAGTAAAGATATATATTAAATATGTATCTTCAAAAGCTACGCCGGTCCCAATTTCTGTCTCTTTTCAAAAATATATATAGCAACGTAATCTGGATACTTTTCTCAACATACCCATCATTCCTATTGCTCTGTTGCCTTCACAATCCTTCATTCCTAAGGAAACTTGTATCACAGGTCTGAAAACAACCTGTAGCATCTTGAACCTTCTGGACTTGACATATGGCAGTGTTCCCCAGACTTTTAGGCATTGCCTTCCCTGCTTTCTGTTCATTTATTGCAGAGGTCCTCAAACTTTTACAACAGTCTGAGTTTCATCTTTCAAATCAGTTTTTCCCTAGCATCCCTCTTTTACATTTGTCTATGAAAATTGAGATCCACCCAGCATCTTCTCAATTAGCTGCAATTAGCCACAGCCAGTTCAAACCCTTTTGTGTTGTAAGGAGGCATATTTCAACTAGGATACTTCTCAGGACTGAGACATTCTAAAAATCTATTTTAATGCCTATTTGGATTTCACAAATCCTCTTTATTTGCTTCATTTAATTCATTAAAGGATTACAACTAAAATGAAGAGGAAGATAGCGTAATGTAGGTGGCTGATTTCTTAACTGTCATAATGGTGTTCCAAACAATCAGCCAATTACAGCAGAATTATGGGAAAAATGCTTTTGATCCTTTTATACATCTGTTGAAGAAGGTGCCTTCTTAATGTCATTTCATGTCTTAATAAGTTTGTTGTTCATGTATTAAAATTTTATGCCTCACCAAAATAATTCTATGGAACCCTCCAGACAGCCAAAAACATACCATAAGACTAAAAAAACCAAGAGAAAACAATAGTTTTGACAGAGTAAAAATCAACATTTACCAACTACTAATAGGGTGTGTGTCAAAAGACTAACAAAGACAAAAGGATAATGTACAATATTTCTCTTTTTACTGTTCAGTATTCTGTTGGGTTAAAAAGCAAGCCATTTGCCATCTAGGTATTGAGGCAAACCTCTGTTAAAACGAATTAACTCCCCCCCCCTCTTTATGATACACTGTAAACATGCAATGCATGCAGAATCAGTACCTCATCAAATGGAGTTTCTAGTGTGTTTGGCTGTACTGAAGACACCCATATTTAAATCACTGCTTAACCATGGAGTTCATTGGGAGTTCTTTGGAACAATCATATTCTCTCAGCCTCATTAAGGCTATTAATACACTAACGATCTGATTTGCACCCTGTATTATGGTTGAAATTTCAGTCAGTGATCACACAGGGGCTGCAGATTTATTCAGGAGTTTGGTGTTCACATTTAGTGAGATACAATTCAGATTTCACCCCACAGCACACTTCTTTCCTTCCCCTGGTCCCACCTCTGTTGTGTTGATCTTTTTATGGTTTCCTGTTTACTTACTGGATATTGGTTGTACAGTATTCCAGAAGGTAGCACTTTCAGAATTCTTAACGTCCACAGAAATGCCACATGTCACAACAATGTCTTTTATTTTATCTGGTCTGTTTCTGGGTTGATCATATTTTAAATACTGTACCGTATTTCCCCCACCTGGAGGTGATCTAGCTTTAAATTACTGGTGATAAAGTATGCTAGGACTAATCTCATATATGTAAAAACAAATGTAAAAGTTAGAGGACAATCAAAGGGAAAGAATATGGGGGGTAAGTATTCTTACAGTCCTGAACATCATGCCTCAACAGCCTTTTGTCTTTACAAGAATAAATCCAGTGGGGGAAAAGTCTATTCAAATCATTCCAGATTGCAATTCAAATCAGCCTTTGTCACATGTGGTCAGTTTAAAAAATAATTCAAATTCATCCATTTTATAAGTAGAGTGAATCCTATAGTATTTGACCATGTAGTCGTAGTCTATAGAGTTATGGGGGTGGGGGGGAGTAGGAGGGACCTGCACATTTCCTTGAGTTCTTTGGTAAACAGGCTGGAGGTGTTTCTACATCACTGCCTCTGCTTATTTCTAACTGGATCACACACTTGTGGCTACTGCAGTATGCAGGGAGGAGAAGAAGAAAAAGCTGAACTTGGTCTGTGCTGGGAAATGCATTAATTAAAAAAAACAGGACATGAAAGGGTAAAGACTTCTGTTTCAATCTAAGCTTTTGGATATCTAGGGAAATGGTGAAATGAAGGGGTAGAAAAAGACAATCTGTTGATAGCAACAACTTAGAAAGTAGCACGACTGATTGGTTGAGCCTATGCACTCTACCACTGTACTATGGTCCCTCATTGATCCCTTCTCACAGTACTCATTGACAGTCACATTTTCTGGGTAATTTCATTCCAGACTAGCTTTACCATCTTCTCCCTGTGTGCATTCAGGTGTGCTAAATGGCCTTGCACAGGATTGCAGCCTCTGAAGAGTTAGCTGCGTTCCTAGCACTGGGTAGAATTAACATGCTTTGCCTACTTATCTTTTTTCCTTTTTTGTCCAACAGTCCTGTGGAATGTACATTTTTGAAATATGCCAGGTAATTCCATTCTACAGTAATAACACATGCTCTAATTGTGAGCTTCCTACTGCAACAAAGTTTTGTGTATCAGCTTTCCAAGATGGCATTCTTTCCCCCCAAAAATGTACAAAATGTCTTTTGTACTATAAGAGCCTTACCCCGTAAACTGCTGAAATGCCATGATATTGTGAAAGTGTGTGCGTGTGTGGTGGTGGGGGAGGATGTGAAGCAATTTGGGATGCCTGGTTGCACTGGATGTGTTTCTTTCGAATCCAGAGAGTGCTTTAAGTGCTGTGGGAATGTATATAAGTGGCACACTTATTACTGCTGTTTTTCTGCTAATAAAACAAGATGAACATTTAGTGGGTATTCGGGCATTCAAGGCAATTAGGATTTTCAGCAGAATATAGCTCTGCCAGCAGCACCAACAGCGAGACTTCTTCCACTGTCCAGAATTTACACATAGTGTGCACGAAGAATCCGGACTCGCACATGGAACTCTTTGTGTCGTAGCCTATTTACAATATAACATATAAGTCAACATTACGACAGAGTAGTCTTGTGACAATCGTGACACAGAAAGAGATATACAGAGCATGAGACTTAATGTATAGCATTAGCCACTAATGACATAGGTGTTCAACTAATTATAAAATCTATCAATTCATCCCAACTCTGTTATGTGTATTTCGGTACAGGACAAATTAACCCTTCATACACCAACAAAGGCATTGTCTTAGGCTTGTTTCACAGCAAACCATCCAGGGGATCAAATTAATTTTATTTTTACACTACTAATAATGTAACTACATCCTTTTGATTATTGTTACTACAAAAAAGAGGTAACAGGTGTGACATTGGAAAGTAGACGTCTTCCCATTATATAGCAGGGCTGTGTCTAGAGTGAAATGGCTGAGGCTTTGCCATAGGGCACCAAAATTTATAGGGCACTGAAAGAATGAGTCTGCTTATTAATGTTAGAGAAATTAATGGCAACACCTCACTTTCCTCCCCACTTCCCCCTTAAAAGATTAGCTCTATATTTTTTGTGAACATAAGAACATAAGAACATAAGAAGAGCCATGCTGGATCAGGCCAAAGGTCCATCTAGTCCAGCTTCCTGTATCTCACAGCGGCTCCACCAGATGCGTTTGGGAGCGCATGAGACTAGATATCTGTCTCCTGATACCACTCCCCTGCATCTGGCCCTTGAAGTACCCTGGTTTAAAGCCTGGAGATTACACATCTCCATCATGGTTTGTAACCTGTGATGGACTTTTCCTCCAGGAATCTGTCCAATCCCCTTTTGTAGGCATCCAGGCCAGATGCCATCACCACATCCTGTGGCAGGGAGTTCCATAGACTTACAACGCGCTGGGTGAAAAAATATTTTCTTTTGTCAGTTCTTACTCTCCCAGCCCTCAATTTGAGTGTATGTCCCCTAGTTCTGGCATTTTGGGAGAGAGAGAAGAGCTTCCCTCTATCCACTTTACTCATACCCTGCATTATTTTGTATGTCTCAATCATATCCCCCCTCAAGCGCCTTTTTCTAGACTAAAGAGGCCCAAATGTTTTAGCCTTTCTTCATAAGGGAGGTGCCCCAGGCCAGTAATCATTTTAGTCGCTCTCTTCTGCACCTTTTCCAGTTCCACTATGTCTTTCTTGAGATGCGGTGACCAGAATTGTACACAATACTCCAGGTGGGGCCTTACTATTGTTTTGTATAAAGGCATTATAATGTTCGCTGTTTTATTTTCAATCCCCTTTTTGATAATCCCTAGTATGGAACTGGCCTTCTTCACCGCTGCCACACATTGGGGAGACACCTTCATGGAGCTGTCCACCAACACACCAAGATCTCTTTCCTGATCCGTCACGGATAACTCAGATCCCATGAGTTGATAGATGAAGTTTGGATTTTTTGCCCCAATATGCATTACTTTACATTTAGTTGCATTAAAACGCATTTGCCATTTCTCAGCCCATTCCCCCAGTTTGGAGAGATCCTTCTGGAGCTCCTCACAATCTTCTCTGGTTTTTACCACACGGAAAAGTTTTGTGTCATCGGCAAACTTGGCCACCTCACTGTCTATCCCTGTCTCCAGGTCATTTATGAACAGATTGAAAAGCACCGGTCCCAGGACAGAGCCCTGGGGCACACCGCTTTTCACCTCTCTCCATTGTGAAAATTTCCCATTGACACCTACTCTTTGTTTCCGGGATCTCAACCAGTTCTCAATCCATAAGAGGACCTGCCCTCTTATCCCCTGACTGTGCAATTTTCTCAGCAGCCTTTGGTGAGGGACTGTGTCAAAAGCCTTTTGAAAATCCAGATAGACTATATCCACCGGTTCACCCAAATCCATGTGCCTGTTGACCTTTTCAAAAAATTCTAAAAGGTTTGTCAGACAAGATTTACCCTTACAGAAGCCATGCTGATTTTCTCTCAGCAAGGTTTGTTCTTTTATGTGTTTTAAGATTTTTTTCTTGGATGAGGCTTTCCACCATCTTCCCTGGGACAGATGTAAGGCTAACTGGCCTGTAGTTTCCCGGGTCCCCCCTCCTTCCTTTTTTAAAAATTGGTGTGACATCTGCTATCCTCCAGTCCTCCGGCACTGTGGCCATTTTAAGAGACAAGTTGCATATAACCATTAAGAGATCTGCAATTTCATTTCTCAGTTCCCTAATAACCCTTGGGTGGATGCCATCTGGGCCCGGTGACTTGTTAATCCTCAATTTATCAATAAGTCCTAAAACCTCCTCTCTTTTAACCTGTATTTGATTTAATTCTTTAGTCAAGAGGGGCGGCTCAGGCAGCGGAATCCGCTCAAGGTCCTCTGTCGTGAAGACAGACGCAAAGAACTCATTCAATTTCTCTGCAATGTCCAAGTCCTCCTTAACCTCCCCTTTTCCTCCCTCACCATCCAGAGGGCCAACTGGTTCTCTGGCAGGTTTTCTACTTCTAACATATTTAAAGAAGCTTTTATTATTACCCTTTATATTGCTAGCCATGCGTTCCTCAAAATCTTTCTTTGCCTCCCTTATCATCTTCTTACATTTCTTTTGCCAGAGTTTGTGTTCCTTTTTATTTTCCTCATTTGGGGAGGATTTCCATTTACAGAAAGACCTCTCCTTGTGCTTTAGAGCCTCTCTAACTCCACTCGTTAACCATGCCGGTGTCCTCTTGGACTTAAATGAGCTCTTCTTTCTTTGTGGTATGCACTTGTGCTGGGCCTCTATTATTGTTGTTTTATAAGAGGCTCCATGCACTCTGAAGAGATTGGATTCTTCTAACCTTCCCCTTCAATTTCTCTCTAACTAGTTTCCTCATCTGAGGGAAGTTTGCGCTTCGAAAATCAAGGGTTTTTATGTCTGATTTGGTTGACACTCTTCCTCCGACATGCATGGCAAAGGAAATTGCAGCATGGTCACTGTTCCCCAGAGGCTCAGTGACATTCACATCCCTGACCAGGTCCTGAGTATCGCACAGTATTAGATCCAGAGTTGCCTGTTCTCGGGTGGGCTCCATGACAAGTTGCTCTAAGGCACAGTCATTCAGCAAGTTGAGAAACCCAGTTTCTCTTTCTTGCCCGGAGCTCGCATTGTGGATTGGGACAACACATTTTGCTCCTTTTCTTTTCTTTTCTTTTTTCTTTTGTCCTGGGCAAAGTGCTAATTATGACTCCTAATCTGAGGTGGAGATAGCGTGTTTCAGGTCGAAACCTCTAAGAAGAGAGGTGCAACCCCTTCCTTTTCTAGAGGCTGCCTAGTGGTTTTAGTGCAGACATACAAAGATTATCATGAAAGTGAGTTATTCGTAGACCGTATCCAAACGAATTATGCTTTCAGTCTTGTCCCTAACCTCTTTGTTACAGAGGTATGGATGAAAAGTCAGACCGGCTCTAATCCTGCAAACCAGCAAAACAGTTTAAATCCAACAGCTCTCCTTGGCTTTAATCCATCTGCTCATAAAACTTGTTGGAACAGTGGCATTTCCACTATTGCCCTGCCTATGAGGCAGAGGGGGGCTTATTGCAATGAATCTATGCTTCGTTCCTAAATGAGAAGGGGTGATTGGTAGGATCACCAATTTTCTAATGGGGTGACATGCTCTGTGAACGCCTTCAGCCTTTGGAAGGCACTTGTGCTGGGGTGGGTGGTGGTGGTTTGCAGAAATGGGAGCATAATATGGCAATTACATTAATTGGCCAATCTGTATACGTGTTTACCTACAAGTAGTAATACTAGCAGGCTTCTATGGCATATCGTTGTGGGTGTATGATATTAGAGTAAAGTTGAAGAAGAGAACTAAAATATTGTCAAAATATAATTTAACAAACATAATGAATTTCAAGTCCAAATGAAAGACAGATTTGCATAAACTCAGCTTATGATGAATAAGAAGTACTGTGGATTGACACCTGAGATAAATCTAGTAACCTAGATGGATGATGAATGCAACACTTAAAATTAACAACAAGAAAGACAACTATGATAATGGGCAGTGCAATGAAATAAAAGAGCAATAAAAGTGAAAAACAAAGGGTGATCATAAATGGCTTCTCAGCATGGAGAGAAGTAACTAGTAGAGATGGGCACGAAATGCCAAAATGGCGTTTCATGGTCGTTATTTGGGCCCTGGGGTCCGCTTCGTTCTGTTTCCGTTTTTTGGGGGCCCTGGGCTCGCTTTGTTTCGGGTGCGGCAAGGTGCGGCTGCAGGGAGCCCTCCCAGGGCCGGGTGCCACCGGAGCCGGCAGCATGCAGGCTGGGAGAGCGTGCTCGCGGCCGCGGGGAGCCCTCCCAGGGCTGGGGCAAGCCTCCTGGGAGAGCCGTCCCGCAGCCACGGGGAGCCCTCCCGGGGCCGGACACCATCGGAGCCGGTGGCAAGCCTGCTGGGAGAGCGATCCCGTGGCCACAGGGAGTCCTCCCGGAGCCAGGCGCTGCTCCAATCACCACCCCCAACAGGCCGCCACCCCCAGAGCACCGCCAAGCGCCACCCTCCCTTGGGCCTCCTCCCCAAGGACCGACCCGTCATGCCGTCTGCCACCCCCGTCGGGTTGCTACCCCCGGAGCTCCGTGTAGCGCCGCCCTAACTGGGGGCTTTCTCCCTGGGAACCACTCTGCCCCGGGAGCCACTGCCCCAGCAGACCACCGCCCCGCTCCCCCTCCCAGGCCTAGACCCGGGAAACCTGTGGGGGGGGGGTTGCCACTGCACTCCCTCCCCCGTGCTCCAACGATGCCCTCTGCTCCGGCTTCTGAGCTGGCTGCACCGTCGCCACTTCGCCACGTGGCCGAGATCCCGGAGCCCAGCCCATAAGGGCTCGGATCCCGCCTCTTCTCGCGAGAACGGCAAAGTCTCGCGTCGGCTCTGGTGGGGAGGGGGCAAAGAGGCTCCACCAGGCCCAGCCCCCTCTTGCCGCCCTCCGCTTGTTGAATGACAGCCCGGTGGGCTGTCATTCACCAATCAGAGATGGCTGGACAGGGGGCTGGGATCCCGCCTCCTCGCGCGGAGGTGGGATCCCAGCCCCCTCTTGCCGCCCTCCCCTGCTCCATTTTTCATCTCACAAGCAACGCGATGCCAGTAACGGAAACGAACAGAACCGAATAAAATAACAGTTGTTATTTGTACCGTTACGTAACTGAACGAATAACGGAGAATGGTAACGAATAAATGGTCATTTCATGCCCAACTCTAGTGACTAGTGGGGTGCTTTAGCATTCTGTTCTGGGTCCAGTGTTATTCAATATCTTTATTAATCACTTGGATGGAGGAATAGAGAGTAGATGGATTAAATTTGCAGATGATACCAAATTGGAGGAGTTGCTAATTCCCTAGAGGATAGGATAAAAATCCAAAATGACCTTGACAGATTAGAGTGCTGGGCCAAAGCTAATGGAATGAGCTTCAACAGAGAGAAATGTAGGGTCCTTCATCTAGGCAGAAAAACTGAACTGCATAGATATAGGATAAGAGACACGTGGCTGGAGAATAATACCTGTGAAAGGGATCTGGGAGTCTGGGTTGTCAACAGATTGAACATGAGTCAGCAGTGTGATGCGGCGGCCCAGAAAGCCAATGTGATTCTTGGTTGCATCAACAGAAGCATAGTATCAAGATCAGGTGGTCAGACCCCACCTGGAGTCCTGTGTCCAGTTTTGTGCACCTCAATTTTAAAAGGATGTTGACAACCTCGAATGGGTCCAGAGGGGAGTGACCAAAATGATTGAGGGTCTGGAAGAAATGTCTTACAAGAAGCTGGAAATGTTTAGCCTTACAAAAAGAAGGCGGAGAGGGGACATGATAGCCATGTTTAAATATTTGAAAGGATGTCATATCAACGAGGGGGCTGGCTTGTTTTCCATGGCTTCAGAGACTAGGGCTTGGAGCAATGATTTCAAACTGCAGGAAAAGAGATTCCATTTGAACATTAGGAAGAACTTCCTGGAATCCGACTTGCTTCCTTGGGAACCATTCTTTCCTATCCTGATGGGCATGGAATGATTGCTTGTTTTGGTATAATGTTGGCCTCTCTTCCTATCTTTAACAATTTATTTCCTTTTCTTCCCAGTTTTAGCTATGGGCGCCTCTCTTGAAACCAGGACAGATATTCTTTAACTCACAGTCTGTTGAGATGTTCTTTCTTCAGCTTTGTAGCATTAGCCTTGTCAATGTCACACAATCTCCTCGTGAGCCACATCCTGACGTGCAGAAGCCCTTCTAGGATTCAGTGACTCATCCTAGATCACGGGCCTTCCAATAGGTTCCTGTGTCTGGTGATATTTACTGTATTTAAGAAAGCCCCTGGGCAATGAATCATTCAAGAGTGGCGCAACTGTTCCTGTATAAGACAATCAGACTGAGAATCTGGGGGTGGGGGAATCTGGGGGTGGGGGAATGAACTTTATTGGATGTAGAATTAGAATTTATGCTGAGTTGGAAAGCCCCACTTCTTAAGACTGTGGGGGCACAGGTGTCTATAAAACAACTTCCCCAGGATACAGGGATGGGTGTGATGTTTCCTGCCAGAACATCTGGGCATTGATTTGTATCCAGTTGCATGAACTCAATGAGTTGACGATCAGTTTTTATCAGCTATGTATGTGCTGCTTCCTTGGAAGAATTCTTGGAAATCTGAGTGCATACCCTGAGTGAGAGCCATCTTTTTACTTTGTGTAGCTCCATTCCACACAGCACGGAGCTTGCAGGTTCTAATTGATTGATAAAAGGAGTACAATTAACCTGGTTTCTGTTCTGATGGACTTATTAGATGGTTACTTCACGTCCACTCTCGTCCCGGGAGGAAGTTCGTTGCATGTTGGTGTTGGTTGCGGTCACATGGTCTTCTTGCGGTTCTGTCCCTGTTCCCGTGTACGCATGGGCATGATTGATGATACCAGCATGACTGTTTCCGCACGTCCTCGTTCCGTGATGAGATGTGAAATTCCATGCCTTTGTTCTCTGGGGTTTTTTTTCGACCCGACCTTCCGTTTTCCGATGTTTTGATTCTTCGAAGCCTTGCCTTCAATGCGTTACGGAGCTAAGTTTGAGGCATTTGTCTTTCAATCTCTCTGCACTGCATTGCTGACTCCATAGGGAATGTACTGGCGAACGGCACTTCGCACTCCTGCCGCTAGATGGAGAATGGCACGTTGCGGGAGGAGACTGACCTCACAGGCTCTCCTATCGGAACGAGAAGCGAGATGAGGATATTCCCGAGGCCAGGGAGGGGAATCTCTCATCCCGCTTAGATCGCAGTTCAGGGGGCGTGGTTGGGACGAACTCCCTTCGTCCCACAATGGACGTGCGGTTAGATTTCTTTGTATCGGTCCCCAGTGGAACCGCGAACAGCAATGAGATGGACTTGAAGTATCAGTAAGCATCTTCCAGGCGAGTTCGTTTCTTTAGGATCCTTTGTCTGCTTGGTTTTTATTTTCTGAGAGAAATCTGGATGAGGCTGTTGCCAAATCATTCCCAGACTTAGTACGTGAACAGGAAAATGATGCAGAATTCTGATAAGGATGCAGGCCTTGTAGGTGGTTCACTGATTCAAGAATTATGTGTGCAGCCTATTCTTGATAGTTTTGTACTCAGTGAAAGAAAATATGTCTTGTTTGAGGGTGTGCCTCTATAGGAGTATCTTCCACTAGGGTCATGAACTCTTCCTGGATAAGGCTGGTAGTCAAGCCACACTGATACATATTCTGACACCCTGCAGATTGGACTACTGAAATGAATAGCACAGGGTTGTGCAACTTTGAACAGGCTGAGGTCTACTTTTTCCGGCCCAAAGTGCCTGAGGGCTGCTACACTAAAATCTCTACTTAGAAATTTTATCCTTTCAGAGCACATGTTCATAAGTAAAAAAAATGTAAGTAGAGCAGTAGTTTCCCATAGGAATGCATTGAAAATCAATTAATCCATTCTGGAGGGAACAGATTTCAATGCATTCCTGTGGGAAGGCTGACCATGCACACACTTCCCTTGCACCCGCTTGAGCCAGTGTGGGCAGGTGCAAGAGGCATGTGCATGCTTGTGCAGATCGCCCCTTCCAAGGGCCATCCACACGACCATGCACATGCCTCCCATGCACCTGGCTCGAGTAGGTGCAAGGGAGGCATATGCATGCTTGCAAGCGGCCTGGATCTGCCACTGCTGCTTGCCTGGGCTGCTGGAAGACATTTTTTAAAAAGTGCACTTCCCTTCCCAACCCACCCAGGGCCTGACTCGACTCTCCTCCCCCTCCGGCCTCCGGCCTCCTCCTCTTTCCGTCCTCCCTTCCAGCACCCTTGCTGCCACCACCCACAGCTCTCACTCACCTGCACCATGTTTGCCACGCAGCTGGGGTGGGCTGAGCCAGCAGCGGGGCAATAACGTCACCATGGTGACGCAAGGAGGAGGGAATGGCTCAGAAGGAGAGCAGGAGTGGTTGTGGCAGTGGGTCACAATCTCTGTTAGGCAGCCGTGAGGGTAGGAGGAGGAGAAGGAGGGGGGAGGAAAGCGTGGGAGGAAGGAATTCTTCAGGAGAGAAGAGGGGAGATGTCACTGCACAAAGGAGGGGGTCACATGTGCAACCCCACCTCTCGCTGTCCCCTCCCTTCCCTCTGCTGTGCATAAACAACTCAGCTGGTCACAAGACAGTGGCACACCAATCATATGGCCTGCACCATGGCCCTTGAACTGCCCCATTCAGCTGAGACAGTGGGCTGGAAGACCCAAAACTTTGCTGGGGCAGTGGTGATCCTGGGGATGGGGGAGGGAGGGGTGGATAACTTATCCCCTCACTTTTTAATTGATAGCTGGCAGGCTACGTTTGATCCCTTCGTGGGCTACCGGTTGTGCAGGCCTGTAATAGCATATGGGGCTGTACTTGAAGATGTCTTGGGAGTATTGAGTAGTGCAGAATGCAGCTGCTTGGAATTAGACTTCTTGGAATCCTCTAACTACTATTACCGACACAAACCTCTACATCCAGGGCTGGCACGTCCATTAAGGCGAACTAGGCAGTTGCCTAGGGCACCAAAATGGAGAGAGGGTGCTGGACAGCCTGTCGCCCCCCTGCCGCCCTTCTGCTGGTGGCCACCGCTGTCCATCCCAGCACCTGCCAGCCGCCCATCGCTGCCCGCCGCCACCCAACCGCCCCCCCCGCGCCCATCGCCGTCCACCCCCCTGTGCCCATCGCCGTCCCCCGCCATCCACCGTGGCTCGACAGGGTAGGAGGGGCAAAGCAAGCTGTGTGCGCGTGCGTTTGTGTTTATTTGTGTGTGTGTGTGTGTGTGTGTGTGTGTGTGTGTGTGTGTGTGTGTGTGTGTGTGTGTGTGTGTGTGTGTGTGTGCACGCACACACATGCACTACGCCTCTCTCCTCCCATCCCAGCTGGCACCAGGAAAAAGTTGACAGGTATGCCTGAAAGTCCTAGAAGAACCTCCCCTAATTTGCTGCTTCAGGGATGTGGAAGGACCATGGATGAGGAAGGAACAATTTGGAGTGGTCAGAGGCAAAACGGAGGAGAAGAAGGTTAAAAGAACAACAGTGCTTACCTGTAAGTCCCATTGAGTTGAGTGGGGCTTATTGAAAAATAAATTTGCACAGAATTGCATCAGTGCATCTTGTTATCTTTTCCAAGGAGAAAGGTGGGGTAAAATGCTCTAAAATAAATAAATAAATAAATAAATAAATAAATAAATAAATAAATATTATCAAACATGGAACAAAGTCAACACAGTGGCTTTTATGCCTTATGGTGTGGTATGTAACTCAAATAAATAAATAAATAAACTTCAGTTGCAAAATGTAAAGTGAGACATGCTCTCCAGAAGACAATGACAGGTCTTTTATCAATTCAGGATCTCTGCTTCTAAGGATGTGCTAACTGTACTCCATAGTGTGAGCCTAAGGAACTACAGTATTCTTTCCCTCAAAAAGATTTTGTCCCTTTTTCTAAAGGAAAGGCTTAAAGACAAACTGCCCCTGGTCATGGGCTGTGCCTTGTGGTGGTGAAAGGAAGCCTTCCTCATCCACCCAGTTCCTGTCTGATCCTGCCCTGGCTTTTGGTATCTTGTGTCATGGTTTTCTCATTAAAAAGAGCATTCCATCACCATAGAAGTGCTGTGTGCATGTATTTCCATATGCAGCATATTGACATTAAGCCACTGTTCACATTTGATGCTTTACACAGAGCACTGTGAATTCAGAAGCAGCAAAACTTGGGCAAACAGAGTTTATTGAGCGCTGCAAACCTCCAGTTCAAGCAATATGCTGAGAGAGGCATATTCTGGTGGAAGACATACAGATGTGGATTGCCAAAATATCCCAGTGCCACTCTCCCATAATACATTCCATTGCACACACATCTTTTTCATCCTCCTCCTGATTGCTACAGACTTGCTCGAACAGCTGAGATAAACAGTGGAGGACTCAGCATTAACTGGAGGTGCCATTAATACTTTGCAGCCAAGGAGGAAGAGCTTGGGCATGTTACTACAGTTCCCTCGGTCTTCCTTACCACATACACAAAAGTAACACTCACATACAAGACGGGCAACAGAAACCTCAAAACAAACCCGGACATGCCTGGAGAAGTGAGGAAAGACAGGGAAATGTGAAGGAGGCGGGGAGTGTTCTGCGTGAGTGATAGGTTCGCGTAAAAGATTGATTGGCAGGCTGGTCTTCTCACCATGAGCCGATCCCGATAAGCACTCTGATTTGAAAGGAGGTGACCAGATCAGGGTTCAGGAAGGGGCTAAGGAAGGTGTCCCTGTGTTGATTTATAAGCCTTGGGAGTCGCTCCAGTAACAATTACCTTGCATGGATTATGCCACCCAGCAAGCGGCTTTGGATGGCTTCCCTTTCTTCCTCCCCCCCCCACCAGGTGCGCTAAAGCAATGTGTCCCACACTTTCTGCTGCCAGCCCCCCCCCCCAGTTTCACCTTTCACCTTGAACAAAATGGGAAACTACTTGCTACTGAACTTGGTCTGAGAAAGTCAGAGAGAGGGGATAAGATTAGGAGGGTTCCTTCCAGATGTATATATGATTCCGAGACAGATGTATTGCAATGGACTCAGCAACGGTACATACCTGTTACATTTCTGGGAAACCTCACAAAAGGTATCTGGAAGTTGAGTCATGGCTACTGGACTTCTTTTTCGAGAGATAGAAACATTTCGCTGCTCATCCAAACAGCTTCATCAGTCTGAAACTGTTTGGATGAGCCTGATGAAGCTGTTTGGATGACCAGCGAAACGTTTCTATCTCTCAAAAAAAGAAGTCCAGTAGCCATGACACACTTCCAGATAAACTCACCTGGATGACTGAGAATCTTCACAGACATCTCGCAAAAGGTAGCAAAATATAAAATTTCTCCTGAACACCCAGCCCATCTGAAATAAGGCTTTGCGCTGAAGGAAGGGGAAGAGGGAGCCCTCAGCTGGTCATATTTGAGCTGCTCAATAACTTTGTTTTGACAATATAAGCATCTTCCAATGGGTACATTATCAGAACTGATTCTTCATTATATTCAGAAAGATTGGTATCCTTTCTTCTGCTGCTTTTATGTTAATAACATGAAATTACAAGTGAATATTTCCTTAAAAAGAAATAATTTAATACCAACCTATTACAGGATATTTAACAATTGTATATATTCTTCGTGGACTTTGTACACCTGCTCAAAGCTCTCTGGAATTTCCCAGACTGAACCTGCCAAATATAAGATGCCCCCTGAAGTCGTTTTGTTTAAAAATACCAAACTATTTTGTAACTGTTTATGCAAAGAAGATATATTGATCTCAACCTAGAGAAGCTGATTCATGTCCCTTTGAATTCAGTAGGTCTAAAATATAGTTTATTGTCCATGTACTGATCCCACTGGACCGAAATTAAGGCACAATGTCTATGTACTGTTTTTAAGCAAATGTGTACTTCCTGGATTATTTTGGAACAGAAACAGACATTATAGGATAGCCTCTTATCAGAGATGAAATCATTTTGGAAAGTCTTGACCAAGGTAGACTTCCAGTGGCAAGGTCAGGGAACCTGAACCTCCTCCTTTGAGTCCTACAGAACTTTATAGACCTTTAGGGAAAAATCAGAATGCTGTGTTCAGCAGAGTTGGCATTCATCTCCAAACAGGGTTAATTCCAGAATGAAACCAGACAATTCGAATCACATAAAAATTCATTTGAGTATCCAGGTATAAATCTATTACAACAATTCCAGGCAACATCAGCTTGTTTAATTCTACAAGCTTTAATTATCTATATTGCTTCCATGTTCCATATGCATAAAAATAGTTCAACATTTGAAAATATCCAAAAATTGATAACTATGCTAAAATTGAAGGCACAAATGCTTCGAAATAGATGAAAGCTGAACTTAGCTTGAAAGCAAATGCTTAAGTCAGAATTCAGTCCAAAAGACAATAGCATTAAAGGTATAAAAAAATAAAAAAATAGTTAAATTCTGAAAATGCAGGAATTTGTAGCCTAAAATAGCACAGTAAAACATAGAATACATCTATAACAATACCAAAATTTGTAAAAGAAATATATGAAATAAAATTACTTTCTTCGTGTCTATCCATATCAAGAATGCAAACAAAAAGTTCTAAATGCTCACCCAGCCAAATCAGTCTATGGAGAAAAATTATTGTATTCTTGGCTTTTGGAAGTGAAGCTTGCTGCTTCATTGCTGCATGATTATTGTTGGTATTTATTGTGTATCTCATAGTAAGAAGTTGCCTTCCAATGATGATTTCAATGCTGACTTACAGTGTCTTATCTCCCTGTATTTATATTTTTTCAGTTGTTTACTTTTCCCTTCAAACAATAATCAATATTTTTTTCTGGGGGCCTGGAACATGAAGAAAAAAAATTAGTAAGCATTTCTATTGGTTCTGCAATATTTGTAACTCCAAGGGGTTGAATGGCAGTAGCTGGTAGAGATGGGCACGACTTAGCGGTATTCCCGTTTCTGTTTCCGTTACTCGTATCCGTTACTCTACGGAAACGGAAACGGGAATTACTCCACCAGAATTCGAGCTCGAACCGACGAACGAACAATTTGGTCTGATTTGTCGTGCTCGTTACTTGCATCGCGGCGATCGCGCAATGCCAAGTGGCACAGAAAAAAAGTTTTTAAAAGTAAAAAAAAAAAACGATTCCCGGCCCTAAAAGTAGGCGAAAACTGTCTGAGGGCACCTACCAGGCCAGAAGGGTGTTTTATTTTGGGGGGGGGGTTCCCCGCCCCCCTCTCCTTGGCTATTGCTACTGCTGCGCTGCTGGTACCAGGCTGGGAGGGCGCATCCATTTGCCATGCAGTGCGGGGGATCCAAAATGGCGACCGCAATATTTTTTTTGAAATCGTTGCCCAAAACCCCACCAAAGCACCACAGAAACATGCGAAAATTAGCTATTTTAAATGCTTGAATTTTTACAGTAGCAGCAGTGGGTTTTTCTTGCAAAAAAAGTCTCCGTTGATTTTATTTTATTTTATTTTATTTTATTTTTTTACACCTGCGCATTCACAATGATGGGCTCGCCCATGGGAGTGGACCATGCAAAGTTTTGGAGCCATTCCACCAATCGCATGGCCAGGTTTTGCTGACTGTACCAGGCTGGGAGGGCGCATCCATTTGCCATGCAGTGCGGGGGATCCAAAATGGTGACCGCAATATTTTTTTTGAAATCGTTGCCCAAAACCCCACCAAAGCACCACAGAAACATGCGAAAATTAGCTATTTTAAATGCTTGAATTTTTACAGTAGCAGCAGTGGGTTTTTCTTGCAAAAAAAAGTCTCCGTTGATTTTATTTTATTTTATTTTATTTTATTTTATTTTTTTACACCGGCACATTTGCAATGATGGGCTCGCCCATGGGAGTGGACCATGCAAATTTTCCACCAGTCACATGGCCACTTGGCCAGGTTGACCACAGAGACTTCTGGGATGTGCCAATCGGGCATAAACATCCCACTAATCGTAGCCCAAACCCGAACCCTAAGCCTAACCCATACGCCAGTACACTGTCCTTCTAAGTGGGTCAGAGAGGCACCCAGAGGTGCACCCCAATACTCACCCTAACCTCACCCGTAACTAGCCTAACCCTAGCCCTTGCGCTAACTCGTCTTAACCCTAAGCCAGATCTACTTGCATTGCACTACATGCAAGTATGTGAGACACAGCGGGTGCAAAGAGTCTGCCAGTCCGTCACTTGTGCCTCTGGCTGACTCCTGCAGCTCCCTCCAGGAGTCCGCTACCCCCTCCCCAAACCAGTACTAACGGCAACGAAAAAACGAAAAAATGAACCGACTAATTTTTGCGAAATTTCGCGAAAAATGGAAACGAGCCGAAACGGAAACGGCCCGACTAACGACAACTCGAAAAAAAATTTTTTCAAGTCGTGCCCATCTCTAGTAGCTGGCAACCTGCTAGTATGATAATAATATCATTGTTTTGACTAAAAACTTTGCAAAACTTTGCAGACCAAGGCTCTGTAGCATAAATCTTTTGATTTACCAGGAGAGTGTACCACCAGAGTATTGTAGTATCAAGGCCCTCGGATGCCAGAATACTGTAGTTGTAGGATCTACAGTTGGAACATGGTTGGAGATGTCTGTTAAGATTCTCATTCATCCAGGTGAGGTTATTTGGAAGTTGAGTCATGGCAACTGGACCTTTTTTCAGACTGATGAAGCTGCTTGGATGAGCAGCAAAACATTTTGATCTCACAAGAATGAAGTCCAGTTGCAATAATTCAACTTCCAAATAGTTGGAAATGGAACTCCCTTAATTGCCAAAAGATGTGTGCTTCTAAATCTAATACTGCAGAGTTTTATCCTCAGTCTCTTGGAAATTTTGGTACTGTCCACAATTTTAGTATCTATTCTGCACACAACCCCTCTTACACTTTGAGTATGAGGGAAACTAGGAAATGGACAAGGTGGCTGAATAATGGTGGCTGTTAATAAAAATAGAAAGGGCCAGAATCTTTCGGATGTTCATGAGAAGTTTGTGTATCTTGATACAGCTTACTGATGAGGTGCTGGGGCATGTCTTGGACACGTGCCTGGTCACACACCTCATTGTGCCGCTGAAATGATCCCCTGCACTTTGTCAATCAGCTGCAATTAGCTGTCAAAAGTTGTGCCGCCCTTACCCCAAAGGCATCCCACATTGTGTGCATCCTTGCACCTGGCCTTTGACCTTTCGATTGATTGAAACAATAAGTAAAGGAGCAACAGCACAATATTTTTCCATTGCTCTGGTTTATTTTAGGCCTTCTGTGCATCAACTGCTGTCACTTAAATCAGCAGTAACCAACATTTTTGTCATCAGGGACCAGTTTCGTGAAAAACTAATTTTCCACGGACCAGTTTTTCATATGTGTGCACAGCTCCCTCCTGTGCTGGTTCCATCATGATTATGACAAAAAGAAAAAAAAAGGTCCTGACTGGTGCACAGGGGAGGAAAAGCTCTGTGTGGAGGCAGGGGTGGGGTTGGGGAAAAGCTTGCACATCCACTCTGGTGTGTGCCTTAAAAGGAATTTGCCTTCAAATCCTTATTAATGCAGCTCTGTGAGGCCCGGTTCCTAACAGGCCACAGATAGGTACCAGTTTAGGGGTTGTGGACCCTTGACTGTCTTAAATGAACCAAGAACACAATACAATCACCAATAATAGGAAATAATGCCAATTCTCTCAAATGTCTACACTTACCTGTTTTTCACTCTCTCTGTCTCTCTTAGGAGCTTCATGGTGCATTGATTAAACTGTGCTCATGACTAGAGGTTCAATCCAGGTAGCCGACTCAAGGTTGATTCAGTCTTTTATCCTTCCAAGGTTGGTAAAACGAGACCCCAGCTCACTGGGAGGGCGAGGACAATGTGTAGCCTGCATAATTAAATTGCAAACACACCAGAGAGTGCTTTAAGCATTATGGGGTGGTATATACACTCACACATTGCTTTTTCTCTGTTCTTACTGTTTTCATTTTATCTGCATCCTAACATTTTTCTTTTATTTTCTTCTTTTATTATTAATAAGTCAATTCTGACTTTTAGCAACCCTTTCTGAGATTTCTTTGTAGAGAACACTCAGAAGGGGTTTACCTTGTCCTTCTTCTGAAGATGTCCTGCGACCACACAGCATGGCCGAGGCTACACAGACTGGCTGTTCTCCCAAGAGATCCACAGGGGACTTGAACTCCCAACTTATGGCTTTAAATGACAAACATTATTTCATTTTAATTTTGAAGCTTTCAAGAGGTGGAATAATTTATTGTTTTTAAAACCACAGGCTTAATTTGCTAGTATTCTCCATGAAGAAAGAGAATCTGTTAGACAAAATGGATCACTCGTACTCCACTTAATGTCTAGTTTGACCCCATGTTGCCCCTTACCCACATGAACCCAGTATGCATTGTCTGACTCCAAATTTATCTCTTGGGGACAGAATTTCAAACAAAATTATTTGTTTACCACAGTGTAAATTAGTAAACATTCCAATTTTGGGGAGTGGAATATAAAATGACAAAATATATCTACATTTTTAAAATAAAAAATGCTTTCTATATGATTAAAAATGTTTATTTATTTATTTATTTATTTATTTATTTATTTATTTATTTATTTTAATACTTATATACTGCCTGTCTTCCCGAAAGAACTCCGGGCGGTTTACAACAAAAGGTGCTTATGAGGTTATTGTGAAATTTCCATTGCCACATGCCAAATGCCTTGTTGTTAAAGAAGCATATTCTGTTCATTTCTTTCCTGTCTGTGGCTGAATAGGGATAAGATTTTTGTCAATAGATAAAAAGGACAAACAACTTCATACACGTCCTCTATAGAGATCGGCACGACTTAGCGGTATTCCCGTTTCCGTTTCCGTTACTCGGTTCCGTTACTCTACGGAAACGGTAACGGGAATTACTCCCCCAGACTTCGAGCTCGAACCGACGAACGAACAATTTTGGTCTGATTTGTCGTGCTCGTTACTTGCATCGCGAGATCGCGCGATGCCACACACGCGGCACAGAAAAAAAGTTTTTAAAAGTTAAAAAAAACCGCGGCGGGAAAATGCCTGCCGTGCCTCAGGGCACCTACCAGAGGGGTTGTTTCTGGAGGTCCCCGGCCTCCCCCCTCATCCCCCGTCCTGGGCTGCTCTGGTGGGACTCGCCGCAGGCTCGCAGCCAGCAAAAAGCCCAGTCTCGCCGCCGCGCCGCCGCAATTAAGCGCAAGCAAGCGGCACGGACGGCACAGGAAAAAACTTTTAAACTCTCCCCCCACCCATTCCCGGGCCAAAAAATCTTGACTAAGGGCGCAGGGCACCTACCGGAGGGGTGGTTTCTGGAGCGGGGGTCCCGCCTCCCCCCCGTCCTGGGCAGCCGGACTCGAGTCGCCATTTCGCCATGCCATGCGGTGCGGGCGGGGGGGATCCAAAATGGGGCGGCAAACGCAATATTGTTTTTGAAATCGTGGTCCAAAAACACACAAGCACAACAGAAACACGCGAAAATTTATAAACTGCCAGATTTTTCACAGTAGCAGTGGGTTTTTTCTTGCAACAAAATGTCTCTCCTCTCCTCCTCTGTCCTCCATTGATTTTATTTTATTTTATTTTATTTACACCTGCGCAATGATGGGCTGGCCAAGTGGCCAGCCATGTGGGAGTGGACAACCATGCAAATTTTTGGAGCCATCCCACCAGTCGCATGGCCACTTGGCCATGGAGACTTCTGGGATGTGCCAAAAAGCCCCCTAAAACCTGCCCTAGCCCTAACCCTAACCCTTGACTCCGTACCCATACGTCACAGACTGTCTTCTTAGTGGGTCAGAGAGGCACCCAGAGGTGCAACCCACTAGCCCACCGTAACCTTACCCGTCACTAGCCTAACCCTAGCTCTTGCACTAAGCCACCTTAAAGCCAGATCTACTTGCTTGCATTGCACTACACGCAGCAAGTACAATTCCCTTCTGTGTGAGACATGGTGGTGCCAGAGCCTTGTGAAGGGCGGGTATGACCCTATCACTCTCACACTGGTCTCACTGTCTGCACATTATGTTATGCAATATCCATATGGCTATTGCATAGCATTTTGCAGCAGCAGCAGGTGAGGAAGGGAGACCCCCATGTAGAGGGGTGTCTCTTGGAGCCTGCTTCCCCTTCCTAGTGGCAGGAGGCACCCACGGGTGCCTCCAGGAGCCCACTTTCCCTTTATAGCGGGCCAGAGGAGGCACCCACCCCACAGAGGTGCCTCCAGGAGCCCGCTCCCCCCCAAAAAAACCAGTACTAACGACAACGAAAAAACGAAAAAACGAACCGACTAATTTTTGCGAATTTTCACGAAAACCGGAAACGACCTGAAATGGGACTGGCCCGACTAACGACAACTCGAAAAATTTTTTTTTCAAGTCGTGCCCATCTCTAGTCCTCTAACATATAATCAGCTAAGAATTCTCAAACTGCCTGGCTGTGGCTACTGTTGTGGAAGTAGAGCGCAACATTACACAAATATGTTATGCATGAGCAATGGAAAGAACTGAGCAATCAAGGGTAACAACTGTTTAATTTGGAGCTGCTTTTTCATAATGCAACACAGAGAAATGTGCTGTACCTTGAAATGTATTATTTATAATTCAGGAATATTTTACTCTTCTGAGTTCAGAAAGTATGAATCAGATTCTGTCCTTGAATCCCACGCAGTGCTGCAGGGGCAAGATTGTGACAGCATTGGATTCTTTATAGACCTTTTCATACCTCTAAGGAGTCAAGTTAAAAATATGACAAAGTGTGCTGCTCTCTAGAAGACAGGAAGCGGCTTTATATTAAACCAGAACTTTGGTCCATCCAGTTCAGTCTTGTCAGTTCTGATCAGCAGCGTCTGCCAAGAATTTCAAGCAAGATTCTTCCCTAGTACCTGGAGTACCAGGGTTAAGGTTAGGGCTAGGGTTAGGGTCGGGGTATAGAGATGGAGATGGGGGAGGGTTCTGCCCCCATTGCCCACTGTACTCCCTGTTTAAAACACACACACCCCGGGAGGAGTGGTGGCACGGGAGAAAGGAGAAGTCATGTAGCAATTTGACTGCTGCTTGGCTGCAAGGTGCTCTCTAGCCACCCACCTCCCAGCTGGGATTTTTTGACAGCTTGAGCTGTCAAAATCAGCTGGAAGGTGGTGGTGAAGAGGCTTTTGAATCCCCCAGGCACCAGCTAGAGTGCTGGTGCTGTGGTGGATTCATTTTGTTTCATTTCATTTTGTAAGTAACAATCTTTTAAAAAACATTTTGTTACGAAATGAAACGCCGGGAGAATGGACAAAACGAAATGAAACAAAATGCTATTTTTCTATTTTGTGCCCATCCCTATTGGGGACAAAACCCTCACTATTTCAACACTCCATTCAGCATTCCAGCCACTCTTTTTCACAGAACAGCAATGCTGAAAGGTCATTTCAGAAGTACAAACTGACCTGAAATAAAAGTTACCCTGCTTTGGCTATCAGGAAATGAACTGACAATAAATTATTTGGAAGGAAACCAATCTTGCTTGCTTTCCCATCACCCCTTTCCACCATTTCAGTCAACAATATAACTTCCATCACTGAGCTTAATTTTGCCTCCTGAATGGTTCATGATCACATGCCAGATTGTACTACCTAGTTCTACAGGAGATTATAGAATCTGTCCTCAACAGAATTCTCTGTTATCTCTGAGATAAAACAAACAAACCTTGATGTATTTATATAACACCATCCACTGTTTGCGTATAGCATCCTTTCATCACTGCTGAAAGAAAGAGTAGTGTTTTCTGCGTATGGATCTCCATATGTGGATGTAATTAATAGTGAGAATGTTGGGAACTACTGTATCTAGCAAGCCATGGGTTCCCCATCTATGCTTTACTCCATTTTAATAATCTTAGAGAGTTAAAGAGATAAGATAAACTAGAGCAATGGTTCCCAACTTTGGGTCCCCAGATGTTTTTGGAGCAAACTTCCCAGAAGCCTTCACCAGTAGCTGTGCTGGCCAGGATTTCTGCGAGTTATAGTGCAAGGACATCTGAAGACCCAACGTTAGGAACCACTGAACTAGAGATTGCTAGCATGTAATCTACCGTTGTTCTCTCTTCCCATCAAGAAAATAATGCTGAAAAGATGCTGTGTGAGAAAGACATATTTCTCTTTGCAGTTTGGTGGGGAACTAATGATATACTGATCTATACTGATGATGAGTACGTGCCTATGCACAAGCCCATTAAAAGCAACTAGTTATGAAACCAAGAAGCCCAATAAACTCTCTCCATTTTATACAACTCAATTGACAGGAATGATTTTGACTGCTAGAAAGTCCTGCTGGGTCAGACCAGACATTGCTCTAGCACAGCATACCAATCAACCAGTTGTGTAAGAACTTCAGCTGTAGATCATATTTTTCGTCTTGGCTCTGCTTAGCTGTTTGTACCATGACCCCAATTGTGAAGGTTGAAAACACACACACGTTGACCTGAGAGTAAATCCAACTGAACTCAACAAAATGTACCTATGAAGAGACACACACCGAGTTTTAATGTACTTAGCATACCTGTGTTCTCCCTTCTTGTCCCAATGCACCAACTGAGTACTGTACAATGTTCTTCCCATGACAGCACAAACAGTACTGACATGTGCAGCATTTTTCAAAATCTGTGTAGATGTCCAAAACCAGCACAGATTTAAAGAGGCTGTGCAGAACACCCCAAACAATGTTTGAGGGTTCTTTGTTTTACATGTATTACAACTCACAAATCTTTCAGCAGCAGGAGGCATGTGGATGGTGAGAATGAGGAAAAGTGGAAGTGGGGAGAAAGCAGTTCCTAAAATGTTGGCCCTAAGAGATTTCCAGAATTGGAATTCAGAGTTCTTCTTCTTCAAGTGCCATGTCCTTGTAGAACGTTGGTGATCAGTAGCCTGAACTGGTTTCTATCTACAGCTATTCTAAACAGAGCAGCTGTGCTCACTGCCGACCTTTGGCTTAAGTTCTTAAACCAGAATGTTCTTCTATGCTCCGGGCCATGCTTCCCATTTATTTTTCCTTGAAGGATAACTTGCAGCAGATGGTATTTCTTATTGCTCATTATGTGTCCAAAATACTGCAATTTTCTTCTCTTTACAGTATTGAGGATTTCTAAGGTTTTATTCATGCACTGTAATACAGCCACATTAGTAACTCTGGCTGTCCGAGGTATCTTCAGAATTTGTCTGTACATCCACATTTCAATTGTTTCCAGCTTCCTGCATAATGCAGAATTACCAGCTGAAAAGGAGGAGGAAAGGTACTGCTATCAGGCTTGAAGAGCAGGAATGCATATCAAGTGAAGGAAGCTTTGCAATGAAGGGGCAATTTTAGTAATCTTGACTGGACACAGAAATACAGGAGGAAGAGATTGGCGGTCCCACTGAGAGCATCTGGATCAGTGTAGTTGGGGTGAAAAAACAAAAGTAACATGCTAGCTTGGTGGAAGAAGTGACAGTAAGGGGAATTTACTGGGCAAGAGTGACCATATTCTACTGGGACTCGTAATTTCAAAGGAAACCGAAGCAGTGTCACCATACATATATGCTGGATTAAATAAAAACAATTTTAATAAACTGGGAACAAGGATTAATCAATTCCCATGGTAGGAGATCCTAACAAGACAAGGCATCCACAAAGGGTGGGAGTTTCTAAAAAAATACATTCTAAGGGCACAAGTACAAGCAATTCCAACAACAACAACAAAAGTGGGAGATGGGGGGAGAGGCTAGAAGCGCTTCACAGAAAGCTCAGAGAAGACTGGGAAAGAGCATGTACTGTATAGGAAGTGGAAAGAAGGCTAGGCTACAAAGGTTCAGACAAGTAACAAAAAATACAGGGATGGCATTAGAAAGGCAAAAGCAGAGAATGAGCTGAGCTCAGTTAGAGACTCTAAAAGCAATAAAAATATGTACATAGCAAAGGCCAAAGTGCTCAATTCCTATTTTAGCTCAGTCTTTTCCCAAATGAGTTTGAGAAGTGGTGGGTGGCCCAACACTGGAGGCATTTAGGACAAATGTAGACAAACCCCTTGCAGATATCCTTTGATGTGTATTCCTGCGGTGAGTTGAGGGGGGTTGGACTCAATGGCCTTGTAGGGCCCTTCCAACTTCATGATTCTATGATTTAAAACCAACCAACCAACAAACATTCTGCCTCTGGAGTTTTCCTGGGAATGAGGTGTTGGGATGTGCATGAAGTTGGAACTAACAGCAACCCTAATAGGACTTCAAAGGTAAGTGAGATATTTAAGCAGTGGTTTTATCAGCTCCACACCCTACCATGGTTTTCTATGGCTGAATGAGATTTGAACTCTTGCTCTTGCTTTGAAGCCTAGTCTGTCAATCTAGCTACTACATCACACTGGTTGTTTTCCAACTTGTGGGCCATACAAATGCCCATGAGATGGGTGCATGTTGCTTCAACAGGCAAGGAGAAATGATACCCTTAAATCTGTGCTGCATATATTTTAAGGACCAACTAGGTTGCTATAAAATACACGCAGGGCTGCAAGTTCTCAACAGTGCTTCAATGTGATTGGCGGACGGGTGCCAAAAAAATAAAATAGCAACAGAAGCAACAATTAAAAACTGGACCATATTTTATAACTATGAGGTTGGCAGTAAAAATTAATCCTAAACTGGAGGTTGCAAAATGAATAATTGATACCAGCACTGTAGTAAATACAGTATGTAGGTATTCATTTGCAGACCAGCAATGTGTACAGGGGGTGGGGTGGGGGGAGGAGCAAACTGAGGATTGATCTCCATTTCTGAAAACACAAAGACTGGTTGCAACTCAGATCTTCTCAGGTTTCCTGTGTGGAAATAGAGCACAAAAACATAACCCTCCTTAATATGGGGAAATTATAGACATTTACAAGAAATCAAGTGGTAAGGATTATGTAGTGGTTGGAGGGGATGAAATTCCCTGTGTGTGTCAGAACAAAATTTTTCTACCACCTGAAGTGGGAAAGCGGACTGTGGAGCATGTTGACAAATACAGTTATAGTGGAACTGAGTTGAAGGACCAGTGGGATCCTGGCCATGCAATAAAAAAAAGAGGTGAATGTAAACAATAACAGCAACCAGAAGCATTTGAAATATCAGTTTATCAGACTAGAGTAAGAAATTCTTGAATTGAGAGAGTAACCACTGAAGAACTAAAACAAATGAATAGTTTAGGCCCCTATCCCACATCCCTTTAAATGCAGATTAAATTTGTAGATAAACTGCAGCCAAAAATGCCGTCCCCACGGCCACCGGGTTTTTTGAAAAAGAAATAGGACAGAAAACCTGGTAACGCCCCCTTAAGTGACGTTTCCAAGACTTACCTGAGAGGTAGGGAATTTTTTGTCTTGCTTAAAAAATCCACCTTTTAAAGAGGCAGATGTCGTTGGACCACGTAGATGATCCAGTTTTCTTTTCCCCCCTTATAGCGCCAACTGGCTGTTCCTGGGGCCAATCGGATGCTGCTTTTGTTCTTTTCATCCACCCCCACCCCTAGTGCCAGTCAGCTGGTCCTCTGATGGTCTGGTGCTGTTTTTTATTTTTTTAAAAAAATTCTCCCCACCCTCCTAGCACCAGGCAGCTGTTTTTAACTTCCCCCACCCCTAGCGCCAGTCAGCTGGTCCTTTAAAAAATCCTAGCGCCACCTGCTGGCCATGGGACTGAACTGCACTTTTTAAAAAAACCTTTGTACATGGGAACTGCTATCCCACATCTTCAGTCACGTAACGGGAGGAAGAGGAAAAGCCGGACCTTCCGAAGATTAAGATCTTCCCCAGGTGAGATAGCAGCCTTTAAGCATGTATGAAGCAGAAAGCGAGAAAGTGCTTAAAGTTAATCAAGGTACAATAATGGAGAAAATAGGTGCAGAAAGGAGAAGAGTTCATTGGTTGATGAACACTGAAGACTGGCTTACATGCAGAACACCACCATTATCTGGAACTGCTGGATCCAAATTCAGAACAATTATGATCATGTTCAATCTCCAATGGAAGAAGAACAAGAAAGAGGAGAAGGAAGGGTCGCATTCATATTGGCCAACCATGGATTTGTGCCCTCTGCCCTCGTTCTGTCATGGATTGGGAGAGCTACACAGTCTTCCACTTTTAAAAGTAAACATGGCCCTCTGTTATTCAGAAGTGGGAGAGAGCCATTTGTAAAAGCTGATCACTAGGAAGAGGAAAAGCATAATTCTAGTTTTGCAGCTATTACTTAGCTTGGAAACATTGCCCTTACTGAGAGACCTTTGAAGCTGCACAGAACATTTTAGACATTGTTGGGGAATTCTCGACCTTCATGCCGTTCCCCACTTGTTGCTCTACTGCCTGTGATTTTCAAGGCTCCTGACTCCAGTGGGGAATCCAGAGGTTCTTCCTCTTCAAACTCATCCACTTGCATATGAAGGGTGGCATTAGAAATAATAATGAGGAAGGCCAGAGTGTTCCTCTCTATGTGTGAGTATTCTGCCTAGTTTTGCATGTGCGAATAGGGTTGTCTTGACAGGAGGCCATGCTGGTATATAGGGAAGTTCAAGAGAAACAGACCTGGTGAAAGGCAGTCCAGTCATCGAGTGCTTTTCTCCTTTGTGGGTGGTTCATGACAGAACCATGGGGGATGCCTCCCTTCAAAAATTCTGGGGTGTGGCACACTCTCCAAGTCCATTAGCCAGCTCAAGCCAGAATAATTGTAAAAAGATTACTCCAAAAAGATAAATATAGTTAACCACAAATGCACGATTTCAGTGATTTACATAAAAGCTGAGACCAGTAAGTCAGGATCAAAATTAATCCATTGGGATAAAAGCTGAAATTCTACCTCTAATCCTTAACCTGGCATGCAGGCATCAACATGGTGTGCACAGATTCAATCCAGATCTAGGCAAATCCTCACAAGAACACTGTTTGTTCTCTGCCACATGGATTCCCCGCCCCAAAAAAGAACAGGCTTGTTGATGAGAAGGTGGAATAAGGAGGGAAAGCCATGCAATAATTCATAGTCCCAGCCAGCATCATTTCTAGCCCTCTGCTAGAATGTATATGCAGTGCGGGTTTTCAATATATGTGGAATTCAAGCCAAGGAGATTTCTGTACAATTTCCACACATGACCATGAGTGCACAGTCTGTACAAAGTATCTCTGGTCAACACACATAATAATAAGAGATGTTGGTCATGACCAAGTCATTTCCAACTCTTGCTGAGCCTAGTAGGGCTTTTGCAGTATGTCAAATGTTCACATTCTCCTTTTCAAGGTTGGCCAGCTTCATATCTCTCAATGTTTTGTTTGCAATTAATATTTGCAAACTATTTGTTAGGTGTAAAGGGTAACACCTGCTGAAACTAGGTATAATAAGTAATGCCTAGTCACTTTCAAATATTACATTTCTAGATCAGTTTTAGAGGAATTTTGATAGCTGTTTTTCAGGTTTTACTCCATCTTCTTGCCAGTCTCAAGTGGGTCCTTTTTTTTGTCTTTTATACATACAGTACTGTATTTCCAAGCTGCAACATCAGAAATAGTCACTAGAGGGAACCAGAAAGCTTTCCTCTGTATTTTTTTGTTAGGACAACACAACTTGTTAAATGTGCAGCATAATAAACTACTAGTACAACTGTAGCTATTAGAGGTTTCTAAATACTGTACAGTATTCTGAGCTCTGGTAACTAAGGGTATGAGTAACTAAGGGAAGGTGTTGCAGGTTGTATTGTTTATAAAGAATCACTTCTCTAGTCTGTGAATATTCTCATTCATCCAGATGAGTTTATCTGGAAGTTGAGTCGTGTCAACTGGACTTCTTTTCTTGAGAGATCAAAATGTTTCACTACTCATCCAAGCAATTTTGTCAGTCTGAGGAAAATTAGTGATGAGTCCTCCAATTTATAGTTCACCTTGGTTTCACATTACCTTGGTCTGAATCGGCTTGTTAGGTAGACAATGGCCTAAGATTTATCAAAGTTCCACCTATGCAATCTTTCCCAACACCCATTAAGTGGGTTGTTAGCTATGGCATTGCTGGTGGAGGTGTGAAGTGCTTCTGATTAGTCTAGGCATTGATGAAAACGCAGCTTGTGTCTGGTTGTGTCTGAATTCTGACTCCTGTGGAGAGGGGTTTTCAATACGTACATGAATGGCCTCCCTGACCCCCTCCCTTGAATCACCTGTTTTCTCTGTCTAATATGTGTACATCCTCATCTTTAAATGAGTGCACCGCACAGAGAGGCCTCCACCAGGAAGGCCATAGCTAACGACCCATACTTAATGGGAGTTGGGAAAGGTTGCTTAGGTGAGACTTTTGTGTACCCCACCATAGTCCACCTAATGAGCCTGTTCAGATCAGGGTGATGTGAAATCAAGTTGAACTATAAATTGGAGGATTCACCACTAACTTTCCTCAGGGTCACAGCCAATAGTTGCACCCTACTATTGGTACATTTTTAAAAAAAGCATTCCCACCCCTGTGCCTTGTCTCTGTCTCCATTTTCCTCTCCTTCCTGTGTTGTTTCTTTTTATTTATTTATTTATTTATTTATTTATTTATTTATTTATTTATTTAGCTTGTATGCCGCCCACTACCCAAAGGTCTCTGGGCGGCTCACAATCAACGTAAACAATTTAGACAATTAAAACATCAAACTGCAATAAAATTAAAACAATAAAACATTTAAATACAATATATTAAAACACTGCACTAAGATTGCCATCAGGACCCACAATAATCAGTTAAAAAGACTTCTTGAACAGGAGCGGCAGATGACACCAGACTCTTCACTCACAGGAGCTATGTTCTTCAGGTCCCAAGCAGCTCAGCTTTTCAGTCCTTCCTTCCCTCGGCCAGGTGGTAGGTGATTGAGGAGGGAGGCGGGGCAGCTCAGCAGCAGAGCAGCCAGGGGCCTGGTCCCTGGAATTGCCACAGAGTCCTTAGGCCCAACTCCCCCAGAAAACCCTGCCTCTCACTCAGGGGCTGTGGGAGCGGCAGATGACACCAGATTCTTCACTCACAAGAACCTGAGTGTCTTTTGAAAGTGCAACATATGTAGAAGGAATCATTCCTGTCATTTTAGAGCCCTGGCAGTTGCCCAATATTTAATTCAGGTTATATAGTACAACCCTTTTAGAGGCTTGAGAATATATCTGGGAAGAAATATGTAACCAAATCATGCAGATTAGAAAGTGTGTGAATTAGTACATTTTGAGACGGCTTAAGGAAGAAAGTAGCAAGACAGAACTTGTTAGCAAACAAGGAGAATGAAAACATGTGGGCAGTACATTTATTTATGGTGTGAGTAAATAAGGAGTAAAAATTAATATTTGTGGTATAATTCTGAACGAAAGAAGAGTAAACACTTTCCAACTGCCATTATAATAGGGACTGACAAATTGGTTGCCAAATTGGTGCACTGAGATGTTAAGATACCAGATTCTGCTTAGGCCACTGTAACTACAAACACTTCCACAACTCATTTCAAACTTCCTCCTCTGTCTTCTTTAGATCCATGTCCTCGCACACACACAATAGGAAGAGCTTTGTCACTGGCCATAGGGGGCTTTTGCAGAAGTGGATAAGAAAGGAGATGCAAACTTTTTCCCCTCACAAATACCGCACTCCTGTAAATGTTTACTCATGAGTAAGAGAAGTGGATGTGGCGTACACCCAGGGGAGTGCAGCTTTATTGCCTTCCAGCACAAATTATGCCCTTTCTTTCAACATGGAGCTTGGGTTGAGTTCTGCAGATTCTTCTTCCTTGTGCCCACACACACGTTAAAGGTGGAGCCAGAGGCTAAACGTCTAGGGAAGTCAGCCACGGTTCTGGCTTGTCCTGCAGAAACCGAAAAGGTTCTTTCGCACTTTGAAGGGAAGCTTAGCATGGAGCATTCCTGTAAAAGGTATGTTAGCAAGCGGTTGACTATGGTTTACATTTTTTGTTTCTTTTCATTTATATGCTACCTCTCTCCCAATTAAGGGACCCAAGGCAGCTCAAAAGTAATTAAAAACAGACTAATTAGATCTACAATAAATTATAAACCTGAGAAAGCAATTAAGCATGGAACAGTATTAAAACAATATGTTGAAATTGCAATATATTGCAAACACAATAAAATCGATGTTTAATACACAGGGTTAAAAACTGATGAATTAGTTAAAGGCTGGTCTAAATAAGATCAACTTTGCCAGCTGCCAGAAGGATAAAGGATTGAGGATCTGCCTAGCCTTCGGAGGGAGGGCATTTGGCTATCTAGGAGCAACCCTCTCTTCCACCAAATGTCTGTGGAGATTCTCAGTCATCCAGGTGAGGTCATTCAGAAGCTGAGTCATGGCAACTGGACTTCTTTCTTTGTGGGATCAAAATGTTTCACTACTCATCCAAGTAGCTTTATCAGTCTGAGGAAAGCAATCCCCAGACAAATCAGAACAACTTCACACCTCCACCAGGAAGGTGACTGCTAACAACCCATAGTTAATGGGAGTTAGGAAGGGTTGCATAGGTGTGACTTTTCACATACCCAAGGCCATTGTCCATCTAGCCTATTGCAGCCATTGTCCACTCAATGAGCCTAATCAGACCAGGATGGGATGAAAACAAGGTAAACTATAAATTGGAAGCCTCACACCACTAACATATAATGTCCTAAATGGTCTGGGACCTCAATTCCTGGCAGAACACCTTCTTCTACTGAGTTCTGCATGTCCTACTTGTTTGTCTCAGAAGGGGCTGGTGAGGACACTGACCCCTAGAGAAGTATGGAAGGAGAAGACAAGAAACAGTTCCTTCTCTGCAGCGGCACCACGGTTGTGGAATCAGCTGCCCTCTGATATCCATTTGACCCTTTCATTCAATGCCTTTAAAGGATCACTAAAAACATGGCTGTTTAGATATACCTTTCCATCTGCAGAACAAAGTTTCACCAGCCTCTAAACTAACTCCACTACCCTGACTCTTTCACATGACCCCTAAAATCCGCTGCAAAACACTTGCAGATCCGGAGCATAAAATTGTTTTCCCACGAGCAGCAGACTTAAAAAAAAAAGTACGACCACGCCCACCTAAGCGCGCCCCAGCGCACTTTACAAGTATCTGGTCTCCGGAGGTAAAAAAAATTCCGATGCGTATTGTAAAGCTGTGAATGCCTGGCTCTCCTCCGCCTTCTGTTTGTTTTTGTTGTCCCCCGCCCCTTTAACAGACTGGAATCCCTAACAAGACTGCTGCCAATGGTGGGCGGAGGTGAGAGTGCATTTTTTTATCCCCCCCCTCCCCTCACCACAGAGGAGTGTCTCCATCTGGCTCAACGACTGGTCTCCAGATACTAATACCTCCAACTCGCACAGATCTTGGGCATTTTGACGATGTGATGAAGGAGGGGAGGTGGTGAAAATAGCGGGCCCAACCCAACCTCCCTCACTTCTCCAAAGGAGAGTCTTGGGGGGGAAGCTGCTGCGAGCAGTTCTCCTCCCCCCCCCTCGCCTGTCGCCACCACCCCACCACCCCACCCCAGAAGGAAGTGCAGGACACCTCCTGGTCATGAGTTCTCAGTTTGGAAGAGAACGCTGCAGTGTTAGACCCGGGTGGCTGCAAGACAAGTCAGCAGACATAAGCAAAGAGACGGCGAGGGAGTAGGGCCACGCTTCCATTCCGAGGAGGACTCTCCTCGCTTCCCTCCTGTGCCATCCCAATGCAGCCTTGTCGCACCTGAGAAAACTGCTTCGCTTCGTGCCAGGGCCTTTGCAACACACACACACACACCGGGGGAGGGGGGGGAGAGACAGACAGAGAGAATCAGAGTGCGGAAGGGTGGGAACACAGGAAGCAGAACAAAACCCACATGATCTCTGGCTGGGGGGGTTCCGGATTTAAGTTGCCATCGGATTTTAGGGGTCATGTGAAAGCAGCCTCGTTTTTTTATTTTGTTGAATGCTCATCTGATTTGTAAAAAGTCATTTTTATTGACAAACTGGCAGGGGCAAAAGGGGGCAACAATGATGATTTTTGTTTCTCCTTTTCGCCTCTCTCTCTTCCTGATGCTGCCCCCCACTTGCCCCTTGTAAAAGCCCAAGCCACATACACTCACAGGCACACCGGTCCAGGTGCGCATGAGAGTTTCGCTTCCTCACCCTGCCTCTGGAAATTAAACAATTTTGTGGAGCAGAAAAAGTGTTTAATTTGCCTACATAAGACACTTCACAATACTCTATTGTATTGTGAAATTCAAACTAGAAGGCTTGTTTTGCATCAGTTCCAGTGATAACATGCACTGGAACCAATTGAGACAAGAGTGGTCCTACTCACTCCACCCCACCAAAAAGTAGAAACCTTTTAACGGTGTTAAGCATGGTGCAGGTAGAAATGCTCTGGAAGTTATCTGATCACTGTCTTTAAGAGTGCACTAGCCCGTCCCTTCAGTGGTCCAAAGGGCAGCCTGAAGCCCCATCAACTTTGGGAACTATTGTGGTATTTCGTAAAATATGTTCTTAACGCTTACTGACATCTTGTGGACGTCTTTTTGAAGAAGAAGAAGAAGAAGAAGAAGAAGAAGAAGAAGAAGAAGAAGAAGAAGAAGAAGAAGAAGAAGAAGAAGGTGGCAAGAGGACATAGGTTTGTATAAAGCACATGCTTAGCATCCAGAAAGCATAGACTCCCTTTCCTTTTGCATTTGCAGTGAAAATGAGTTTGTTTGTTTGTTTGTTTGTTTCTAAGCTGTAAAAAGTATTTAAAGCTGCAGGGAGCTCAGCATTTGCACATGAAAAAGTAATTCTTCCACTATGGTTTCTGCGGCTCTGTTCTCTAGGTTCTCTCTGTTATACAGAAGTACCTTGTATAAAGGAATTAATTCGTTCCAAATCAAATTCTGTTAAGCAAATTTTCCTTTGCAAAAATTTCCCACAGGAATGCATTGAAAACAGATTAATCCCTAATCATGTTTTTTCTGTTGTTCAGATTTGCCCCATAGGCGATTGCAATTTCCCCCTATCTCTGGAAATTTTTTCCATTAAGTGGATTTTCTGTTAAACAAACCGCTTGTTATACCACTGTATTTGTTTATGTCATCACTGTAAGCCTGTTGCTATTTTCACTTATTTATTTGTTGTATATCCTGTTCTTCTCCCAAAACTGGGACTCAAGGCAACATTCAATAAAATTAACAACAAAAAGAAAATATATATATACTGTACTGTATATCCAAGCAGAAAGATTTAGTACCAAACCATATTTGACAACTATAATATTTTTAAAAATGAGATCAAAGTAATTGTATGAAAAGTACAGCGTCCCCTAATTCAAAGCTGATTTCCCAGTAGACAGTTTGTGTATTATTTGGCTGGTGGCATGGAGCGAGTCGAGGCTATCTTAATGCCTGAAACCTGTAGTCAATGTTGGTTTGGAAGGCTCCGCTTACTATTTCAGGATGCTTAAGAGTTTCTTAATTTACTTGGGAAGGAGGTCCATGGAGCTATTGAGAAGACCTGTCTTTATTTGTTTGTCCTGGGATTGTGTTACATCACATCAGGAGGAAAATGAGGGTGAAGACTGGCAGTGTATTCTAAATGTGGTACAAATTGTTTGGGCACACATCCTCGGCTTTGAAATGTAATGCCTTAAAACAGATTATGTTAAAACCATTTGTGCCAAATGTTACAGCAAGGCAGGGACATACATGGGCCTCCAGGAGAAGCTGGACTGCAACTTCCATAAACCCTCACAAACAATAGCCTATGCTGGATAGGGCCCAGAAACATTTCAGGACAACATCATCTAGCTTCCCTCCCCACTTCTGGTTTAGAATGTGTGTTTTCCTGATGAACAAAGGTGGACGTGATCAACATGTGTGATGGTGGAGAGTGAGAGTCAAGCTCCATTTGCCCTCAGTGTGTGTGTACCAGTCCTTTCTTGCAGCAACATTTCCCTAATGGGTAAATTCTACGTAAGCAAAAATGCAGAAAACAGATTGTGGAGAACAAGCCTATGCCCGTATAGATTATATTCATACAGGATCTGTCAGAGACAGTGAAGGATGCTAACCCATACAGTGTTTCTCCATTTTCCCCAGCTTATTCCCCAAATTGGAAATCATTACATCTTATGGCAAGATTAAAATTAGGCCAAGAAAATCATAGTAATAAAACAAATAATAAAACAATAAAATATATAAAATTTAAAAGGTCAATACAGAAAGGCAGGGCCCACTGTTAAAGGCCGTTTTCCCAACAACCCATTCATCACCACTCACCAGCATCCCACCTGAGTAAAAAACATTCTTTTCCAGCCTGCAGAAAGACAAGAGGGAAAGAACCAGGCTATCCTTTCATGGAGTTGACATGATAATAACTCAGTGGTTTAGGCATCTGTCTATGGAGCCAGAGGTTGGGAGCCCAGTAGAGCCACCCTGTGTGTCCTTGGGCAAGCTGCACAGCCCCAGCGCACCCTCAGAAGAAGGGAACAATAAACCTCTTCTCTGTGTTCTCTAGCTGGAAAACCATGAATAAGGGTCACCATAAGTCAGAACTGACTTGACAGCAAACCATAATAATAATAATAATAATAATAATAATAATAATAATAATAATAATAATAATAATAATAATAATAATAATAATAATAATAATAATAATAATAATAATAATAATAAATCTTTCATGGAAGGGGATTTCCCAGACTTGGGGCAGCTACTGAGCAGGCTTCCTCTTGTGTTGCCACTTCCCACTAAACATGCTTTCCAAGATGTTCACGAAGACCTCAAGACCTGGATTCAGTGCAGAACACAACAGTAGCCCGGAACCAAGGGCCTTTTTACACGACCCCTAAGATCCGCTGGCCACTTAAATTCGGACCAGAGATCTTAGGGGTTCCTCGCTCTTCCTCTGTCCCCACCCCCCTCCGCACTTCCTGGTTGCTGGCTGCCTGAGGGAGGGAGAAAAAAGAAAGAAAAGAATGCCCGTTTACCTCCGTTTTGTTCCGGGCAGCATTCAGATCTCTTAAAGGGGGGGGGGCAGAAAACAACAAACAGAAGCCAGGAGAGCCCCGCACTCACTATCCTTACACCGGATCAAATATTTGTCACATCCAAAAAGCAGGTACAAGAAAACTGCTGTTTGGTCGCGCTAAAGTGGGCGGGGTCGCACTTAATTTCCTGTTAACGCCAGAGCTGGTGGGTAAACATTTTTAATCTCCGGACCTTGCAGCCATTTGCCGCGGAGCTTAGGGGTCGTGTATAAACGCCCCAAGTCAATCATTTAGGGCTTTACGGGGCATACCAGCCCTCTAAATAAACAACACGTGACCAATGTAAGATCCATTAAGTTGGTGGGAATGGCAGAGAGATTCCATCTGCATGTAATACCCTGATTGTTCCAGGCTGGTTATATAAAATGCAGGCCTAACCCTTTATAGCGGCTTTGTCATGAACTTTGTTTTTGTTATGCGCTGTCAAGTCCCCTCCACAATTTCCGGCTCTATGAATGGGCTGTCTCTAAAATGCTGTCCTCAGTTGCCTTGCTCAGCCACAATTTTGTGGTTCCTTGAGGGAGTCAGTCTATCTCATATTTAGTCACAAACTTCATTCATTTCTGTTTTAAAGGTGAACTTTATAGATTGTGTATTTGGCCACTATTATTTTTATTAGATTTCTACACCTTTTTAATATGAGGCAGCATGCACGGCCAGTTATAATCAGAAAACATAATAAAACAGCAGGCAAAGACAAATTCAACCACTGAATTTTAAAAAGATAAATACTGCATTAAATTGCAGGATAGAAATTTGTTTGGGACTCTGTTTAGAAGACCAAGCTTCTTTAAGTCAGCATGTTTTGTGCATCTCTCTCCTCAGCTAATATCAGACCTTATCTATATATCTCAATTATTTTGGGTGTATTTTAGGTTTGTTTTGTTTAATTTTGGAAGAGGACAAGACAGGAGAAACTCCACAATCCCTCCTCTGTGTGCATGCCTTAAGCCAGACAAGACATTTACGAGAGAGAGAGAGAGAGAGAGAGAGAGAGACTTGACGGCCTCCTCCACGAGAGGGCGCGCGCTGGCTTTCCGGGGAGAGCAGCTGTCCTCCTCCGCTTCGTCGGAGGCGGCTGATGGCGGGGCGAGCGAGCCTCGCAAGGCTGTGCCTGAGAGGGCGGAGCAACGGGGAAGCGCTGCTGAGCGGCCGCGGCGGCTCCGCGGCTCTGGCGCGAGGGACACGTCCGCGTCAGGGCGATGGAATGCCGCCGGCGGGCGTTCCGGCGTTCGGGCAGGCAGGCAGGCAGGCAAGCGGCGGCTGCTGCTGTGGACGAGGCAGGGAGCGCGAGGCGGGGCGGGCGCGCCTGGAGAGCAGGTCTCGCGGCGGCTCTTGCCGGCTTGCCTGTCCTCCCCTCTTCTCCCTCGCTGCTCCAGCTGCACTAACCCGTAGTCGGAGAAACGATGCGGGGGAGAAAGTGTGCCTGTTCCTTTCATTAAAGCGTTTTCACCGTACGCGCGACCCTTTAAAAGCAAGGCTGTTTTCACCCATTCCCTCCCCTCTCCCGCAGTCACTTTGCATGGCGAAGCAGGGGATCGAACCAAGGGCTCCCCATCCCTCCTCCGTCACCCCTTTCCTGCCCCTCAAGGGGAGAGGGTGGAGACATGAAAAGTACATGGAGCCTTCTCAGTTCCATTTCTGCAGTCTTCCCATAGCCTCCCTCAAACCGCCATGTCATTAGATAGATAGATAGATAGATAGATAGATAGATAGATAGATAGATAGATAGATAGATAGATAGATAGATTCTTTTCCCCTTGCCTGGATGCTCTCAGTGTGAAAGTGTTCAGATTGTTCTGAACTCAAATTCCTAAACGTACCAGGGCATATTCGCCATCTTAACAGAGGTTGGCTTAGAGTACAGTATTGAGAGTTTTTGCAGTCAGATGCGTAGCAATTGAAAGGTACTATGCTGCTATTTTATCTCTCTCCCCCCCCTTCTTAAGAGATACTAAGGAAAAAAGCAGTGGAAGTGATGGAAAAATTGTTTGCCTGTCATGAGTTGTCTTGCCTCTTGCAGGGCATTTGTTGTTGGTGGTGTTATTTGTCTTTGTATACTGTTTCCCCCACTTCATTTGTTTTGTTTTCCTTTTTATTTTCTTCTTGTTATGTTTTGGGTGCTGTTTTATAAGGTCCCGTTTGAGGAAAATCGGATTGTAGTATAAAAATAAATAAATAAATAAATAAATATAAAGCCTCTGTAAAAGTCAGTGGAAGAAGCAGGGTGAGGGCATGATAATAGCCTGACATGAAGCAGCTCTACATTTGTATTGTCCCAACTCTTTCAGGTTAGGGTTTGCCATGCTGAGGCCGCTCGGAATCCTGGAGCTTGCACTGCACAAGGAGGAATCTCAAGGGTTTCTAAGAAAGGAAGTGAGGAATATGTATATAGCACCATGGTTAATTATATGTGGTCAAGCCAGAACCGATGGCAACTCTAAAAGGGCTTCTAAAGTAAGTGGGATAATAAAGGAGTGGTTTCTACCTGTTCCACCCCTCCACTGTGGTTCCATGGCCAAGTGGGATTTATGGCATGGCCATCTTTTTGGTGGGGAGTGTTAGGTAGAGAGCAATCAGAAGTGGTTTAGCATTCCCTTCTTCTGCATATGTACAATGTACTTTATGTACACTATATACTATATACTGCTTGCTGTAAATTGTAGACTTACAAGCAAAAGTTTGTGCTTCAACAACAGCAAATCTAAATGTTTTGTTTTCACCATGATCCTTTAACCTTCAGACTTCAAACCCTGATACAGACTGTGTATAGTCATGTTTGTTTTTTATTAGCTGCTGTTTGAAAACATTTTTAAGAACATAAGAACAGCCTTGCTGGAACAGGCCACAGCCCATCCAGTCCAGCATTCTGTCTCACACAGTGGCTCACCATTTGCTTCAGGGTATTCCCAAGCAGATGTCTTCACCTGCTTAAGATTCCCTGCAAATGGCATTGAGAGATATCCTGCCTATCTCTCCAACCAGGAGGTTGTCCTTGTGTATCCACAATGATAGGCATTGATACCGTTGTCTCCATGAATTTGTCCAATCCTTTCTTAAAGCTGTCAAGGCTGACAGCTGTCACCACTTCTTCTGGCAGGGAGTTCTACAGACCAGGGATCCTCTGGGTGAAAAAGTACATTCTCTTGTTTGTTTGAGATCCAACACCCAACAGTTTCATGGAGTGCCCCCTAGTTCTAGTGTTGTGCGATAGGGAAAACATTTTTCCTTATCTATTTTGTCCATACCATGTATGATGTTATAAACGCCAATCAGTTCACCTCTTAGGTGTCGTCATTCAAGAGTGAAGAGGCTCAGCCGTTGCAGCCTCAGATGGTAAGGAAGGTGTTCCAGTCCTCTAATCATTTTGGTTGCCCTCCTCTGCACGTTTTCCATTTCTATAATATCTTTCAGGAGGTATGGTGACCAGAACTGTAGACAGTACTGCAGATGGAGCCTCACCATAGATTTATAAAGAGGCAAAATGACCTTTGCTGACTTATTTTCTATACCCTTCCTAATTATTCTGATCATTGAGTTTACTTTTTTCTCTGCTGTGGCACACTGGGTTGACACCTTCATTGAGCTGTCCACCAGGACACCAAGGTCCCTTTCCTAGTTTGTTGCAGACTGTAGACTACAATTCCTCAGGCAACATGGCTGATGACCTTGCTGCCTTGGGAGATACTTGAATTGTAGTCCAAATCACACCAAAAACATCAGTCTACTCTTAAATCCATTTGGTTGTGTAGAAGATTGGGATATGTGGTAACTACAGAACCAACTGTGCTCAAATATTACTGTATCTCAAACACCAACATCTTTGTCATAAATTCAGAGGTTCTGTACATCTAAATACATTAGATGTGTAATGCCTGAGAATGATACATTTTTAGTCAATGATCATTGTTAGTAACTCATAAGTATATTACTACCCAGGCCCAGTCTCCTACCAGCTTAATTCATGTAACTCTTCCAGACAGCATTTCAGTGTTATGATTAATAAGTTCTTCACCCCCAGGTGAAGAACAATACAGTAGGACCCCAGTATCCGCTGGGGATTGGTTCCAAGCATTCCCGTGGATAGTGAAATCCATGGATAAGAGAGAACGCCAAAATGTGCTCAAAACTGCTTTTTTTGTGGTAGTAACTTGCTTCACAGCTGCTGTTTTGCAATAGTAACTTGCTTTACAGCTGCTCTTTGTGACGGTAGCTTGCTTTAATGGCTGCTGTTTTATGACAGTAGCTTGCTTTACAGCTGCTCTTTGTGACAGTAGCTTGCTTTGCGGCTGCTCAGTTATTTATTTTTCCTCTGCCAACTGTGGATAACTGAATCAGTGGATAATGAATCAGTGGATACGGATAATGAATCAGTATTTACCCTTGCTGCAGCTGTGGCTGCTCATACTGAACTTGGCTGGCTTTTGGACATATCGGCCCAAATTCAATTGCTGCTTCGTTACGCTAGACCCATGGAATTAACAGGAACTTGATAAGTAAACTCTTACATTAATTTAGTAGGTCTACTCTATTTATTGTGAACAATAATTGGATTTTGGCAGTAGGATTACCATTACACACACAGCGTGTACTAGGCTGGTTGCAGTGTTTTTTGCATCCCCACAGTTCACTCATTTTGCTTCCCTTCTCCTGAGCATGGCCTTTTGCATTGTGTCTGAAAGGGATAGGTGTTGCTCCATTAGCAGTGGCAACCATGATGTGGTGACATGCTGTTTTTATTGTCAAGGTAATGTAAGCATGTGACCTTATTGGAAATATTTAGTTGCTGCTGGTGCAACCACAGATTGATTCTGGCCACCAACAACACTTAAGAAACATTGTTACTGTAGTTGAGTTTGTCTGTTTAATGCGCTGTTGAATTCCTGATGATTTAACTGGGAAAATAGCAGGCACAGCTCTAATGTTAAGCAAGGGGACACAACAGAAAAAGAATCTGGGAGTTGAGTCATGGCTACTGGACTTCCAGATGCCGACTCAACCCAGACCAGATATGCCTGCTCCTGGACCTGTGTCTGAATACCACATATTTCATGTACAGAGGGGACTTCTACAGACAGAAGCATGGTTGTGCCATGGGTTCTCCAGTGTCACCAATTGTTGCAAACCTATACATGGAAGAAGTGGAGAAGAAGGCACTCAACACCTTCCCAGGGACAACACCATCTCACTGGTTCAGGTATGTAGATGATACCTGGGTGAAAATCAAGACTCGGGAAGTACAGGACTTTACAGACCACATCAATGCAGTGGACCCTAATATTAGGTTCACTAGAGAAGACACCCAAGACAACAGGCTGGCTTTCCTGGATTGTGCAGTCATCATCAGACCTGACCGTGGCCTGGAAGTAGAAGTTTACAGGAAACCCACCCACACAGATCAATACTTACTGTTCGACTCCCACCATCCATTACAGCACAAACTAGGAGTCATCAGGACCCTAAGCCACAGAGCAGAGAGCATCCCCACCTTCACAGAAGCCAAGAAGAAGGAAGACAGGCACCTGAAGACAGCACTTAAGGCCTGTGGATATCCAAAGTGGGCCTTCAACAAAGCAGTGGGCCATCCCAGAAGAACAAGGGATCAGTCTGAGACCCAGACCCAGCGGAAGAACCTGGTCATTCCTTACATGGCTGGAGTGTCAGAGAAGCTTAAAAGGATTTTTGGCAAACACCACATCCCTGTTTATTTCAAACCCACAAACACACTAAGGCAGAGACTTGTCCACCCAAAGGATCCGGTACCCAACCATAAAAGGAGCAATATAGTAAATGCGGTCCAATGCAGTGAGGAGTGTTCAGACCTCTACATTGGGGAAACCAAACAGCCATTAAACAGAAGGATGGCCCAACATAGGAGGGGTAACAGCTCAGGTCCAGAATCAGCAGTACACCTCCATTTGAAGGAGAAAGGGCACTCTTTCAAAGATGAGGATGTACACATATTAGAGAAAGAAGAGAGGTGGTTTGAAAGAGGAGTAAGGGAGGCCATTCATGTGAGCATTGAAAATCCCTCCCTCAACAGAGGTGGTGGCCTCCGGCATAGTTTATCTGCTACTTATCAAGCTGTGCTTTCCACACTACCAAGACAAATCAAAAAGCCTTTACCACCAAGGCCATAGCTAACGACCCATTAATGACCCTTTCTTGATAGGTTTCAGCACCTTAAGCCATGGTTCACCTCAAGGCTAAGGATACCATTGTCTCCCTAACGAGCCTATTTAGTTCATCTGATGAGCCTAATTGAGGCCAGGGTGACTAGAGGTCAAAGCTGCCTATAAGAGTCAGGGTTTGCACCAGCTGCATTCAGACCGATGAAGCTGTTTGGATGAACAGCGAAACGTTTCTATCTCTCAAAAAAGAAGTCCAGTAGCCATGACTCAACTCCCAGATAAACGCACCTGGATGACTGAGAATCTTCACAAACAGAAAAAGAAGCAACACATTATTTTGCAAATGATAGTTCTATCACATAGCAAGACTGTTTGCATTTTCAACCTTGGAGGTCAAAACAGACATGAAGAAGGATGCACATTATGTTGGATTAACCTGTTTCCTTCCCACAATGGGGATCCCATAGAAAGATGTGCCTCAGCAGTTAAGAGTTAAATACTGAGTTTAACTGGGAGTTGAGTCATGGCTACTGGACTTCTTTTTTTGAGAGATAGAAACGTTTCGCTGTTCATCCAAACAGCTTCATCGGTCTTACTGAGTTTACTTTCGTGCCTTGTGGCACAGTGGTTAAACTGCTGTGTTGCATCTATATCTGAGCTTATGACCTAGGGTTCAATTCCAGGTAGCAGGCTCAAGGTTCACTCAGCCTTCTATCCTTCTGAGGTCAGTAAAATGAGTATCCAGTTCACTGGGGGGGGGCAATATGTAGCCCGTATAAATAAACTGTAAGCAGCCCAGAGAGTGCTTTAAGCACTATGGAGCAATATATAAGCAGAACACTTTGCTTTGCCTTGCTTTTCCAGTAACCCAGTGGGTCCAACTTTGGGTATAGGACTTTATCACTAGTTGTGCTGCCAGGCTTTCTGAGAATTGTATTACAATAACATCTGGAGACACAAGGTTGTGAACCACTGAGGCCCTTTGTACATGACCCCTAAACTCCGCAGCAAATGGCTGCCAGCTCCGGAGCTTACAATTGTTTCCCCACCAGCTCCGGAGTTTGCAGGAAATTAAGTGCGACCACGCCCACCTAAGCGCGTCCCAGCGCACTTTTCTTGTACCTGCTTTAGAAGGGTAAAAATCCCCAGGTCCGGATTTAATCTGGTGAGTGCAGGGCTCTCCTTGCTTCTGTTTTGTTTTTTGTTTTTTTGCCTCCCGCCCCTTTAAGAGAAGGGGCGGGAGGCAAAAAAAAAAAACAGAAGAGAAGGAATCAGGACGAAGGGGCTTCGACCGGCTTCGGAGGTGAGCCTGCATTTTTTCCTCTCTTTCTTCCTCCCTCCCCTCACGCAGACAGGATCAAGGAAGTGCGGAGGGGTGGGGACGCAGGAAGAGCAACGAACCCCCAAGATCCCTGGTCCGAATTTAAGTGGCCAGCGGATCTTAGGGGTCATGTGAAAAGGCCCTGAGTTACTGAAAATGGTTTCAGAGAGGTGTGCCTTCTAATTTCCTAGGGTTGCCCTGCTTTTTTCAAATCTGCACAATTTGCTGCACAATTGCCTTTGTTTTAAAAAGTGAAAAAGAGGAGCCGTTTTCTCTGCTTTTGTCCTTGCTGGTGAGGCAGGGCTTGCAGGGCCAAATGGAGAATTACCCAAGTCTACCGATGATGGTGTGCCTTGCTTTTGTTCCCTCTTCCCACCCTTTCCCCACAGTGAAAAGGCAAACTGGGTAAAGTGTTCTATTCCAGAGTAAACCGAGTGTGGAAGTACCCACAGGTTTGGTGGATGAAGGCTTCACTAAGCCAAGGAAAGCACAGTGTGAGGGGAACTTCTCTGATGGAAAGAGAGGGACCCCTGCACGCCCAGTTGAGGTGATGGAGGAACCAAAGAAACCTGAGAATCTGATGAACCTTTCACCTGTAGAGAGGTTCATGGCCCTGAAGGGGTACTATGATGCCCTTAGAGCTAAGGAGAAGGAAGAAAACCGGAGGGCGGAGGAAAAGAAAAAGAAGGACTTGGCGGGAAAGGGGAACCAATCCGCTCCCGTGGAGGTGGGGTTTGCAGCCTGTAAAAGGGGAGGGAAGAGAGGGCTCCCAGAAGGATGGGAATGGGTGTGGATGGATAACCCATGGACGGGAGATTGTGAACAGATGATGATGCCACACAAAGAAGCTGAGAGCTACCGCCGCAGAGCACACCGTCAGAAGTGCTCTTACTGGGGTGAGAGAGAATATAGAGAGAACAACTGTAAACTGAAAGAGATCTGAAAGGACTTAGAGCTAGAGAGATGGCTGGAGATCGAGGCCGGGACCTTGGACCCACGGGAGGAGCTGAGCAAGAGGCCCAACTACCCCTTGCGCACACCCAAGCCGAGACCATGTGGGCCCAGATACACTTTGGAAGTTGGGATACAAGTGGGGACCCCCCCCAAACCTCCATGAAAGAGATTGGGACGCAGGTGGAAGGGCTGAGGCTTTCGGAGAGGGGGGGAAGAGAGCCATGGTGGAGCCGAATACCCACAGGTAGTGGTGGGGAATTTGATCACTTTCTAGAGACTCCTACCTATGGAGGAAGGAACCCGTTTATATCTGATGTTAAAGAAGTTGACTCTGTTGTTAGAAGAAAAACCTTGTTTGCTGTTGATGAACAAAATAAAAGTTCTGTTTCTTTGCTACGTGAGATGCCTTCTTTGAGACTGGAAGGACGGGACGCCTGGGCAGACTGAACCCTCACACACAGATTTTCAAAATGCCACTATTCAGGAAATCTAGAGATGATATTGGTAAACTGAAATGAGCTTTGACAGTAATATGTTCTTGAACGACTGGTGGCATCAGGGTTTACCATGGTCATGGGAATCCCAAGCAAACACTCTGGGACTTGGTATTGGCCAAAATAATCAATGTTCTGTTTTTATAACTTTTGAGTTTGTTTTATTTTTGAGTGGTCTTTTTATATGTATGTATGTATGTATGTATGTATGTATGTATGTATGTATGTATGTATGTATGTATGTATGTATGTATGTATGTATGTATGTATGTATGATGTATGAACATCAAGAGCTTGCAAAACATAGGAAACTCTGTTTAAGTTACACTCTACTCAGTCACAAGTGGCACAATGGGGAACAAGCCAATGTTGCTTCCTTCTTTTCTTCTCTGCACCTCTGATGCAATGTCAGCAAAGGGAGAACAGCGTTGTCTTCCCACAAAGGGAGACACAAGTTGTCCTCGTATCTGCCTCCCTCCTGTAGGGGAGAATGAGACTCCCCAATGTACAAGGTACATCAGAAATGCCCTCTGATTAATATTTTTTTCCTGAATTGATCTGTCAGCAGCCTACCCTGTTCTACTGAAGAGCTCTCTGTTGAGTGTTGTGGTGTTATTAGAGGTTTGTGTTGTTGTTTTTAACATTTATGGTTGAGGTTTGGGACATGTCTAGTTTTCCATGAGAAGTGTGCTTGTGTGTTCATCGTCTGAGCAGTGCTTGGAAAGCTGCTTTCAAGAAGAATGCCTGTATTCACACACTGAAGCAATCCGTAGCTATGCAGGGGTAGGATGATATTCTAGTACTCCAGTGCATCATTTTTTCACTATTTGCGGAGAGCTTCAACCTCTCCGCTTAGTAATTCTTTCTAAACATTACTTTCTAGGCTCTGCTTTGCAGACTTTTGTTTGTGTAAAAGACTTAAGCATAGAAAAATATATGATGGAGTCTTCCTTCTGAATAATCTGAAGCAATCTAAGCGTGTTTATACACGACCCCTAAACTCCGGGGCAAATGGCTCCCAGCTCCGGAGTTTAAAAATGTTTACCCACCAGCTCCGGAGTTAACAGGAAATTAAGTGCGACCCTGCCCACTTTAGCGCGTCCCAGCGCACTTTTCTTGTACCTGCTCTGGGACAGTGAAAATTACTTGATCCGGTGTAAGGATAGTGAGTGCGGGGCTCTCCTTGCTTCTGCTTGTTGTTGTTTTGGCTCCCGCCCCTTTAAGAGCTACTTTTACAGAGACAAGAGGCAGAACGAGGTGAGCGGCATGCTTTTCTTTCTCTTTTTCTCCCTCCCCTCACGCAGCCAGCAGCCAGGAAGTGCGGAGGAGGTGGGAACGCCAAAGAGCAACGAACCCCTAAGATCTCTGGTCTGAATTTAAGTGGCCAGCGGATCTTAGGGGTCGTGTAAAAAGGCCCTAAGACACAGGAGGCTTTTCATTTCCATAACAACTTTCAGTTCTGTTTTTGTATTTGTAAAAGGCCTTTATCTTTCTTTGCAAGTTAATTTCAGCAAGATCGACCACACAATGAACTGAGTGTTTCAACTACTTCTGTCCCTTGTTCTTCTTCTCCTTTGTATGTTCTTATCTCTTGCCCTGTAAAAATTTAAGAGGGAAGAGGAACAAAGCATAGCATCATAAGGGCACATCCAGAGCAAAACTCTGGGACCATTTATCTCTCATGTGCATGGTGGTATCAATTTCCTCTCAAAGAGTCCAGGGAATTGTTGTAGGTAAAATCACACCATTTTGGTTTGATTCCAAATGCATGTGGTTGCTGGAATTGAACCAAAGCAGCTGCCCTGGCTCTCCCTTGGTTGATGCCACTAATGAAGTTGAATAATAGAAAACGTCCTTGCTGTTTGCTTGTGGAGGTGAAGAGGAAGTTTTTCATTTCTTTTTAATTGTTGTTAATGCATCAGTAATGCTGTGAAAATACTGCTTTTAAAAAGCTCTTTCAAACAATTATTGATGTAGTGTACCAGTGAGCAACAACTTAAAACAAACAGAAAACCCTCATTTCAGTTTCTTTCCACAGCCAAGTAGCAAGGAAGCTTTCAATTTCTTAACATAATTAAGCAGTTTAGGCAGACCATGGAAGAAGACACAGGAAAGGGGTTTTTCTCTTTCCCTAAAGTATAAAGAAAAAGAAGATCATTTTAGATTGTGTCAGACAGGGCTGTTTGAGATGCATTGTAGTTGAGATCCCGCCTGTACCTCAATGTGACCCTGCTTAGGAAGATCTCTAGACTGAGCCAAGCTGGGATAATTGGGCCATTAGATTGTCACCCTGTCCACTACACCACATTGGGTGTCTCATTGCTATGACAACTATTTAGTTATGCGCCATCAAGTTGGAACCGAGTTATAGCCACCCGAATAGGGCTTTGTATGAAGATTCTGTTCCTTCAGTTAAACAAAATTCAACCCAGCTAAACCTCATATGGTTGATAATCTGCACTATGTACCACTTGTTTGTACTCTTCTTTATATCTTGGGCTATTTCCATGTCTATTCAAAAAGCCCGTTGCCCGGTTAAGATAATGATCCCTTGTGTTATGCATCTCTAGAATTTTGAGTAAGAGCATCATTTACAGAGTTAACTTTCTAAGATATGACAGAAATATTGGAGTGGCTGTTGGCAGTTATGGAGAAATGATATCATATAGGGAAATATGATTTTGTGTTTCAACATATGTTTCAGTTGCAAATAAAGCACAGTAGGGTAAAAGACCAAACCAAAAAGAAGTACAACAAAATTTAGGTAAGAATGAAATCTAACTTTTAAGGCATGCCAAGCAAAGCAATAAACAATACAGTCATGGAGTAGCAGTGAAGCAGGTAGCATTTTTAACTTTTTATTTTAAAAGGGGTGGGTGGGTTACAAGATCTTTTTCCTCCAATAGGCCTCCGTTGATCTCTTTTTACTACTTTTCTTTGAATCTGTGCCCAGCTATTATGTTCAGGAACTGTGAAATTAATAAAGTCACCATTTTGAATTTTTCAGGCCTCTTACACTGCCATCCGTTTCCATCTCTTTGGATAAAATCCGTCACCTACATTTTCATAAAAACAGTCACTCCACGTGAGTCTGTAAAGCCCTGTCTGACAATACTCCTTTTGGTACACCTTCTTTTACTTGTCATCTATTAATTTGGGACTTTGGACTTCCTTAGCTTGAGAATTAAATAGCCCAAATTTAACTAAGATTGAAAAAAGAAAAAGAGTAGATCAATGAAGGGATAGATACCTTGAAAAGAAGCAGAATTTTTTCCACGGTACTGATACTGTCAAATTAAAACATCAGTAGAAACACAGATGAGTGCGTGAGCTGAATAATCTAGTGGTATAGATTAGGCTACTAACAATTTTCTGGTTTTTTAGCACCGTTAATATATACGTTTTTATCTATATTAGCACCTTGTCCCCAGTAGAACAAATCAAAAAACAAGACCCCCTCAAACTGTTAAAATGGAAGAAAATGTTGAGTTGTGTAGGTAACAGATTGTGAGGCTCCATTTAGATCACAAGATCCTTGTCAATATCCTCTGTAAAAGAAAGAAAAATATGTAAGAACAGGTTTGCGAATTTGAAGGCAAGTCTTGTCAACCTCAGTGTGAGATTTTGTCCTCTTCTAGAGTTCAGAATAGCTGTTCCCTCTAAGCCCATTGCTAACAGGGTTGGGATTTAAACAGAAATTTTTGCTGGATGCAGCTGTAATATAATGGACTGATTGGCAGAATGCTGATCAGGCATAGAGCCATTTGGTTTCTTGAAGATGTAGCAATCAAAGCATGTATGAATCACTTCTACTGTTAAGTTGCTATGCAGGAGGAAAATCTTACACTCAGTCCAATGGCATGAATTTCTTGGAAGCAGAATGAAGTAAAATAGTAATGATGGATGTCAGCTAATAATATGATTTTCTCCACCCGTCGTTCATCAGTTAGATCACCAATGAAGGAACTCAGTCTGGAGTCCCATCTAGAGTTAACTGGCAGGAGTCATGAATAAAACTGTACTATTGACATTACTTTGTGATCTTGACACCTCTCCCAAGCCTGCTTAAGTCAAGCAGAATTAATTACAGATATTTGGAATTGGGAGCACTTTCCAGTAGCCCAAGGGTGGGGAACATGTAGTTTTTCAGGTTTGGCTGGCCCAGTTTTGCTTGTATGGCCCATGGTGAGGAATCATGGAAGCTGTAGATCATCAGCCTCTGGAGAGCTTCCCCACCACCACCATACAGTCTTCTCCCATGCTATGACTTAGGGACAGACATGTGGTACTTACTTTCCTTAATGCCAAAGCAGCTGCCCCATTCTTCAAGGGCGATGTATTTGTCGTTGTCTAGATCACATGTCTCAAAGAAACGAGTGGTGCAGTGCTCCATGGGGATGAGGGGAGCTCTCAGAGGAGCCAGCTCAGTGTGGGACAGGTACCTCAAAAGAACAGAAAGGTAATCACAATCACAACCTCACCCAGAAGATAGCATGCATTTGGACTTTCCATTGAATGGGAACAGTTTCCTTTGATGACAGTGGCTGCGTAAGCGAATCAGAGTAGGAGTAGCTATGAAGCGGAGTTGTGGGAAGAGGCAAGAAATGATCTCATCCCTCAGTGACATCCACCTGCTTGTACTCTTCTTTATATCTTGGGCTATTTTCCGTGTCTATTCAAAACACCCATTGCCCCAGTTAAGATAATGATCACTTGTGTTATGCATCTCTAGAATTTTTTGCACTGGAAAGGACCTTAAGGTCATATTACTGATATACAACATTTACAGCTAAAATGCTTGTGTGTGAAAGAGATACCCAATCTCTCTGTCGAAATCCTCCCAATGAACCCAGGCCCAACAGGTTCCAATAAGTTTTGTTCCTATAAGCCAAACAACTCTTATAGTCAGAATGTTACTCTTGTAAACATGAAGTCTCTTTTTGTGCAGTTTAGATCTATTCATTAGGAGACTGAGGACTTGGGCTCCATATCCTGGGCTATTATTTTAAGCCACAGTCACCTGAAGGCTAAAGGTTAGTGCCTAACAAGGATGTTTGCTTGTAACCCAATACAAATGGTTGTGTGTGGTTTTTTTTCCTAACATAAGAGTTTATCAGAACACAGGGAAGGAAACAGCTCCATTTATAAACAGATTCTTACCCATCCACGGGATGCTGGTCCAGCTGACCAAACTGCCAATGAACAGGGAAGATGTACATGTTATAGTTCTTCTCAAAGTCACGGGCCAACAGCTCCATGGTGTGGTCGCCAGCTTCTAGGCGCTTCTCATTCTCATAGATCTTCTTCACCTGTAGAGTAATGTGCATTTTTTTAAAAAAAGTTTAAGGCCCTGCCCCACCATTAGATTTTCCTCCCTTCCTCAGAAGAAGTACAGAGATGCTTTGTAAAAATTATTGGCAAAAATATGCATTATGGGGGCATGGCATGAGGTCATGGCACAAATGACATCACAGGTTGCTGGAAGTGTATATTAAGCACAGAATTATAGAATTGTGGAATAATGAAGTTAGAAGGGGCCAATAAGGCCATTGAGTCCAACAAGGCAAGAATATAAATCAAAGGATACCTGATAGGTCTAAATCTCTCTTGAATGCCTACAGTGTTGAAACACTCAATACCTCTCTTGAGGCAATTGGTTCCATTGCCATACTGAGAGTTAGGAAGAGTCCCCCCGCCCCGGATATTCAACCAAAATCTGGCTTTCTGTAACTTGAGTTCATTGTTGCATGTCGTGTGCTCTGGGTTGACTGAAAACAGGTGTATTGATTGCTTGTATTTCTTGCTCTAATACAGAAGAGAAGGAATGTGAGGCTTTCCACATGTTGCTGAACTAAAACCTCCATCATCCCTAGCCAACATGGCCTGTGGTGAAGGACAATGGGAGTGGCACTCCAACATCCTCTGGAGGGCTTGTCATAATGGCTATATCAGTGTGATACACATTCAAAAGCATATTGTTGTTGTTCAGTCGTTCAGTCGTGTCCGACTCTTCGTGACCCCATGGACCAGAGCTCGCCAGGCCTTCCTATCCTCCACTGGCTCCCGGAGTTTTGTCAAATTCATTTTGGTTGCATCGATGACACCGTCCAACCATCTCATTCTCTGTCGTCCTCTTTTCCTTTTGCCTTCGATTTTTCCCAGCATCAGGGCCTTTTCCAGGGAGTCCTCTCTTCTCATGAGGTGGCCAAAGTACTGGAGCCTCAGCTTCAAAATCTGTCCTTCCAGTGAGCATTCGGGGTTGATTTCTTTCAGAATGGATAGGTTTGATCTCCTTGCAGTCCAGGGGACTCTCAAGACTCTCCTCCAGCACCACAGCTCAAAAGCATCAATTCTGCGGCGATCAGCCTTCTTTATAGTCCAGCTCTCACTTCCATACATCGCTACTGGAAAAACCATAGCTTTAACCATCCTGACCTTAGTTGGCAAAGTGATGTCTCTGCTCTTTAGGATGCTATCTAGGTTTGCCATTGCTTTCCTCCCAAGAAGCAGGCGTCTTTTTATTTCGTTGCTGCAGTCGCCATCTGCAGTGATCAAGGAGCCCAAGAAAATAAACTCTGTCGTTGCCTCCATTTCTTCCCCTTCTATTTGCCAGGAGGTGATGGGACCAGTGGCCATGATCTTAGTTTTTTTGATGTTGAGCTTCAGCCCATTTTTTTCACTCTCCTCTTTCACCCTCCTTAAGAGGTTCTTTAATTCTTCCTCACTCTCTGCTATTAGAGTAGTATCATCTGCGTATCTGAGGTTGTTGATATTTCTTCCGGCAATCTTAATTCCGGCTTGAGATTCATCCAGACCGGCCTTTCTCATGATGTACTCTGCATATAAGTTAAATAGGCAAGGTGACAGTATACAGCCTTGTCGTACTCCTTTCCCGATTCTAAACCAGTCAGTTGTTCCATATCCAGTTCTGACGGTTGCTGCTTGTCCCACATATAGATTTCTTAGGAGACAGATAAGGTGTTCAGGCACTCCCATTCCTTTAAGGACTTGCCATAGTTTGTTGTGGTCTACACAGCCGAAGGCTTTGGCATAGTCAATGAAGCAGAAGTAGATGTTTTTCTGGAACTCTCTGGCTTTCTCCATAATCCAGCGCATGTTGGCGATTTGGTCTCTAGTTCCTCTGCCCCTTCTAAATCCAGCTTGTAGTTCTGGAAGTTCTCTTTCCACATACTGCTGAAGCCTGCCTTGTAGAATTTTGAGCATAACCTTGCTAGCATGTGAAATGAGTGCAATTGTGCGATAGTTGGAGCATTCTTTGGCATTTCCTTTCTTTGGGATTGGAATGTAGACCGATCTTTTCCAGTCCTCTGGCCATTGCTGGGTTTTCCAAATTTGCTGGCATATCTTATGCAGCACCTTTACAGCATCCTCTTTTAAGATTTTAAAGAGTTCAATTGGAATGCCATCACCTCCACTGGCCTTGTTGTTTGCAATGCTTTCTAAGGCCCACTTGACTTCACTTTCCAGGATGTCTGGCTCCAGGTCAGCAATTACGCTATCTTGGTTATCAGGGACGTCCAGATCTTTCTGATATAATTCTTCTGTATATTCTTGCCATCTCTTCTTGATCTCTTCTGCTTCAGTTAGGTCCCTACCATTTTTGTCCTTTATCATATCCATCTTTGCACGAAATGCCCCTTTAATATCTCCAATTTTCTTGAACAGATCTCTGGTTTTTTCTTTTCTATTGTTTTCCTCTATTTCTTTGCACTGTTCATTCAAGAAGGCCGCCCTGTCTCTCCTTGCTATTCTTTGGAAGTCTGCATTCAATTTTCTGTATCTTTCCCTTTCTCCCTTGCATTTTGCGTCCCTTCTCTCCTCCGCTATTTGTAGGGCCTCGTTGGACAACCACTTTGCTTTCTTGCATTTTCTTTTCTTTGGAATATTTTTCATTGCAGCCTCCTGTACAATGTTACAAGCCTCCATCCATAGTTCTTCAGGTGTTCTGTCCACCAAATCTAGTTCCTTGAATCTATTCTTCACTTCCACTGTGTATTCATATGGGATTTGACTTAGGTTATACCTGACTGGCCCAGTGATCTTCCCTACTTTCTTCAGTTTGAGTTTGAATTTTGAAATAAGAAGCTGATGATCTGAGCCACAGTCAGCACCAGGTCTTGTTTTTGCTGACTGTATAGAGCTCCTCCATCTTTGGCTGCAGAGAACATAGTCAATCTGATTCCGGTATTGTCCATCTGGTGATGTCCATGTGTAGAGTCGCCTTTTGTGTTGTTGGAAAAGAGTGTTTGCAATGACCAGCTTGTTCTCTTGACAAAACTCAATTAGCCTTTGCCCTGCTTCATTTGGAACTCCAAGGCCAAACTTGCCAGTTATTCCTTTTATCACTTGACTCCCTACTTTAGCATTCCAATCCCCTATGATGAGAAGAACATCTTTCTTTGGTGTCAGTTCTAGAAGTTCTTGTAAGTCTTCATAAAATTGGTCAATCTCAGACTCTTCAGCACCGGTAGTTGGAGCATAAACTTGGATTACTGTGATGTTCAAAGGACTGCCTTGGAATCGTACCGAGATCATTCTATCATTTTTTAGGTTGTATCCCAGCACTGCTTTTCTCACTCTATTGTTGACTATGAAGGCTACTCCATTTCTTCTATGGGATTCTTGCCCACAGTAGTAGATGTGATAGTCATCTGAACTGAATTCACCCATTCCTGTCCATTTAAGTTCACTGATGCCCAGGATGTCAATGTTTATTCTTTCCATCTCACGTTTGACCACATCCAGCTTACCCTGGTTCATAGATCTCACATTCCAGGTTCCTATGCAGTATATCTCTTTGCAGCATTGGACTTTCCTTTCTCTTCCAGGCACGTCTGCTGCTGAGCGTCCTTTCGGCTTTGGCCCAGCCACTTCATTAGCTCTGGAGCTACTTGTACTTGTCCTCCGCTCTTCCTCAGTAGCATGTTGGACACCTTCCGACCTGAGGGGCTCATCTTCCAGCGTCATATCTTTTAGCCTTTTGTTTCTGACCATGGGATGTTCTTGGCAGGGATACCGGGGTGGCTTGCCAGTTCCTACCCCAGGAAGTCTTATTACAGGTCTCATTGTCACCAGTGTAATTAGCCTTACAATGATGAAAGCAAAGTTCAGCCTGTTTTATTTTGTAGCCTCACTGATCAACTGGGACACAAAAGTAGAAATGTGCCCCATTTATAAGATATTCCAGACTGAGGCAAATCAAAAGCATATGCATGTTACAATATAAAAAAATGAAATGTACTTGGATAGATTAGCTTCCACCAGACCAATCTGTCCCAGTCTGATGCAATCACTGCTCAAAACACAGCCTATACAAGCAAGGACTAGTGACAACTATAGTTCCAAACATCTGGAAGGCATCACGTTTGGTAAGGCTACAGTAGCTGTGTTGGCCTTGCTAAGATCTGCAGTAGTTGGTCGATCTTGACCCTGAGGGTCCAAACTTCAGGATGATTCCTCCTCTGTACAAGTTGGGATATGTGCATATGAGTTGTCCATGCTCACCTTCAGTTTCTGCTTCTCAGTCAGGAGGTTGTTATCTTCATCACGCTCATACAGGGTGACCAGAACATTCTTCAACCAGTCACGCATGCGCAGGGGGAATTCGGTCAGCTCAGCATCAAGGCAAGGAGGAATCACTGAAACACAACAAGAGGCTTATTAGTATAGTCACTGTCAAGCACAAGCTGGTTTTGTTGTGTTTAAACTTGAAGCAGGTGTAACAAAATATGCTGCCTTAGATCAGTGGTACCCACCGTTGGGTCCCCAGATGTTCTGTGCCAGCACAGCTAGTGGTGAAGGCTTCTGGGATTTTTAGTCCAAGAACATCTGGGAGCCCAAGGTTAGGAACCACTGTACTAGATGGTTAGATACAACATCCATTCAAATATGAACCACAGCATCACTTCTACAGTTAACAATCTCTTCAGTCATTTTTTCTTCTCTCTCCTCTCTCTCTCTCTCTCTCTCTCTCTCTCTCTCTGTGTGTGTGTGTGTGTGTGTGTGTGTGTGTGTGTTGACATTGCATAAAGCCCCATTCTGCAAATTGCCAGTTTGTCTCTCATATTGAAAAGTGCTGACCTTTTTAATGACAGAGCTCTGACTTTATGCACTCAGCGTCAACCAACAGTATTAGGAGAGGTAATAGGACTAAATGTAGTCCATTATGGTTTATTGATTTATAACAATTTGGAGTATATGAATATTTCATTTTGTATGGCACACAAGGAAAGCTACTATCTTCTACAAGCAGCAGATTTTAGTGGTCCAGAAGTATCATGGTTTCCTTAACCTATGAGAGACTCCTTGATTTCCGTTCATGGGATTAAATATTTCAAGCATCTCAAATCCTACATGTAATTAGAAGTTGTAGTGGGTGCCATTTCCTCCTAATTCAATCTTTCCCACCTGGGTGCCACCCAATGTCATGAACTCTCTTCATTATTATTTATTTATAATATTTATTTATGCCACCGGGCCTCATGGTCATAGTGGCTGTGGATGGTGGGAGCTATAGTCTAACATCTGGAAAAAGACAGCACTTGAGTCAGTAGGCCATCAGTGGTTGGGTTAGGGATTTAATTGTTACTCTACTAGATTCAACTTGTTTAGTGGCCCATTTGTTATAATGTCAGCCACTGCTATTCATCAGGTATATTAGGAAAGGGAGTCTTAATGTATTGCTTGAAGCTAGAATCAGAGACTGCTGCTTGCTTTAAAATTAGGGTCCACGTGAACTGAAAAATAAAAAATATCCTTGCAGCAGCTAATACAGTAAAACTGCCTCAACCACACATTTGTTGTTCTGACATGATCTAACAGCCCTTTCTGCTCAAAATTTTGGCTAGAAAAATATTCATCATTTATGCCTCTGTGTGTGTGTGTTTTTATGCCACACTCAGTCTTAGGGAGCTTGTTAGTCAGACAAGACAGTTTATATTGGAATACTGGGAAACAGGAAATGATCGTAGCCACTGTCTGTTCCACAAACATCAGGAGTGGCTGCAGATTTCTTGAGCCAAGACAGGGGAAAGCCAGAGAAACACTTGCTAATAAGAAGCCGTCTTAACACTATGTGTGTTCCTTAGAACCAAAAACAGCAGGCTGCTGAAGATAACACTGCCCTTGAGGGTGCATTTTGTCCCTTACTAGACATCTAGGGCCAAAAACCTCCTGTAAGAAATATCAGAAAAAACAGAGAATGCCTATCAGTTGAAATATCTAGTACAGTAGGACCCCCGTATCCACTGATTCATTATCCACTGATTCAGTTATCCACAGTTGCCAGAGGAAAAATAATTCAGCAGCCGCAAAGCAAGCTACTGTCACAAAGAGCAGCTGTAAAGCAAGCTACTATCATAAAACAGCAGCGGTAAAGCAAGCTACCATCACAAACAGCAGTTGTAAAGCAAGCTACTGTTGCGAAATAGCAGCTGTAAAGCAAGTTACTATCACAAAACAGCAATTTTGGGGAACATTTTGGCATTTTCTCTTATCCACGGTTTTCATTATCCGCAGGAAGGCTTGGAACCAATCCTCAGCGGATACTGGGGTCCTACGATACTGCAAATGGAACAATTCAACAGGGAAAGGCCGCTTTACAGTTAGGGAGAACATTAAACTAAGCCGACCGGGAGGAGAAAAAGGAAGAGGTCCTGCACTTTTAACAGTGACGCAGATCAGGGAAATTGATTAGCAACGATTATTGTGTCCCTTAGCGTTATATAGATGCCCTAAGCACATCCGATCTGGCCTGATCTCGGAAGCTAAGCAGGCTCAGCCCTGGTTAGTACTTGGATGGGAGACCTCCAGGGAATACCAGGTGCTATAGGCGCCTGGAGTATGGACTGCCAAACCACTCCAGTATTCCTGCCAAGAAAACTCCATGGACATGGGGCAACAAAGAGTCAGTCATGACTGGAACAACACAACACCACCACACATTGTGTCCCTTATGAATAACCATGAACCATCAAGTCAATTCTGATTTAAGTGATACTTTTTCAGGGTTTCCCAGATAGAGAATATTCAGAAGTGGTTTTCCATTTCCTTCTTCTGGGGCACTTTAGGACTGTAAAGCTTCCCCAAGGCTTCATAGGCCAGCTCTACTCAGAGGAGGTACAGTGGGGAATCGAACTCCCGACCTCTAGCTCCACAGCCAGATAGCTGAACCACTGAGCAATCCAGCCAGCATTGTGTAACTTACATAGGCTGTAATTCCTTTTATACCACTGATAATGATGCAAGGGCTCTGCTCCCCCTTTCGCTTTGGCCACTCTGCAGGATGTTGAACATATCTGGCCAATGTCTAACACAGTAAAGCCACCTTTACCACACATTTAACCACTGAGCCTCCTGGCGCAGTGGTTAAATGCCTGTACTGCAGATAAAACTGTGTTCACGACTTGGGGTTCAATCCCAGGTAGCAGGCTCATGGTTGACTCAGCCTTCCATCCTTCTGAGGTCCGTAAAATGAGAACCCAGCTTGCTGGGTGCGTGTGTGCAATATGTAGCCTGCATACTGTAATTAAAATTGTAAACCGCCCAGAGACTACTTGAAGTGGTATGGGGCGGTATATAAGCAGAACACATTTTGTCAGATCTGAGCTTTACGGATGCTCCAAAGCCATCATTAGATTGTGGTCCTTTTTAAAAGCCTAAAGAGTTAATGCTAAATATATCTCTGTGTGGGAAGATTATTTCATTCTTTCATTCTTGAAAAAGCCAGACTGTCTGCTGGCTGAAAAAAAGAAATTGAGGGAAACTGGAAAACAGAGGATGGCACAACACAAAGTGACTGGTTTATAGTCTTCTGTGGCTCATGGAGAGAAGGTGAACAATACAAGGCATTTGCTTACTACTTGTCTATTGTGGAAGCACCCTTGGTTTCCAGTCCTTCTTCAACATCTCATGCAATGTATTCACTAGGTTGCCTCTGCTGACTGTTCAGCTACATTCTTGTTGGTGCAGCCTGGATGTCTGCATTGTTGGGCCAGTTCCCTAGCATATGGCTATCTTTGTTCAGTGTATACTTTCTGTGCTGTGAACTTTTTATGATTGAAAGTGTTTGAAGGGAAGATGGGGTGAAGGTCATAAAATGGTGAGTGTCCTGAATTATGATGCTTTCACACTCTTGATACACCCTTGCCCACATTATGATTTTAGAAAGTACATGAACACAGGCTGTTCCTGGAGAGTTACTATGTTCTGAAACCTAAGGATAAAAACTTACACTTGCAAGGCCCAATGTAGTCCAGGTGGAGCTTGTGTCCCTTCTTGGTCCCCTCCAAGGCACATTTGGTGGCAAAGAAGTGGCAGGAGGTGTCATAGGTCTTATTGTCAGTGCCACATACCTTTGTGAAAAGAGGAGTTGTGTTAGTGGCAAGGTTCATATGTGTTCATATGTGGCAAAGATCGCTTATTTGATGCAGGATGGGGAAATCAGCAAAGCTTCAGACCTAGGCTAGTGGTAAAATCTCTCATGTCCAGACTTAAGTCTCATTATATTAGCTATTATCCAGGCCATAAGTGAACTGAAGATGTGTTCAGGGACGGAACTGCTATTTGTTTATCTAATGCAACTAAAAAGTTAGAGTTGGGTTCCACTATATTGATGTCAGGTGCTGCACCCTCATTTGATGCACCATCTTCAAAGTGACTTGTTCTTGAGTGGAAAATTGATCCATTACTTTTACAAAATACTGGTGTTGCTGAAAATAGCTCAAAACACTTCCCTACATTTTTGGACCCTCCATGGGGAATATGAGCAAGGGAACTGCACTGAGTTTAAACTCTACTGTACCAATCTATGAGTGGCTACACAAAAACTACAACATGCCCCTAGAGCAGTGATGGCGAACCTCTGGCACAGGTGCCAAAGGTGGCACTCGGAGCCCTTTCTGTGGGCATCCGACATCGCCCCTCCATAGCCACCTGTATACAGGTTAAATTACTGTATTGGCACTTTGCAAAAAAAAAAAAGTGGGATTTGAATTGCAGTTTGGGCATTCAGTCTCTAAAAGGTTCGCCATCACTGCCCTAGAGGGTCGGGTGTTGGTAGTGTGTTAGAGAACTATGTGATCAGCTCAAATTATATAAACGCAAACTGGAATTTGTGGACATCACCAGAGGCAAACTCAGATATGGAGTAGCCACTCTGTGGCACGTCAAGTATAGATGGCATTATAAGTCATCACTACTCAAGGCCTCCACTTGTGACTGTTTGCTGCGTGGTCCTCTGTTCACTCTTCCTTGCTATAAATCTAAAGCCTCCTCTCACCTTCTCAAACACTGCAGCGCTGGCTGGGCAGCTGGAGGGATCCTGGCACACACACATAGGGGTGTTGTCCTCGTCCAATTCACAGACTTTTCCATGCTTGCAGTGATGGTTCTGGCAGGGATCTAAACAACATCAGAGAAGCCATTTTGGAACTCAAAGCAGTATCATTGGTGTTTCATAAAGGACTGGAAACTATTCATGGAGAGGTGTTTTCCACCTTTTATACCCAACCGAGCCTTCCTGCTCAGTATTTGTTTGGACCACCTAACATGGGACAGGCTAACAAGAATGTTTATGGAGTAAAACACACCGTGAAGTCCAGCTTTCTATGTTTGTTACAGATGGGAGCAAAAAAGAATTAAAAGAAAAGCTGGCTGTTCAAGCGGTAGCCATTTCTTCTGCTAAGCGGTGAATTTAGACTATTAGGCTCCGTGTGTTGGAATATGTTAGATATTTACATTTGTATGTGAAAGCCTTTCTCATGCCTGTGAAGCAGATAACCATAAACGAAGAGCATAGCATAGTCAAATCAAAGTGCGGGGAAACTTTCCTCAAAGGGAGTGTATCTTCTAGAAGTCATTCCCTTCCCTCACCTGCCTCTGGACCTGATAGCTATACCTATATTATACAGTATATAAAAACGAGGACTGTATATAGAAAACACGCCTTGTGTAAAATTCCCAAACCACTTACTTTCAGCAACAACCTGCTCCACTTCCACCACAGGCTCTTCAAACTCTCCAACCTCCACCTGTACAGGGTTGATGCCCACGGGTTCCTGAGTAAGGAGATGGAACGTGTAAAATGAGAGGTGTGCTCTGATTGACCCCCGGCCTTTAACAGAAGGATGCACTACATAAACAGTTAGAAACTACTAGTCAGACCTACTCATCACCAGTGTGCCCTCTCCCAGTGGGGATATACTAGCTTCCTCAGCCTGGTACACTCCACAACACCTATCATGCTACAGCACTACAGCTAGTGTTTCCTTTAGAACGGTTGTCATACTCTTTAGAGCGAGAAAGGCAGCATCAATAAAAGAGAAGGTAGTCAAAGCCTCGTGGAAATATTTGTAACTGGTGATGCTACAGGCAATGAAGACTGCTAATCGCATGTATAAATTTTCATCTTAAAAGCAAGGGCAGTCTGAGTTACTTTACTGCTTTGAATGAATATTACTCTGCGAAAATATTGTCATACTTTCAGAGCTTATAGGTTACTTTTAAAAAGTAACCCATTTAGTAACTCATGACAAGAGTTGTCTCACCCTTATCAGTCATAACAGTTAAGGGAGGACATTTTAGGATTGATTAGAGGGTGGCATACAATTTCAAAAGTTCTGTTCAAAGTGCTTCTGAATCATACCTCTGTTGCAGGATCCTCTATTACTTCCATCTCTTCTGGCAGAGCCTCCTGCTGTAAAGGAGAAATAAGAAATTACAGCATGGCTGTTTCCAGAACAAGTTCTCTCTCTCTCTCTCTCTCTCTCTCTCTCTCTCTCTCTCTCTCTCTCTCCTGTTCCTTAGCATAGTCATCACATGGTTTTTGAGTTTCTATTTTGGAGCCCCATCCACGTGTTGTTAAACCCCTTTACATCACGAATTGGGAGCACTTGGCCCTCCAGTTCTTGTGTTGTGTTGTGTTGTGTTGTGTCATTACAGACGTGACTGACTCTTCGTGACCCCATGACCATGGAGTTTTCTTGGCAGGAATACTGGAGTGGTTTGCCAGTTCCTACTCACTAACTCCATTTATATTTTGGGAAGAAACCGAGAAAAAGGGAGACCGTGAATTCAGGGAGATTTTTGGAAAATCCAGTCCCTGGGAATGGCTGGCTTCAGAGAAAGGAAGCATATTTTGCCCACCATGGAATGGAAGCGTCACCTGCAGTTGGCCTGTTTCCTGGTAGAGATGGGCACGAATCAGAAAAATGCCATTTCGTTTGTTGTTTGTCGTTTGGAGGGTCAGTTTCGGTTCGTTTCCGTTTTTTGTGAATTTTTGCAAAAAATTCGTTTTCGTTTTCGTTCGTTTCGTTACCATTTCGTTACCATTTATTTCAATTTTTGTGATTTTTTTTACGATTTTAAGCAATTCACTCATATTGCAGTAATGGAAACGAAACGCACGACAAAAATTCCGGTGTTTCTGTTCGTTTCGTTTCATTTTAGAGACAAAATTCGTTTGTCGTTTCGTTATGTAATGAAACGAAAAAACAAAAACGGAAATGAAAAATTGTTCGTTTCGTGCCCATCTCTATTTCCTGGCATTGCACTAACTGAATGGCTTCAGTTGTGAAGAGAGGGGCAGAAATTGTTCTTGTGTTTGGGAGCATTTGAGGAAATTTGAAGTGTGGTTGGTCTCAAAAGGCCTGGAAGGTGCTGATGAATAAGATTTAAAAAAAGAAGTTTGGGAGTTACTGTAGTGGGATTATTTATCTCTTTAGAAAATGCTATGATGTACTATGTGCATGCTTTGAGATTAAACTGCTGCTACACCAGGGTGTAGTTAGCTTGTTTTCTGTTATGTTTACTCTGTACGGTTCCTGCTTTGGATTCTTGGAACCCTGTGTATTTTGTATGTGTGTTTGCAGTTATGTCTTGCAGGATTGGCATGGGAGCCAAAGTGCTTTAACCCAATGCATTTTGGGGAAGCACTGCTGAGTTGGGTCACACTAGACTATTGGAAGGTTGCTGGCATGGTTGGGTTCCTTAACTATCACCACGTTTAACTCTCCTGAGTTCACTTACTCCAGGATCAACAGGGTAATATGGTTAAGTGGTTAGAATGGGACTCACTGAACCTGGTGACATACCTTGCAACGGATTGGCTGTTGGCTAAGCCATAGGGCAGCCCAGCCAAATTTGGAAGGCTGCATGTTCCTTAACCCTCATTTATGTTATCTTATGCTTTCCTTTGGCATACTAAGACACAAGCAGATGTAATCAGTAGAATTCCTTTGTTTTGGAATATTGCCTGAAGTTATCTCATTCCTTACCAGATAAGAGAACTACAGCTGAAGGCACTCAAATATCTTTGACCTAACATAATAAAGACACCATGAATGTGCTTCCCACTGTCTTGGTAACAAATAGGCCCTGGTTAACCACCTTTATTTGCCAAAAGAATTATCTTGTGCTGTTTCTCCTTTAAAAAAAACACAACTTGCTTAGTTTTTGCAAACAGAAATCCAACAATTTGAAGACTTGTTTCTGAGATTGGGATGTCATTCTGTTCCGAACAACTTTCGTGGGAATGCAAAGAGTTAAGCTTCATGAATTCGTACTGTTCCGCTAACTGGAGCCCCATCCTAGGACCTTTGCCAACCCTTCTCACAACACTCCTTTCCCTAAGGGCATGGTTTGGGCAGAGACTTGGATGGGGTTGGGTGGCAAGGAATCTTTTGAAAATAAGTCATTCGAGAAAGGTGGAGCCGAGGGGAATGCATGCATCCGTGCTTTGTCCTGTTGGCAGATTTGTTTGCCTGTATCTTGAACTTCAAATAAGTTTTTTTTGTTTTTGTTTTTGGGCTTGTTTTACTTACAATGTCCAAACCATGCCTTTAGATTTCTGAGTTGTAATAATAATAATAATAATAATAATAATAATAATAATAATAATAATAATAATAATAATAATAATAATAATAATAATAATAATAATACCCCATCCTTTCTAGGTTTTGTCATTAAGCCACACATAAGTCATTTCCCTTGTTTCCAAAACTGTACAAGCTTCAAAATGCATTCCAAAGCTGAACAAAATATCTGGGTATAATGAGGTGGTGGCAGGAGCCAGGAGATTTTTCAAAATGGTTTTGATGGCCTGGGAGCAGTCAGGGGACATCCGTGCATGCACCCATTTACCAACTAGTAAGAGGGGGCATGCACATATGTAAAATCCAATTTCTCCTGCTTTGCCTGCCTGGGGCTGAACAGGGGATATCTGTGCATGCCGCCACTTGCCAGCTGGTAAGCAGGGACATGCCTAGATGTCCCCAGCCGGCCCCAGGTTGGCCAAGAAAACAAAAAGGGTGAGGAATGGATGGAGCAGCAGCAGACAAGGTAGGGGCAATCTGTGGGGACTGGGGGCAGGGGTGGGGTTGAATGTCTAAAAAGAGAGAATGTCTGTGAAGATTCTCAGTCATCCAAATGAGTTTATCTGGTAGTTGAGTCATGGCAACTGGACTTCTTTTTCTTGAGAGATAAAAACGTTACTCTGCTCATCCAAACAGCTTCCTCAGTCTGAAGAAAGCTAGTTGTGAGTCCTTCATTTTATAGTTCACTTTGACCTCTTGTCACCCTGGTCTGAAATAGGCTCATAAGATTAACAATGGCCTGAATTGGCTCGTTAGGTAGACAACCTACCTTTTTCGTGAGGCCTTTGGCGATAGTTAAAACCTTTTTTTTTTCTCTTCCCCCGCCATCTCAATTCGCGCGTTAGTCGAGGTGTCATTTGGTTTTACAGTGTCTAGGGTGTTTATAGGTTTGTCTGTCTGATTATTTATTGTATTTTGCTGGTTTTGCAGCCTTTTTGTAAGCCGCTTAGAGTACCAAGTAGATAAGCGGGATATAAATATAACAAATAATAATAATAATAATAATAATAGCCTTAAGGTGAACAATGGCCTAAGGAGCTCAAATTTTATGGGTTAGGTAAAAGGTAAAGGTCTCTCCCCCCCCCCCGCACATGCATGCTAGTTGTGTCCGACTGTAGGGGCAGTGCTCATCTCCATATTCAAGCCGAAGAGCCAGTGTTGTGCAAGTCCATGGCCATGTGGCCGGCATGGCTGCAAGGAAACACTGTTAGTTTCAGGCAATTAAATCAAATGTACAATCTTGCAAGTTTGGAAACCTGGAAGTTGAGTCATTGGAACTGGACTTCTTTTCTTGAGAGATTGAAACATTTTGCTGCTCATCCAAACAGCTTTGTCAGTCTGAGGAAAGCTACCTGGATGACTGAGAATCTTCACAGACATAAGTTTGGAAACCTCTTTCTTAGTATAAACATAATCACAGTTAAGAAGCGAGCTACTGATTGCTAACTTGCATTTTCTTCCCTCCAGGAACTTCTGTGAATGACCAGACATTCAACAGATAGCATTCTCCCTCAGGTCAAAAGGTGGTGGCCCTATTGTGAATAATGTCTGAAATTTGCAGGGCTAATTATGATACTCACTGGTGCCGCCAGGGCCTTGCCTGCCAGGCAGAGGAAGAAGAAAATCCAGGCACGCATCTTGCCAGGAAACCTAGGTAGAGAAGAGAGAAAAGGGTTTGAATTACAGTCTGGGGAAATCTTGTATTGTTTTTGTATGATACAGTATTTTATATTTTATGGTATTGATAGATTTTATTGCATGGCAAATTCATTATTTTCATTTCTTCCCTTTTATTAAATCCTTTTTTCCAAAGCGAGTTAGGAGCACACACTGGTTCCTCTCATGCAGTCCCCTGCCCCTCTATGAACAGAATTGTTTTTTTAACCCATATAAGGTAAATCAACCTAACAAGGAGTACATGAGTTAAGATGAGTTTACAAACAAGTCAGATGTCATGTTAAGGGAAATATGTATACAGTGTTTTCTCTAGACACATACAAGGTCGGCCAACAGAGATAAGACTTGCTCTCAAATCCTATGTTTACTTCTCCAGCATGAACCACAACAACAACAACAACAACAACAACAACAACAACAACAACAACAACAACAACAACAATAATAATAATAATAATAATAATAATAATAATAATAATAATAATAATAATAATAATAATAATAATAGAAAAAAGGCAAAAGGAGTCAAGCTCAGTGCTGGGGACAACCAGATGTCTTTCATCAGGAAGCTCTCCTAATGACATGCAAACTGTGCTGTTTTCTTCAGTCATGACTGAGGCTTCAAGTCCTGGTCCAGCAGAGTAAGCACCATAGTAGGTTTATGAAAGTAGGATTAGTTGTTTCTCTTATAGTATGTGGGGCTGTGCAGTCAACAAGCCAGGACTTGGCATATGCCCACCAAGCCTTAAATGGTGTTCATACACACCCTGCCAAGTGTGAGTAGTACCATAAGGCTTTCCACAATGTTGATACAAATTATCTCTGAAGAGCTTTTTAATAAGCACTTAGCAGTTGCACTGCAGTGCTAAAAACGGAACATTTGCCTCTTCCCATAGGTTTTGATAGGTATGTCCTCTCCGTATCACACATCTGAAGCAGTTAAAGTTATACTGTATACGCTTCCTATTCTCTTTGCTATGTAATGTCCAAAGCTCCTCTGAGCTTCGGAGCTCTTTCTTTACATATGCGCTCTGTATGTGTGTTTGTGTGTGAAGAAAAAGTATGCATAACAAACATTAATAGAAACATATCCTGTACATCATAACTTTATTAATCCAGTATGAAGAGAAAAGGAAAACGGATAGTGTTGCCCCCGTTCTTACCAGAAATATATTGAGTCCTCACTGGGAATATATCTGTTTCCTTTCTCAAGTACATATGCCAAGAATAGGTTCAATATATTGTTAAAATCCATGGTATGAGATACACCTTTGCTTGTTTTCAAACTGACAAGTTCAATTTGTCATTTACATCCATGTTCCACATTTCTTTTATACCAATCTATTTCAAATTGACTACCAACTCACCTGTTTTTGCTATGATTAGCTTTGCTACAGTTAGCATAATACTTATTAGTTCTCTTCCTTCCTTCCTTAGTTGGTTATTATCACCCATGTTCAACAGAGTTATCTTTGCAGACACATGCATATTGTTTGTTCATATATTCTTTATTTCTTGAAAAATTAGCCACCACTCTTTTTTCCTCTTTTCAAAAAACCACCACATGGGTAAATCCCCCCCATTCCTGACATGAAGGTGGAATAATATAGTTGATTAGATTCATTCTCATAGGCATTAAATACCATCTCCATGCTACCTTATAACAGTTCTCTTTGACACTTATTGACATATTTTTCATAATCCTTTTATTCCACATAGCATTCCATTCTTCTTGTTAATCTCTGTTCCCCTTGCAACATTTTCTTTAAGACGGTTGTTTCATTACTTGTCTGCTTCTCAGATCTTTCAGATTTACTAAAGAACACCCTTCCTTAATGAAGCCATTGCCAAGAAGGGCTTGAGAACATAAACTAAGGAAATCCTGGTGGATTGACGTCTTTGCTTATCTACAATGTGGCACACAGCAGAAATTACAGCTGTGGAGTCCTCATCTACAGGCCTCTAATCTTATGGGGAATCTTCTTCAAGCTGTGATCCAGTCTCCTCATCTGAGGAAGCTGAAGATACAATTTCTCCAAATGGCCAGGTCCAGTCTGTAAAACCTGAATCTCTATATTAGTGTAAAATGATGTGAAGTGTGAGAAAGAATAGATAGAACACGGCGACATCTCAAGGACTGCCCTGATAACCAGGAAATTAATTCACCAAGTAGTGATGAGTCAAAGCCAAGGGCATTATCGGCAACCAGTATATTATATTTCTCATTGCCTCTGAAATTGTCCAGATAGCATCTATTGTTCATTAATCACTTCCTTCTTTTAACAAAGAATGGAAATACAGAAGAATGTGGATGTCCCTCCTTAGACTGTAGAACTTAAAAGTAGACACAGGCACGACCAGAAAAAAATGACGTTTCGAGTTTTCGTTTGTCGGAACAGGTCTGTTTCGGCTTGTTTCCGTTTGTCACGAAATTTTTCAAAAATTTGTCGTTTCCGTTTGTCGTTTGTCGTTTCCACCGCGATTTAGCATGATTTGACTTCCCAGAGCATAGGGGCGTCCTGCAATCAGGGCCGGCGCTAGGTGTTTTTGCGCCCTAGGCAGGGGGCGGGGCGGGGGGCGGGGGGAGTTGCGGGTGGGTGGTGGTGGCAGGGGGCCATGGGTGGGTGGTGGCCGCGGGCGGGCGAGTGGGCGGGCGGCGGCGCGGGCTGCAGGCAGGTGGCGGCACGGGCGGATGGGCGAGTGGGCAGTTAGGATAACACTTAGGAAGGATAGAGGTTCTGTTCTTGGCTTGCACCCCAAATGTGTGTGTGTGCAAGCAAACTGAAGTTGGGAAAATAGAAAATAAATGGTAGTATATAATATATTTTTAAAATAAATCCACACCTCCCACTCCCAGTCGAACCTCCCCCTTTATCCAATATCAGAAAAAAATCCTCAAACTGCCAGAGAAGAAATAATGAATTAAGTGCTATTCCCTTCAGCAGACAAAGCTGCAGGGAATCAAAGAAATTATTTTCTAAATTCAATTCCCTCCCTGCCTGCCTAAATTAAATCCTAAAGCCTCCAGCCTCCCTCCTCAATCTCGATCGGATCACACCAGCACCAGCAGCCAGCCCTCCTCCCTCAACCACATCCATACACCCGACTGCGATTTCTGGAAGGTGCCTCGGCTTTTTATGCCCTCCGAGACATCCAGAAGTGTCAGTCAAAAACCTGGTGATGCCATTGGTGGAATGGTTCAAAAAAATTGCATGGTCCCATCCCATGCCCAGCCCAAATGCGCAGGTCTAAAAAAATAAAAATAAAAATAAATAAATAAAATCAATACGACGTTTTATTGCTATAAAAAACCCACTGCTGCTACTATAAAAATTCAGGCATTTAAAATAAATAAATTTCACATGTTTCTGTGGTGATTTGGTGTGTTTTTTGACCACGATTTCAAAAGAAAAATTGTGGTCGCCATTTTGGATCCCCCCCACTGCATGGCATGCAGCGAGACAGACGACGAGGATGACCCCCCCCCCAGCCTGGTGCAAGCAGCCCAGGACAGGAGAAGAGGGGGGGAAAGGCCGGGGACCCCCCAGAAATCACCCCTCTGGTAGGTGGCAAAGCCTCAGACAGGCATATTTTCGCCTGCTTTTTTGGCCGGGAGTCAGGTTTTTTAAAAAAAAACTTTTAAAACTTTTTCTGTGCTTCGCATCGCGCGATCGCCATGATGCCACAAACGGAAATGAAAAACCCGACCAAATTTTTCTTTGTTCGGTTCGAGTTCGAGTTCTGACGGCTTAATTATCGTTACCGTTTCTGTTACGTAACGGAAACGATAACCGAAAACAGAAACGACAATTTCGCCAAGTCGTGCCCATGTCTACTTAGAAGTATTGAACACTGAATCATATTTCAGAAGTGACCTTCCCTGCTTGTGGCAGATTTGCCTGACAGATGAAATATAAAAACAAAGCTGACAGGAAATTTCTCAACCCACAAGCCACATGTATCTCTCTCTGTGTTTTCATTAGAAGCTGGGCCTCTAAATATTACAAAGGGGCTTATTTCTTATAAAAAACTGAGATTTGACAGAAAAGAAAAATGTTTGAATTTTACATGTAGCATGTTTATATTGAAGAAGTCATCATTTGGGTGGTGGAAACTTTGACATGATTCCCAATGCATATTTATTTGGCAATTATTATCACTGAGTTCAGTCATGCTTACCTATATGTAAATATGTGCAGAGTTAAAAGCTGATTCATCTGAAACATAGATATGCTGCCAAGTTATCCAAACGTTCACAAAATGCTGACCTTCAAATGGGGATCTCAGCTTAGGTTGCACTTCCATCAATAACTACATTAAATTTGAAAGATGTGCAGGCAAATTTTAACATGATGGATGAATGCACCCCTGCTGTTTCTATGACCAACTCTAGGGTGAGTTATTGCCACCGGCTTTGCACCTTAAATGTGCCTTTCAAATATTGTTGGTGAAGCCATTGGAATCTACTTACAACAACCCTAACAGGGCTTTCAAGGTAAGTGAGAGATTTGAAGGGATGGGTTTACCAATTTCATGCCCCATTGAGTTTCCAGGACTATTTGGGATTCAAACCCAGGACTCCTGAATACTAGTCTAATGAGTCCACCACTTAGTCCACTACCCCGCACCGAGTATAAGCATTGGGTGCCTCTAAAATGTCCAGTTCAGCCTTTGCTTAACATTGAGTTTAACAGGCTATCCATGATGCTGAGAGTGAAACTGACAAAATGTTCATGTCATAGCCCCATAGCAGGATGAGGACCTTACGTTTTTGCATGGTATATCCTTGGGGACACAGTTAACAGCAGGGTTTCCAACAGGGCTCCCTCCAGGCATGTTGGATTGCATCTCCTACTACCATTGAGTCACCATGGCCCACCAAGAGAGAAGCAAGGGGGGGGGGGCTAAAAGGAGAAGATGCCCATGCCTTCCTTCAGTTTACCTACTGTCTTCTAATGCTTGCATAATCTTTCTCTCTTCTGCCCCCTCCCTCTTCCTCCTTTTCAGTACATCGAGTCCCCCACCCTCCTTATTTGCTCTGGAGGCAGCTGAAAGCATCCTCCTCCATTGCCAAGACCTGAAGCTGAGGTCAAGAGCTCTTCCCCTTTCAAAGGGCATTTTTGGGTGGAAAAGTACAGCTGGATGCAGCTGTTTTCCTGATTTATAAGAGCTGTTCTTGTGCTTTGCCCAACATGGCTTGGTATTTGCTTCATCTCCTAGTTCCATTTACGACCCAGACATAGCGCTCAGAAACTATGTTTTTTTTTGGGGGGGGGGGTTGAGGGAGTTGACAACTCCCTAAATTCCCCTAGACACTATGGCCAATTCTGGGAGTTGTAAAAATAAATAAATAAAAAGGGAACATGCCTGTGAATGATAGCTGCACTGTGCTTTAGCAGCGACCTGTGGGGTTTCAAGCCAAGGCAAGGAGTGCATTTAGAAAACGACACTCCTCCAACTCCCTTTGGTCAATATTGGACTAAGATCTCAGCCATATGCCTTGTGCCAGAGAAGATGAGATTTCAAAGCCTGGGATTTCACTCTGGGGTTTGGAGTCCATTTGACAACAAGCCAGTCAACATCAGTGCTGCCACTGTTGCATTTGGAGGGGGGACAGGATACAGAGCAGCCCTCTGGGCAAACAAGCTTGACGTAAACATCTGTCAATGGAGCCAAGAAACAAGTTTATTTTAAAAACAATGTAAAGTCTACGTAAGGGGCTGCATTAAAGCTTTGCCTTACAGATCCTCCCCAACCAATCCCCTTGAAGCTCTCTAATAAAAAGTTGTAAAGCCTTGTGTCACAGTCTTTATCTGCATGTGTAGGAGTTGGGGGACAGGACCCAAAGACATGCTGCCTGGAACTTAATTTCAAGCACAGGGAGGACTGTCACTGTCTCAGCCCCTCAAAAACATGTGGTTTTTTCTTTCAATTGCAAGGTTGAGACCTGGAATGACACAACAAAAAGAGCAAAAATGCATTTGTGTGAATGCCAGGACAAACGTGGCTAGCTCCTGGTTGTGGCTTGCCCTGGGCAAATTGACACTCTGTAGGTTCTGTCAGTACCAACAGTTCGAAACTGTATCAGGTGCCAGAGGGCTGCCATTTTGTTTTTCCATGGCTCCCAAGAATACCACTGCATGAAAGACATTAGGTATAGAAATTTTGGTCTATTTTTGGTGTTAAATCAATTTAATTCCTTGTCACTGCCAACAAGAAAATTTAAGTTTTGTGTCATACCATTGAGATACCATCCTGAAATGTGGAGTGATTGGCTACAAGATATGTATCTTTAAGTGTGAATTTTTTGAAATTTTTTAAAAATTCTGTTTTTCCAAAAAATCAAAATTTTTATATATTTAAATGTGTAATTTTTTTGAAAATGTCCAATTGTATCATGTTATATATCAAATGAAAGCCCTATTCATAAGCTTCAAAATAACATCTGTCCCAGGTCTGTAACTATCACAGGTATCTATCAAATAACATTTGTAGTTCTAGTGGGTAGTGAATTTTAGCATTTTTTGCAATTTTGAAAATGCAGTATCTCAGAAAAATGTTTTTTAAACATCTCATGGTAAGGTGCAAATGTATCAAAAATGAACCAAATCCAAGACATCAAGTTCCTATACACTGGGATATTTTTCCTTCAGTATGTTATGGGAGAAACAGACTGCTTCTAAGCATGTCCAGGGTTTCTTTTTCTCGAGTACAACAAATTATTCCTCACACTCTTCACAAACTCTATCTTCCTGTAGAGAATACCAAAGGACTATTTTAGGCCTTTGCATTTATTTAATTATTTTTCAAATTATGGGAAAATATTCCTGTGATAATTGTTATTTGCAACCCTGGGACTGAATCTGGAAGAACTACAGTTAGTCTGCACATTCCATTAGCACATTGTTAAAATGCTTCCTATACACTTTGTTTCACTTTGTGGTTCAAGGATCCCAAGAATGTCAATGTCCTTTTTAAGAAAAGGCTTCTTGTCCTTAAGGTTATGAATATAATCCTCAAAGGTAGTGGGAATACTGTTTAGTCAAACTTCAGAAGGACCAACGGGCTAAATGGAGTTTCAAAAGGCAAAACTGGTTAAGAAATGTCGCTCCAACAGAGTGGCAAAATAAGGTTATGTGAATGATCCCAATCTATTTTATTGGTTTTACATATGTTGGTTGTCCATGGTTGTAGTTAGGATTACCTTAGTGAAGCCCTGTCGATAACAGATGCAAAGACATATGGTAATTCTGTGACGAACAGGGAACTTATTTCTTCATACATACAGTGGTACCTTGTATAAAGGAATTAATTAATTCAAAATGAAATTATGTTAAGCAAATTTTCCTTTATACAAAATTCCAATAAGAATGCATTGAAAATGGAGTAATCCCATTTTTATTTTATGGATTTTCCCCATAGGCGATTCTGTTAAGCAAATTTCCCCTATCTCCAGAATAGTTTACGTTGTACAAATTTTATGTTATACAAGCTGTTTGTTATACAAGGGTCTACTGTAGTTAGGCATGATGGTCTGCCATCCCTCCTTCTTTGATATACCAGGCTCTGCACATTTAGAGTTATCGCTCCTCCCTCTCAGCTGACGAGGCTTCCAGTCGAGAGCAAGGACCATTGGTTCCCAGGACGAGATCCTAAATTTATGTCATTTCTACTTTCTCTTGCTGCTATTACTAATGTCCTTTCAGACGTGCTGCTCTCAGAGTATAGAATATATTTCTGTAATTATACCTCCAGTGTCATAGTCCAGAGGAAATTTTTAAATGAAAGCTGGATGCATGCTTACCAAGTCACTGCATCTCTTTTGGTGTTGTTAAAGTTTGGAGGTAGCCAAGCCTCTGAATTCTCAGTGTTTATCAATATATGCCTTTCAACTTGTAGAGGAATGGAGGAAAACACAAAGGCGGTATTCTTTGTTTGCTCAATGTGAAGCATAGTGCTGTCAACTGGAGACCAACTAGAAAGGTGCGTTAGAATTATGCTGTCCTTAATTGATTTTAAATTCAACTACACCTTCATCCATGCCTGTTTCACACTCACTACTGATACACTAGTCCTGTATCATTCAGCCTTCTTTTCAGGAATGGTCTGGCTTTGTGGCTCAAAGAACAACATACATCCTGACTGCTTCATCACCTTGAGCCAGGGTGAGGAAATGTCCCCATGTGGGTCAAGTGTATAAAATTTAATTTGAAGACCCACAGAAACCCAGCTCCACATTTGATTCAATGCTTGGAAATGTTAAGTTATCTGGACTTTGTTGACCAGGGAGTTCTGGGCGTTGTAATCCAAAAATGTAACATCAGACCAAAAGCTCCTCTAGATTTGCAGTTTATTCTTACCGTGGCTAACAAGTTGCCCCGTGGAAAGCCACAAGCAATCCACAAGGGCAACAATACCTTTCCTGCTCACATGCATCAGCCACGGACATGCAGAGACAAATGTTCCACCATGACAACGTATATTCCTACATCTTCTGAAAGTGAAAGGACACCGTGTGGCGGCTGCATCCTTAAATGATTGCATGTCTCATCCCTGCAATTAAAAACCTCTGCAGCAATTGGAGGGCCACAGGTTCCCTGGCTCTTGAAGCTGATCTTTAGCCTACAAGCAATTGTATTTTATCTAGTCCTCATTCTAAACTGAATTTCATGTCTATGGGGCTTAGATTGGTAGCAGCTTCTGGACAGTTACAAAAGATTAAACAAAACCAGAATATGACCAAATTTTTATTTTCTCTAGCAGGTAGCTAGTGCTGCATCAGCAACAAAACCTTCCTTGCTTTTTTTCTTTGTAACTTTGATTCAGTTATTCCTGCCGGTAGCAATGACCCTAAGGTTTTCTGCTTCCTTGGCTTATATAAATCTGGAGCTAAATTTCAGAACATGTGCACAGGGCCACCACGTTTTTCAAAGCAGCACATGATGGTGGCAATAACGATGATCAAACCCTCATGTAGATTTCTTTGAACCATAAAAGAAATTAGTACCAACCTTAACAATTGTTACAGGTTATATTATTTCTCTTTTTGTCTCAGATTTGTCCCAGATGTCAAGGACAGCAGTCTTATTTTCCAACTGCCTGCATCTCCCCTCTTTCCTTAATACCTGAGTTCTGCTACGTAAAGGCTTTGCTTTCTCTGATTATTAATTACTAATGTTAGCAAGCTGTTTGCTTCTTGGGCATTCTAGTAGCCGTTTTCTCCCCAGGGAAGACTCATTTCCTGGCTTTCACACAATTGTAAGTTCATTTGACTCTGCTGCTCCTTGTGTTTTATGTTCCTTCATTAAACATAATCCTTGCTATGTGTCCCTTTCTTGTGGTATACATACACTACCTAGTTTTAGGGCTGACACCCTTGAATCAGAAGTGCCATGTCTTAGGAAATAGAAGAAGCTTGGTGGGTGGGTGAACTCCTTGTTTTTGCTCTCACAAGGCAGTCAAGAGTGGACAGACCCTTAATTAAACCCCTGAGGGCTTCCTTTCAGGTAAGTTCTCTAGGGATGTTTTCCAGGATGGAGGTAGGGGCAGGGCCAAAGGCAAAAGAGTAGGATGAAGTAGACCCATACGTTTTCCTTGAGAGCACTGGATGTGAATTAAGCCTCAGGAGAGTCATTTCAGTCATTCAAAATGGGAACAAACCTCAGTAGCCAGCCAATGGTGTCATGCGAAAGCAGGGTGTGACCCTCTGGGGAAGCCTGGAGAACAGATTGGGATCTCAAGAGAGCAGGATGCAGTACTATGATTCAGCATCCCTGCGTTAAATCATCTATTCCCCCTAAGGCTCTGTCTCTGTCTCGGTTGCAGGCACGTGTTCTTAGAGAATTTCTTTGAGGACCAGGAGTAAGTCACTTGGCCAACGCCCTTATCCATAGTGCTTTTATCACCACCTGTACATCATTGTGAGTTGGTGTGACAGAGGATATTAATCTTGGAGCACCTATCCATGGATTTTTTTCTAAACACTCTCATCTCTTAGATGGCTTTCAGTATGCTACTTAATAGTGGCCTTTTCATTCTTGGGAACAGATGAGTAACCAGGGAGCATGATTTAACATAGTGCTCTTACACTAATATTGTTAATATGAATTAACAATGAAAACATATGGGGATAGTGCTCTTACACTAATATTGTTAATATGAATTAACAATGAAAACATATGGGGAGAATATTCATTAAGGTAAGAGCACTTTCACATCCAGTATTTCAGTTGCCATTACTACTTTCCTCTTCCTATCTTCATATGGCAGATCATACCTGTATTATCCCCATACTGCAAGCCAAGAAATAAAGCATTAAAAATACATCAATTTTCCCAGACAACAGTGTATTTTTACACATACCCCACCCTATCCACACAGATGCAGTGAGAAAATAAAGTGATACAGGTGCTTTGCAAAATAGTAGAATTCAGAACTGCAACCCACTGAATTCACTCAAGATGCATCTTCCTGAATTTTGCTGTGCCTCCCATTTGAGGTATGCCAGCAGGTGGACATGATAAAACAGAGTGCTCAGTTAGATAGCCCTTTGGCCTGAGCCAGCAAGGTTTCAGAGACAGATGTGAGAACTTGGAAAAGCTGACAGTGGATCCAATTCTGTTAAAGCATAGGACAAGAAAAATTGCCAAGGATCTTGCTTGTTTTCTGAGAAAATTAATTAATAGGGAGCACTTAAAATGCCATGCACAGTAATCATTAATAGAAATTAAGAGAGGATTATGTGGTGTTTTGGATATGACTCAGAAATTGAACACATTTAGATTTAGATGGCTTATATTTCTCTTTGTGGAATATTTTTGGACATCCAACACCACAAAATCCATGCAAAATCTTTGCTGGTTATTGGTCCAGAATCTCAGAGCCAACAGAAGGTTTATTTTTCTTTTCAGTAATTGAAGAAAGTAGTCTTTCCTTTATTCATTTTCTAACTGCTCCACATCCTCCTGTATATTTCCACTTGATGGCTTGCACGTAAACAGGGGCAACGTCTGAGGTCATGAAAGAGCTTTTGACAAATGCCATTTGGAAAGGTCACCCCAGTACATACATGGCAGAAGTCCCGGGTAAGCTGATGTAATGGGTATCTGTGCAACATGGTGGATCCATACTTAATCAAAGGTTAACAGTAGATTCCTTAAACGAGTCATAATTAACTGACATCCCACTGGTTTCATTGGATCTTTGCAATGTGTCACTAAATGTAGATCCAACCAGGTAAATCTTGCTATTTGTATTAATAAGAAAGAATCTGTGCCAACCTCTCTGTGTTCCTCGGCCATGCATCCAAGACAGTGAAAAGGATGTTTTTTAACTAAGGGGTTTTAATTCATTTAGGTCTGATTGTATCTTGCAATACGATCTTCAGCCACTAGGTGGCAGTCTGCTGTAACCATCAGCAGGGAGGCTGCAGTCAGGACTAGCTTTGCCTGGCTAGAGGTACAGTAAATATGCACCACCAAGTGGCTGCCAGGCAAGAGGAAGACAGTTCTGCTGTTTGACCTCGGTCCTGCTTTGTGCCTAGCCTTGTCCACCTTTTGTCTCAGAAGTATGGTAGTGACCTCCTCTTCCCCTTGCTCCTCCCTCCTTGCTCTCTCAGTCATTTTTCCTCTGTTTGGCACAAGTGTCTTTTTCTTTCACCTCCCTTCCCACTGATCTCAAGAACCAACACTTCCTTTTGTTCAGGTGGCGTTGAGATGGCTGTGTGAGCCCAGAGATCTATTGGAAAATTCATTCTGCAGGATTCCAGAGCTTGAAAAGTTTAAAAGAAGAGAAAAAAAAGAAAAAGAGGTACATTTTGCTGATGTGGTAGAGGCAGAATCAGTGGTGTTGCCGAGAGGAGCAAGTACAGAAGCAGTCATTGCCTTTGAGGAATTTCTTCCCTTTCCTTCCACTCATAATTCATTTCCCCTAAGATGAACTTTAGCTGCCTAGATGCCCTAAGCAACATCCAATCTTGACTGATTTTGGAAGCTAAGCAGGGTTGGCCCTGGTTAGTACTTGGATGGGCGACCACCAGGGAATACTGTATCAGGTGCTGTAGGCGCCTGGCGCCTGGAGTAGGAACTGGCAAACCTCTCCAGGATTCCTGCCAAGAAAACTCCATGGACATGGAGTCACGAAGAGTCAGTCACAACTGTAACAACACACACACACACACACACACACACACACACACACACACACACAAGATGAACTTTCTTTTATCCCCGTGGTTGTCCTAAAGCAACAAGCCAAACCTATGTAAAAGAAAGCTATAGTGACATCTAATGCATGCCTACCCAGCAGTGGGTCTCATGTTGGTCTGTGAGTTCTTCCTCCTAGGAGAGGAGGTGCCAAACTTGCAGCACTGACAATATTTTCAGAATTTGAAAGGTATTTCTCCCACAAGAATTGGTGGGAAATGTTAAAGACATAATCATGCCCATAATTTTGAGCAGATTATTTAAACTTGCGTCTCATAATTGACTATCCTGAGACGCTGAACATGATACGTGCCCATTTATTTATTTATTTATTTATTTATTTATTTATTTATTTATTACTTACTTACTTACTTACTTACTTACTTACTTACTTACTTACTTACTTACTTACTTTTTATTTATTGCTCCTTCATGTTATTAGTGGACATGATCATCAGGACCCATTTGCCATCCTGATCCAATGCATTCAGTAGAACTTATTTCCAGGCAACTGGGGGTCGCCGTGCGGCCTTTAATACCTATTTGCTCTAAGCCAGCCATTGAAATTGTGGCCAAAATAAAATCCCATAGCTGTGTACTTTTGAGAAGTTTCAATCCAAATTATCCTTAAGGCTATGCCTTGTCTTCTCTCTTCAGCCCTTTTCCTTAATTCTCTGAAGGGGTATCCTTGACAACTGACTCTCAATACACTAGTTTCTTTTTCCCTCCACTCCTAAGTAAAAGGAACCAGCTCTTTTTGAAAAGCTATGTAAGGCCATGGCAGAGATCACTGGTGCATGCTGCTTTTTGTGTTGGATTGTTGTGGTTTCCATGAAAACACCTGTAAAGTACTGCAGCAAATGAGTTTTTAATGGGAGCAAGTGGGGGGTTTATTATTTATTTATTTAATAAAGCAATAAATGGTAGTGCTACAAGCATTTCTTTCAGTAAGGATGCATGGTGCCATAATCACCAATAGACATATTTTTGTTTCGCATGCATCCATGTTCAGTGAGCTGCATTAAATACAAGGTCTAGGGATACATCCATTAAGGGTAAGCATTGTGGTTGGCTGGTTGGTTTAGTAACAACTCTAGCTTTTTGCCAGTGCTGGGGCCCAAGATGGTTATCTAGTCCCAGTATTCTACACTGTGATGAGCTAAAACACGTTCCTACATAAACTGTGTACTGTAATATTTGTAAGCCACCATTATTGTAAGCCACCTTGGGTCCTTTTCCAAGGAGAAAAGTGGGGTAAAAATAATCAAAATAAAATAAATATTGATCTACTGTGATTTTATTTGTTTTATATATAAACGAGCATATGCAGATTTAATGCCAAACAGTTTTCTTTTTTTCATGATAGGTGCCCTCTGTTTTGGTGATTGTTATCCTCTGCATTCTTTTTTTTTTTGGGGGGTGATTGTGCACACTACAGCGGCTGTTTCTCTGTGCATTGTCTCCTGGCTTCTTCAGAAACAGTGCGAGAGGTCTGTTTCCTGGTGAGATGCCCCGAGCAGAGGGAAAGGTTTATGGAGCACCAGTGTAGTTTGGGAGCGGGGGAGAGACAATAAAAGATGATGGTGAAAGGGAGGAAAGATATTAGGAAGAAAGAAAATGAATACTAGGGTAGGAGAGATAAAGACCACCTGGGATGGGACTGGAGGATAGTTCTATAGTAATCAGTGATAGGGGAAAGGCTACCTGAGGCTGCTGGGTGAAGGAAGAGAAATCACTGGCGTGTTTGGAAATGAAATATCATTGTGGGGAAGGGCAGGACAGTGAGAAGCTTCTGGGTCTCGCAAACGATATGTTTGGACCAGTCATGGAAGAAATAAGATTTAACATCCCACACTTTCTCTAACCTGAAACATATACTTTGTGTGCTGGGCCAACTTAGTGCATATAACGTTCAATTCAAGAAAGGGAAATCATCCTGAAAGTGTGAAACTTAAAATCTGGGAATGTGGCCATTTTAATAGGGATTATACTGGGCCAGTCAGCTATTCATCAGTGGATTTATCAACTGAGTCTTTAGCTTAGTTAACTACACTGGACCCTTGTATAACAAACAGCTTGTACAACATAAAATCTGTATAACAGAAAAAATTCTAGGCATAGGGGAAATTTGCTTAACATAATCGCCTATGGGGAAAATCCGTACAACATAAAAATGGGATTACTCCACTTTCAATGCATTCCTATGGGAATTTGTATAAAGGAAAATTTGCTTAACATAATTTCATTTGGAACAAATTAAGTTGTACTCTGGGCCAACTTTAAACGATGAATTCAGATAATGACAATGAATTATGAGCAGGCTGGTCTTTAAACCTTCTTGGATTCTGATGATACTGTGACTAATTTAAAGATGGAACTCATTTGTGTGCTTCACAAGCTCTTCAATTAAATTTCATAACTTGATATTTGTTTGAGAATGCTTATTTTATTATTTTATGCCTTTCTGGTTGTTTATGTGTATTTATGTTAGATGCCAAATAATATTTAAAGAGTGTTTTGATTTATGTTTTATGCATATAGCCTGATTGGCTATGAAGCAATTAAGTGTTCACATATACATCTACTGTGATTAAGTACTTTCAAACAGGCAACCTTTCATTTTAACAACACTTGCCAGCCTTTGCCTATTAAATTCTCAGAGATGAGAAACATGCCCTTCAAGATATTGTGAGACTACAACTTCCAGCATCCTTTATTTTAGCTGTGCTCACTAGTGCATATAGGAATAGCAATCCAGTATCATCTGGAAGGTTGCATATGCTGCTCTGATCTAATGCTCTCAAATTCTAGGTTCATAGTATAGAAACAAATGCATGTTTTACTCTCGTATCCTATCCCTTCCTCCATCATCACCCCATGATGGCATTTTACAGATTGTGTACTTGGAGGCTGAGACCAATCTAATTGTACTGTGGCAAGCTATAGCACAATATTTTTATTTATAACATTGTTCTCACAACATCTTAGACCTAGAATTCATTTACCATCTAGCCTTTTAGAGTGACATTTAGAATTGGTATCACTTACATGTGTCCTGGTGATTGTACAATAAATTGACTAACATGCTAATAGAAAATTAGGGACTTTTCTCTACAAACCAGGGACTGCAGATTAGTATCAGAGACAAGAGTGAGACTGCACTAGAACAACTCCAGAAAAGCCTCTTGATGCTTGTGTTTGGAGTAAGTGTCACCTCTGGGTCTGAAAGCACACAGATAAGTGTCCCCTGGTAAGCCCCATCACTTTCACTATGCTTTGCCAGGATGATCTGATACTGGTGGGATCACAACTGTTGAGCACCTTGTTTTTCCACTCAAGTGCCCCACCCAGTAATCGCTATCTGCCCACCCATCATGACTGGGGATGATGGAAGAGGTTGGGTGCCAATGAAGACATCGGGGGAGAATGCCAAGTACGGGAATGCTGGCCTATCTGCCATTTTATTTTCCCATAATGCCCCAGAGAAATGCTTCAGTAGGTAGTTTTATATTTCTCGACAATTAAGTAGATGATAGACTCATCTGTTTAGTACTGCTTCAAGTGCTAGAACTTGGATAGGGAGAACAAAAGAGACCCTAAGAAAGGTATGTCCAAACTTCGGCCCTCCTGATGTTTTGGACCACAACTCCCAGAATTCTAAGCTTAGATTGCCAATGGCAAAGGAGTGTGGGAATTGTGGTCCAAAACATCTGGAGGGCCGAAGTTTGGACATGCCTGCCCTAAGATAATACGCTAAGGCTCTGGATGGCAATCATGTAAGCTCTGCAATCATTTTAGTTGGAGTTACATATCAGGGGATAGGTATCATCCCACCTCCCTGTCTGATTGGCCAGCACCACGGAGAAGCAAAGATGACATTGGAGCCTGCCTCCTTATTGGAGCTCAACTCCGTGTGGGAGCAGAACAAGGTAAGAGATTGGCTGCTTGTGTGCTGGAGGCTTCCGAACAGCACCTGGGGTTGTGTGAGTCATTGCGGACATGGTAGGTTCCAAAACGAATTGCCCATCCCTAGTTATAAGTGGTTAATTTATTGCAATTTTCCCTGCATTTGTTTTGTAAAATTTTTGTAAGTCCATATTAGTCTGTTTATTAAAATAACTAAGGGATATAAAGAAAGTGAATGTTGAAAAAGCAATCCATACTGCTACCTACTTGGATGCATAGAAATTTCTGTTACTACCTACAGTATTACCATTAAAACAACAACTTAGAACATAATAGAATAGTCAGCTTCTGTCAAAATGTTTCCAAAAAGAATTAACATGCCCTTCCAAATAATTTTTGAAAGTAACGAATACCAGTAATTTTGTTCATACTAGTTATACTACTTTTACAGTAAGAATTCCGAAATGTAAGTACATTCCTTATAATCCTCCCAAAAGTAAGTTGCTTTAATGAACAGATACTGTAAGTCATTACTTCCAGTCTCTGACCTGTGGCTACCCATACCACTTTAAGACTACAGATGGAACAGTTTTAGCTTTATATATTTGGGATCCTCTGGAAAAATGCTCTTGCAGTGCATGCATGGGACAAGGGGCATCTTATAGTTCAAGAGGGAGGATCACTTATTTGCTCATGGTTCCTTTGATGATACCTACGCTTCCCGGAGCGATCTAACACATCCTGACTTGCCAGCAGGGGAACAACTGCAACAGAAATCCCTTGTTCTCCTTTCGGCCCAGCCGACATGAACTTCTTTGCTTATATGGCAGAATGAAACATTTTTTAAAATCAAACATTTTAACTTGTCTGCTGCCTTCCATTACCCTCAAACTCCTGGTGGTGTCCAGTAGTGCATCTGTACAGTTAAAACTAATGTGCCAGATGTACCTGTTCCTGGAAAGGTCTGACCTGACCAGGATGGCACGTGCCTTAGTTACGCCCTGGTTGGGGCTGCCTTTGGAAAAAATGTTTTAAAACTTCAGGGAGTCGAAAACACTGCAGCCCAATAGTTAATCAGAGCTGGTCACTGGGTCACACAGTCCCCCCTGTTGTAGCAGCTGCTAATCTATTTCCAGACATGATTCAAAGCCAGCGGTGTAGCAAGGTTTTGGGGCGCCTGGGTACAGAGTTGGTTTTGCGCCCCTCTGGCCCTCCCCAACCCCATCGCATCCACCCAGCAACAGGGGGCAATCCTGCGGGCGTGGGGTGCGCGGGCGCATGGGTGGGCATGTGTGTGTGCGCCTGCGCCTTACCTCTCCCACGGTGGTGGTGGCGATGAACAGTTGGAGGAGGAAGAGGAGAGCCCACAGTCACCGCGCTCACACACCTGCCTGCCTGTTTGCTTTGCCGCTTGCCTGGCATGTGGTGGTGGGAGGGTGCAGGGCTTCCCCCTCCCCCTCCAGGTACCCCCAGATTTCTGCACCTGGGGCAGATGAACCCTCCTCCCCCCATACGCCCCTGTTCAAAGCCTTAAAATGGCTTAGGATCCAAACTTTCTCAAGGACTGCACCTCCTGTTATGAGGTTTTCCAAGTGTTGAGGTAATCAGGGGAGCCCTTTCTCTCAATCCCACCGTCCTCGCAGGCACGCTTGGTGGGGACACTGGAAAGGGCCTTCTCGTCTGTTGCTGCTCCCAGACTCTGGAACTGTCCTTCTGCATGATGTCAAGCTGGTCCCATCTTTCCTGCCCTTCTGCAAGCAGGCCAAGACCTTTCTCATCTTGTGAACTTTCATTTAGCAACTGGCTGTCTGAGAGGGGTTTTAAAACAGTGTGGTTTGTATATATTGTTTAAAATTCCCCCAGGTAAATGGACTTCCTTGAAGAGGATGGCTTCCAGATCAATTATGGTAGGGGAATCCCCCACACAACTGAAAAACCAGGGTTCTGGGTAGTATAGGGAGGACCTCCATGTCTTTCTCTTCAGACAGACATTCTTTAACTGAGTATAGCAACTGGCAGAAGGTGCACTATAATTTGTTCCCTGGTCATGCTTTAATATCAACTCTTTTTTGGAATCCCTGAGGAAGATTTTGGAATTACGGTATACTCTGCTGCTGCTGCTGCTTCCCGACGGAAAAACAGAGATTGTTCCAGAAACACCCTATGTCATTCCAGGGGCCTCTGTGAACCTGTCTTATGTTAAGGAAGGATGGTTGTTTGCCCTACTTTAAAAAGGACTGCCCATTACGAAAAAGCATATTCCATTTGAAAGACAGAGGGTTAGAAGAAAGAAGAACAAGGACCCTGAAGTTGCTTATTGAGCACTAGTAACTGGGTAGGAGCCTGAGCACCCACATACCGCTCAGCTGATCACAGCCTTACCCACTATACTGCAAGTTACTGTTTTTATATTTATTTATAGCCCTTACACCTCAATATAAATCATCTCATTCATGTCATATTAAGTCTGGAATACTGATATAATTATATTGAATTGGGAATTTTGCCATTAACGCCTGCTGTGCATAAAATCCGCACCGTGAAAAAGCTTGGAGAGAGAGGTAGCAGACAGTGGGGTCTTGTCCCCTGTGGCAACTGGCAGATGGCAAACCTGAAGTGCCAGGGCTGGCCTTGAGCAAGGGTGGTCAATGGCTTGTGATGCTTAGATTCCAGATGGTACAGGACACATCTACTGTGGAGGAGCAGTTAGTTGCATGTGCTGTCCTCTAGCACAGTGGTTCTCAACCTGTGGGTCCCCAGATGTTCTTGGACTGCAACTCCCAGAAGCCTCCACCACTCGCTGTGCTGGAAAGGATTTCTGGGAGTTGCAGTTCAGGAACATCTGGGGACCCACAGGTTGAGAACCACTGCTCTAGCATACTGACGCTTCGGAAAAGAATTAAGCTCAATGTATCTACCACAGGAAAGTCTACCTTGTCTTTATTGTTGATGGGTTTTCTTGTACTCATGTTGGTCGTGTTCTTATATGGGTTCAGTGGCACCATAAAAGCAAACCCAACTGTTCAGAAGTCATATTGTCAACTCCCAGTACTGTGTCCTAAGGGGAGAGTGACCGGAAATTTGAATTGGATGGAAGCCCAGATGGCTACCACCTGTGAAACACCAGTTCTTCCTCTCTCCCTCCTTCTCTTGTCACAGACAAATGCAATTGTGCAGCACTGCAAAAATTAATAATGAATAAAAATAAAATAAAATAAAATAAAATATACACAGCCTTCTTAATAGCTAAATTGTTAGTCACCCAGCCATATCTAATTAGGAAAAAGTCTGCTGAATCATAATCCTTTGTTTTAAGCCACCAACAGATAGTGTGCACAAATGTGTGCATAATTGCTGTTCTTTCAATGTATCTTCCAAAAAAGGTGTCTGCTTGGAAGAAATTAACCTGTTGTTATTGAGCTGCAAGGAAGCCTGGAAACTGCAAGCAGGCTATAATTAGAGGCAGATACTTGCTTTCTGCTCAGGATCTTTATTTTTATTTTATATACAGTACTTCAGAGCACCTCTGCGCCAAATGCAAAGATTCAGAAAGTGACCCATGATGATACCTGAGCTCAGGGTCTAAGGTGACAAGGTCAAACTTTTTTTCTGATTGGCTCAATATATGTGATACATGTGGTAAAACTCACAATAGCTGTCTGGAAGGTATCCAATTTTATTTATTTATTTATTTATTTAACTAAAGTATACTCCATTTTTTCCTGTCAAAAATTGCTCAAGGAGGCTAGGAATAATAAGCAGAAAGGACTCTTTGTGAAGAAGGCAAGAAAAATCAAGAGACTCTCTCTTAGGGTCTTTCGTATACTCTTGGATGCTGTGTTAGAGAATAATTCAGAATGAAACAAAGTGTTTCAACACAGGCCTTTGAACTTTTCAGGCACTAAATTCTGCAAAAGGTGGAAGGAGGAGGAGGAGGAGGAGGGTAGGAGGGGGGAGTTCTGGCTGAGCCCATCTTCCCCTTTCCGCATCTTAGGCCACAAAGGCTGTGCATCTCTTGACCCAGAAGGCCTTGAAAGGGTTTCCATGGGAGCCGACATTCCATTGTGGGAGAGTCATACCAGAGAAGGGGGAGCTGTTCCTCTTGGAGGTGGAGCTTGGCAAAAGTTTGAAAAGTTGATATCTTCCCCGCTCCCCCTCCCTTCCCACTTTGCTTATGTGGCAGACAATAGCTTTGTTTGAAGCGTTTCATGGAACCGTGCATGAATTTACTTAAATCCTCTTCTCACACATCTCTCTCTGCCTCTCAACTTCACTTCCAGACTAAAATAAATAAATAAAGCATCTCTATTGCAATTTTTTTTGTTCCCATGTTTGATCCCTCAGAGAGAATCAGTCCCCCCCCCCAGGAATTTAATCCTTTTCTCTTTGCCTCAGATAAACCTCCTCTCCCCCCCTCCCCCCTCCCACCGGCACTGACATTTCAGTACATTTTCTAGTTCACTGTCTTAGGAAAGTTTCTGGAATAAAACACTGCTCAAAGGAAAAGAGATGGGGTGGTGGTGGTGAGAGTGATTCAGGACTCCCACACAGCTCTTCGGAATGGATAAGAGCAAGGAAAGTGCCACTGCCTTTAAAGGCAGTCAAGTTCCTTTGAACCGCCACCCTTCATTTTTAATAAGCTCACAATATTCTGTCTGGAAATGAATCTTTCTCCTGCTACGCTCCCTTGTCAGCCTTCCAAGATGTGTCTTAAATGGGCCATAATAAGGATGGGGAAGGGAGTATATCCCATTATACTAATGGGCTTTTGATGAGGTTCAATTTGCCCCTTTATAGTCCTCTCAACTAATTCAGTTCCTCAGAAACCCTGTAGTGGCCCTTGACAGGGCATGTTCCGAGTGCCTGATCTAATTAATTAACAGGGTGGAGGAAATTAATTGTGAAATCCCAAAGACAGAGCAACAACAGGCTCAAATGCTATTGTAGCCTGCCGCAAATAAACAAATGTGTGTGTATGGTAAGAAAGGTGGATTGCTATAAGCAGTCAAGTCTTGCTTATTTTTAATACTATTAAATGAAGCCATTGGCATAAATTGCAGAAGAAATTTAAGCCATAGCTAGAAAAATATTCATGAATATATAGCAAAAGAGAGCCAATAACATGCAGAATATTCCCACATACCAACACAACTGTCTTCTCATCTCCAGATAGCTTATTATGAAAATGCCAGGATTTAATCTTTTGTAACTCATGACTTCATTACTTAGCAACACAGAAAGGAATCTCAGCAATAAGGAATCACAGAAAGTAGATAACAGAGAAAAATGTGATGGCATACCTCAAGAACAGTCCGACAGAGCTGAGAAAGCTTCAGCCTCTCTCAAGGGTCTGAAGGAATCTAAATATTTCAGAAGGTGGCAACAGGAAAGCTCCAGAGCTGGGCTGGGCTGAGTTTCTGTTTGGCTGCTTTTCTTTCTCCTCCTCCTCTTCTATTTTCCAAATTTGTTTCTTTCCCTCTGACTCCAAGAGGGCTCTTTCACCTCCTCCCTCTGAAATATATTCCGAGGCTGCAGCCAAAAGCTGAAATGATAGACCAAAGCAATCAAGTAGGGGTGGGGGTGGGAATCCTGCCTTTAGAGAGCCTCTAAAACTGGAGTTAATAGAAGCTGAGAGTCACTTGGGTGGTGCAGATACTGACATGTTTTTTTTAAGTCCAGAAAGACAAAGGGAGCTAGGTTGAGTTTTCAGAAATATTTTTAGGTAAATGGTTGTGCTACTAAAGTTGTTCATACAGATAAAGAAGATATGAACTGACGGATAATACTTCTATATTGCTGTACAAAAATGCCATCATGGCATGAGCTGTGACAATTTGCAGGACAAGCGGCTTGACCAACCAGCATGTGATGATTTTTGTTTGCCTTTGTAGATGTCTTTTACTGTTTGCTTCATGTGTGTTTTATTTATGCATATATTTATTCAGCATCTCACTTTTCTCCCAGTAACCTTCACCCCTCCAGATGTTTTGGACTGCACCTACCAGAATTCCAAGCCTATAATGCCAATGATAAAGGACTGTGTGTGTGTGTGGGGGGGGTTGTGGTCCAAAACATCTGGAGGGCCAAAGGGTTCCCAGCCCTGCAATAAAGGAACACTTAAACATTGATGTCATATATATGTGCTCACATGATAAGGGTAGAGGCTGAACCCCCAGCTACAAAAATAAGGAAATAAACAGAGCTGATCCTGAATATGGGAGCTGAATCAAGTTACTTCCTCCCCTTCCACTACATGTAGCTCAACTTACTTTGTATCCGGATGCCATTACATGGAATGCTTGTTTCTATTCACAGTCTCCCCTCATCCTCCTGGCTTAGCATGCAGTGTAATAGCACCATGACGTATCTCTTGAGCCCTACTGAGAGGGAGCACTTGACATGAGGTTGCCATTTCTTAGTAACAGCTCTGTGAATTTTAGAAAGGAATGAGGATATCCCGCCCTATAGATTAGGAATTCAGATACCAGCTGGATCTAAGGGTACAGAAAAGCAGCATATCCTTTATTAAAGGAGGGGCAATTCATCCAACCCAGGCAGACAATTCTGGACTTGTTTACATGCTGCAGATTCCTGGTGGCAACAATCCAGCATAGCTTAAATATACTGACTTCAGTGGGTATAAATGCACTAATTCTGTGATGGATTTGGCTGGCAGGTATGTGGGAAGTGCCTCAACATTAGCTGTAATAGGAATTAGAATCCATAAAAATGTACTATTAGAGTGCTACTTAGACATGATTGGTAGCTTTCTCAGGTTCCAAGCAGAATTGTAGCATTTGACCATTGTAAGTTATGGTTCCTTTCTCTCTGGAGGCTTGGGGGTGTTAAGTCAGATGGATGGCTATGAACATCCAAAGACAGAGGCTGCAACTCCCAGCAGTGTAAGCCAACATATCTAATAATTCTGACAAAAATGTTTGTTGGGCCACAGTTGTCCTAGTGGACAGTTGTACTTTTCAGTTAAGTACTGAATCAAACATCCCTTCAGAACATGGGCACATTCAGAACTACCAGGTCAGATGTTGCCACAACATTTCTGCTTGCCTTTTTCAGGTTGTATGTCACCAGCATGCATCAAGAAGTGGGCTTTGAAGCCAATATTTAGTGCAGGCATGTTCAAAGTCAGGCCCGGGGTGGTGGTCAAATGCGGCCCGTTTTCAAATTATGAGTGGCCCGTGGCCTCTTTTCCCCACTGGCTCAGCCTGTCATGCATTCCTGCCAGCTGGCCGCTCCCCATACTGGATGGAGGCATCAGCTTGCAGTTTTACGGTTTGCTTGCCCTCCCTGCCTCTGCCCACCTCACCAGCCACCAGCCCAACCTACCCGCCTCTGGCTCCGTTTCTGCAGCATCCTCCCTGCCTCCTTGCATATTATAGAGATTTGTCCAAAGTCTGGCCCAGGGGCCAAATGCTGTTGAATGGTCGGCCCCCACACATTTTCACCTCAACAATTCTGGCCCTCGCAAAAAGTTTGGACACCCCTGATTTAGTGCCTTGCAGCCAAGGGCATCTTAAATGACTGTCCTGGCTACACCAGGTGATGAGGGTAGAGGAAGAAGGCTGGACATCAGCCTTTTAGACAAGTATGGGGATGGAGCAGCCTCCTGGGGCCTGTTCTGTTGATCACCATTTCTCTTCTTCCTTGTTTGAGAGAAACATTTGTAATCGTGGTGACTAACCATGTATTTGTGTGGTTAAGGATAGTATTTTTTTAAAAAATGGTTTAAAATTATTATACTTTTCTGTGATAAAGTTGCACTTATTTTTGTTTCTACGTAGCCAGCACTAAAGTGATAGAAGCCAATTCCATTTTATTCTCCCTGGTTTTCCACATTACATTATCAGGACCAAGGCAGATGTTGATAAGGGAATTATGGTGCTCATTCCCAACATAAACTCCCCTAACTCTATAGATGTACTGTCAATGTGTTCAGAAGTCCAAATTTCTACTCTCTGGGAAACTGCCTCTAGTTCTTCTTGGATCTTCTTTACTTGTGCGTTGAAAAACAAAACTGGAGGAGGAAGAAATTCCCTCAAGAGACATTCAAGTTAGACTGAATCATAATGTCTAGTCTAGATTTAGCATGACCTTTCTAGTCACTAGATAGTTGTGAGTCTGAGCAGCAAAAAGTACTTAGGAGTCTTAGCAGCAAAAGTTAGGGCTGAACAGATAAGAGATGCCATCTTAGAACACGTGGTATTGATTATATAGCTTGTAATATACATTCAAAGGGATTGTGATCACTGACTCAATAGACTATTACTGTACTGTACAGTACATTCTTCATGCAGTATCAATTTTTATTGTAACAATGATGGTTCATGTGCTCTTTTGCCTAACTTGGCAGCATATTCTGAGTATTCCTGTAAATGTCTGCTCAGCATGGTGCCCAACGGTGGTTCAAAAAAACTTACTCCCAGGTCCGAGTGCACAGGTTGAAGTCCTAACGATGAAGCAGAAGCGTTAATGCTTTTGAATTATCACTCCTGTTAGATCCAGTCCTGTTACTTAAACTGCCAACAGTGAACTGACTTTAATAGACAAGGAGAGGAACCCCTTTTAGGGTCTATGGTGCCAACTATTCACCACTACATTCCAGATACTTTATAATAAACATGAAAAAGTGTGACATTTTTGAAAACATTGGGGGGAATAATTGGCATATTAATGAGGAACAGGAAATTCGTTTTGTGGTGGGGATCATATCCTGTTCAGAAGAACTGGGGTTAGGCAACTTGTGCCTGTCCCCTGTTCCGATCCCCTGGCTCAGTCCCACATGCCAGGCAGCCTTTCCATCTGTGCCGCCGACCTGTCCTGTTTGTTGGTTAATGCCAGGTCACTCCATAATAAGATCCCCATCATCCATGATTTGATCGTGGATGAGCGGGCCATCCTGGGTTTCCTTACCGAAACCTGGGTGGGCGCAGAGTCGACCACAGTATCCTCCTGGGCAGGCTCTCTGAGGTCGGGATTGGGGGTCTAGCCTTAGGCTGGCTCCGCTCCTTCCTCAGAGTGAGTAAGCCTCGGAGGGGAACTATCATCTCCCTGCTCCTTCTCTTGTAGGGTGCTCCAGGGGTCGGCAATTTCCCCCATGCTTTTTAACATCTATATGAGGCCGCTGGCTGAGGTCATTTGGAGATATGGGGCTTGCTGTCATCAGTACGCTGATGACATGCAGCTCTATCTCTCCTTTTCCACCTCTGCAATGGAGACTGTCCAGACCCTTAATCGCTGCCTGGCTTCAGTTTTGGAGTGGACTAGGACTAGGAGTGGACAAGGGCATCATGACCTTGACGAATTAGAGTGCTGGGCCAAAGCTAATGGAATGGGTTTCAACAAAGAGAAATGTAAGGTGCTGCATCTAGGTAAAAAAAAATGAATTGCACAGATATAGGATGGGAGATACCTGGCTGGAAAATAGTACCTGTGAAAGGGATCTGGGAATCTTGGTGGATCACAAATTGAACATGAGTCAGCAGTGTGACATGGTGGCCAAGAAAGCCAATGCGATTCTTGGTTGCATCAACAGAAGCATAGTGTCACTGTCTAGATCAAGGGAAGTGATAGTACCACTTTATTCTGCTCTGGTCAGACCCCACCTGGAGTATTGTGTCCAGTTCTGTGCGCCTCAATTTAAAAAGGATGTTGACAACCTCGAGCGGGTACAGAGGAGGGTGACCAGGATGGTTGAAGGTCTGGAAGAAATGTCTTATGAGCAGCGGCTTAGGGAACTGGGAATTAGAGATGGGCACGACTTAGCGGTATTCCCGTTTCCGTTTCCGTTACTCGGTTCCGTTACTCTACGGAAACGGTAACGGGAATTACTCCGCCAGACTTCGAGCTCGAACCAACGAACGAACAATTTTGGTCTGATTTGTCGTGCTCGTTCCTTGCATCGCGCGATTGCGCGATGCCACACGCGGCACAGAAAAAAGTTTTTAAAAGTTAAAAAAACCCGGTTCCCGGCCAAAAAGCAGGCGGAAAAATGCCTGCTGTGCCTCAGGGCACCTACCAGAGGGGTTGTTTCTGGAGGTCCCCGGCCTCCCCCCTCATCCCCCGTCCTGGGCTGCTCTGGTGGGACTCGCCGCAGGCTCGCAGCCAGCAAAAAGCCCAGTCTCGCCGCCGGCCGCCCGCAATTAAAGCGCAAGCAAGCGGCACGGACGGCACAGGAAAAAACTTTTAAACTCTCCCCCCCCACCCATTCCCGGGCCAAAAAAGCAGGCGGAAAAATGCCTGCTTGACTAAGGGCGCAGGGCACCTACCGGAGGGGTGGTTTCTGGAGCGGGGGTCCCGCCTCCCCCCCGTCCTGGGCAGCCGGACTCGAGTTGCCATTTCGCCATGCCATGCGGTGCGGGCGGGGGATCCAAAATGGGGCGGCAAACGCAATATTGTTTTTGAAATCGTGGTCCAAGAACACACAAGCACAACAGAAACACGCGAAAATTTATAAAAACTGCCAGATTTTTCACAGTAGCAGTGGGTTTTTTCTTGCAACAAAATGTCTCTCCTCTCCTCCTCTGTCCTCCATTGATTTTATTTTATTTTATTTTTTTTTTACACCTGCGCAGTGCGCAATGATGGGCTGGCCGAGTGGCCAGCCATGTGGGAGTGGACAACCATGCAAATTTTTGGAGCCATCCCACCAGTCGCATGGCCACTTGGCCATGGAGACTTCTGGGATGTGCCAAAAAGCCCCCTAAAACCTGCCCTAGCCCTAACCCTAACCCTTGACTCCGTACCCATACGTCACAGACTGTCTTCTTAGTGGGTCAGAGAGGCACCCAGAGGTACAACCCACTAGCCCACCGTAACCTTACCCGTCACTAGCCTAACCCTAGCCATTGCACTAAGCCACCTTAAAGCCAGATCTACTTGCTTGCATTGCACTACACGCAGCAAGTACAATTCCCTTCTGTGTGAGACATGGTGGTGCCAGAGCCTTGTGAAGGGCGGGCATGACGCTATCACTCTCACTGGTCTCACTGTCTGCACATTCTGTTATGCAATATCCATATGGCTATTGCATAGCATTTTGCAGCAGCAGCAGGTGAGGAGGGGAGACCCCCATGTAGAGGGGTCTCTCTTGGAGCCTGCTTCCCCTTCCTAGTGGCAGGAGGCACCCACGGGTGCCTCCAGGAGCCCACTTTCCCTTTATAGCGGGCCAGAGGAGGCACCCACCCCACAGAGGTGCCTCCAGGAGCCCGCTCCCCCCCCAAAACCAGTACTAACGACAACGAAAAAACGAAAAAACGAACCGACTAATTTTTGCGAATTTTCGCGAAAACCGGAAACGACCCGAAACGGGACCGGCCCGACTAACGACAACTCGAAAAAAAAAATTTTCAAGTCGTGCCCATCTCTACTGGGAATGTTTAGCCTTTCAAAAAGAAGGCTGAGCGGGGATATGATAGCTATATTTAAATATTTGAAAGGATGTCATATTGAAGAGGGAACAGGTTTATTTTCCATGGCTTCAGAGACTAGGACTCGGGGCAATGGTTTCAAACTACAGGGAAAGAGATTCTATTTCAACATTAGGAAGAACTTCATGACGGTTAGAGCTGTTCGGCAGTGGAATATGCTGCCACGAAGGAGGGTGGTGGAGTCTCCTTCTTTGGAGGTTTTTAAGCAGAGGCTGGATGGCCATCTGTCGGAAATATTGTGATGGGGGTTCCTGCAGGGCAGAGGGTTGGCCCTGAGGTCTCTTCCAACCCTATGATTCTATGATTCTATGATTCTAATAAGCTCAGGCTCAATCCCAAGAAGACTGAAGTACTGTTCTTCAGGGGGTGTGGGTGGGTACAGTGGCCCTCTCCCGAGCCTGGGTGGGACTGTCCTCCAGCTGGCTGAATGAGTGAGGAGTCTAGGTGTTGTCTTGGATCAGCTCCGTCCCTGGAGTCCCAGGTGGCAGCCGTTTCCAGGTCAGCCTTTTACCAACTTTTGTTTATCACACAGATTCACCCGTACCTTGACGGTGACTACCAGGAGTCATGCAAGCACTGGTCATATCGAGGATAGATTATTGTAATGTTAGCTGCATGGGGCTTCCCTTGACCCTTGTTCGGCAGTTGCAGAGGGTGCAGAATGTGGCAGCCAGATTGGTGTTTGCTGTGGGCCGTTTCATCATCCCAATTCTGGTCTACCTGCACTGGTTACCCATTGCCTCCCGAATAAGGTTTCCAAAACCCTCCATGGCTTGGGACCTGAGTATCTGGCAGAGCATTTATCCCAAAGGCCTGTGTCAACCCAGCCCACCAGAGCATCGCTGGCACCCGGTCAGAGCGGTGAGTATTTAATAGATCTTTTAAGTGTGTGAAGATATTAAAAATGTCACCTCCAGAATGTCCACAGTTTTGGAGAAAAATGCCAAAGTGGGTCCTTTTGTACAATATGATGTCCTTTTTTGCATTTCAGTTGTTGTTGTTTTTTTTTGCACCAGCAAGGCTGAATGTTTTCAACAGTAGATTACTTTTGCCTTTTTCTGTTAAAGCACTGAAATGGTGCAGCTGCCGGGACTTGTCCTGTTAAGACAAGAACATCTGGAAAAGTTTAAAGAGTGGAACCACCTCTCATTATACTTGCAACGTGGCAGCTGTTCCCGTACACAGGCCTGTAGTAAAACCTTCCCTGAAAGAGCACAAATGACAGAGCCAGCAAGATAATTAGAATGGTAACTTCTTCATATACGTGGCAGCTGAATGTAGAACTCCCAAGAAAAGCACAGTGCTTTGTTTTACAGTTGCATCAGAAAATGTGCAATGGAGGCTCCTAGTAAAACACGGTCCTTTGTATATCCCCACTTGCTGTATCTTGTTCAGATTTCGGATGGGCTTGCCTAATGCAGAAAATTAGTTGCACTGACTCTACCGAGAGGGCAGTGCCAAGGTCGTTAGACCCCAGCCCGTTTCCTCTTTCTTTGCATAATGCTGGCAAGGCAAAAACTGAAGCCTGGTTTTCATTTTTGCTGCCATGCAAGCAAAAATGAGCAACCGACAACATTGACTAATGTCTTGGCTGCTGACAGAATTAAAAAAATACATTTGGGTAGCATGAAGGATTCTTCCCAATATAAAATAGATCACTAACTCAATGCAATGATACAATATGGTTCAGTTACCGTGCAGCTGCTTATACAAGACAGAACATGACACCGTTTTCCTATAATGTCAATAGCTGGAGCATTTGATTCACACACACACCTCTCTCTGTGTGCTTCTTTAAAATATTTCTACCCCACCTTTCTCCTTAAGAAGGGCCCAAGGAGGCTTACATCATTCAAAGACCAATATTTAAAGTTAAAAACAATAGTTACGCAGTATAAAGATGGCAAGCAGAAGCGACATCAGAACATATTCAAAGCGGTAAGGCACAAGAATCTATTTAAGAATTACCCGTGGGCCGCCAGTAATTAAGCAAAAGCTTGCTTAGTTTGGAGGAGTATGCAGAAACACTAGGAGTCATGCAGGACTTGCAGCGCTGTACAACCTTACATGTTGAACAACATGGGTTGTTCTCTTTTGGGCAAGTTGTCTTCTCATGATTTGTTGTACACCCCTCAGAGTTCCTGAGGGAAAATTGGGCAGTTAATAAGTACAAATATAAATAAATAAATAAAAGTATCTCCTCAGAAGTAAATTCCCCTGCATTTAGTGGGACTTAAACATAATTCCCCAATAGATACATGCTTGGAGGGCTGGTTTCTACCTGCGTGTTGGCCTTGAAGCATGTTCTCTTGAACAATTAGCAATCTAGTTGGGTACCTCCCACTGTGAGGTAGTGGATGGAAAGAAAGACCAGGACTTAGGAGGCCTTGGTGGGAATCCCACTCTGTTGTGGAAACTCACTGGAGGTATGGGACTGGTAAAACAAATCCTTAAATGTCTCACTTACCTTGAAACCCTATTAAGGTTGCTATAAATTGGATCCAGATTGATGGCACATAACAACAATAGGAATCTGGTTGCATTTGCAAGGTAGAAGGGAAACTGCACATGTCCTAAGTTAATCCATCATCATAACATTTGTTCTAACCTTGCTAAATACTGATGATATTTGGTGGCCCAACAGGCTATGTCTGTGCTGTAAACATGCATATTTGGACAGCCTCAACAGGATCACAAAACTAGTCTGAATTTCAGAATTCAAAGAATGGCAAGTGAGTAGACATGGATATTATGGGAACAAAATTAGTCAGGCGGCATTTATGATCTGGTTGGATAGCTCAGTGAATGGGGTATCTGGCTGCAGGGCTAGATGGGAGCTCAATTGAGAGTTCAATTCCCCACTGTGCCTTTTGAAAAAAAGCTACCCTTCTGCAGCTAGCTGGGTGAGCTGCACAGTCTCAGGGCTTCCCCTGCCCTTAGAAGAAAAGAACAGTAAGCCATTTCTGAATACTGCATGCCTAGGAAATTCTGGAACGGGTCTCCATAACTTAGCACTGACTTGAATGCATGTTGTGACTTATTGTCACAGCTGCTCTGACGATTGGAGACTATGATGATAGCTAGAACAAGAACTTCTTCTGAATGTGGCAGAAACCTTTAGTCCTCCCCAAAATGAGGAGTTCCCAGGCCCATTATCCCTCACTGAGCCTTTTCACATGACACCTAAGATCCACTGGCCACTTAAATTTGGACCAGAGATCTTAGGGGTTTGTCGCTGTTCCTGCGTTCCCATCCCCTCCGCACTCCTGGCTGCTGGGTGCGTGAGGGGAGGGAGAAAAAAAGGAAGAAAAGAATGCCGCTCACCTCCGTTCTGCCATCCCGGCACTGCATTCAGATCTCTTAAAGGGGCGGGGGGCAAAAAAAGAATAAACAGAAGCAAGGAGAGCCGGGCAGTCACTATGTTATATCCGCATCAGGAATTTTCACCTCCAGAGAGCAGGTACCTGAAAAGTGCGCTGGGACACACTTAGGTGGGCGTGGTCGCACTTAATTATCTGTAAACTCCGGAGCTGGTGGGGAAACAATTTTAAGCTCTGGAGCTCGGAGCCATTTGCGGTGGAGTTTAGGGGTCGTGTACAAATACCTACTGTTAGCTCCATCTAGTGGGAACAGGGAGTTGTATAACATCTTGTAGTAGGCCAAAGTTTCCCTGGAAGCGCCCAAAGCTTTGAAACCTTAGAATAATAATTTCAAAGGAAGGCTCATTGGCATTTCCCTTTGAACGTGAAGGAGAATTTCTCGTTACATCTAATTCTAGTTACAGGCAGAAACAAGTAAGTGCAAGGAGCTGGGGAAGTTTTCATCTACTTTCAGCAATGTGTGGGGCTGGAAGGAGAGTTCTATAAATGCTTTAACTGGCAAGGAATCATGAAGATCTCTCACACAGCTAACAATTTGCGATAGCTTATAGCAAGCAAAAGGGAAAGGTAGATTTTTGCATAAATTTCCCCTCCCCCAGTGACATTTTGAGTTGGGGTGATTTGTGTGGCTGCGTGAGTCAGGGAGTGAATAGAGTGGCTATGAATTTTACACGTCCCTGACGACAATCCTCAGTTTCAAGAGGTCCTCTGCCTGAAGAAGCCTCTGATTCCACGGGGTGTCCCAGCCAAATCTATTGCAAAAATAAAAGACCTGCATGAAGGAAAGATATATCGTGAACTTTGTGGAATATATTGGACCCCCCCATACAATACTTTTAAGAGAGTTTGGCTGGGGGGGGGGATTTTTCTGGACCTGGGTTGCTGTCAGTCAACTCAGTAGCAGGCTATTGTTTCCCTCTCTAGAGGCCCCTATCACATGACCACTTAAATGCACCTTTTTCTTTTACTGATTTTTCATCTAAAGATCGTGCCCTCATGGCCAGCCGCATCTTCTGATGCAAAGGTCGTGTGAACTCCAAAAAGCCGCATCTTCTTCCGGTGTCACCCGTTTTGCAGCAAACAGCTTTTCAAAACAGCGCTTTGATGTGCATTTGGCAAATAGGGACACAAAAAATAGGTTGAAAAATGCTACCGTGGGGGCGGTATCTGCGCATCTAATGTCATGTGACCACTCTCAGAAAAAGTGCACATTTTATCATCATCCACATTTAGCAGTCCTGTGATAGAGGCCAGATTTGTTTTCCTGTCTTTTCCCAGTCAGGTTTCAGTGACTTTTCTGTTTGTCTGTAGTTAGAAGTGAACAGCCATAGTGAAGCGTTCTGTCAGTCAGCATCGCAGTGCAACTAGTCAGTTTGTGAATAATGAGGTAAATCAAGCAGATAAGCTCAGTGAGGTAACAAGTTAACAATTCCACACATTATGATGTTTGTTTTTATATAAGAATTGTGAGCACACTGATTTTTTTTCTTTTGTACTACCAGAACGTCTGGGTGAATGCATCGAAATTAAAGATGGGCACTCATTGGAAAAAAAATTCATTTTGATTAGTGATTGCTGAATCACAAATCACAAATTTATGATCTTTTCCTGATGAATTGTTGATTCATTTTTCCTATAAAAACCATATAAAATAATCTCCAAGGTATCTAGATACACCAAAATCACAGAGAAGCTTATTTCCTCTACAATTTCACCAAGCCTGTTGAATATTCAGTTTTGGACATCTGAGGTACACCCACAAAGTGACTCCATATATTCAATGGTCAGGGTTTTGTCTGCTGCTTAATTATTCCTCAGTGTCACCAAAATGTGTTATATCTATCCCAGCTTCTGTTTTGTTGACTGCACTGGACTGGGAATGCCTATTATATATCTCTGTGGGACCCCCCCCCCCTTTTTCTCTCTCTCTCTCTCCATCTTGCGCATCTAGAGGCCTGCTAAAATGTGGGACATGTGCCTGGAGTAAAATGGGTGGGGTGATGCTGCAAACAGGGTTGGGGATGTTTACGCAAGCATCTGTACTCAGGAAGGAAGGGAGGCTGTATTCTGTTGGAATCTTTCCCAGCCACGCTTTTGCATCCAGTGTTAGCATTTGTCTGTGATGGTTGGCTTGTTCCATTTTAGGAAGTTCACATTAACTCTTCCTGAACTATAATGGAATATTGTAAATATAGTTAAATGTACAGAATATCATGGATATTTCTGGTGCCTGTCAGAAAAGATTGATGGCAATTTGTAGAAAACTTATTTTAAAGCTTTTTGTGTGCAATAGGTACCTGAGGATGCTTAAGGAGTGACAGTTGAATGTTGGGAAATGTAGGAAGATGGGTGGTATATAAATAAATAAATAAATAAATAAATAAATAAATAAATAAATAAATAAAATAGCAAAGGATGACACACAAATGTGGTCTGGGCAATACAACACCCCTCACTTTAGGTAAACAATTGAACCCCAAACACACAAGGTCTCTGAAGAATGTCTAAGGTCACAGACATACTGGTCAGGCCACCCCTAACTTGGAGATGGGTTAGCAGCTGACACCAGAAAAGCCTGTCAGCACAAGAGAGAACAACAGTATCGGCTGTTAGTGAAACACATCTCATTTATAACATACCAACCAATATTGCAAAACATCTCAGAATGGGATGTACAAGTTATGGTAAGTAGAGATGGGCACGACTAGGGAAAATGACGTTTCCGAGTTGTCGTGTGTCGGAGGCAGTCCGTTTCGGCTCGTTTCCGTTTTTCGCGAAATTTCGCAAAAATTAGTCGGTTCGTTTTTTCATTTTTTCGTTGTTGTTAGTACTGGTTGGGGGGGTAGCGGGCTCCTGGAGGGAGCTGCAGGAGTCAGCCAGAGCCACAAGTGACGGACTGGCAGACTCTTTGCACCCGCTGTGTTGTAGTGCAATGCTAGTAGATCTGGCTTAGGGTTAAGACGGGTTAGCGCAAGGGCTAGGGTTAGGCTAGTTACGGGTGAGGTTAGGGTGAGTATTGGGGTGCACCTCTGGGTGCCTCTCTGACCCACTTAGAAGGACAGTGTACTGGCGTATGGGTTAGGCTTAGGCTTAGGGTTCGGGTTTGGACTATGATTAGTGGGCTGTTTATGCCCGATTGGCACATCCCAGAAGTCTCTGTGGTTAACCTGGCCAAGTGGCCATGCGATTGGTGGAAAATTTGCATGGTCCACTCCCATGGGCGAGCCCATCATTGCGAATGTGCAGGTGTAAAAAAATAAAATAAAATAAAATAAAATAAAATCAACGGAGACTTTTTTTTTGCAAGAAAAACCCACTGCTGCTACTGTAAAAATTCAAGCATTTAAAATAGCTAATTTTCGCATGTTTCTGTGGTGCTTTGGTGGGGTTTTGGGCAACGATTTCAAAAAAAAATATTGCGGTCGCCATTTTGGATCCCCCGCGCTGCATGGCAAATGGATGCGCCCTCCCAGCCTGGTACCAGCAGCGCAGCAGTAGCAATAGCCAAGGAGAGGGGGGCGGGGAACCCCCCCCCAAATAAAACACCCTTCTGGCCTGGTAGGTGCCCTCAGACAGTTTTCGCCTACTTTTAGGGCCGGGAATCGGTTTTTTTTTTAACTTTTTAAAACTTTTTTTCTGTGCCGCTTGGCATTGCGCGATCGCCGTGATGCAAGTAACGAGCACGACAAATCAGACCAAATTGTTCGTTCGTCGGTTCGAGCTCGAATTCTGGCGGAGTAATTCCTGTTACCGTTTCCGTAGAGTAACGGATACGAGTAACGGAAACGGAAACGGGAATACCGCTAAGTCGTGCCCATCTCTAATGGTAAGTATAAAAGTGGGCCTTTTGCTATAAGGAAGGCAAGGAGACCAATCTTAAAGTTCGAAGATGAAAATAACAGCTAAGTTACTTAAGTAATGACTATATGGGACTTGCCTTACATGTCAAGAAAGACTTGGCGACTGGGATCCTGTTCACATGGCTTGACAAACATAAGACTGATGCTTCATCACCACACACTTCAATCTTTAGTTACATTTCCTATCTCTCCCACTGCCCGCCTTCAGATTCTAAGGTTCCTGAAGGACCCCTTCTTCAACCTGAGCAAGCTTTTTGGGGTGGTCAGAAGCCCTTAATGTTGAAAACCACTGCCACTGATGGCAATGAAAAGCAAGAGCGATGGACAATATTGGAATAAAGGCCTGACAAGGAGCTGCTGAAGATATAAGTTGCAGTTTTCAGTTTTGAAAACCTGGTGTTGCACCAGAAATCAATCCGGGTGAAAGTTGGCTGAATCGCTCAATTGGGCAGAGGAATTAATTCCCTACTGCCTTTCCTGGGAGACGATCCAGGCTGTATAAGCTGCACAGTCCCATAGCACCCTCAGAAGAAGGGGGTGGCAAATTAGTTTTGAATAGTCATACTTAGAAAACCCTGCAAAGGTTCAGCAAAAGTCAGAATTAACTTGGCAGCAAGTTATTATTTACAGGTATTAAAAACGGGATAAAACTTTTTAAATGATTATACCGTATTGTGATATACTTTGTTGTTCCATCCTGATACATTTAAGGATTGATGATTATACTTTATTTTATAAACATACACTTTATGCACATGTAAAGAACTGAATATAGCTATCTTACCAACTCTCTACCTTTAATAATGACTTCTATTTGAGTACCTTTTTGGGGAACTAGAATCTGACTTATGAGGTACGGATAGGTACAGGTCAATTGGGAAAAGTGTGCCATCATTGTCCTTAGAATAAGCAAACCTGATGGTTTTATATGTGGTGACACCCATGCTTCCAATTGATTTGAATTCATTCAGTCATCTACCGTAGCAGATTGTGGGTCAAAATGGCTTTATGTAATCACTGCAGTGACACAAGTGTTGCTTGTATAGTTGTGTAACATGCCAGGCCATGAACAAAACTGCAGTAAAATGGCATCACTTGGCCTTCATCCCTATAGTTCACTCCCTGGCATAATGAAAGTAGATTCCTGAAATGAGCCTTACTCCCTGACCATAAAATTAATTGCCATTTTATGAGTACTGTTGTCCTTAGCAATGTCCCAAGGTAGCTTCACTGTGTCTTTCATAAGGTATGTTTCTATTTTTGTATGTAGTAAGATTGTTAATTTACTAAGCAAGTACCCAATGTGTGTAGTGGAAAGAGAAACAGACTAGCACCCAGGAGATGTGGGTTCAAATCACTGTTCAGGTATGGAAACACCTGGGGAGGAAGGTGGAACTGGTAAAACCACTTTGTAAATATCTCACTTACCTTGAAAGACTTATTAAGATTACTGTCAGTCATTTCTGCCTCAACAGCACATAGCATCTTCATATGTCTTACATAAATTTTGTTTTGTGTTTTATATGACTTAAGTTAAGCTTGGCGATTTATTGAGCATCACCTGTTAAGAAGAAATAGCAATTGTTGGTTTACATCAACAGGCCTTACGTAATGCCTTTGCAGTGTTGCTGCTCATTGTGATATGAAAAATTCCCAGCTGATGGGCTCTGTTACTCTGTAGCTTGTTTCAGACTTACTAAGAATTATTGTGAGCTGCCATGCACAAAGGGATATGCAAAACCTGTTTTAAAATTTTATGAGATTCCTTTCTGTCAATACTTACTGTCAATAGCCAACAGACTGTGGCTGGTGGGATTGGTGAGGACACAGAACCTTCTCTGTTATTGCTCCCCAGCTTTGGAACTCCCTCCCACAGTAGGCCAGACTAGCTCCATCTTTGCTGTCCTTTCACAAGCAGGCAAAGACTTTTCCCTTCAGACAAGCTTTCCCTCAGTGACTGGCTGTCTGAGTGGGATTTTTAAATGGATTGTTGTACTTTACTGGTTTGAATGTGTTTTGGTGTTGCTTTTGTGTGTTTTTTTAGTGTGAAACTTGTTTGATCCTTTTTAGTACAGCACACTTACTGTTTTTAGCTTTAATATTGTATTTCAGTGATGTAAGCCAACCTGGGTTCTTTTTAAGGAGAAAGGTGGGATCATCGTTGTTGTTGTCATTGTCATTATCGTAATCATCATCATCATCTTTCTTGTGAATACTTCAGAAGTTGAATTATAGTCAGGTACATTCAGGGTAATTTCCAGGCACACAATTCCATGTAGGCAGAAGTGCCCATTTCTGTCAGGAATGCTTTGAGAGGATTTCCCTTCTCAGCTTTTGCATCCAGCTTTATGTCATGGCACATGACTTCACCCAAGAGAAAGCTTGGGGACCCAATGGGACGTATAGCTATTTCCCACATACAGGGCTAGTTTTCTCTGCCTTCTGCCTCTGCCTTCCGTCCTGTGCTTCAGCTTGCTTTCCTCCACTTACATAACCTGCCTTTGAAGTCATCAAGCTCTTGTGAGGGTCATGGAAGCTTCCACGGCTGTCATGTCTGAAGGCTTTTCCTTTTCAAAATAAGCCTAAATGTGGGAACGCTGCATTTCTGACCAGCACAAAGGAGGTTCTTCAGTCTGTAGTTTTCCAAGGGAATCTTGCAAGCCAACATGTTCTCTCTCTCAAGCTCCCCAGAGTGCACCTATGTTTGCATTTCATTTTCCGAGAAATTAAAAATAGACAGTGTAGTTGACTAACCCAAGGAGTGGGAAAATCTGTTTTATTGTTGGACAGGAAGTAATGGTGGGGTGGGATGGGGTGAATATATATTTTGCAGGGGGATGCCAACTGACAGGAAAACTATGTCCCAGGCTTTTCTTACTTGGTTGCAACTGCAGGTAGCAGCAAATGAGTCTTGGCAACGAGGTAAATCTGTGCCTACTGCTAGGTGCTGCTGATCACATGGGTATCAAAGGCAGATCAGCATGGGCCGGCCGGGCTGACAGAAACTGTTTGCTGCTTTAAGCAAAGGGCAAAATGCCCTACTCTCACTCAATGTACACACATCCTGTTGGTTGGATTGTACACAACCATTCATGTTTACAGGGCAGTAGGCTTGCTTCCTCCTGGGAACAGCAGGCAGGGCAGGATACACTTGCCTCACTCCTCAGTTCTCCATGGCCACATCACTGCTACCACTTCCCCAGGCAGGCTCCAGTATCTCCTGGCTGAGAATGCCCTCCCTAATTGTAGGATGTGCCCTATGTTCTATTCTCTTCCCATCTCTCCTTCCAAATTCAGTGGAAAGGTGTGTGTGTGTGTGTGTGTGTGTGTGTGTGTGTGTGTGTGTGTGTGTGTGTGTGTGTGTGTGTGTGTGTGTGCCATTATCAAGGATAGAAAAAGTGCATTTTAGCAACTTTTTTAAAAATTGAAAATATATCATTACATTTTTGAAAGAGACAGAAAGAAAGAAAGAAAGAAAGAAAGAAAGAAAGAAAGAAAGAAAGAAAGAAAGAAAGAAAGAAAGAAAGAAAGACATCCCCAAGTGCAATTCTGAGAGCAGTTCTGACTGAGCCAATTTTCCAGGGAGACAGGGAAAGAATTTTATCTCTCTTGTGTTCGCCTCTGTCCAAGTGACCCATTTGCATCTGGAGTAGAAAGCAGGCCACTCTGTTCACAAGCTGACGTGTCAGAGAGTTGACTCATTGCCTTTCCTTTTGAGATTTTTTTAAAAAAAGCTTTAGCCTAACAAAATACTGTATGCGATTTGATTCCCCCCCCCTTCTGAACAATACTGGGGCCCTGTTTGTCCCACACTGTTGGATTTATTTGTGCTGTGATAAAACTAAACTTGAGTCCGTCTCAGAAATAACTTGAACCCAGGAGTACATTTGCTATAAAATGTTGGTTATATCCTCTCTTCCGCAGCTGCAGCTAAATTACAGCTGCTATTTTTACTGGATTATCCTGTTAATTAAATGCAAGGCAAGGAGTGTCCTGGTAGAACAAACCTGAGGTTTATCTCATGAAGCTTTCTGTTCTTCCCACTTCAGCAGAGTGCCTTTGGGGATTTAACCCCAGAAACAGAGCTCAAAAAAGTTACTTTTTTGGACCAGATCTCCCAAAATTCCCTAGCCACCACAGCTCCTGGGATGTTCTTACAACTTGCCCCATAAAGTGGTACTTCTCTCTCTCTCTCTCTCTCTCTCTCTCTCTCTCTCTCTCTCTCTCTCTCTCTCTCTCTCTGTGTGTGTGTGTGTGTGTGTGTGTGTGTAGGGGGGAAAGTTACCCAGAGGTGATGAACCCTTTGTACTCTAGATATTTTGGACAACAACTCCCAGAATCCAGAGCCTAGACTGCTAATGACAAAGGACTGTGGGAGTTGTGGCATCTGAAGTGTCGAAGGTTCCCCACCAGTGCTCTTATCATAGGAGTGCAATAGAGCCATTATAGCGGGTGGGGGATATGTAGAAAAACCTTCTCAAATGACTCCCATGTGGTGATGAACTAAAACTACCATCATCTCCAGCTTCTGTACTGAGTCATGCACAGACCACTTAGACTGAATTATTCAGACCTAACCAAGAACACTGTCTAAAATACCCAAGCCACAAGGACAATGTGCAAGGGTGCTTGGAAATAGTTATGTTTGCACAGTTCCTAATGAAAAGGAGAAGAACCATGTTGGGATCAGAAAGGGCTGCATTTGTACCTTGATGAGTCCTCCCTGAGGACAGTTGTGCAGGCCTTCGTGATTTCAAGGATCGACTATTGCAATGCCCTCTACGTGGGGTTGCCCTTAACCCTTGTCCGGAGGCTACAGCGGGTGCAAAGTGCGGCGGCCAGGCTGGTGGTGGGTGCTCGTAGATTCGAGCACATCACCCCAGTTCTGGCCCGCTTGCATTGGCTCCCTGTGGTCCTCCGGATAAGGTTCAAGGTCTTGGTTTTGACTTTCAAAGCCCTCCACGGCTTGGGACCAAAGTACCTGTCAGAGCGTATCTCTCAGAGATCAACTGGGACCAGGCCCACCAGAATGGCGCACTTCTCTGTGGTGGGCCCCATGCTGTGGAATCATCTCCCCAGTGAGCTGCGCCTAGCACAGTCCCTGCCCACCTTCAAAAAGGCTTTGAAAACTCACCTTTTTAAGGAGGCATTCGGCGACCTTTCTACTTAAGTGGTTTTTTCCCCTTCTTCCCTCCTTTTTTGCCGCCTGCGTCATCTCCTCTGGAGGGTATTGTTTCCCCTCTTTTTATTGGGATTTGTTGTTTGGTTTTCTTTTGTCTTGTTTTATTGTTAGCTGCCCAGAGTTCCAATTGGGAAAATGGGCGGGATACAAGTGTAATAATAAATAAATAAATAAATAAATAAATAAATAAATAAATAAATAAATAAATAAATAAATAAATAAATCAAACTGCCTTTTGCATCAGGTGATTATTATATTTTTAATGTAATGATTAGGACAAATCCCGTGGTATTGACTGTGTGATCACAGCCTGACACTATAACTACCACTTCACTTTGAAAAGCGAGCAAGCACAGGGTCTCAGGTTTAATCCCTGGCATCTCCAGCTGTGGTGGCAGCAGCTGTGGCAGTGGCAACCTCTCCAGAGGGCCCTTATCCTGGCTACTGGATGGTGGTGAAAATACTTGTGATTGATCAGGTACGTTTTGGAGAAAAAATGTAACATCTGTAAGAAACCCATAGTGCTTTGCATCTAAGGTCGTTTTCACACGACCCCTAAGATCCGCTGGCCACTTAAATTCGGACCAGAGATCTTAGGGGTTTGTCGCCGTTCCCGCGTTCCCACCTCCTCCGCACTCCTGGCTGCTGGCTGCGTGAGGGGAGGGAGAAAAAAAAAGGAAGAAAAGAATGCCGCTCACCTCCGTTCTGCCACCTTGCTTTGCTCCCAGCACTGCATTATATCTTAAAGGGGCGGGGGGCAAAAGAAGAACAAACAGAAGCAAGGAGAGCCCGGCAGTCACTACTGTTATATCCGCATCAGGAATTTTCACCCTCCGAGAGCAGGTACCTGAAAAGTGCGCTGGGACGCGCTTAGGTGGGCGTGGTCGCACTTAATTATCTGTAAACTCTGGAGCTGGTGGGGAAATAATTTTAAGCTCCGGAGCTGGGAGCCATTTGCCACGGAGTTTAGGGGTCGTGTGAAAAGGCCCTTATTTATTATTATTTATTTAAAATGTTTATATGCTGCTTTTCTCCTAAAAAGCGCCCAAGCCAGCTTTTATTATTTAAAAAATATTAAAAGAAACAGAAGGTAGCCCCTCTCTCCTCCAATCATATGGATGTATGTGGAGGGGTCTAAATCACAACCATCGTTGGACCACCATTCCTCTTGGTGAGCTTTCAGACTCCAGCTTCCTCACTGGCATGTCCAGATAACCTTGAATTATCTTGGTTTGCTCACAGCTGAATGTCCAGAATCTTATTAATGGCTATACTCGCCTGTGTGCCTCCACTGGTGTGGATCAGAACTGGAAATTGCTGTAAGTTAAGCTGGGGCAGGCTTCTGCTATTGTACATGTGTTACATGACCAGGTACACAGCAGCAAACACCCATGCTGGCATTGCGTGGCCACTGGACTTCAAAGATGGTGTTAGAAGTATCTTATACTAACTGATTTCGTACATAGAAACAATATGCATCAAAGTTGTCTTGTGGCATCATAGGTGAAAACAACATTAGCCTGTATACAGTGATGGAAAACTTGTGGCCTTCAAAGTATCATTGAACTCCAGTTCCTGCATGGCCCACTGTTAGAGATGATAGGACCTTGAGCGGATTCCGCTGCCTGAGCCGCCCCTCTTGACTAAAGAATTAAATAAAATACAAGTTAAAAGAGAGGAGGTTTTAGGACTAATCGATAAATTGAGGATTAACAAGTCACTGGGCCCAGATGGCATCCACCCAAGGGTTATTAGGGAACTGAGAAATGAAATTGCAGATCTCTTAACGGTTATATGCAACTTGTCTCTTAAAACTGCCACAGTGCCGGAGGACTGGAGGATGGCAGATGTCACACCAATTTTTAAAAAAGGAAGGAGGGGCGACCCAGGAAACTACAGGCCAGTTAGCCTTACATCTGTCCCAGGGAAGATGGTAGAAAGCCTCATCCAAGAGAAAATCTTAAAACACATAAAAGAACAAACCTTGCTGAGAGAAAATCAGCATGGCTTCTGTAAGGGTAATTCTTGTCTGACAAACCTTTTAGAATTTTTTGAAAAGGTCAACAGGCACGTGGATTTGGGTGAACCGGTTGATATAGTCTATCTGGATTTTCAAAAGGCTTTTCACACAGTCCCTCACCAAAGGCTGCTGAGAAAATTGCACAGTCAGGGGATAAGAGGACAGGTCCTCTTATGGATTGAGAACTGGTTGAGATCCAGGAAACAAAGAGTAGGTGTCAATGGGAAATTTTCACAATGGAGAGAAGTGAAAAGCGGTGTGCCCCAGGGCTCTATCCTGGGACCAGTGCTTTTCAATCTGTTCATAAATGACCTGGAGACAGGGATAAACAGTGAGGTGGCCAAGTTTGCAGATGACACAAAACTTTTCCATGTGGTGAAAACCAGAGAAGATTGTGAAGAGCTCCAGAAGGATCTCTCCAAACTGGGGGAATGGGCTGAGAAATGGCAAATGCGTTTTAATGTAACCAAATGTAAAGTAATGCATATTGGGGCAAAAAATCAAAACTTCATCTATCAACTCATGGGCTCTGAGTTATCCGTGACGGATCAGGAAAGAGATCTTGGTGTGTTGGTGGACAGCTCCATGAAGGTGTCTCCCCAGTGTGTGGCAGCGGTGAAGAAGGCCAATTCCATGCTAGGGATTATCAAAAAGTTGATTGAAAATAAAACAGCCAACATTATAATGCCATTATACAAAACAATAGTAAGGCCCCACCTGGAGTATTGTGTACAATTCTGGTCACCGCATCTTAAGAAAGACATAGTGGAACTGGAAAAGGTGCGGAAAAGAGCGACTAAAATGATTACTGGGCTGGGGCACCTCCCTTATGAAGAAAGGCTAAAACATTTGGGCCTCTTTAGTCTGGAAAAAAGGCGCTTGAGGGGGATATGATTCAGACATACAAAATAATGCAGGGTATGAGTAAAGTGGATAGAGGGAAGCTCTTCTCTCTCTCCCAAAATACCAGAACTAGGGGACATACACTCAAATTGAAGGCTGGGAGAGTAAGAACTGACAAAAGAAAATATTTTTTCACCCAGCGCGTTGTAAGTCTTTGGAACTCCCTGCCACAGGATGTGGTGATGGCATCTGTCCTGGATGCCTTCAAAAGGGGATTGGACAGATTCCTGGAGGAAAAGTCCATCACAGGTTACAAACCATGATGGAGAAACCAGGGTACTTCAAGGGCCAGATGCAGGGGAGTGGTATCAGGAGACAGATATCTAGTCTCATGCGCTCCCAAACGCATCTGGTGGGGCCACTGTGAGATACAGGACGCTGGACTAGATGGGCCTTTGGCCTGATCCAGCATGGTTCTTCTTATGTTCTTACGTTCTTATGAGTTGCAGTCCAGCATGTTTCTGTTTCTTTTTCCATGGTAAATTGTATATTTGGGTGGATATTGTTGAGGTAGTTTAGAAATTCTTCCAGTTTATGTTCACTGTAGCTCCAGATTTCAAATCAGAACCAGACTGTGAGTGCAAAGGGTGCTGCATCCAGAGCTTGTTTTTTTAAAATGTTCCATGTAGAGGTTTGCTATTACTGAGCTGAGGCGGCTCCCCATGGCAACTCCCTCTGTCTGTTCATAGAAGTCATTCTCCCATTGGAAGTAGCTGGTCATTAGGAAATGCTGGAATAGAGCCTTAATGTCTTCTGGGAAGATCTGTTTGATGAGCGCTAAAGTGTCCTTTATTGGCACTTTGGTGAAGAGAGATACTACATCAGAGCTGATCAGCCTGTCCCTGGGGTTAAGTTTTAAGGTGCTGATCTTGTCTATGAAATGTCCTGAGTCCCTGATGTGGAATGAAGTTTGTCCAATGTGGGCCTGAGGGGGGCGGTTAGGTGTTTTGCTAATTCATATGTCAGGGAGCCAATGGTGCTAACAATGGGGTTGAGTCTGTGGATTTTTGGGAGTTATTTTCTCATTGAACATGGGTCAAATAAGTACGATATACAGTTACTCCAGGTGAGCAATAGCCCTAGACATTTTGCTGCTTGAGATAAAGGGCCATAAGGGTAGACAATGACTCTCTTGTTCCAAGTACAAAGGCCACCACTAAATCAGAAGTTTAGATCTTATTTCAGCAGGTCGGGTTGTACAATACAGACAAGCCATCATTAGAAGAGGGAATTCCTCCAGTACTGAGAAGGTCTGCTAGTCATTGCAAGAGATTTCACACCTTTCACAGTTTGCAAATTAGTTTACTGTACTTAGTTCTGTGATTGGTCATTGAAAAATAAAGGCAGGCTTTATTTGTCAGTAGGACTGCTCAGTCACAGAGGTCTGCTGGAATCACATCTCTGGAAAACAAATGGATTTCAGCTTCTAATGATAGGCTGTCAGCAATGTGTAGTTTGTTCCAGTGACAGGAAAGCAGTCTGCTTTCTCTGAGAGCTGGTTTCAGGGATGCAGGGCAAACTGTGCATAGAGTAATAGAACCATAGAGTTGGAAGAGACCTCAAGGGCCATCCAGTCCAACTCCCTGCCATGCAGAAACCCCCATCACAGTACTCCGGACATATGGCCACACATAGCTCTACTTTCTAGCATCTGCGGCACCTGGGTCAGCATCAGTCACTTTGTTCTGTCAAATGGTTGCTTCAGATGAGAAGTTGGCAGTTGTGTGGCAGAAATCAGCAGAAGTCAAGCGATGGTGTTCCTAGACATGCCTGGAGTATCTCAAGTGCCCCAAAGCCTCTAGATTAGAAAGATTGCTGATGGCTGTGCCTGGTGAGTAGAGATGGGCACGACTTGAAAAAAAATTTTTTTGAGTTGTCGTTAGTCGGGCCGGTTCCGTTTCGGCTCGTTTCCGTTTTTCGCGAAAATTTGCAAAAATTAGTCGGTTCGTTTTTTTGTTTTTTCGTTGTCGTTAGTACTGGTTTGGGGAGGGGGTAGCGGGCTCCTGGAGGGAGCTGCAGGAGTCAGCCAGAGCCACAAGTGACGGACTGGCAGACTCTTTGCACCCGCTGTGTCTCACGTACTTGCATGTAGTGCAATGCAAGTAGATCTGGCTTAGGGTTAAGACGGCTTAGCGCAACGGCTAGGGTTAGGCTAGTTACGGGTGAGGTTACGGTGGGTATTGGGGTGCATCTGGGTGCCTCTCTGACCCACTTAGAAGGACAGTGTACTGGCGTATGGGTTAGGCTTAGGGTTCGGGTTTGGGCTATGATTAGTGGGCTGTTTATGCCCGATTGGCACATCCCAGAAGTCTCTGTGGTCAACCTGGCCAAGCGGCCATGCGATTGGTGGAAAATTTGCATGGTCTACTCCCATGGGAGAGCCCATCATTGCAAATGTGCAGGTGTAAAAAAATAAAATAAAATAAAATAAAATAAAATCAACGGGGACTTTTTTTTGCAAGAAAAACCCACTGCTGCTACTGTAAAAATTCAAGCATTTAAAATAGCTAATTTTCGCATGTTTCTGTGGTGCTTTGGTGGGGTTTTGGGCAACAATTTCAAAAAAAATATTGCGGTCACCATTTTGGATCCCCCCCCACCGCATGGCAAATGGATGCGCCCTCCCAGCCTGGTACAGTCAACAAAACCTGGCCATGCGATTGGTGGAATGGCTCCAAAACTTTGCATGGTCCACTCCCATGGGCGAGCCCATCATTGCGAATGCGCAGGTGTAAAAAATAAAATAAAATAAAATAAAATAAAATCAACGGAGACTTTTTTTGCAAGAAAAACCCACTGCTGCTACTGTAAAAATTCAAGCATTTAAAATAGCTAATTTTCGCATGTTTCTGTGGTGCTTTGGTGGGGTTTTGGGCAACGATTTCAAAAAAAATATTGCGGTCGCCATTTTGGATCCCCCCCCCCACCGCATGGCAAATGGATGCGCCCTCCCAGCCTGGTACAGTCAGCAAAACCTGGCCATGCGATTGGTGGAATGGCTCCAAAACTTTGCATGGTCCACTCCCATGGGCGAGCACATCATTGCGAATGCGCAGGTGTAAAAAAATAAAATAAAATAAAATAAAATAAAATCAACGGAGACTTTTTTGCAAGAAAAACCCACTGCTGCTACTGTAAAAATTCAAGCATTTAAAATAGCTAATTTTCGCATGTTTCTGTGGTGCTTTGGTGGGGTTTTGGGCAACGATTTCAAAAAAAATATTGCAGTCGCCATTTTGGATCCCCCGCACTGCATGGCAAATGGATGCGCCCTCCCAGCCTGGTACCAGCAGCGCAGCAGTAGCAATAGCCAAGGAGAGGGGGGCGGGGAACCCCCCCCCCCAAATAAAACACCCTTCTGGCCTGGTAGGTGCCCTCAGACAGTTTTCGCCTACTTTTAGGGCCGGGAATCGGGTTTTTGTTTTAACTTTAAAAAAAAATTTTTCTGTGCCGCTTGGCATTGCGCGATGCAAGTAACGAGCACGACAAATCAGACCAAATTGTTCGTTCGTCGGTTCGAGCTCGAAGTCTGGGGCAGTGATTCCCGTTATCGTTTCCGTAGAGTAACGGAAACGAGTAACGGAAACGGAAACGGGAATACCGCTAAGTCGTGCCCATCTCTACTGGTGAGTTAATCTTGGGACTGTAGAGTTATCAACGTTTTATGACCAATAACTCCGATAAGCACAAGAGATGCTGTCCACCAGAAATGGACATGATGCTTGTCATCTGACTTTGTCAGAAAGTCGATGGAGTGAGATGACTCCAGTCATGCCCATCTCTACCCTCCATACCTTCATACCCATTAAGGCTCTTTCATAATGGGGAAAGTTTTTACCCACTGATTTCAGCTTTTTACACATATCACAGCACCGGTATTTATTAAAGAGAGCCACACTCTCTTAGAGCCTACCCAGCCCTCTTTTCTGGATACAGTGGCTGAAGCTTTGCTTAAAGTACCATCAGCAGAAAAGGGCATAAGCTTTTGCCAGTGCCACATCTCTGTTTTCCTTGGCATCTATCGGGCAAAAGAATTTAGGGAATGAAAGCAAGAGGAAACCAGAGAATAATGGCAGTGGCCCCAGGGTTTCGAGAATAGCTCAAGTAGCCCCTGAAGCTAAGCAGACGGCTTCCTGGTGGTGGTTTTGGTTGCGATGAATTTTGGAATGGATTTGCCAGGCTAGCTGGCTGTGCTGCCTTTAAGAGAAATGTTAAACCTCTGCTTTTCTTGCTTATATAATTGACTGTCTGCACACTGGAGATGATGGTCGCCAAACAACATGAACATATTTGGGGAAAAGCTTTAGAAGAGCAGAGCAGTCTTGAGTTGTTGGGGGGGGGGACAGGGGAAAGAAACTCCAGGGCACCTCTACTGCTTCCTTTATGAGGAGACCTACTGTATATGATTCTGGCTGGCTAACGTCCTTCACACATGCCGCTTCTAGATACATTTTCCAAGCCTAAGAAGAAGCCTGTCAATGGATTGCATCCAGAAGTTGGAATCCAGTAGAAAAGTAAATCTATTGTCAAAAATTTCAGCTGGAATTGCTGCAGGCTAAGAAATTAGTATAGGCATTTGCTCATGCGTGTTGGGTGACTGTTGTGACAGCAGATGCCTACAGTGTTTTTTTAATCTACGTTTGCAGCTGAGATTTATTACCAGTCAAGTTATGCTTATACTAATTAGATTCTGCCCAATAATGCCGAGGCCATGGTCTCCCTGGAAGATCAGACTCTATTCATTCATGTTTTCCACTATCTGCCAAACTTTGAAGAATCACTCTGGAGACACAGTGTGGTTTAGTGCCTTGTGGACTGTCTTTGACACTTGGGAGACCCAGATTCCTGGCCTGACTGTGGAAGTGCTTTTGGGTCAGTCACTCTCACTTCTCTGGATGCCTGACCTGACAGGACAGTGCAGAGAAGGAGAGACATTTCTACTGGCTTGAGCTTGCCACAGGAAAACCAGGATATACATTGAATGAGCAAATGATAATTTTAAGACAAAAAATAACTGCACAAAAGTTTGCTTAATTATCTTTTTTTTGTATCTTTTGAGCAACTGAAGATGTTTAATAATAATGTTCCTTAATAAAAAGGAATGAAGATAACATTAGGCTTTCAGCAGCTTCCTGTGAAGTTTCCAGTGCAATAGAGCTCCTAAGAAGTGGATCAACATATTTCTCTAAATATCATCCTGATACTCCTGGAAGAAGACAAATGAGATGAAGTCTGTGAAGATTCTCAGTCATCCAGATGAAGTTATCTGGACGTTGAGTCATGGCAACTGGATTTTTCTTGAAGGATCGAAATGTTTGACAACTCATCCAAGCAGCCTCATCAGTCTGAAGAAAGCTAGCGGCAAGACCTCCAATTTATAGTTCACCTTTGTTTCACATCACCCTGGTCTGAATAGGCCTGTTACACGGACAATGGTCTGAATAGGCTCCTTAGATGTACAATGGCCTGGGGTGAGTGAAAGTCCCACCTATACAACCCTTCCCAACTCCGATTAAGTATAGGTCATTAGTTGTGGCCATGCTGGTGGAGGTGTGAAGTACTTCTGTTTTGTTTGGGGACTGATGTAAGAGCAGCTTGTTAAGTAGCAGACAGACTGTACCCCAGCAAAGGTGTGGGACTCAGGCACTATCTGTCTGCTACTTATGAAGTTGCCCTTTCATCAATCCCCAAATAAATCAGAAGCACTTCACACCTCCACCAATAAGGCCACAGATAACAGCCCATACTGAATGGGTGTTGGGAAGGGTTGTGTAAGTGGGGCTTTCATGCACCCCAGGCCATTTGTACATCCAACAAGCCTATCAGGTTGTTGTCCACCTAATGAGCCTACTCAGACCAGGGTGGTGTGAAATCAAGATGAACTATAAATTGGAGGCCTCTCTACTAACTTTCCTCAGATTGAAAAAGCTTCTTGGATGAGTAGTGTAACCTTTCAACCTCTCAAGAAAAGAAGTCCAGTTGCCATGACTCAACTTCCAGACAATGAGATAAAGGGCTGATTGCAGGGAAATGCTTCAAAAGAAATGAAAAGATGCTGATTAAGTCCTGCTGAATCACTTGCTCTGAATGGATACAACTGAAAAATCTTTCCAGATGAGGTCCCAGCCAAATTCTGCTGTCAGTTTCCATCCCACCTTTGCCATTGTCTGCATCCAGTCACATCGTACCAGGGTGTGAGGTGAAATATTGTGGTGGACACAAGAATGGGCAAGAATCAATGGATTGATTCAAACAAATGCTCGTTCAAGAAGCAGACAACTGACTAGCTTCTTGACCTATGTTAGGAGTCACTGTCTCTTGGCCAGCCTTTTGGAAGCATTGGACTATAACTCTTGCCATCCCCACCTGGTACTATTATAGGCTATCCTGGCTAGGTTACATACGTCTGGAAAATGACATGCCCGCATGGGTTGGGGATGATGGGAGTTGTGCTCCAACACATTTCTAAGGCACCAGTTGTAGTCAATTTGTGGTCCATGCAAGGGAACACCTCAACCCAAACATTTGTGATGAGCTGTCTCTCATGTTTGAATCATAGCCCACCCCTGGAACCAGGTTAGGGAAGCTGGCCTTGACACTAAGGCAATCTTACTTTGGAGTAGGGGGTATGGATGTGAACAGATGCTGGGGGGGGGGGGGAATCTCCGTGTTGCTAAATTCCCCTTGATGCAGTGCTGAAGGAGGCAGACCTGCATCTTGTGTTGATTGCCCGTGCTGGCATCAATTGTGGCAATCTTCTGTTCATTGCAAATTTCCGGTTCTCTTTTCTTTGGGTTGCCACATGTTTCTGCTTTTATTTGTCTGTTCCCCCAGCTACAGATGGAAAATCATTCCCAACTATTTTTGTTTATGCAGCTGGGTTGGGGGGGGGGAGGCACACATTTCCTTTCCTTCAAGGGAAGATTAAAAACTGGTTCTCATGACCCGTGATCCAGAAGCGACTCTGGACATGTGGCAATCTGAATGCAGGTTTACCAACACATGGCCCAACCGATCTGAGCTCCAGAGCCGTTTTTAGTTTAGGACTGTCTCCCCAAACACAAGACAAGGAAACAGAACAGTCATTAGAATATTTTAATGTTATCCCTGCCTCCAAGATGTTTCCAAATTGCAGGGGCCTCTGGGCTGGTTTGTCATAATATGCCTACAGGCTGGCAACAGCTGCATTCTGATCATAGCTTTTAAGAGATTTTTACTGCTGATGTTGCCTATGGTAGAAACACATGACCATTTGTGCACATGTCAAATTGGGCTGCTCAGGTTTTCATAGCCCTGTTACCTGAATTTTGTGTAAGCCAAGAACTAGTCCAGGTATGCCTGCCACCCTAGCCCTAACATATGTGTGGAACTGCCTAGACAAAGGATGATATATTTCCATTTATATATACAGTATATCTCCCCCCTTTATTATTTGAAATGACAAAGATTTTATGTAACCCTTTCAAAAGAAATCGAAAAGTGCAAATGCTAACTTCTCCTGAGTAATCCTCTGGATTCCACGTACATTCCTCTATGCCCATTTGAAGATTCTTCCAAGCACTGATTATGATTACATCAAACTGGTCTATTTAATTTTGCCACCCCATAGCTTTGCGTGAGCAGCTGGAATTAGGAAAAGGGAGACCAGAATCCCACTGTGATTTTTACTCTGGAGTAAATGAAAATCCTATAAACCACAGTAGCAAATCAACAGGCAAAGAATACAGTTTCGGTCATGTGACTGGCTTTCCCCCAGTCAAATACCCCCATGCGCTTTGTTTCATAGGATCCATTCACCACTGTGACCTTGGTGATTTTGTTTACTCCAGAGCAAAATCCTAATGAGATTTCGGCCAGCGTGGAACAGGTTTTTGCTTTCTGTTTTTCTTGTCAGCTTTCATTCACAAACATCACATCTTGATTCATACGTGCATGATCACTGGAGTTATTTCCATTCACAGATGTGAGCGTTCTTTTTCTCATAAGGTAGATAGATTCTCAGACAATATCATGCCTTGTACTCCCTGCACCTGACAGCCTGGCCGATCTTCTAACTGGAACTGTGTCTTCAGCCATCATTGTTGACCAAGCACACACGGACGCTCTCTTCTAGCTGTCACAGTGTATATTTATTAGTACCCCTCCCAGCTCAAGAAGGGCAAGATGCTTTAATTGGACTCCCCTAATATAGAGGCCCACAGGAGCAAGATGGTGACATTTGAATAGCCTTCATTGATGAGGTTACCTATAAACCCTCCGACAGGTATCCAAATATTTTTGTTTTGGAGGAATACTATAAAGGGCTCAGGGAAAACTGGTCAGGACAAAGCTAAAAATAAAAGGGGGGAAATCTGAGCTCTCCGCGGCTGTGGAATGCAAAGGCACCACGAAGCTCTGTTGTGTTGCTTTTGCTTCCGCGATTGGTCCAAGCTGGCTCCAGGGAACAAGAGAAGCCATTCAAGCTGTTTCTGTTTTCCAGTGAAAGTTCTTTTTTCAGTTTGCAGGCAAGGAAGAAAACAAGTTAACATGAGAGGCAGGGGTGGATGCTTCTGTGGCTGAACAGTCACATTTACAAAAGGGCCGAGCAAAAAGCCCTGTAGCCCTTTGGTCTCTTGTTTCTCGGAATGAATTCATCTGCTTTCCTTGAGCTGACGGGGACCTTGGAAACACAGAATCGTACAATAACTGTGTTGGAAGGGGGTCTACAAGGACATGGAGTCCAACCACATCAAATCAACCACCAGCTGCACCCCAGTGAACCTTGGAGGGTGCAGGATTTCTTTTGCGGGGGACAAAGGTTGTCCACTAGGGCCAAAACTTTGGAAGCCCCCCCAGCACCTTGTCAAGGATCTGGCTCCTGTTGATCCTGAAAGATATATTTCAGAGGTTACTTGGCAGTGCAGAACCTATTCTGCTCAACACCAGGTCCTGATTTCTCTAAAATTAGGCATATTCAAGGTCCGCCCATCCCTCTTAACAATCATGGAATGTTAAAGATTCCTATCCTATTCTTTTTTTGGCGGCAGGACCAATCTGGTATGGTTATTCTTTATTTAGACACCATTTGGACCAGGCTACCCTGACTCATGGCAGTTTACTCTGTGCAGATTGAGGCCCCATGTGGATAATCGGTGTGTCTCTGAATCTGCGTCTCTGTCTGCTGAAGGGTGCCCACAAAACTGCTTGAGATCATCTCTTAATACTAAGGGATCTGAGGCTCCATAGTCCACATGACTGGAAGTGAACTAGGCCAAATGTGTTGGGTGGGGCCCTGCTGCAGAATGGTGCTCTTGGGTCCCCAATTAAATGCTCAGCTGATGTTGCTAGCTGTGCTATGTGGCAGCTGTGCATGTCCTATATAGCAGCACATACCCCAGTCAAGCATGTGGAAGTGATCACCTCGAATGGTAATGCTCCAACAATGGAGGCCTTCAAGAGAAATTTAGACAACCATCTGACAGATATCCTTTGATATGTATTCCTGTGTGGAGCATTCACCACCTTGGTGGCCTTATAGGGCCCTTCCAACTTCTCTCTTCTATGGTTCTACAGTACCTTGGATTCTATGATTCTTTGAGTCTATGTTGGATTACAGCTCCCATCATCCCCAGCTGGGATGGCCATTGTAGCCACACAAGTGAGTATGAGAGGCTGCTGGAGAAACAAGATTTCTGCAGTCAGTTAAATGGCCCTAAGTTTGTACTTTCCCCAAATGTTGCTGTTTTCCCCACCAGAATCTCTGCACTTTCTTTAACATACCTGCCTTCTGTTCTCCTCCCATCCCTTCCGTTCTGTGACCAGAGAAGTTTCACTGGTTACTTTGCAGATCTTTTTAAATAGCTCAGCCTTTTCAGCTCCTTATAATTTACTGTAACTGGTAATGTGGTTTATGTGTAAACGGGGTGGTGGCGGAGTGGTTGCAGAAAGCGCTCTTCCACTACAGTGGTGAGTCAACTTCCAAATTAAGATCACCCCATCTGTGTATAAGACATCAGCAGGCGCTTCTTTAAGATAATTAACCAGACATCATAGCTATGATTATAGAACAGAGAGATGTACGTACAAACAAAGAATCTTGAAGTACCTCAATACTCTTCCATAGCTATATTGTTTAGGAAAACCAGCCTTACTCTATTACACATATTTGTTTCTTTAAGACAGTAGAGCCAGATGAAGATTCCGTATGGGCCAGTGGTGGGGAGCAAGGGATACTTGGTGAGGATTCAACCAGCAGCTAGCTATGTAGCCCCCAATCCATGGCTGATCTGAGGCTTTCTGCTCACAGATCAGCCCTAAGAAAGAGGAGATGTATGTATGTATGTATGTATGTATGTATGTATGTATTAGATTTATATACCACTCCACCTAGCTACCCGGCTACTCTGGGTGGTTTTATAACAAGACTTTATAATCAAATGCATTAGATGGACTTGGAAGTAAAAGAAGAATAAGAGAGCCAGTGTGATGAATGCTAGGCTGAGATTCATCAAATCTAGGTTAAAGTTCCCATGAAGTTCCTGGGGTGAATTAAGCCAGTCTATTTAAGAAGTAAAATGGAAGTATACAATGTGGTTGTGTTTACGGCAGCTATTTGTGTATTATTGCTCTTCTTTTTGGTGTTCGACCCTAAATAAATGTATTACTTCACTACTAGCCAGTCTATTATTGCCTGACTTATTTTAGCCTGACCTAATTCACAGGGCTGTTGTTAAGATACAGTGTATGGGAGAAAGAGGGCCAGGCACACTCCCTTGAATTCATTGGAAGGCAGGCAGGATATAAGCATATCAGACATTCCATCAGTTCATTGCTCCCAGCTAGTATATGATACAATGCTACGACTTCCAGTTTTCCCATACCCTGTATGCAGCATCCTGTGAACTGAAGTGGAGCCAGGGCTATGAAGAATATCATATCATTTCCTGTAGTAGTTTCCAAAAAGGAGATATGAAGCTGTGCATTGTGAGTCAATGGCAACAGCAATATTTCATGAGACCCTTATGTCCATTATGCACTGGTTACTACTAGGTCGGTATAGCTAGATGTGTGCTAGGTGTGTATCAGAGTGGAATTATGGAAGGGCATTATATATTGAGCACAACACTGTCTCTAGTATAAATTTGATCCATGGTGACTAAATGTGTTAACATCTTAATAGGGCTATTCCTTTACATCCAGTGCTCCGTGGTCAGTATACAGTATCTCATAGCTGCACCTGCATCTGAACATCCACTTGAATGTTTCTCAGGGACATGGACTGCCTCCACGACTTTTTATACTTCACAGATGATTATTTAAGCCTCATCATTTTGTTTGACTTTTCTCCCCCTTTCCCCCTGGTGTACTTAAAAGGAAAACACCAAATAAACGAAACACCAAAGAAACCTTTCATTTCCAGTACGTTACAGCTACTCTTTGCATCAGTGCCTGAACTCAACAGCCTCACTCTGCTTAATGGTAGTATCAGCCTTGCAGTGGTATGTAGCCACTAATCCTAGTAACTCTCGGCTACAGATCTTTGCCACCCCTCCAGCAAATTTGGCATGCTAGGGAAAGGGAGGACAACCTTAACTCAGTGTAAGCTTTCAGTGTAGATATGCCTATGAAGTGGAAAACACCAGGCCATGTTGTGGGGTCATATCGGCTCCCTTCCTTGGTGTGGTGCACAGAACCGTTCACCGGTTGAAGAATGCTAGGAATACATCCTCCTGGTAAGACAGCTTGGTCTGTATATTAGTGGAAGATTGGCATGTCTTCCTTTGATTTGTTTGCTCACAGTGCTAATCCCCCACAATCCTTTGAGATTTGTACGGACATTTTTGGAATGCCATTGTATTTCAACAGCTGTTAATGAATTCCCTGTGAGCTGCAGCTGGTCTCTCCTCTTCCAGATCCCTGCCATAGCATTGGGAAAACTCAGAGTGACTTTAAGGAAACATGGGTAATTCAGGAAAGAGGACCAAAGGGGTGGGGAGAAGGAGGAGGATGGATAGATGACGATGAAGGATAGCAAGTAATGGAAGAGCAACCGTGTTGCTGTTTTTTCTATATCAAATTTCTGGACCAGGTTTAAGATGATCAATTGCACTGAACCCACAACTCAATAAAATATCCATAGGTTATTGTAATACTAATAGGGAAAAACACATATATTCTAGATTATACTCTAACAGTACAAAAAAGGTAAGATAATGCTGCATGCATCTTGGCAGGCCTTCACAGTTCCACTTTCTGTGGAAAATGGAAAAAGGTGGAAAGAGGCGTGCCAATAACAAAGAACGTCATTGTGAATGCTTACTGTTCTGCTTTGGAATAATAACCCCAGATAGACAGTCATCCATAGGCCATGATTAGGCCCGGGCTTGTTTTCACCTCTGTTTTCCTAATTTGAAAGAAAGCAAATGTCTGTGGAAAATATTTGTGCCCAAGTGAATGCTGAACTGTTCTAAAAGGAATGCTGTCTCCTCAGGACTTTTAGTTGCTTGCCTGAGAGCCTAATTAAATCCTGCATGAAAATTAAACCTGAGGGATGTTAATTTAAAAAAGGAAAGCTGCTTTAGAAGGATGGAGATTAAGGGGAAGGAGTGGGGCTACTCTATGTTACTTAAGTCTGCTAATGCACATGATGATTTCTCCTTGTAGAGCTCCACCTCAGCATGGGTTCAGTATGCATTTCTCATATACATTTAACATGGCAAATAGTTGTATAGTGGAGTCAGAGCTCAGAGCACAGGGACTAACATGTGATCTGCCACCCACTTCAGACTTCCATTTTCCCTTCTGAATTTTACTGGAGCCCTTACAGTACCTGGAAGAGTGTGGGAGACTGGATTTTCCACAGTCTCGTGTTGTGATGGGCAATGTTTCTGGCTGACTTGGCCATGAATGTGTAATTTAGACTCCTTGGCTTTACAAAAGTCTCACTCCGGGTGACTTCAGGAAAAAACACACACAGAGGACTACAGTAGTATGTTTATATGGATCAACACAGCTGCCAGCCTTGTTGGATGCTTCTACAGAGTGCAGCTATGTGGACTCCAGTGCTAACTTCAAAATGTAGTAATATAAAACTGCTGGCAAATATGTACTTGATACCTTGAGAGAGGAAAAGTGACTTGAGGACCATTTGAAATCAGGGAACTAGGAAAGGCCAGGGATAAGTATCATACACACACATTGCTTCTGTGCATGAAAACATGTTCTCAAAAATCTGTTGCAGGATATATTTTTCTGGCATTTCCCCCAAACAAGTATTACAGGATTTTGTTGCATGTATGATCATGTAACATTTACTTATGTCCTCAGCACAAGCATTTAGTGTTGTCCCAGATTTGTTGTGGTTGTTGTTGAGTCATTCAGTTGTGTCCAACTCTTTGTGACCTCAAGGACCAGAGCACGCCAGACCCTCCTGTCTTCCACTGCCTCCCGGAGTTTGGTCAGATCCATGTTGGTTGCATCGATGACACCGTCCAACCATCTCATTCTCTGCCGCCCCCTTTTCCTTTTGCCTTCAATCTTTCCCAACATCAGGGACTTTTCCAAGGACTCCTCTCTCCTCATGAGGTGGCCAAAGTATTGGAGCCTCAAGAAAAATCTTTCGAATTGGAATCAAAACTTTGGAAGCCAAGCTGCAGGCGAGCCACAGCTTTGCTTCCAGTTCCAATAGAATTTTTTCCCCTAGGGGCAACCCCTTTAGAGCTTCATAACTCAGCTCCCTGACCTCCAAACCTTTCCAAATTTCAGGGGGGTACCTAGAATCGCTTGAGGAAGGTACCCCTGCCATGTTGGAGCTGAAACATGGCTGAGATCAGTATTTTTGAGGGATCAAATGATTCTAGGTAACCCCATGAAATTTGGAAAGGTTTGGGGGATCAGGGAGCTGAGTTATGAAGCACCACATTTCCAGTGGTGTCTGATACACATATCCAATTCTGCTATCTCTATCCCAGATCAATAGAAGGGTCATAGACCAGTCTACTTTGAAATACATTCTAGCCAGTTTTTCCTAGCAATCACAGTGACAGAGAGCACTTCAAACATCTGATGTCCTCCATTTGTTCTCACCGGCACACACTATAATTTCATTTAGCTCATTTTCTGAAATTCTGTCACTACTATGGAGCATTGCCCCCTTACCCTGGAACAATTCATGGGGATGCACATGGCTCCCATGCCTGTGTGCTCCACGATAGACTCGCTGCACCATGGCTTTTTGTGCGCTTGATGTTATGCAACGATCATAGCTCAGCTAACTGCATTAAGATGAACTGATGGCATAAACATGAGGAATGTGAAGTGCGGAAACAATTCAGGAAAACAAGGGTAGGAGGATATTCAGTGTTTGCTACAATGGCACTGGAAAGCAGACTGTATTTGTAGATTCCAAGCTGATGGTGTCAACAAAAATGGGTTTTGCCTCTTTCGAAATGCTACTGTTATTTTTTTTTTTCAGAATGGCACATTTTGGACTCGGTTCAACTCTCAGAGGAATTCGGTGGTGGAAATGCATAATGGAAAAAACTCTGTTTGAACTTGCCATTCAAGCAGACACTGCCCATGGACATCAGAGACGTATACTGTAAGAACTGGACTGGATGGAAAGGAAAAACATCCACGTTCGGCACAGATATTATTGGTATTTTTCCAGCCATCCAATGATGTAAGGCTTGTCTTAATTAGTTCAACATGTTTTGGGTGCCTTTCCATGCCATTTGAGAGAAGCAGGGTGCTTGCTTGCTTGTTTGTTGGGCTCTCTTTGTTCCAGATATGGAGCATAAATTATCATTAGGTTGCTTCCCCCGTTGAAACTAACGTTATTACTTTAACATGTAAAAAGTTCCAGCAGGGACATGGATTTTAAATCTTTAAAAATTTCTGAATGATTTTTTTTTCTCAAAAAGAAGAGAAACTGGCTTTTTGGGAACTAAGTCCTGGTCTTTTGTCACCAAGCAAGCACACAAACAAACAAGCAGTTGTGGGTGGGTTTTGCAAACCCAACACTCTATCCAGGAGATCCCTAAGTTAAGCTTTATCTCAAAAGCATGTTTTTAGCTGTGCTCAGATAGTAAGATCGAAGGCGAAAGAGCTTTTGCATCCTTTCCTGCTCTCTTTCTGTTCACTGTCCTTTTATTGATCTACGGTGAGAGGGATATAATTTCAGTCAGCAAATGCTTCCTGCCGCCTGCCAGTAAGGCATATTGTAACTACTGTATTTTTGAAGGCTTTCACGGCTGGGATCTGATAGCTGTTGTGAGTTTTTTGGGCTGTTTGGCCGTGTTCTGGAAAATTTTCTTCACAATGTTTTGCCAGACTCTGTGGCCGGCATCTTTAGAGGTCAAGGAGCTCAGGGAACTAGGAGTTCTCTCTGTGCTTTGGGGTATAGAGTGAGTGATTGCTGCCACCCCTGAATGCAGTGAAACTTCTTAATCCCTCCATCACAATACAATGACTAACACCTATTCACCTGCATAGGAAAAGTTTCCTCTTTCCCACAACTTTAAAACCACAGAATCTCACTCACTCTATACCCCAGAGCACAGAGAGAACTCTTAGTTCCCTGAGCGCCTTGCCCTCTGAAGATGCTGGCCATAGTGAGTCTGGCGAAGCGTCAGGAAGAAAAATTTCCAGAACATGGCCAAACAGCCCGAAAAGCTTACAACTTTCATATTGTAACTCTCAAATGGTTAAGGAACAAATGTCATGTATAAGAGTTAGTAGCTTAAAAACAAAAAGAAAGCAAAGCAAAAACCTCAGCAAAGTGAACTCATGATCATGTAATGCAAAGCAATGACACCACACACCACCAAAACCTGTAAGGCAAAAGATTCTTGTTATTTAAGAGCTGGAAAAAAGAAAAGGCTAACTGAAAAGGCCACACTTAGAGAGAATTGGGAAAAATTACTGATGTAGTAAAGACAGGGTTTTGGAACACATTAAGAGGTAATGACAGAGGAAAACAGAACTGTGGGTCCTAACCATAATGATATGTTAACAGTCCCGAAAGGACATTTGGCTTCAGGGAAATCTGTCAAAATCCAGTAGAAGAGGCCAGATCTCCAACGACCACACCCAGGATCCACGGGATATTTGATACGGTGAGATTGATTTCCTTGAAATCAAGCCTTAAAAGCTGACAAGATGGTGATCTTGCAATTTGATAAGAAGTAGAGTAGGCATGTAGGTGTCACTGTGGATGGATGGATGGATGGATGGAAGGTGGATGAGGCATCACCCATCATCAAAAGAGGATACAGATAAAATTGGCATGTGCTTACCTATAATTGCTATACTTTAAATAGAGATATACTGTAGTAGATATCATCACAGCAAAAGAAGACTGTAACCAGGTGACCTGTATGTCCACATATTCTCTTTGCTGTTGAATGGCTAATAGTTCAAGGCCAACTGCAAGGTCTCCTTATTTAAGCCTCCTTACAACTCCTGATATTTGAACTGCAGGGTGATCATTCGGATTGCATGCTTGCAGCAGATCAGGACCAGCCATCTTTGGCAAGTCCAGGAATCCATTTTTTTTTGTTCCCAGTACACTTGACAGCTGTGAAGATACCCAACAATGCCAAATAAAATAAAATACTGTAAGTTATTAAAAATACAAAGGAAGGGAAGGGCAACTGAAACGTGGGTATTTTGAGGTTCTAAATCTTATGAGTGGACAGCCTAGCTGGTGTCAAGGGTTGTTATTCAGACTGACAAGACTGCATTCCCAAGACAGTGTTGCCAAAGCAGGAAGAGGCTCCACCTAAACAGCCATTTGGGTTAAAAATCTCCTACTATATTAATACAATATTTCATCCTTTTAATATATGCAGACTCACACGCAAAGGCCCTGCACAGAGACCCATTCAGAATTCACGTGTGCGGTGCTGTACCTCAGCTGTCAGTTCTGCCATCGATAAAGTTTGCCATCGATAGAGAAAGAATAGAGTGAATAATGGGCTGTGGAAAGGAAAATGGGTTACATCATGAGTTCACCGGTGTCTACTGGAAGAGCTAGAGTTATAAGTAATCTGCTCATCTTTGTAACCTCTTAGTTACTTGCACTCAGCCAAAACCGGAGACAGGACAGCATCAACCAAAGAAGCATTGACTCTGGCCGAAGTACTTTGTCTGTAGTGGACACAGTAAGTGGACACAACTTGTGGCAGCTTTGTGGATGGCTGCCATGATCTGGGCCACAGCAGCTGCAGGGTCAGGGCTGGGAAGGATGTAATACTTGCAGACTCAGCTCCGGCCTGTGTAGCAGCTGTGGGCCCACTCATGAGCTCCACCTGGCAAGTCTGATGGAAGGCTGATTTAAGTGAGTGGCTTTCCCTCTGAGAACTTGCCTCAGCAACTAAGCTCTTTGAGTGTGCTCTGGTTAACATCCTGCTTTGCCTGATTTCTTGTTTTGCTGTGTCTGTCTGGCTCATCGTTCTTGCTGCATTTTTTTGCCTATCTACCTCCTGACTCTGTGCTCCGGTCTGTGAGTAACTTTTGGACTTGGTACTCTGTGGTGGTGGACTGGGCCCCGTGCCCTTACTTGCAGCTGAAGGCCACCTGGTGTACAATGGCAGAAGAGGGGATGCCTTTAGCAACAGTGGCGGAGGAAGTCACTGTTCTAGCATAAAGTTTACAAACCTTCTCTGGGACCAGTAAGTGAGCTAACAAGCATGGAAGATGAATTGTGACCATCATTATTATTTGCCAGAATATTGACTGGAGACTAGAACATCCTTCTGAGTCCAATAGAATCATAAAATAATGCAACTGTAGGGCAATCAAGACCAATCTCAGCTCAGTGTAGGAATCCAAATAAAAGTATGTTTGATAGATGGTTCTCTAATTTTCTCTTGAATGTCTCTAGTATTGGAATGTCTGTGAAGATTCTCAGTCACCCAGGTGAGTTTATCTGGAAGTTGAGTCATGGCTACTGGACTTCTTTTTCTTGAGAGATAGAAACGTTTTGCTGCTCACCCAAGCAGCTTCGTCAGTCTGATGAAGCTGTTTGGATGAGCTGCGAAATGTTTCTCTCTCTCAAAAAAAAGTCCAGTAGCCATGACTCAACTTCCAGACTAGTATTGGAATGCTCATCACCTCCTGAAATAACTGGTTCCATCATCATACTGCTGTGACAGAACTTCTTTCCTGATAGTTGGCTGAATTCTGGTAGCAAACCAACAGTCTGGGGGATTTTTATTTTTTATTTTTCCTGTTTTTCTAAGATATAAAGCTCAAGCATGATTAAAATCTAGAGAATGGGGAAAGAAATTCCAGAGAAGTTTTTGAACTGAGGAAAAAGTTGGAAGTGCATTGCCTTGATTCATATTGAACTCAGAAATTACTTTAGAATGATGCATCAGAAAGATGAAGAGACTTGACTGATTTTTTTAAAAGGTGGTCAAAATGATAGTTCTCTGGCTCTTTGAGTAGACCTAATGGCATTTAGAAAAGCAGGCAGGGATGAAATTAGCATAATGGTCTTGGTGGGTGCAGGTTTCAAAACCTTGAAAGAACATTCTTATAAGCAAGTGGAAGACCAGAAATGAAACAAGCAACTGGCTGATGGGCAAACTATGGCAGCAACATATATCCTAATAGAAGAGAAAGCATGTTTTCCTTCAGGTGTAAACAAAAGAGAAGGAGTACAGATATCATAGTGGGTTGAGCGGGAAGGTTTTAAAAGCTGCAAAACTGATAAAACATTTCCAGTTGTAGGCAAGAGGAGTATTGTGAACCACAACCAAGATGGCCACTATGGAGTAAGGAGGATACCATCATCCCTGGCCTCTCTGAGCTTCCCTGTAACCCCAGGGATGAGAGAAAACGAAGACCTATAGAAACCTTTTGGACCATTGGTGTAGAAATTAATCTCTTACAGATGGAATTTGTGGTTCTCTTGTGAAGTGAACTACTTGTGGACTGCCCCAATGAGATGCAAGACCCAATAAACGGGTAGGCTAGCCCCCATTCGTGTGATGGAGCGTACTGCCCAGTGACACAGTCTGTTAACTTGTCTGCATTGGTAACTTGAACTGTAATCAGGAGAACATGCTTATTCACCCACCACACCCAAAATGGTAGCCTCAGTCAAAGAAGCTCCAGAGGATGTGTGCCCCTGCTGCTTTTGCACATCAGATGTGTGTGTGTGTGTGTGTGTGTGTGTGTGTGTGTGTGTGTGTGTGTGTGTGTGTGTGTGTGTGTGTGTTTGTGTATGTCTGAGCGAAAGGTGGGGCGAAACATACCTACTTAAGGTGCTCCCTGGAGCTTCCTTCGAGACAGCTGCTCTGGGGTCTGGTGGGCTTCTGGTGGGAGAGGAAGCTTGTTTTCTTTGCCAGTGGTGTAGTGCTCCCTCAGAGAAAATAAAACTCATCTTCTATTGTGCCTCTTCCAACCTTTTTACATTTCTTACTATTTCTCCAGCTCTGTGTCATTTCCAACAACATTAAAAAAAACACACACACACAGAGATGCTTTTTCTTCTTTAAGGCAGACTTAAAATACAGACACTTGTGTTTGGCAAATGGATTCTGATTAACCTTCTCCCCCCCCCGCCTAGTTTTGTGTGTGAACAAGATAATTGCTTTAAATGCTTCTGTGTCCTTCCAAGTGACTGTTTTGAGCCCTGTTATGTCTGCTGTTTCCCAGGATAATTTTGCTGTGTAGCTGCCCTCTTAGTTAAGTTGTTGGTATCAACTCTTGACCTGATAGTGGAACTCGGTCAAAAGCCAAGGCTGAAATATTATCCTATGAAGATGAGTAAGGGAGATGAAGTGAGACTGATGTACCACCAATTGGTAGGCTAGAGAATGATGCCCTGGGGCACGCACTCCTTTATGAGCTTAAAATGCTTCCTAAATGGAAAACAAAAACGCATGCCATTTGTGTTCACTGACACAAAGACTTGCGACTGTGTCAACGAGACCAAAGAAGACCATAAGTGAAGCAGAGACTTTTGGTAAGAATGTGCTAGGAATCTACTACTGACAGACAGAGATTGATATATGGGGAAATTATAATACTCTGCCCATGCAGGTGAGCTGCCACTGTTATTTTCTGTATATGTGGGTGAGCTGTTGTCTTAGAAGAACCAAAGGAACAAGTGGTAATGGGTGGGGATGTGAAAGTATACATCCTTCAGAAGGATCACTGCAAACTCTCTGCCTTTCTTTAAAAATAGGTGAAATTGAGAAAATGATCAACAGGTTTTGCCTGTTGCCATTGTTGCACACCAGTTCCCATTTCCTTGACAGTTTTAAACAATTGGTCCATGGACTCATGTGCACACATGTTAGAGGGTTTCAACATCAAAAAAGGAAGTTATTTACCTGTAACTCCGGTTCTTCGAGTGGTCATTCTGTGATTCCACACAATGGGTTAATGTGCACACGCACAGTAGACCTCGGAATCTTCTAGAAAGCTGTGGAAGTTGAAGGACCTCCTCCCTATAAAGGCAGGCTCCGCTCTCCTCCTACCTCAGTTCCGTACCTTTTACGCCGCTGTCAAAGATACAAGTTAAAATAGACAGACTGACGTGACGGAAGAGGGGAAAGGAGGGCGGGTTTGTGTGGAATCACAGAATGACCACTCAAGGAACCAGAGTTACAGGTAAGTAACTTCCTTTTCTTCTTCGTGGTCTTCTGTGATTGCACACAATGGGTGATTAGCAAGCTGCACTTACCGGAGGTGGGTAGTCACGGTAGAACCGCAGCCAGCACAGATTGACCAAAAGTAGTCTCAGCACGAGCCCTGGTGTCCAGCCGATAGTGGGAAGCAAAGGTCAAGGAGGAAGACCATGTGGCGGCTCTACAAATGTCCGGAATCGGGACACCTTTCATAAAAGCAGTGGAAGTGGAGAGGGCTCTGGTGGAGTGTGCCCGAATTCTGGAATGTAGTGGAGTTTTGGCAAGCTGGTAAGCCAAAGTGATAAGTCGAACATAGTCTTGGAGATGGTCTGGGGAGACACAGGCTGACCACGCTTCGGGCCGTAATAGCAGGTAAAAAGTCGCTTGGTGGCCCTGTAGTGTTGGGTGCGATCAAGATAATATGAGAGGGGCCGTTTGACATCCAAGGAATGCAAAGCACACTCTAGATATGTAGAGGTGTTAGGAAAAAAGGTAGGCAAGTGAATCGGCTGAGACATATAGAAGTGGGAAACAACTTTAGGCAAAAATGAAACATCAGCAAACAGTGTAACTTTGTTAGGATGGAACTGCAAAAAGGGAGCGTCCATGCGCAAGGCGGCAAGCTCTCCTGCCTGCCTAGCCGAAGTGATGGCAACAAGAAAAACGGTTTTGTACGTAAGTAGCTGGTCAGAAGCCTTGGCCAAAGGTTCAAACAGAGGCTTCATTAGTTGGTGTAAGACCAATGAGAGGGACCACTGAGGTGTAGGGTGGATAAGGCGGGGCGTGATATTGCGTAGGCCCTTTAGGAAGTTCTTCACACAAGAGTATTTAAAAAGATGTATGGAAGGAGAGTCCGGTAGCTGTTGTGCCACAATGGCTGCTACATACACTCTCAGGGTGGAAATTGAAAGCCCCATGGCAGCCAGGTGTCGTAGAAAGGTAAGAAGAACATCCACCGAAGTGGGTAGTGGAGTCAAACCCTGAGAAGTAGCAAAGGATAGAAAAACTTTAAACTTATACTGGTAGAGAGTTCTGGTGGACAGTTTCTTAGAAGAACGAATTATATCCTCGATAGAGGGGAAATCCTCCACACCGTGAGGTGTAGTATTTCCGGCTGTGGGTGTAGGATTTTGAAGTTGTTCTGAGAAAGCAGATCGTGTCGAGGAGGCAGGCGGAAGTATTCGGACGCCATCGCTCGCAGACTTGGGAACCAAGTCTGACGTGGCCACCACGGAGCTATTAAGATGGCATTTGCCCCTTCCTGTCTGAGTCTGATGATCGTCCTCTGGAGGAGGGGGATTGGTGGGAACACAGAGGAGGTTCTGATTCCAGGGGATCATGAATGCGTCGCTGAGGGACCGTGGATCCTGTCCTGCTCTGGAGCAAAAGGCAGGGCATTTGGTGTTTTGCCGGGATGCGAATAGGTCTATCTGCGGTGCTCCCCATCGGTCTATGAGTTGTTGGAAGATATTGGGGTGGAGGGACCATTCGTGAGTGTTGAACGTCCGTTGGCTGAGTGAATCTGCGATCTCGTTGTCTCGGGTGGACACATGAATGGCCACTGGGGTGATCTGGTGCCGGATGCACCATATCCACAGATGCAAGGTGAGGTTTAACAGTTGGGGGGAATGTGTGCCGCCCTGCTTGTTTATGTAGAACATCACCGTGGTGTTGTCGGTGACGAGTTGTATGGTTTTGCCCTGTATGATCGGTAGGAAAGCCTTGAGGGCATAGATGACTGCTAGAAGTTCTAGCTGGTTGATGTGCAGGGACATCTGAGTGGGTGACCAAAGGCCGTGAACTCTCAAGCTGTCGCAATGAGCGCCCCAACCTATGGGACTGGCGTCGGTGGTGACCTGCGCTTCGAGGCAAGGAGGTGTGAAAGTGATGCCTTTGGAGAGGTTGGTCTGATTCGCCCACCAGGACAACTTTTGAAGGATATGAGATGGTATGCGGAGCAAGGTTCTCGGATCGTCCAAGACAGGGTTGAAGACAGAAAGGAACCAAGATTGGAGAGGCCTCATGTGGAGGTGGGCGTGTGGCACAGTGGATGTGGTTGAAGTCATAAGGCCAAGTAGTTTTTGAACAAATTTTGCGGTGACTGTGGGATGTTTTTGAGCTTGAATAATAGCAGCAACAAGTTTTTGTATTCTGTCCATAGAGAGGAAAGCTCGTCCTGCGACAGAGTCCAGAAGAGCTCCAATGTATGGCATCTCTAGAGAGGGGGTAAGAGAGGATTTTTTGTAATTCACTTGTAGTCCCAAACTTGCCAGGAGGGAGAGAGTAAAGCGGGTATCCAGGAGCGATTGGCGGTATGAGGATGAAACCAGGAGCCAATCGTCCAGGTAGGGAAAGACTGTGATGCCTTTCAGTCTCAAAAATGCCACAACAGGAGCCATGGCTTTGGTAAAAACCCATGGTGTAGAGGCCAGGCCGAATGGTAGAGATTTGAACTGGTAAATGGTATTGTCCAAAATAAAACGGAGGTAAGGACGATGGGCAGGGGCTATGGTGATATGGAAATAAGCATCCTTTAAATCGATGACAACAAACCAGTCACCCTGTCGCAGGAGGGGAATAAGAGAGTCCAAAGAAGCCATGCAGAAGCGGTTTTTTTACAAGAAAAATATTCATCCCTCTGAGATCTAGTATAGAGCGGATGCCCCCATCCCTCTTTGGAACAGCAAAATAACGGGAATAAAACCCGTGCCTGAGATGGGTCATGCTGACGGGTTCTATGGCATCTTTTTCCAGCAGTGCGCGGACCTCTTCTCGAAGGGCCGAGGATGGAGAAGTGGCGCAAACGTGGCCCATAGGAGGTAAGTACTGGAAATCTATGAAGTAGCCAAAGGCGATGGTGTGAAGTACCCATTGGTCGGTAGTGATAGCCATCCAGGTGGAGAGATGGGGGCTCAAAATGGGTCGGGTGCAAGTGAGACAGAAAATGGCAAGCTTGGGTGGGAGTGAAGTCAAAAACTCTGTTTGTTTCTCCTATCAGGTCGACGCTGAGAGGGACGGTTGCGGGATCGTGCTGCAGTATTGCGGTTAGAAGAACCGGCGTTGGATTGGAAGCCCTGTCTTTCAGGTAGGTATCTCTGGTAGAAGGAAGGTCGTCGCCAAGGTCAACGATAGGACCAGTAGCTGTTCTGATAAGAGTAAGATCGTGAAGTTTTGGACAGCTTGTTCAGTTTATCAAGAATGTCATCAGTCTGGGGGTCAAACAGCCCCTTGCCATCAAAAGGCAGGTCCTCTATGCGAGCTCTGGAATCATCTGGGACAGTTGTAGAACGCAACCAGGCATGCCTGCGGAGAACTATTACTGTAGCTAATTGTTTGGCTGCCACATCTATGGTATGTCTGGCTGCCAGCCGCTGATGTTTAGCTAAAGCCATCACGTCCTGGTAAGAGCCAAGAGCTCTGGTGCGATGACCCTCAGGTAACAAGTTGAGGATGGGTTGCATCTTGTTCCAGACATTGCACAGATAAGCACCCATAGCAGCCGAATAATGAGCAACTCTAATAATGAAAGAAGACAGTGACTATAAGCGGCAGCCCAGCATGTCAAGCTTCCGTCCTTCCTTGTTAGAAGGAGCAGTGGAGGATCTAAAGCGAGACCTGTTTTGGGTAGAGTTAACTGTAAAAGGATTTGGAAGCGGGTGCTTCTGTAGGAAAGCAGTGTGTTCGCCATGGGTTTTGTATAGGTTCTCCACTCTGCGTGGCATTTGCTAGGAAGACAATGGTTTCTCCCAGGATTCCTTAATTAGACGTAACATAGGCTTAATGAATGCCAATCTACAAGGTGGAGCCTGATCAAGAGAGATGTCATCGAACACTTGATTATCATCGTCAAGGGGTGGTTGTACAACCGCCAAATTCAGAGCTTTAGCTATTTTTGTAATCATCTGTGAGTAGGATTTATAGTCCTCAGATGGAGATGGTGCATGGTCATTGCCAACATTTGAATTAGGGGTCGGGGAGTGAACTTGAGAGTCCCCGGAGTGTGTAGAGTCAGTATCGAAAGAGTCTGAGTCCGAAGTCCCTCTTGAAGGTGAATAGGATGGGTCCGCGTCTTGTGAAGCCGAGAGTGAATGGTGATCTGAAGGTGTAACATGACGATGGTGTTCTGTGGTTGCTGGGGCTGTCGCAGTCGATTGCTGAGCAGAGCGAACTGATCGGGCAGGTGGCGCTGTGTCTGCCACATTAACCGAAGCAGGCCTTGAATGGGATGGAGCAATGGCTGTGTCAACAACAGGCGAAGAGGGATGTCGGTCTGTGGAGTGATCAGCCGTGTTTGAAAGTCTAGATCGACGGTGAGGTGGAGAAGCACGATGAGCAAAGGTGTGCGAGGAGTTGGTAGAGCGGGAGCGACGTCGACGCCTGTGAGGGCGGGGTGGTGCAAAGCTCATATAGTCTGGACGTAGATAGAGCCACGGTGGATGGTCATAACGGTGTAGGCAACCATAGGGGGCGCCATCGGAGTAAGAGTCGCCGGAGTCCTCGTAGTGGTGACGTCGCTTCCCGCGGTGGTGTAAATCACGGTCAGCAGAGGACGAGGTAGAGCGATAGTGCTGCCGACGTAGGCGGGTGGCTGGCTGGTGAGCGGTATAGTGGCGATCACGTGAAAGCGCGCAAGATCGATCTATCAAGGCAGAGGTGTGGCGCGGCCGGCAGCTGTCCATAGTTGAAAAACGGGAGCGTGAATGGTGCCGTGAAGAGGAGGCGGATCGGTGGCGGCGGCGATGACGGCCAGTATTAGAGTGTCTTGCCGTAGGTGAGCGACCCCGTCTCCTGCTGTCATGGCCAGATGAGCGCGAGGTGGAGAAAGCGCTACAGGAGCAATGACGTCGCCTCTGAAGCGTGGGCGGGGTGGCACGCCGCGACTGCAAGGCAAGGATGGACGACGTCAAGGAGGCGCTGTTGCGGGCGACATGCATGGAAAGGGCGCCTTGCAGGAGCGGTGGCAGCTCCAATCGTCCCAAACTAGTGAGCCAGGTGGGCTGCCGGGGAGCATGGCGTCTCGCTCAGCTCTGCCTTGGTCAGCCTCAGTGTTTTCCGGAGGCCTTGGGGTGGCTTCAAAATGCGGCGGCAGCGGGCTAGGTCTGGCAGCCAATTTGTGGGGTCTTTTATCTGCCTTAGATGACTTAGTTTTGGCCGAGGAACGTGATTTATTCCTGGGTGCCGCTGACTGCTCTCCAGTGGAAGTGGAGGGCTGGGCAGGAGCCACAGGGGTAGGTTGTAGATCAGAGTTGCCCGAGGCAGTCGCCATTGCCGGCGTTAGAGATTATTCCCAGAGATGGTAATGGAGCCTCTGGAGGTGGGAACGCAGGGTAGCTCTGGTAAATTTGCGGCAATGAGCACAAGAAGTGTGCGCGTGGCTTTCTCCAAGACAAAAAAGGCAAAGAGAATGTCCGTCGGAGATGGCAATTTTGTTTTGGCAAGAGAGGCACCGTTTAAACGGTGCGGCAAAGGCCATAAAAATCGGACAGGAAAAAGAGTCCTTCCCCCGAAGGGGAAGGGGGGGGGAATAACAAACACAGGGAGGGGGAAGGTTCCTTCTAAATATAAAGTATTAAAAATATATAAAAAAAATAAGAGTTAAGATGTTTTTTTTTTAAGAACTCACGGAGAAGAGACCATGAGGTGCTACTGAAGCGGCGGAAAAGAAGGAACTGAGGTAGGAGGAGGTCGGAGCCTGCCTTTATAGGGGCGAGGTCCTTCAACTTCCACAGCTTTCTAGAAGATTCCGAGGTCTACTGTACGTGTGCACATTAACCCATTGTGTGCAATCACAGAAGACCACGAAGAACTAAAGTTTTTTCTCTCCATATCTTAGTATCTGCACTCACTTATGCTGATCTCAGTCACACACGGTCTCCCAGGACTATAACTGCATTACTATGGGGTGACCAGGTGCTGTAGTGGGCTGCCAGGGTACATGCCTCTTCCTGCTCCCAGGACAAGTATATTTTGTGTCGGCCCCTAACAACATACCCACCCACACAAGGCTAGGTGGATCCTTTTGGAACTGCCTTCCTTCCATGATCGCGTTCTCCATATGGCTTGTGGCAAGAGGGGTTGTAATAACCACACACCTGGAAGATACCTGGGTGGGGAAGTCTGCTTCACAGTCTTAGGGTACAATGCCTGTCAACAGGTATGGATGAATGAGGCCCAGGATGGTGCTGGAGTTTTGGGTTCTAGAAGATGTTATACAAGAAAATAATAAGCTCTGCATTCTTGCCACTTCCAAAACAAAGCAAATGGGGGTGGGGAGGCATGGAGCATAAAGAAATACACCAACAGGCACGGTATTAACTTGAAAAATGGAAGCAGCTCCTTCTCTTTATTACCAGGCAAACCCAAAGCATGCACTGAGGCTACATTTGTAGGAGGGGACTTGGGCACCTGCGCTCAATAGTTCTCTTTTCCTACCAAAAGCAGCTTCCTTTTCATCCGTTCCCTCTTTTCTTAACATCTGGTAGAGCAACAGTGGTGAAACGACAAGGGCTGGGACTAAGCAGCAGCGGATTTCTTACCGAAGCCATCTCAGGGGCTGCAAGAAAGCAGAGGGAGAAGAAAGTTAGACAAGTCCACCACCTGCTGGTGGAATCTGGAAGGGAGACTAGCTTGTCATTCCATCTGTGCCTGGATCATGGATTTTTAAATCAAATCGCTTAGGTAGTATCAGATTATGTGATCACATGTCGTCAGCCCTCACTCTCAACATGGGTACCCCACAGGGTTGTGTGCTGAGCCCACTACTGTTCAGTATTTACACCTCTGACTGCACTCGTACTCCTCCTGAAAATAAAATCATCAAGTTTGCTGATGAAATGGAGAGAGAAGTTAAAAAAGGAGAGACCCTGGTATGTGTCCAGAGCACTTCCCTGTCTGTTGTTTAAAGTACTGCCTGACATTTCCTTTCTAGCTAACTGGCACTGCTTGTGAAATGAATGGCCACACGGGTCCAAGAGGATAGAAATAACTCCATGAGAGAATGAATTATTCAGATGCTTTAAAAAATGGGTATGCAACCATGGCTAACAAAGCATAACTGGTTGCTAGTATTTCTCTCCCAGGCAAGACACCCAATGCTATATAACACTAGCCACTCTTTGTTAGAAGAATATCTAGATTTATTCAGACTGTCTTGTAGGTCTGGATAAATACAGTAATACCTCGTAAGACGATTGCCCCTTAAGATGAAAAACTCATAAAATGAATGCAAGATCCAGGGATAGAAAAAACTCGTAAGACGAATTTTTCCTTCCAGTTTCCATTCATCTTAGGAGGTACCATTGATCTTCGCCCAGCCTGTGCTACTTGGAAGGGAAGCGGCGGTGGCGATCTGCCACTGCCAGTACTTGCGTTGCAACCCTCCTGGAATGGGCAAAGATTCATTTTAAAAATGTCCTGCCATGAGTGCTCTGCCCCCCAAGCATTTTGACATTTTAAAATGGATGTTTGTCCAGCCCGGGAGGGTTGCAAGGCAGGCAATGGCGGCAGATCGGCACCACCGCTTGCCTTGCAAGCTGCCCGGGCTGGACGAAGATCCATCAGTCCCTCCGTTGTGTGAATCAGTAAGTCAGCTCAAAAGGTGAAACTAATATATGAGAGAGACTCATTACATGCAATGCAAAGGGGCCCCAAACCAAGTACTGAATACATATGCATGCTTATACTTTTCAGAGGTCCAATATTGTCCTATTTCTAATCCTTGTGTTATTGATGTCAAGTAGTATTCTAATTTTCTGAGATTGTGAATTTGGGGTTTTCATAAGATGTAGGCCAGAATCATCACAATTATACTAAAGTAAGGCTTGACATACAGTAAATCCCCACCTATCGCAGGGGTTAGGGACCCGACCCGACCCACAATAATTGAAAATCCGCAATATGCAGATGCTGAGTCAGGTCGGAACTGGGCAGGCTCTCTGGGGGCTCTTGTACTTACCCCAGGCCAGGCACTGCCCCAAACGGGCCTGCAAGGGGCTTTCCAGTCCCCCAGAGGCCCCCCAAATGCTTTCTAGTGATCGGGAGGTCACTTCTAGTTTACCAAAAGTCACTTCCAGTTTGCGGGGAAGCACTTTTGGGGCCTCCGACGGGCCTGGGAAGGCCTTTTTCCCCTTACCCCAGGAGGCCTTTTTTCATATACTGCGGACCCGTGATATACCGGGACTGCAGTATATGAACCGTGAAAGGGTGGGACACAACTGTATCTTCCTTTGCATGTAATGAATCTATCTCATATATTGGTTTCACATTTTGAGTTGACTTACTGAAATAATTAAACATTTGCATGACTTTTTATTTTTTTTTTTCGTTTCACCTGTATCCTGCCTTCTCTTCCTTGTAGCACACATGGATTGGATGCTACAGGGAAGGAAAGGCAGGATAGAAGCTGCCTCCTCCTTTTCACCTGAGTCTCGGCGCAGAGACCCGAGCAAATAGGATGTGGATGTCCCCTCAATCACCGGCAGAAGGCTCCTCCATGCAGCCGACACAGACATCTGATTCAGACAGCTCTGAGCTGTCAAAATCAGCTGTCTTTTGGCTGCAGGGGGGAACAGCCTTCTGCTGTCCCTTGATTGAGGGGGGTTTAGATGGCCTTCCCATAGGAATAAACTGAAAATCTATTAATTTGTTCCCTCCAGAATGGATTAATTGGTTTTCAATGGATTCCTATGGGAAACCATGCCTTGTAAGATGTTTTCATAGGACGAATTCATTCGTAGAACAAATTAAATTTGTCTTAGGAGGCACAACTGTATCAGGATCTTGGCACCAAGGCTGCTTTGATCACCTAATGTAGCCATGTCCAAACTTTGGCCCTCCTGCTGTTTTGGACCACAACTCCCAGAATTCTAAGCTTAGATTACAAATGAAAAAGGACTGTGGGAGTTGTGGACCAAAACATCTGGAGGGCTTAAGTTTGGACATGTCTGTTGTCCAGTACGATCTCCAGAAAAGGCCCCCTGCTGGGGACTCCTGGTGCCTGAGGGACAGCATCTTCCTTGGAGAGGATGTTCCTCATATCAAGATCCCAATGAGAGCAAATTGGGGGCACACCAAAGACATCTTTGTAATTGTAATTGTAATTTTAATTGTAATTGTAATTTGTTGTTTTTATTACTTAGCCGGCTATCGGGCTTAAACTATTTAATTGTGTTATTTAACTGTGTTATTTAACTCCTGTTTTTGTTATGTTGTAAACCGCCCGGAGTTCCTTTGGGAAGACGGGTGGTATATAAGTCTAATAAATAAATAAATAAATAAATAAATAAATAAATAAATAAATAAATCCGGTGCTTGCCTCATTCCTCTTTGGGCACCAAGCATAAACCTTTGTATTTGCTTATGTCTTTCTGATGTGGTTTTAGCCATGCAGTTTGCTTTTCTGGATCTGTTAGGATCACGCTGCCTTGTCTCAGTTGTGTTGTTCTTTTCCAGCAAGCTAACATGGCCTTTTTGATGCCGCAGGACTGCTGCTCCCATCAGCACAACCAGGGGTAAGGGAGGATGTGTGTCAGAGTTCAAAAATAGGTGCCAGGCCACAGGTTTCCCATTCCTGCCTTAGAGTGAAATTCTACCAAGAATTTTCTGGACTGAGAGGGTGAGCAATGGAAAAAGCACTTAACTAAATCGGGGGGGGGGGCAAAACACATAACAGGCAGATAACTATTGTACTTTAGCTACATGATGAAAAATGGAAAGTACAGATTGTCACTGCAGATCATTCAAGACAATATACATCTGGAAAGAATTTCAGATATAATATTGGTAGGGATGGAGATTTGTGAATTGTTTTGGAATACAAAGCCAGTAATACTTGATCCTAGGAGATCGACCGGATAAATAAGATGCCTTAAATGTAGTTGCCATCACAGAAATGGTCCAACAGATACCACAACAAGAAACATCACAGCACACAAACATCTTCGGCAGCAGTGTTCCTTATGTAGCTTTGGTTATAATGTTACTTTCTCTCTCAAGTATTACAGAAGCTGGTAAAACCAGTTTTTATGAGAGGGACAAGACTTTAAAATGAGCATTAGCTTGCAACAGCTGAACCAGACTCTTAGGAAAGTTCCACAACCCCAAAGCACACTTCTTGGGTCCACATCCTTTGCTAACATTCGTCCTGCCAAGCACTTCATTCCATGGCTTTCATTGGTCCACAGGGGCCACTGACTGTACTGGCTGAGGAGGATGAGTGTTGTAAGAACATGAGAAGAGCCATGTGGATCAAGCCAAGGGCCCATCTAGTCCAGTTTCCTGTCTCTCACTTTGGCCCCACCAGATGTGTCTGAGCGTACGAGAGTAGATATCTGTCTCCTGATACCATTCTCTACTACAGTTATAAATGGACACATCTCAAGAGCACCAGGCTGGGGGAAACCTGCAGTCCTGTTTAAGAATATATTTTGGTAACTGACCTCTCCTGCAGCATAGTGGCTTTCCTCGGTAGTTACTTCGCTCCAATGTAGGAGGTGTTTTTCCCTGTTTTCTTCAGTGTGTCCAGCAAGGTGTCAACACTGTGGTCTGACTCAATGCTCACTGTCTTGCTGGGCAAGTCAATTTCAAACTGAACACCTGAGGAGAGAGACACAATATATCAAAGTTGCACTGAGAAGTAGATACCTAAGCAAATTATTATTATTATTATTATTATTATTATTATTATTATTATTATTATTATTATTATTATTATTATTATTATTATTATTATACCCTGGATTTTGTATTACAAATTACTAGTTGAACACTTCCCAAGTGTTTAGGACTACGTGGTGTATTGGCGAATTATGTGAGCAGATCCCAATAATAATAATAATAATAATAATAATAATAATAATAATAATAATAATAATAATAATAATAATAATAATAGTAGTAGTAGTAGTAGTAGTAGTAGTAGTAGTAGTTGCTGTTCTATGTATACTGCCCAGAGTTCCTGTGGGAAGGTTGGTACGGTATAGAAATGTAAAAATAAATAAATAAACAAACAGTGGTGGCGGCGGCGGCGGTGTGCCACCAGGTTAGCTCTGACATATGGCAACCCTTTCTAAAGTTTTCTATCTGTAGCATCCTCAGAAGCTGCTTACCAGTCCATTCTCTTCAGAGTCTTCTAAGGCTATGCACCTTGCCCAAGGCCACACGTGTTGCTTCCCCCCCCCTCAGGAGGCACAAAAGGGAACCCAACTAATGGTTAACATCAGCTGTTCATTTTGGAATGGGCTAGTTTGGGCTAAAAAGGGTCACTTGAGATCAGGTTCAAAAGTGAGATCAGGTGGAGGTGTGATATGCCATGTAATGCAGACCTCGCATTCAAAGGGCACATTAGAGTTCAATTAGCCCTATTTGCTCCAGCTCCTTTTCTTTGGCTTGGTCGAAGGGCAGTTTCTCTACTGACCCAAAGCAAAACATGTTTTTCATGTTTATATACGTGATGCAGTGCATCAGTGGTGGTCTGACACTCTTAATCAGTACATCAGGCTGACTCTCATTCATTTTTACTGCTCATAAAACAAGGCCCAGCAAATATAGTTCTAATTAGCTGTTGCCATGAGTTGCTATCCTGAGGTTTCATGAAAACTTTAATGAGGTTGAGGCACATACCCGGTCCCTGCCATATCCTACTGCTGACAATGGTTTCCATCCTGAAATGGCAAAACACCCCTGACTTGTGTAGGCCTTTTAGAAAAGGCCCATTGCTGCTAGCCAGTGCTCTGTTCAGTCAGCTGCCTTCTACCCCCCCCCCCTGCATTTTGTCAAGGTTCTCTCTCTTTGAGGACCAACCAATCTACCCGCCCAGAGCCCTCCTGTTTCTTTGCTAGCGCTTCCTCCTCCTTGCCTGTTCCTAGTCTTGACCTGCTGTGACTGGTTCTCTTCCCTCTCTCTCTCTCTCTCTCTCTCTCTCTCTCTCTCTCTCTGTGTGTGTGTGTGTGTTGCGTCATTACAGTCATGACTGACTCTACGTGACCCCATGTCCATGGAGTTTTCTTGGCAGGAATACTGGAGTGGCTTGCCAGTTCCTACTCCAGGCACCTACAGCACCTGGTATCCCCTGGTGGTCTCCCATCCAAGTGCTAACCAGGGCCGATCCTGCTTAGCTTCCGATATCAGGCGAGATCGGATGTGCTTAGGGCATCTAGGCAGGCCCCTTACTGAATCTCTTTGGCCCAGGAACCTGAGCTTCAGCTACAGAAGCTTGTCTCTCTCTTGGGATACTAAACTGGAAGGTTCCCCCTTCCACAGCAGCATGACAACTTTAGTCGTCCAACAAGATATCCCAAGAGTTTCCATGCAAATCTGTGCTTTCTACAGGAAAGATCCACTGGATTCAAAGAAAGAATACTTTGGGCCCTGATCTATTTTCTGCAGTGTGTTTCTACACACAAGGTCACTTCCACTGCTGCACTGCTTTCTTACTGAATACTGTACAAGTCCCTAAAGTAATGGTTCCCAAAACCACCACCACCACCTGGCTGAGGGCCCAGCCAGAGCCCAGACCCTCCAGTAGGTGCAGGTGGAAGGGAGCTGCCCACCTCGAGAGCATCTACCAATCTATCCTCTACCTGCAGCTCCCCCATAGACTGGGGCAATGATATTAGGATGGAAGGAGCAATAGTGATGGAGGCGATGAGTGTGGCTTAAGAGGTTTGTCTATACAAGGAGGACACCAGCTCTGGAGAGGAGGTCTTGTGCATGGACACCCAAGACAAGGAGATCAGCAAAATGGATACGGAGGTGAGTATATGCAACAGTGTGGAGAAGAGAACTGGGAGGTCATCAGGTGGCGAGACCCAGGGACTGGCCACTGGGTCAATCTCTGTGCCACCAGACGAAGTAGGCAGCTTGTATCAGGACAGCATGAGGTGACAAGGGGCTTGGCACAAGGCACAGAAGTACCAAAACTGGAGATGCCAGCATAAGCCTCAGACTAAGTTTTCCTAACTAGAACTTTGGCCCCTGTGTCCCATCATGTCCCCAACCCGCTGCCAACCCCCAAAGTGAGCTTCCCATCAGGGTGCAAGTAGCTGGAGGTAGAGCACAGCACCAACAGGGCTGTGGATGCCACTAGCTGGTGCACAGGGCATGGCAGTCTTTCCTTTCAGGCTGATTAGAAGGCAGAGACTACCTATGCCCAGACCCACATCACTGTAGCCATTCAACATCTTTGCTGAAGCACACCTTGCACCACACCTCTTTGGGGTACTGAATCTCATGTTGGAGAAGGTGCTGTATCCCCCTGTCCCAGAGAGCCTGTGAGACTCACCCATCTAAGGATTGTTCTTAGGAGAAGCACATCCCATTGACACATGTTTACAGACATCCCCACTGGCCACCTGTTCTTACCCAATTTCCATTAATAAAGCATCAAGGTAAAGCAGATACTTGGTGTTGTGATGGAAGGGGCAACTTGGGTTGTCCATGTGGGCCCTCAAAGATGGTTGGTCTAAAATTCCTTGACTCCCAGACCAATGGCCATCCTGGCTGGAACTCTCAGCAGCAGAAGTCCAAGAAGTTCTTAGGACCTCAGTGTGAGAACCACTGGCTGTGTGATTGAGTCCTAGCTCCACTCTTGAATCAACTTGATTGGAAGCTCAGCTGCTTTAGTGTAGCCTTTCCTTGGAAGCTCAGTGGAAATAGTTACAGCCAGATTCCCTTTGGGAGATCCCTTCTGGGCACCTGCATTGCTACTAAAGATCTCCTGTTTCATCGTAATGAGAGGAAAAGATCCCCTTTGCTGAAAGGGGAGGTCACTCCCTTTTGATATGTCCAACTTTTAGTTCTGCACAGTCATTAAATGTAACTGTGATCCCATTGCAAGTTAGTCAGGTGCCTTCTCTCAACCTCAACTGCAGTTGGAAATGGACCACGCTGAAACAATACAATTTCCCCAACCAATCTGCTGTACTGGTTCCAGCATATTCTTCTATTAATTCTATGTCCCCCTCCCCACATAAAGGAGGGACATTTGTTGTCATGGATCTCCTTCAGTCGCTGCTGGACTGAAACCGTCATCTCCCCTTGCCATTTGCAGCTAGATTGGGCTAAATCTAGAGTTGATGGGAGCTGCCGTCTAGCAACTGCTGGGAAGCCACACATTTCCAGCATGGACCTCAAGGAGGGCTTTTCCCATGAAGACGTCACATCATTCTCTGTTGCAGCTAAAATGGGAAGCAGCCTCTTGAAAGCCGTTTCCTCCTACTGCAGGTAGTTGGTGAGTAACTAATTATTGATTCCCGAGAAGAAAAAGTTTAACCAGCATGGCTTGATTCTTGGCAAGGAACAGAGTACAGATCTCCTTTACAATAGGCAAAATTCTTCTTCTAGACTAATAAAATGTCTGTTCAACTTCATTCCTTTTACAACAGTAAAGCCTTGCTCCTAAACTCATGTAGTTCACTGGTAGTTGTGTAATAACTTACGCAGGAAACTAGTCTCCTGCCTGAATTGGTTTTGATGTCAGGCACTGAAGAGTATTCCCAGAAAAGGCTACATCACACACGAAAGGTTTTCAACACAGGAGTTCCCTCTGCTCTATGGACTGTCTGATAGACTTATATCTGAGAATAACAGAGTGTAGTTCATTCCCTTGGCATACCCTCAGGAGCCACCTGTTATCAACTGTGTATAAGGTAAAAGGTAAAGGTCCCTCCCCCGCCCGCACATGCATGCTAGTCGTGCATGACTCTAAGGGGCAGCGCTCATCTCTGTATTCAGCCAAAGAGCCAGTGTTGAGCAAATCCATGGCCACATGGCCAGCATTGCTGCAAGGAAACACTGTTTTACCTTCTCACATTTTATGGTGGTACCTATTTATCTACTTGCATTTACAAGCTTTCGAACTGCTAGGTTGGCGGGAGCTGGGCTTAACAGTGGGAGCTCACTCCTCTGTGTGGCACTCGGGATTCGAACCGCCGCGCTGCCAACTTTGCAGCCAACAGTTTTCAGAAGCCTTAGTCCACTGAGCCACCATGTATACATCATCAACTGTGTATATGTAAACACATATATATGCAATGGCTCACTACCCATAACATACATGCTGTAATATGTATTGGTAATGAGCCATATGTGCAACAACCAGCCACTGCACACATTTACTTTTATACATGTAGAATATGGGCATCATGTGTCCAGGAAGAAAGAATGGTGCCACCCTATACAAATGTGTATCATCGATATCAAGGTACTATATTCACATCATCTCCCTATGAAAAAGAATGGTGTCCATGTCCAGATTGGTATCTGTTCTCTTGTTATCTGGTGCTCCACTAGCAGCATATGCATGAATGTATATCCATTCTGATATATCAATACAAGGGATCTTTGAACATTGACAGCAGCACATCCTGCCAGTTTTGTCCCCAGGCATGTGGGAGCGGCACGCACGTGTGTGCATGCACACACACACACAATTCTTCAGGGGATTTCCATTTAACACAAATGGAACTGAAATTTTAAAAACCCCATAATAAACCCTTTGAGAATTAGCTTGGAATTGAAAAACATGGAATGTTATCATTGTCTGTACTTCAGCAGGGGAATAGCAAAACCCATGAAAATAATGAAGGATTCAATGAATACCATACAAATCCTAGCCCTGAAATCGGCCAGGGACCACTCACCTCCCAACTTGTTGAGAACGCGGGTGACAGCATTAGAGCATCCTTCGCAGGTCATGTCCACGAAGAACTCATGTTTCTAAAATCACCAGGAAACAAGATAAAAGAGACCACTGAAACCAATCTTACAGAGTACCAGAGCGATCATGCAATAAAAACAAGTCCGTAGGACAACTTTCTTCCATCTCTCTCCTTCTGGGTGTGCACACTGCAACCACCTTCAATTTACTGCATGCCAGCTAATGGAGAAGAAAAGTGTATTCCTGACTCCTTGGAGAACGGCTGTGTTACAGGTGAATATCAAAGGTTGGTGGTTCAGGGTTGGACCCCTTTGCCCAAGATGCTTGGAATCTCAGCAAAATTAAACTTCAACTTTTGTTAATTACATGGTCCACACAGTACAAGCTCAAAGGTATTGCTTGCAGTAACTAGGGTCAAGCCAATGTTTAGTTAAAACCCAAGGTGCTGTTTCATCAGCTAAACCCAATGCTGACAGAGAGGAAGGAAGACTAATTTCTCTCCATATATTTTCCAGAGAGCATTACATGTCACTTCATGATTAAACTGAATACAGTGGTGACCCAAGTTATGAATGTCCCTAGTTGTGGAAAACTCAAGCTACGAAGGAAAATCCGTTCAGGGTGCAATGTACTCTGGGAACGGAAGTCTTCCGGGAAAACATTGATATATGAAAATTTCCTATGGGATGCCTCAAGTTAAGAAAATTTTGTGGAAGACTTCAATTCCCAGGGTGCATTGTGCCCCCATTCAATTTTGAATTATAAAAATTTCAAGATATGAAGTATCACAAGGAATGGATTAACATCGTACTTAGATGTTAATCCATTGCACTTAGGATATTGTTGCTTTGTTTCATTTTGGGTGTGCTATCCTCATCTTATTCCCACACAAGAAACACAATGCAGATTTCTCAAAATGTACTGGTGGTCCTCCAGGACTGCCCACATAAGATGCTTCCTTCAGGGACAAAAACACAACTAGATGCAATTGATAGTATTTCATTACAGAGCAAAATAAGATAGCTTTCTAAGTGTTCCCTTGTTCAAAGACAGCCATCAAACCTAAACAGAGAGCAAAGAAACTGCAGCACTAAGGAATTTATAAGGGGGTTCTCCAGAAAGGCAAACCACACAGCCTTGTTTGAGCTTCCACCTTCCACAGCCTACCCCCATCACCCAAGGCAGCCCAGACAACTAACATGCAGGTTAGAGATTATGGGAGTTACAGTTCAGAAAATTTGGAGAATGTTGGGCTAGGGAAAATTAGTGCCATGGTCACTGTGCCAGCCTTCCCCAATATCCAGAGCAGCATCTTCTGCATTTCAACTTCAGTGTCTGTGATGCTTTGCTTAGTTCATGCAATCGTCATCTCCATAATATTATCAATTCCAGGTAGCCGGCTCATGGTTGACTCAGCATTCTATCCCTCCAAGGTCAATAAAATGAGTACCCAGCTCACTTGGAAAGGCTATGTGTAGCCTGCATAAATAAATTGTAAACCACCCAGTGCTATTGGGTGGTATATAAGCAGAACATTTTGCTTTGCTTTACCTACTGTGATATATTTATAATCCTTGTGTTCAAAAATCATATTTGTTTTGTCAATCTTCCTTCATACTGGAAAACAAGTCTTTAATATCATTTGTTTGGTAGAAGGTTTGTTGACTGGGTTTTATAAGAAAGATGTAACAAAAAGTGTTATATTCAATGTTATTTTTTCCTTTTCTGTTGTTTTTAAAAAAGAAAAAAGGTTAAAATATTTTTTTAAAAATTCATTTATAGTAAAAAACTAATGATGCCATTTTGGTTATTATTTTTTTCTAAAAGGGTTTCCAATTAAAATTAGTTTTACAACATTGATCTTTTTATTAGGGTGCATAATAAAAATTGGAGATGACTGAGAAATGTGGAGCTGTCATTTATGTACATTGCCATCCGCCATCTTTGAGCTTGTAACAACTCACTGTGGTTTAATTTTAAATGAGGTGTCATATTAAAGCTCTTGTACCAGGTAAGATGAATCCTGTGGCACGGATGGGTCACTTCCATCACTGCACCTCCAAAATACTATATTGTACATTTACACTGAAAAAGTGAAGGGTGCCCTATCATTTTGCCCTGTGAGCTGCTAGGCAATCTCAGCTTAATAAGGCGTGGCAAACTATGCATCCTTGGAAACCAATGCAGCCCCAAGAGAGCTGTGTGGTTCTGTGGCTTCTCCTATGAGAGGCTAAGAGGAAAACAGGAATAAAAAAAGGCCAGCCATTGAGAATGATGAACCAGTTTTTCCTGGTACTGCTCAAGACACAATTCAAAGGGGTGAAATTGGAGAAATGCCCAGAATCCAGGCCAAATGAACAAACAATCTTTTGCAGAAGGAACAGAAAGCGAAAGCCTCAATGCCATGAGAGAGAGAAAAGAAACCCCATCTTTAAAAATTTGATCAGTTTCACCATTAAGATGCTCTGCCGCTGGGGGACAAGATGTTATTCCTCTGTTCTATATACAGAACCCAATCAGACTGGCACGAGACTCAACGTGGGTAAGAGGAGAACATGCTCTATAGCAGTTGAGTGTTGTTGACTAAAGAGGTTGAAGAAAGCAGAGGGAAGGCTGTGTGGCATACGTGGCTCTACTTTTCCAGGATCCGCCGCCTGGGACAGCAGCCTCACTTTACCTAATGGAGCCCTGCCCAACTATATGGACAGAAAGAAAGAGTGCAATATCTACAGTTGATTCACACTTGCATAGAGTAGTAGGTGTGGGTGCAGCTTTGATCTCCTCGGGTATAACCCTTGGCAATCATTGAGTGGAAGCAACTCTTTTCATACAGGTAACCATGTGTTTTGGGGAGCCTGGACAATATGAACACAACCATGTCCATAGCATCCTATACTGGCTGGCTAACTCCTGAAACAACACAGGTTTGCATGCTGGATGTAACATATTGGCAGGAATCGATCCTAAAGCGAGTCTGTGGGCTTGGAATATAACAGTGGAATTTGCTCTCCAGTCTAGAAAAAGGAGTGACAAGAGCCTTACAGAGGATGTGGGTCACACCTTTTGTGGAGCTAGGGGGGGGGGGGGAACAGTGTACTGCAGTCAGCAACTTGGGCTTAAAGTTCATGGGGCTTAAATCAGATTTATCTTAAGGCACACTCTGACTCAAACACAGGTGAAATTCCTACTGGCTAGAGCTAAACCTGGAAAAGTTCCTTCGGGGGCTATATACTCAACTTAAGAATTCTCCAATCAGCATGAGAACTGGTAGCTCGGATCTAAAAAAGTAACTTGCCCAAGGTCTGAAGCAAAACCCAGTGACAACTCTCATTTCTCAGCACTGAAAAAAAAACACTTTCATCTCCTTTCTCTCCACCTGGTGTACGTTTATAGCCAGAGGTGCTGCTAGAGACTCGGGGAGTTTTCAAGAAAATCACAAACTGGATTGAGACAATGAAGTTCTTTTAATACTCTTTATAGCTGGCCGGATAGATCAGTGGTTTAGGTACCTGGCTGTAGAACCAAAGGTTAGGAGTCTGGTGCTCCCCTAGGCCTCCTGTGAGCACAGCCAGCCTGTGTGGCCTTGGGAAAGCTGGCCAATACCAGGGTGTTTTCCAGGAGGAGGAAATGAGGACCCACTTCTGAGTACAGGTGTACCTCGGTTGACGAACACCTCTGTTTATGTAATTTTTGGTTGACAAAACGAAAGCCATGAAAAATAATGCCTCCGTTTATTATCTCCCCCCACTGCAATACCTCTGTTTATGTAAGGCATTGTGAAAAAAGTTCCCAGGATGCATCGCACCCTTGTGCGTTTCTGGTTTACGAAGTTTCCAGATTACAAAACATCCCGGAGAACAGATTAACTTCATCAATCAAGGCACACCTGTATTTATTCTCCACCAGGAAATCCTGAAAAGGGTCATCATAATAAGACAACACTGACTTGACAGCACATAGTCCTTATCCGTACCATTAACAGTAACATGTCTTTTATGCAGCAGGTACAGATGGCTGATAACTACACGCATGTGATAGAATAAACACATTAGACTTGGAAGTACCATACGGTGCTGTTGTTTTCACTGCAACTGATCAAATTAGGCACCTCTCTGGAAGCTAGATTAAGATAAGCATCATACTGCAAATTACAGCTGTGAAACAATGTATATACTGTATACAGATATATAAAAAACAAAACAAAGGTGCTGTGGCCTTTAAAGAGGAATTTTGTTTCGTGTGAATTTTCAGGGATTACAGTCCCCTTCATTAGACACATGGAAATATTCAGCCACAGTATTATATGCAAATATACGTTGCAGGGGTCAAAGACCAGTGAAGACAGATAGTAATAATTATATGCTGTCAATTCCAATTCATAGTAAGCCCTGCCAAAGTTTTCTAGTTATGGAGTACTCAATGTGGTTTATCATTCTTTCCTTCTTGGGGTGGGGGGTGGGGATCACAATGAGTCTGTGCAGCTTGTCCAAAGTGACATAGGCTGGCTTTTCTACCCAAGAAGCACAGTGGGAAATTCAACTCCTAATCTCTCTGTAGCCCAACTCACTGAGCTATTCAGCCAGCTGAAGATAGATAACACACACCAACATGAAATTGCAAAGCAGTGAAAGTACTGTAATACTAATAGTAGTAATAATACTCATCATCATCAATCTAGAACTATCGACCTGGAAGAGACCCTATGGATCTTCAGCCCCACCCCACCCCCACCCCGCCTCATCAAGAAGCACAGTGAGGAATCAAACTCACAACCTCTGGCTCCACAGCCATAGACCTAAACCAATTCACCAGCAATGGTGAGAAATGAGCATAATCATAATGCACTGAATAGTGTTATTAGAACTAGGATACTTTGAGAGTGTAAATAACATGAATCATGCTGGCATAGTTAGTGTAGTTGCCAGGTAAGCACAGCTTTTGCAAAGATAGCAATCTATCCTTACTTAAACAGCACACCTATTAACTATTTGAGGTATGTCAGCATATTTATCCCCTTCTATCCTCTCAAAGTTCATTACTTGTATTAATCATGCTGTCATCGCTCTGAAATTTCATTTTTGGCACCTATGTCCATTTTCAATGGGTTCCTATGTCCATCATGTACACTTTTATACAGATCTGGCTCAACATCTCATTCCATATGTCCAAGGAAGTGGACTGTCATCCAGGAGAGCTCACCTTAAAATCCATCTCTTAAGCTTTTAAGTGCCACAATACTTTTGTTATAAATGATAAAACAGTGTAGACTGGCTACCTCTTTAAAAAGGAAAAAGCAGAAGTTTTTAAATTTCCCTGGGTTTTAGTCAAGTTAGTTGATAAATGAGTGGTAAAAAACAGGTGGCCAGAATCACCAAGTTGACTGTCCATGTCTCAAACGTGGGCAACTAAAGCTGTCCAAGATAATGGTCCAACTCCTTCGGAGATTTATGAAGAAACTTTAAAGAGCTCTGAAAACCTCTCCCCAGTGATTATTATTGGGTTGGTAATTGATTTTATTGATTAGCATTCATAAAGCTAAAATAAATAAATAAATAAATAAATAAATAAATAAATAAATAAATAAATAAATAAATAAATAAATAAAACCTGATACCGGACAAGGTTTCAGGTTATATGATGGCCAACATTCAATGAAATTGGTTTTTTTTTTTAAAAAAAATTGCCCAGGACAATCAATAATTCCTGAGTAACGTGACCAAGGCTACACCCAGCAGGCAGTAGCAAAGCCCAGCTCTTCTTGCACCTCCAACCCAGGGCAGGGCATCACAGAAAGAGGCGACTAATACTCCCGGAAAAGGCGCTCCCCCCCCCCCCACCGATGAACAGAAATCCTGCAAAGAAAAGGGGGAACGAGCTTCCTTTCCACTTCTAATGGGAAACCACAACAGACATCTCTCTACGTGGAAGAAAACCTTAAAAAGGGACTTCACAAGGCAACTTCCCAGAAGCCTCCATCCTCCCATCGCTCCGGGTCCTCCCCCCCGCTCCCGCCCGGAAAAGGCCTAAAAACGCTACTCCCCCCCCCCTTTGGCCATCACCCACCGGCATGGCTGCTCCCCCGGAGAGCCGTCCTGCCTGGGCGTCCACCGAGCGAGGCGGCTCCTCTTTCTTTCCAACGCTGCAAAATGAAAGGCCAGCGGATGGCAACGAGAAGCCCCGCCCTCCTCGGAGCCTTCGCTGGCGCAATCGGCCTTGGGGGGGTGGAGAGAGAGAGAGAGAGAGAGAGAGAGAGAGAGAGAGAGAGAGAGAGAGAGAGAGAGAGAGAGAGAGAGAGAGAGAGAGAGAGAGAGAGAGAGAGAGAGAGAGAGAGGAGAGGAGAGAGAGAGAGAGAGAGAGAGAGAGAGAGAGAGAGAGAGAGAGAGAGAGAGAGAGAGAGAGAGAGAGAGAGAGAGAAGTGCTGTTACTTCTTCCAGCCACGAGGTGGGGGAGGAAATCTGTCTCTCTCTCTCTCTCTCCACACACACACACACACACACACACACACACACACACACACACACACACACACACACACACACACACGTTTAAGAATAATCAATGCGCGCTATGGTAATCATTAACGGTAAGTGGGAGTTGAGTCATGGCTACTGGACTTCTTGTTTGAGAGATAGTAGCCATGACTCAACTCCCAGTTAAACGAACCTGGATGACTGAGAATCTTCACAAACATTAACGGTAAGGACATCCTGCCGGGAGTGCGGCCGCTTGTGTTTATACAACTGGAACAGGTCGAGCAAAACCACCAAGGGTCTGGGGGCCGCGAGAAACTGGACCAGTTGTGTTCCGTTGTGTCCTTTCGGTTTTGGCTTGGGCCAACCACCCCCTGCGATTTCGTGACCTCCGAAAGACCTCGTCATTAGCGAGTCTGCTTCGGGTCTGTTGGGCAACCTAAAAACCCAGGTTTCCAGCTATAAAGAGCCACACCCATCACTAGGTCTTATTATCAGGATAGGGCTTATATTTAACAAATGCATAGAAATCCGGCTAGGGCTTATTTTGGGGGAGGTCTTTTTTTGCAGGGAAACAGGTAGTGTGAGATCCCAGAGAATCAAAAGGAAGCCCTGCTTCAGAAACCACACTAGACATTGTAATGGTCGTGAACTTGGGTCTCACCTTCTCCTTGAGTAGCACAGGTTTGAGCATCGCAGTTTTGGTTATACTGGGGATTTCTTTTTCAGTAAATAAGTATCCAATAAATTAATATTCAATAAATACTGTGCTGCTGTTTGTCTCTAGGAGGTGGCCTTTGAAATGTGGTTTGCTGTTATAGTATTCCTGTCCTGATTTTCTACAGCCATCCGAATGGTTCCTGGGGAAAACACACTGCCTGGTTTTGCCCTAGTTATAGTACATTTCTTCTTATGGTCCTCACAACATCATCATCAAGAGTAATAAGAGAGCTTCATGGGACAGTGGTTAAACTGCTGTACTGCGGCCAAAGCCATGCTCATGACCCGGGGCTCCATCCCAGGGAGCCAGTTCAAGGTTCACTCAGCCTTCTAGCCTCCCAAGGTCGGTAAAATGAGTACCCAGCTCACAGGGCTGGGGGTGGGGGGAAGCACGTAGCCTGCATAATTACATTGTAAACTGCCTAGCTGGACCCTAGATAGTGCTTTTAGGCCCTATGGGTCAGTATATAAGCAGCACACTTTGCTTTGCTTCAATAAAAGATGTTTATGGAGCACTTTTAATTATTCATAGCATTTCTGATGTGTGATCTTCTTAGAACCCTCCTTTCAGCAGCACTGTACGATATGCTGGGATGGTTATTTCCTATGCTGTACATAGCCTAACAAGAGGGAAAGAAGTGGAATAATGCTACCTCAGACTTCCAAGTCACAGTTTACTTTGCCAAAAGGAGACCAAAGTGGGTCTCCAGGATGAAATATTGAGCAAGTGCTAAGGATTTGTCCAGTTCAGCTCAGTGGAGCCTAGCTCAGGGTGGCATGTAGATCAAGGGTACACCGGAGGAGGACTTCCATCACTCAAAAATATTGCGGGGTGGGGCTACGATGACAAACATGCTCTAATTAAGAATGTGTAACTACGAAACTGGCATTAGTGCCACGTTGCTAATCAGTTGCCCTCCTCTCTCTGTCTCTCCATTATCTCATAATTTGTCTTGGTTGTAGTGTTAATTTCATTGCCTTTGGGTCCTAATCTTTGCATGGAAAAATACACACCATGTTCTCACCTGTTCTCACATGCTGTAAAATAGTATCTATCTATAGTATATGGATAGATGTATATGCATGTGACAGGGCTGTATTAATTAGCTCTGCCTCCAAGGTAAAACACTTTATTTCTTTCACTTTGATTTTAGCTTAAATGGATGATCAAAGAAAGATATTAACATTTATTTTAGTTTTCTCCCTCCTTCTCCCTCCTCCTCAGTAGCAGAGCTGGGATGTGAAATGAATGCTGGGAGGCAAGGTGGACATTGCTAAGGACTGTGGCATCCACAAGAGGCTGCTCTGGGGTTACTTTCAATTAAAAACTAGACAGGAAAGTTAGCCCAGGTACCACAAGGTTTTATTATTTTATGGTCTGGTAGTTGTCACTGCCAATTCTCAAGTGCCCAATGTTGGGTTGCTGGTGCCATCTGCTGAGTTGAGTTACTCATTACACTTTTTCCCTTCCTTGGATAATTTTTAAGGGGGGGGGGGTCCCAGTTCACAAATGGCTTTCCCATCAGGGTTGTGGGTTTAGTTATGTTAAGTTGTACCTAGTTCTACCATTGGGCACAGTGAGGCAACAGATTTCAGGAATGATCATCAAATGCTTGCTTTTAAATGGAACACCACAATTTCTTAAAGGAAACTCGTTTATTTGATTTTCTGTTGCACGTCACAACCAGACTTAAACCCTGTATAACTCAGGGTGAGCATGGGAGTGGGGAAATTCTTCTATTTTAGATATCCAATTATCTTAAGCTGGTCCTGGCCTTCTCACTCAGGAGTAATATCCACTGAATTCATTGGGACCTCTGAGCAAATGGGAAATGCATAGCATTGGACTGTTAAGCTGCAATCTGCAACATTTTGGAATGGAAGACAATGGAGGTTTGGTCCAAATATGTATGCATGTAATGGTGCTGATATAATTGCCAAACAGGATTACATAGAATCATAGACTCATAGAGTTGGAAGGGACCTCAAGGACCATCCAGTCCAATCCCCTGCCAGGCAGGAACCCCCATCATAGTACTCCCGAGAGATGGCCATCCAGCCTCTGCTTAAAAACCTCCAAAGAAGGAGACTCCACCACCCTCCGTGGCAGCATATTCCACTGCCGAACAGCTCTAACTGAGCCCAGCTAGATCAGGCCAAGGGCCCATCTAGTCCACTATCCTGTATCTCACAGCAGCCCCAACAGATGCCTCTGGGAGCCCAAGAGACAAGTAGAGACCTGTCTTCAGATGCCACTCCCCTGCATCTGGCACTTCGGGGTAACCTCTTTTTAAGCCAGGAGTTAATACGTATCCCCATGAAGGCTTGTAACCTGTGATGGACTTTTCCTCCAGAAATCTGTCCAATCCCCCTTTAAAGGCATCGTTTTTCCAGCCTTAAAGAGCCCCAAATGTTTCAGCCTACTATGTCTTTTTTGAGACGTGGTAACCTAGAATGTGTGCAGTACTCTTAAGGGCAGCCTTACCATTGTTTTATACAAGGGCATTATAATATTGGCCTTTTATTTTCAGTCCCCTTTTTGATGATCCCTAGCATGGAATGGGCCTTCACCGTCAACACACACTGGGTTGACACTTTCATTGAGCTGTCCACCAGCACACCAAGATCTCTTTCCCAATCCGTCATAGGCTGCTCATAACCCATTAGCTTATAAGTAAACTTCATTCAGATCCACTTGTGTGTGTGTGTGTGTGTGTGTGTGTGTGTGTGTGTGTGTGTGTGTGTGTGTGTGTGTGTGAAGCACTTCAGACTGAAGACAGCAAACTCTTTCAGATTTCAATTACTGTATATACAAGGGAGTAAGGCTTTGAAAGGGGTTCCTGCAGGGCAAGGTGTTGGACTGGATGGCCCTTGAGGTCTCTTTCAGCTCTATGATTCTATGATTTTCTATAAATCCACAGGAGAAGTCAAAGGCTTGCTCTAAGTATCCATTCCTCAGGATTAAGGCTGCATCTAATGCATGGTTGTTCCTTCATCCTCAAGCACAATAGGCATCACAGACCATAGCATGACTTTCTTCAGTTTTGGCACCACTCGTACATGTAAATGGATCCTATGCATTTTACCTAGTACAGGATTTTAATTGACTTCCATACAACCCAGGAAACCACAGGAGCCGATTTGGTGCTTACTCTTAAGTAAAACTATCAACACCAGTTTGTGTGCCTTCGATCCTTGACACAATTATAGAATTATTTTTATTTATTTATTTAATTATTTTAGAGTATTTTTACCCCATCTTTCTCATTGGAAAAGCACCCAAGGCGGCTTACAGTAATGAGGGATAATATACAGTCCAATACTATTAAGACATGTTGAAGTATTGAGAACAAGGAATTGAGAGACATCTTACAGCATTAATAGACAACATTACCTTAAAGCTAAACTACTAATGTTATAAGTAGTTATAAACACAAAGTCTATGTGAACCCATAGATTCATATAAAATACACATGGTAGTCCAACATTCAGGGAAAGTTTGCCTGAAGAGAAAGGTCGTTGCCTGCTTCCGGAAGGACAACAGAGGTGAGGCAGTCCTGGCCTTTAGTGGGAGGGAGTTCCAAAGTAGGGGCACAGTAGTCAAGAAGGGCCTTTCATGGGTTCCCACGAGACCTACCTGTGAGGGTGGCAGGATGAGAGAAGGGCCTATACTGATGACCTTAACACCCGAGTTCGTTCATACTGTGCGATTCGATCATTGAGGTAGCTAGGACCCAGGTCATATAGTGCTTTGTACGTCAAGGTCAGCACCTTGAATTGTGCCCAATAGCTGATTGGCAACCAGTGGAACTGTTTTAATAGTTTAATGTGATCTCTGTGCCCTGCCCTGTCAGCAGTCTGGCTGCTGCATTTTGAACGTGTTGAAGTTTCCTGAGACTTTCATTGATAGCCCCACATTGAGCGCATTACAGTAGTCCAGCCGGGACATCACTAGGGCATGTGTCACTGTGGCCAGAGCTGCTTTCTCAAGAAAGAGGTATAACTTGCATACTAGCCTTAATTGTGCAAATGCGCTCCTGCCACAGCCATGACTTGGGCATCCAAGTTCAAGGATGAGTCCAAGAGCACCCCCAAGCTGCGTACCTGATTTTTCAATTGGAGGGTGACCCCATCCAGTACAGGTTGTATTCCTACCCCTGGTTCTCTCATGACCAGGAGCACCTCTGTCTTTTCTGGGTTTAGTTTCATTTTGTTCATCCTCATCCAGTTCATTACTGCAGCTAAACACACATGTAAAGTTGTGTGTAGCAGCCTTAGAGTCTGGAGGTGACAAGAGGTAGAGCTGGGTATCTTCGCATACTGATGGCACCTGACCCCCCAAAGACCTGATAATCTCCCCCAGTGGTTTCATATAATGTTAAATAACATAGGAGACAGAACAGAACCCTGGGGAACCCCACAGGTCAGCAGCCGTGGTGTTGAACATGAGTCACCTAATACCACTTTCTGCATTCTATCCTGCAGGAAGGACCGGAGCCACTTTAATGCAGTACCCCTGATTTCCATTTCAGGGAGATGAGTCAGGAGGATGCCATGGTCTAGTGTCAAAAGCAGCTGAGAGGTCTAGCAAAACCAAAAGCGACACAGATCCCCTATCCATTTCCCTGCATAAGTCATCTACTAATGCAACCAGTGCCGTCTCAGTCCCGTAGCCAGGCCCAAATGAAGCCAGATTGAAATGGATCCAGGTAGTTTATCTCATCCAGAAACCTCTGGAGCTGCGAGGCCACAACTCGCTGTAGGACTTTCCCCAAGAATGGAATATTCGATACAGGTTGGTAATTGTTCAGTATCATTGGGTCTAAGGAGGGCTTTTTTAACAGCAGTTTTACTATTGCCTCCTTTAAGCATGCTGGAATCCTGCCCTGTTGTAAGGAGGCATTCACTACTCTTCCTAACCAGTCTGCCATATCTTCTCTGGAAGCTTTTATGATCCATGAGGGGCAAGGATCCAACACACATGTGCTGGCCCTCACCTCCCAAGGGTCTTGACCACATCATCTGGCTGTAGGAGCTGAAAGTCATCCATTAATATAGGACAAGGAGGGCGTGTTTTCATGTAGAGACTGATTTCTACATAAAGAGGCTTGAGATCTGCAGGTGAAACGTTCTCAGCCCTTTATCTCTTTGCCAGGGAAATATTTATATACTCACTTAGGAGGTAACAGGCTCCTTTGCCAAGAAGCAGGACTAAGGAAGAAGTGGAAGTCTAACTTGCAGTTGAAAGTACCAACCTCTTTTCTCCCTCAGGCCTCCTGTGCCTTTAAATAGCTGTGCAGCACAGAGGTAGATAAACTCAAGAAACAGGACTTTCCCCTCAGTGCATTTATGTACCTAGAAAATCAGTGTGTATTGAGTAGCTGCTGCTTTGTGCAAATGGTAAAGGTACATGTGTACCTATGGTTTAAAAGGGGATACCTAGCTCGCATGTATTGATTCTATATGTACTTCCTACTGGTCAGGTATATATGTCTTTACTCTTGTTTTAACAGCAGCATTGGGAAGAGTCTGGTGGTTTTTAAGGAGATATTCTAGCCTCATATGTGGCTTTGTGGTTGGGTTTATCCCATTACTGGCAGGGCAACCTGTGAATGGAGCAGCCATTTCAAGATAGGTATCTGTTCTGAAAAAGCCAGCAAATCATTAGTTACTTAATTGTATTTTCCTGGGAGCAACCAGGAGAGGTGCTTGAGGGATTTTTCTGCCTCCTGTGCTAAACAGCTTCCTTGGTTTGAATGTAAGGAGCATTATTCTAAGAGCATTAGTGGCTGGGTGCCATTTTGTTTAGGGCAGCGAAATGGCTTGTGATGGTGTTGGTTAGTAGCAGCTGAGAAGAAAGAGCAATCCTGAACTGAATTACTTTATATAGGCTGGTCATGTGTTCTGTTGCATAGATAGGGGTCATCTGATAGAAGAGTTGTTCAGTTCAAGTTTGGATTGCACCTCCATAGGAACGTGAGGTTTCCCATTCATAAGTGAATCATGTGGCCAACAGCTTGGAACAATCAGGCACACCAGTAATTATCCTAGGCACAAGTAAGTCATTATCCTCAGCACAAGTATATGCTTTAAATTATAATAATGAATTCTGAATTTATATCTATATATGCTCTTTGGTTTATAGAAATATGTAACTTCTTTCCCATCTATTTTGTTGCTGCACAAGAAGGCACCCTAGATGAAGGCAATGTGGGTTTCTGTTATCTAAAATGGCTGAATATGTTTGCTCTAGAGTTGGCTTGAAAGCAGCAAATGCAATTATTTCAGAGCATTTTATCAAAGATTTCTAGAAGTGACAAGTAGTTCTGTGAACACCATTTAGAATGCCTAGAAGTGTTGCTTTTTAATATCAACTTGCAGCCTTCCCCCCCAAGAGTTTTAAATGTGTTTGCACTGTTAAATGCTTTTTCTTGTTATTTGAAAGGAATGGGGATTTAATACAGGATATTAACTGTGACTAGATCGAGGTGAGAAGTTAGGAAGTTGAAATCCTCCCCCACCGCTTACCATGGCATTAGCTTGAACTCCCAAATAGAAAAAGAGTGTAAGAAAAGTAGAAAAAAGAACTCTTTAAAAAACTCTGAGAGACATTTCCTTCTGTCCTGAAGCCAGATGAAAGTGACTGAGAGTGATTAAAGACCGGAGAACCATCAAACTTGCTTGAAACTATTTGTGAGAAGGCCAGACATAAATACAACATTTTGTTCTAAAGCTGCAGAATTTGAGAAAGGTAAGGTCACATATGCAACCAAACATCCAGCATACTGTAGGAGAGGGTAAGGATGAAGATAAACAGTTTAAAAACTCTTTTTAGATAGATTAATTATATGGCAATCTTCCTTAGATGTAATCTGGAACTGGGAAATAGAAAGAGCTGTAGCATTACCGTGCTTTGCCCCTGGCCCTTTCACAGTCTATTGAAAAGCACTGCTTCTAATTTTTCTCTTTCGCTGCCATCAACTCTTGTAGATTCTCTAGTAAATTAATGCCTTCAGACTGGTTTTAAATTGAATAAAGGTAATGTGTTTAGGTACAAACAAAAGGAAGACTGTAGCTCAAACACACTAAAGTTTGGTTACTGGCAAAGTTAATCACATGCACACCCTGTTCTTAAGTTTACAGACACTCAATGCTTAGTTTTCCTCACAGAAGTACTAAAATCCTATCTCTTGTCTATCTAGTATGTAACTGTCTCTCAGTCAGATCCTATCTATCTTTTCTCAGTAAGAGTAGGTCCCTATCTGACTAATTCAGTGCTGGGCTGAGCCTTAAATCCCTTAACCCCCAGACTCTCCCATTGGTCAACAACTAACCAATCAATATATACACATCATGAGTTATTCATCACCAAAGGGGTAAACACCACAAGGGCCATCTACTCCCTACCCCAGTGGTGTCCAAACTTTGGCCCTCCAGATGTTTTGGGCCACAACTCCCACAGTCCTTTGTCATTGGCAATACAGGCTTGGAATTCTGGGAGCTGTGGTCCAAAACATCTGGAGGGCCAAAGTTTGGACACCCCTGCCCTACCCCATCTTAACACTGAAGAAACCTATGCACTTTCACCATAGTTCATGCCAGCTCCTGATAGGTTGCCATTTTTTTTCAAAATCTGTCACTTAGTATTTGGGAAGTGTTGCAACATAGTATCTGGAGTGGATCTACCAAAACTGGAAGAATTAGGACATACAAACTGAGAATTCTCTTTGTCTACAACTGATCTGTTTGGACATGTTGCACCTACTGGAAATGATAGAACTGTTGGTATGTTGGACCCAATGCTAGTACTGGCATTCTAGGTAAGTGCCCAAGAGTTTCACCCTATGCCTTGATTTCTGCCAGCAGTGCACAAAAATCATGGCACAGCACTTAAGCTGCAGTACTGCAATCAATCCTTTACTTGTGATCTGGTTTTGATCTTGATGGTATCAAGTAGCAGTCTCGGGGTTCATTCAGCCAACCATCCTTCCAAAGTCAGTAAATTGACCATTCAGCTTACAAGTGGGTAGAATGTGTGTCCTGTATAAATATTATAAACTGCCCAGAGAGTGCTTTAAGCGCTAGGGGGAGATATAGAAGCAGTATAGTTAGTTTCTGGTAATGTGTTGAAGTCTTAAATGTTGGCCACATAAGATCTTTCTTTCTTTCTTTCTTTCTTTCTTTCTTTCTTTCTTTCTTTCTTTCTTTCTTTCTTTCTTTCTTTCTTTCTTTCTTTCTTTCTTTCTTTCTTTCTTTCTTTCTTTAAAAGGCAGTTTCTAGCTAGACTGTACTTAAACTGTGATTTAAAGCTATTTCAGATATTTATTCTAAAATTACCATTACCGGTATATCATAATTGTTATCCTTTGGAATTATTATTTTTAACACTGATAATTAAATGTTCAGTAATTTTTATGTAGCCTATAGTATCATATTTAGACTGCATATGTCCCTAATCTGTCCTAGAGACAAAACTGGCAGTAGTCCTGGAGGATTCAGCTTTATACAGGTCCTCTGAACACCCCCATATGCTACTTTGCTCTGCAGAGTCATAGCAACTTCAGACCATTGAAAAGAGTATATCAGAAGCATACTGAAGAGAATGAGAGGCTCCAGGAAGACCAGAAGGCCCAAGGACAGAGCAACCAATGAGAAGAAGAGAGGGAGGGAAGACAAAATGGGGCACAGATTGGGAGCTAACAGACTACACTAATCCTGGGAAAACTGGTACATGCTGAAAGAGTACCAGGAAGGAGATGAGAGAGGCCGTCAGGATGAAAGGGGAGCCAAAGCTGCAGAAGCAGCTGGGTGGCAAAAACAAACAAACAAACACAAACAAACAAACACATCAGGTAGTCCAGGCTGAATGAGTTCCAAGGTGTAGGGAGAAATAAAGAGAAGCAAGTGGAGGGATGGAGACCAAACACAGGGGAGAGGTAGGCATCATGGACTTCTAATCCAGGTGAAGTGGGTACTTTAAGTAGCAATGAAGGAATGGAGAGACAGTGCTGTCTTCAGAAAGGTCACATCTAATCTGGGCCTGCTCCCCTTGGCCTGGATTCATTGCCTGTACGGTGTGGGACGGAAGTCATCCGAAGGGGCAAAGATCCTGTGCTTTCAGTTGCAGATAAGCAGCAGTCATATTGGAATTATGCCTTTTCAGATGTGGTGAAGCAGGGATTGGGAAAGCTTCGTCTCTGTGGGTTTTTGTTGTTCTGTGTTTTGCCTAGAGAGCACCAGCTAATAAATAGCAAATCTGAGAGGAGCCTTTTTAGAATTTTAAGGATCCTGGATTGCTGCTGCTGTTGGAATTCTTGCCAGACCGTGGCGGGCGTTGTTGTAATGGTGAGACTTTGAGGGCTTTGCTGTTGCTTGTTGCTTTCAGATTAATGTGCCACTTTTGCTGGAAAGAAATTCATTTATCTTTTGTATTGTTTTGCATACAGAAAGTACCCTGCTTTTTTGCTGGCCTTGCCAGCTCAGCCCATTCATAAAACCCCGGATGTCTTCTGTTGAAATGGAGGAGCTGTGCTCTCTGTCTTGCTCACAGAAGGGTGGCAGATTCTTGGCATTGCCAGTAACTGAGATGAGCAGGGAGGCTGTGCCATGTCATCCGTAGTGGGACTATACCATTTTTGGATGGGGACCCCCTTCATAGGGGCTGGAAATCCTAATTGTCTGCTGCTTCACACTGCCCTGTGTGAGTAGTTCCCCACAAGGAGACTGATGTGAAGTTTGCTTGTTGAAATGAAATTTCTTCAGCCACTTTTTTTCATGCCAGTTCTATGGGAGGCTTTTAGTCCAGGCTGCTTGATTTATGAATTGGCAGGTTGCAATGCAGTCCTGCTCTATAAATAGCCAGGCAAAAGAGAGAGTGACTAAATATTGAGGACATCAAAATGCCAGCTCCTTAGTTTGAAGTCCCTGGTGGAAGAAGACCAAGTGGCTTACAGCTGGGGTGGGCAGACCGCAGGTTAGTAGTGTTTGCATTTTTTTAAAGGACCCTGAGATTCATCTACCATTGGAAAGTGAAAGGTGCTTAAAGGGGGGGGGGATTAAACCCATGAATTTCATTCATCTGAACTGAATGATGTTTAGTCCTTTTGGACCGAAATCTTGGCTATCCTAACCTCTCTTAATTTCAGCAGTACAATGTGTGTGTACATGTGTGTTACTGTGGCTATTAAACAGAGAGGGGTGATAAACTTTTATTGACCTAGAGCGAATCATTCTGATACTGTACCCACCATCGGATCCTGAGATTTTATTTGCCATCTCTTGCTTAGATGCAGGCAATACCGCTGGCAGTACAGTAAAGCTAAAATTTTCCCTATTTTTACATGAAATTTGAATAGAGAACATGCCTTTCTTTCCAGCTATAATCTGTTTATCATTTTGCTGGCATATTGACAAAATCTGTCAGCATGGTATACATCTATCCATGTCATTGAAACAAACAGAATTCAGCTTCTAATATAACCTTTGCCATTCCCACCCTCACGGGGTAGGTCTGGAGATTCTGAGTAAAGAATCCAACAACATTCTCAATAACTTTCATCCATTTCCTCTTCTCTTTCTTTCTGCTGTAATATCAGTTTTCTCTTTTGCTCAATGCATTTGGGTGTGTCTTGCATTTGGAAGGCATAAGTTTCACCTTCTGATCATTGAACACCTCATCCTTCTTGTGAGCTCAGATAAAATAGTACTTTTTTCTAGTCTGGTTTCTCTCCTCTATCCCCCTCCACTTGTTGCCTGACACTGAAAGCAGAGGGGCATTTGCTTCCCATGAACCAGAGTGCTCAGCCTCCATTGGGACAGAGAGTGAGCCTTAATGTGTCAAAGTACCTTCTGATGTCAATTTCTGGTATCATGAAATGGCTTAATAAGCAAGCCACTTTAGAATATTGGCATAGTGAACACTTCCCATGTTCCTTGGTAGGTACATTATTACTATTTTACTCTGATAGGCCATCACTGATGCACTGCATTACTTAGATCAAATTTTTAAAAATATATTTTATTTGCCTTGTTTGAAGTGTCAATTGAGGCTCTTCCTACAGCTGAAACTGAAAATACAAAGAACATGTTTGTTTGGTTTAATCTAAGTGACACAGTGTATCAATGATGGTCGAGCAGAATAAAGAAAAAAATCATTTCACTTCCCTTGTCCCACTGCCAAGAAGGAGAAATATTTAATTTGCCAATAAAGAAGATTGCTTATTAAGCCACTTCACAATACTGGAAACTGACAGTGAAAGGACCCAGACTAAATAGGGTCACCTGAGGTCTTTGTGCTATTTGGATAGAAGGATTTCACCAAGTGGCATACTGTACCTCCATTTGGCCTCAAGTGACTCTGTTTAGACCACACGGGTTTGCTCCAAAGGGGAGAGTTTAGAGGAGCCCTATTTTGCAACATGCAGACTGAGACTTCATGTTGGGGTAAACACAATATTTTTCTTCTACAACAGAGCAGCTCTTTCTAGTACCTTGTTAATTGCAGAATTTAATTCTGCCCTTTGGTAACACTGCAAAATTTAAATGTTGGCTACTCCCAAGGCAGGCATCAATAACAGACCATTTCAGGATCTTATTCTTAGGATCTAGCTGCCCAAGGTTGGTGGAAAGTGATGTTCACCTGGTCCACGAGAAATATGGCAATTCAGCCATGCATGTGAAAGGTCCAGATAGAGACATCAGTGACAGAAGCAAGATGCTGTAGTGGCAGCTGGCCGGGCGCTACATAAAGCACTGCTTTCAAGCAACTTTCTGTTTAATAGTGGCAATCTGTTGCAGAACTAAGTAGACTCTGCTGTGTTTAAAGGAGCATCATAACAAGACCATGTAATGGGATGGATTAGCATGTAATAGGATGGAGATATTCTGCTGGGCCCCGTCTTTCCCACAGTTCCATGTCTGCTCCTGATCAGAGCTTGTGGAAGGTTATTTTTGAAATGTAATTAATTTTACTCCCCCCCTTTCCCCAGGTAGTTGCTGCCACAGGTTTTAACAGATTGCTCTGCACTTTTTCTTTTCCCTCAAATAGCTACTTGTGGTTGAATGTTTTTAAAGAAGGGAAGCATCTAAATGTTATAAGTGATTGGCCTGACAGCAATGGCACTAGCCAGTACTTGGACCATGTGATATTTCTCTTCTACCTCCATGAGACAGAAGTATGAAAGTGATTTAAAAGTTAGTTATAATACAAAAGGAGTATTTTATTTATTTATTTATTTGACTTTTATACTGCTCACCTAGCCCTAGGGCTACTCTGGGCAGTTAAAATCTCAACATAGCAGTAACAACACATTTAAATAACCAAAATACAAACAACATAATATAACACAATATAACCAAATAAATCAACATCAATAAACTAAAATAAAAGTAGAAATACCCAAGCGATGGATCAAATAACAAAAAGAAATTAGAGATAAGTGGTGAAAAGAAAGATAGTGTCTTGCTAGGTGTTTAAGAACTCAGGGGAGACCATTTTGTAAAGCCATGTTTTCAGTAGTTTTTTTGATGCTTTGAAGCGAAAGTACCAGGCGAATTTCTTGTTGTGAGTGATTCCATAAATGGGAAGCAACCACCGAAAAGGCCCTACTCCTTGTCACGGCTTTCCGTGCCTCCCTCAATGTAAAGTTATATTACCTTAAGTTACAATTATAACACAATGTTATATCAATGTTAGAGCAAGTATTTGTTTCCCATTTGTGCAGAAGCACTTTTCTGGGTGGTTTAACAATAGGTAGAAATTTGTTAGACAAACAAATAGGCAGTAAAATTAAAACACTAACCACATAAAACCAAATGGTGCCAGAGACAATTTCCCTAATAATAGACGACAGTCAAACTGGTTTGATGTGAAAGGCCTCCCTGAAAAGCATTGTTTTAAGTGGCCTCCTGAATGACAGCTGGGAAGGAGCCAAACATAACTCCTCTGGAATCTGGTTCCCAAAGTAGGTGCCACCACGAAGAAATCTCTCCCTCTTGAGGAAGACTTTTGTCCCTTCGGTGGGGTGGCTACGTGGAGGATCTTAGCTTGGGAAGATGTAGTGGGTTGGGCAGATGGTGTGGTCCCAAACTGTGGAGGGCTTTCATACATAAGTGTCAAAACCTTGAAAATGATCTGGGATAGAACAGGTAACCAATTGAAGCAAGCCAGGACTGGTGACATGATCAAATTTACTCACATCAGCCATCAGTCTGGCTGCTGTCTTCTGGACTAAATGAGGTCTCCGGGGCAGTCTCAAGGGAAGCCCCATGTACACAGCATTGCAGTAGTCAATCTGTTTTTTGTAACTACTTACAAGTTCTGTTCATGATTTATCTGCCATCCGTCTTGCTTTACTCCCTATTTAGAATATAATTTCTTATCTGGCTGTGCAGAAAGAGATCTTACAGCATAATCCTATCTACATGGTTATTGAGAAGTAAATTCACTGGTGTTAATTTCACCTATTAGCAAATAGACTTAGAATTTTGGTGTTTCAGGCCAGATAGCTTCACTTTACACTGAACATGTATGCCAAGAATTTACTAAGGACATAACCCTGAAGCTACACAGTTCTGCCGAGTTAGCCCAGGTATAAAATGCATTGGACCCAATGGGGCTGATTTCTGAGCAAACACAGGATTCCGTAGCTGCCTTATCTTGCATCTTTCACAAGTTGAATAATGTATTCATGAGCCTACAGAATCTCTCATGTAGGGAGCAGTTGTTTCCATTAGCAACTTGGCATCTCAGTAAAAGCTGTGGGTGGTGATATGAAAACCACTCTTAACTTCTGGATATATTCTGTTGATGTATTATGGTGCTGTCCTGGATTTACATAAGGTTGCGGAATTTCTTCAAGAATGTTGAACTAGCAGGATAAAGCTATGCCTGTAGAACATGTCTTCAGAATTCTTAGAGGGGTACCCTAACTGTGGTTTGAATGAAATTTCCCATCTGTTTGGCATGAAAGGGATCTTGCAACACAATCCTATATGTCAGGCCTGCCCAACAGGTAGACCGTGGGCTACTGGTAGCCCATGAAGTGTTCATAAGTAGCCCGCCGGCCATCAGTAAAAAAAGTGAGGGGATAAGTTCTCCACCCCTTCCTCCCCCATCCCAAGGACCACCACTGACCCAGCAAAGTTCTGGGTCTGCCAGCCCACTGTCTCAGCCGAGCAGGGCAGTTCAAGGGCCATGGCACATTGAAATCTGTTCCCTCCAGAACAGATTAACTGGTTTTCAATGCATTCCAGTGGGAAACCACTGCTCTACTTACAAAAGTTTTTATTTATGAGCACATGCTCAGAACAGATAAAATTCGTAACCAGAGGTTTTAGTGTAGTAGCCCTCAGGCACTTTGGGACGGAAAAAGTAGACCTTGGCCTGTTCAAAGTTGAACAGCCCTGCTATATGTCTACTGGGAAGTAAATTGATTTTCCTATTCCTGTTTTAAAAGATCTTTCAGGTGAAAAGTTAAAAATGGAAATAGTCAAAAATTGTTGTTCTTTATGTACCTGTGTGCAAGGGCAGGCCTCCGCTGAAGGTTGGGATTGACAAATGATATCCCTGAGTTGTCCATCATGTTGCAGAAGACTCAGAGCCAGGAGCCAAATGATTACAAACAAAGTCTCACCGTCAAGTTGTCTTCCGTGAATCACTTGGCGGGGTGGTTTAGTTTTAGCCCATGCCTCTTTTGAGGCTTGGAGGTCAGTTAACCCCTCGTCTGCGCAGTCCAAACCATAGTCAACGCTTACAAACCCTTAGCCTTCCTTTCCTAAGGTCCTTGGCCAACTGAGGCAGGCATTTGAACTGCTGCTTGCGGTGCCAAGGAGATTGCTGAGTTGGTGTCAAGTCCGCCCACTCCGCCAGACCTTTATTCGTTGTCTTTGAGGCAACTTCCTGTCTGGTTTCAGCTTTGTTGGTCTCCTCTGGATCCTATAGAGAGAACCTTTCCAGATACAGTGGTACCTTGTATAAAGGAATTAATTCATTCCAAATGAAATTATGCTAAGCAAATTTTCCTTTATACAAATTTCCCATGGGAATGCATTGAAAATGGAGTGATCCCATTTTTATGTTGTACAGATTCGCTCCATAGGCGATTATTATGTTATGCAAATTTCCCCTATCTCCAGAATTTTTTATGTTGTATAAATTTTATGTTATACAAACTGTTTGTTTATACAAGGGTCCACTGTAGTTGGAAATGCAGGGAGCTAAAGGAGAGCTAACTTGAGAATCAGTGTAGCCTGAATAGGCAGCTGGTTCTGGCTCTTCCCCGCTCCACTCAGGGTCATCAGCCCAGTCTTCCACCTTGCTGCCCTTGACACCTCCCAGCTCTTCCTCCTCTTCTCTTTCATCATCCTATGGTGGGAGATTCCCTTGGAAGACTTTTTTCCTGCCTTTTTTGCTTTCCTGCCCTTCTGGGTCTCTCCATCCTCCTAGCACCAGTGGAGAGTCTACTCTGGAGTAATGCCCTGGAGAAGGGATCCATCCGATGCCCATCAGGGATCTGTAGTGTAGAGGGATCAATGGATATGGAGGCATACCCTTCCTGAGTGCCCAGGCTCACGACTTTGTAAATATTGTGGATTTAGAGGATCACCTCATATTTTGGTGAGCTAAGAGGATGGAGCATGAGACATCCATTTGAAAATGTCTTCACAATATTCCCTTGCCCCCGCAACCCTCTGCACATTAGGTTATGAAAGGAGGTTGTTGAAAACAGTGAAATATTTATGAGACAGCAAGTTCTTCTCATAATAAAATCAAGAGAATGGCGGTTGTGTACTCATTTGATGGAACTTGGAAGAGTCAGGCGTCACAAGAGTCTCTCTTGTGACCTGGCCTTATTCCTGTTGACTGTAAATTCCAATTAATTTCAGCGGGAGGTCCATGCAGAAATCATTAAGGAATTCAACTTAAGGTGAGTCATTCAATAGTTTTTAAAATAGGTCAAGCAATATACCTAAAAATAATTAGGAAGCAGTTCTGACAGAAGACATCACTTTCTCCCTTCAACCACAACTGGGCCATGATAGGGACATAAAATCCAAGGTGTCATCTGTTTCTGGTTTTTGCTCTTTTGTCTTCCCATTACCCCGCTTTGGCCCCTCTCTTGTAAGACTGTACCTAGTTAAAATACTCAACATTGGAAGTTTGTATACAATTTTGTGCAGGGTTTTTGTTTGTATTTCTTAAAGGCATCATCTTAACATGCATTTCTGGACTTTACTAGTCAACACAGTTGCCTTGCTTTGACATAACGACACCGGTCAATATCATGTTCTGTACTAGTGTCTTCAACTTTAACTTCAGAAAGAATTGAAGTGATCTGCTAAGTTAAGGGTTGTATGTCTCAGTGTTCACAAGTAGCATCTCATCTGATCAGTACAAGCCATCATGTTGAAGAAGACTCAGAGCCAGGAGCCAAATGATTACAAAGTATCCACCGTCCAGTTGTCTTCCATGAATCACTTGGCTTTTAGTGGTTCAATTTGAACAGGTTGCTGACCACTAATTTTGCATGTGCTTATTAGAGCTAACTGTTATGTATAGGGTTCCCCCACTAACACCAGTCTTTCGAGGAGATGCAGTTCAATTCATCTGATAGGAAAGACCCTCTAAGGTGGTTAACAGGTTATTTTAACAGGTTATTTTAACAGGCTTATACTTCTATTTTAACAGGTTATCTATTTGGGAAGAAAACATTCCGCTGTATTCAATAGGGCTTACACCCAGTCTGTAGTGCTTGTTTGCTTATAGCATCCAGGAAGACTTGGGTTTGTAAATAGCAGATGGGATCCAAGCCAAAGTTTGCTGTGGATCTTTCCATTGGTGACAGCCTGAGCAACTTCATCATGGCCATAAGCTGCAAAAATCTGACGCATGGCCCACATCCTATCTTACTGTTTGGTAGGCTTCAATGCCTATATACCCCTGCAAGAACAGACTTTTTGTTTAAAAGGAATTTTGCATGGTTTAAAAGCTGCAATTGCAGAAACTCTGTTTAGACAGCTAAATGTGTGGGAGCCTTGCGCAGTGTTGCACTTAGTCATCCTGATGCAGCACACTCAGTTGTGTTATGCACACCGGGTTGGATCCAGACATTTTAGATATGGAGTAGGTCCACTGATGTTAATGGGTCTACCCTGAGGATTGCACTCAGTGTGGTGTAGAGGACAGAGAGGTGAACACGACATCTGGGTCTGAACCCCTGCTCAGCTGTGTTAACTCACTGGGAGTGCAGAAGTGATAAAACCACTCCTTTAATATCTCACCTTTTAGGGTAGCTATACATCAGTCCTGACTTGATTGTGTAGAACCACCAACACCCTGAGTAACTAAATTTGGATCCAAGCCGCCACCACTGCCCTTTCATGGGTAACTTCATTGAGTCTGCACCTCATTTTGGGTCTTCTTTTCCTCCTCCTTTCCATTTTCCCTAGTATTATTGTCTCCTCCAAAAGTCTTTTTTTCCTCATAATGCGCAACAGCCTCAGTTTGTCATATACAGTGGTTTGCAAAAGTATTCGGCACCCTTGAACTTTTCCACATTTTGTCACATTACAGCCACAAACATGAATCAATTTTATTGGAATTGCACGCAAAAGACCAATACAAAGTAGTGTACACGTGAGGTGGAACAAAAATCATACATGATTCCAAAGGATTTTTTTGCAAATAAACATAACTGCAAAGTGGGGTGTACGTAATTATTCAGCCCCCTTTGGTTTGAGTGCAGTCAGTTGCCCATAGTCATTGCCTGATGAGTGCTAATGACTAGAGTGCACCAACCTGTGTGTAATCTAATCTCAGTACAAAGGCAATGCAGCTGCTCTGTGACAGCCTCATAGGTTGTCTAAGAGAATACTGTATTGGGAGCAACAACACCATGAAGTGCAAAGAAAATAAAACACACCCTTAGACAAGTCAGGGATAAAGTTATTGAGAAATTTCAAGCAGGCTTAGGCTACAAAAAGATTTCCAAAGCCTTGAAATCATCCTTCACGGAGCACTGTTCAAGCAATCATTCAGAAATGAAAGGAGTATGGCACAACTGCAAACCTACCCAGACAAGGCCGTCCACCTAAACTCACAGGATCGAACCAACCACTGAGAGCGCTGATCAGAAATGCAGCCAAGAGGCCCATGGTGACTCTGGACGAGCTGCAGAGATCTGCAGCTCAGGTGGGGGAAAACTCTGTCCATAGGACAACTATTAGTCCACACGTGCAAAGACACAAAACTTGGCTTTCATGGAAGAGTGGCAAATAGAAGCCAAAGCCTTCCCTTCCTTCCTAATCTACAGACAAGCCGATAAGAAGTCCCGTTTGCAGTTTAAATGCCAATCACACCACATGTGGGGGACACAGCAAAAAACATGTGGAAGAAGATGCTCTGGTGACAGATGAGACCAAAATTGAACTTTTTGGCCAAAAAAAAAACAAACCAAACTAATCCAAAACGCTATGTGTGGCGGAAAAACTAACACTGCACATCACTCTGAACACACCATCCCTACTGTCAAACAGCCTACCGAACAAAAAATAGCCAACATTTTGGCAGCATCATGCTCTGGGGGTAGAAAACTCTTCAGCAGGGACCATGCAAAGTCTGGGAAGCTGGTCAGAGCTGATGGGAAGATGGATGTGAGCCAAATACAGGGCAATCTTGGAAGAAAAATCTCTTGGATATACTTGAGACTGGGGCAGAGGTTCCACCTTCCAGCAGGACAATGACCAGTCGAAAGATAAAGCCAGGGCAACAATGGAATGGTTTAAAACAAAAAACTATCCATGTGTTACAATGGACCCAGTCAAAGTCCAGATCTAAATCCAATCGAGAATCTTTGGAAAGATCTGAAAAAAACCACTGTTCACAAATGCTGTCCCCATCTAATCTGACTGAGCTGGAGCTGTTTTGCAAAGAAGAATGGGACCAAGGATTTCAGTCTCTAGATGTGCAAAGCTGGTTAGAGACATACCCTAAAGAGACACATGGCAGCTGTAATTGCTGCAAAAGGTCTCTCTACAAAGTATTGATTCAGGGGGCTGAGCCATAATTACGCACACCAAACCACTTTGCAGTTATTTATTTGTAAAACAATGTTTGGCAGTATCATGTATGATTTTTGTTCACACTTCTTCACGTGTACCAGAACACCACTTTGTATTGAGTCTCGTCGAAACGTGCCAAAACAACCAATAAACATTGATTCAATCCACCCTAACTGTATATATATGTGACAAAATATATATATAAATAGTTATATAGGGTGCCGAATATATTTTGCAAATATACTGTATATACATATATATATATTGTTCTAGAGAATCCATACTTCATTTGATCTAGGACCCTCTGATTACCTCTCTGGTGGTCCATGGCCTCTGCAAAGCTCCACCATATTCCAGTGAAATACATTTCCCCCTTCTTGGCTTTCTCCAAAGTTCATCTCTAATATCCATCTGCACTAATCGGGACCACAAAAGTGTGTATGATTTTTGTCTCTTGTGACAAATCCTTTCATTGAAAGATCTTTTCACGTTATTTCCTAGTGGTCCTTCCAAGTCCCAATTCTCTTCTGATTTCTTGGCTGCAGTTTCAATTGGAACTGCAGATGGAACAAAGTGTACAAAACGGCTAACATTTCCAATTTCTTCATTTTCAGGATCAAAGTCCTGTACAGTAGTTCTGATGGTTGTCTTAAGGGTCAACTCCAGTCCGTTTCTTCTTCTTTCACCTACACCAGGACTTGTTTCCAGTCACTCCAGCTTTCTCCCAGTAACAGTGGTGTCATCTTAGAATTACTGGAGTTCCTTCCACCCATTCTTCCTCCACCCTGCTCCACCTGGTGCTGCCCTCTCAATTTTCCTACCGCGGATCACAGCCTAGTCAAAGCCCTTGGAGGAACATGGAGGCAGAAGACAGTGGGGCCTAATGGTTTGTGCCCATCGGGTCTTGGGAGGTGTGGCCGCTGCGGTGGTTGGTGCCGGAGGAGCTTTACGCACTCCGACAACTGACAGACAAGCACCAGCCTATGTTGCTGGAAAAGTTGGGGACGCCTCACAAGCATCCTCCCCTCTCGACTTCCGCCCCCCCCCCCGCCCGCCCCCCGAACGAGCAGAGCCGCTTGTTTGTTTGGACGGCACTATGCTGGGTTCTTTTGAGTAACGCGTTCCTTTTAATTGAAGCAAAAAGTAACGCGTTCCTTTAAAGAAGCCCGGTCAAAATTTTGTCAATCACGCGATATTGTTCTTCCTCATTGGTTCCTACGGCCCACACTGAGATAAGAGGCACGCCACTTTCTACACGGGGTTTCCCATCCGCGATTGCTGGGGTTTCTACCGTGCGGCGCACCTATCCTTGGCGGACAACGGGGCCACGCCCCCCAGCGGCGTATACGGTCTAATAATGGAGGAAGCGTCGTCTCTATTGGTCTTGGCTCGGGGCGACGACAACTGACCCCGCCTTAAGAAGCTTTCGCTCAGCAATGACTGGCTCGCGGGAGCGTCAGTCCACCTAACCGGCTTTCCGTTCGGCACAGCCAGAGTGGCCGATCTTCTTGTCTTTCTGATATCGGCCCACCTCTTCTTCTCTCTGGGCCTATCGGTCTCTGAGTTGAGGCTCGAGCTCGCGCCTGACTGGCTATGCGGTCGCCATAGGGGTAGGTTGCGCGCGTGGTATATTTAGCCGGCGCTGGAGCACGCTGTTGCGTGAAGTGCTTCCCGTTTCTTTCGGTTCTGCTGTATCCGTTGTCTATCGTCGTCCGGAGTGAACCGTCCTCCGCCGCCTCCCGTCCAGCTCCGCCTCGCTCGCAGGTGGGTGGGGGTGGGGGTGGGGGTGGGGAAGGGAAGCCCCTCCCGTCCCTCGCGGGCCGTCCTGCCTGCCTGCCTGCTCAACGCCTGTGGCGTCTTCCTTCGTCCCCCGTCGCCATAGACACGCGGAGCCCCGGCCGCGTCGCGCCTCCCTTTTCCCTCTCCCGCTGCCCTCTTGGCTCTACGGAGCCCCCTTGTCTCGCAGCCCCTGAGCGATGGGGGGGAAAACTGCCTCATGCCGGGCCGTCCCTTCGTTTGGGAGGGCGGGAAGGCGGAGAACCTGCCGGCCGGTGACATCGCCCGCCCGCCCGCGGCGACGGTGTTGGACGACTTCCTGAGGGAGAGGAAGGCAGGCGAGGAGGATGGCGCGGGTGGCGGCAAAGGGGTTGGGGACTAAAAAACGGGCAGCGGGGAGGGGGAGGGGAGAGCGGCTCCTTGGCCCGAACACGTAAAGCAGAAGCGGCCCCCACCGGGGGGGGGACGGCGTCGGTCGGAAGAGGTGGACGTGCAAGGGACGTGACCCAGGAGGATGGAGGGAGGCGGCGGCGGCGGGGGGGGGGGGGGGGCGGGGCCTGTGCTGGTGGTGTTTGAGCCCGGGAATGGGTCGCTGTGCGCCCCCCCCCCTTTGCGCGGCGGGGCCTGGGTGTCGGCCTGACGGAGGCCCGCCGGGCGAGGTGGCGGCGGCGGTGATAGTGGTGGGGGAGGAAGGATGATGATGATGATGAGAATATTCCCACCCCCGATTTCGGCGATGGCCCCGGATCTGCTCCGAGGGACTGATCTCGGGAGCGCCAAATCGCGCGCTTCTTCTTCTTCCTCCTCCTCCTCCTCCCTCTTCTTATAGGGCGCCGTAAGGAACGGACTTGGCTTCCCGCTCTCCAGAGCCGACGGGTAACGTTGCCGATCACGCCTCTAAAAGCGTCGCGGGGCCCCCTGATATGTGTGTTGGTGGTGGGGGTGTGTGTGTGGTGGTGGTGGGGGTGGAAACGGGACTCGCTCGAAGTCGCCGGCGGGGCCACTGCGCGGTGAAGAGTGGAAATTGGCGTCGGCGGCGTCGTTTCTCCCTCGATCGGAGGGGAAGAAGGCGGGGATGGGGGTGGGTTGGGTTGGGTTGGGGGGGGAGTGGTAGGACGAAAGGGAAGGTGGTGTGAGACGCCACGCCATTATCCGTAACCGAAATAGCTGCGTGCAGAGGACAATAGTGTCCTTCAGCTCTTCTTGGGGGGTGGGGGGTGGGGGGGGGAGAGAGAAAAAGGAAACCCGAGAGACCTGGGTGGGTTATGCGGCTTCATTGTGACCAGCTTAGGTAGACAGAGCTGCAAGACGCTTGGCCCCTTTTCCCTTACGCTGCCCGATTTGGGTTTTAGCGGGCAGTGAATCCGTTGGACGAGAATATGGAGGCCTGAGCTTTGTTCCAGTGGGCTTCTCCGACCAAAAAGGCTTTCGCCTTGGAGGTGATCTTTGGAGATTTCTCAGTAGCCCCCCTAGATCTTGCAAAAAGGAAGCCTCTCTATAGATGTGTATTTCATAAAATGCAAGAGAGGACACTTGTCAAGGTCAGTTTTAGTTTCGGTAAGAATTAGGTTAAGTAAGGCTGAAGTTTGTAAGAATTTTCCTTACAGTGTTTTGTGGCTGGTTTCGCCTTTTTTTTAAATGAATGGCCTTAGAGGCATATGTTAATGTCTGTGTTTTCTTTTAAAGAAATCAGGCAAGGATTATGTCCAGCATACATACTGTGTTAGGTGGCAGCTTTATAATCTACTGCAGAGTATTTGTAGCAACGGGCAGTGATTCCAGACCTTGCTATTTTTGTCTTCTTGTAGACACTGCTAGTTTAAGGAAATGCAAGCAGTCCTGGTATGCTTGAGATACATGTTTGTTTGCCACAAATTTGCCATTTGAATGCCAAAGGAAAAACGGGGGTATGTCACTGAAACAATAGTTTTGCTGTTGTGTTTTGTGTAGGGTTTTTGGTAAGGGTTGGTTTGTGTGTACATTAAAACGGTAATATGTTGTTTTTCAGGAAATGTGTTTTGTGTATGTAACCCAACTGTACTTTTAATGGTTACAGGACATTTCTTTGTTTGGGCAGTTTTGTCTCAGAACATTTAGTGTCTTTTTAAACAATGAATTGGGAGAACCATGGTAGAACTCTGCCTTGGTTGCATATGAAAATGGTTGATTGAAGAATTGCTTGATTTATAAGGAACACCCAAATAAAACATATTAACTATTTTCTGCTATCCTGTGTTTTTCTGGCTTCCTGTTACAAGGAATGTTTGTATTATGAATACTGTACTTGGTTGGGTAGCTCAGTGGTTTAAATATCTGCCTGTGGAGACAGAGGTTGGGAGTTGGATCCCCTGCCCCCCCCTTTGTCTCTCACAACTAGAGCCAGCCTATGTGACCTTGGGCAAGCTGCACAGTCCCAGAGTGTCCCCAGAAGAAGAGACAGCTGATAAACCACTTCGGGGTTCAAAAATCCTTAAAAGGGTCATCATAAGTCAAAATTGACTTGGTGGCAGATGACTATTATTTATTATTATAGTAAAACAGATTTACACATGGAAGTGATCAAATTTGGTTGTGCTATAAGGGACACCTAGATGAAACCTCTCTATTTTTTTAACTTCATGTCACAAGGATGCTTGTATTATTATTGCTCTGTATGTCAGTTAATGGAATAATGTTATTTTTTTAAATGTTTAAACCAGGTGTTTGCTAAGGGCAATAATAGAATATTTTACAGTGGTACCTTGTATAACATAATTAATTCGTTCCAAATTAAATTACGTTATACAAATTTTTCATTGTACAAATTGAAATTCCCCATAGGAATGCATTGAAAACAGATTTAATCTGTTCCAATGCATTTCTGAAAGAAAGCCTCCCCCCCCCCGTCCTCTCTCTCAGGCTTTACTTTTTTCTTTCACTCGGAGGGCTTGCCTTGGGGGCGGCCGCTGCCCTGCAACCTTCCTGCGGCCCGCCGGCGGGCTTGCTTTGGGGGACCCGTCGCTGCCGCTTGTCCGCGGTTAGCCGGCCCCCCTCGCCGCCTGCAGACCGGTTTGGGGGACCGCCGCCGCCGCCGCTATTCAGGTCTGCGGGCCGCCGCCGCTGCTGCTTCTCCACCGGCTCGCCTCTCTCCACCGTTGGCTCGGGAGCCTGCCGCCGCCACTGCATGTGTCTTGCAGCCCACAGCAAATGACTGCCGCAGCCCCCGCGGCAGACCCACCGCGGGAAGCCCCAAACAGCGGGCCGTTCGAACAGCGGGCAACGGCGGTGGCGGCCTCCAGGACAGGCCCACCGCAACGGTGGAGAGCAGCAGGCCGCGAGGAAGTGGCGGCGGCGGCAGGCTCCTGAGCCGATGGGGGAGAGCGGCAGGCCGGCGGAGGCACGGCTGCAGAACAGAACGACTGGCGCCCCCCCAGTCAACGATGGGGAGCAGCGGCGGCGGCAGCGGGTTGGGGTGGTGGAGGGAAGGGAAGGTGTAGGGGAGAAAGCCAGGTCAGGCCAGCCATGCCTGGGGAGGGGGGAGGGGAGGGGAGGGGGAGGGAGAACACAATGCCCAGCCCGCCGGCCTCCGCCTTCACCACCCGCACCCGGCGCACCCCAGCAGGAGGAGAGGCAGGAGAGGAGCCCCCAGGAGGAGGAGGAGGAGACGCAGGGGCCGAGCGGGGGCCCGGGGAGCCCGGCGGCAAGATGGGGTGCCCTCCTCCTCCTCGGCGGGGCGGCTCCGACGGGGGGCTGCCGGGCACCGGCCACGCCGAGGGGGACCCCACGCGCCTCCCGGCCCGGGGCTGCTGCAGCCGCCTCCTCCTCCGGGGGGGGCTACTCGCCCTGCTCGCTGCCGCCCACTTGGCCCCGTTGGGCAGCCCGTTGAGCAGAGGGGTCCCGTCGGCGGCGGAGGGGGTCGTGGCGGAGGGGGTCACGATGGGGGGCGCCTCGGCGCTAAGGCTGAGGCTGTCCCCGCTGAGCTCGGCCAGCGCACGCACCCAGCGCTCCTGCAGCAGCACCTCCACCATTCGCGATCTGAGGCACCCGGTGAGTGGTGGTGGTGGTGGTGGTGGTGGTGACGGCGGCGGCAATTTGGCTTGTGGCTTGGGTGGGAGCCCCCCTCCTTCTCCCCCTTCTCTACCCCCCCTCTTGTTTATAAAATGGGAGGGGTGGAACCATGCGGGGCGGCCGTGGCGGCGGAGGTAGAGACAGAGAAAACAGGGAAGGGGGGAGGGGGCGGATTTTTTTCCTCGTTGTACGGATTTTCCGTTATATAAGCCCTCCGTTATACGAGGTAATGACTGTATTTCTGGTTCTGTAAAAAAGATAATGGTAATGGTATCCTATCATTGCCAAATTAAGTGGGGAAAGGTTTGTCAGATACACTTTCTTTTCTTTGGTAAACTTAATCTTGTAGTGCATTATGGTTTGTAGATCAGACAGATCTTACTTCATCATTTTCCCAATACCATTAAAAAAGAGGTATGACACATGTATAGTAGCTAGCTGTAGAGTCAAGAAGGTTTGATCCCCTGGCTACAAAGTCAGCAGCTGAGAGTTCAGTCACCTTCTGGATGAATGGCTAGCCTTTGCAGCCTTATTCCCAGAGCAGTACCAGAAGGATGGTGAATTACTTGTGAGCATGTTATATCTAGAAAGCTATGGGAAAGGTTGCATAAAGTAGAAATAACTTCTGGTAAATCATCATCATGAACATACATGAAGAGAACAAGAAAACGTTTTTATTGTGCTGGAGATATCGTCTGTGCTGGCCACCCATATTTGAGTTGCTGTTAGGACAAAGCTGTCCTAACTGGAAAAAAAATCATCCATTATTTATAGATAATTAAGGGATCCTGGCTTCGCTTAATATTAGGGAGGCCATCCCTGTGCATCTTGAAAATAAGAATGCATTTCTAGGCAAGGTGGATTTGGTATTAATCAACTTGGTTTAAATAACGATTTAAGCAAAAATACCCACACTATTTTTGATTATATCAATATAAGTCATGATTGAAATTTAAATTAATTTGATTTTTAAAAGCTATTGAATTTTTTATCCACTCTTTTAGATGTTAGGTGTGTAAATGTTGTCCAGCACTACTTTCATTAGGCCCAGTTTCCTGACAGTGAACATTGCATTTGTAAGAGCAGGTATATTTGAAGAGTAGTCTTCTCTTGCTTGTCCTACCCTTGGGCTTTTCTTATTTTTTCAATATGGAAAAAATAATTGCCATTCTCAAGCTGATGTAGTTCCTGTCTCCTCTGCCACACCAGCGGGTTTACTCTATTTTCCTTTCAGTAGACCTGAAGAAGAGACAGTGGATAGAGTACTGAACTGTCAGTTATGAGCCTCAGGTTCAGGTGACCCTTTAGCTGTGGAAAATCATTGGGGATGGGGTAGTAATGGTTAACTGATCTTTGAATATCTCGTACAACTTGAAAACTGTATTAGTGTGTTCATGGTGGAACGCCTCTCCACCAGAGATCTGGCATACAGTGATCCATGAAATATCTCGATAGGAATAAGCAGTGCATAAAAGGTAAAGGTAAAGGTCTCCCCCCCACCACATGCATGCTAGTTGTGTCCAACTCTAGGGGCGGTGCTCATCTCTGTATTCAAGCTGAAGAGCCAGTGTTGTGCAAGTCCATGGCCAGCACAGTTGCAAGGAAACACTTTTTTACCTTCCTGCTTTTTAGGGGTGGTACCTATTTATCTGCAGTACATGAATTTACATGCTTTCGAATTGCTAGGTTGGCGGGACCTGGAGTTATCAGTGGGAGCTCGCTCTGCTGTGTGGCACCTGGGATTCGAACTGCCGAGCTGCCAACTTTGCAGCCAACAGTTTTTGTACCACTAAAGTATTTTGTCATACTGTTTGTAATTCTAGAGTTTTTGAACTTATATGTCTATGTTTGTGAAATAAGCATTCAAGTGGTTTAATGTACTTTCAAGCCATTGAGGTGATAAAACTGTTCTGAAAGCCATATCCCATGGGGGACATTTGATAGAAAAGGTTGCTTCTGGTGTAGAAATGAGGAGATTGGAAGCGACTTGACAGACATCTTCATGTATACTAAAGCCTCTCATGTAGAATATGGAAGAAGGATTTCTTTGGATGCTCCTGAGATCAGGTCCAAAACTAATGGATACAAGTCACAAAAAGATATTTTAATTGAACATTGGGAAGCTCATACATTAATTAATGTTATAGAGTGAAGTGACTTACCTTTAGAGCAATAGTCCCAGTGTTGCATAACCAGGTGTTGCAATCTAGGAACACCTGGGTTAACCAAAGTTGGAAACCACTGCCTTAAAAGATAGTGACTAATTCATTTGTTGGAGGCTTTAAGCAGTGAAATAAAAATACAGTTGACTTGGACATTAGAAATTTTTACACACATTTTGTAAACTAGACATTGCCCTTTATTTCTCTTTTGTTTGGTTCACTGGGGAAGCAGATAGTTTTCATGCATGAATATTATTTTTCTGACAAAATGCATTAAATCATTGGAACAAGTTCAGAGGAGGGCAACAGGGATGATCAGGGGGCTGGAAACCAAGCCCGGAGAAGGAAAAAAAAACTGAGATAATTAGGCATGTTTAGGGGCAGTATGAGGGGCAATATGATAATTTTAGTAATCCTCAAATGTCCATAAGAAAGTATAAATACTCTCCCTACCTCAAGTTGTCTGCAGATTGCTATGAACCCATGTGTAAATGCAAGTCAAATCCCTTTCTAGTAGTTTTTTGGCACCTGCATTTTTGGTTGAAAGTTAGAAAGGAATAAGATTCAGTGGCTTTACAACCTGCTTTTGTAAATAGATTAAACGCAAAGCAAAGTGTTCTGCTTATATACCTCCCCATACCACTTCAAGTAGTCTCTGGGCAGTTAACAGTTTTAATTACAGTATGCAGACTACACATTGAATGTTATTTTCTAATTCAGGTGTATTGTGTTGAACAGCATTGTTGGACAAGCCTCTGTTAATGGTGGCGAACCTTTTAGAGACTGAGTGCCCAAACTGTGATTCAAAACCCACTTATTTTTCACAAAGTGCCAATGTGACAATTTAACCTGAAAACAGTAGTACCCCGGTTACAAATGCTTTGGGTGCTACCCTTCAGGAAAGTGAGGGTCAAAGAGCATGCAGGGGTTCTGTGGCTGTGGGAAATTCAAAAACCCACTCTCCAATAAATGAACAAGATGCATTTCTTTCTTTAGGAGGTGCTGCTGTTGTCACGAGAAAAAGAAAAACGTTTCACATGTTTGCAAGTGGTGGGTATGTTTGGTTCTGTTCTGTCTTCTTTAGTAGGCCTCAAAGCAGTAGGAGAAGATACAGAGCAACAAATTTGCCAAGTCAAATTGTCCATAGTCATTTTTTATGTTTCTAAAGTAACATAATAACTTTCAAGCTTTAAAATGGAGGGGGAGAGCTAATGTAGCTTTTTTTTCATTTTCTCCGAAAATGTCCGTTTTCCCAGAAAAAATCGGGGGAGGGGGGGTGTTTCTGAGCTTCAAAATTTCCAGAAATTTTACTTCTCTATTGAAGAGCAAGGGTGCTATCCTTTAGGAAAGCTAGGATCGAAGAGCAGGCTTTTGAATTTTCCACGGCCACAGCACCCTTGTGGGACTGCCGAAATGGTTCCGTGCAGAGAGCTGAGTGAAGGGGAGGCAGCGGCTTGTGGGCTCGTTTGTAGCCCCAGTTTACTCTCCAGATGTGCCACTTTTGGGATGCCCAGAGTGGCGTGGCTGGAGAGTAAACGGGGACTACGAACGAGCCCACAAGTCGCTGCCTTCCCTTCACCTGGCTCTACACGGAGCACAGTGGCGTGCTCCAAGCAAAGGGGGAAGGCCCATGGCTGTGAGGGGGCAATGTTGCATGCTCACAGAAAGGGCTCCACATGCCACCTTTGGCACCCATGCCACAGGTTTGCCAACACTGGGCTAGGGCGTGTGAGTTACATGGAAATAAGATGAATTGCTTTGGTTGCATGGTATGAGATTGCGGGTGCTGTGTGATGACCCTTGTGGCACAATTTCTTCTACGACACACATGCTAACCTCCACCCCCTCCCATACAGAAGTGAGAAAGCCCCCCCCCCCCAAAAAAAAAAAAACACCTATTGTATTGTTTTTGTTCTGGTTGCAATGGAACTGCAAAGGGGGTTTGCATACATGCATAAAAGAGCCACATGCAGTGGGGATGAAAATAGAGGACATGTTTACTCCTGGAGTAATGCAGTATTCTCTGCTCAGTTGTTTGTTTTTTTGGTTAACATGCTGCCTTTCTCCCCATTTAGGACTCGGGATAGTTCATACCAATTAAAATCATACAATAAGTAAAAAAACATACAAAATGAATTTAAAACACAAGTAAAGATTAAAAACATTTTTGAAAACATTTTAAAAAGCATTGAGAAATATCTACATTTCAAAAATAGTGTGTTCCTTAGACACATACAACTTAAAAGCTTTTGCTGAGTCTTGTTTTTGTTATAGTTGTTATAGTGGTTTGTTGCTGGTTTTGGTGGCATTTCTTAGCAAACTTTTGTATTAAGGAGACGTCCAATCTGGGAGCAAAACTGATTTGTTAAGTGTGATTCAACAGAAAAGTGACCAAATTTTGACTCCCAAAACTACTAAACAAACAATTTAAAAGAAATTGCTGCCTCTGAATCCCCTTGTAATGTGCATACATTAATTCAAGAGCCTGCCAGGAAAATGCATTCATAAAGGAGGTAAAGATGGATCATCTGTACTTAGCAGTTGGAGTGTAAATGTAGTGTCATACTCTCAGAGCAGTCCCTGCCATAAAACCCTTGTTTTTAGCTGTAAAATCGCATCATGATGGAACATAAAAAGAGGGCTACTTTTTCTTAATGTGAACAGTTATGACAGTTGATAGAGGAATAATCTGTGTAATGGTTTTAAGGACTCCTGAGGTCATCCTCCACCCCTCAAAAATACAAACAAACAAACTATTGAGATTATATCTTAAAGTAGATGAGAATAATAATTTTAAGGTGAGGAAAATGTACCCTTAAGCAGGATACCCAGTGCAGTTGCTGTGACACCCACTGAATGTGTGTTATTATGCATGAATAACTTATATCAGTCTCGAGCCTATTGCCTAGATTAGTCCATATCCAGTCTTCACTCAAAGATCAATAAGTTAACATCATTCTGTTCAGCAGAGGAGTAGCTTGAGCAGTTAACACATTTGATAATGCCGAGAGGACATTTAGAATCTGTGTCTTGGATTAGAGATGGGCACAGATTTTAAAAGAAATTGCAAAATTGATTTAAAAATCACTACTTCAACTTATATTTAAAGAAATTGATTCCCCTGATGAATACAAATTGATGATTTTTTGCAATTTTTGATTTGTCGATTTGTCAGGCTATAAGTTTCCTAGAGATGTCAGAATTGCAGGGAAGCTTCTGACAACATTCCTTCCAAGTTTGTTGAAGGTTGGAATTCTGATGTCAGACTTGTGCATCCTCAAATATCACCCCCCCAAGGCATGTGGAGTCACCAAACTTGAAGAGAAGCTTTCTCCGACTGTCCTCTGCAATCTGCAACTTTGGCGAAGATTGGGTTTCCCCATGCCAGTTGCCAAAGGGCACTTTCTGCAGGCGAGGGGACACTTTGCGGGTGCATAATTTATCTGTCTGAAACATGGGAGTTCAGCGCTAGTGAAGTTCACTATTTTCTACTCCATGAACTGTTATGTAAGTGGCACAGTTGGGCATCTTTTCTTCTCTGTTGAATTTTCTTGACTATCCAGGTGTGTATGAAGTAATTTTAGAACCACAGAGCTGGAAGGGCTCGTATGGATCATAGACTGTAACTCCTGTTAAGGAGGCTCAGTGCAGAATCAAACTCTCAGCTTCTGGCTCCTCGCTTCCTAAACTACTGAGCTCTTACAGCAGTTCTGCTTCCAGTCTCTTGAGCTATAGGAGACTGAGCATTGCTTAGTTGCTAAAAAGGAAGTTGAAACATGAATGACAAATGAGCAAAAATGTGCAAAAAATTAGAATCTCACTCTGTTTATGTTTTAGGTTTGGGGTTGAGCCATAATATAGCTTCATGTGTTTCACAGAGGAAAAAAAATCAGTTTTTGGCTTTTTGATCAGGATGAATTTAGATTTTGAAAATGGATGTTTAAAATTATTTAAATCAAAACATCAGTGATTTTATTCATCCTGTTTTTGATGTTACAGTTTAGAAATTTTACATAAATGCTTAGAAAGTGCATTTTTTTATAAACTTCACCCAACCCTGTGTCCTGTATGTGGGTTTTTAGTGCAGGTTGTCAATTTTATGATGCAGCTGAGTGTTGTGATAGCTGATTCTTTGCACTGCATTTCTGTGTTTATATAGTAATCATTGGAAATTGGGGAAATGCCATTTATCAGCCTTTAAAGGTGATGGCTTCTGCACATCTCTTGATGATTGTTTGAGTGTCTACTATGTAGCCAAAAGTCTTACTTTTGGATCTTGAAACATCCCGTAAGGGTGTAATAAGAATTTGAAGAGCCTGTCCTTGAATTTGTTCCTGTGGTTAGCAGCTACTTCATAGGTGCAAGCCTGTTTTAATAGAGTGGAGGGAAATGGCAGGTCAGGTCTCTTTTCACTTCCACCCACTTCTGTTCTGTCTGTTGTCAAAGGTATGTTGCCACAGCGGTGACCACATTCCTCCTTGACTGACGGTGTGGATTTTATTTCCAAGCTATATATAGCACCCTTTACTGAAAAACATCCAAGAGAAATTTATATTAGAAGTATCATTAAGCTATAAATATTTTTGAAAAACAAAACACATGGTTTATTCTGTACAGAATGGAGAATAAAACTTTTTCTCTCTAACTTAATATGCCAACAAAATATGTGCCACATGAACCCCTCTGGAATCAGCTCCACTGCAGGTTGCTGTGTGGCAGACTCCTTTTTTGTTGTTAGACTTGTTCTTTTCTGGACTACAAATCCCAGAGAATTCTGCATTCTGGGTTACACCTAATAGACAGATATCTGATTTTTTCTCACTTGGAGGAATGCTGTGCTGAAATGAGTTCCAAGCAAGCTCTGGGAATAGAGAAGATACATATTGGAGAAGATAGGTGATTTGAGAGAGGGGTCAGGGAAACCATGTGAGTGTTGAAAATTCCTCTCTCAACAATTTGAGGATAGTTATATCCAAATCAAGTGAATGGTGTAGGAATTACAACAGTTTTCAGATATCCCACCCACTTGTTCAGGGACCAAAAGTAATGGGGTCAATTGGCTTCTCAGCTGTTCCATGGCCAGGGGTGTGTTATTCCCTCATTATCCCAATTACAATGAGCAGATAAAAGGTCCAGAGGTCATTTCAAGTGTGCTATTTGCATTTGGAATCAGTTGCTGTCAACTCTCAAGATGAGATCCAAAGAGCTGTCACTATCAGTGAAGCAAGCCATCATTAGGCTGGGGGGGGGGAACCCAATCAGAGAGATAGCAAAAACATTAGGCATGGCCAAAATAACTGTTTGGAACATTTTGAAAAAGAAGGAACACACCAGTGAGCTCAGCAACACCAAAAGACCCAGAAGACCACAGAAAACAACTGTGGTGGATGACCAAAGAATCCTTTCCCTGTTGAAGAAAACACCCTTCACAACAGTTGGCCAGATCAAGAACACTCCAGGAGGTAGGTGTATGTGTGTCCAAGTCAACAATCAAGAGAAGACTTCACCAGAGTGAATACAGAGGGTTCACCACAAGATGTAAACCATTGGTGAGCCTCAAAAACAGGAAGGCTAGATCAGAGTTTGCCAAACGACATCTAAACAAGCCTGCACAGTTCTAGAACAACATCTTATTGGACAGATGAGACCAAGATCAACTTGTACCAGAGTGATGGGAAGAGAAGAGTATGGAGAAGAAAAGGAACTGCTCATGATCCTAAGCATACCACCTCATCAGTGAAGCATGGTGGTGGTAGTGCCATGGCATGGGCATGTATGGCTGCCAGTGAAACTGGTTCTCTTGTATTTATTGGCAATATTGTCTGCTCATATTCAGCCAAATGCTTCAGAACTCATTGGACGGAGCTTCACAGTGCAGATGGACAATGACCCAAAGCATGCTGCTAAAGCAACCAAAGCGTTTTTTAAGGGAAAGAAGTGGAATGTTATGCAATGACCAAGTCAATCACCTGAACCCGATTGAGCATGCATTTCACTTGCTGAAGACGAAACTGAACGGAAAATGCCCCAAGAACAAGCAGGAACTGAAGACTGTTGCAGTAGAGGCCTGGCAGAGCGTCACTAGGGATGAAACCCAGTGTCTGGTGATGTCTATGCATTCCAGACTTCAGGCTGTAATTGACTGAAATGGATTTGCAACCACGTAGTAAAAAGTGAACGTTTGATTTATGGTTATTATTCTGTCCCATTACTTTTGGTCCCTGAACAAGTGGGTGGGATATCTGCAAACTGTTGTAATTCTTACACAATTCACCTGATTTGGATGTAAGTACCCTCAAATTAAAGCTGACAGTCTGCAGTTAAAGAACATCTTGCTTGTTTCATCTCAAATCCATTGTGGTGTGTATAGATAGAACCAGAAATGTTAGAATTGTGTTATGTCCCAATATTTATGGACCTGACTGTATGTGAAGGTGGGTGCCGTGGACAGATTAGGAATTATCTTGGTGTACTGCATACTGTTCCTTTATACTGTCCCTTCCTGAACGAGTTCAATTGGTATTGACAGTGTTGCTGGAGTCCCCTCAGCTTTTAGTATTGGGTGATTTCTGCATTCATACTGAGGCCATCTTAGCAGGAATTTCTTAGGACTCCATGTCCTGCATGATAATTATGAATTTTTCCTAAATAGTATCTTCCCAGATTCATATTTGAAGACTAAGGTTTACAGGTTGGTTGTACTCCGGGATTTCTTCCTGATGAATATTGAGCCAGAAGTGTATTTGTGCAGTTAAAGCTGGTGTGCTAGTTACGACTATTCAAGACTTGGCTATGGTGATGCAGGACTTAGTAAGGTATTTTGCACAATCTAAACAAGGATGTCTTTGAAGAGTATTTGGAAATTCATTTGGTATGAAACACTACTGCTAGACTCCATAGTGGGGCCATTTATAGGAAACATACAACTTCTCAAAGCAGCATAATCAACTACAGGTCATTTCTGGGCTTGGTTGTAACCTCTAGAGCCTTGTATGACTTGTGCCCAGGTTATCTGAAAGACTGTACTCCCCATACAAGCCTGCCAGGGCTTTGAGATTGCTGGAGAGACTTTTCTCATTGCTTTTCTGCTTGGTGGGGACTTGAGAGAGAACCTCCTCCTTGGATTCTTTCAGGACCTGAAACTGAAAAAGAGGACAAGTTTACTCCTTCCCTGCTGTGGTTCTGCTGATAGGCTAAAACCTTTATATTCAGGCAGGGCTTTGGCAGATCTCCCCAAATCATAAGATTTTAAGTTATATGCTTATTTTCCTATTCTTTTTAAAGGCAAGCTAATGCTAGTGATTTAGTGAAGGGATTTCAGAGTGTTTTAATTTATAAGAACTACAAGGTTAAATGATAACAATTTAATGCAGCCCTCACTAAACTTGATGTGTGACCAATTTCTGAATAGGTATGCATAGGACTGCATGTTAAATAGCAGCACAAAGTCTTCCTTTGTGTTTCAGTTACTTAACTCTCAACCTGTGCTAAAACTTAAAAAATAGTTTGCATTTTGAAGTGAACTTCCTGTTTTTCAGTACTGAGGATCATTGCTGGCTGATGGTACTTGATTATCATTTGCATTTTTCATTAGTTTTAGAAGTAACAGTAACAAGAACTAGGTTCTGTGGTTTCTGATTTGTGGGTTGACTTTTCTAAGTTCACTTTTTAAAATCTTTGTAAGTACGAAGATAGGACTTCAAAAGAGAGGATAGTAGGAAGGAAGGAAGAGGAGACTCATATAAACAAGAATGTAGTTTGGTGTCACTGGCTTTTGCTTTGGAGCAACACAGTTGTGATGACTGTGAAGATTCTCAGTCCCTCCAGGTGATTTAAGGGGATGTTGAAGTCATGGCACTTGGGATGACTTTATTTTTCCTTTTTTTTGATAATTAGCATATAGAACGTAGGCTGTCTAATCCAAAATCAGCTGTTTGGATGAAGCTGTTTGGATGAACAGCGAAACGTTTCTATCTCTCACAAAAAAAAAATACTTTTGGTCTTACGTTTTTATCTCTCAAAAAAAAAGATATTAGTGTATGATTAGCCATGACTCAAATCCCAGACAGTTGTGATGAGTACATGAGGATTGAGTGAGTCCCTTCTGTGATATAAGGGTTATGTTATTAGTAGACACTTGGGATGATATTTATAGAAGTTCCTTTGTGAAGTGATAATTAGCATATAGAAGGTAGGATGTCTAAGCCTTTAAAATCAATTGCTTGGCATCTAAGCCATTTGCAGTTTACTTAGTGCTTTTAGTTAGGCACATGTGAATGATACTTTTGGTCTTACTGGTTTTATAGTTTTTAATTGATGATATTAGTGTATGATTAGTCTTACAAAACATAGTATGACTTTATTTTTGAGCAAGCATGCATAGGGGCATGTTGTGTAAATATTTAGTCATTTTGATGCCACTGTTTTTGCACAGTTCTAACTTGTTGGTCTTTTAAGGACAGATCTTGAAGTAATTTGTCATTATCCTGTTCAGTTATGAGTATCAGCCAGCTTAGTGAATCATAGTTTCTGTACAAGTTGGATTTGTGTCAGTGCTACTGCTGGCTGCACGGTACCAGGCGGTAGGGCGCGTCCCGTTACTCGTATCCGTTACTCTATCCAAAACGGTAACGGGAATTACTCCACCAGAATTCGAGCTCGAACCCAAAAACGAACAATTTGGTCTGATTTGTCGTGCTCGTTACTTGCATCGCGGCGATGCTTGCAATGTCAAGCGGCAGCAGAAAAAAAGTTTTTAAAAGCAAAAAAAACTCCGTTTCCCGGCCCTTAAAAGTAGGCGAAAATTGTATGAGGGCACCTACCAGGCGCAGAAGGGCTCGCCCATTTGGGGGGGGGGTTGCAAAGCCCCCCCATTCCACCTTGGCTATGGCCACTGCTTGCTGCTGGTACCAGACTGGGAGGGCGCATCCATTTGCCATGCAGTGCGGGGGATCCAAAATGGCGACCACAATATTTTTTTTTTGAAATCGTTGCCCAAAACCCCACCAAAGCACCACAGAAACATGCGAAAATTAGCTATTTTAAATGCTTGAATTTTTACAGTAGCAGCAGTGGGTTTTTCTTGCAAAAAAAAGTCTCCGTTGATTTTATTTTATTTTATTTTATTTTATTTTATTTTTTTACACCTGCATATTTGCAATGATGGGCTCGCCCATGGGAGTAGACCATGCAAATTTTCCACCAATCGCATGGCCACTTGGCCAGGTTGACCACAGAGATTTCTGGGATGTGCCAATCGGGCATAAACAGCCCACTAATCGTAGCCCAAACCCGAACCCTAAGCCTAACCCATACGCCAGTACACTGTCCTTCTAAGTGGGTCAGAGAGGCACCCAGAGGTGCACCCCAATACTCACCCTAACCTCACCCGTAACTAGCCTAACCCTAGCCCTTGCGCTAAGCTGTCTTAACCCTAAGCCAGATCTACTTGCATTGCACTACATGCAAGTACGTGAGACACAGCGGGTGCAAAGAGTCTGCCAGTCCATCACTTGTGGCTCTGGCTGACTCCTGCAGCTCCCTCCAGGAGCCCGCTACCCCCCCCAACCAGTACTAACGACAACGAAAAAACGAAAAAAACGAACCAACTAATTTTTGCGAAATTTCACAAAAAACAGAAACGAGCCGAAACGGACTGCCTCCGACACACGACAACTCGAAAACGTCATTTTCCCTAGTCGTGCCTATCTCTAGTCAGTGCAATCACACAAGTGGAGATACACTGTATATACTCGAGTATAAGCTGACCCGAGTATAAGCCGAGGGCTTAAATTTACCCCCCCCTCCAAAAAAACTAGGGAAAACTTATTGACTTGAGTATAAGCCGAGGGTGTTTTCCCCCCATTAATACTCGAGTATATATGGTATACCGGCTGAGGTCTAAAGGCGCTGGGGGCAGTACCTGACAATGTGTTCTGGGAGTGTGGAGGCAATTAGAGAGTTAATACCATTCACTCAGAACTTACTTACCTTGGGTACACCAAAGTAGCAGGGGCACTCCAGAAAGCAATTTTAGGGAACCCCCTGAAATTTGGAAACATTTGGGGATAAGGGGGCTGAGTTATGAAGCTCCAAAGGGGGTGCCCCTAAACCTTCTCATTGGAATCATATAGGAAGCGGAGCCACCGCTAACACTCACCTGATCAGGACTTGCTCTCCACTGCCGTCCCCAAGCTATCAAAACACCTAATTTTAACACACACCCCCCCCAAAAAAAACCCTGGGAAACAAATTGACTTGAATATAAGCCGAGGGCGTTTTTTCTCCAGCCAAAAATAAGGGCTGAAAAACCTGGCTTATACTTGAGTATATACGTAAACACAAAGTCTATGTAATCATGTATTTTACATTCTAATAAAAGTTGCATAATAGGTAGTCCACCATTCAGGGAAAGCTTGCCTGAAGAGAAAGGTCATCAGAGATGGGGCAGTCCTCGCCTCTAGTGGGAGAAAGTTCCAGAGTCTGGGCGCAGCAGCCGAGAAAGCCATTCCCATGAGACATACCCATGAGGGTGGCAGGATGGAGAAAAAGGACTCCTGATGACCTTGGCACCCAAGCCAGTCCATACTGGGAGATTCGATCTTTGAGGTAGCTAGGACCCAGGTCGTATTGTGTTTTGTAGGTTAAGATGAGCACCTTGAATTGTGCCCGATAGCTGGTTGGTAGCCAGTGGAGCTGCTTTGATAGGCGTGTAATGTGATCTCTGTACCCCACCCCATTATTGGCTGTCCAGTGAACCCTCTAATAGGAATGGTGTGGTGAGGGAGGTACTTTCAGGAGCTGGCTGAAGATAAGGCAGGACTCGCTCATCATTTACCTGATTAAGACAGTACCAGAGGGAATTCCCACTGTATTTGCAGATACAGTATCTGAATGCATTTGAGCTTGTTTGGGCCCATGAATTAGAGGCCAACCTTCCTGCTTTGAAACTAGCATTTTGTCAATGTCGAAAAATTCAGAGAATGTAAAGTATTTTTAGTAGTCATGTGAGCTAACCAACAGTTCTGCAACATGCGATTCTTCATATGTTTACTCAGAGGTAGGTTTAATTGGATTCAGCTGATTCACTTCAAGGATTATTTGCAGTTTTAGTGCATACTACAGTATGGAGACTTAACAGAACCATCATATTGCTGTGGTATGGGGAACATATAACTAGCATTTATGGTAAATGCTTTCATATTGTAAATTGGAGCCATATTGTAAACAATCCGGAGTTCCTTCTGGAAGACAGATGGTTTACAAATGTATAAATAAAAGGCGAAAGATTTATACGATCTGAAGAGAAACCAGAGTATAAATAAATATTGGTCCTTCAGTTTTTTCTAAAGGATCACATCCTTTATCTTGTAAAATGTGCTAAGATTTGATATATCCTGGGCATTCATTACAGCATTCACAACAAATAGCACTGACTCTCCAGTGGCTTTATTCAAGGTTCCCTCTAAGGCAGGCGTGTCCAAACAGATGTTTTGGACCACAACTCCCATAGTCCTTTGCTATTGGAAATACAGGCTTGGAATTCTGCGAGTTGTGGTCCAAAACATCAGGAGGGCCGAAGTTTGGACATGCCTGCTCTAAGGCATGAGTGCAGAAATGCCCCTCTCTCGTGGGCTTCTCCCGTCCACGCACCTTCAGTGATCATTTTTGTATCAGTTACAACAGAAGCCATGTGCTTGGATGGTTAGAGAGAGCCCTGCCCAGCGGGGCTGAACATTACAGTGGTACCTCTAAAGACGAAATCAGTTAGTTCTAAGTGTCCTTTTTAAAAAAAAAAAAAAATTTCGTCTTAAGAGGCATGGTATCCCATAGGAATGCATTGAAAATCAATTAACCTGTTCCAGAGGAAAGGATTACATTAATTTTCGATGCACTCCTGTGGGAAGGCTGCCCCCCCCTCAGTCAAGGATAGTCTCCTGCAGCCAGCAGATAGCTGATTTTGACAGCTCCCAGCTTTCAAAAACCAACTGAGGGTTGCTGGTGGAGGAGCCTTTGGCTTCCTGTTGATTGAGAGATTAGGGTTAGGGGGAGCCAGTTGGGGCAGCCAGCAAAAAGGGGCTAGCTTTTACCTTGCCCCAGTGCAGCAAAGAAGAGGAAAAGCTTCACCTTTTTGCTGGGGTAGAGGTATACCCTCTCAAATCAACAAGAAGCCATAGGCTGCCCCACATAGTTCCCAACAGACAGCTGATTTTGACAGAAGTCAGGTGTCTGTCATGGGCTGGGTGGAGCAGCCTTCCACTTCCTGTTGATTGAGGGGTTTTGCCCTTAATCCAGCAAAGAGGGGAAGCTTTTCCCCTTCTTTGCTGGGTTGGGGCAAAGGAAAAGCTTCCCTGCTTTTGATGGCTACCCCAGCCTGGTGGGGGCAGAGCTGGCAAGTGGACCCCTCCCCCACTCCTCCTCTGTCCGAGCAGCAAGGATCTTCCTTTAAAAAACCCATGCACACAGCCTGCTGTTTGCAGGCTTCATGGGGGTCTTTTAAAAGAAGAACCTTACTGTCCTGAGGGGGGTGGTGAGTAGACCTCTTACCTACCCCCTACCCCTACCCCTAACCCCCCTCAAATAACAGGAAGCTGAAGGCTGTTCCACCCAGCTCCCAACAGACAGCTGATTTTCACAGAAATCAGCTGTCTGGAAGGGGCTGTGCAGCCTTCGGCTGCCCCAGCCCAGCAAAGGAGAGAACCTTTTCATCTTCTTTGCTGGACTGTGGGGGCAGGATTCCTCAGTCAAGCTGCAGCCAAATGCTGCTCCAGGCAGCCCAAGGTGTCAAAATCATCTATATGCGGGGCTGCCAGGAGCAGCATTTGTCTTATGAATTCTTCGTCTTACGGGGCGTTTGTCTTAAAGGTATTACTGTACAGGGAATGTTGGTTATATACCATCCATGTTGGTAGTTGGGAGAAGCAGTGTTCTTATTCTCCCACAAAGTGTTAGATTTCAGTGTTCATTGAATTTTCCATTTTCTTTGGTTTGATAGTATGTGGGATTCGCTTATTGTTGTGTTTTCCTTTCATGTAGCTGTCCTTGTTTTGACTTGGCTGATCCCCTGATATTGGTGTATTGATGATGACATAATGCTTTTCATGAATACAGCTGCATTCATATGGCTAGCTTTCTTTGTCACAATAATTTGGCTTACAGCAAATGACTCTGGTCAATACTGCTCAACAAGTCAGAGGGCCAAACAAAAACATGGACTGAGAATTTTGCATTACCTGCAGAACCTTATGAAGCTTGGTTTGTTTATTCATTGATGCTTGCAGGCAACCCACTGAACAGTGGATTCAGCATTTATAAGTGTGCAGGATTATACACAATGAAAATAATTTTGCTGTTTAGTTATGTGGTTCTAGATTGTATGGATTCCTGCTTGTAGTTCTGACCTCTGTTTGGCTTTTTGTCTAAATACCTGTATCTGTGCAAAAGATATTAATGACAGTAGTAGTAGCTAATCTTGCACCTGGACATTAACAAAAGAGTGGTAATGGTGATTTGTCTTAATGTGTGAGGGCATACATTGTAAAGTGAGATAGCTGTGCTAAAAATTTCATTCTTACAACTTGGAAAAATAATTGTGGAATTGCCTTGACATGCATTTGTAGACAGGAAAAGTCAGTTTTGTATTCTCAAGCATTGACTACAAATAAATGAAATAAAAGATATATGAAGAAAATATAGCATCCACAAGGTTTAGCCATTTTGTTTTATTGCACAAACTTTTTGTGTATCTTTTCCTGCCTTCTCTAATTTCGAGAATTTCAGGAGAGTTGAGTTTTTAAAGTTTAAAACATTCATTTTATCCCATTCCTGCTCTCTTTCCAGGAATCGTGGCCATTTTTGTGTTGTATGGATTTGCCCCATAGACGATTCTGTTAAGCAAATTTCCCCTATCTCTGGAATTTTTTATGTTGTACAGATTTTATGTTATACAAACTGTTTGTTATACAAAGGTCCACTGTAGTTATCTAAACTTTGGGTATGCGTATTGTTTTCATTGTAATGAACATTCTGGTGTTCAGTTTTCAGTTGACCAAAGAAATGGTGATGGAGAAGCCAAGTCCCCTGCTGGTTGGGCGGGAGTTTGTGAGGCAGTATTATACTCTGCTGAATCAGGCACCAGACTACCTGCACAGGTAAATAAAACACTGTTTTATTTGGACATGCTTTTTGTTCCTTGGCAGAAAGATAGTAGTGTGTATATATAGTGGTACCTCCTAAGACGAATTTATTTGGTTCCAAGGATCCATTCGTTTTATGAAAAATTCGTCTTTAAGAGGCATGGTTTCCCATAGGAATGCATTGAAAGTCAATTAATCCATTATGGAGGACCATTGTTTTTTGACAAATGTTACATTGGTTTTCACAAAACCCCTCAAACTTCCGCTGCCAATTGATTGAGGGGGTTTAACCTCAGCCCAGCAAGGGGGGGAGCTTTTCCCCTTCTTTGCTGGGTTGGGGAAGGGGAAAAGCTTTCCCCTTTTGCTGGTTGCCCCAACCCGGGGTGGGGGGAGCGGGCGAGGAGTGACTTGCCCATTCGATCCCCTTCCTTTCTTGGGGCAGCTACCCCTCCAAGGGCTCCATGAACAGAGGCTGTCTGCCTTCTTTTCGCTAGCCTCCACGAACAGAGAAGCTGGCAAAAGGAAGTGCTTGCTCACACAAGGTGCTGCCTTCCCTTTCCCAGCCTGTGTCTGCTCATGGAGGCTGGAAAAGGCATCCAGTCAGCCTCCACAAACGGAGATGCTGGCGAAAGGAAGCTGCCCCACAGAGGCTGGCTGCCTGCCGTTCCCAGCCTCCGTGAACAGAGAGACTGGGGAAGGGAAGGCAGCGCCTTGTGTGTGCAAGCACACACGAGGCGCCTCCTCCCTTGTGCCAGCCTCTCTATCCACTGGGGCTAGGAAATGAAGGCAGCCAGCCTCTTTGGACGGATACCTTTAAAGGGCTCCAAAGGGCTCTGTTCACGGAGCCCAAGCTGAAGGGGAGGGAGAGGCTTGCGAGCCACTTCCTCCTCTTTGGCTTGGGTAGCTTGCATGGAGCTCTTTAAAGAGTTCCCAAGCTGAAGGGGAAGCAGCGGCGGCTTCCGTCCTGGCTTTCCCGGCCATGTAGCACCCACAGATCGGGTGCTACGTGGTCGGGAAAGCCAGGTTGGAAGACCAAGCTTTTGAATTTCACGCGGCCATAATTCATCTCGGATTGCGGGTGTACAAAATTCAAATGCCTACCCCATTAGATGAATTTTTCGCAAGACATCTGGTAGGCAAACTGTCGTCTTACGAAAAATGCCTATACTGGGAAATTTAATTCATCTTGCGAAGAATTCATCATATGGGGCATTCGTCAACTTGAAACTTTACCTATGTGTGCCATATATAATCTAATCTTATCCCTTTTCTTACACGAGCCCACATCTACCATTTTGTAAAAAGCTGCTGACCTATGGCATTGGTTTCTTTTTCTTTTAATGTGTTGCAAGGGAGGAATCTTCCAACAATAGGGTAAAAACCAGTGCACATATTCTGGGTTAAAAGTGATATTTCTCTCCTTAAAAATCCAAGAGCTGCAAAACTTGTCCTCTGCTTCCATATAGTTTGAAATGGATATACAAAAGGGCTATCATTGCTTTGAAGTATTTCATCAGTGTCTCTTCCTCTTGTCCAAGTTTGCCAAAAACAACACAAGAACTAGTTTTTACCAAAGTTGGTACATTGGAGGTTTGCAGACAAATATTACCTTCTTTGCCTTTTTGTGTCCTCCCTGTCCCCATTATAATTTAAACCAAAGGTTTGTATAACTGAGTACCAAAATTTGAAGCCAGCGTGATACAGTAGTTGTTGTGTAGTACAGTGCCCTTTGGAAAAGGCATTGCCCTCCGTGCCATACAAAAGTAGTTTCCAAGCAGGGTTTTGAAAAAGACTTCCAGCTTCTGCAGGACCGGTGACTTCTTCCCTTATGATTCACTCTTTGGATAACGAAAAAGAAAATAGATGGAGATGTCTGAGTCAGATCTGAAAGTCTTCCTTCCAGAAGTAGTATGCTGACTTTATTATTATCATAATTTACAGAGAAAGGCAAAACTCCTAAGGAGAGGACACTTGTTGAGAAAGACAGGCTAAGAATTGTACAAAAGAATACGACAAGAGAATTTTTCATTTTTTAAGAGTTTTAGTGGCTTGGGATTGATTTGCAAATCAAAGGCTTTGGCAAACTATAGTTGTGTAGAGCTGTTTTCTAGTTGTCTGTGGCAACACGGTAATGTTTTCATGTCTTTGAGTTAAAGAAATGTTGGTTTTGTTCCTTTAATATGGACATTTGAAAAGATGCTTTTACCAATGCACTGCTTTAGAAATTGGATGAGTAAAATTACTTAAAGCCAGTATTGCAGCTGATATTTTTATTGCAACAAAATTGATGTAGTGGAATGAGTAGATGAAATATTTGTACATGTTTTCCTCCCCAGGTTTTATGGAAAGAATTCTTCTTATGTCCATGGTGGTTTGGATTCAAATGGAAAGCCAGCAGATGCAGTCCATGGCCAGTCTGTAAGCATTTATGAAATCACTTCACAGTTCAATCAGTCATCTCAGTAAGGCACAGTATAAATCTCTAGAAAAATACATCACAGCAGGTAATTGGCTTTGAGAATAAGGTGGGAGGATTAGTAACATCCAATTTCTATGGAATTGAACCAAAGGACTGTGAATGTTCTCAGTTCTTAAATAGCAGATATTAGCACTGGTGTTTTCTTGAGGTATTTTTTTTTAATTTCATACTCTTGACAGAGATTGAATGTTTTTTGATAGATAGGCTCTGACTTGAAATAGATACATACCTGCTTGGTGTGGGCGATGTAGTTTTAGGTGAGAGAGTAGATAGTTATGAATTTCAATTTAAGCGAAGGGTTTTCATATGTATTGTAGAAAAGAAGAGCTAAAAGTGCTAAGTTTTAGATCAGAGTTCAGGGAGGATAGAAAATCTTGTGACTTCACCACAATACTTCTGTACCTAACATTTAAAATTTTATTTATAAATTCCCCTTTTTTTGCATTGAGCTCAAAGTGGTGCACATACAATCCCCACCCTCCATTCTATTTTCACAAGAATATCATGGAGTCAGCTGACATATAGTGATTTGCCCAAAGTCACACAGTGAGTTTTTATGGTTGAGTAAGAATTCAGACCCAGGTTTCCTGAACTGTAGTCCTTTAGTCTATGGTTCAGCTATCAAAAGCGGTACCTGCACTATCAGAGCCTTTGGAAAGACACAGTTGGCCATTTTCAAACAGTCCTGGATCCATTTTTGGTTCAGTAGCTTTGTAAAGAAAAGCTGAAGTGAAATCACTTTGATGTAAAACCCTGTCAGTTAAAATATATTGGAGACCAGAGGCCTTAACTGGTTAGCCATGCCTCTGAAGACCTTAAGGTTATGACAGACTATTTAAGTCAGATATTGGGGGCAGATTGTGCAGAAACAGCTTGAGGAGTTATGCTTTGTTCACCCCTGTTCTTGATAATCTGCCCGTGCTTATTTCTGCATTTATTCTCTGCTATGGTTGTTGAGATGGTGTGTTTCACTACCTACATGGCCTTTGACAAGCAATGTGATCGCAGAGCATCTCTTAAAGGAGGGATTGGTAAACCACTTCTGAGTAGATTGTACTTTTAAAAAAAACAGAATCAATATGTTACTTAAATCCTTTTTTAGCTTCCTTAAACTACATTTTGCTATCATCACTTTCCTAGGATATCCACAAGAAAGTGTTATCCCTGAACTTCAAGGATTGCCGGACAAAAATCCGCCATGTGGATGCTCATGCCACTCTTAATGATGGTGTTGTTGTACAGGTCATGGGTGAGCTTTCTAATAACACACAGCCCATGCGAAGATTCATGCAGACCTTTGTCCTTGCTCCTGAGGTATGTGGGTTGGGAGGATTTATCTTCACGTTAAGCCTCTAGGATGAAGATGTCAGAGAGAACACTGTGCTAGATTCTTCATCAGATGAGCCTCATGATGCAGTCGTTAAACTACTGCATTGCAGTTATAACTGTGCTCACAACCTGGGGTTCAATCCCAGGTAGCCGGCTCAAGGTTCACTCAGCCTTCTGTTCCTCTGAAGTCAGTAAAATGAGTACCCAGCTTGCTTGTGAGGGGGTGGGGGTGGGGCAAAGTGTAGCCTGCATAAATAAATTGTAAACTGCCTAGAGCAGTGATGGCGAACCTTTTAGAGACCGAGTGCCCAAACTGCGATTCAAAACTATTTTTTTGCAAAGTGCCAATACAGCAATTTAACCTGAATCCAGGTGGCTGTGAAGGGGCGATGCCGGGTGCCCACAGAAAGGGCTCCGAGTGCCACCTTTGGCACCCATGCCATAGGTTTGCCAACACTGGCCTAGAGAATTCTTTCAGCTTTTTGTCATTATCTGTGATACTGGATTTTTCAGAATCATGGGCAGGTATATAATTTGCAATTGTAACCAAGCCAAAGTGATTACCTAGAGCTTGGATCTTCTTGTCTGTGCAACTTTATTCACGTACATCATATTGTGTCCAATGAAGCTCACTAGTTAATCATCTTGTAATATGCCTTTGTGAGAGATCAAGAATAATTTGCTGTTTTCTTTCCAGTTTCCAATGTTCGGAACTGGAAGCAAGAAAATGAGCTTTTTTCAAATACTGACCAGCAATGGTGCTTTGAGCATTTCGCTTACCAGATGGGTCTCGCTGTTTCATTCTTGCCTTAACTCTATTGAACTTTCATATGTTGTATGCCATATTATATTTGCAAAGAAGTGTCTTTGTATGGCACAATTTGCAAAAGCAATGTTGGACTCTTTCAAAATGTAAACAAATGGGGATTTTCATTGGAAACCCAATGTAGTCCAAATTACATTAAAACTACTGTGTACTGAACAGAGTACAGTGAGAGTGATAAACTGAACTGGGTTCTTTCCTTGTTTCATCTGTAGGGGTCAGTTGCAAACAAGTTTTATGTCCATAATGACATATTCCGCTACCAAGATGAGGTTTTTGGTGACTTGGATGCTGAACCTCCTGAGGGTAAGTCCCATAGTATTGATGTTGAGTTTCCTGGTTTTGACAGCATATTTACCTCTGATGTCTGAATATTTCAAAATGATGCATTTTAAATTGTTTGATTTTAAAGTGTTTTAAATAAATTGTTTTATAGTGCTTTGTTATCTATCCAGATATCCTATGATATAGTGCAGTCTATAAATATTCTAAACGCAAATTAAAAAAATTAACAGCCTAAAAGGTAGTTTTATTCTTTTTAAGACTGTAAATAATTCTATTTCAGTTTCCCACCCCAAAAAACCCAAAATGAAAAAAAATGTTGTGTTTAATGTCCACATAGATCATAGTCATTTATGATTACTATGGTTGTAGTCTTTGCTGGATTCAAATATCATGCTATGTACGTAACAGCACAGAAGGTAATTGTCTTGGGACAGAGATGAGGACAATATAAGAGTTACAATAAACATGCACTTTTACTAGAACAGTCACAGGTTTAAGGCTTTGTGATCCTTATTTTTCTGTTTTCTCTGTCCCAGTGGGGCTGTAACAACTTTCAAAGCATTTTGCTATTATAGGAAGTCCTGTAAATTATTCATTTTTAAAGATGGGAAATGTTCATGCCTTGTACTTAATATTTTAGTAGTATAATTTCAGTCAAATTATTGGATGGCCTTGGGAAAGGCTGTACAAATAAATTTAAGGCCATAGCAACTTTGGAACATTTGACATGCTAGATCCTTTCTTCATTTCCAACTTTGTTTCTGATATTGCATGCAGAACAAGGCTAGAAGAAAGCCAGAACATAGAAAAGTTAGTATTATTTGTCACTCACAAAGCACAAATGAGCCCTGAGTAGGTTGTTCAGTCCAGGGTGACTAGTACAGGTATGGCATTATATTAGAAGAAAATTTTGCTTCACTGAATCTTTTCCACTGTAGTCTCCACCTGAGTATCATATGCTGTAAAATGTCCCTCAATGCCCTGCTCTTAATACAGTAGTACCTTGTATAACGTAATTAATTCATTCCAAATTAAATTACGTTATACAAGTTTTCCGTTGTACGAATTGAAATTTCCCATAGGAATGCATTGAAAACAGATTTAATCTGTTCCAATTCATTTCTGAAAGGTGGTATCCCTCCCCCCCCACCACCCGGTCCTCTCTCTGGAGCTTTACCTCGCCTCCCGGTCAGGGGGTTTGCTGGGGGCCGCCGCTGCCCCGCGACCTTCCTGCGGCCCGTCGGCAGGATTGCTTTGGGGGGCCCGTCGCTGCCGCTTGTCTGCGGTTAGCCGGCCCCTGTTGCCGCTGCAGACCGGTTTGGGGGACCGCCACCACCCGTGCCGCCGCCGCCGCCGCTGCTTCTCCACCGGCTCGCCTCTCTCCACCGTTGGCTCGGGAGCCTGCCGCCGCCGCTGCTGTGTCTTGCAGCCTGCTATAAATGACTGCCGCGGCCCCCGCGGCAGACCCCCCGCGGGAAGCCCGAACAGTGGGCCGCAGAGCACAGCAGCAGCGGCGGCAGGCTCCTGAGTCGATGTTGGAGAGCGGCAGGCCGGCGGAGAGGCGGCGGCGGCGGCACGGCTGCAGAAGAGAACGACGGCGTCTTCTGCTCCCTCCTCCTCCTTGACCACCCCAACCCGCCGCCGTCACCGCCGCCGCTTCTCCGCCGGCCCGGCGCTCCCCAAGTCAACGATGGGGAGCGCCGGGCCGGCGGAGAAGAAGCGGCGGCGGGTTGGGGTGGTCGCGGAGGAGGAGGAGGAGGAGGAGGGTTGGGGTGGTCGAGGAGGAGGAGGAGGAGGAGGGAGCGGAAGACGCGCCGCCATCCCGCCTCTTGCTCGCTCGCACCCGCTCTCCCTCCTTGCCTCCCTCCCGCAGGAGGGGGGGTCAATGTTTTCGCCGTGCCGCCGCCACCGAGGAGGCTGCCTGGCTGTGTGAGGCAACCGAGCGAGCGAGGGAGTGAGGCGGCGGCGGACGACGAGGAAGAGGAGGAGGAAGAGACTTGCATGAGGCGAGCGAGCAAGCGATTGAGGCGGCTGTCGGGGAGGACCTTGGATGGGACTCCCTGGCTTGCCCCCCTCCGTGTCTGCTGCCCCTCCCCTCTTTCCCCGACCGCCCCCCCCCCCGTCGTCTTCCCCGGCAGCTGCAGGTGGTGGACGGAGGTGGCCGCGGGGGGGGGGGAGGGGGGCGGATTTTTTTTCCGTTGTACGGATTTTTCGTTATACAAACCCTCCGTTATACGAGGGTCCACTGTACTTGAATATGTCTTAATTGTATTGGACTGTATATTGTGCCTCATTACTGTAAGCCGCCTTGGGTCCTTTCCAAGGAGAAAGGCGGGGTAAAAATACTCTAAAATAAATAAAATACAATAAAACAAATGTTTGTTTAGTTTTGAAATGAATTAGTCATCCAAACCCTGTTTATGTCTATATAGGAACCAAATGTTCGGAGTTAAAAGAAATCGAATGTTCCGTAGTTTAAAAAACCAGTTTGATCTGAACCAATGATGAGTGAAGAAAACTAACTCTGAGAATCTAAATTGCAATTAGCAATTCTTTATGGATAGGAAAGCACTGGTGCTGACTGTAAATTTGAACCCTTCATTAAAGCATACTGGCCTAGTCTTTCTCAAGCTGTGGAATTAATATGGAAAAGTTTCATAGAGTCTGTTTGGCAACATTATGTCTGAATCCATTGTTCTGTTGGTCGCGGTGTGCAGAGGCTACAGCAGACTGCTCTGTTACTAGGTGCATACTGGATTCTGGTCTATAATAATAGTGAAAAGGTGGAATGTGGTCAGTGGAATTGGGTTTTCAAGGTTATTGCCATGGCTTAAGTCAGGTCAGAGAGACTAATGCCTGAACGTTATCTTACGAGTCCTTCAGACCTTTATAGTCATCTAGGGAAATGTCATAAGCCTGTGTGTTTATCATGTAGGCCTTTATCTCTTTAGGGTTACATTAGTATGAAACCAGATAACCATCTCCAGTTACATTAACATTAAAAGTGGAGGTATTAGTTCAGGCATTTCCAAACTTTGGCCCTGCTGATATTTTGGACTGCAACTCCCACAGTCCTTTGCCATGGGCAATCTAAGCTTAGAATTCTGGGAGTTGTGGTCCAAAACATCAGGAGGGCCGAAGTTTGGACATGCCTGTATTAGTTGGTTCACTGTTGCAACGATTCTAGGTAATCTGCTTGTCTGATTCTATAAACTTTATTTATCTACATTGGTTCTACATTCCATATGCACAAAAATACTTCAAAGTTGCTGAAAACATCTAAACATCTTACAGCTATGGAAAAATGGGAGGCCCAGATGCTTAAACAGAAATCCATCCTTGCAACTTGTGAAAAGCTGCAGGTGTGATTGCCACCCAAGATTTTTACTGCTGTGAGAAGGTTAGAGATGTAAAATTTCCATAATCATTTTTCTATTTCAGTTTTTCCATTTTTTCAGAAAAAAATCAAAAAGACTTCAGGAAAAATGGAAACACTCCTTTTTTTGAATTATTCCAGGTTTTTTCCAGGCCTTCACATCTCTAGAGAAGGTGCAAACAAATGCACAGCCAAAAACTTAGGTTGTAGTTTCAATTCGCATAATTATGTTTCCGGGGTGCAGGAGCATGCATTCTAAAAATTCAGGAGCTTATGGCCCCAAAAACCACATTGAAAAAGTAGTGAATATAACTTTAAAATACATCATTAAAATTTAAAAAGTATTACAGTATTAAGAATTTTTTAAGCATCTTATTGAACATACATAAAAAAATATTCCAGGTGCGCATCCAGCCAAACCAGTTTGAATTTATGGAGGAAAGTTTGTGTCATCTATTCTGAGGTGCTGTTTCAAGTTCTTGCCACTCTTTCATGTTTGATGCCCAGCGTTAGTGTTGTTACCTCGTGTGCTTAGTGTGGCATTTTCTTGTGTGCCTGTTTGCCTCAATGTATTTATATTCTTATCAGTTTGCATTTCTCATTAGCTGTAAACAACTAAGGTGCATTAAGTTTCTGATCCTTATAGATGGTCATAAATCTGTCAATGAAAATATCTATTGCTTTTACTGAGATGACAAAATACAACTCTCATATCCTGTGAGGCTCGCAGATTGACAGCTATTATTTTGACAAATGGTTCCCTGCACTTGTGAGAATAAGTTTGTTAGTTTGTATACCGCCCAATTTTCCAAAGGAACTGTAGTGCTTAGGTAAGCAGTTTACATGGTAGGCAAATTGCTCAGAGAGTAAAGTGCTAGTGGACTAAGGTCAAGTACTACCGTATCTTTTGCCCCATAAGATGCACTGGGTCACAGGATGCACCTGTTTTTAGAGGTATGTATGTGTGAAAAAATATATTCACACATACATACTGCAGTCCCAAAACAACTCCAGCCCCAGTTTATTCTCCAGCCATGTTGCTCTTGGGAGGCCTGGAGCAGCATGGCTGGAGAATAAAATTGGAAGACAACCCCCCCCCCAAACGTCTCCATGCTGGGAAGCTTCTGGCCCTTGCAGAGGCCTCCAAACCCGGTGCAGGTCCCCAGCCCCAGCTGGAGCCGCAACAGAGGCTTCCCCATCCAGCTGTTTAAAAATGTATCTTACATGATTGATTTGTTCTGTAGAATAGCAGACGGAGATCATTCTGCCCAATTGAAGACCATAGAAATCAGAAACAGGCTAGAGAGTAACCACCCACTATGATGACCATAGAGATGCAGCTAGAAAGTAATTTGGTCCCCTAAGAATTGCCAAGCTTCTAATGTATGCAGCACCTGGGCCACAATTCTACTGCAGTAATGCACCATCAATTGGGAGCTGTGCAACTGTTCTGCAATATCATTCAGGCTGGCTATTGCACAGCCAGGCATATCAAAATCACACAGTTCTTTGGGGACTTGGTTGTGTGTCTAGCTAGCAGATACCTAGAAAACTGTGAAAACCATTTGTGTGAGTCTGAAAATTCTCAGTCATCCAGGTGAAGTTATCTGGAAGTTGAGTCACGACAACTTCTTTTCTTGTGAGAGCGAAATGTTTCACTACTCATCCAAGTAACTTAATTAGATTCAGTGGATGAGCTACTTGGATGAGTAGTGAAACGTTTCACTTGCACAAGAAGTCCAGTTGCCATGACTCAACTTCTGGCGTGTATGTGAGTCCAGTTATCTTCGTTGTCACTGAGTGTGCATTCTGATGTCTGTAGTGAATTTTACTTTATATGTAATAATCTGAGGGGGGTGGGATCTACTTTTTATTTTATCAGAATCTGAAGAAGAGACGGAAGAACCTGAGGAAAGGCAACAGACACCTGAGGCAGTTGCTGATGATTCATCACCCTACTATGAGCAATCTGTTAGGTAAACACAAACACAAAGCCTTATGGTACCTTTAGACTAATTTGCATGTCATAAAGCAAAGCAAAGTGTTCTGCTTATATACCACCCCATCCCACTTCAAGTAGCCTCTGGGCGGTTTACAGTTTATCTACAGTATGCAGGCTACACATTGCCCCCCCCCCCCGCAGCAAGCTGGGTACTCATTTTACTGACCTCAGAAGGATGGGAAGGCTGAGTCAAGCATGAGCCTGCTACCTGGGATTGAACCCCAGGTCGTGAGCGCATTGTTAGCTGCAGTACAGGCATTTAACCACTGCGCCACAAGGCTCATAATCCTATCATTTATTTAGATATACAACACGGAGGGTGTTGAAAGTCTGGTTTTACCTGTGACCGCCCATGTATGGGCATGCAGTTTCATGCAAGTTTGTGGTTTGAGGAAGCAAGTGGACATAATCTCTGTTAACGGCAGCAGTGGCATGTCTGGGTGATATCTAGTGATTTATTTAGAAAATGAAGCAGTGGCGACAGGCTCCTAGCAAAGTATTGGTCTGTGGAAGTACATAATGGAAAACATAAACACCAGAAGTCAAATAAGGAAGACAAAATAGACGCAGTTTCTGGGTCTGTTATGAAATTAGGAGCAAGTGTTTGTACCCATTATGGAAATGCTTTCTCAATCAATAGCAACGACTTGGAGGAACAGCTGGAGGAGCCCATTGCAGAGCCTGAACAAGAAGCCGAAGCTGAGCCTGAGCAGGAGCCAGAACCAGAGGCTCAGGAAGAAAAAGCCGAGCTAGTGCTGGAAGAATCGGCTGCAGAAGAGGCAGTAGAGAAGAGTCCTTCACCGGTTCCTGCCGATCCAGCTCCCGTAGTGCAAGAGGACTCCAGGGTATGTTCTCTTTGTCCTACCATTTTAGGCTCTCTCTTGGGCCTGTTCCGTGTTGTCTCTTAAAAGAGCTGAATGAAGTTTATAAGAACTATCAAAACATCCAGTTTATACAGAGCCTGCCACCTAGCCTTGAATAAATTGTAGCTGCCTTGTATCTTGGGAAAAAGCTAGATGTTAATTTATTTTTTAAAATTATCCTGCCTTTCTCATTAAAAAGGACTCAAGGTATCTTTAAATATCTGTTTTGGTCATTTTGTAGACGAAAAACAGCCTTGAAATAACGAGACTGCTGCAGCCATTAGTCAACTTACTGAGTTTAGAATGATCTTGCTGTGGACTCCTTGTGATAGCCAATATATGGCATTTATAAATAGCTAATCTGGCAAGACCGAAAATCATTTTGGCATTGTTGTTTACATTCCACTTCTTGTGACACCTTGCAAGATAGCAACTGGATCTGTGTCAAAAACAAATCTATACATGAAAATGAATTAAAAGCTATTTCCATAAATGTTTTGTAGCCTGGGTAAAATTTTGCAACTATAGAAGGATAACAATCTGTAAATTTAGGGAAAGCTTTGTTGGAATTTTGAAGATGCAGACATTTGGAATTTCTCAGTCATGTTGATATCTCCTTTGTTTTTTGCCAGACATCATCATGGGCATCTGTAACTAGTAAGAATCTACCACCTAGTGGAGCTGTTCCGGTGTCAGGCATACCACCTCATGTCGTCAAATTGCCTGCATCACAGGTAGGAATATCTTAATTTGGTAATGCATTTGGGCAAAGATCAGAGCTATGTTACGGAATTTAGGGCAATTTCAGTTTGGTGGTGAAGCGTGAGATTTTTTTGGGGGGGTGAGGGCATGAGGTTCACTTCTTCCAACACTTACCAGGAAGTCACCTGGCCAGAATTCCAGTACCTGTACCCACACTCCCAAGTCCTCAGAGGGATTTTAGCATACACACCTGAGGCCTGGCACATTCCTCTATGCAGCCATTCCAAAAGAAGACAGTGAGTAAGGACTTGCTAACCGCCATCCCTATGAATCCCTAAATGCTAAAAAGGGATTGGGAGAGTCATAGTTTTTTTTTGGGGGGGGGGGGGGTTGGCCATCATGGGCAGAACCTATTCACCAAAGAGACTATCCGTCCTGTAACTCCTTGTAGTTCCCACGGAGGTTAGCACATCCATCCAGTCTCTCCTATTGCAGTTGCTGCAGCGAAGAACACGGTGGCCCAAAGGTCTGTGTCCTGAAGCTGCTCTGAGGATGAAATTATTTGGCGACAAGGTGTCAGAGGTCCTGCTGGGGGAATTCCACTGTAGTGTGGTAGTAGTGGGATGGTGGGATGGAGATCCCATGCCTCCTGGTGGTATTTCTGCCACTAAACAATGCTTTTGTTTTGTAATAGAGAATCCTTGATTGTTACAGGGAGGCAGTTACAGGTGAAACTTGAAAAATTACAACAATGTGCAAATGTTCATTTATTTCAGCAAGTCAACTTAAAGGGTGAAACTAATATACGAGATAGACTTGTTACATGCAATGCGAGATATGTCAAGCCTTACTTTGGTATAATTGGGATGATTCTGGCCTACAGCTTATGAAAACCCCAAATTCACAATCTCAGAAAATTAGAAGAGTGTGAAAAGGTTCAATATTCTAGGCTCAAAGTGTCCCACTCTAATCAGCTAAATGAATCCATAACACCTGCAAAGAGTTCCTGTTCCTTTAAATGGTCTCTCTGGCTGGTTCAGTAGGAATCACAATCATGGGAAAGACTGCTGACTGGACAGTTGTGCAGCAAACCACCATTGACACCCTCCATAAGGAGATAAGGCCCCAAAAGGTACAGATTGCAAAAGAAATTGGATGTTCCCAAAGTGCTGTATCAAAGCACATCAATAGAAAGTTATGTGGAAGGGAAAAGTGTGGAAGAAAAAGGTGCACAAGCAGCAGGGATGACCGCAGCCCGGAGAGGATTCTCAGGAAAAGGCCATTCAAAAGTGTTGGACAGTTTCACAAGGAGTGGAATGAGGCTGGAGTTAGTGCATCAAGAGCCACCACACAGAGACGTATCCTGGACATGGGCTTCTAATATCATATTTCTCTTGTCAAGCTGCTCCTGAACACTGTTGCTCAATGGTCCAAAGTCCTCTTTTCTGATGAGAGCAACTTTTGCATCTCATTTGGGAATCAAGGGCCCAGAGTCTGGAGGAAGAATGGAGAGGCACACAATGCAAGACGCTTGAAGTCCAGTGTGAAGTTTCCACAGTCCGTGTTGATTTGGGGAGCCATGTCATCTGCTGGTGTTGGTGCACTGTGCTTCATTAAGTCCAGGGTCAACACATCTGTCTACCAGGAGATTTTCACAGACAAGCTTTATGGGATGCTGACTTCATTTTTCCAGCTGGACTTGGCACCTGCCCACACTGCCAAAAGTACCAAAACCTGGTTCAGTGACAGTGGGATTACTGTGCTTGATTCGCCAGCAAACTCGCTAAACCTGAACCCCATAGAGTTCATATGGGGCATTGCCAAGAGAAAGATGAGGGACATGAAGCCGAACAATGCAGCAGAGCTGAAGGCCACTATTGAAACATCCTGGTCTTCCATAACACCTCAGCAGTGCCACAGGCTGATAGCATCCATGCCACGCCACGTTGAGGCAGTAATTGATACAAAAGGGGCCCAAACCAAGTACTGAGTACATATGCATGCTTATACTTTTCAGAGGTCCGTTATTCTATTTCCAATCTTTGTGTTATTGATGTCATGTAAGTAATATTCTAATTTTCTGAGATTGTGAATTTGGGGTTTTCATAAGCTGTACACCAGAATCATCACAATTATACCAAGTAAGGCTTGGCATACCTCGCTTGGCATGTAATGAGTCTATCTCATATATTACTTTCAACTTTTGAGTTGACTTACTGAAATAAATGAGCATTTGCACAATATTCTAATTTTTCGAGTTTCACCTGTCCCTCTTCCACAGCTGGAGAAATGTTTGCAGGAGAAGATGGCAGTTTCCTTGAAATTTACTGCTTGGGAATGTGATTCAGCACATAGTATATTGAAATCTGGATTGTTTGTATTAAGTTTGCATAAATATCACAAGCAAGTTTTAGCTATCCCTGATGCTGATGCTTATAATGACTAATGGTATTTTACTATCACTCTTGCCAGTTACCAGATGATTTTTAGAACTCTTTAATTTATTTAACTACATGTGGTATTTTGCATGTTAGTAAGAATATCCATGAGCTGGTTGGATAGCACAGTGACTTAAATATCTAGTTGCAGAGCCAGAGGTGCCTCCTGGAAGAAAACCCAGCCTGTCTCACCTTAGGCAAGCAGTCCAGTCTCAGAGTGAACCTGGAAGAAACTGAGGGGGGAGAAGCTAAGAAATATGTCAGGGATGGGTAACATGTGGTCCTTCAGGTGTTTACGGGGCCACATTGATATGCTAGATATGGTTGATGGGCATTGTGGTTCAGAAGCATATGGAGAGCCCTTGTCCCCCACCCCTTGGATATGGGAAGGCACTCCTGAGTCAGACATTGCTGGATTGAGCAGGCCATTAACCACTGCCAGAATCCAAATGAGCATATTTCACCGAGTCACCCCTTTCTGTCTGTCACTACCTTTAGGCTTTTTAGGAAGCGCTCTCTTATTGGACCAATGAGAGTGTGTTCTACAAAAATTGGTATATTGCTGTTCTCATATAGAATGATGAATGCTAGAGGGAAGGAGCACATTTCCCGCCAATGTTTCTTGCTGAGAAACACATTTCAAGGTGCAAAAGGCAAGGCGTGTCAAACAATTGTATTTATTTTCTCTGTCCTGACCTTCAAACATATTTCTTTGCCTTTACCTGGGATTTCTGGGTTGCTAAGATACAGTTTGTCTGATCTCTGGCCATTGCATCTGTACAGAATCCAAGACAGGATGGGGGTAGGAAATATATTTTGGACCACTGATATTTTTTAAAATCTGCACAGCTATGTATTTTTACACTGATACATTCTTTACAGCCCCGTCCTGAGTCAAAGCCTGAGACCCAGACCCCACCACAGAGGCCGCAGCGAGACCAGAGGGTGAGAGAACAGCGAACAAGCATCCCACCCCAAAGGGGACCTCGACCAAGTAAGGAAAGCTAAAATGTTGGAAGTGCATACCATTTAAAAAGATAAATCAGGGGTGTAAAAAAAGTGAAGGATTGCAAAAGAGACATATTTCACTTCCCAAAGGAGTGTGCCTTAACCACTGGAAAGGGTTTGCAGCCAAACTGGATAGTATGACATTCACAGTATTGCATCTCGTGGTTAATGGGAACTCTATTCTGGTTTAGATGCCTGAGACTGTTGCACGTTGGTATCTCAGCCCATGGAATAGAAGGAGAATATCAAAGCAAAGTGGTCTGCTTATATACTGCCCCATACCACTGCAAGTAGTCTCTGGGCGGTTTAGTTTACTTACAGTATGCAGGCTACACATTGCCCCCTCCCCATCAAGCTGGGTACTCATTTTGCCAACCTTGGAAGGATGGAAGGGTGAGTCAACCCTGAGCCGGCTACCTGGGATTGAACCCCAGGTTGTGAGCAGAGTTTTACCTGCAGTACTGTCATTTAACCACTGCGCCATGAGGGACTTTCTCAATATCATTTGGTTCTTTATGAAGGTTTATCTGTTTCATGATAAAAGTAGAGAGTTGATGAAGGTGCTTCTAATTTGGAAGGCAAAATAGGTGATGAAACAAATTCTTACTTCCTTTCTCCTCTCTTTTGAAAACTTAAGTGCGAGAAGGAGAGCAGGGCGACATGGAAACCAGGCGGATTGTGAGGTACCCAGACAGCCACCAGCTCTTTGTCGGGAACCTCCCTCATGATGTGGATAAGTCAGAACTAAAGGAGTTCTTTCAAAGTAAGTGTTGAGCGTAGCTCTCCTCCTGGTGGGGTTTAGGGGAATGTATCCAAAAGGGCATGCCTCGGTTTGAAGAACAGTCTAATGTGTGATTAAAGAACTTGGAAATTCTCTTGCAGGTTATGGGAATGTTGTGGAGCTGCGTATCAACAGTGGAGGAAAGCTCCCTAACTTTGGATTTGTGGTGTTTGATGATCCAGAACCAGTTCAGAAGATCCTTGGGAATAGGGTACTTTAAACTCAAATGGGTGATGTTTAAGTGATAGAAGTTAAGTTGGTACTGTATAACATCTATCCATTAAAAAACAAAAACAAGCAAACAGCCTTTCTTCTAAGATGTTAAGAATTGTTAAAATATGGTCCTACACCCAAATACATGCGTCTCAATTATATGTGGCTCTATGTTTTGAACAATATAATATATAGCATTAATAGCATCTTTATGGCATCAATTTGGATTGAGTATTTTGAAGAATTATTACAGAAAGATGTAAAAATTATTTTAAAAGTCCTAACCTGATACTTATTTCTTTAAGTACTGAGGGGAAGATATGAAATTGAATTATTTTAAATTAAATGTTAACAAAATGCTCTGCAGTCTCTTCAAAGAGGAAGCCTGATTTATTTTGCCAGTACAGTAGGACCCCCGTATCTGCTGATTCGCCATCCACAGATTCAGCTATCCACGGATGGCAATCGACAGTGCAAGGGCCTGGTCTGGTGGCGGGCCTGCAAAATCGGGGACAGAAGAGGAGGAGGAGGAGGCTGTGTGGCTCCAGAGCTCCTGCCCGCTTGTAAGATCGGGCGGCGGTGAGGAGGCCACGTGGCTCTGCAGCTCCCTCTTGCTCGCCTGTTCGCCCACCTGCCCGCTCACCCATGCTCCGCGGCGGCGGCACGGAGGAGGCAGCGTGGCTCTGGAGATCCCTCCTGCCCGCTCACCCACGATCCTCGGCGGTGGCAGGGAGGAGGCGTCACGGGGAAGAGGTGGCATGGCTCTGGGGCTCCCTCCCTCCCTCCCTCCCGCTCACCCATGATCCTCGGTGGCAGCATGGAGGAGGAGGCGTGGCTCTAGAGCTCCTGCCCACACACTCGCTCACCCACGATCCTCAGCGTTCATTCGCATTAATGCCAGTAGGAGTAAAGGGGATATTTGATAGATCAGTTGGCTCCGTATTATTGGGAAGTGCATGGAGAATGAAATGGTCTGCTTAAAATCCCCCACAGAAGATTTTGCTAATTTTCCAGACAGCTGCAAGGGTTGAAAGTGAACCCACCGGTATTATAGATCAATTAGACTGAAAAGCCTATGCACTCTAAGCCTTGGAGTGCATCTCAGTAGGCATAGGAGATCACTATTTACATGGGTATTGTTTTGAGCAGTGTTTTTCAACCACTGTTCCGTGGCACAGTAGTGTGCCGCGAGATGTTGCCTGGTGTGCCGTGGGAAAAATTCTCCCTACACCAACAATGCCCCCCCCCGCATCCCGCTCGCGACCAAGGCAGCGGTGCGGCGCCGGCGAGCCGGAGGAAGGCGGGGTGTGTAGAAAGAAGCCGGCTGCCGCAAGGCTTCCTTGGGAGATGTAGTTCCTCCTGCAGGTCTGATACGCGGTCCTGGGGAGGAGAGCGGACTACCTTTCCCGGCGTGCTTTGCACACTGGCGAGGAAAGGCTGGCCGTGGGCGGGGAAGGAGAAGAAATAAGGGAGGAGGAGGAGGAGGAGACTGGAGAGCGAGAGAGTGAGAGTGAGAGAGAGCCGGGAGACCCGCGCAGGCGCATTGCGGCGAAGGGCGCTCCAGAAGCCGCTCTTAAAGGTTCTTGGGGTTGGTTCCCCCTCCTCGCTCACCGAACCCCCCTCCCTCCCTCCCCCGCCTCACGCACTCGCTGTTTGCCTCCGGAGGGTGGGCGCGCGCCCCTGCCGAGCCAGGTAGGAGCGCGCGTGCGCACCCCTCTTTTAAGGGTGGGGAGCAGGTGGCCGTTGACAATGGTCATTTTTGTGGGGGGGGGTAAATAAAGGGGAGGACGTGGGAGGCTGAGGAGGGGATTCCTAGGACCTAGGGAGGAGACGGGGATGGGGGGTCCCTTCCGGGCCCTGTGGCTGCCTGGCTGGAAGGAGGCGGGGGTGGGGGAAGAGAAGGGAGGCTTATACTGGAAGGGGTAAAAGATGGGGGTTGGGGGGTCATATATGAAGAGCCTCCCCCAGCCCCACCTTCCTGGGTTTGCAAGTTCCTCTGAAAAAAGTGCCAGGAGGAGGGAGGGGGAAGGTGAGGGCAGGCGGACATTTTGATAGGGATGCCTTGGGAGGGCCTGGGCTGGAGGATGGATTTGTTGTTGTTTGGGGGGGGGGGTGAGAAGTGTGTTTGTGTGTGTCTGATAGGCACAGAGTTAATTTTTTAAACATTTTCTAATGGTGGTGTGCCTCGTGATTTTTTTCATGAAACAAGTGTGCCTTTGCCCAAAAAAGGTTGAAAAACACTGGTTTTGAGCATTTGTTGTTAACCAATGTATTGACCTCAGTTTACTACTTTTCTCTTCCAGCCAATCATGTTCAGAGGTGAAGTGCGTTTGAATGTGGAGGAGAAAAAAACACGAGCCGCCAGGGAGGGTGACCGCAGAGACAACCGACCCCGTGGGCCCGGTGGCACCCGTGGGGGGCTGGGAGGTGGGATCCGAGGTCCTCCACGTGGAGGGATGTCTCAGAAACCAGGATTTGGCACTGGAAGGGGCATCGGGCAGCGCCAGTGATTAATGGATGATGTGACGAGACAAACCCTTCTTCCTGCAGATTTGTGAATTTCAGCCTTGGATATCTTGGAATGTGGCCCTACTACCCTGTTATAGACTGCTACGTTTGATACTATTTTGGCCCATTTTGTTTGTGTTTGGTTTTGTGATTTTTTTCCCCTAGTCCTTGTCCCAAATCCCAGCTTTGTGGAACAATATTTCAGGAAAAAAGTGGATTTTAAAAAGAAAAGAACTGAATTCTTGCTTGCTGCAGACATAAGGACTGGATTTTTTTCCTTTTTCTTTTTGGGTACCAGTGGTTTTTCCAAACAGAATGTGTGGCGCTTTTTTCCTTATTGAAATGGGGTGTGCTTCAGTCAGTGGAATTATCCTTTTCGGCTGCATGTGTTCAAGAGCCTGTAGGAAAATACAGCACATGACAAACATTTCAAGGCAGGGAAATGCGTTTTTTCCTTTAGGAAGTGAGGTCACATGACCTAGCCCACCCGGGTCTGGAGATACTGTCACTTGAAAATTGACATTACCCTTTTCTCTGAGGCGCTGTAAAATGGAAGAAAGGGTACCATAGAATTCTTTCTTTTGGTACACAATCACGAAAAGGAATTCTCACTACTGTTTTACCACTTACAAGGATTGTGGGATAGGTTTTAAATGTCTAGAACTTGACTCTTTAAAACACTCTTCCTGAACTTGTGAAATTTTTTTTATTGAAATAGGGACGTTTTTTCATGTTTAGTTTGTATTTGTATTAAAACAAAAACAAAATTGTTGTGCCTTCTATTTATCTCTCATTCCAGTCTTGGCAAATTGTTAAAAAAAATAAAATAAAAAAGTCTAGATTTGCTTTATCCAGTTTTGGAGTATGTTGAACTCTTTTTAGAAAATATGTTTGTCTTTCACCTTTCTTCCTCATTGACCTATATGTTTGTAGTGTTGCACGATGTTGTTTTTAATAGCCTTACAGATTTCTCACTTCGTAATGCTTTTTGAGGAGGTTCAGGGGCTCAGCTATGTATTGACACCTCCATTAGCTCTGAAACGAGTGCCTTCCCATTACATGACTACAGAAATGGAATTATACATCTTTAAAGTATGGACATAATTCAGTTTGTGCCGTATGTTGCTGTGGTGTTAATAGTCTTAATAGGCTTTAAAATGCCATTCTAATAAGGATGTAACTATACAGCCCGAGTTCTCAGAATATCCATGCTTCACTGCAGTACATGGCATTGGATGAGCTATGGGATATTTGTCTTTGCTGAATGTATATATAAAACAAAATAAAATGCAGATCATTATTGCGGCTGTCGGAGTGCGTAATAGTCTTCTGCACAATGTATTTAGAAGAATGAACTGTTCGTAAGGCTCCTGGGTGAGAAGCCGCAGAACCCAGTTTCAAATCTATTCTGGCTGTGACCAAGGCCATACAAAGTTAGAGTAGGAGCGTCTAAGTGGATCGAGTTACAGGCTGTGTTACAACATTGCATTTAACCCATGTTTGATGTGAAGATAGTAGCAAATGTATGATGTGCTACAGTAGAAGTAAGATATTTTTGTTTTCTGCAGTCAGTAGTGTGAACAAATGCCAATATTTCAAAAGATCTCAAGTTAATTAAAACCAAAACAAAAACTTTTGTGAACCTTTTAACGTTCTGTCAGCTACACACAGCAATGTGTGGCCTCCGTACACTTGCTTTTTGCTTTGCTATGCTTGAAACTTAAATTCATACCTTGAGGGTCAATATTTCTAATAGAGAAAAATTGTGTCTTGGTGGTTTTAATATATGTAAAATGGCTTGTTTTGAATTACTGTTGTTGAGATATATTGAATCCCCATGTAATAATAACAGCACTACAGCAGCATGGCAACTTGGTGTCCCAAGACTTTCTTGGATGAACGCTCTCAGAAGCCTTTGCCACTAGCCATGTGGCAAAGCAGAGTGTCTCCAGCAGAGTGCCAAAAGAGCACCGAGATTTCCTCCATACCTTGTAGATAGGGAGCAGTCAGAAGCAGGTGCCCTGGTTGTATACCACACAGCAGGGCAAAGTGGTTTGCCCTTATTCAAGATTGTTGAGAATTCCATCTGAGATGCAAAGCCAAGCAAAGTGTTCCGTTTATATGCCACCCCATAGTGCTTAAAGCACTCTATGGGGCATTTACAATTTATTGACACAGACTACACATCCTCCCCCCCCCCCCCAAGCTGAGTCCTCATTTTACTGACCTCAGATGGATGGAAGACTGAGTCAGCCATGAGCCTGCTACCTGGAATTGAACCCCAGGTCGTGAGCACAGTTATAGCTGCAGTTCAGCAGTTTAACCACTGCACCACAAGGTTCAGGATGTTCATTGTACCTGTAGCTCATACCCAGACAGGTAATGAGCAAATGTTGCTCACTGTTCCCTGCAACCAACATGAATTTATTTTCAGTCCATTGTAGTGTACTACAGTGGTACCTTGTATAAAGGAATTAATTCATTCCAAATTAAATTCTGTTAAGCAAATTTTCCTTTATACAAATTTCCCATAGCAATGCATTGAAAACAGAGTAATCCCTAATTGTGACCATTTTTATGTTGTATGGATTCACCCCATAGGCGATTCTGTTAAGCAAATTTCCCCTATCTCCAGAATCTTTTATGTTGCACAGATTTTATGTTATACAAACTTTGTTATGCGAGGGTCCACTGTACTTAGGTTTTCTAGTGCGACATAAAGAAGAATGCATTATTGTAGCAATTTTGTGTGTTGCACATTCTATTTTGTTTCCTTTTTTAAAAAAATTCCAACCTACATTCTGTTCAACAAATCCCAAGTCACTATGACTTTATTAATTTAATCAACATTATTGCAGGTAACTGTCTACGCTTGTTCCTGTGGAAATTCTAGTACCATGCTAAACAACTTGCTGTGGATATTTTTGACTACAAATCCCACTATTGGCTGACAAGGTTATGACAGCTGGGGTTTGTTACCACAAACTTCTGAATAGTGGATTATCTATGCTGTTAGTAGATAAACGTTTAAATATTGGCAATAGTTTTAGGTTTGAAAATGTTCAGCAAATGTTTTGTTAATGACATGTTCAGAAATGGTTGTCATAGCAAATTTTAAAATAAGCCCAGTGTTGAGTCAGTACTAGACTTCCATGTTTGAATTCATACACCAAACAGTACTTGCCCAACTCCTTTGACGTGTATAGATCTTTGAAAGGTAATACTGTGTTGCCTTACATAGAACGTGATCATGGGACTATCCTGCTGACGGTTGATTCATTACAGATAAGCAATATTTTTGTCATGAAAAATTTAGGATTTAATTGGACGGGGCCCAGTCTGCTTCCATTTCACAACAGAGTTTAGAAACTGAATTGGAGTAGATCCGTCTTTGATAGGAACCAATTAGAATCCTGCTAGTGCTGCAAATAGAGCAGACAAAGTCAAAGAATTGTATTGTGACAGCTTCTCTGCTGTGCTCTAATATGTGTATCCACATTAACTGCTGATGTTTTCTGATTGCTGCTATATGCTGTCAAGTTGTGTCTGATTTATGGCAGTCCTAATAGGGGGTGGCTAGTTACTGCTGTGTCCCCAATGAGTTGCTTTACTCTTGCCTTGCTTCATCTGCTTCCTGTCAACACCTGGCTAGCCACTGTGGAAGTGGAAAGATGGATTAGATATGCCTTTGCTCTGATTCAGTAGAGTTCTTAGGTTCTGTGTTCTCAGTTGTCACAGCTTCCCCTCTTTTATTCTTTCAGGATTAGAAGACTTGAGGCCATGGACATTTGGGAGTTCTAGAAATACAGTGATAATTATTGCAGAAATGTATATTGCTAGTGTGGTGTGTGTCTTTCAGCAGTTACCCATGTCTGGATTCCCCCAGATTTTTCCTCTTTCCCTTTTCACTCTGCAAGCCTGAGCAGTGTTCTAGGATATCCAATGATTAATGGCTTCCTGCTCAAGCTTTTAAAGCTACTATATCTAATAAGCCGTGCCCAATATAGGACATGTAATCCAGCCGTACTAATTTTACTTGTTGCTGGAAATATACCGAGGGTGCAGAAGGGCTGAAAACCTATTGCTGTCCTAAAGCCACAGGCCTCTGAAGGCACAAGATATTCTTAGTGCCTTATGGGAAACAAAGCTGATTACTGTATTTTTCTGTCTATAAGATGCCCCCATGTATAAAATGGCCCCCAATTTTCCAGCCTGAAATAACAGTTGTTGTACTGTGTGTTTCTCTCATTGGCTAACTTCCGTGTATAAGATGACCCTAAATTTTTAGTCTTAACAGTTCTAGAAAACAATATAGTCTTATACATGGGAAAATACAGTACATTCCGTTAGTGGGACTGGTCAAACGAAGTGTTTGAATTCCCATCATTATGTGCGATACCAGGTTAAAGTGTTCTGCAAAGTGTTCTGCTTATATACCGCCCCATACTACTACAAGTAGTCTCTGGGCGGTTTACAATTTTAATTACAGAGTGCAGGCTACACATTCCCCCCCCCCCCAGCAAGCTGGGTACTCATTTTACCGACCTCGGAAGGATGGAAGGCTGAGTGACCCTTGAGCCTGCTACCGGGGATTGAACCCAGGTCGTGAGCACAGTTTTACTTGCAGTACAGGCATTTAACCACTGCGCCACGAGGCTCATAAAGGTTAACAAAATGTTTTTGACCAAGAAACGATGGCATTTAGTTTACACTTGCAAATGTTCCCTGAGGTATATTATAAATATTAATAGTCCATAGAAATCAAAGTTCCTGAGACAATTTGTTACTAAGAGGAATGTTTTTAAAAACTTGCTCCTCTTGGATGTATGTTGAGAATACACCTACACAAGAGTAATTCCTGACATAGCAGCACCAGGTGCATCTCTGATGCAACAAAGCCCTGTATGTAAGCTTGTTGTCAGTCACTACCTTCATCAAGGATTGATAAGACCAATTATGCAGTAAGAATCCATAAGAAACCATGTATGTATATGCTGTTCAGAGGCCTGAAGGATGCTGACCATGGCACAATTAACTTACAGGAAAAGAGATTCAATTTAAACATTAGGAAGAATTTCATGACACAGCTGTTTGGCAATGGAATATGCTGCCATGGAGGGTAGTGGAGTGGCCTTTGGAGTTTTTTAAGCAGAGGCTGGATGGCCATCTGTCGGGACGGGGGTTCCTTCATGGTAGGGGGTTGGACTGGATGGCCCTTGAGGTCTCTTCCAACTCTATGATTCTATAAAATAAGTCAAGTCCTAGGTTGAGCAGTTGAGGGCAACTTGAGAAGCCTTATCCCAAAACCACCATTTTAGTGGTTAGTCATGGTGACTCAGTTTCCCCTAGATTCATTTGAAGGAGATCTGTCTGGGCTCAGCAAAGCAGAAAGCAGAACGAAGGCTCATCTTCTGAGCGAGGCACAGAAGGCCAAAGGCTATATTTCAAAAAGAGGACAGAAGTGTTGTTGCAGAGCAAAGAGTGTGGATTGAAGCCGGATCCTAAAATGAAAACAGTGCAGATAATGTGTAAATGCTTCTTCTCCAAGTAAATACAAGAGGTGAGCTCTTTTCAGCTGAATAAAGAAGCAAATACCATAAGCAAGGAAATGTGCATGACTGACATTTTTAGTGAAATAAACTCTAGCCAATGTGAGATATTGAGGATGTGAAGAAATGCCTTGCCATTCTTGCTGGTGAAAATGACGAAAACATTCCTTATTCTTCCCTCCAGGGATGAGGGAAGTGAGGGTTTAACATGCTTAATAAGGGAGTGTATTTCCTAGTGGAATTAAGCAGTGTTTATGTGGAGCAGACATTCAAGTACAGAAAAAGGAAGCATTAATGTGCCTAGTTTGGGAGTGAAGGTGGGTGGGTGTTTAGTGTGAATTGCCTTGATTTGGGGGGCACAGCTGAAATCTTTTTGTCTGAAGATCCTCAGTCATCTAGGTGAGGTTATCTAGAAGTTGGGTCATGGCAACTGGATTTTTCTTGAGAGATCGAAATGTTTCACTAATCCAAGCAGCTTCGTCAGTCCAAGGAAAGTTAGTGGCAAGGCCTACAATTTATAGTTCACCTTGATTTCACAACAAAGGTGGGGGACTTGGGCACAATCTGTCTGCTACTTATCAAGGTGCTCTTTCATCAGTCCCCAGACAAATTAGAAGCACTTCACACCTCCACCAGCAAAGCCATAGCTAACAACCCATACTTAATGGGTGTTGGGAAAGGTGGCATAGGTGGGACTTTAACCCACCCTAGGCCTTTGTCCACCTAACCAGCCTATTCAGATCATGATCCACCTGTGAACTTACTCAGCTGTTGTCAAACTAATGAGCCTATTCAGGCCATTGTCCAACTTATGAGCCTATTCAGACCAGGGTGATGCCAAATCAAGGTGAACTATAAAATGGAGGACTCGCCACTAACCTTCCTCAGACTGACAAAACTGCTTGGATGAGCAGTGAAGTGTTTCAATCTCTCAAGAAAAAACTCCAGTTGTCATGACTCAACTTTCACTTAGATCTTTTTGTTTGTTTGTTTTGCTTTGAACTAAACCTTTTTATACAGCTCCAAACTAAATCCATCCAAGGAGGGAGAAGTGGTTGCCATGTAACCCTCCCTAGGCCTAGCATACTAAAGGGGTTAACTCACACTTGGTGTGTTGCTTAAATGTTTTCCTGCCAGACTGTACTAAGCTCAGATCTCAAGTTCTACCCAATTCAGACAGAGTTAGAAAGCCACCATTTCTATCCCATTGTTGTTGCTCTAACTACAGGAGAAACTCGAAAAATTAGAATATGCAAATGTTTATTTCAGTAAGTCAACTCAAAAGGTGGAACTCATATATGAGATAGACTCATTACATGCTAAGCAAGATATGTCAAGCCTTACTTTGGTATAATTGTGATGATTATGGCATACGGCTCATGAAAACCCCAAATTCACAATCTCAGAAGATTAGAATAATGTGAAAAGGTTCCCTATTCACAATAGTGCATCAAGAGCCACCACACAGAGACAGATCCTGGACATGGGCTTCACACGTATTCCTCTTGTCAAGCCGCTCGTGAACAACAAGCAACGTCAGAAGTGTCTTAACTGGGCTACAGGGGAAAAAACCTGGTCTGTTGCTCGTGGTCCAAAGTCATCCTTTCTGATGTGAGCAACTTTTGCATCTCATTTGGGAACCAAGGACCCAGAGTCTGGAGGAAGAATGGAGAAGCACACAATGCACAATACTGCTGGTGTAGGTCCACCGTGTTTCATTAAGTCCAGGGTCAACACAGCTGTCTACCAGGAGATTTTGGAGCACTTCATACCGCCTTCCACAGACGAGCTATATGGAGATGCTGAGTACATATGCATGCTTAGACTTTTCAGAGGTCCAATATTGTTCGATTAACAATTCTTTGTGTTATTGATGTCATGTAATATTCTAATTTTGTGATATTGTGAAATTGGGGTTTTCATAAACTGTACGCCATAATCATCACAATTATACCAAAGTAAGACATATCTCATATATTAGTTTCACCTTTTGAGTTGACTTATTGAAATAAATGAGCATTTGCACAATATTCTATTTTTTCGATTTTCACCTGTAGTTCTTTTGAGTAACAGACAAAATTAAAACCTTCAGACTTTCAAAAGGTGGCACATGGCGAGAGAAAGCGGCAGCATGAAGGAATACCATCCCAGCCCTGTCCTCACCTCCTTTTGGATTTAGGCTACTACTCCTAGTGTTGCAACTTGCTACTGTCTGTCTCTTCCTGCCTGCCTGCACCTCTCCTTCCCCCCAAGGATGGTATCATGCCTTTGTTCTCTGCAGTTGGGGGGGAAAAACCAGCCATGGTTCCTGACATCTCCATTGTAGGGAGCTAGAATCAGGACTTCTATCATCTTTCTTATCCCAAAGTGTATTTCTCTAATAAATAAAGGCCTTGGTTTTTTTTTTAAGAAGTGTGGCTATAAATCAACATTCCCTTTGATTTTTCTGCCCGCTGTGTGTGTGACATTGTCCCCACGTGGTTCTTGTGACTGGAACCAAAAAGACAGGAAACAATCATTGTGGTTGTGCAGAGCAGGAGGAACACTACATGGAAGGAGATGGGAGTCATATGCGCCTGCACAGCCGCACACTTTGGGGGAACCTGACTGTAAATCCTTTATAAAGAAGCATGCGAGATCAGGTAATCAGAGATTTGAATCCACTAGTTGACATTGCTGCAGTATCTCTGTGCACATCCTCTCCAGCATCTGTAGAACTTTTGGGAGAGATCAGTTAGGCATCAGCAAGTAGATTCATTCTGATGCTGACAACACCACACACTACTTCCTGTTTCTGTTTTAAAAACCGAGTGAGAAGATAGAATGGTCAGGAGAAGACCGAGGTTCTGTTCTTTGGGATGTCCTACTGGGTACAGTGGCCCTCTCTCCAGTCTGGAGGGTATTACCTTTCTGCTGGCTGACAGAATGAGGAATCTGGGTGTGGTCTTGGATCAGGCCTTATCTCTGGAAGCCCAGGTGATGGCCGTCTCCAATTCTGCCTTTTTCCATCTTCAGGAGATCGCCCAGATCTGCAGGTACCTGGGTGAGGCCTCCCTGAGAGCAGTTGTGCAGACGATTGTGATCTCGAGAATAGATTATTGCAACACTACGTGGGGTTGCTCTTGACCCTTATTCGGAGGCTACAGTTGGTACAAAATTCAGCGGCCAGACTGATCACTGCATCACCCCAGTTCTAGCTTGTTTGCATTGGCTGCCCGTTGTGTCCCAAATAAGGCTCAAGGTACTGCTTTTGACTTACAAAATCCTCCATGGCTTGGGACCTGAGTACCTGACAGAGCGAATCTTCCAGAGGGCAACTTGAGGCCTGGCCCACCAGAATGTCTCAGGCGCTCTCATGTTGGATGGACACTCCTAGGGAGGCCTGGAAATCAATCACTTGTAACCAGGTCTTCTCTGTGGCCGCCCCTACACCATGGAACAAACTGTTGAGTGAGATTTGCCTTGAACAGTCCCTGCCAGCCTTCTTAAGACCCTGCTTCTTAGAGAGTCATTTGATGACCATTAGTTTTTTATAAGCTGCCATCTTGTCTCATTATTTTATTATTTTGTTTTATTATTATTATTACTGAATTATATGTTTGTTATTTGTTTTGTTTTTTAATTGATATGAATATGTAAACCGTCCAGAGTTCCGCTATGGTATAGAGACGGTATAGAAATAAATAAATATTTCAGGAAGTGAGTAAGCATAAACCTACAGGTTCAAATGAAAAACAAACACAATTGTGTGGTCTATAAAGAACTTTATTAGGTCACCAATCACACAAAGGTGAGCTTACATCTCTTAGTGAGGATGGGCATTCTAGTCCTTGGCTTAAGTTGTGTCTTGTGGAGAACTTGGACCTTCTTTGAGTTTTCCTGTGTTTCCACCATATTGAAGTAACATGGTTTTGCCTTTAAACAATGGGGTCTAAGTGCATTTAACTTGAAAAAAATCCAGCTTAGTATCTGGTACTAGACATTTGAAGCATGTTGAATGAGTGTATTCAACAAAGGCATGAAATGTCAGATTTTTAAAAACGTTAGTTCAGGCACATTGTATTTGTCAATACACTTGACTTAGAGGACGATCAGATCACATTGTATGACACGTTAAAGCAGAACACAATGAAATTCCCAAAGGTTCACATGCAGTACTTTTTCTTGCAACTGTATACTGTAGTATGATGCCTATTCTGTATAATGTCCCATTTAAAATCTTAAATGATTTGACCTAGGATATCTTAGAAAGTGGAGCAAAGGAAGCTATTTTATACTGAGTCAGATCACTGATTTATGTGGTCCGGTAATGTCAATCATTAGTGATAGGAGCTTTCTAGGGTTTCAAGTTGAGTTTCCCCTCACCTCTTTGTGGGGAAATCCAATGACTGCCTTCCTTGTCAGTCAACCCATAGAGGTACTACCAGGTCTGACCCTGCTTAGTTTCCAAAAACAGATGAAGGTGGTATATTTAGTGTGGTGTGGTTTTATCACTGTAAAAACAATAGCATCCCTATCTAGTTGGCTTTTAAGAAGGGCCTTAGGAGACTTCGCACCATAGAAGGGATTGATAATGAGACAGGTCCCTCTTGGTGGCGATGATAGCAAACTTTGATATCTGAAGGGTACAATACTCTGTCCTTGTAGCAATGTGCTGTCCTTTTCTTGTGTTTCTCCTAGTTTTAGATATTTGGCACAAAGACTCTTACCCTACTCAGTTTATAGTGTAGTGTCTTTGGCATCCCACACTCATAACTCATTTTTCCACACACAAAATGACACACACCCAACAAAATTGTCAGAAAATGTTTATTTTTGTTTTTAATTGGATTTGGCATGAATGTATGACTGAATAAATATACTTTTATATACACTTAACAGAAATTTACATTCCATCTTCAAACTGCTGAAATAGATTTTCTTTTTCTTAAAATTTATTTTTACAAGCCAAAAAAATATTCTGCCATTAACATCTTAATGTTTTTTCCCTGTGTGTTCATGCAAGCTGTACCTCATATAAGTTACAGGTTTATCATGATGTAAAAATGTTCACTCTTAAGGAAGCAGTTGCTTTGCGTTTGGATCCGATGTGGCAAAACACATCCTTAATAAAGCGTTAAGGCCATACCAATGGGACACATACATATAAATTCCACATAGAAAAGGCAGGGCAACCCCCTAATTTCCTTAAAAAACTAAGGGCAGAATCACTTACTCCACAGCCGAGTTTCACTTAGATTTGACAACATTTTTGGAAGGTCCTTCTATTGAGGAAATACCTTCTAAAGTGCATGTTTTCAACATTCACGTGATTCTTAATTGAAAATATTGGCATGAAAAGCAACAACTTTCTTCAATACTTGCTTTTCCACCTGAGATTGCATTTTTGGGTAAAAACCGCTGGTTGATCCATTGCAAATGAGCATAAAGTAGAATATGTGTGTTGACACAATTCGTCCTCTATCAAACTTTGACATGTTCAACTGGATTCCACAGTCAACTATGGCCCGCTTGACACATGTTTGGAGTGGTGGTGGCGTTAGGAGATTCCCAGTCGCCAGAATAAGCATGGGGATAATCTGAATGACGCAGGCAAGATAAGCTGATGGACTCTTCCCAGCTTCTTGCCTCCTGTCTAGCTGATATTGAACGGCAAATTTTCCTATGTCCATGCATCCCCTTCATAGCATGGGATAGCATCGAGGGAAATAGTTCCCCTCTTGCTACATGCATGTTTTTTTGTGCAACATTCTTCATTCAGAGATCTGCACTGTGATAGAAACACAGTTTAAGTTGAACCTTTGCCTTGGTTCTAAACTTCTGTGATACTTTACTATTTTAGACACACGTTAACATTGGCAAGAGAGGTACTTCTGACAGTTCTTTGATATGATTTACAATTTATGGAGCACAGATTATTATTTTTTTTTCCAGCAAGAGCCCTTCGGGTACGTTGGAATACTGGCCAGTCATCCCCACTTAGTGGGTTTGAGTTTATCACATCCAGAGGACACTGTGGGGGAAGGCTAATACAGACTGACTTCCTTTTGAACAAACTGGATTTGCTTTGAGTTGTGAATGTGAAGTTTTTCTTAAATTACAACTTTGACGCGTCTTTAAAATCAAATGTCATATTGCTGAGGAAGACATTCTTTTCCCCACAAACTGTATAGTCGTCTCTGTAGCAGTGGTAACTCAGTGCTTAAACATCTTGATTTGGTGTCCCCTAGACTACTGAAAGCATCATGCACATGTCAGGTTGAAGAATAGCAGATGCAACTGAACTGAAACAGGTTCTCCGTCCCTAGGCTACATCAGTTCATCAAATGTTCAGATAAAAGCTAATCAGAGCAATGGTCCAGTGGAACATGTCTTAGAACAAAGGTTGTCTGTGACATTGGATACAGGGGCAACCCTAGTCTCAGAGGAGCTGACTCGGATACTCGGCTGCCTTCTGAAAATGGAGCTCAAACACATATGATGGATGCCTAAGGAGGAAGACATCCCTACAAACACAAAGGAGTGATGGTTCCCAGGACAAATCCAAGACATGTTGCCTGAGGTAATGAACAAGGTTGTGTCCCTATCCCGAACCATGCATAGAAGCTGCCTAGATTGGCAAATGAATCTTCCTCCAGCAATGAAATGGGGCAGTGTTCCCCATTGTTTCTGAAGGCAGTAGACCATCTGGGGGGCATAGTGAAGGCCACATGGGCCAAACAGTTGCTGCTTCTAATATTTTGCTATAACACCCCTTTCTCTGCAATTCCTACCTGAGATAGCCACCCTCAATCTGTCCAGTGGTGGGGTGGCCTTGCATTCTGCCTTCTAGTTATAATGCCCTGCAATTATATTTTATCACAATTCCATGAATCCCTTGTGTGTTGAGTGGTTGTGGGGCAAGAAAGGTCAACATCTAGAGATCTTCAGCAAACATCTGAAAGCATTTCTATGCCATAAATCAAGAGCAAAAATACTTCCTACTGTTATCTTGAAGTCAGTCATGGCAACTAGACTTCTTTTCTTGTGAGACTGAAATGTTTTGCTAGTAGCTACTCATCCAAGCAGCTTCATCAGTCCTGATGAAGTCCAGACTGACAAAGCTGCTTGGATGAGTAAGCGAAATGTTTCGATCTTTCAAGAAAAGAAGTACAGTTGGCATAACTCAACTTCCAAATAACCTCACCTGGATGACTGAAAACACATATGATGGATGCCTAAGGAGGAACAGACATCTTCCTACTCTTATGACCTAATAAGCCATAAAACAATGAGTTCAATGCAAATAATGAACCTTCTGAGAATGCACTCCTGGCCAAACTAGGACAAGAATGATATCAACTGAATCATTTCTGCTGATATTTCACAGTCGCGTAATCTTTGGACTGCATTACAACTTTGGCCTCATGAAAAATGTGTTCTTATAGGCTGAACCCCAGTATTGGCTTCACCCACTGCCCACTGTTAACTGCTTCTAGCTACAGATTCGCAGCCTCTCCTTAGACTCTTGTGCTTGGTCTCAGAATTAATGGCAATATATTTGCTGCTGGCTGGGTTATGAGTATAGCAACTCAGCTCCCTTTAAGCACACACTGCACATTTAGTTGAATTATGTTTTGTACAACATATCTCCATATGTTCTGTTGGATGAAAAGGTGTGAGAGAAATCAACAAGGGGCTAAGAAAAACACTGTCTCCTCCACAGTACGTGTCAGAGGCATTAAATCACTCCTGCCACTTCTACAAACACTTTCTAAGTTCAGGCCTATCTGGTATTTAGAAGACGCTTCCAAGCTGGAGTGTTGGTAATAAAATGTGAAATCGATTAGGGAATTAGAAAATAATGCAGAATGACAAGTGGGGAAAAAGGTGTTCAGCACAAGGTATAGAAGATAAATAATATAATGTAGAACTGGGATATTAATAGTCAATGTGTTGCTAACGTGTGGAGAATAATGGAGAGTTAGTTACACAAAAAGCATTTTTGCATGCCAGTTAATTAACTTGGCATTGATGCTGTCTAAAAATGTTGTGGATGACATAGTTGTGAATGCTTACACTCAACTGCAGGTTTAATTCAATGTAGTTTATGGACATCATGGGATTTAAATGTGCGTTGAGAAACTGGATTATATGACCTGCAATCTCGGTGGATCAAACATACAGTGTATGCCTTGGTGTTGGATGTTCAGATTTAAAAATTTTTCAGGGTAGTTTTCAAGAAATCCTGGAATATGCAGTATGTGTCTGAATAAGGTGTTGGGGATTTCTAATGCAACCCAAACATCTGCTGACATATAGTTAGTTGGAAGTGCTGAAAAACATAAGCTGAGCCATTATGTGCTAAATGCTCAATCAGTGGCTATTAAACTCAGTCTCTACCTCCATAGCTCTGCTTCCAGGGTGTCTCTGTTATCCCTACCCACCATTTTGTCCGTTTAACCTTGCTTCTCTAATTGGTGCATAAACATCTACCCTTCGCTTCCAATTCTTCAGGAGGAAGCTGAGCGCATTTGTTTTTTGTGAAACCAAAATGGGCAAAAGACGCTGTGACCCAGTGGGGTTGGGGGACTCAGTTCCCTGATGCCAAGTGATTAGCTTTAAATGTGGAATCTCTGAGATGTGCTAAAATTATTGCTGATGGTGTCGACAGATTGCCTTGAAAGTTTAGCTGGAGGGGAAAATGCCTCCAGCAACACTGATGCATTCTGAAGTACAGCCATCCTATAATAGGCTAGGGCAATGGGGGGAGGGGAGTTGACTAGTTGGGAGTGCTGGGCCTCTCCAACCAATTTGTAGAGTTGAGCAAAATATATGTGGCATTCTCATGGGGGAAAAATATTTTCTCTTATATCAGTTGGTTGTGTTCGGTCGATATACATGACACTCTGCTGATGTCCAAAGATATAATAAGCATGATTCCTAATAAATCTGAAGTTGGGATTACAGCACCATTTTAAACTGGGGGGAAAAGCCCCAAGGAAAGCACTTTTTTTGTTTTTGAAAAGCACACATTTGGGGGAAAATAAGTTTACTAAAGCTGAGGGCAGCTGCTGTTAAGTTGTCAAGTCACCTCTTAACTATGGTGATCCTACCGATGAGTGACTTTTCCTCAACAGCTCTGCTAAACTCTTGTAGTTTCCTTTATGGATTCAGTCTGTCTTCCTCCATTCCTTGCTTTCAGCTTTTCACAGGACTATTGTCTTTTCCAGAGAATCTTGCCTTCTCATGTGCCCAAAGGAGGACAGCCTCAGGTACCAAAAACAAATGGAAAGTGTTGTACAGTATGTTTAAATTCAGACTGACCCATCAGATCCGCAAAGGCATTATTAGCAGATAGGTTCAGACACAGGTTGCTTTGTGAAAAGATAAGAAAGTAGGGAAAAAAAACTAAAACAAGTTCTAGTGTCACCAAAAAAGATCAACATGTTTTAGGTAGACTAAAGTTTTGCAAATGGCAACCCACTTCAAGAGGTGCATACCAGGAAGCCATGCACCAAATAAAATGTGCTCAATTTTAAGACATTGTTTTTGTTCTGCACTCCAGGAATAGTGCACAAACGATTAATGACATCACTGCCTCTTTGGAAATACAAGAAGACGTGTGTCAGAAGACATGCCACTCTATGAGTCTTTCTTTCTTTCTTTCTTTCTTTCTTTCTTTCTTTCTTTCTTTCTTTCTTTTTCTTTCTTTCTTTCTTTCTTTCTTTCTAAAAGGTGCTTTATTTCAGGCCTATTGTGTAGAGAAGGCTTCTTCTCAGCTTTTAAGCAGACATTATGGACAAGAAGCCAATTGTTATGCCAATACTTTGATAAGCAGACAGAAGATACTTTCTTTCTGAATCTTTGGCCATCGATTTCCATTTGTATGGTTGACTCTCTTATCTAATTGCTCCTTACAATTTAAAAATACAATAAAACCATTCAGTCAGGAGAGGAAGGTCAATAAAAATTAATGCTGCCAAAGAAAAAGAAAAAGTGTGTGTGTGTGTGTGTGTGTGTGTGTGTGTGTGTGTGTGTGTGTGTGTGCGCGCGTGCGCGCAAGGACAAATGCACAACCACAACTCATGATGTGTTCTCTCTACAAGGGCCTTTCAGCCTTGTTAGTGCCTATGTGTACTGGTTCTGAAGCAAAAACAAGTATCTCCCAACTTTAAATTTAATCTCACTTAACAAGGGCTTTAGATACGGGGTGCAAGATGAACGTTCAAGCACTGATATTATTTTATTTATTTGGAAGGCTAGGACTGTGATGCAGCAATGGCATGGAAGTGGCTGCAACCAAAAGAACTAGAGAGTGAGCCCCCTCATGATTCACAGTATCATTCCAGTGCATTGTGGGAAACTGAAGTGATGACAGGTCTAGTGGAGCAGGGTTGCTCAGGGTGTTAGGCTGGAAAAACCATCAAGAGTTTGGGCTCAGGAGAGGCACAAGTAGTGCACTCTGTCAACATGCTGGGAACTGTGGTAGCTTCCAGGGATGTGGGATGTTGAAGTGAGGCTGGATGGCATGAGAGCAAGATGTTGTGGAAAGCTTGCTTTATGTCCCCACCCCTTCTGTGGAGCTTACAAGAGCTCTGAGTAGGAAATCCCCATACACAGAAATATCATCAGATAACAGTGAGGCTGGAAAGGCCCTTGGCTAGTGTCCAAGGATAACTTTCAGTGTCTCAAAAATAAAATTAATAAAATTATTATTGTTGTTGTTTTAACAAATACAGTACTGTATAATGGTGTCTACACAATGGCTAATTGTAATGCCCTGAAGGATGACAGATTGCTATAATTATATTTCAAAATAATTAAGCAGCTTGATAAATATAGTGGGAATGCACCAAGACACAGTGATGCTATCCCAATTGTTTCCAGCCAGCTTCAGCTGTAACAGCACAGTTGCCAAAAAGACTCCTTTTTTGGATATTAAGAGGGATCAAGTCCTGCTACGGTAGAACAAAGTGGGGCTGCCGATTTTGGCTCAAGAGAAATAGCAGCTTGCTCTCCCAACCCAAATAAGACAGAGCAAAACAAAACAGAGGGTAGGAAGGGGATTTCTTCATTGGAAGTTGGTCCTTTCAAACCAAGTGAAATCATGTTGTCATTCTCAGCTATGAATCTTAGTCCTTGAATTATTATTGTGTGGAACTATAGGTGGAGATGATTATGTGGCTGCATCCTTATGTATGAGCAAAGATTTAAACAAGCAAACCTCTCAACAATCCAGATCCTAGATAGCTGACCTAACGGAAATAGTCTTTTGGATTTAGCAGCTCAAGCAAGGCCATCTTGGCCTTGCAACTAAACCATAGAGTGCAATGCTGCATTGACAGCTGGGCACCTAGATGGTTGTGAGAAATTATATGATCATACCTTGACTCTGAGATCCTCAAGCTTGATTTGTGTGTGTGTGTGTGTGTGTGTGTGTGTGTGTGTGTGTGTGTGTGTGTGTGTGTGTGTGTGTGTGTGTGTGTGTGTGTGTGTACCATTCCTGGGGTGCAGAATTGGGCTGTGAAATTTAAAATTATGTTGGGGACCATTAGACAAACTAATAACCCCCCCCCTCAAAAAAAAACCTCTCCTAATTTTAATTTTAGTGAATGCAGAAGGGCCTTTTTGTAGTGATGGGGTAACAGAAGTAGAAGGCTTTAACTATATTGGAAGAGGTCAGTCATGGTGGCCATCACCCAAAGGACAGTTTAATGGGAGCTATATTAAATATGTCACTCGCTAAGGTTGTTCATATAGACAAAGAAGTAAAAATGAGCCATTAAATTATCTATGTAGTCCATATAGAAATTGTATTTGACTGGTGCACAAAATTTTTGAAGCAGTTTTCCCCCTATTCTCTATCCATACTGATACAAAATATCAATAATAATTGTGTGCCATTTGCCAATTCCCAGTTAGGGTGACCCTACCAAAGTAAAGAGTATTCAGAAATGCTCTGTTTTTTCCAGGGTGTAGGGTGTGACTTTGGGAATGTGCAGTTTGCCCAAGGCTGTACAGGTTGTCAAGGCATGTAACCCAGCCAGCCACATATGCTCTGGATGATGTCAGCAGGAGGTCTTTCTCTCAGAAGGGGTTCAAAATCTCACTCTGGCTCCACATTCCAACTCATGAAGATATACCAACAGCATAAACAAACAGAAGGGTAAAAATTAACCAACTACAACACCCTGGCCTGGGGTTGTGGAGAGTTAGCCATGCACTGTATGATCTGGGTCCTAGCTACCTCAAAGATCGAATCTCCCAGTATGAACTGGCTTAGGTGCTGAGATCATCAGGAGAGTCCTTTCTCTCCGTCCTGCCACCCTCACAGGTAATTCTTGTGGAAACACATGAAAGAGCCTTCTCTGCTGATGCACCCAGACTCTGGAACTCCCTCCCAGTAGAGGCCAGGACTGCCCCATCTCTGATGTCTTTCCAGAAACAGGCGAAGACCTTTCTCTTCAGGCAAGCTTTCCTTGAATGATGGACTACCTACTGTGTCTTTTATTTGAATCTACCATACATGGCTACACAGACTTTGTGTTTATAACCACATATAACTTTGAGTTTATATCTCTCCTTGTGTGATTGCACTGACACTATGTTATCAACGGTTAGTTTTAATGTTGCTTCGAATGCTGTAAGATACCCCTCAATTCCCTGTTCTCAAACTGAAGTCCAAAAGCATCCATATGGCCAAAGACCTTTCTCAGCTCTAAACCCTCAGCATTTACAGTCAGATTCAAAAAAATTCAATGTCAGCTCCTGGATTTATGATTCTTTGGTCTTGAGTGTACAGTATTTATCATGGGGGACTCATCTTCCCATTTCCTGGCAGGGACTCGTGTATTTTGAGACCTACCCCTATTTCTAATCTTATTCAAACAAGCCAACATTTTATCAAGCAGTTTCTACATACTGAACACTATACACATTTCTCGGGCCATTTGATTAATTGTTGCTTTGCCTGGCATTTGGTGACTTGCAATGGAGACAGTGTGAAAATGAAATGATAAATAAAAGGACACAGTAATCTGGAAAAACAGCAATTTGGAGAATGTATATCCTTCCTTCGTTTTGATACACAAAACTATAGGTAGAGTGTATTTACATTTTTCAAACCCTCACATGTTTATCCTGCCCTGAAAGTACAGCTTCATGCACACAAAGTAAAGGATACTTGATCTTCAATGCCTATTTCAGATTTAGATTATCTGACTGGATGATGGAAATCAAAAAGAGTTCCTCAAAACAAAGCGTACCATTCTAGATCTTATGGAGGTCCAAGTATGAGATGTGTATCTGTGTATTTGATTTAAATCTTGGTTTTTTTATGATTGACATTTAAAATTTAGACTTTTAACATTTGTATCATAATTTAAACCATGATTTAAACAACAACATTGATTTTTATTTTAGTGCATTCTAACTTGGGAGATGGTTGACTCATCAACCCATAAGATCAACTGGTAAAGAGATATGGACAGAACACTGTTTATAATTTAGGCATGCATCGTGTGAAATAAAGTAAGCTGTGCTGGCAAATCGCTGCTGATTGATGAGGTGCTGAATATGTTTCTGGGCAACCAAGGGGCACACATCCAGGGAAACAGCCAGCACTTTATTAAATTGCCGCCATTGGCCTTCTCAACTTCCTTTTGATATTTCACTTATGCATTTGTAAATCACCAGTAGGATACTAGCAACCAGGATACTATTCTTCCTCACATGAGACTGATTTTTTTTTTACACCGATTGTGACAGTCTTTGAAAAGTGAAGCTGATGGCTTCCTCATATTGAAGTGAACTCATTGCTTTCTGGGTGATTTTATTCAAAACTTTAGTGATGCAGGTCCAGGTGAATCCTTGTAATGTTTCTCTCTAAGTATATGTTATGACAACTGGGGAAACATAAGCAGTATGTTGGATCTTTTTCTAGTTAAAAGTATCCACATCTGCAGACCTAGGAGGACCATGGCTTCTATCTGGAGGTTTGAAGATGGGGACAGAGAGGGGGATGTAGATGATGCCCACTGTTGCTATGGGAAATACTGGTTTAAGAGTAGTATTTGTCTACAGTTATTGTTTGATGCAGATCTGTTGAACTAGATCTACAGATATTTTTTCCAGTTGTGCAATTGGGGGTCATTGTATAAGTGTGAACTGATTGTCTTTCTGCTTGCTGAATCGCTTTTCATTTTAAATTTTCTAAAGTGCGAAAATCGGAAGTTAATCCCAAAGCAGCAAATTAGTGCCTAGACGATAATACCAATGGGGCAATGCAATTACTTAGATGTTGTGTGTGTGTGTGTGTGTGTGTGTGTGTGTGTGTGTGTGTGTGTGTGTGTGTGTGTGTGTGTGTGTGTGTAGATACACAAACACACATGCATTTCTTTGTCTTCTCACCCATACCTTCTTACAAACACTGCCTCAACTTACCATTATCCAGCCTAAGGGGCTCGAGAACGTATCAGGTTTTAACTTCCCCCGTTAAGCTGATTATCTCCCCACCCCATGTAAACTTGGACAACTGTTGTTTCTCCTTCTACAATGGAGCACTAATGGAACCCGTATTGGGAAGAAAATACCCGCACATGCCAAATGGAAGAGGAGCTCAGAAAAACCTCATTTGTGTCTTGTTAGCCATGAAAGCTAAATGCAGCACCAAAGAGAGTTACAAAAATATAGTTGGGCTTGCAATCTTACTTGACTACTATTAATTTTATGAAATGTCAGAAAATAATGACTTCTTTTTCTCTCTGATTTTATATATATATATATATATATATATATATATATATATATATATATATATATATATATATATATATATATATATATATATATATATATATATATATATATATATATATATTCCCATATCCTACTCTGAGGTTTATCAATTAAAATTTATTTTCTGTAATTTCTATTTACATCGATAACGTTTTTCATCCCTGCTAAGTGCAGACGTGGAATACTTTCTTTCTGTGGGTTTTGTCTGAACACCTTGGCGTCCCACAGTAGCATTTGCTTTGATAGTTTGCAAACAGCAGAATTATGGCAAGTATCTTCAAAGGAATCATGCCCCTTGAAATGCCATCTGATGAGTCTTTCATCCTGTTTTGCTGGGCGACCTATTGAAGTCAATAGGTGTGAATTTGTCACTGAACACCTTACTGAATGACACAGAAGGTATAGCTTAGTCCTCATTGAAATTAGTGGAAACATCCAACAGAAAGGCCCACTCTTTAAAAAAGATACGCATTGCAATGTTAACTTAATACCTTGGGGGCATTTTAGCATGTCTATTTTCACTACTCCAAAAGGCATATCAAATACACCGGTTTCCTAGTTATCATTCTCTGTGTTGTATTTGGTTGTTAGGGGGATCCTAAACTGATTTGCTTTCTGATGTGCAGTTTAGGATCCGATCCTTAGTCCTGCCCACAAAGACTGATCCTCTGAGTCCAACTCTTGCTTTGTTTTGTTGCTCTCATTGACTTTGGACTGGTATGGCCTTATAGAGCAAAAGTTGGTATAAGCATAAGTGCAATCCTCTTGGCACATGGAATCATGAATCATTCCATTGGCTTTAGAATCTAAGCTGTAAATAGGCTAAAAAAGGATTTGTTTTTGCATTATAATTAAGCATGAATATATATTTAATATATTACACTGTCTGGACTGCTGCCTTAGCAATCCTCAACATCTGCTTGCTGTTGTCCCTCCCCTCAAGTTTCTGGAAGCTTCCATCCCTTAGCCCACCCACCCCCTGTATTCCTCAGTTTATATATTCCTCAGTTTTTAAAAATAGATATTGCCACATTCTTAAATTCATGCATCTCTGCATTGCTATTGCACATGGTGTGTATAATAACCATCTAGTTTGCCTCTGCAACCCCTTCTTCCTCTTTGATTTCAGCACATGACCCCTCCCCATCCAGCTGCTCACGGCTTGTGTACATCTTCCCTTCGGACAATCTTGTAGATGATCCAGTAGAAAATGTTGAAAATGAGGAAAGCCATGGGGAAGCCAATCCGTGAAATCTTGTCTATCTTCTTGGCTCGTTGGAGGAAAAGCTTGCGCATTTCGTCAGGAGACCGGGACGGCGGTGGAGGCGGGTTGACGGTGTTGTTGTTGTTGGGTCCTTTGACAGAGATGCCGTCCTTGGCTTGCAGGCATGCTGGTCCCATCCCGTAGGCCGAAAAGTTGAATCTGCCTTCTCCGCCGTCATCCTCCTGAAATATATTAAACATAGGGCTCTACTTACAAATAAGATATGGACAGTGCACCCCTGCTATAAGGCTCTCCTGCCAATGCGCCCAAAGTCACTGGGGGAGGGGTAAATCTCCCATGATGCCTTGGCCTAACAGGGACAACTCTTTTCTTGGGGAGACTAGCCTTATAGATGGGTGCGGTTTAATCCACAGATGCAAAGCAGGGGATCCCCTTTATAATTGGAAGGTGGGTTGAGCTGCATTGCCTTCGGGAACCATCCTTTGAAATTCATTAAGAAGAATATCCCCTGTTTTGCTTCTGACCCTCCTCCCCATCCATACCTTCTTTGTTCTTGGCTTGCCCAGAAGGAGCGGGCTCCATGTAACTCAGATAGCAGAAGTCATTTCATGGACATTTCTATGGAGTTACATGGACATTTAGCAGAAAGGCCTGGTCTTTAAAACATAGCTCTACGGATCAGTCACTACGCATCGATGACACCATCTAACCATCTCATTCTCTGCCGTCCTCTTTTTCTTTTGCCTTCAAACTTTCCCAACATCAGGGGCTTTTCCAAGGAGTCCTCTCTCCTCATGAGGTGGCCAAAGTACTGGAGCCTCAGCTTCAACTTCAAAGTGGGTCCTAGATCAAATCAAATCTGAACTATCCCTACAGGCAAAAATGTTGAAACCGAGGCTGCCTTACTTTGGGCACACCAGAAGAAGGCAGGATCCTCTGGGAAATGACAATAATGCTAGGAAAATCTGAAGGCAGCAGGAAAAGAGGAAGACCAAATATGCAATGAACTGACTTCCTAATGGAAGCCACTGGATTGAGCGTACAAGAGCTGAGGAGGACTTTTGGGGATAGGATATCTGGGGGATCACCCTTTCCTAGGGCTGCCATAAGTTGGAAGTGAGTTGGTGGCATATAACTACAGTACACATAGGCCCAAATTCTCTAGCTCTATGTAATAAAGCATATTGATGCACACCCATTGAATCAATGGGATATTTGCAAATCAGATCCTTGATTCAAAGAGACCTAATCTAACTAAAGTTTACTATAATCAAGTAAATTGCAGTTAAAGTAGGCCCAATTAAATCAATGGAATTTACAGAGAAGTTAACTCATCAAATCCCCATTGATTCAATGCATTCTTTCTAGTGCAATTTACAGCAATAAGCAACAGGATGTCACCCATAGGTTCAGAATGAATATCAGATTTAAGGCACAGGTACATTCAGTGTCTTGGATGAAATACTGCATTTCCTAGTTAAACGTTAAGAATCATTTGGAAGAAAAAGTGTTCATGTAGTGGCAAGCAACGATTAACCAGTCATGTGGACTTCTGAGTAAAACGGCTCAGCAAGTCCTCTACATATAGGTCTTTTGAACCCTTTCTCCGCAGAGTATCTTTTAAAAACGGCCTTGCTTTTTATATTGCATGGTATGGATGAATTGTATCGCTGCACATTTATTGCGAGGAAGTATGAACGGATGTGAGAGCGCTTGGCAAAGTCTGAGCAGCAAAGGCCACATGATACTTTATCTAGAGTGAGCTGCAAGGTATATATGACTTACCTGCATGGCCCTTTAGCCTCAGTTATAAGGCAGGCCTCTAATTCTGTGTCTATTTCCCCTTAGACCTTTGCTCTGATGGGGAGAGTGTAGAATTATCTACAGTCAAAACTAAAACAATGGCATCTTTTCTTGACCCACCTTTCTCTGCTTGTTCTCCCTACTTACAATATTTTCTTTGACACCTTGCAACAGCACCATCAACAGACACTGTGTTTGCTATCTATACTATGCTTTCTAAATTATGAAAGGGGGTCAAGGTGGGATTTGTGGTGCTCCTTCAGGCATTGTTATGGGGTTGCAATATCCAACAGAGGAGTTTTTTTTTCTCTTTTACTTCTTTGCACATAAACTTGCTCCCTCTTTGAGCAAAAATCAAAGCAAGGGGGAAAAGTTACCCAAACTGTAATATACATTGCTTCTGGACATTTCAGGAGTAGTTTGTCACATGCCATACGGAGATGACATTTTCTACCAACAGATATTCATAAGGAAGGACCAGTTAGACACATGGATTTCTCTTAGATGTCTTTGTCTTTAGATATTTGTTATCTGATATTTGTTACAGTTCAGTGGGTTCGGAGCACTGGCCACAAAGCCAGGCACTAGGAGATGGAATCCTGTCTGTGCTTCCTAGTCTGGCTGTGATCTCCTGTGTGGCTGATGAGCTACATGTGCCATGTCATCTTTGCAACCTGGGCCACTAAAAGAAGCGATTGGAAAAATCACTTCTGAATATTTTATGTCAACAAAATTCTGGGAGGTTCTTCTTTATAATTTGGAACTAACATGGTGGCAGATGGTTGCCACGACATCTCATGGGTCCTACCATCCCTTGGGTTCCACCACTGATTAATTCCCTTCCACCTGTAAATCATTAAGGATTTGGTCTTCAATGCTTGTGTTCTTAAGTTTGGGTGGTCAGTTTTTGTCTTTTGTTTTGTTTCCTTGCATTGACCAAAACTTCCCAGATAAGCAGTTTAACATTCCCTTTCCAATTGCTTACTTATTTGCTTCTGTAACCACAACAGGGCCCTGAAAATACGCAGTAAAATCAGTTGTTCCCCTTTAATACCACGGAGGCTTGGAAACTAGAGCCGGAAAGAAGGACAAAATGCGAAGTAGGCAGGTAGAGACCGAACCAGAATACGAAAATACAACGCAGAAGAGAGGACACTAACTGCACATTAAAAACCACGTGACCACCCGGAAAAAAATACGCAGTAAATTTATATACGCAGAAAACTCTGGCAGGCCTCACCTTAAGATAAGCAGTACCGCCGTAAAAAGCAGGAAAGTAAAACAGTGTTTCCTTGCAGCCATGCCGGCCAAATGGCCATGGACTTGCACAATGCTGGCTCTTCAGCTTGAATACGGAGATGAGCACTGCCCCTAGAGTCAGACACAACTAGCACGCATGGTTGTGTGTGTTGGGGAACCTTTATCTTTTTACACTCATGCCAGCAGGTGGCAGCAATGCAGAACAGGAGATCTCTCTCCTTGGGAAGAGGCGAAAACAAAACCTGAATGTTTTAGTGATATAGCGGCAGACTTCAGAGCTGCGTCAAATTCAGGAAGACAGGAGCTCAACTCTAAGGAGCTAGGAAATCCTATATTCTCATTTCTGGATTTACATTTGCTATCCACCGTGATCCGAAAATCATCCCCTGTCACTTTCCACCTGTCTGTTGCTCTGGTCTTCTGAGCGAACAAGGGGCCAAGAGCTCTGTCTGATTCAAAGGTTGCTCTCACTCCCACCCCTTCCCTTCTCTCCTCCCTGTTGCCCAGTGCTCCCTGTTTCTGGTGTTGATCCTTGTTGGAAGAAGCAAGGAATGGCCAGAAGCAGCAGGACCTTGCCCTAGCCAGCTTAAGTCCCTTGGGGAAATTAGCTGTGCTTTTGCAGACTGCTTTAACATCCTGTTGTCTTTTTCCTCAGCCTTTGGTTAAGTAAGGATTGACTGCCGCAGAAAATGAAAAAAGGAGAGAGAGAGAGAGAGAGAGAGAGAGAGAGAGAGAGAGAGAGAGAGAGAGAGAGATGCAACCCTGGACAGGTACTAAAAAACAACAGGGAGTTTGAATGAAACAATAAATTGCTCTGGTTTTTGTGGAAGGTTACTTTTTGGGGACTCTAGCTCCACAATTCTGCACTCATGTTCTTGAAGCCGTAGTTTCCAAGCTCTGAAACTGCCCCATGTGAAGACCTTAATGCAGGGAATAAGTGCTCCGTTTATTGAGTTGCCCTGGTCTCTTCAAGATTCAATTTGCCATTCTTATTCGCTATAAATAAACACATGACTCTCCAAAGCATGGAAGGGAAGGGCTGAGGTGGGCAACTAGCAAAGGCCTGTGGCTGAATCAGGGAGAGATGCCAAAGGCTCACAAGAGGTCAGCGTTTCTGCTTCCTAAGAACAAATTCCAAACTCATGACTCCCTGAGTTGAATATAAATGTGAAGAGGGCATTCTGCCCTTGCTCTCACAGAGTCAAGACAGGATCCACATTATCTTGGGCTGAGACCGGCGCCAGACACTAATGGTGCATCTACATTACAATTTTCTATTCATTTTATGCAACAGTAAGTGTCATTGGCAAATTGAAGTGGTGATGGTGGTAAAACATCTGCTAGTGCTCCCCTAGCTCACTCATACACAGGCAGATCTCAAGGTTTCTTGAGAAGCGGAAGGATTATTGTAAACTCATGGCAGGCACGAGACACATGCCACCTGCCCAGCTCACCTTGAGATGTCTCTGCCACAAAGGCCCAAATTGCTTTGAATCTAAGCTAAGATTCTGAACCTACAGAAAACTGACTAATTGAAAGTTCCTTGAACTGTGGAAAACTTCTAAGTACCCCAAAAGGTTGCACATTCTCTTCAAGAGAAATGCATCTCAGGAATTCTGTATAGTGGTACCTTAATTTACAAGAACAATCCATTCCGGAAGCATGCTTATAAACCAAAATACTCATATATCAAAGATAGGGGCATAGGCTGGCACCGGCCAGTGCCAGGCCTATGATGAGGGCCAGAGGCCCGGTGCAGGCCCACCACGTGGCCTGGGGGCCTGTTCCGGGCAGCACCAGCCTGTGACATTGAAGGGCTGCCAGCCATACAGGCAGGGGCATCTGCTCAGGGCCTTGGTGGTGGAGGCAGTGGTGGAGGAGGGGTGCCAGGTGCCCCACTTCTACATCCCTCCCTCATGCCCAGCTCTCCTCCTCCTCTTCCACCTCCACTCCTGCCGCCATCTTGGGAGCCTGCCAGGCAATGTCTCAAGATGGCAGCAGCGACAGTGAGAATGATGAGGAAGAGGTGAGCCCAGGCTGTGATTGCAAAGGAAAGCAAAATTTTATTAGAATTTTTGCTTGTTTTGCAAAACTCTAGTAAACCGAGGTACTCATAAACCGAGCTACCACTGCATTCTCTGTCTCTCTCATATTTGTGTGTGTATGTGTATGTGTGTGCTTCTGTGTGTGTGACCTAAAATCCATTCATGCAAAAGAAAGGGAGCATATTTCTTTGCAAGTTGCATCCTCAAACACCAACATAACACTCAGATCACAGATCACATTACAGAGAAAACCCACTCTATGTCCACTGTTTAATTCTATTATCATTTGATGTAAAATAAAGGTGGGCAGCCTCTCAACATAAGGGGCTGTGTATATTTAAAAGCTGAGCAGGTGAGGAAATTGTGGAGAAATCTCTCGGTTGGAAACGTGGCCACTTCACACCTGATGCTCTCATGTTCAGCACTGAAGACCCTTGAAGAATATAAGATACAGTTTTCCTATGCTTCTCAAAGCACAACACTTCAGGATGAATGGATTTGTTTTATAACAAATAGAGGGTTCCAATGGGATGTGGTAGGTAGGGAAAAGCTGTGATAGAACAGTCACCACTACTCACTATATAAATTCTTGTAAGAGCAATGATAAAAAGCGGAGGGATTTTTTCCTCCCTTTATTCCATTTCTAATGGATGCAATGCTAAAATCCTTCCTGTCACCCAATTTACTTATAAAAAACAGCAAGTGCCATGGACAATGTTGTAGAATGTGAAGCAATGAGGACACACAACAGGGACAACTTCTCACATAAAAATAGGATCTTGATGTTGGCACATTTTGCTAAATTGCAAGAACAAGCTGAATGGCAGAGGAGCAGCAATGTCCGACTTGCTAATTTTTTAATTTTTTTTGCTTTCCCCAGAGGTTTCCAGCTGCCCTCCTTAAATTATCCTCCTACATTTAAGGCTCTTTTATCCTTTTACACAGCAGACAGGTTCATAGTGCATCCACTGCGATAATCAGCGAACAGCATCATCTTCAGAAGGAAGGTGCATGCCTGTCAGAACACAAGTCTATTTGCTGAAGACGTGCCAGGAAACATTGTTTGGCCGTGTTTCCCAGGCAGCTGCCAACTGTGCCTTGTGATAACACGCATCGCTGCCTTCAAAAATTGCAGACTTCATCGTAAAGAGACTCACATGGCACACTAAAATCGTGCTTCTCCAAAATGCCCACCCTGCACCCCAACGCCCAGTATCAAGTCTTGATCGGACTAGTCTTGAGCTGCAACCCACCTGTTTTCAGCAGTGCTCTGCACTAGACATGGGCACGACCAGAAAAAATGATGTTTCGAGTTTTCGTTTGTCGGAACGGGTCCGTTTTGGGTCATTTCCGTTTATCGTGAAATTTTCCAAAAAAATGTCGTTTCCGTTTGTCGTTTGTCGTTTGTCATTTCCACCGCGATTTAGCGCGATTTGACTTTCCAGACCATAGGGGCGTCCCGCAATCAGGGCCAGCGCTAGGTGTTTTTGCGCCCTAGGTGGCGGGCGGGACGGGGGAGCAGGCGGGCAGCGGCCGGGGGTGGGCGAGTGGGTGGGCGGCGGCGCGGGCCACAGGCGGATGGCAGCGCAGGCGGCCGGGCGAGTGGGCAGTTAGGATATCACTTAGGCTAGAGGTTCTGTTCTTGGCTTGCACCCCAAATGTGTGTGTGAGCAAGCAAATTGAAGTTGGGAAAATAGAAAATAAATGGTAGTATATAATATATATTTAAAATAAATCCACACCTCCCACTCCCAGTTGAACCTCCCTCTTTATCCAATATCAGAAAAAAATCCTCACAAACTGCCAGAGAAGAAATAAAGAATAAACTGCTATTCCCTTCAGCAGACAAAGGTGCAGGGAATCAAAGAAATTATTTTCTAAATTCAACTCCCTCCCTGCCTGCCTAACTTAAATCCTAAAGCCTCCAGCCTCCCTCCTCAATCTCGATCGGATCACACCAGCACCAGCAGCCAGCCCTCCTCCCTCAACCACATCCATACACCCAACTGCGATTTCTGGAAGGTGCCTCTGCTTTTTATGCCCTCCGAGACATCCAGAAGTGTCAGTAAAAAACCTGGCGATGCCATTGGTGGAATAGTTCAAAGAATTTGCATGGTCCCATCCCATGCCCAGCCCAAATGGGCAGGTCTAAAATAAAATAAAATAAAATAAAATAAAATAAAATCAATACAACGTTTTATTGCTATAAAAAACCCACTCCTGCTACTATAAAAATCCAGGCATTTAAAATAAATAAATTTCACATGTTTCTGTGGTGATTTGGTGTGTTTTTTGACCACGATTTCAAAAGAAAAATTGCGGTCGCCATTTTGGATCCCCCCCGCACTGCATGGCATGGCGAGACGACGAGGATGACCCCCCCCCCCCAGCCTGGTGCAAGCAGCCCAGGACAGGAGAAGAGGGGGGGAAGGCCGGGGACCCCCCAGAAACCACCCCTCTGGTAGGTGGCAAAGCCTCAGGCAGGCATCTTTTTGCCTGCTTTTTTGGCCGGGAGTCGGGTTTTTTTAAAAAAAACTTTAAAAATCTTTTTCTGTGCTTTGCATTGCGTGATCGTTGCAATGCCACAAACGGAAACGAAAAACATGACCAAATTTTTCTTTTTTCGGTTCGAGTTTGAGTTCTGACGGCTTAATTATCGCTACCGTTTCCGTTACGTAACGGAAACGATAACCGAAAATGGAAACGACAATTTCGCTGAGTCGTGCCCATGTCTACTCTGCACTGTTGTATAGAATTGTGTCTCGCTTACCTTGTGGTGCCGCCGCCTTCTTCTGAACCTGAGTAGCTCTTTATGCTGCCGGGACACAAAGTTGACCGCAGCATACTCGAGAAGAGCTGAGAACACAAACAGCAAGCACACAGCCATCCAGATGTCGATGGCCTTGACGTAGGACACCTGAAGGAGGCAAGAGCATGTGATTTGTAACTGGTTGTAGGGTCTCACTAGCCTGGAATAACAAGATTAATCAAGTATTTCCTAAGTTTATCCAGCTGGCATAGTTAATACACAATACCCAGAGCTTGGAGTAATGATTTACAGGTTAACATAGTTATCTGTAGCTAGTTAGTTTTGAGAGAAACAAGGTATAACTAAATTTCATTTGAAATATAACACAGCGAATAGTTTCAAAATTATATTTTTGGTATAAAGAGTAACATTGTCAGGCCATTTTGCAAATACTTTTATAGGGCATTTTAAATCATTTTAAAGGGGATTTTGAAAGGAAGGGAGCTGAGGTATATCGAACACATTAAAACGTCCCTGTTATTTTTAATGAACTGGTAGTGATAATGTCTCCTGCAACAAATAGGCTAATCATAAGGACCACCTGCAGGCCTCACAGTAATCAGCAACACAACAAGCTTTCAGTTTTAAGAGTGGAGATTTGTCTTCTTCAGGTAGATCAGTGGTTGCCCAAGTGTGGGGAAACCAGATGTTCTTGGACTGCAATTCCCTAGGTATGCTGACCAGGGTGTCTAGGAACTGCAGCCCAAGAACACCTGGGTTACCCAAGGTTGGGATCCACTGCTGTCCATGGATGGCATTTTACCAACAATATGAAATAGGCCAAAAATTCATTCTCAGTTAGCAGACATCTAATGTACTCTAAGAGCTGCCTAGATGCCCTGAGCACATCTGATCTCGCCTGATCTCAGAAGCTAAGCAGGGTCAGGCCTGGTTAATACTTGGATGGGTGACCACCAGGGAATACCAGGGACTGTACGTGCCTCGAGTAGGAACTGGCAAGCCACTCTAGTATTCCTGCCAAGAAAACTCCATGGACGTGGGATCACAAAGAGTCGGTCATGACTGTAATGACACAACAACAACAATGTGCTCTAAACTCTTGAACATTCAATAATAGTGGGAGTTCCTGACAGAGAACCCATAAACAATCTAATATGATCATGGCAGAGCAGTAAGTACAGGAAAGCCCTGATATTCAACCTCCTTGTGATTACTATGACAGCACACCCATCTCTCATAGTTGAAAATGAGAGAGTGCTATGTTTTTACTTTAAAAAAAAAACAGTATTGTATTTGTACATTGTATATTTCCAGGAAACTCTGGTTTAAAATAAAGACATTTCCTGGAATTAGCCCATTCTTTCACCTCATAGCTCTAACCTCACAGATGCATTCTGGGGTAATCACACTTGTGAATTAAGCCCCCCCCCTTTTCTTTGCAATTGCCCTGTTTGGTAATTAACAAAGCAAGTGGAACTCACATGTGTTAGGTGGTGAGCACCCAAACTTCACCCTCTCATCATTGTATTGAACACAATATGAAGAGCATTAGACTGCGCTGGTGGAACTGGATCTCCATTTCGGGGGCTCTCTCATTTACCTGGAGAAGCTATGTGTTACAGACAGGCACCCTTCTGGGATCAGCGCCATGTCAGAAGGAACACATGTCCCTCAAAAAGAACTGCTTGAGAGCTCAGTGATTTAGATAGCCAGTAGTTGGGACTTTTATTCCCCATGGGGCCTCTCTGGATAGGGCCCATACTCAATGATCCACAGGGCCTCTTACAGCTCTGCAGTTCTAAGATTATAAATCTGGGCTCCGTACACTTCCTTAACAATACAGTCATCCTGAAAAAAGGCAACTTGAATGCAAGATATGGAGGTGTGGTAAACCATGTGGTAAAGCAGAGAGTCATTTCCCCAACACACAACCAAAGCACTGTTTCTGCCTAGGAGCTTAGCATATGGTCTATTTTGATTCTCAGAGGAGTAAATGCAGGAGCTTCCAGATGGTCTCCTGGCGAGACATATTCAGCTTTTATGCCTTTTGTGAATGTCCCCTCAAAGCAATTTGGATTTAAGTGCTATCCAGATTGTTGCTTCTCTAATTATTGCTCACTTTAATTTGTGGTAGAACTGAGCCAGTATAAAGGGACTTCATTACACGTTGAGGTGGTTCATCTCAACCCATTTACCTACGGCCCATATTTGTATCTGTCAGCAAAATCCCATTGCTTATTTTCTCTTTAGTGAGAAAAGGTGCTTCAGAAAGATGATGATTTAACTAGGGGGATGAAGGAAAAAATACTCAGACTCGGCATCACTAATCGTTTGTCTGCTCCAAATCACCCTTGTCCACTTTTTATTTTTTAGCAAATTCCCAGGCATCTATAATGTCCTAGCTGTTTTCTTGGGCATGTGTCTGATGGCATGATCAGGCATACTCTTGGAATACACCTTCACCCTGGGAATGAATGACCTTTTGCTGCCAAGATTAAGCTGATATCCTTCATACAAGTAAAGTCAGCAATATGATTTGGACCATTTTTTTAAAAGTGAAGATAGAAGCTTTCTCTTTCAAGACTTCATACATTCCTTGTTGCTGATATGCAGGGATATCAGAATCTAAGTACACTTCAGACAAATCACCAGCTTCTCTGAATTCTTGAACTTCTTAAATGTCATGCCTTCAAAGCTCAATGCATTACTAGGAAAGGTTTTGCTTGTAGCATTTAGCTGCAAAATGTGAATCATACATTGAACAGTTCTAAAACAGAGGGAGAAATTCACTCATTGTTAAGATGGGATGGGGAAGGAGAGTTCCCAAACCGAATACGATTATGGTCAAGGGATGTTCTAAATGGTGCTAGCAGAGCATCTACAAATTGGGAATGATATGAAGTTTCCAGGTGCCAGGTGGCCCCATCATTTGTCAAGCCCATGTTTGCCTACTGTGACTGGCTGCAGGTCTCTCTAGGTAGGGTCTCATCTGAAACCTTTGAATTATAAATGCTGGGAATGGTAAAGCACGTGCCCAGCCACGGAAGGCTGACCTCTACAGAGTGGCAGCTTTGCAATTACAAGGGGAACTTCTGGAAGAGGTAAAGGGATATTTGTTTCTTCTGGCACAAGGTTTCTACTGCTTTTCAAGTTGCAAGTTACCTTGATTTTGTATTCTTGAAGGCTTTCATGGCTGGGATCTGATACTGTAGTTGTTGTGAGTTTTTTGGGCTGTTTGGCCATATTCTGGAAGTTTTTCTTCATGATGTTTTACCAGACTCTGTGTCTGGCATCTTCAGAGGGCAACGAGCTCAGGGAACTAGGCGTACTCTCTGTGCTCTGGGGTATAGAGTGAGTGAGACTGTGTTGTTTTTTTAAGTTGTGGGAAAAAGGAAACTTGTCCTATACAGGAAAATAGATGTTAGTCATTGTATTGTGATGAAGGGATTAAAAAGTTTCAATGCAATCAGGGGTGGCAGCTATCCTTAATGGGTGTCATTAGCTGTTCTATTGTGTGTTTGTGTGTTCTATTGTATCTGGTTGATGATTGTTCACCTTTGAAAGCACTGTACTGCTGGAAGGGGTGGGCGCCACTCTGTGACCTCCCAGTGGCAAAAGTGGCATCATGTAAGGTTTAGCCCAAGAGAGTTCTCCATTGCCTGCTTTAACACAGGAAGGGGGCATGGTTACCTTTGGCAAAGATGCTCGCGAACCAGAGCTTTGCGTGGTCATAGTGAGCACAGTCGTGATACCCAGCCCAACTCGAGCAGGGGCAGCGTCCATGTTGATCCAGAAGGAGATCCAGGAGAGAATCACAATGAGCAAACTGGGGATGTACATCTGGATCAGGTAGTAGCCCATCTGTCGCTCCAGGTGGAAACGGGCTTCTATGCAGGTGAACATGCCTAGGAATGACAGGTGGTTCGACATATATAGGTTAACCTTAAAAGGAGATACCTGGTATGATGTAGTGGGTAGAGACATGGAGGTCCTGGGTTCAAATCCCTACTCAGCCATGGAAGCTCATCAAGGGTGCGGAACTGGTAAAACCACTCCTTACATTTCCCACTTACCTTGAGCATCCTCTTAGGGTTGTTATAAGTTGGTTCCAACTTGATAGCACAAAACAACCACAACCTAAAGAGAATCCACTGGCAAGGATGAGTGAGTGGAGCAAGTTAGATTCTGGGAAGAATGAAGCACTTTTAAACAGGAGGTGGCTTCCATCATTACCTATATTGGCTGAGCATGAGGAACAAGTGCAAGGATAACTCAAAAGGGCAAAGAGGCAAAGATGTATATCAGCATTGTGTTAACAATATAGGACCACTGTAATGACTTCATGACACAAAGCAAGGGGGGGCGCAGAGCAGTAGTAGCCCTGTGTGTGTCTTGTAAGCTGTAGGTTTGCCTCCAAACTGTTCGGAGAAGAGAGTAAGAAAAGAAAATGGACTACATAAGTTTTAGATGTGTTCTAGTGCCATTACTGACACCCAGCCCATTAGCTGGGTCATCAGACAGGCTCAGTTGAGAAATGCGCATAGCCTTGACCTGCTAATTTTATCTAAGGACAAATGTTTAGCATTCATGTTTCATTACTGACCTGTGTTGTACTTTTTAGTGCAATCCCGCAAATCTTTTTCTTCTTTCAGGATGAACTGGGGCAAGGTTAAGTCATCGGCAACCTGCACAGCGCCACTTTTCTGCCACTTAAATATCAGATCATTCATTGTGTAGCCAACTGTGGAAACCAGGAGAAAATACAAGAAGCATTGATGGGGAATTGGGGCTCTCATTTGAGATAGTAAATAATAGCATCTGCTACTAGAAAGTCATTGTTGACATTAAGATGCCAGTAAAGATGCAACTGATGCTATTCCCATCTAGAGTGTTTACTGTCAAGGCGAAATCCAAACTAATGTGTAGCTTCTAAATATGGGCACAAAGTTAATAAAGAATTGCAAAATTCTTTCAAAAAATTGAACTCATTGACTCACATTCATATAAATGGATACCCTGATGAATATGAATTGATGAGTTTCTGAGGTGAATTTTTGACTCATCAATTCATTGGATTATAACATGGTTCCCAAGGTGCCTACAGACACCAAAATGGCAGGGAAGTTTTACCTGACACTTCTCTACATACCCTCCATGTTTAGCAGACTATATTTCTGATGTCTGACTTGCGCACCCTCAAGGCCCCTCAGGAAAGTTCCTCCCAGTCACCTAGGCACACCAGACTTACAGATATCATTACAGATATCATTCCTCTGATTCTCCTCTACCATCCGTCCAAGTTGGGTGTAGATCATTGCTTCCCATGTCAGATTCTAATGGGCACTTTCCTGTGTCCTCCATTTTGTGGTTGTATAACTCAGATGCCTGAAATTCAATATTCTCCAGACTTGTATAGGAAAGTTGGGAGAGGCTTCTCAGCAAGTTTGATGTCTCTAGGTGCTTGGGAGGCACTTTCCTTGGGGAGGGGGGCTTCTTTGGGGGTGCTTAACTTGGATATTTGGAACCCAAACTTCACCAAACTTGCCAGGGTTGTAGATGAGAGGCTGGGGAAGCCTTAAATGAAGTATGAGCGTCTCTTGGTACTTGGATGACATTTCATAGGGTTTTAAATCAAATGATAAATTGATAAGAAATAAATTATAAATTAGCTATTTTTGATTTGTCAGCTTTGACAAATCACAAATCAAAACAAATCATCATATTTCTGAGTCTAGTAGCCCCCTATCAAAAATTTCCTCTTTCCATTATTTAATATCTAGCATAATGGTTCCCATTCATGAGTCCCCAAATGTTCTTGGACAAAAAACACCCAGGAGCCCTCACTGTTACCTGTGCTAATGGGTTCTTCTGGGAGTTGTAGTTAGTCTAAGAACATCTGGGGACCCAAGATTGGGAAGCATTGGTCTTAGAGAATATGCCTCGTGATAAGCCATCATTTTGTATTTTGGAGCTCCATAATTGGTGGCTGTCAAATAATATGTAGCTGGGAAGGGAAAATGTGCAACATCACAATTGTACAATGTTAGTGCTATTGGACACTTGGGGAAAAGATCTATGAGTAGGGGCTTATTATATTTCTACCACAGTATCTCGTTTGACCCTTAAAAAGAGGCAACAAAGGGAGTGCAGGACAGAGGTTAACGTCTGATAAACAATTTGTCAGGAATTATCTGCGAAGAAAGGACTCCTCTGTCCCCCTATAACCTTCAAATATTCTCTAAGGAGAATCTGTGCTAAATCTGTGCTGGGCGGCCTGAACAGCTGACGGGGAGTGTGATCAGAGGAGCATGTAAACTTGCACGTGACACATGGTCTGTCTGATGTTTTGTCTCTTCCCCCTTTCCCTCTGGTTCTTCTTTCATAACTGGACTCTGCAGAGTGCCAACGGACGATGCAGTGTGTGTGTGCGCATGCATGCGTGCGTGCATGTGCGTGTGTACGTGTGTGGCATGTGCAGGGGGGCATGCTTCTCCATCAAGTGGCACTTATTTTTAGAATGGAAGCCTTCGGGACTCACAGCTCTCCAGCTGCATGATACAGGTCTGGACATCCATGGGGAAATTCTTCAGGTCCATGGGACAGGCCAACGTCAAAGTGATCCTGGGAAGAAAAAAGGAGAAAAAAGGAGACTTTTCAGTGATCATGACCACCCCCAAAAAAGTTTGAGTCAAGTTGCCAGGTGAGAGCACTCTGATAAGGTGGAGGTGCATCCAGCCTCAGGCCAATAGATGAGGTGGAGAAGGCATCTCACACACAACCCACTGGGAATCTGGCTGTGTTCCACACCCTGCTATCATATTGTCATCACCATCACTATTACCACTGTTCTCCTTATATCTTATCCTGCTTTTCCTTTAGTTTTCTTATTACTACAGTGTTTAAATGGATTCCAAATAATGGCAATGTTCGTATGGCTTCCAAGGCATGTGAGACATTTAAGAAGCCCCATCCCAACATCTCCTATCCCAACAAGGGGACAGGCAAATCTCAGCGGGGAGCTGATTCCACAAGCGAGGGCACCACTGAGAAAGCCCAGTTCCTCGTTACTAATTTCCAGGCTTCCTTTGGAGTGGGCACACTCAAGTGACCTGCCTAAGAAGAATGAGCATTTTGGGCAATATTTTGCGGTGGGAGCCATTCTGACAGATAGCAATTGGTTTCCCCTGGTCAGATAGCATGCATCTGTGTTGATCATTCAACATTCCTAATCTAGATTCATTTTTTTGTTTAATTTCTTGGATTTTCTGGAAGAGCTTTCTTGCCTTTCCTCTTTTGTTGCTCTATTATTATTATTATTATTATTATTATTATTATTATTATTATTATTATTATTATTATTATTATTATTATTATTATTATTATTATTATTATAAGAACTGGGGGAAGTAATTTCAGAACCACTGGCAATAATATTTGAGAATTCCTGGAGAACAGGGGAAGTCCCCATCGACTGGAGGAGGGCTAATGTTGTCCCCATCTTCAAAAAGGGAAAAAAAGAGGACCCAAATAATTACCGCCCAGTCAGCTTGACTTCAATTCCCGGAAAGATCCTAGAGCAGATTATTAAACAGGCAGTCTGCAAATATTTAACAAACAATGCTGTCATTACAAGAAGTCAACACGGGTTTCTTAAAAACAAGTCATGCCAGACTAATTTGATCTCTTTCTTTGATAGAATTACAGGCTTAGTGGATGAGGGGAATGCTGTGGATATTGTTTATCTGGACTTTAGTAAGGCCTTTGATAAGGTTCCTCATGGTATTCTTGCTAAGAAGTTAGTACAAAGTGGGATAGATAGTGCTACTGTTAGGTGGATTTGTAATTGGTTGACTAATCGCACCCAAAGGGTGACCATAAATGGCCTCTCTTCAGCTTGGAGAGACGTGACCAGTGGGGTGCCCCAGGGTTCTGTTCTGGGTCCAGTGCTGTTCAATATCTTTATTAATGACTTGGAGGAAGGAATAGAGAGTATGCTAATTAAATTTGCAGATGATACCAAATTGGGAGGGGCTGCAAATTCCCTAGAGGATAGGATGAAAATCCAACAAGACCTTGACAGACTAGAGTGCTGGGCCAAAGCTAACGAAATGGATTTCAACAGAGGGAAATGTAGGGTACTACATTTAGGTAAAAAAAATGAATTGCACAAATATAAGATGGGGGATACTTGGCTAGAGGATAGTACCTGTGAAAGGGATCTGGGAGTCTTGGTGGACCACAAATTGAACATGAGTCAGCAGTGTGATGCGGCGGCCAGGAAAGCCAATTCGATTCTTGGTTGTATCAACAGAACCATAGTGTCTAGATCAAGGGAAGTGATAGTACCACTCTATTCTGCTCTTGTCAGACCCCACCTGGAGTACTGTGTCCAGTTCTGTGCGCCTCAATTTAAAAAGGATGTTGAGAACCTCGAGCGGGTGCAGAGGAGGGCGAACAGGATGGTTGAGGGTCTGGAGGAAATGTCTTATGAGGAACGGCTTAGGGAACTGGGAATGTTTAGCATTTCAAAAAGAAGGCTGAGAGGGGATATGATAGCTATGTTTAAATATTTGAAAGGATGTCATATTGAAGAGGGAAGAGGTTTGTTTTCCATGGCTTCAGAGACTAGGACTCGGGGCAATGGTTTCAAACTACAGGAAAAGAGATTCCATTTGAACATTAGGAAGAACTTCATGACAGTTAGAGCTATTCGGCAGTGGAATATGCTGCCGTGGAGGGTGGTTGAGTCTCCTTCTTTGGAGGTTTTTAAGCAGAGGCTGGATGGCCGTCTGTTGGAAATATTGTGATGGGGGTTCCTGCATGGCAGGGGGTTGTACTAGATGGCCCTTGAGGTCTCTTCCAACTCTATGATTCTATGATTCTATGATTCTATGATGATTCTATGATGATGATGATGATGATGATGATGATGATGATTGCTGTTGTTGTTGTTGTCGTTGTCGTTGTCGTTGTTGTCATTGTTGTTGTTGTTGTTGTAATGATAATAGTTCTTTTTAGATGTGACATCACAGAAAGCTGTGTTCAGGACTCTGACCCTATTTCTTTGACTGTTTACATTTACTTCTTACCTGTCCTTTACAATGTTGAGTGTTTCTTCCACCATCCATCTAGGTTTTCCTTTTCTTTTTACTCTAGGAATTGTATTTTTGCATTATTCCCTAATAAGATCTCTGGTATCAAACCACAGTACTTCTGGTTCCCTACCAATTGAGTTTTAGTAATGCAAAAGTGTGGATTTTAAATTAATCAAAAATGCTGTTCAAATTATATTTGGCACTAGGATCCTTTGAGTGCTCTTCAGTTTTCCTCTTATATTTGATATTAGCTGTTCATGTTATTGCTGCCCAGTAGAACTGTCTGTTCTCTTCTGCTGTTTTGGCCACTATTCCTGAAGATGGTGAATATTTTAATGTGTAGAGAATCCCCTTGTGCACTTTCAAACTGTACTGGATTTTCAAAGGACTGCAGGTGGACAGAACTGAGTGTTGTGTTTTCTACTCATTTTCTAGGGTCACAATGAGGTTTTTTAAGTTTGCAAAGTCTGAACACAGAGTTGAGATTCTGTAACAATTAAAGCAAAACTGACATGTGTTAGAGATAATCCTGAATATTATAACATTCATCTACCAGGAAGTCCCATTGACCTCAATGGCATTTACTTCTACACAGACACACAGAAGTGTAGCACGGTTTATTTCCTCATATGAATATAAGACGTGGCTTGCTGGGTCAGACTATTTTTAAAAGAACACACTCTAATTTTGTGCAGATCTCCCTGAAAGCATCATATATTCCACCAGATTACAGAGAGACAAAATAACAAATAACTCTCTTCTGTCTAAGGCCATGGTGGGCTACTGAGCCAAAATCAGAAATTAAATGCTAAAATAACACACATACAAAAATAGCCCTGGACTATTTTTCTTTTTATATAATTATTTCTGGGTTTTCAAGTGCTATGACTGGTAATAATTATATTGACCTCATGCTATCCACTATAAAATGGAATAATACTCCAAGAATTCACATGAGTTTATTTAGCTCCTTTCTTCCAATTTAATGTTAGCTAATTCATGATCTCATACAGGATTACAGGCTTCAGGCTGGCATCCACGTATTTAGACCAGGGATGTAGTAATAAGTGTGGAGACACAGGTGTTCCTCATGAGTGCTCCCATAATTAAGCCCCCCCCCCAGCAGTTGAAAAAATCCAAGCAGCTTGATCAGTCCCTATCAAGAAACGAGGAATGGGAATTCTGGCAATGTGATGGTTCTTCATTGTCTATTCAGGGCCAAAATTCACTCCAGTATTTCTCCAATAAAACAGGCATAACTTACAACATACAGTTCTTAGAAAAAAATCACTTTCTTTTCCAGCTGCACTGAAGACTACAGCTATACTCAGAAGTAATAAAGAAGCCTTAGTGAGATAGGTAGGGTAAAGGCAGTGGAGGATGACATCTTAGTCCCAGATATTCAGAAAGTCCCAGGTATTTGATGCTGCGAGTTCTACCTCTTCTACAGTACTACTCATGGTGTTTATAGGACTTATACCATGCTGGAGATGCATGAACGAACCCTATCCCTTTCTCTCTTTACCTGATGCTGTACAGTACATCACCGTTTTTCGAGATACGCAAGAGTTTGTTATCTGTTGTGATCTCATGGAAGTGAGCTCCTTTCTCATTGGCAAAGAACAAATCCGGCTTCCAGATGGAGTCCAACATAGATGGGTCCAAATCAAGTGCATCATCAGGATACTCATTATATGCCAGCCGGGGGTCATTCCACTGCTGCCGTAGGAAAATATTCACTCTGTAATCCTATATAAAATAGAGGGGGCGGGAGAGAGGGATTGAGAGAAAGAGAGAGAGAGAGAAACAAAGTGATTGATGAGTGCTCAAAGGTTGGTAGGTACCAATAATTGTTGGAACTGTCAAAGTTTGGAAAAGTGAATTTTTGGGATGACAACACTTCATATCCTTCAGTCAGTATGGCCACTGATGTATTCTGGAGGATACCATCCAAAGGAGTGGCTCAAATCCTGTTGCAAAATAAAATGGGCATAAAAAAGGAACGGAACAAATGGATTGTTGCAACTTTCAGCCCATCTGCTACACATCCAGGTGTGTGACTTGGTCATGTCTGCAGACAGCTAGAATTGACCTGCAGAACAGTTACACAATTTCTGGTTTCTGTTATGTGATGACAATCAGATCCTAGCCAGTAAATCTTCCATGCTCTGGAAGTGGCATTGATCAGTGCAGCATGAAGGACATCAAGAAGCAGCTGAAGTGCTCCTTCTCAGCAATAGTGTCTTTATTTTTATCCCTGTGGCCAAGGGGCTTTCTCACAGGGCAAGCAGCTGAAGCCCAGAACACCTGCTCCACAAAGCAGTTCTCAGGCGAAGCTTAGTGAGACCAAAGCGGTGGTGACAGGAGACAAATATGTCTTCAGGCTCATGGACAGGCGAAGCAGATTTGGCTGAGTTTATGATAATGAAATATATTTTCCCCTTTACAGATGGTCATAATGTGTGTTTAAATTGCAGAACTGTTAACATAAGAACATAAGAACATAAGAAGAGCCATGCTGGATCAGGCCAAAGGCCCATCTAGTCCTGCTTCCTGTATCTCACAGTGGCCCCACCAAATGCGTCTGGGAGCTCAGAAACTAGATATCTGTCTCCTGATACCACTCACCTGCATCTGGTCTTTGAAGTACCCCAGTTTTAAGCCTGGAGATTACTCCATCATGGTTTGTAACCTGTGATGGACTTTTCCTCGAGGAATCTGTCCAATCCCCTTTTGAAGGCATCCAGGCCAGATGCCATCACCACTTCCTGTGGCAGGGAGTTCCACAGACTAACAACGCGCTGAGTGAGTCTTGCCATTTCTTAACTATAACAAGTTTTGATAAGCTTTCTTTATGTTTCACATCCTCATGGCAGTCTTTTGAAATAGTCAACCATCACCCCCTTTTATACATGGGATCAGCAGAGGGAAGAGCAGAAAACACGAGCAAAGGAGTGGTTGAGTCCCCCTGCATATGGGACTCAACCACAGAATGAACTCTAGAAGACCCCCATTCCAGAAAGGCCACTGTGAGATCAGAAACATCTTCCACAGCTGAACCATTCTGCTTTCTTTGGTTTTGAAGACTTTGTATCCCTATTTGAGGAGGCAGGAATTTCTTTTAACCCTTAGCACTTTGACTGAAAGCCGCCACCTCTTCCTGAGGAACCGAACATGGTGTCACTTTAGTACAAGCGGTGCTCCCAGAGATGGGGATGACAGAAATGTGGAATGGCTACTTCCATTAGCTCCACATTTTGGTCAGATAAAAACCGTTAATTGACTCTGGCTTTCCTGCTATAATAAGACCTACAAAGAGATCTGTGAACCCCACCTAAGGCAACAGACAGATTAATACAGGTGCCCCAGCTTTTCTCTTCAGGAAAAAGACAGACTGAAAATTGATAGTTCTGACTCTTTGCTCTTAATTGGAATTTGTAAGACACCACTTAACTTTGCTGCCAGTTTGAATTGCAAATCCACAAGATTCATCTTGTTTGATTTAACCCCTAGTTCATACGGTATCACCTGTGCTTGATGAATAACAGCTCAAGACCAAACCTTGTTTGGATCTTTTCAGTAATCCAGTTAAAATATTACCACCCCCCATTGTTTCTATGGTTCAAACACATCGCCACTTTACCCACACATTAGCATGGGTGTTCTTGAATGAATTTCCGTAAATTCATTCCCCAGTTCCACTTGGTACTGTCCATGGTTCTGCTTCTTTGCCCATAGTCTTGCTTACTTTTTAGCTCACCATGTGAACTTCCCTGGAAGAGGAGAGAAAGTTTGTAGATGCATCTCCTGAAATTCTGAGAGGTGTGGGATACAAATTCTGTCAATATTGGTCTAGGCTAGGCACATGTGTTTAATGATTTCCCTCTTCATATCATGAAACACTTTTTTCCACACAAAAAGCAGTGTGCTTGGATAGGTGAGAGGTGAGAGCATACAGCCTTGGGCAGAGCAGCAAATGGACAGGGCACCCATTGCCCCCCCCATCAAAGTTCATAGTATCAAAGACAGCCAAATAATTATGGTCCCATGAGCAAACACACACACAGACACCACCCCCAACTATGGCAATATAAATGCTAGCATAACAAAGTAATTAATTAACATGCTGCCCTTGTACAGCTTCTGAAATCTGCCACCAGAGGCAGCCACCACACTTGGTGTATTGCTGGTGTCAAAAGTGAGGAAGGAAGTAAGGAAGGAAGAAAGGAAGGAAGAAAAGGAAAAAAAGGAAGGAAAAAAGGGAGGAAAAGAATGAACAATGGGCACATCACTACCAGAAAGTCTTCTTCTACTCAGCTGCAAGCCAGACTTTATGAACCAAATGACCCCATAAATTAATTGAAATGTGCCTCTTAAGTACTACGACTTTTTCTTCAGATTTTACAGCTCCTTGGTGTGCCACCACAACAGGCCATGTCAAACACTTCCTCTGGATAATGGGGTGCAGTCTTTGTTCCTGTTGCCTGACCAGTGACCTTCCTTCACCACCTGGCCCCCTCTTCCTCAGCCTCAGAAAAGAAGCAGGTGGCTTTTGATAAACAAAAGAGGTGATTAAAGCTCAGAGTCCCTTCCTGCATTTGCATTTTCAATGTACTTGAAGAATGGCAGGCTGTAAACCAATTTCACCACCCTTGATCAAATTAATTGTTAGGATTAGGATTTATGGTTTTTATTTAGTGTGTTTCTTACTTGGGATGACCTGAAGCAATGAGTCAGAAGCTGGTAATAAAAGGAATGCGTGTACAGGAGCCATTATATGTCTGCTCATTGTGAAGTAATACATAACTGCAGTTAGAATTCTCTGTTTCCAGTCACTTCCCAGGCTTCTTAATGGGAGTCAAGGACCCTTAGACCTACAGCATTAGCTCTTTGGAGATATTTAATCCTAGCTGAGCAGTACTGAAGCACACAATGCAAATGGCTGTGATACTGCTCTGCAGAGGGATACTGCAGTATTGATTTGGGAATGCCATGGGACAGGATGGCGATTGGGCGGCGGGTAGGCTGGAGCATTTTGCTCCAAATCAGTTTCCAAATGACCTCGCCTGTAGCATTTGTCAGGAATATGGACCTCATAATACAAGGCTTGGGAGTAGACATGGGCACGACCAGAAAAAATGATGTTTCGAGTTTCCGTTTGTCGTGAAATTTTTCAAAAATTTGTCGTTTCATTTGTCATTTGTCGTATGTTGTTTCCACCGCGATTTAGCGCGATCTGACTTCCCAGAGCATAGGGGTGTCCTGCAATCAGAGCAGGCGCTAGGTGTTTTTGTGCCCTAGGCGGTGGGAGGGTGGGGGGCGGGGGGAGGTGTGGGTGGGCGGCAGTGGCGGGGGGCCATGGGTCGGCGCGGGCCGCAGGTGGGTGGCGGCATGGGCGGACGGGCGAGTGGGCAGTTAGGATATCACTTAGGATAGAGGTTCTAAAGCCTCCAGCCTCCCTCCTCAATCTCGATCGGATCACACCAGCACCAGCAGCCAGCCCTCCTCCCTCAACCACATCCATACACCCAACTGCGATTTCTGGAAGGTGCCTCGGCTTTTTATGCCCTCCGAGACATCCAGAAGTATCAGTCAAAAACCTGGCGATGCCATTGGTGGAATGGTTCAAACAATTTGCATGGTCCCATCCCATGCCCAGCCCAAATGGGCAGGTCTAAAAAAATAAAAAATAAAATAAAATAAAATAAAATCAATGCAACATTATATTGCTATTAAAAACCCACTGCTGCTACTATTAAAATTCAGGCATTTAAAATAAATAAATTTCACATGTTTCTGTGGTGATTTGGTGTGTTTTTTGACCACGATTTCAAAAGAAAAATTGCGGTCGCCATTTTGGATCCCCCCCCACCGCATGACATGGCGAGACGACGAGGATGACCCCCCCCCAGCCTGGTGCAAGCAGCCCAGGACAGGAGAAGGGGGGGGGAAGCCCGGGGACCCCCCAGAAACCACCCCTCTGGTAGGTGGCAACTGGCAAAGTCTCAGGCAGGCATCTTTTTGCCTGCTTTTTTGGCCGGGAGTTGGGGTTTTTTAAAAAAACTTTTAAAAACTTTTTCTGTGCTTCGCATTGTGCGATCGCCGCGATGCCACAAACGAAAATGAAAAACCTGACCAATTTTTTCTTTTTTCAGTTCGAGTTCGAGTTCTGACGGCTTAATTATCGTTACCGTTTCCGTTACGTAACGGAAACGATAACCGAAAACAGAAACGACAATTTCGCCGAGTCATGCCCATGTCTACTTGGGAGCTTCTTGGATAAATTACTTTACTGTACTATGATTTATAAGGGACTGTCTTTGAAGACTCTAAGGCAGGCATGTCCAAACTTCGGCCCTCCTGATGTTTTGGACCACAACTCCCAGAATTCTAAGCATAGATTGCCAATGACAAAGGACTGTGGGAGTTGTGGTCCAAAACATCTGGAGGACCAAAGTTTGGACATGCCTGCTCTAAGGCAACAGCAACTGGCAGGCAGCTTGCCAGACTACTGCCCAGTAAGTTTTGAGTCTGGGATCCTCTGCATCAAAAGCATGAGTTCTGATAAGGAAGAACTATCTCTCTCCTTTATAAAAAGCCCAACATGTCATAAAATTGACTCCTGGAGTTTTTGTATTTAGCCTCACAAGAGCATTCTGACCCTCCAGTACAGGTATTGGGAATTTTTCTATGTTTATGTTTGTAGTCATGTGTGCATGTCTTGCCACACACAGATAGCACAGGCACATAGCATGGGTGCAAACAGCATTTGTATAATTACAGATACGGTAAGTCAGAACTGGCAAAGAAAATGAGAGGCTGAACGAGAGACCTAGACCCACCACGGGAAGAACAACAGAAGTTGAAGAAAAAGGGAAAACCCTATCCTCCTCTGAAGAGGTGCCTATTTTAAGGGTCAGATGCCATCAATGCCTCTCATCTGCTGCGAGCACAAGCAGATGATCTAAAAATCTTCAATTTCTTTCTTTTTTTTAAATTGAACTGAAGGTGATACAGAGATACAACTAAAATGGGTTTCTATTAAGATGTAGGACATCATGTAGAGAAGCTTTTTCCTGAGTAGTGACACGAAATTCAATTTGCAAACGACTCAACATAATTTTAGTACAGTATATGGTTAATATTTCTAATGGATATTTGGGATTTGTTTGCCTGACGAAGTCTGCATTTCACTATTAGTTCTTTTGCAGTGCTAGTGGCGCCAGAGAATGTTTTCCTGCTGGCTTTTCACCTCCCGTCTGAGCTTGAAAACACACGTCCAAAGGCAGGAATAAAATTTTATGCTCTGTTCTTCTTAAGCAGGCCTGGGATGCAGGAAGTCACCTTGGCTAATGACCTGGTTTCTCCCTCCCCAAGGTGAGATGATCTGAGGAAACTCTTGAATGGCTGAAGCTTACTAACATTGGGATGAGCCTGACTAACTAACCAGGTTATTCTGAAGCCAGGAAAGAAAGATGCTGGATAAGGAAATGGAAGGTTTGAATCTTCGCAGAAAATCACTACCAGAGCAAATCAAATACATTAATTCTCTCCCCTTTCTATTTGGGAAGATTAGCAGCAAATCAAATACATTAATTCTCTCCCCTTTCTATTTGGGAAGATTAGCAAATGGCTGAAGATGGTGGAAATCAATGCAACTGGCCTAAGAGGCAGACTGTTTAAAAAAAACCCAAACAGACGCTTTTGCTTAGTCATCTGCAAACCCTTCGAACATTGGCAGGGCAACACTGTTTCTGTGCCTGCTTCATGTAAGACATGAAATAGATCTATGTAGGAGAGAGAGTCCAGTGGGAGCTCCCCAGAGCGGTGCTTTGTCTAAGGAAACAACTCAGCAAGAGTTCAGGAAAGCAGCGTTGTTTTTGCTAGGAACGGAGCACTGTGGAAGAAATGGAGGTTTGTGCCAAATCACAGAAGTTTAGGCAGAGGGTTAAAAGCGAGAAGACATCCAATACTTCCACAATTTCAATGGGATGTTTCCTAGTAAAGAGGCATGTGTTAAGAGTGTTACCCCAGGCTCAGTGTCTTCCAGTAGAACCCTTACCTTTTGTTGCAAAACAAACAAACAGACAAACAAACAAAAAACAAGCACACCCTATTTGTGTTTCTAGTGTTATATGAGTGGCAGCTTTTACTTTAGGGGCCTTGGCAGATCCCTCAAGATCTGCACTCTCTTGTTCTGAAATAGAATCTGGGAGTTATCTGGGCCCTTCCTCTTTATTTGCTGCTGTTTTTGCTAATTTTAAAAGCAGTACTTCCTGCTATTTCTAGACTTGGAGTAACCAGCGGTGGGATCTGAGTGACAAGAATTTGGCTGCCTAGTCAACTGAGATTGTATATCCCTGCCTTGAACCAAAGGTTTCCAACCTCTGGCACTCTGGGAATTTTAGAGTTCAGCCCCTAGATAGCCTGACCAAGATTTTGGGAGTGAAAGCTCCAAGTGTCATGAGCCCAAAAAGCTGAGAACTAGGTATCTAGACTGCATGTTGGATTCACCATAGAATCATAGAATAATTGAGTTGGAAGGGACCTATAAGGTCATCAACCTTCTGCTCAATGCAGGAATCCAGATTAAAGCAGATCTGCCCGACTGTCCAAATTTCTTTTGACTGCCTTCAGTGTCGGAGCGATCACCATCTCCTGAGTTAATTAATGCAACTGACGTACTGCTCTAACAGTTAGGAAGTTTTCCCTGATATTAACTGAAATCTAGTTTCCTGTAACTTGTTGTGTAACCTCCATTCTGGGTTGAATGAGAATAGGTTCTGCCCCTCCTCTGTATGATAGCCTTTCAAATATTTGACAAGTGCTATCATATCTCCGCTAAGTCTTCTTTTCTCTAGACTAAACAGGCCCAGTTCTTGCAGTTGTTTCTTGTATGTCTTGATTTCCAGCCCACTCATGATCCTCGTTGCCCTCCTCTGAACTGGCTCCAGTTTGTTGGCATTACTGCACTTCTGGATGATTTCATGTAGACATCATCATCATCATCATCATCATCATCATCATCATCAACAACAACAACAACAACAACAACAACAACAACAACAACAACAACAACAACGCTCTTAGAACTGTAGAGCTGGAAAGGACCATATTGAGCCAGGGTTCAAATCTATTTTCTGTCCTGGGTAGCCACTTCCTTCCTTCTCTAATTTCACAGGTTTGTTTTGAGGGTGAAATGAATCAATCAATCAATTAATAAACCAAGCAACTCTCCATCTCTACATTGATATTTGAATGGCAGAGAACATAGGTAAGGGGGTAATCAGTCCGACATCATTTCTCCTGAAAACAAGGAAGTGATTTTTAGTTCCAGCAGTTTCAATGGGGACTGCTGCTACTTGGATTCTGTTGTGCTTTGAGAAATTTGGCAGATATATTTCAGGTCCTTCAAGTCCCATACGAACTTGGGACTAAGACCCATTGCTTTCACTAGTACTTCAAATAAACTCATTGTAATTATATTATTAAATAACCTTATTTTGTTAGGGTTTTTTTTCCAGCTTCTATTGGAATATTGCTTTTTTCATGAACTGGAGAAATCTGCAAGATTAAAGATCTTATAAAGTAATTTAAAAAGTGATGTGTCCCTTTAAAATCAGATCCCACCTGTCTAATATCTTACAAAGTGCCAGCAATTGTGCCGCCTACAACTGGAATCGTGGTCACATCAGAGTTAAACAAGGGAAGATTTTTAGAAAAACAATGTCTTGCAGGATTTTCTTAGAATAAGCTTGGCTAAGTTGGTCTCATTTTGCTTCTGATAATTGCAAAGGTGGCAGCCTGGCATGGAACGGATACTTTAACTCTTGAGGCAGGAGTTCTGCTACTGCATAAAGAGCTTTTAATGACTAAGGTGATAATAGGGAATATATAGGAGGGCAGTTATGGTTGGCAGGCACCCTTGATTGGACATAGACAAATAAGCATTCCTGCAGTTAAAACAAAACTAATGTCACAGCCCATGACCTGTGTGCCTTCATTGATATACATTTGCCCCATATCAAGAAGCACACACCAGACTTTAACATGGAGCCTTTGAGTGTGCTACATTTTTGCACACATTTTGGTAAAACTGGGACAAAACACAGGCAGCACTTGAACAGAACCCCTCATAAATCAGAGATGGCTGGAGCACATAGCTTGTCCTTGCTACCCTGTTCCCATGGTGAAATATATATTTTTATTAGCTGCCATTTGAAAACATTTTAAGAACATAAGAACAGCCTTGCTGGAACAGGCCACACAACCCATCCAGTCCAGCATTCTGTCTCACACAGTGGCTCCCCATTTGCTACTGGGTATTCTCAAGCAGATCTCTTCACCTGCTTACGATTCCCTGCAAATGGCATTGAGAGATTTCCTGCCTATCTCTCCAACCTGGAGGTTGTCCTTAGGCATTCATAATGATAGCCATTGATACCCTTGTTCACCAGGAACTTGTCCAATCCTTTCTTAAAGCTGTCAAGGCTGACAGCTGCCACCACTTCTTCTGGCAGGAAGTTCCATAGACCAGTGATCCTCTGGGTGAAAAAGTACTTTTTCTTATTTGTTTGAGATCTAGCACCCAAACGTTTCATGGAGTGCCCCCCAGTTCTAGTGTTGTGCGATAGGGAAAGCAGTTTTTCCTTATCTACTTTGTCCACACAGTGTATGATTTTATAAACTTCAATCAGGTCACCTCTTAGGCACCGTCATTCAAGAGTGAAGAGGCCCAGCCGTTGCAGCCTCAAATGGTAAGGAAGGTGTCCCAGTCCCTAATCATTCTGGATGCTGTACTCTGCACTTTTTCTATTTCCATAATATCCTTTTGGAGGTATGGTGACCAGAACTGTACACAATACTCCAGATGGGGCCTCACCATAGACTTATAAAGAGGCAAAATGACCATTGCTGACTTATTATCTATACCCTTCCTAATGATCCCCAGCATTGAGTTTGTTTTTTTTCACTGCTGCAGCACACTGGGTTGACACCTTCACTGAGCTGTCCACCAGGACACCAAGGTCCCTTTCCTGGTTTGTTGCAGAGAGTTCAGTACCCATCAGTTTACAAACGTAATTGGGTTTTTTTTTTTGGCCCCAATGTGCATCACTCTGCACTTACTAATGTTGAAGCTCATTTGCCACTGGTTTGCCCACTCACCCAGTGTCAAGCAGTGTCAAGAGACCCCTCTGCAGCTCCTCACAATCTCTCTCAGTTTCCATGCCCTTGCAGAAGCCATGTTAGCTCTCCTTCAGCAGCACCTTCTCTTCTATGTGCCTATTAATTTTATCTTTTAGGATAACACACACACACACACACACACACACACACACACACACACACACACACACACACACACACACACACACACACAGAGGTTCCAAGAACGACCACCAACATCGTTTTCTGTCTTCCAAGTGCTATGGAGGACTAAACATTCTCTTTATATGATATATACACGATATACATGATATATACAGAGAATGATATATACAGATAATGTTTAGTTATATATATATATATATATATATATATATATATATATATATATATATATATATATATATATATATATATATATATATATATATATATATATATATATATATATAAGTGCTGCTCTGTATTTTTCTGGCACAGGGCTAGGACATGCAGTCTATTTTTTGGCAGGATTCATTGAGATGCAAAATAGTTCTTTGTTGTGCCTTTGCAGAGGGGGACCAAGAGTCTGATTGCATTAAAGAGGAGGACATTTTAAGCACCATCCAGGTCACACCAAATCTCACAGTGTGGCTAGTCTCTAAGCAAAATCCAGTCCAGGGGTACTTCCAATGCTTGAACAACTTATTGATTAAAGACTGGCAACAGATCAATCCTGATTTTCTTTCTTAAAAACAACTACATTCAAGGTTGATTCTTATGTTATCTCTACAGTGTGGCATTTGAGTCCCATGGCATTCTGCTGGTGTTCATAATCAATGTGCCCTCTAATGTTTGTCCCTGCTGCATGGGGATCATTTTAGTGTGAGACTTAAAGGGAACCTTGTTTGTAACATATGATAAGACATGGTGGGAGTGGAGGCTGTGGTTATATCTCTGAGATGTTCCCCAGACTTCTCTGGTCTCCATGGCAGCCACATTCTTCCCTTCCCTCCCTTCCCTCCCCTTCCCTCCCTCTTTTAAACATCACTGGTATCATATGGGACCAAGCTGTGCCATATTCTGCAAAAGAAGCGTACAAAATCCTTCCTGACTAACTCACATCCTGGATGTTGACAAGGGTGGATGTCCCACTGCAAACAATCATGCACGCATATGTAGGTTTTGAGGAGGTGCTGGCAGTGGGGATATGTACTACTTTATTCTAATGGTTGCCCAAGACAGAGGGATGATGTACTTCAGAAAGCATCTGTCTGTTCATGTGTAATCAAGGAAGCACACCAAGCGTCAAATGTGAGTGTAGTTTCCATCATGGCCCCTCTGTGCTGAATTGGAAACAAATCATGAGGTGTGAAATACCATATAACTCTATTTCCCCAGGTACAGTTGAAAGCCTGTCAAAAGTTCCCTTGCTCTGTCTTTTCCTGCTTGGGTCATAGCAAGGCTCTTTTCCATATCTGCACATGGCATTGGATGGGACACCCCACAGTATGGGATGCCTCCTGCTGTATCACTCAAACGTTTTCTCCACTCTAGGTAGGAAGCACTAAGGGGCAGGCAAGTTGTGGCTGGGTTTTTGCACAGGGGCTCCCATTATCCCCCACCATTAGCAATGGTGCCAGTGGCTGATGGGAGTGCTAGGTTAAAAAAAATGAGTCTCGAAGGCCGGAATTGATCACCTTTGCTTTTTAATATAGAAAGTGTTAGAATTAGGCATTCATCAAATATGTCCCATTGAGCACTGAAAACCACTTATAAAATCTCTTGGCTAATATCCTCTTTTCTTGTGCATCTTGGATGTCATGGGCTATTGAACATAGATTTGTAAAGTCGGAGAGGAGTCCAAGGCTCACCCATTTCAGATCCCTTTGCACACAGGGATGTATAACTGAAACATCCCTGACAGATGGCCGTCTATCCACCATCTAATGAGCCACCAGTGAAGGAGAGTTCATTGCCTTCTGACAAGTCAACCACCTTTGAGAAGTCAGTGTTAATCTTATTCTCCAACCAATGAACCAAGGGAAAGGAGATTTCCTTGGAGTTAATGATAACCACTGAGAGGAAATGGAAGTTGGTCTCTGAGGTCAGCCACATGCACCACTGACAGTTAACCAAACCGCAGTTTCAAGCCAGTCTGCGGCTGACTGTGGCTGTCTCTGTCTGTGTCCACTGTCAGTTCCCAGTGCCTAATTTCATTTCATGATAAAGGGGAGGAACACGTCTTCTCTGATTGATCAGCCTGCTGCAAGGTCTAGCAGTTCCCACTGATAAATATTTTAACATGCTGACCATGCCTTTCAGCAGTGATGAAATCCCCAGTGTTAACAGCTGGGCAACAGGATCACAGGAGGACATTCTATTTTTGATGTACACATGAAGATGTTTCTTCACAGTTGCTGTCTAACTCGGGTAAAATGCCATGTGCCCACATGAAGTGATGTGGATCATGTTGTTAGACTGGAAGTCCCATCAACTCCTCCTATATGATAGAGAAGGGAGTCAAGGGGAGACAAAGTCCAGCTACCTTTGGAAGCCTGTATATTTCCTTCTTTTCACCTGCTGTTCTGGTCTGATCCACCAAATCCAAATGAATTTGCCTAATCAGGAATTTTTGGTACACACATGTGCCGAAGGCATGACATTAGTCTCTTTCAGTATTATGTCTCCAAAGTCTCTTTATCTTTGACAGCCCAGCCCAGAATGAGTTGTTCTCTGCTTTTTACATTTATTTTCTCTACCTTTCTTCTTTTCAGAGTCTTCTTTCGCCAATTCCACTGAATCAATGTAATTGCTGGAAGCCATTTTGCAGGAATTCCTGCGTATCTGACATCTTTCTAATTTTCCTCTTTAGTCTCACTATTTTGGGTGAATGCATAATTGCTTCTCAGAGTTCCTGTTTCCTTTAATCTCTTGATTATCTCTCTCTCTTCATTCATGCCCTTTGCACTCCTTCCTGGTTCCATTATTCTCCTTTGGATTTGGCCCTAAACTGTGCTTGTGAATTTATTAGATTTTTGCACATTAACATAATGATATCTACTGCATGGCATGCTGCAGACTGCCTCTAGAGCCCTTAAATGTCAACCTTAATGTCTTGTGTGTCAACTAAATTCCCAATACAAGTACTTTAACAATCTTTATAGAGAAAAGCTAGAATTGTAATAATTATGTAAATTATTCACAGGAAATTGTAATAATTATGTAAATTATTCACAGGAATCTTAAAATTACAATGTATAGCCATCAGACTCATCTGGCTCTAACAGTTTAGAAAACCCAAAGCCTGGGGTTGTAATTTTCCATCTAAAACACCAAATGACATGAAAATTCAGGGTTTTTTTCATTCTCAGAATAAAAGCTACATTATTTCAGTGTGCTCAAATGCTGATTTGCAGCAAATATTTTTCTGTTTATTGCCATGAGTAAAACCAGCACCCTGAATTCTCAAATTATAAACAAACAAGCAAATTTAGGGCCTTTTTACACGACCCCTAAGATCCGCTGGCCACTTAAATTCGGACCAGAGATCTTAGGGGTTCCTGCTCTTCCTCTGTCCCCACCCCCCTCGGCACTTCCTGGTTGCTGGCTGCCTGAGGGACGGAGAAAAAAGAAAGAAAAGAATGCCTTCTTACCTCCGTTTTGTTCCGGGCAGCATTCAGATCTCTTAAAGGGGCGGGGCGCAAAAAAAGAACAAACGGAAGCCAGGAGAGCCCCGCACTCACTATCCTTACACTGGATCAAATATTTGTCACCTCCAAAAAGCAGGTACAAGAAAACTGCTGTTTGGTCTTGTTAAAGTGGGCGGGGTCGCACTTAATTGTCTGCAAAGTCCGGAGCTGGTGGGTAAACATTTTTAAGGTCCGGACCTTGCAGCCATTTGCGGCGGAGCTTAGGGGTCGTGTATAAACGCCCTTAATGTCAGGAAATGGTGTGGCGGGTGCATTGCAGCTCAACATTCATACTCGTCAAGAGACAACAGAATATTGATCACAGTCATGTCCTTCCACCAAGCTGGCATCCTAATGCAGATGCTTTCTGGCGTGTGGTGTCCAACCAACCTCAGATGGTGCAAATTACAGAAGTTGGTTACATTGGTACATGCCAAGGCTGTATCATAAATATATCCCCAAAAACATTAAATCTGCAGCATTATTTGAAACCTAAGCTTTCCAGTTTTGTCTGGCTCATGAATCATGGCATACATAAACATAGAAAATTTACTTTAAAAAAACCTATGATTCCAAAATCCTACAGCCAGCATGGAGACTGGCCAGATTGCCTAGGGATTATGAGTTATGTAGTCCAAAAATGTAAAAATCTCCTAGTTCTGATTTTCCAGATGCTGGATGCTGGAGCACACCATCCAAATCAACGAGGAAGGCAGTCAATTTAAACTTATGTTGGGTGAGTGGAGAACTTTTATTTCCCTCCTTCTGCCAATTGAAAACTGTTGCCCAGCCTTGCCACATAAATATATTGAGCCCTCTTTTTATGGCCAGGAAGGAAAGAAAGGTGAATTAGGGAACAACATGAGAAGTCAGTTATGCAGGCGTTTAGAGTTCACGATTGGTGTGTGTGCCTTTCAAGATCTTTTTTTCTTCTGTTTTCACTTACCATTGTAGTTTCTGCAATAGACCCAAAGCTATTGATGAAAATATTGCAGCTGACATTCACTGGAGGGCCTGGAATACACAAAAAGATTTGTCAGGAATTCCTTGGGTGAGAACTGACACCAGAGTCATGGAATGCATTCTGTAAGTGAAATGCTGTTACACGAACATATTCCGTTGTTAAACGGCTCTCAAGTTACTGGATATTATTTTTTTATTAGGTGGCAGTTTCCTTTTCTTCCCATCCTATACAGTGCTAGTTGCACTGCTGTGTACTGTGTCTAAAAAAATGTAAATGGAAAGCATGGCTTCTCTTCTCTGTGGCTGGAGGAAGTGTTAATTGGTGGATACTAGAGTGGGTGGTGGTGGTTTGTGCCCTCCCCAAACGCTGAGCCCAACCCAGTTTCTTGTCTGTGCGCTCCACTCTTGATTTTCAACTGTGCCAAGCTATGATGAAAAAGACTTACGTACATGTAGGCCTATGGAAGAGAGGAGAAAGGAATGGAAAGCATTTATTCTAACTTCAAGAAGGATGCATTTATTCTAACTTCCAATGCTGTGAGCACTGTTCATTATATGATTTTACAGCTACAGCCCCAAGGGTTTTAAGGACGTGAGATACCTAACAAAGTCTTGGAAATGTTATGGGTTTTTGACTACAACTCCCATTGGTCCCCAGCATACTTGTTATTTATTTATTTATTTATTTATTTATTTATTTATTTATTTATTTAACTTATAACCTGGCCATCTGGCCACTCTGGTCGGCTTACAACAGAACTAAACAAAGCACATATCAAACAGAGCAAACCTATCATATAATAAACTAAATTAATAAACAACTAATTATTCTATTACAGCACAACATCAATCACTGTGCATTATAAAATCATATTCAATACTTCAGTTGAACTTCCCCAACCAGCCTGGCTGAAAGACAAGCTGGGATTTGTAGTCCCTCCCAAGTAACGGTTTGCAATGGGGGGGGGGGAAATTGCACAACTGCCCCAGCCAGCCCAGCTGGAAGACATGCTGGGATTTGTAGTGCAAAAAAAGAAAAAGAAAGAAAAAAAGAAAGTGATCGTCCCAGGCCCATTTCTCGACTCCTACTTCCCCCTCCCCCCACGACAGCCGATCACACCTCAGCTGCCGGTTGTTGCTACATTTAAGCAACCCAAATATTCAGTGCATAAGTTGGCCTTTTGTGACCTGTTCTGGTCACCGCTCGCCCATGTCTATTGTCTTTCTCAGATTTGACCTTTATGAGATGACACGAGGGACCGCAGTGTCAAGCAGACATGGTTCCTTGGAGTCACACCACCTCAAAACCTTAAGCTCATAAGCTCTGCACTACAAAACTCAAGAAATGCTGGAGGCTTGGCCTGCCTTTCAGAAGACACACATGGCCTAAAGGATGCCCAGAGCTGGCAGCAGCCACAGAGGGTTCCGTAGGGAGCAAGGATTAGAGGCAGAGAGAGAGAGAGAGAGAGAGAGAGAGAGAGAGAGAGAGAGAGAGAGAGAGAGAGAGAGAGAGAGAGAGAGAGAGAGAGAGAGAGAGAGAGAGAGAGAGAGAGAGAGAGAGAGAGAGAGAGATCTGGAGGATAGCATGCTCCAACGTTTGCTCTCTAGCTCAGTTTTGCTTTTAATACCTCTTATTATTTACAGTTGTACCTTGAAAAGATTACAGGATTAAACAAGCCAGCAAAGCAATTCCAAAATATAAATAAATCTTTGTGAATAGCAACAGCAGCACCAGACTGCAACATTCAGCCAGGGATAATGTATCAATCTATATTCAGGGCCAGGATCTGGTTGACTGAACATGAAGGGGAAAGGGGTGAGACGAGCTTCATCCAGCTTCAAAGGCCTTGCCAGGAAACAGCTGTAACTGGCTGCCTACTAGACCAACTGAACCCATTCTGGATTCCTGTGTAGGACTGGAAGTCTGGTTCACACAGGGAAGCACATAGCTTGCTTTTACTATATACATGATGGCTAGATGCCTGCTGCCTGGCTAAAATCCTCAGTGTTTCTCACAAGACTACTGTAGGGCTGTGGAGGAGGACATCCTTGTAAAAGCCTCTGTCTCGCACGATCATTTTCAGTTTGAAGTTCTCAATGAACACTAACTGGGGGGGGGGGGAAGGTTCTTCTTAGGGATGGCACAAAAAGGAAAAATAATGTTTCATTTCGTTTCGTTTCGTGCTCAACCCCGTTTTTTTTTGTTTCATTTCTTACTATTTTTAATTTTTTTTTTGGTATGAAATGAAATGAAACAAAACAAAATGGCTCCTGCTGCGCTGTCAATGGCTGGAGCCCTTTAAACCTGGCTCAGTTGGCACCAGGGGGTCCCCTGGTACTGGCTGGGCCAGGTTTAAAGGGCTCCAGCCATCGACAGGGCGGCAGGAGCCCAAAAATGATAGAATGAAATGGTTCCTTTCAATGGGAAAATGACAGTTTCATTTCATCTATAACCAAAAAATGCTGCTTCCTCATTTGTTTTGTTTTGTTTTGTTTTGTTTTGTATGAAAAATGAAATGACAAAACAGCATTTCATTTTTCATTTCCTGTTCATCCCTAGTTCTTCTAAAATTAATGGGTTTACGTTTGAATGAATATTGTTATGTGTTCTGTATTTTCCTGAGCAGTAACTCAGGTCCAGAGGTATTTATTCTGAAGATGAGAGGTAGTGCTGTATACTGGGAGTGTTTTGCTATAAATATTTAACCACACACATATAAGGCGAGCAGAACATGTCGGGGGCAAGAGGAATCCAATAGTGACCAGTATAAATGTTATTGCTGCTAAGTTGGGATTCCACAGTAACAAGAGCTACATCCTTCACTAAGGCCTCGGTCACACGGCTATTAACTGCACATTATATTTTGATGCGTACTAAAATTGCAAGCGATCACATGACATTTGTTGCGGAGTAGGGGCGTGGTGGCTCAGTGGACTAAGGCTCCGAAAACTGTTGACTTCAAAGTCAGCAGCTTGGCAGTTCGAATCCCGGGTGCCATGCAGTGGAGCGACCTCCCACTGTTCACCCCAGCTCCTGCCAACCTAGCAGTTCGAAAGCATGTAAAATGCAAGTAGATAAATAGGTACCGCCGTAAAAAGGCGGGAAGGTAAAACCAGTGTTTCCTTGCAGTCATGCCGGCCACATGGCCATGGACTTCCACAACACTGGCTCTTCTGGCTTGAATACGGAGATGAGCACCGCCCCTAGAGTCGGACATGACTAGCACGCATGTGTGGGAGGAACCTTTACCTTTTACCTAATGTCCCGACAGCGGGGGTGTATTATACTTCTTTCTGTGCATCCCATCTTTCCAAATGCGCATCTTTTCCCTGTTTATTGATCTGCTTTTCTCCATCATGCTCATATACATATAAAAAAGTGATTTGCTTGTTGATTACTGGCATTGTATCCCTAGTACCAGAGCACTTTTATAGTAACTCCTTTGTTTTTCTCTCATCTCTCACTTCCTTTCCCATTAGTCACTGTACCAGGTAATTTGCAAGTTGTAGAAGTGCTCAGTTACTGAAATGCCAGCAATTGATTAAAGAGGCAGAAAAAAAAGGGGGGGAACTGAAATGGTGCAAATTTTCACTGGTCACACTGCAATTGCTGCAGTAAAAACTGCACATCATTAAGAGGAGTAATTTGATCGAACCCCTAGTGGTGGTATAGGATGATGCGGTTAAAGTGTGCTTGAGGGGGCGTGGTCAGCTGGGGTGCCAAAATGCTGCGCCTTGGAGTGGAGGCACGATCTTTTGCTGTGCAGTCATTCACAGCAAACACAGCACCAAAACAGTCATGTGACTGGGTTCTTAGTCTGCTGAAACTATAGCTTCAGTGCATGGAGATCTCTTTCCTGATCTATCATGGATAACTTATGGGCCGTGACCGATCAGGAAAGAGATCTTGGTGTGTTGGTGGACAGTTCAATGAAGGTGTCTACACAATGTGTGGTAGCGGTGAAGAAGGCCAATCCCATGCTAGGGATTATCAAATAGGGGATTGAAAATAAAACAGCCAACATTTATAATGCCATTATACAAAATGATAATAAGACTGCACCTGGAGTATTGTGTACAATTCTGGTCACTGCATCTCAAGAAAGACATCATGGAACTGGAAAAGGTGCAGAAGAGAGTGACTAAAATGATTACTGGACTGGGACACCTCTCTTATGAGGAAAGGCTAAAACATTTGGGGCTCTTTAGTCTGGAAAAAAGGCACCTGAGGGGGATATGATTGAGACGTACAAAATAATGCAGGGCATGAATAAAGTGGATAGAGGGAAGCTCTTCTCCCTCTCACAAAATACCAGAACTAGGGGACATACACTCAAATTGAGGGCTGGGAAAGTAAGAACAGACAAAAGAAAATATTTTTTTCACCCAGCACATTGTTAGTGTGTGGAACTCCCTGCCACAGGATGTGGTGAGGGCATCTGGCCTGGATGCCTTCAAAAGGGGATTGGACAGATTCCTGGAGGAAAAGTCCATCACAGGTTACAAACCATGATGGAGATGTGTAATCTCCAGGCTTAAAACTGGGGTACTTCAAGGGCCAGATGCAGGGGAGTGGTATCAAGAGATAGGTATCTAGTCTCGTGCGCTCCCAGACACATCTGGTGGGGCCAATGTGAGATACAGGAAGCTGAACTAGATGGGCCTTTGGCCTGATCCAGCATGGCTCTTCTTATGTTCTTATGTTCTTATGAGGAGGACCTATGAACATCTGTTGGAGGGTGGATGGTCAATGGAAAAAGAAATAGCCCTAGTTCAGGCTTTTTTGCTCTCATCTCTTCTAGATTTATACTGTATATAGCTTTGTACTGTATTGTTAAGCTTTCTTCCTTTGTTCCTCCTCCTTCTTTCAAAGCCACCTCCTGTTTCTTGCTTTCCTTGCTAGAGAAAGGCAGCAGCAGGTGGGTCTCTACTGTAGTTGCTGGAGCAGATATGGATGGAAGCTAACTCTAATGAATTCCATCAATAGGTTCAGGAACCTTAGCTCTTGTACTATCAAAACTGATTTCTTTGAATATCACAAGTAGTACATTTTTCTACTTTTTTTTTTTACAAATACATGATTACCGCTTTGCAGTAGTTAGCAGCTAAGCACCAGGCTGCTGCACTGTGTAAATATAATCAAATTACCCAAATATAATCAAGAAACCTCTCTGTTTTGCTGTCTCTGTGCAAATTTAAACTCTTGTTGCTTGATTCCCCCATCCTGCCAGGCTGATTTTCAACACCTTGTATCATGACTCCCTTTGAGGTCTGAACATAATGGACATCGGTCAGCCCTGTGATCCAAGTGTTAGTCTGATGGGAAAGTTTACTGCAAACGTAACACACTCACACATGTCAATCCTTTTCTTTATTCATATCAGACTGTTGCATAATTTAAAATTATGGATGCATATGAAATATAGTAAAAGTTAAAAACTATTTAAAATGTTAAAATAACTAGGTTGTTTTTGACCAGCTATGGGCTACTTTGACAGTGTAATCTTGGCCATTTTATTTATTTATTTACTTTTTTTTGAATATTTTTGCCCTGCCTTTCTCCTTGGAAAAGGACCCAAGGTGGCTAGATTAATTAGATCCTTTGTACATAAATTGCATGTACGTCAATAATACTGCATTGACTGAATTTCTCTACAGTCACAGAAAATTTGTCCTGTATCCAAGCAGCCCCATTTTACTTGATTATTTTTGATCTCCTTCCTTTTGCATCGAAGTATCTTAAGGGTCTTCCAGATGGTCCAGACAGAGTTTTGTCCTGATGGGAGATGCTCTTCAGCATCCATCCATTGAGAAAGGTGTGTTGTTTTAAACTCCACACTGTAGACTTGTTTATTCTGGTCTCTTCTGGTTTAATATTTAGAACTTGAGATGGGTGTAGAAAAATTTCCTTCAATTTTAGCCATGGTCTAAAGCAGTGGTTCTCAACCTGTGGGTCCCCAGATGTTCCTGGACTGCATCTCCCAGAAGCCTTCACCATTTGCTGTGCTGGAATGGATTTCTGGGAGTTGCAGTCCAGGAATGCCTGGAGACCCACTGGTCTAAAGGGTTGGTGTCCTTGAAGAGGTTGGGCTTGGTTCTGTATTACGTTATTTCTTCATTATTTGCATGAGGCATTAATCCATACCCCTGACCTTTTTAGGGTCACTTTCACTTTTGGGGAGACCTGCGATTATAGATTATATAGGATTAATTCTAGCTATGGGAGGCAGCGGGGGGGGCTCTCTTTAATTCACCTGGTGCTTTTCTCTAAAAGTGTCTGATGCTCCTCATATGTGAATAGAAAACTAATGTCTCCCCTGGGTTTTGTCTGGCAGTTCATGTGCAGCAAATATACTTCACTATGCTCTAAGGCTTTCACTGCATTGAAAGCTATGGCCCCTGGCCACCTGGAGGGTGCATGAATTATGATAAAGGATGTTTTCTTGTCCATTTCCATAGAGCTGATATAAATTCAATGGCATGGCATGGACTCTGAGCCTGCAAGTTAAGCTTTCTGTTGACCATATTGGATTATATTACAATTGCACTGTTAAAACAGAGACACATGCACAGCCACGATTTTATCTAGGAATTAGAACATCAGTTCTTAAACTTTGGACTGCCACATGTTTTGAAGGAGTCCCAGAAGTTACAGGAAGCATAATCAATAACAAAGGAATTTGGGGATTTGAAGTATTTGAAGGAGAAAAGGTTGACATAAATGGAGTTAGAGGGTGATCTTTGACCTGGAAGTCAAATAAAGTGTTCCTGCAACAATTCCAAAACTTACTACACATTCACTTCAGGCTCAGGATGTTGCAAGAGCATCTCTCAAGGAGAAGCTGAGGCAGTATCGTTCTGTGAGATGTCCTAGCAACTTCTGAGAGAATTTTCACTTTTCCCGTCAGCTTACTGTTAATGCGCTTCTTTGAGGGAATCCATGATGGTTACATTAGTACAAAGCTCGTGCAATGGAAATAATTTAACTGTTATCTTTAAAAAGTTCCAGGTTGCTCTAAATAACAGGGACTCAATGAAGTTAAATTTCAAAATTTGTGTAGTGTATTCAAGTGAAGTTTTGTTGTTGTTTTGTTTTACTTATTTGTTTGTTTTTGTTGTAATAAGTAGCATTTATTGTGATTTTTCAAATTACTTTTTACCAGCATTTTTAGGCACGCGTAGACAACATTTGTCAGTGTTATGCCATTCTCTTGCCAATTGTTACAAAATGCAGAAATTCAGCCTGGATATTTTCCTTGTCTTATGATCATGAAAAAAGTGCCAACACGAAAAGCTGGATGAATTACACACTCGTTTCATTGCCTGCCTAAGTCACCTATATTCCACTGAGTTCAGTGGGATTGCAAAGTAGATAGATTAGAGCCACAACATTGCAAGTTCTTTTTTGTTTTTTTGTTGAATGACTGCCAATGCTTTTGGACTGCAGTATATGCTTTGCCTGATCAGGGTCTTCTTCTTCCCTTTCATCAGTAGAATGTACAGTATTGTTATCAATTAATGATCACAAGGTTTAGGGAAAAACAGAGTGGCTTCTGTTGTTTGCTGATACTTGTATGTGTTTAATTTATTTTGAGGCCAACATCTATGTCAGAGGAAACCCCACTTTACCCCTACTTCTCTTGTGTGTCATGCCCTGCTTCCTTGATTCAAGTGTCCCCGGGGTGCTTTAGAAGAGCTCTAAAGTCCTGCCAGACAACATCATAGCATATCTTTAGTCTACAGATGGGCACAAAATGAATTTTTAATTTGTTTTGTTATTCGTTGTTCATTTTGTTACGGAACAAAATGAATAACAAACAGACCCATCAAAGAAAAATGAAACAAAACAAAATGGAAATGGACATTTTGCTCGCTTTGTTTTTTGTTTTCCCATAGGAATGCATTGAAGCAGGCTTTTTTCCCTAGCTGCCGATCAGCTGGTCGGCATGAGTAAGAAAAATAAAATAAAATAAAATAACAAAATTCATCAACCCGGCCCCAGGCCAGCTGCTTGGTGCAGGTTTAAAAAAAATTTAAAAAGAAAAGAAAAGAAAGAAAGAAAGAAAGAAAAAAGAAAAGAAAAGAAAAGAAAAAAGAAAAAAGAAAAGAAAAAATGAAACAAATGAAAAATGAAATGATTTTTTAAAAAAACTGTTTCATTTTAAATGAAACAAAAACAATTACAATGCATAATGAAATGAAACATCATTTTGGCCCATCTCTACTTTAGTCAGATTAATTGATTTAGCTCAAACTTTACATAACCTTGCATGAGGAACAGAGGCTTTGGAAGGACACCAACTGCTCTAGTTAGCTGTTACAACCCCAGCACTGCATGTCTCCCTGTCACCTATGTGGCATTCAAAGGGATTCTAAGAGCCTACTGATGCACCACAGAACATACAGGAGCTGCTATATATTGTGTCTTTCTTCAGACAGTATAGAACAATCCTGGAAAGTAATTCCATAATTGTTGTTTTTTGCTTTGCTTTGCTTTGTCTTTTGACGTATATATTGCCCCATAGACTAAATGAAGCACTCTTTGTGCAGTTTACCGCATAATTATGCAAACAACACTTTGGCCCCCAGAGAGATAGTACTCATTTTACCAACCTTGGAAGGCCTTTCTAATTTATTAAAGAATTTTCTTCGGGCCTTTTTACACGACCCCTAAGATCCGCTGGCCACTTAAATTCGGATCAGAGATCTTAGGGGTTCATCGCTCTTCCTCTGTCCCCACCCCCCTCAGCACTTCCTGGTTGCTGGCTGCCTGAGGGATGGAGAAAAAAGAAAGAAAAGAATGCCTTCTTACCTCCGTTTTGTTCCGGACAGCATTCAGATCTCTTAAAAGAGCGGGGCGCAAAAAAAGAACAAATGGAAGCCAGGAGAGCCCCGCACTCACTATCCTTACACCGGATCAAATATTTGTCACCTCCAAAAAGCAGGTACAAGAACTGCTGTTTGGTCTTGCTAAAGTGGGCGGGGTCGCACTTAATTGTCTGCAATGTCCGGAGCTGGTGGGTAAAACATTTTTAAGGTCCGGACCTTGCAGCCATTTGCGGCGGAGCTTAGGGGTCGTGTATAAACGCCCTTCCTTGCAAGTTTAAATGCCTGGTAATCTCTGACTTCTTTTAAAGTCTATTTAATCAGGAAAGGAAAACATTCAGTTTAATAAATCATCTTGCAGACACAGGCACAGACTATGCAGGGAAGGGAAGGGAAAGTGGTCCTAAAACGGCCATGTCCACAGCCCAGAGACACAGGGATAAGCAGCAGAGCTCAGCTCCTGGCTAGCTGCAGGCAGATCAAGATCGGAGATAAGCTAGCTCAACAGCTGAGGTGTGGGGAGGGAAGAAATGAAAACAAATCAATCAGTTTAAAAATAAACCTCCTCTTCTCAATACACTGGATCAAGAGGCCTCTCACTACTAGGACAAATAGTTTCATTTCCAAAACAAAAAAAGGTCTTTCATTTCATTTCTCGATGACATGCTGTTTGCTGTTTCATTTCATTTTGTAATGTTTTGTAAGCTTATGAAACGATGAAACAGTGTGTTGTTTTTTGTACAGTGCCCATCGCTACACTAGGGATGGGCACCAAATGAAAAAATAAAATGCTGATGCATTGGTTCGTTATGTAACATAACAAAACAAAATGAAATGAACCGGGGAAGCAGCATTTCATTAGTAACGAAACAAACTGGCAATTTTTTGTTTAAAACAAACCAATTTGTTTCTCTGTAAAACACCTCCCCAGGCTTCACTTCTCCAAGCGATTTTAGGCAAACCTTTGACATTTGGAAAAGTTGGGGTTTTGGGGGCCAGAGATATTCAGCTCCAAAAGAGGTGGGGTGCTTAAAGGAAGGAGTGTGTCTGGTGTGCTTTACCAATTATAGGGTTAATTGACAGCTTCCCTTCAGTGCGCGGATCCATATTCCTTCAATTAAGTACCCCACAAAGCCCCTTTGGAGCTCAATAACTCCATCCCTGTACCCCAAAGCTCTCCAAATTGGGAGTGCTTCAAGGGGAGAGCTTGAGGAAGCTCCATGGTAATTTCCACGCTGCTAGCTTCCTGGGATCACTCTTTTCAAGGACATAACATTGCAATTAGAAATGATTTTTCCAGGGCACCCCCTTTGAAGTTGAATAACTCCATCCCTCCGAGCCCCAAATCTCTCCAAATTTGGAGAGCTTAAAGGGAATCGTCCAAGGAAGGCTCACACTAAATTGGGTGCCTCTAGGACCCAGGGGACCCATTTTTACAGAGTAACAAATTGGTTCATTACTGGTTCATATCATACTATTTTTTTTAAAAAAAATCGTTTTTAACAAAATGAAACGAATCATGGGGGTACGAAACAAAATTAAAGGAATCTCCATTTTTCTGTTTTTGTGCCCATCCCTAATCACTACACATGTCTGTTTTTAATGCTTTTTGGGGCTAAGCTCCTAAACTGACACATTGATCTTTTGCATTAGCTTTGCTCTATGTAAATCCCAGAAAAAAGTCTTATCAGAGGGTTTCTGAAGGCTGATCAGCCTATTGCTCAGCAGCATCTCTTCATGCCTCACCATTCTGCCAAGAAGCAGTGGAGCGTTAAGGGCTTTCGGGTCTTTTCTTGGCAAAGTGCTTCAGTCTGAATGCCAAGCTTATGGCTGGAGGGACCGAACGGTAGTCATCTGTCTGGAGCAAGAGAAATCAAGGGATGGGTTGGAATGCTGCTGTTTTGTTATGCTGGGAGGGGGGGGCGGCAGAACCAAAGACATCACATTAACCCCCTTTGGAGAGGGTGATTCAAAATTCCTCGCTGGGATTCTTGAATAGGGGCAAAGCCACTGCGAGCGCACACCTTGGAGAAGTGCAGTAGTGGTGGCTCATCAACTGCTGACTAGAAACAAGTGGGTGCCTTTTGCCTGTGTCGCAAAGTAACAATATTTCAGCCACTGCTTGTTTGCTAGTAGGAAATGAGAGTCGTGACAAGTCCTGAGGAACAGTGCAGGAGGAAACGATCTCCGCTGTTTGCAGCTTCAGATTTCTGCTAGCTAAATATCAAACTAGACACATCATTAAAAGCATGACTTCCCTGTGTGTTTGAATTATTTTTCTCTCCGTGACAACATGCAAAATTTGTCTGCTTGCCTTAACTGTTTGTCATCAGGAGATACAGCCGAGCTTGGTTGGCAGATCAGATTTGTTGGGGATGAAGCTTTATGGAATGGGGTTTCAACTTTTTTTTTCACATTGTGTTGTCTGTAGTACCTTATTTGCCACTCTAATGGAAGAATTACATGAAGTAGGAAGTGATCTCAAAGAAAGAAGAAGGCTTGAGAGTACAAACGTAGGCAAGGCTGAGAAAGATGAGAAAATAGGACTATCTATCTGCCCTCCAGCCATGCAGATCAATTGTTATCTGCATTGATCTTCACGTCCGACACCAGCAGCATAAATAATACTGCCATTTTATCATCACAATAATCATGTGAATCGAGCCGAAGGTTGGCGGCTGGATCATAGGGAGCTTAATGGCTCAGCAGGCATATGAATTTGGGTCTCTCAAGTCCTAGGTTGCATAAGCGAGTGCCCTAAAACTTCCACCAGTCGCGATGCTGTCTGAAAGGTATAATCCAAAACACATTGTGGGGAGTGTGCTGCATAGGAGTAGGATGTTTTAGTACCTTCTGAAATGTACTAAATTGTCACCAAGGCTGCAGCAACCATTGTAACAGCCTGCCTGATGGAGTATCACAGGCAGTAAAAAGGGATCCCTGAGAAACTAATCTTATTGACTCAATACCTAGTAAAATACTTGGGCACAGTATGATGGCAGAATATGGTTTCCTTTACTATCATGATTTCTACATTCCTGCTTAAACTCCTTAGCTCACGGAGTACCTGTAAATGGTTGTTGGTGAATCAGGAATTCAATTATTCACTTTGCATCTTGTATTTTATTTATGTTATTTCATTTAAAACATTTTTACCATGTCTTTCTCCTTAAAAGGACCATGTATCTTTGTGGTTTTGCTTGGGATTTGGCCATAGTCTTTTGAGTTCTTTTGCTCACCTTATCATAGCAATGACAATTTATTAAAAGATTCCATTATATATTTTTAAAGTCATGCGTAATATATATCTGTCTCTGGGCGTTTATACACGACCCCTAAGCTCCGCTGCAAATGGCTGCAAGCTCCGGACTTTAAAAATGTTTACCCACCAGCTCCGGAGTTTGCAGACAATTAAGTGCGACCCCGCCCACTTTAGCGCGACCAAACAGCAGTTTTCTTGTACCTGCTCTTTGATGGTGAAAAATTTTGATGCGGAGACTGCCTGAGCTCTCCTCGCTTCTTTCTGTTGTTTTTCTTTTGCCTCCGCCCCTTAAAGAGGAACCAGGAAGTAAACGGAGGTCGGAGCAATGTCCACCAGCACCGGAGGTAAGCCTTTTATTCTTTTGTCTCTGTCTAAGGCTTTTTTCCCCTCCCCCCCTCACGCAGACAGAACAAAGAAGCGCGGAGCGGGTGGGGACGGAGGAACAGCAACGAACCCTCAAGATCTCTGGTCCGAATTTAAGGGACCAGCGGATCTTAGGGGTCGTGTAAAAAGGCCCTCTGTCTATGACAATGCAGAGAAGATGATTAGCAGGATATGGTATCACAATGCAGAACTTGAAAAACAGTACTGGCATTGGTGGCTAAAGAATTCTGGGACTTGTAATCCAAGCAGTAACATTTCTAAGTTCTGTTGTGATGTATATTTCAAATGGTGCAGAAGACCAGTGATTTTCAACCATCTTATATTTTGTCAATTGATCTATTATGATGGGTTCAGACTCCTGTCATGATAGAAAAGTCCATATTTTCCAAGATGGATATTTATGTGTTTACAGGCATTCGGTTACTGTATCTACCATTCTATATCTATCATGTTTAGCTTTGAGAAAAGAAGACTTAAGGGGTATATGATAGTACTTTTCATATACTGGAAAGGTTGCCATACAGAAGAAAGGTGGGTTCTGTTCTCAGTCATCCATGAAAGCTGTCATTTAACCCTTTACTTTTGTGATTTAAGAGTAACTGTTTTAGGTACTTTTCTAGTTATAGACCTAGATGTATTTATACCACAAGCCATCAGCCCGTAGTATTCTGTATTTTTAAAATGTAACTAAAATCTGTTTTAGTTACTTGGCATAGGGGATAAAGAATTACTTGTAACTAATTCTTCAGAGGGGTATATTAGTGCATTTCAGCAATAACAAAACCAAAACAAAGTATTATATAATTTGAAGAGCAAGAAATTTATTTCAGCGTGAATCACTTCTGTGTCTGGAGAATTAGATTGTATCTATGAATACTCACATTGTTTATCTTTAAAGCACCACAATTGGTTTTTGCCTCTGCAATTGTTTTATTTTTGCCCCCCCCCCAATTAGTAACTGCAAGGGTTATAGTAACTGCTTGAGGAGGTTCGTTCTGCAGTCATACCTAGTTAAGCTTTTAAAAGTAACTTTGCAAGTTCTCAATTCACTGCTGGTCACGATCCCTTTTGCAGCTTCTGAGAATTGCCGCAGGCCCCAGTTTTCCTTGGTAAGGACAGATCTATCTCTTTGGCTTCAGCAAAAGAGATTCTCTCCCAAACCATCCTGGGAAATACAGAATTGAAACTCTAGAAATTCTTTATAGCAGTTTTCAGTTGTTAAACTGAACCTGTGCAGCGATGGTATTATTTTCATTTAAATCTAAAACCATTAAAATGCCTCTGTGACTTACTGCTGGTTCATTTAAATGACGTGCTACAACCAACCCCAAGCTCTGCAATGCCGCCATTGTGACTTTCATATAAATTGGATACTGATTTATATGTGTCAGACTAGGCCAGCAAACGGGCCCCATGGGGGAGGTGTGTAGTCTATTCAAATAAATCCGAAATTAAATTACCTTGAATAAAATTACAATACAATTGCCTTCAACAGAAGGGTAATGCATATATTTCATTAAATATTAAAGTTTAATTTCTTTTGTGCATACGTGCATGCTGAGGTGAGGAGAGGTTCCTATGGTGCGTGGGTTGTTTTTTTAACCCAATGTTGATTTTTCTCGGTTCTCTTTTTTTATATTAGCAGAGCACCCAAATAAATGTATACCATGATATCTGTATCTTATCAACAGCTGTGGCAACGCCGGTGCAAATTCGGCTCGGTGGCCATGAGTTTCAGTAAAAGCATTGCCACGGTCTTGTAAAAACAAGTCAGAAGCATCGCAGAACCACGAAAGGGCCTTGCGCACAGCAAGGGGCTAACCTAGACATTAAGGGAAATGCTGATTAACCTGTTTCTCTTCTGATGATAGGATTTCCTGAGAGGAATCCACCTCTACAGTCTGATGTGCAAACAAAGTGTCTGTCCAGTCAGGAGAATGCAGGGTGATCTGGTTTGTATTTAAAGGGTTCTTACCTACAGCGAGAATCTATTTCATCTCTCCCTTGATTGAACTTTCTGTTCACACTGTTTATTCTCCTGTCTGCACTAGTCTTTCAAGTGACTGTTGACTCTTGAGCAAGTTTACCTTGTTTACTTGAAGGTTTACCCAGTTTACTTGTAATGGGTAATGAGGTGACAGAGGTGTGTGAGGGGGTGGGGGCAAACCTACGGAAGTGATACCTGCATAAGGAGAAAATGACAGAAGGGGGGAGATCCTTCCACCTTTCTCCTCAGCCAGAGGTCTGCTGAGGCTGAGCTGCCTTGTGGGAACAAAGCTCATGGAGTCAACATAGCCCCCGTTTTCTGCTTTTTCTAGTGACTTACCGTCCTTTTTAAAAATTAAAATAATGGACTTATTGAAACAGGCACATACCAACCTACTATGACATTAGAATTGCACTCCCTCAGTTAGGGAAATATTAAAAGAGAGAGGTGAAAATAGAGGAGGGGTTTAATGACAGAGCTCACCTATTACATTGCAGGGCTGTCACCAAAGATAGTGGCACCCACAGTTCTATTTGGGTGTGAAGCGACACAGTCTATACAATGGGATAATTCAGGGCCTGCTGAATTGTACCAAAAAGAATTGCAATGTGCCAGAAAAGTGTGAAACAGATCTTAAAGAGCAGGAGGGAATCGATCTTAGTAGAAATATGTGTGGGTGCCAACATTTGGTTTGCCCCAAACCATGCCAACGGCAATCCATGTATTGATCTATGTATCAGACTCTAGACAGAACCTAAGCCCATGTCAACTCTCTAGTGCCAGTCACAAAAGGAAGCATGCTAAATGCAAATTATGCAGCTGAGGGGGATTATGTGCTACAGCAGATGAACTTCTTTCAACACTTGAGGGAGCACCTGTTGTAAAAATCTACATCTACATCTACAAAATGTCTTTCACTTAGAACAAGATAAGAATCACGAATATTTTATGCATTCAAACGACTCTCCCTCTTTCCCAAACAGTGAACTCAGGTGGTAAAATTTGGCTCAGTTTGTCTTTTGGAATAAACTGACCTCTTTAGTATCACCTAACTGACAAGTAGGAAAACAGAACATTCATAAATCTGGTGTTATATGTCTTGTGTTTAAAAAAAAAAACCCCAACAACTCCAAAGAACTAAATTTACTCATTTTAGTATTTAGTTTAGTATTTAGTATCTAGTATTTAGGCAAACTATGACCTGACTGCAGAAAGAGGCAGGACAGAAGGCCTTCTGTGAAGGGCCAAGGCAGGTCTAGAAGAATAAATGTTTTATTTTCACACTTTTATTTCCCCTCCTCCTTTTTTCACCCACCAAGGGAAAGAGCCCTCCAGCTTTCTAAAATACTCTTTGGGAAGCGAAGAAGTGAGTGACTTTAAAAGTAAAATGGGTGCAATCATCTTTGATTCCTTATTACAAGGGATTTTCAGGCAGCCAGTTATTCTAATTTAGCTTGCATTTTCCAACTTGTCCAAAGAGAATATTAGTAAAGACCCCACAGATCCAACCTCCCCCCACAGAAAAGAATAAAATAAAATAAAAATAAATAAAGCCCTTCAGGCTTGTTGTCTATTAATGCTGTAAGATGCCCCTCAATTCCTTATTCTCAAAATACTTGAACATGTCTTAATTGTACTATACTGTATATTATCCCTCATTACTTTAAGCTGCCTTGGGTCCTTTTCTAAGGAGAAAGGTGGGATAAAATACTCTAAAATAAAATAAAATAAATAAGTACAGACACGAAGAACAATGACATTGTCTGTATGTTTCCCTGCAGACGAATACACCAGCCTGGTGTGATGCAGCTGAGACAGTGCTAAACAGGTAGACATAGCACCCAATGAATGTTGCAGAATCATTTCCCAATGCCTGAAGCGAATTCCTATTGAAAAAATCAGTTATCTAACATACATTGCATGCAGGGGCACGTAGGGGCAGGGGCACATAGAAAGGGGTAGCAGCTAACCAGACAAGGCATCGATATCAAATGTGGTGGTCTCTCAGAACAGTGTTGAGTGTCATTCATTTATTTTGTCTGCCCTTGAGTTAAGGTGCAGCTATAAAGTGGAGCAAATAAATTTTGAGCCTATGCATGATTGCAGGTTACCTAAATAGGTTGTCCCAGGTAAATTGCTGTAGTTGTCCAGAAGACACTTTGCTAGAGTCAGAAGTCGAGGTAGAACACTTTGTTTGCCTAGAGCTCCAACAACAAGGTGCTAATTGCCAATGTCCACCTGTCTCTTTTCATGTATCAAAGAACCTTAGTGAAACTTGGTACCAGTGCTGAGCTGAAACCATTTCCTTTTTAAAGACACTGGGTCTCCACACATTTGTGGCAAATTGGTAACCCTGTGAAAGTCCCTGAGCACTGGAATGATCCTAACCCAACGGGAACAAATATAAACCACTTTGCTGCCTGAAGAAAATGAGCCACTTCTCAAAAAAGATGATTCCACAGGAGGCCTCCCTGCATTGAGCTTTATGTTATGCAGTCATTGGGTTTTAGGGTTAGGGTCTGGGTTAGGGTTAGGGTCCCAGGTCGCCAGCTCCTGGTTGATTCAGCCTTCTATCCTTCCAAGGTTGGTAAAATGAAAACCCAGCTTGCTGGGGGGGCAATGTGTAGACTGCATAATTCAGGCATGGCCAAACTGTGCCCTCCAGATGTTTTGGACCACATCTCCCACAGTCCTTTGCCATTGGAAATACAGGCTTAGAATTCTGGGAGTTGTGGTCCAAAACATCAGGAGGGCCAAAGTTTGGACATGCCTGGCATAATTAAATTGTAAACCACCTAGAGCAGGGATGGCGAACCTTTTTGGGCCCAAGTACCCAAACTTGGTGGTGGCCGCGGTGGCAGTGGCGGGGGGTCGAGATCAGCGGTAGCGGGGGGGGGGACGAGGCGAAGGCAGCAAGGGTGACAGAGGGGGTGTGGTCAGGGTCATTGTCGTCGGAGGTGGGAGGGGCAGGGATGGCGGCGGAGGTGGGGTCGGGTCGGCAGCGGCAGGGGCGACAATCGTGATGGCGATGGGGAGGTGGCAGCAGGGGGGTTGGGATCGGCGGCAGTGGGGGGTCAGGGGTGGGGCTGAGGGCAAGGACAGCAAGGGCGACGGGGTCAGGGTTATCGGCGGCGGTGGGAGGGGCAGGGATGGCGTTGGTGATGGCGGCGGGGTTGGAGGAGGCCGGGTCAGGGGTGGCAATGGCAATGGCGATGGGGACGGCGGTGGCAGGGACGGCCTGGCACGCGACATGCTCCCTGCCCCCCTCCATTTCCCCCTCCACAAATTCCTCCAGCGGAGGGTGAAGTGTGTGTGAGGGGGCAAGGAGCATGTCGTGTGCCAGGCGAAAGCTCTTTCCGTGCCACCTTTGGCACGCGTGCCATAGGTTCGCCATCCCTGACCTAGAGAGTGCTTGAAGCACTATGGGGCGGTATATAAGCAGAACACTTTCCTTTCCTTTTAATTTGAACTTATCTGTGCTCACTTCATTGTAGACTATAGGGTAAGTGACCCTTAGTCCTTTTCTTAGACTGCTACATACTGAGATGCAAGGTTGGCCTGGGCATTTCCACCATTTTTTCTTTTACCCTTACCCCTTGCCTGCCACCTTCCCCTATTGCCTATCCAACTGATGTTGCTTTACTGAGAGTTAACAAGAAGCAGAATGAAATGAGAGACACAGAAAGAGGAAGGGAGGATGAGAATAGGTAGGGTTGCAGGCACAGAGGAGATGTAGTTATGGCATGATGTAAGACAAGACAGGTGGAAGACTGAAGGGGGAAGAGGCAAGGTGGCAGTGACCTAGTGCGGAAGAATCATAGAACCATAGATTTATGAAGTCGGAAAGGGCCTATAAGGCCATCTAGTCTAACCTCTGCTCGGAGAAGAATGGGATGGAAGTGAAGCAGGGGCACGTAAGCCCTCCAGGAAGTTTGGGGAGAATTGCAGTTCACTGTCCCTGTCCCTCTGCTACCTGAGGTGGCAGTCTCACTTTGCCTAATAATGGATGAGCTGGCTCTGCTGACACAGTCGTCTCCTGGCACTCAAGGGGCACTCGGCCAAAATAACACTGATGTGCAGACCGTGCTGTTGCAATATTTATCTCTTGAATGGCAAGCCTGCATTTGCAGAAACAGATTCTGTGGTGGCCTGGACTGTTCCTTGGCTTGTGGCAACAGAAGCAATGAGTGAAGCAAAGATGATCTCCAGCTCTTTGCAGGTCAGACAATAACAAAACAAAGCAAAACAAAACAAAAAATAGAGAAGACCAAAACGTTGTGGCACCTCAAAATGAATGAATGAATGAATGAATGAATGAATGAATGAATGAATGAATGAATAAAGACTAGATAGATATATTTTAATGAGGGCTTTCATGGATGAGCCCACATCTTCAGACATGAGAGTAGGACTGGATGCCAATTATTTACACAGTTATACATGCTCTCAACACAAAGAGACTGATTGTGTCCTTGTCACAAGTAGGTGGTGATGTGGCATTTCACTTCTGGCAAGAACCAGTAAGACCCCTGAGGATATTTAGTTCTGTCTACAAGATCCATTGTTCAGTAAACAATGGCAATAATTGGATCTTAATTAATTAATTACAAAGCAGAGCAACATGGAGCTATCATAACTGCCAATGGGGCTGGTGAATAAGACCGGGGAGTTAGGAAATTTAGGTGAGAATTAAAGCAGATGGAACATTCGATAATGGCCTAAGATTCCTTGGTTTATGTTGAGTCCACAGAAATACAGTAGTTAAATAGAGTCCACTGAGGTGTCTTACAGTGAGGAGTCCATTGAGTATTGGCTGTATTGAAGAATTACAACAGATGCAACATTTTATTTGATAAGGTCCTAGGAATCATTGGCTTACATTGTGCCCGTTAAGATGGGTTCCAAACATATGTATATATTTTATCTCAGCTGTTTTTCTCTAGATTCTTGTCATGTAACTTTTCTTCTCCAGAATAGCAACTCTCAGATCATATGCAGTGTGTCTGAGTAAACTGAAATGATTTGAAACTACTTTCTGTGTATTATCATTCTGGATGTCTGATTTATGCCCATTAGTTCTTTTGTGCAGAGATTGTCCTGTTTGTCCTATGTGGGGTGACGAGGACCATTGTTGGCAAAAGATAGCATAGATGACGTTGGCAGAGGAAAAGATAAAAGTGCCCTTGGTGTTGTGTGTGACAGTGTTTGGTCCTTTAATCATGTTATCAGAACAAATGTGGAGGGGCAGTGCTGGCATTTGGATTTGTAGCAGGATTTAGTCCTTATCTTTTGTCACTGTTATGTGGTTCATTGTGTGTCAGTAGCTGCTTGGGACTGGTGGGTGGGTGTGTTTGTAAACAAATATAGGTCTACTACCAATGGCTTAGGAGAATGAAACACTCTTGCCAAGGATGGCTTGGAATTCACTTATGATGCATGTGAGCAGTGCTAGTTGGAGACTGAAAGTGACAACTAGTAACGTCCATTTGTTTTCTCTCCTGCATCTGTCCTGCAGATTGTTGTTTTGGGGTAGTTATCATGCATTGTTTATTTGTTTCTAAATCATATTGGATGGGTTCTGAGGAATGCATTTTGTAGATCTTCAAGTTTGGAGGCTTTAACTTTTCAGTCTGAGCAGATGTGATCGTATCTCGGGGCTTGGCTGTAGACAATGGGTTTTGTCCTGTGTTCGGGAAGGAAGCTGGAAGCATGCAAAGAGGTATATTAAATGTTGAATTTTTGGTATAATGTGGTTTTAAGATGTCCATGTTGGAGTTTCACAGTGGTGTCCAGAATTGTGTAGAATAATTGTTCCAGGCTAAGGATGTTCAGATGAAAGTTACTGAAATCACAGTGGGATATCTCTAGGGTTTCCTGTCCATGTGTTCAGATCAGAGAATGATCATTAATGTACTGTACCTCAAATAATGGAGTGGGTTTTTTTTGGTGCTCCACAAATATGTTTTGTTTATTGTGAGGCCATGTGAATGAATGGTATTAAATGAACCACCAATCATTGTCATTGTCATTGTTTACTGAGCAATGCTTCCTGGAAGGGGAACTGATTATAAACAGGGATCTTAATGATTGTTGTCATGTGTGAAATGCCATATTATCAACTATTTGTGCCCAAGAAAAAGCCAGTCTCTTCATTTTGGAGCCAAGTATAAATATATACCATGCAGTCCCACTCTGAGAAAGTCTGAAGAAGTGAATTTGTCCACCAAAGCTCACGTTATCTTGAAGGTGCCGCAACATTTTGTTCTTCTTTTTTTCTTTTTGTTTCACTTTTGCTTGACATGTTATCATAGCTGAATAAGGCTCCCTCTTCTAAAGATATTTGCAGGGTCCTTCTCTCTTGCTCATTAACATGACTTCTACTGCTGTTATTGTCTGTGCCCTTTGTTAATTGCTTCTGCAAACTGGGATAAATATTGCTTGGTTATTTGGATCTCAACAGTTCTTTGTGATAGAGTGGCTTTCAATAATGGGTCTCCTCTCTCTCATTTAAAAGTGCCATTATGTAATTATGCCCAATTGTCATTTGCTGAGCACCAGAAAGATGTAGAGAACCAAGCAAAGGTCTAGTTTGTTCCAAAGATATTTTCACAAAAGTTCCTTTCCGTGAAGCAAGTGTGTGTAACTAATATCTTAAAACCAGCAAGAAAATTCTGATTTTAGCCATAAGAAAATGCCTGCCGAGGGAGCTAGAGGGCCATGAGGAGAGTGACTGGAGTGAAAGCAGGTGAGAGTGTGGCTCTCATGTCTTCTCTGACCACATGTGATCCCCTGTGGGATACACAGAAGGGTTCACTGTGAGTTGCAGCCATGTTGTCTCTGCTCAGAAATTGCAAAGGGGCTTCAGGGAAGTGGCAGCTGTGAGACTCAAGCTCCTCTTGGATGCTGGGCACCCAGGTTCACAAGTCTCTATGGGCAGCTTGATGATAAGAACCTTGATGGCTCCAGGCTGATCTGCTAAATTTGGATATGAGGAAGTCCTGTGAAGATAGAAATTTTCATTTGTGCTGAATAGCCTACCAGAGCAATAAAACAACAACAGTACGGAAGACACTCATATCCTCCGTCATGTTGTATTAATTATTTTGCTCCTAGTTGTGCATTGGTCCTTCTATGTGGCATGGCTGCTCTGCAGGCTGTGCAGTATTTTAGTTTGGGCAAGATCTGACAGAGTCAGCTCCCCCAATCTGTTATTTAATTAGAATGGATTCCCTGCATTGTTGGGGAAGGGGGGAGGGGAAATAGGGTTCCCCTTCACAAGGCAGCTCCAGCTTGGATGATTGCACTCACAAAATGCCTAGTGAATGCCTAAGGGTTGATGGAGCAGCTGCTGCATCATGTTTTGTCAAATAGCGAATTCTTCCATATGATAAGAAATCAAGTCAAATAAATACCAGTGTTCCTTACGGGGTTCTGCACTTTATGAGAGCTGTCCAGGATGCTGAACCCTTCAAACAGGTTCAGGATCTTGAGCGGAGCTTTCAAACAGGTTCAGGCTCAAATCTGAAACTCATTCACCACCCCACTGACATCTGAACTAGAGATGGGCACGACCAGGAAAAATTACGTTTCGAGTTGTCGTGTGTCGGAGCCGGCCCGTTTCGGCTCGTTTCCGTTTTTTGCGAAATTTTCCAAAAATTTGTCGTTTCGTTTGTCAGTTTTTCGTCTGTCGTTAGTACTGGTTTTTGGGGGGGCGGGCTCCTGGAGGCACCTCTCTGGGGTGGGTGCCTCCTCTGGCCCGCCATGAAGGGAAAGCGGGCTCCTGGAGGCACCTCTCTGGGGTGGGTGCCTCCTCTGGCCCGCTACAAAATGGCATGCATAGCCAAATGGATATGCATACCATCAGTTTAAGTTGCAGTTGCAGCAGGCAGAGGCACCTCTTTCGGGTGCCTCTGTGATTCACTGTCTGCAGTGCACTTGGGTGGGGAACGAAGTGACAGAGGACCCCTACGGGCACCCGCTGTGACTCACTAAGAAGGGAAGTTTTACTTGCTGTAGTGCAATGCGAGTACACAGATCTGGCTTGGGGTTAGGGGTTAGGGGTTAGCGCAAGGGGCTAGGCTTAGGGTTACTGGTAAGGTTAGGGTGAGTTACTGGGGTGCACCTCTGGGTGCCTCTCTGACCCACTAAGAAGGACAGTGTACTGGCGTATGGGTTAGGGTTAGGGTTCGGGTTTCGGGTTCGGGCTAGGGTTAGTGGCTTTTATTGCCCGACTGGCACATCCCAGAAGTCTCGGTCAAAACCTGGCCAAGTGGCCATGCAATTGGTGGAATGGCTCCAAAAATTTGCATGGTCCACTCCATGGCCAGCCCATCATTGCGCTCAGGTGTAAAAAAAAAAAATAAAATATAAAATAAAATAAAATCAATGGAGACGTTTTGTTGCAAGAAAAACCCACTGCTGCTACTGAAAAAATTCAGGCAGTTTTTAAAATAGCTATTTTCCGCATGTTTCTGTGGTGCTTTGTGTGTTTTTTGTACACGCGATTTCAAAAATAAATATTGCGGTCGCCCCATTTTGGATCCCCCGCCCGCACCGCATGGCAGGTGAGACGATGAGGATGCGGCAGCCCAGAGGAGAGGGGGGAGGCCGGGGACCCCCCCCCAGAAACCACCCTTCTGGTAGGTGCCCTCACTGAGGCAGGCATATTTTCGCCTGCTTTTTTGGCCGGGAATCGTTTTTTTTTTAATTTTAAAAAACTTTTTTTCTCTGCCCGCGCTGCTTGGCAAGTTGGCGACTCGACGAGGATGCGCACTTTGCGCAGCCCAGGAGAGGAGGGGGGGAGGCCGGGGACCCCCCCCCCAAAACCACCCTTCTGGTAGGTGCCCTCACTGAGGCAGGCATATTTTTGCCTGCTTTTTTGGCCGGGAATCGGGTTTTTTTATTTTTAAAAACTTTTTTTCTCTGTGAGTTGGCAGTGCGACTCGACGAGGATGCGCACTTTGCGCAGCCCAGGAGAGGAGGCCGGGGAGGCTGGGGACCCTCCCCAGAAACCACCCCTCTGGTAGGTGCCCTCAGGCAGGCATATTTTCGCCTCATTTTTGGCCGGGAATTGGGTTTTTTTTTAAATTTTTTTTTTCCTGTGCCGCTTGGCATCGCGCGATCGCTGCGATGCCCAGGAACGACCACGACAAATCACCCAATTTTTCTTTAGTCGGTTCGAGTTCGAGTTCTGGCGGAGTAAGTTGTCGTTACAGTTTCCATTGTAACGGAAACGAAGAAACGGAAACGGAAACGAGAATTTCGCCAAGTCGTGCCCATGTCTAATCTGAACACTCAGCTTCACTGACAGATCTCTCAGCAGAAAGAAAGGGGTGGGTGGGTGGGTGGGTGGGTGGTTGGGGTTCAGCCTGTACATGGGTCTTTCAGCATAAGGTGATTTCTGGAGGCAGAAGAGGCTTCTGTCTATTCCCCCTGCCCTACAGCCCATTCATCTTGGAGCTAAGACTACACTGTTAAGAGACAATTTTATACATAATTACCAGGCCATAAGTTTGCATGAGTTCAGTGGGACTTGTTTCTTAATAGGAACTCAGAATAATTTCATTTGTCATTTTAATAGACATTGGCATAATTTACAATTTTTCAGATGAATATACAGATTGGAATGCAATTAACTTTGAATGTGTCTGAATGCCAATTAAATACATGCACTGGGGAAAAGGTGGACAAAATACATAGGGGAATATATTGCATCCAAAAACATGATTTAAACAAAACATATGCAAGTGTGGTTCTTTCCATGGCAAATATAGAACTCTCTATGTCTGTTGTTTCAGTTTCAATTACGGGATCCATTTTGTCAGTAGAACAGGTATTTGTGCAGTGCAGAAAACTGGGAGGAAGATGGGGAAGGTCCAAATGTGCTCCTGGAAATATTCTACCACAAAGGCTGACTTAATTTGATTTGTCTCCAAGGCTTTATGTTGTTGCTTTTAATTTGCCATAACATGACAGAACTGGCTGATTGTTGAAGGCAAATGTGGTCACACCTACATCTGAGTAGACATGCATAGGACTGCCCAGAGTAGCTGTTCCCTGGTCTCTCTTCTATAGAGTGGGATAGTTTTTGTCAAAGCTGTTGTTAAATGTAGGTCAACATTACCGTTTGTTAGTCTTAAACATTTCACCCCATATCTTGTGTTTAGCATCATCTTGGGAGGCCCTTCTCTTATTTCCACCACCGTCCCAAGGTTGCTTGATGGGGATGCAAGAGAGGGCCTTCTCAGTGGCAGCTCCAAGGCTTTGGAATGCTCTTCCTCAAGAGGTCATGTTGTTCCTTGCTCTCTTGTATTCTTCCATTTGTCAGGCAAAGACCTTCCTTTTCAGGCATTCTTGTCAGGGATAACTGGAGGTTTTAGGAATGCTTCATGGATTCAGTTGAAAGATCTTTGAAAGGTTTCAAAAACATGTTTAAAAGGTCATATTGGTGATTTAAAAAATGTTATATATTTTGTGTTTTTACCATTGTGTCTTACAGTTGAGAGATTTTTGCTTCTCATATTGTTTTAATGGAATTTCAGCTGCTTTGAGTCCCTTATGGGAAGAAAGGGGGGCCAGTTTAAGCTGTCCAAGTGACAAGCCCAGGTGAACAATATAAGGAGCCAGAAACAAGATGGCAGAACAAATGGTAGAAATTCGAATTGCAGATAGAGGGATCATAGTTCTGATTTTCTCCTATATAAAATGGATAAACAAAAAGCAGTGCACCTCAGATGCCCACCCTACAAGTAGAAAACCATGTCAGAGAAGAAGCTAGTCTTCAGTCTTTCTTCTTGAATTGCTTGTTTTCTACTTGTGTGAAGGGTTTTCTTTTCTTTCAAAAGTGGGAAACTATTCAGGTTTCTAGATTAGCACCTACTATGTATTTTCAGCCCATTTGATCTGCCCGGAACTGACTGCACATGTGGATTTAGCCTGGGTCATGAGTTGTATTTATAGAAGAAGCAGGAGAATCATACGCCAGCTGTTCTTCACAAAGGACTAGTATATAATTTTGGAGCCCCAGCAGGAAAACAAATCATGTTCTAATCTAAAGCAAAGGAAGGGAGACGAAAAGCAGGAAATGACAGAGCATACCTTTAAAATTGGGCCTGATTCTGGCATCGTATCCTGATGTCCTTCCCATCAGTTTATCCAGGAAATCGGAAGGGGACATAAGTTTAGCAGCGGATCGTGCGACTGCTCCAGTTTCTTTGGACGTGGCGAGGCTGAGCCAAGAAAGAGAGAGAGAGAGAGAGAGAGAGAGAGAGAAGAGAGCAAGCAGAGACTTAATTAGATGCCTTTCCCCCCTCTGGTTGAAATTATATCTTTTTGCCCCATGTTGTGAGGACATGGCACCTGAATCCGTTCCAGCGAGCACTCTACTCCCACGGTAAGCCATGACAAATACCTCCGTGGATTCTTAATGAAGCTGCTGTCTGCTAATTTGTTTGCTCAGCCCAAACATTCCTGAGCATGGGCATCCCATCTGCAACCCAAGATCAAGCACGACGACAGAGGAAGAAAATCCCTCTGCTAATTTAGGAAACAGACCCGGAGTCTGACTTAAATCAAAAATATGAACTTTAGCACCGTATCCTAGTGGGAAAACACACTTTGAGATTAGCTATGTTTTATTAAGGAACATCAATTACCGTGTAATCACATGGCAAACAGCAGAGGAGAGCATGCAGGATGTCGACATTTTCATTTTCTAAAGAGTGGACAGGGTGGTGTGAGCAATGCCAGCTTCCATTTTGACTAATAGCTGAAATGTGGGCTGTGATTTCCACACTGGAACGTAGGTTGGTGATCTCATGGGGGCAGAAATCAGTGGCAACCATGCAGGGCCTGAGACACCTGGACGTGCTCAGTCTTATGCCCAAACGTGTTAGAAAAAAGCAAAGGAAAAGCAAAGGGTTCTGCTTATATACCGCCCCATACCACTTCAAGTAATCTCTGGGTGGTTTACAGTTTTTTAATTACAGTATGCAGGCTACACATTGTCTCTCCCCCCACCCCAGTATGCTGGGTACTCATTTTACCAACCTCTGAAGGATGGGAGGCTGAGTCAACCTTGAGCCTGCTACCTGGGATTGAACCCCAGGTCATGAGCCCAGTTTCACCTGCAGTACAGGCATTTAACCACTGTGCCATGGGGCTCAATATGCAGATATTTTTAAATGTTGGCCCACATCCTTTCAGGTTAACTTGATATTAGTGAGACAAACATGATTGAGTTCTCTTGAAATCAGTCCTTTCCTGTGACTGATTATGGGTCCCATTAATTTAACCAGGACACAGGCAAGACTTGATCATTTAAAGAAATACCATGGTACCCCGACTTAAGAGCAGTTTGACTTAAGAGCAATTCGACTAAAGAGTGGAAAACTGTTGGTGTTTTAACTGCCGCCTTACAAATTATAGATATGGTCTGCTCGACTTAAAATATTTTTTCATTGTTTTCATTTTTAACTTATTTTTTTCAATTTTTAGATAGGTACCCTGACCTAAGAGTAGTTCGACTTAAGAGCATGCATTTGGAACGGATTAAATTCGTAAACTGAGGTACCACTGTATGACGAAAATCCTCTAGCACAAAAGACACTTAAATTACTTTCAGCCTGGGAGCCTCCCTCCCTCAGTGTAGGCTGCTGTCCATCTTCCTCCTCTCTGCCCCCCTGTTATCACTGCCCTTGTACCCTTTTCTCTCCAGTCCTCATCATTCCCCTGAGCCAGAGGGCCAGCCTTGCGATGAAATGAGGAAAACACCATCCCGGGCAGAAAATGCTTACAAACTGTAAACATGACTAGGGTTTAAAATGGACATTTTTGGTGCAGGAATGCATCTCAGGCCCTTCTCTGCTGGTTGCTTCTGTGCCTTGTTGGGCAAAAAATGTTTGAGACTGGCTTTTAATGAGTTTCGGTAGCAGCTGCCGCTGTCCTTCCAGTAGCCAAGGTTGCCCTTGCACAGTGAACAGACCCACGAATGGGAGCGGGTGAGTGCTAGACACTGGCAGTGCTTTGTCATTTGCTCAGGGTTGGATCTCTCAGTCATAGGAGGTCAGCCGAGGGCAACTAGAAGGAGAAGGTGGAGAAAGAAGAGAGCTAGATGGTGCTGAGTGTGGGGGAAAAAAATCTCTCCTTTTTTGGAACCAAGATTTCCAGAATCTGTCAGCCAGCTTAGCCAGTGGCTATTTTGACCGGAAGATTTAGGGGGGCATATTTAAAAAAAAGAGAAAGTGTTATTAGCTTCCATTGGTGGGCCTACCGCTGCAGTACTTGCTGCAGCCACTCCTCAAGGGTGCTGCTTCATGGTGCCAAGGATACAGAGAGTTGTTGGTTCTGATTCTGAATAAGATTGTGATGTCGTCTCCTAAAATGTAAATACAGCCCTCTTGCTGCAGACTGAAACAGCTGGCTTCATCGCCTAATGCCTGGTGTGCCCCTAGCTGTGGTTGCTAAAGAAATACATCAAGTGTGTTCATTTAGGGCGTTTATACACGACCCCTAAGCTGCACTGCAAATGGCTCCCAGCTCCGGAGCTTAGAAATGTTTCCCCACCAGCTCCGGAGTTTGCAGACAATTAAGTGCGACCCCGCCCACTTTAGCGCGACCCAGCGCACTTTTCTTGTACCTTCTCTCTGGAGGTGAAAAATATTTGATGCGGATAAGAGTGCCGGGCTCTCCTCGCTTGTCTGTTGTTTTTTTTGCCCCCCGCCCCTTTAAGAGCCCCTTGAGAAGGAACCAGGAAGTAACGGGGCTCGTGGCAACTTCTACCGGCACCGGCAGGTTAGTAAAGGCTTCTTTTGTCCTTTTTTTCCCTCCCTCCCCCTCACGCCGACAGGAGCAGGAAGTGCTGAGGGGTGGGGATGCAGGAACAGAAACGAACCCCCAAGATCTCTGGTCCGAATTTAAGGGACCAGCGGATCTTAGGGGTCGTGTGAAAAGGCCCTTAAAAGGCCTTTGGAATAGTTTTACCCCATTTCCTCAAACATTTATGGATTAAAGAAGTGCCTGTAGGGTTGGGTGTTTATAAGATGGAGGCCAGATTGCTTTGAGCTTCCCAGGTGGTGCCAGTAGTGATAAATAGTGTGTTCTAACTGAGGGGGAAAAGTTACAGAGGGTACAGAAGAAAGACAGCACCTCTTGGTTTTGAAATGGAAGGCTGTCTCTCTTGCAGTCTTGAAAGGGATGGATGAAGCCTTTCCTTCATTACACATAGTAAACATACTAGTATACCAGTGGATTTGCATATTAAAGAACAGCAAACTTAGGAGGTCTACTTTCATCTCAGTACAGAATATAGTAGCTGTATGCATATTCAAAAGTAGAATCTATAGGAAAGCTACAAAATGGGTAAACAATAAGCCTGCAATGGTCTACAAATAATTAAATGCAAATGTTTACATTCCTGTCTCTTAGCCTTGAGGGAAACTCTCCTTGACCTCCAGGAGGTGATTAGGGCAATAATTTTCTGCAAATTACATCGATTGCCATGAGTTTACTCTCCACCACCTCCTCCTTTCACATTGGTTTTTCCCCACCAGTAGAAATGTTCTTTTGCCTCTATAAATGAGTATTTATCACCAGAAATGTTGCCACAACAAGAAAGGATCTGGAATAGAAATTTTCCCTTCGGCTTGGAAATGAGTTCATTTATTGTTCATTTAAGGGCAAACATATATCTAGGGTGCCTCTTGGCAAACACTGCTTGTGCAGAAGAGCCATAAATTTCCACAGTAACTGTGTTAAACTTGGTCTTTGGGTGGACTGCAGTCTTATCAGTGATTCCTTGGGAATGCAGGCGTTCCAACGGACTCATTGCATGCTGACAAAAGATTTCCTGTTCAATTCAATAAAGGGGACTGACCTTTGTACATGGATTGGAGGACCCAAGAAGTCTTGCAGGGGAAACCTGTGCACGAGGAACCTAGTGGTGCTAGTAGTGGAGAAACTAATTTTGGATCAGAACTCCAGATATCAATGGTCATATGGGGGGGGGGGGTTTAATGGCATTGTTGTCCAAAATGTAAATCTTTCAAGAAATTCTAATTAAAAGAACATTCAGTAGGACCTCCATATCCACTGATTCATTAACCACTGATTCAGTTATCTACGGTTGGCAGGGAAAAAAATAAATAATTCAGCAGACATAAAGCAAGCTACTATCACAAAACAGCAAACATAAAGCAAGCTACTGTTGCAAAACAGCAGTTTTGGGATTTTTTGGTGATCTCTCTCTATCCACAGTTTTTGTTATCCATAGGAAGGCCTAGAACTGATCCCCAACAGATACCAGGATCCTACGGTAATTATACCCTAGCTGTGGTTGTACAGTGCTTGCAAGTCAAAAGAACGCCCTATGCTGACAAACAGTCAGAAAACACAGATATACACATACACACACTGAATTCAGATGTGTGCAGATATATGTAAGGAAACACAGGAAGCAGAGAGTAACTGTCTTTTCTTGAATATTCTGAGAAAAAGAGCCATGGCTCCTTTAAAAAAATGGTCTCCATGCTTTGCAAACTCAGGAGAAAATGGGGAAAGAGGGAATCAATGCCTGGCTATAAATCTGCATTCCAAAAGAGGTTGTGCATGGAAATGAGCCGGGAGGGGGAAAAAATTCAATTAAACAGCAAATGAGTTGGTGCCCAAAGAATCCTGCCAGTTCAGCAGAGAGGTGCCAGCAAATGCAATATACTGATGTCTTCTCATTAACCACAGGCAATGAGAAAGACTATTGGGAATGATGCAATCAAATATCTCACAGTTCTTGGGTTTGTTTGTTGTTGTTGAAAGAACACAGCCCAAAGATATTATATGCACAAGAAACGAAGAAGGGCTGAGCAAAATTATATAGGTTTCTCCACGTATGTACATTTATTCTGGTGTTTTAAAAAAAATGAAAAGGAGAAGGCGGCACTAGTTGGCCAAGTTAGGTGGTTACTTCACGTCCTTCTTTGTTGCATGACTAGTTTTGTACCATTTCAGCGTTGGTCGCGATCACATGGTTTTGTCCCTGTTTCAGTGTTCCCATGGATATGATAGCTTGTCTCGTGACAACTGTTTTCTCACGGTCTTATACCGTGACAAACACTGAATTTGTCTAGCTTCCTTTTTCCTTTTTTGGGGAGCTTAAAAATTGTTTTTTTGATATTTTGCTTCTGAAAACTCAAAATAAAAAAAGACAGTTTTCTGAGAGAATTGAATGTTTTGTTGCGTGACAGTTACTACACGGTGTCTTGTCTCGGAACAGGAAGCAGGAACAAAGAGTGACAAGGGAAAACCCTACCCCAGCACCATGTACAGAATTGTCACACTTAGCACCCGTTCCCAGGGGCATGGTCGAGACAAATTTCAGTAGTTGCACGATGGACGTGAAGTAACTTTTTTTGTACCGCTCCTAAGTGTAACACTAACAGAGACAAAACGGACGTGAAACAATCACCTGGCATGCCTGGATGCAGAGCTTTGCTGCCTGTGGGTCGCTAGATTTGGGACAGAAAAAGTTGGAGGGGGGTTGGTTGGTCCACATCTCCTATAATTTCCCCAGTCAGCATGAGAAATTCTTGGAGCTGTAGTGTTAAAACAATAAAACAAGTCTTTCTCCAAGTTCTGCTCTAGGGGGTTGCTGGATTGCAACTTCCATTATCCTTCCCCAATGCTGCTGCTGCTGAGGCTGTTGAGAAACGTAGTCCAGCCATCATTGCTAGAGAGGGCTTTGGGATCATCTCACTAGCGAGATGTATAAAGGGAATGCTATGAAATTAGGCGTTTCATTTTAATTTTTATTCTTTGATTTATACGTTTTATTTATCTAGTTATTTATTTCATTTTATTTATACCCTTCCTATATCCTGATTTATAGACCCAATAGTGTTGAAGGGGAGAAGAGCAGAACAACATATATTAAAACACTAGAACTGCAATTCAGTATGTCATGAGAGCATATATTTTTAATTAGCAGACCTTGAAATAACAAGAACAGTGGAAGCGGCAGCAACAACGACTTTAAGGAAGAAAATACCAATACCACCACCACCACCCCAGTTAAAAACTACTTTCTCTGCAGCCCAATCAATGGCCAGATACTTTCCTGAACCGAAAGATGGAAAGGTTGCCTGCATGTCGCAAGGAAAATGAGCCCGGGGATCAGGATAGAGAAAGCCCTCTCATGTTTTCTTCAAAGGTGCCTTTGAGAGGGCATGGGTTGATGCTAGAGTGACAAGGAAGTGGCTCTGAAGATTAGAAAACCCAAGGAAGCTCACACGGGGAAGATTAAGTACTCCAAATGTTATACTACTGTAGTACTTCAGTATGGAAATGGAGGGGTACATAGGAAAAGAGTGCAAGGTAATGCAGTCACAATGAGCTCTACATGGACAAAAAACATGACCAAACAGTGTTGGGCTAGGGCAGTGATTCCCAACCGGGGGGTTGGGACCCCTTTGGGGGGTTGAACGACCATTTCACAGGGGTCACCATGAGCCAGTGAAGAAAAAGGTGCAAATGGCTTGGGTCTGGAGGAGGAGGGGGAGGAAATGGGGGGGGGAGGAGTGAGTTACAGCTTGATAGGTACGAAGGGATGTCAGTCAATGGCACCGGAGGCTGCGATTGGCTGAGGGTGCCTGTAGAGGAAGGTTCTCTATGGCACCTGGGGCAGTGGACTGCCAAAGGGGTGTCTTCCAAGCAGGGCAAGGGGTCACCGCAACATGAGGAACTGTATCAAAGGGTCGTGACATTAGGAAGTTTGGGAACCAGTGGGCTAGGGGCTCAGGACAGCTGGGTTTTCAAGTCTGCTTACCCATAAAAGTGGGTGACCTTGAGGCAGTACTATTTTCCCAGACAGATCAAACCCACAGGGTTGTTGTGAGGAGAAAGAGAGGGGAGGAGAAGGACATCTATCAGCTTGATCTTATTTCATCAGGAGACAAATACAGGAAGCAAGCGAATAAATGATGGCTGATCTGGGCTTAACTCAGACAACTTTACTCGCACTGCACTTGTCACAGAATTAAGAATGGTCATATTTGCTGCCAGTGCATTATATTTATTTTATGGAATTGGTCATAATTCCATTTATTCTAAGGAGTCTGTTGTAATTAAATTTTCTAATTATTTATGGAAGAAAGAGTGCAAGGTGACATGTCAGAAGATTACATTTCTCATTCCCACCATGCTTTATTTTGTTATTTACAGGAGGTAAGTGCTGTTAAAGAGAGCAGGGGGATGGAGAGGGCAGTGGCTCCTAACATTTTATTCTTTTCTTATAGCCAAGGTGACACAACCTCTATACATGTTAGTACGGGGACTTTGCAATACCTTTGCAAATGCAAGCAAGCCTTTGAACAACTCCACTTAGTGACTGAGGTCCATCCCTTCCTGAGACAAACTGGCTAGGCACTGATCATTCATAATCACATCTTGACTACTGCAATGTGCTCTCCCTTGGACTGGCCTTGAAAAGGGTCCAGGATGTTTAACTCCTGTAATACAGGGCCATCTAGGTTGCTAAGTGATGTTGGGTAGACATGGGCACAACTTGGCGAAATTGTCGTTTCCGTTTTCGGTTATCGTTTCTGTTACGTAACAGAAACGGTAACGATAATTATTTTTTTTTTAATTTATAATTTTATTGGGTTTTTGAGGGGGGGAAAAGGGAAAAGGAAAAAATGGGAGGGATAGAATTTAAAATTTACATTGAATATGTCAAGCAAAGTAAAAGAAAAGTAATATAACATATTGATAAATTGCCAAATATTATCACAGTACTAATAAGTTTGTTACTTCTTGCCATCTTTTCCGAGAGATCTCATCATAGTCTCCCTTTAAATAGCCGGAGAGTCTATCGATTTCGATACATTCTCTTATCTTTTCGTGGATATTCTTCTCTGTTGGCACGTTTGGTTGTTTCCAGAATTTCGCATACAATATCCTTGCAGCAACAATTACATGGTGAAGTACATATCTCTGATCATATGAAATATTTATATTTACTATATTTAATAAGAAAAGTTCTGGTCTAAGCTCTATCTTAATTTTCAGACATCTTTCTAAAAATAGTTTTACCATTTTCCAATATGCCTTTGCCTCTTTGCATGTCCACCACATATGGTAAAAAGTACCACAGTCATGTTTACATTTCCAACATTTGTGTGAGCAATTATACATCTTAGATAATCGGTGTGGTGCAAGATGCCATCTATAAAACATCTTATAACAGTTTTCCTTAAAAGAAATAGATTTAAAGATTTTAACTGTATTCCACAGAGAGTCCCATTTGTTTAGATGAATAGGATAACCAAAGTTTTCTGCCCATCTTATCATAGTGTCTTTGACCAGTGTATCAATCATTTTTTCATTTAACAATATGGTGTAAAATTTACTAAGCAGCTTAGCATCACCAGAAGAAAGTATTTTATCAAGTGGAGTATCAGTAGTCGTGAATCCCCCCTCTTTGGTGAGGTCTTTGAAGTGTGAATATATTTGTTGATACTTCCACCAGTCTAAATTGTAACCTTCTGATACTAATTTCCCTAATGGTTTCAATGAGAGGTCAACATTCAGAAGGTGTCTATAAGTTATAACTTTTGGAGTTTCACTTATATGGGAGCTATAAGTCGCTCCCAGCGGAGATAGCCACAGTGGTGCTTTAGGGTAGAATTGTTTTTTAATCAATAACCATATTCTAACTAGGGCGTTCCTTATCCAGTGTTTTTTTGAAGAGAGTAGGTATGTTGCCCTTGTACCACATGTAATAATGCCAGCCCTTGTCTAGGCCATAACTCTCAAGCTGCAAAGTTCTTTTGTTTGTCATCAGAATCCAGTCTTTAATCCAGGTCATGGCAGCAGCCTTGTAGTATAATACTAAATTAGGAAGGGCAAAGCCACCAGTTTTGGTTCTATCCTGTAGATAGAGATTTTTAATCCTTGCTTTTTTCTTTTGCCATATGAATATACGTATACTTTTTTCCAGATCTGTAATGATCTTAAAATTAGGTAATATAGGCAAGGATTGAAATAGGAAAAGCAGTTTAGGTAAAACATTCATTTTAACTGCAGCAATTCTGCCCATTAAGGATAATTGGAGTCTTGACCAAGTTTCGAGGTCAGCTTTGATTGTTTTTATAACATTTACATAGTTATCTTTAAGTAAAGAGTTACAACGATTAGATACAGTAATACCCAGATATTTTACCTTACTGACATGTTGAAAACCCGATTGATTTACCAATTTTTCAACCATAGGTGAGGTCATATTTTTGGTGAGCAACAATGTTTTTTCTTTGTTTACCTTTAATCCAGAGATTTTAGAGTATGCCTCCAAAGACTTCAAGAGTTCTAAAGAGGAGGTCTGGGGGTTCTCCATAATTACCAACAAATCATCTGCAAAAGCTTGTACCTTATAAACTTCTCCTTTGCTCTGTAAGCCTTGAATACCAGGGGTTTTCCTTATAACATGTAGGAGTACCTCCAGAGTTAATATAAACAAGAGAGGAGAGAGGGGGCATCCTTGCCTGGTACCTTTATATATATTGACTGTGTCTGTAAGGTGGCCATTGACTATAATCCTGGTGTTTTGGGTGGAATAGATTTGTTCGATTGCTCGCAGCATTCTATGGCCACAATGTAGATAGTCTAACTGAGTTTTAAGTAGAGACCAGGATACATTATCGAAAGCTTTCTCAGCATCGATGAAAGCGAAAGCTACTTGCTTTTCAGAGTGGGATTCGTAATATTCTAACACATTGAGGAAAGTTCTGATGTTGGATTGAAGATGCCTTTTCGGAAGAAAGCCAGACTGATCATGCGATATCAAAGGGGGTAGAATCGTCCGCCATCTATTAGCCAAAATGGTTGCAAAGATTTTATAATCCACATTTAGAAGGGCAATTGGCCTGTAGTTCTGTATCGAGTCTTTTGGTTTCCCTTCTTTGGGAATCAGTGTCGTATGTGATGATTTCCAGGAATCTGGTATGTCTTCGCCTTCTAAAATGGATGTAAAAAGAGATTTTTCATATTTCCAGAGACTATCTCCGAGAATTTTTTGTAAAATTGAGCCGGTATTGAGTCGGGCCCAGGAGCCCTGTTCATTTTTTGGTGATTGATAGCTTCTGTTATTTCCATCATTGTAATAGGAGCGTTCGTCTGGGCTCTCTGTTCTTCAGTAAGTTTTGGGAAATTGGCTTGTTCGAGATAATGAAAGATGGCATCTTGGTCGATCGTCTCTGGCTTAAATAAGTTCTGGTAGTATGCCTCTATAATTTTTTGAATTTGTAACTGCGCTGTCTGATTTTCCCCATTTTTATCTTTGAGCGATGATATGAGTTTTTGAGATTGTACCTTTTTTAACCTGTAGGCTAACCATCTGCCTGGTTTGTTTGCATTTTCCACAAAATTCAGTTTGGCCAACTTGATTTTGTGAGCTATATCAGCAGTCAAAATTAGATTTAGTTCATGCCTACAAGAAGCCAGGTCTTTGTCCAGCTGCTCATTGCGGGGATCGTGGGTTAGATCCGTTTCAAGCTTTTTCATCGTATTAAGAATTGATTCAAATTGCTTTTTCCTCTCTTTATTCTTTCTTGCCATATATTGAATGACAAAACCTCTAAAATAAGGCTTTGAGGCATCCCACACAGTTCTCAGTGGTGTACCCTTGTTCAGGTTCATTTCAAAATATAGGTTCAAGTCTTTAGCTGCCTCTAAGATAAATTCTTTATCCGTCCACAGGGCTGAGTTGATTTTCCAGTGTCTGGGCTTACCCGAAGATTTCAGTGTCCATAAAATGGCATTGTGATCAGATATTGTTCGGGGCAAAGTTTCTATATCCCTTGTATTTAGCAGAAGATCGGATGTAGCCCAGCACATATCTATACGGGAGAAAGAGGCATATTGTCTTGAATGGAAGGTGAAACCATCTTTTAGTGGATTTTTCCTTCTCCAAATATCTTGAAGTTCTAAAATGTTGGACATGTCCAGAAATGATTTAGGCAGTGTGGAAGATGAAATCCTGGATTTTCCCCTTTTGGATGTTTTCCTATCTACAGATGGGGTATGTACAGCATTGAAATCTCCCAATATTATTAACTGAACGGTAACGATAATTAAGTCATCATAACTCGAACTCGAACAGAAAAAAGAAAAATTTGGTCGGGTTTTTCGTTTTCGTTTGTGGCATCGCGGCGATCACACAATGCGAAGCACAGAAAAAGTTTTTTAATTTTTTTTTAAAAAAACCCCGACTCCCGGCCAAAAAAGCAGGCGAAAATATGCCTGCCTGAGGCTTTGCCACCTACCAGAGGGGTGGTTTCTGGGGGGGTCCCCGGCCTTTCCCCCCCTCTTCTCCTGTCCTGGGCTGCTTGCACCAGGCTGGGGGGGTCATCCTCGTCGTCTCACCACATGCCATGCAGTGTGTGTGTGTGTGGGGGGGGAATCCAAAATGGTGACTGCAATTTTTCTTTTGAAATCGTGGTCAAAAAACACACCAAATCACCACAGAAACACGTGAAATTTATTTATTTTAAATGCCTGAATTTTAATAGTAGCAGCAGTGGGGTTTTTATAGCAATAAAACGTCGTATTTATTTTATTTTATTTTATTTTATTTTTTATTTTTTTAGACCTGCCCATTTGGGCTGGGCATGGGATGGGACCATGGAAATTTTTTGAACCATTCCACCAATGGCATCGATATGTTTTTGGTTGACACTTTTGGATGTCTCGGAGGGCATAAAAAGCCGAGGCACCTTCCAGAAATCGCAGTCGGGTGTATGGATGTGGTTGAGGGAGGAGGGCTGGCTGCTGGTGCTGGTGTGATCCGATCGAGATTGAGGAGGGAGGCTGGAGGCTTTAGGATTTAAGTTAGGCAGGCAGGGAGGGAATTGAATTTAGAAAATAATTTCTTTGATTCCCTGCAGCTTTGTCTGCTGAAGGGAATAGCAGTTTATTCTTTATTTCTTCTCTGGCAGTTTGAGGATTTTTTTCTGATATTGGATAAAGGGGGAAGTTTGACTGGGAGTGGGAGGTGTGGATTTATTTTAAAAATATATTATATACTACCATTTATTTTCTATTTTCCCAACTTCAATTTGCTTGCTCACACACACATTTGGGGTGCAAGCCAAGAACAGAACCTCTATCCTAAGTGATATCCTAACTGCCCACTCGCCCGTCCACCCACGCCACCACCCGCCTGCGGCCCGCGCCGCTGCCCGCCCACTCACCCGCCCACGGCCGCCGCCCGCCCATGGCCCCCTGCCACCGCTGCCACCCCATCACGGTGGAAATGACAAACGAAATGACAAATTTCTGAAAAATTTCACGACAAATGGAAACGACCCGAAACGGACCCGTTCCGACAAACGAAAACTCGAAACGTCATTTTTTCTGGTCGTGCCCATTTCTAATGTTGGGATTAGATTACCCCTGTTTCTGAAAGATCTGAAATTGTTCCTACTGGCTTCCGCATCTAGTTCAAATCACTCTTCAAACAAACAAACAAACAAACAAACAAGAAATATTAAAATTCAAATTATACACTAAATCTGCTGATGACAAAGAACCCTTATACATTTTAAAAGAAGCAAGTATCATTGCATGGCCTGACTGCTAAGGGAAAAATTGAATCCAGAAGCATCTAGAGAACCAGTACATATTTTTCAGGCTATCCATTCTTTACTTCAGTTCGAATGAGGCATCTTTCCTTCTCCCTGGCGCTGGCCAATCAGGAGCTGTGCAGGGAAATGTCTGATTGGCCAGCTCCAGGGAGAAGGAAACATGATGTTGGAGGCTTCTTCCTCATTGGAATTTAGCCCCGCGCAAGCCCAGAACAAGGTAAGGGATTGGCTGAATTTGTTCCGGAGGGTTGGTCTGGTTCCGAACGCCAACTGGGCTCCTGCTTTTCGTTTCAGAACTGGACCACTTCCAAAATGAAACACCCATGCCTAATCCTGATCATCGTCAACAATCTTTCCCATTGACAGATATTTCTTGAGGTGACTGCTAGGTGATACTTATAACAGTATCATCTAATTGGTATTTTAAGTGATAGTTGCAATTATTCTATTTGGTATTTAAAAGTTTTAAAAAAGGGAGTGGAGCTGTCCCATGAGATATATTATGGTCAAAGCAATACAAGACCTCTATAGATAAAACACTCCTCTATCTCATTAAAGGTCTCTATCAGGGCACCACCCTACGTGTAAGGTGTGGCATAGAAGGAAATCTGACATAATCTATTCCTGCCAATAAAGGGGTCCGCCAGGGCTGTATATTGGCCCCCACACTATTCAACCTTTATCTCAATGACCTACTAGACTGTTGCCTTGTATCAGACTTTCACCCTCCCAGATTGGCAGAGACTAAATGTCCCCTACTGTTATATGCGGACGATGCTGTTCTATTGTCTCTATCAAAAATAGGCCTCAAACGACTAATACGTGCATTCATGACTTACTGCAAAAATAATCAACTGGTCATTAATTTCACCAAAACTAAAATTATGGTTTTTACTCGATCTGTAACTTTAAGAAAGTGGTCAATTAATGGCAACTGCATTGAGCAAGTAAAACAGTTTAAATATTTAGGCATCTTATTTCACTATAAGTTATCTTGGGCTGCTCACAGACAATCTGCAATCCAAGCAGCCCAGAATACACAAAAGGCAATTACTCATTTTTTCTTTACCAAGGGGGGGGGGCAATTTGTACCTGCTGCTATTCAAGTTTTCAAGGCCAAGATATTGCCTCAGTTATTATATGGTATTCCAACTTGGATTCTAGGATTCCATCCTAGCATGGAGAGTGTCCTTTCAACATTTTTAAGATCTATCCTTGGAATGCCAAGATGTGTTCCTGCAGCAGGTCTCCGATTGGAGACTAGCATTGCATCACTAGAATGTGTTGCTTGGATCTATGCTTTTAGATACTGGATTAAGGTATCGCATGCCAATACCTCAATGGGATATCTGCATCTCTTACAAAATGATGTCCACAATAGCTCATGGTTTAAAGTTTTTCCAACTAAACTGCATCTGTTAGGGCTATCTATTGATTTTCTTAATGCCTATGAGCCCAAGACAGCTAAATCTATCATAGAAAAGCGGATTAGGGATATTGACTTTCAGCACTTTATTGCAAGTGCGCAGAAAACTTGCTCTATTCTGCATTTTGGAATAAACTTTAATTTCTCACGAAGTGCTCGATACCTGGAAAACCTGACTGTCCCCAAATAACGGCATGTTTTCTCAAGAGCTCAATTTAACTGCCTTCAATCTGCAATTTTAGATGGGTGTTACTCTGGCATCCCTTATGAAAACCGATTGTGTCCTTGTAATAACAAAGAAATTGAAACACTGAATCATGTCCTTTTTGTATGTGATTTTTATATAAGAACATAAGAACATAAGAAGAGCCATGCTGGATCAGGCCAAAGGCCCATCTAGTCCAGCTTCCTGTATCTCACAGCGGCCCCACCAGATGCGTTTGGGAGCGCATGAGACTAGATATCTGTCTCCTGATACCACTCCCCTGCATCTGGCCCTTGAAGTACCCTGGTTTAAAGCCTAGATATTACACATCTCCATCATGGTTTGTAACCCGTGATGGACTTTTCCTCTAGGAATCTGTCCAATCCCCTTTTGAAGGCATCCAGGCCAGATGCCATCACCACATCCTGTGGCAGGGAGTTCCATAGACTTACAACACGCTGGGTGAAAAAATATTTTCTTTTGTCAGTTCTTAAATGAGCGTACTAAATTACTCAAGCCCATAATGAGTGTCTTCCCAGGTAGGACGCTGAACTGGTATTTAAAATATTTATTAAGTGACACAAACAAGGGTACCACTGAATCTGTGGCCAAGTTTCTTTTTTTTGCCCAAAGAATACGGAAGACAACCTTGGCCTCTGTTAGCTCTTAATATAATCATGAATTGCACAATGTTTGTATAATACACTTTTACTACCTAAACTGTTTTAACTATCTTGAAATTTTGTAATGGTTTTACTCTTTTATCATTTTAAAACTACATGTATGTATTTTTACCTTATTGGTTGGGCATGTGGCTGCAAATAAAGATTGTTGTTGTTGTCTATTTGGTATTTTTAAATGAGCCAAACTCAAGCTGAAATTAATCATTTTGAAGTTCCTTGATTTCATATTGGAAGGGATTTAAGCAAATGCTTCACTTGTTAATTTAAATCAATTAGACTGAGGAAGAGGAACACTTGGCTCATACCCATAGACATGGAAATCCATTTTTAGAAAGATTTTAAGAGTGTTTTGAAATGCAATTCTAACTATGCATGGATGATTAAACAGGTGCCTTCACAATAATCTCGGCTTCCACTCTACCTAAAAATCTGGTCTGGATCCAGGAAGCTTTCCAGTCAATTGATTCGATGTGTCAGAGTGAACAAGGAGAAGAGGAAAAGTAAAGTAATTGCTTTAGCTCATGATTCTGTGGGATCCATATTTCAGAGTGCTTTTTTAAATTTAAGCCACAGACAGCCTGCCTATTCACACTATCCATTCTGAGATCGGATTCAAATGATCTGATAGTATCCTGATCATTGTCAACAGAATTTTCTTCCTACCTAGTGGACATTGCTAGAGATACCTACAACCATTGGTGCTCCAGAGTGGTACACACCAAGCATACCATCCTCAGGCTGCCTTAAGGGGGCAGAACACTGGGACTGGTGAAATGTGCTCCCCTGATGTTTCTTGCCTTATCTCACCATGGCACCAGACCTACCTGTTTGCTTCCCACCCCAACCCTATCGATAAAGTAATGCCAGCTGATTGTGAGGAAGGGAGGTGAGACAGGAACAATGATGAGGCAGGCGTACCTACTCTTGCTTCAGATCTCACGAGAGCTCAGGCCACACTGATGAGTCATTCAATGTGGAGAAACCACATTTAGCCCCGATTTAAAATTGAAAGTGGTTTTGTAATTGGTGCAAGATGTACGTCATTCCATCACTCTGTGATATCTGCCCATTAGTAAACAACAAAAACACAAGGCTTCTAAGGGAATACATGCTTATTTAATCAATATATCATCTCGATCTGACATAGTGCGACTGCTCTGGCCCATATTTATACTTCTTAAATACTGAGGACTAATTACAAGCCCTGCTGTTGAATGACACGTCTCAGTGGGGAAGTCCTTTGACCAGCAGCCTGTCATTCTGTCAGTCCCTTACAACTTGCCTACAATGGTGAGTAGAATTTTTGGGACATGAAGCACTAAGAGGCAATGATGTACCTTCCTTCAATGGCACCTGGCTCAGCAGATGCTGGAGCTAGCTGTACCACAAGTCAAAAAGGAGCCACTAGCTACTAGAGGCAGCAGTGGAGACATCAATGGTATGATGTCCCCTGGCCATTTCATTCTGTTGGAGGATAGGATAGTGCATGCCATTTGGGTTGCCCTACATCAAACTACCTTGTTTCTCCTCAAATGTGGTGAGGGATGTTGTCCAGTGTTGAAACTGTAGTTGCTAGTATTGTAGCCTTGGTACATAGAATGTGAGATTTGGCAAGCGAAATAGCTTGGTATTTGCCACTGTTGAGTTTCTTGACTTGAACAGTGGGTAGGAAGTCTTCATTTTGGATCCAAAAGGTCCCAGCCATTTGGTCCCAAAGCAGTGCCAGGACCCCACTCTAACACCTTTGCCATGGATATGATTGGTCTTCCTACTCAAGTGACTTGCTCCTCTTAAGCTAGCATTTATATTTAATTCAGCATTCAAGCTGGTACTATTCAGAGCACAAGAATTTCATTCTTAAGCTTGAGTATTTTGTGCTGTGTTGTTGCAGTCGTGACCGACTCTTCGTGACCCCATGTCCATGGAGTTTTCTTGGCAGGAATACTGGAGTGGTTTGCCAGTTCCTACTCCTGGTGCCTACAGCACCTGGTATTCCTTGGTGATTGCCCATCCAAGTACTAACCAGGGCCGACCCTGCTTAGCTTCCGAAATCAGGCGAGATCGGATGTGCTTAGGGCATCTAGGCAGCTATCTTAGTTGTTGGTAAAACAGAACAAAACAAAGCTGTAAGGGACCTCTTGAACACTTGGCCTCACTATGGAACATTTCATCTAAAATATTCACAACTTTGTGTGGACTGGCTTACATATACAGTATTCCCCATGACTTCTTATATGGCTCCACCCTAGTAATTAAATGAGTGAGGTAAATGATAGCATTCAAATCTTTGGGTGATACATGCTACACAGCAAAATTATTTACAGTAGATATAAAAAGTTTACATACCCATGTTAAAATGACAATTGTTTGTGATGTAAATAAATGAAACAAAGATGTATCATTTTAGAACTCTTTCCTCCATTAATGAGACCTATGAACTGTACAACTCAGTTAAACCACAAGCTGAAATCTTTTAGGTGGAGGAAGGAAAAAATAAAAAATTGAAATAATATGGTGGCATATGTGTGCACACCCTCTTATAACTGGGGACGTAGCTGTGTTCAACAGTAAAAAAAATCACACTCAAACTCATGTTAAGTAGAGTCAGTTCACACCTGCCATTATTTAAAGTGCCTCTGAGGGATCCCAAATAAAGATCAGCCGTGCTAGTAGGTCTTCTCTGACATTTTCTCAGGCAGTTACTTCACGTACCTCCTCATGCTGCGGTGAGCTTGGCTCCGATCTGAATTCGGATGCGGTCACATGATCTGAAACCGGGGCCGCCCCTCTTTCCTGTGTACTCACGTGCATGCTGGGTGAAGGCGAAGGCATTCCAGCCTCACGACTTTGATGCGCTTCGAAATGAAGGGTTCCTTTGCTTTCCACTGGTTCAGTAAACGGTTCCTGGTTTTCGTTTTTCGGTCTTTCGATTAATCGACGGTCTCCCGTCATTTGTGTGTTCCGCATTATTTTCCTATCTTTCTAATTTTTTGTGCAAGCATTCCACGGCAAACTCCATAGGCGCTGCTCCCTGTAACGCCATTACCTCCTCCTGTCACTAGGTAGCTTCAGGCAGGGAGGAACTTTTAAACAGCAGGAACTGTTTCAGAATGCGAATGCTAGGAAACCACACGTACCGCCAATTTGGATCGAAAAGTGGATTGACCAGATTCCCGAGGTCGAGGAAGGGAATCTCTCAGCCCGCTTGGGGAACGGAGCCGCAGCGGAGCCACGAACAGCGGCGAGAGGTACATGAAGTAACCACCTTAGTCACATCCTACAGCAGAAGCCATGGTCTGCAGAGAGCTTCCAAAGCATTAGAGGGATCTCATTCTTAAAAGGCATCTGCTGGGGGGGGGATACAGAAGAATTTCCAAGGCATTAGATATACCATGGAACACACCGTCATCATCAAGTGGAGAAAATATGGCACAACAGTGACATTCCCAAGAACTGGATGTCCCTGAAAAATTGATGAAAAGACTAGAAGAAAATTGGACAGGGAGGCTGCCAAGTGACCTACTGCAACATTAAAGGAGCTGCAGGAATATCTGGCAAGTACTGGTTATGTGACAACAATTCGCCATATGTCTGGGCTATGGGGTAGAGTGGCAAGACGACAGGCTTTTCTTACAAAGAAAAACATCCAAGCCTGGCTAAATTTTGCAAAAACACATCTGAAGTCTCCCAAAAGCATGTGGGAAAAAGTGTTATGGTCTGATGAAACCAAGGTTGAACTTTTCGGCCATAATTCCAAAAGATATTAGAGATGGGTATTTTGTTTCAGAAAGGGTATTGTTTCGGCTGAATCCGAAACAAAACGTGGCAGCAAAGCTACCGTTCGGAACGCTATCTATCTATCTATCTATCTATCTATCTATCTATCTATCTATCTATCTATCTATCTATCTATCTATCTATCTATCTATCTATCTATCTATCTATCTATCTATCCTTTTACAATGTGTACATGCTCTCTTTCTCTCTCTGCCTCTTTCTGTCTAGTGTCCCAAAATGATGTTCAAGGTGGCCAACGGCAGCAAATATACTATGGATAATATCCTGTCGGTGAGGAGTGATACACAGAACCATTCACGCCAGGTATTGCTCCTCTGTCCATTCCATTTGGGCAGAGGAATATCCACTGCATAAGTGGAAAACCACGTTCAAAAACAACAGGGAGATTTTCAGCAAGCATAAGTACTACCCAGAAATAGGGACTAGACATGGTCACGACCAGAAAAAATGACGTTACGAGTTTTTGTTTGTCGGAACGGGTCCGTTTTGGCTCGTTTCTGTTTGTCGCGAAATTTTTCAAAAATTTGTTGTTTCCATTTGTCGTTTATCGTTTCCACCGCGATTTAGCACAATTTGACTTCCCAGAGCATAGGGGCGTCCTGCAATCAGGGCCGGTGCTAGGTGTTTTTGCGCCCTAGGCGGGGGGCAGGGGAGGGGCAGGGGGAGGTGCGGGCGGGTGGCGGTGGCAGGGGGCCATGGGTGGGCGGCGGCCACGGGCGGGTGAGTGGGCGGGCGGCGGTGCGGGCGGCAGGCGGGTGGCAGCGCGGGCAGACAGGCGAGTGGGCAGTTAGGATATCACTTAGGAAGGATAGAGGTTCTGTTCTTGGCTTGCACCCCAAATGTGTGTGTGTGCAAGCAAATTGAAGTTGGGAAAATAGAAAATAAATGGTAGTATATAATATATTTTTAAAATAAATCCACACCTCCCACTCCCAGTCGAACCTCCCCCTTTATCCAATATCAGAAAAAAATCCTCAAACTGCCAGAGAAGAAATAAAGAATAAACTGCTATTCCCTTCAGCAGACAAAGCTGCAGGGAATCAAAGAAATTATTTTCTAAATTCAATTCCCTCCCTGCCTGCCTAACTTAAATCCTAAAGCCTCCAGCCTCCCTCCTCAATCTTGATCGGATCACACCAGCACCAGCAGCCAGCCCTCCTCCCTCAACCACATCCATACACCCGACTGCGATTTCTGGAAGGTGCCGGCATCCAGAAGTGTCAGTCAAAAACCTGGCGATGCCATTGGTGGAATGGTTCAAAAAAATTGCATGGTCCCATCCCATGCCCAGCCCAAATGGGCAGGTCTAAAAAAATAAAAATAAAATAAAATAAAATAAAATCAATACGACGTTTTATTGCTATAAAAAACCCACTGCTGCTACTATAAAAATTCAGGCATTTAAAATAAATAAATTTCACATGTTTCTGTGGTGATTTGGTGTGTTTTTTGACCACGATTTCAAAAGAAAAATTGCGGTCGCCATTTTGGATCCCCCCCACCGCATGGCATGCAGCGAGACAGATGCCGAAGATGACCCCCCCGCCTGATGCAAGCGGCCCAGGACAGGAGAAGAGGGGGGGAAAGGCCGGGGACCCCCCCCCCAGAAATCACCCCTCTGGTAGGTGGCAAAGCCTCAGGCAGGCATATTTTCGCCTGCTTTTTTGGCCGGGAGTCGGGTTTTTTTAAAAAAGTCGTGCCCATGTCTAATAGGGACACCGAGCCATTGCATTTGGCCACGAGGAACCGAATACAGGCCCCCATCTCCTTTAGGATGGCATGCAATGACAGCAAGATAGTTTTGCTTTAAAAATCATGAAAACAGTATTATAAAATGTTCATAATACTAGTAAAAACAGCCCCATGGTGCATAGGTTAAACTGCAGTTTTGCAGTCAAGCCTGAGTTTAATTCCAGTGAATTCAAGTGGTCCACTCAAGGTTGACTCAGCCTTCCATCCTTCCAAGGTTGGTAAAACGAGTACCCAGTTTGCCAGAGGATAAAACATTCCTTGCAGAATTATGCTTTACACAAGCCAGAGAGTGCTCTAGCATTACAGAGGTAAGTACAGTATATTTATAAGCAATGCTATGGGCTAAAGTCTGGTTTAAATAAAAATATTTTTCCCTGTGGGTGGGAGATAATCAAAGAAGCGTGGTTTGCTCCTGGCAAGTGATGCATACAAAATATATCAGCCAATCAGGCAACCAGAGGCAAGAAACTGGAAATGGCATGAAGACACGTAAGAAAAATGCACACAGGACCTGTTTTGACTCTAGAGAGAGGAGGAGAAAAAAACTATAAGCCACACCTTAGAATGTTGCATTGAGTGCAAAATCTCAAGAGCTTTCCTCCCTACACATTTTGGGGGGCAAAAAATAATAACATTTCTATACTTTATACTTATAAACATCCACTTTAAAAATATGCAGTTGTGAATGATGAAATCTTTGAAGACAGAATTCTCTTAGAAATCTTAGAAGACAACTGTTCTCAGGGCCCTCGTGTGCAGGCCCTCGTGATTTTGAGGATCGACTACAGCAACGCACTCTACGTGGGGTCGCACTTAACCCTTGTCCAGAGACTCCAGCGGGTACAAAATGTGGCGGCAAGACTGGTGGTGGGTGCTCGTAAATAGGATTACATCACCCCAGTTCTGGCGTGCCTGCATTGGCTGCCCATTGCTCTCTGGATAAGGTTCAAGGTCCTGGTTTTGGTTTTCAAAACCCTGCATGGCTTGGGACTTGAATACCTGGCAGAGCATATCTCCCAAAGGTCAACTGAGGCCAGGCCCACTCGATTGTCGCGGGCGCGCTCACTCAGGGTGGCCACTCCTAGGGAGGCACGGAAGTCAGTAACTCGCAGCCACGCCTGCTCTGTTGTTGGCCCCTCCCTATGGAACCACCTTCCGAGTGAGCTGCGCCTTGCACAGTCCCTGCCCGCCTTCAAAAAGGCTTTTAAAACTATGTTTTTTAAGGAGGCATATGGTGAGCTTAGATCTGCTTAATTTTGTTTGTTTGTTTGTTTTTGTTTGTTTTTTGTTTTGTTTTTGTTCCGCTGCTCCCTGCCGAGGGTTCTCCCTCTTTTGCTTATATTGCCGTTTTATCTATGTCTCCCGATATTGTTGTTTTATCTGATATTTTTAATCTGTAAACCGCCCTGAGTTCCATTATGGAAAAAGGAGCGGTTTAAAAGTGTATCAAATAAATAAATAAATAAATAAATAACAGATTAAGATTTCCTTTCCAGAGAGAGAAACAGAGCTTTAGCACACAATGATTTTCTTCTGGTCAGTGGCACGTTTAGAGGAAATGATGCCCAATTGTTAACCCAGCTGACTGTATGGTGCATTTAAAAAACACACACACACACATGATCTCACATTAGAGCATTCAGCTGTCCTTGATGTGCAATCTGAATTTCCTAAATGCAGATCTTTAAAAAACAACAAATAAATACAAAGTATATATGATCCAGAATTCAGAAGCAACTAGGCAGGCCCACAAAGTCCAAAACCTAAATTCCTCAACAGTGTGATACCTATAATAGGGCGATGTGTGTGCAGAGTTTCAGGGCGATGTGTGTGCAAAGTTCAGACATACTGTTCAGACATACTGTTACACAAGGTAAAGGAGGAATAGGAGTAGAAAAAAAGAAAATGGAGCAAAAGGGGGTGGGGTGGGGGGGAGAGACTTGAATTCTGAAGGTCGGTGTTTTCCATGAATTTTTGTAAAACCTTCCCAAATCAATCACATTTAAAATGGATGCTCCCTGGGTAAATGCCTTTGACAGCAAATATTTCCAAAATAATATGGGAACAGCAGTCACGGATATGGCTCCTATATAAAGAAAAATGTCCCTATTTCCCCTTGTACCAATAATGTTGAGAGGTGATGGTTGGGAAGAGCTGTTGGTTCCTCTGCTCCAAGCCACTAATATGAAGATAAGGGCGGGACTTCATTTCAAGATGGAATAGCAGAGTGTCGCTGCAGTGGTCAGGCATGCCGCTGACCTGTCATGTGCAATGTCACAAATGCTTAGACCTACAAGCTCAAGTTGCTTCCCAAACCTGGACAGCCGTGGTTGTGATGTGGTAGGCTGCATTATTTCTCAGGCAGCTGAAGAGGGCATAAATCACTCAAATACTTATTGTTCTCCCCCTCCCTTTCTAGTGGCAGACAAATCAGGTAATTAAAACATTAAAGTAAAAAAATAAACACCACTTTCCCCTTGCAAATTCATATATGCAGGTGTGTGTTGAACATGTTCAGTGAGTACTGTTGTGAACAGTTGAACACATCCCCTATTAATTGTCATCAGCTTTCTCTTTTGGAAGATTGCTGATTGTCATAATACTTGGTTGTTGCTTCTGCTGTTGTTGCACAGCCAGACTTTACTCAACAACTATAATAGCTAACCTGTGTGTTTGTTCTGATTTTAAGAAATCTGAAGCCTGGCTCATCCTACCAAGTTCTTCTAAAAGGAATGCTTTAGAAGCAAAGAAAGTCTGAAATCCATTAGAATCCTGAGCTGGAATTTGGGAGATGGAGCTTAGTTGACCCTTGACCCATAACGGGGGTGATCTTTGGGCAGCCTCTTTTGTTGTCTCTGAATCAAACAAATACCTTACAGACAATGGTCAGAAGAGAGGATCCTTTAAGTCAGGCCTGCCCAAAGTCCGGTCCGGGGGCCAAATCCGGCCCGTCAGGTCATTCTGAGTGGCCTGTGGCTGGCTGGCCCGCCCCTCCCTCCCCTTCCTTCACCCCATGTTTTTTTTTTTAAATCTTCTGCCAACACTGACACCGCTGGGAAGCTTGGGCGGATGGGCGGACAGGCGGTCTGCTGCCACTGGCACTGCAGGGGAAAGTATGAGGGTGGGCAGGCCAGCGGGCCTCTGCCACCGCCAAGGAGCTTTGGGGTGGGCTGGCGGGTGAGCCGTCGCCACCGCTGGGGAGCTTGGGGGGGATGCAAAGTCGCACAAATCGCCTCTTCCAAGGGGCAACCTGTGGCCACGGCTCCCTGTGCTTCCTTTGGTCCCCACCTTCCTTCATTCCTCCCTCCCTCCCTTGGTCCCCACCTCCCTCCCTCCCTTCCTTGGTCCCCACCTTCCTTCCTTCCTCTCTTGGTTTCCACCTTCCTCCCTCCCTCCCTTGGTCCCCGCCTTCCTTCCTGCAGGTGGGGTTGGAAGGGGTCAGTGGGTGGAGCTTATGGGTCAGTGGATGGGGCTTGCAGTGGGGTGGCAGCCACCAAATCTGGCCCTCCTTGCAAAAAGTTTGGGCACCCCTGCTTTAAGTGCTGCTGAATGCTTCTGATTGCCACAGCAGGAGATTTTTTAACATTTTCCATTTGCAGTTGTTGGCTTTGTTTAGTAATAGGACTAGGAGGGAAACACAAGCTTTGTTTGCAGGTCTGATGGCTCTCTCAGGAAAAACCCACCAGAACTATGGGCGTTTATACATGACCCCTAAACTCTGGGGCAAATGGCTCCCAGCTCCAGAGCTTAAAAATGTTTACCCACCAGCTCCAGAGTAAACAGGAAATGAAGTGCGACCACGCCCACTTTAGCGCGTCCCAGCGCACCTTTCAAGTACCTGCTCTTTGGAGGTGAAAATTATTTGATCCGGTGTAACGATAGTGAATGCGGGGCTCTCCTTGCTTCTGTTTGTTGTTTTTTGGCTCCCGCCCCTTTAAGAGCTACTTTTACAGAGACGAGAGGCAGAATGGAGGTGAGCGGCATGCTTATCTTTCTCTTTTTTCTCCCTCCCCTCACGCAGCCAGCAGCCAGGAAGTGCGGAGGGGGTGGGAACGCAGGAAGAGCGACGAACCCCTAAGATCTCTGGTCCGAATTTAAGTGGCCAGTGGATCTTAGGGGTCGTGTAAAAAGGCCCTGAGTCTCTGGTTTGGAATATGAACTGGATTTCAGTTTCTAGTGACAAGCGAGATGTAATAGATAACTTGGCTGCAAGCCTGCTTTACCTCACAGGACTGCTGTCAGGTAACACTGGGGAAGAGAAGAGCCATGGGTTAAGACATGTAGCCCTTGGTGTGAAGAATCCCTCCCCCCCAAAAAATGAGAGAAGAAGTGGGGCTCTCTGGTCTTGACCGTAGGTTGTATGTTGATACAAACCTATTTTAGGAAAGGTGGGAAATACATTTAACTAGTAAGCAAAGAAAAGGAAGCACTTCAGTGAAGCTCAGGAGCAGGAAGTGCCCACACAGAGTTGCTAAGTGCACAAGCTAGTGACAACAACATCCTGTGACATGGGTGGCTACTCACATTTACTGGTACAGGTGCCCAGACCCATCCTACCATTTGAGGCTGAAGTTGAGTGCCAGCCTACATATTGCTACCCTGTCCTTTATGTGATGCCAGTCACTGTGTCATGACGCAGGAGGACACAGAAGAATGTGTGACATCTCCATTCCCTCCCCCACCATGGGCTGAGGCAGAGGAAAAGGAGGAAATAGGGGAGGCAGCTGCAGGGTTAGCTGCCAATGACACCCCGGCTGCCATAAGAGGAGAAGGAGGTGGAGGCTGCATGTTGGCGGCCAAAACCTGTGTCTGTGTGCATGGGTGACTTTTTCAGGTCCGGCCTGCCACCATGCCTTGGTTATGAAGGCTCCTTGGAGCCAGGTGTTCCATGGATGCATGCCTGTGGAGAGCTAGTGGCAACTCTTCAGAGGACCACAAGCCTGCCCAGCAGTGTGTGTTTGTATGGGGAAGCCACAGGGAGCAGCTCTGTTACCAGGCCTAATGATAGGGCAACCCTTTCTATCATGTCATCTTGGTGGGTCTTCCACTGACTCTACATCAGTGGTTCTCAACCTGTGGGTCCCCAGGTGTTCCTGGACTGCAACTCCCAGAAACCCCTTCCAGCACAGTGAGTGGTGGAGTCTTCTGGGAGTTGCAGTTCAGGAACATCTGGAGACCCACAGGTTGAGAACCACTGCTCTACGTGAATGTCTTTTAAAATCAGAATGCCACCCCCCCACACATATTTCCAATGTACCTTTTGTAGACTAGGCAGTCTATAGATGGAATTGGTTCTCCTCATAATTAAATTTCATTGAGGGCTTTAAATTCATTTGAAGTCAAGTCAACTTTCAACACATAATCAGTCACACAGATCAAGCTACAACAGGACCCCCATATCTGTGGTGGATCAATTCCAAGCCCTCCTTGGATGCTGAAAAATGCAGGTTATATCAAATGCCATTTCTCGACCAAAGACCATACATGGCATGGTCTCTGACTCCCTCTATTGGTCAGTTCTGGTAACACGATCTTTAGAAATATAGATTTCTAGGAGTTTTCTTTTAATATTTTCAGACCATGGATAAATGGAATCAGCAGAAAATGATCATATGGATCATGGGATCCTGTTGTACACTAAAGGTGTGAAGCTTGATGGAGGGAGTAAGGTTTTTTTCACAATAGTGAAGGCAAAGTAAAACAAGGAAAGAAGCAAAATAAAGAACCCTAGAAGAGGTGGGACATCTGCATCTGGTCTGGTTTTAAAAAGTTATTTTAACATTTAAAGATTCATAGGGGAGGCAGTAGTTTTTTTTAAAAAATGTGAATTAACATTTCCAAAAGACCAGAGGAATTGAAATCCTTCTTTTCCTGCCAAGTGATTCCCCCCCCCCCCGCCACCTAGGACCTTCAATTAAGGAGCTGTTCCTCTCCAAACAGTCTTTGGTCTGTACATGGTCTGTACAGGGCTATGTGAACCATACCTCCAGTGTATTTAGTTTTCTTCAAGTCTTGATCCTTTTCAGTAACCCATGGGTGACTCTGTTGTAACGTACTGTCATGTCACACCTGACTTACTTTTTTTTCAACGTACATGAGATAATTTGAGGAGTGATTTGCCAGGGCCACCCCTCCCTCCACAGTGAATCTCCATGGCTGAATAGGAAGCTGAATCCAGGTCTCCTGATTCTTACTCTGTCTGCAAGGATTATAATGATATTTGATCAAAATGTCAAGAAGCCATCAAGAATAGCTCCCAGAAAGTAGCTACATTTCATAAGAACATAATAACAGTCTTGCCGGAACAGGCCACAGCCCATGCAGTCCAGCATTCTGTCTCACACAGCGGCTCACCATTTGCTTCAGGGTATTCCCAAGCAGATGTCTTCACCTGCTTAAGATTCCCCACAAATGGCATTGAGAAATATCCTGCCTCTCTCTCCAACCCAGAGGTTGTCCTTAGGCATCCATAATGATAGCCATTGATACCCCTGTTCTCCATTAGGGATGGGCACAAAACGAAAAACAAAATGCTGTTTCATCGTGTTGTTAGGTAACAAAATGAAATGAGCCATTTTTTTTTGAAACAAACCATTTTGTTCTGCCTGTAAGCTGCTTGGGGGAGGAAAAAAGTTTTTTTAAAAAAGCCAAAGGCTTTTAAAATAACTTTTTGGTCCCTCCACCACTTTCCAGCCCCACCCGCACATGAACCACTTCGTTAGTGGTTCATTTTGTATGATTTTTTTTGAAAAAAATTGTATGAAATGAAAAAGAAAAAAATGTGGGGGGGGGCCATAATATTTTCATTTCGTGCTCATCCCTATTCTCCAGGAACTTGTCTAATCCTTTTCTTAAAGCTGTCAAGGCTGACAGCTGTCACCACTTCTTCTGGCAGGGAGTTCCACAGAGCCGTGATCCTCTGGGTGAAAAAGTACTTTCTCTTATTTGTTTGAGATCTAGCACCCAAAAGTTTCATGGAGTGCCCCCTAGTTCTAGTGTTGTGCGATAGGGAAAACAGTTTTTCTTTACTTACTTTGTACACACCGTGTATGATTTATTTTTCATTTCCTCTATTTCCATTCTATTATGAAGTCTGTTTTTCTGTGGACCCCCAAATAACGCCCTTCTATACAGAAGCACCTTTACTCCTTGAGCATTGAGACTGTGATGTGTGAAGTCATACATTACGACCGACTGTCGGACGTATTCAGGTCTAAACTGAATTTTGGTGTCAGTGAAGGAAAGGTCCAGACTTAGCACATGTTCGGTAACATCTTTCGAAATATGGGAGACCTCCAGGAGGAGTGGCACACAATCCCAAAAGGGATCATGACACTCTTGTCCTCAAGCTGCCTTGAGACGGTGCCAGTAGTTGAACAGACCAAGCCAGTGCATACTCTTAATTAGAAATGTACAAGGATTGCTGTTTCAGTGTCTGCTTCAATTGGCTGGTCGCTTACCTTTGTTACATCATTTATAGGGATGATGATGACAATGGCGGCAATGATTGATTAATTTATTAGAATAATTTTTTTGGAGGCTTCAGGGGTGGTTTGGGGTAGAAAAGGCAGGATAATATGCAGATGACAAGGCAAGGTAGCATCAAAAGCTACCCAGGCGGTTTTGTGACTAGAGGCGGGAAAACCCCACCAGCATCTCCTTTCGTCTCTGGTGGCAGAAAACTCATGATAATGAGGGAAACAATCAATCATTACTTGATGGTTTAGAATCCCCTCCCAAAATCTGAGAAGTCTGCCTCATTAATCACCTATGATATGTTGTGCCACACAGTCGGGCTGGCACTGATCCATTTTGCTATTCCAGGCCAAGTACAGCATGAATTCACATGCGTTCCTTATGCAAATTCAAGGCAAGTGTCCACTGAGTCACCAATAGAGATGGGCACGAAACGAACAATTTTTCGTTTCTGTTTTCGTTTTTTCATTTCATTACGCAATGAAACGGCAAACGAATTTTATTTCTAAAATGAAACGAAACTAACAGAAACACCAGAAATTTTGTCATCCGTTTCGTTTTCGTTACGGCAATACATTGAACTGCTTTAAATGCTAGAAAAAGCACAAAAATTAAAATAAATGGTAACGAAACGGTAACGAAATGAACAAAAATGAAAATGATTTTTTTGCAAAAATTTCGAAAAATGGAAATGAACCGAAACGGACCCCCTAAACGACAAACGACAAACGAAACACCATTTTTTTGATTCGTGCCCATCTCTAGTCACCAATGTCCAGGCATCCATATTTCCCCTTCCTGCCTCTGGAAACTGGGAATCTGCTCTCACAACATTTCTATGTGCTTTTTAGGAACGTAGGAAACTGCCGTGTGCTGATTCCCACCATTAGTCCACACCCTCAGGATTTCAGGCAGGATATCTTCCTATCCACACCTGGCTATCGTTATTACTTCTTAAAAATACTTTAAAATTTAAAAAAATTAAATTTTTTTAGAAAATTTAGTTCATTCTCCGAGGCAATTCGTTATCTGAAAAATTTGTTATCCGAAACACGGTTTCCCTTTGAAATGAATGGGAAACCATTTAATCCATTCTGGAGGTCCGGAAAAAAGGCAAAAAAAGCCTTTTCCCCCTGAGACCTCTTTACAAAGTGCATTTTCAAAGTGCACCCCTCACCCTTCTCACCCACCCCTGCCACCAGCGCTGCCTCCCACCATCCTCCCCCCGGCCCCTACCTCTCCTCCTTTGCCGCCACCACCGCTGGGCACCCAGGCGGCGGGCATACCCAGGCAAAGCCTCATGCCACCGGGCCACCTCTGGCTGTTGCTGTTGGACGCCCAGGCGGCGGGCGAAGCCATGCTCCACCGGCACTGTCTCCTCCCTCCCCACCTCTCCTCCTTTGCTGATGATGCTGCCACTGGGCACCCAAGTGGCAAGCAAAGCCAGGCAAAGCCATGCACCTCCTCCTCCTCCTCCTCTTCCCATATCCCCTGGCCCCCACCTTTGCCGCTTCTTCCAACGATGCCACCGGTGCTAAACACCCAGGCAGTGCCCAAAACTGCATGCCGCCACCTCCTCCCCCCCATATCCTCCGCCCCCCACCTTTGCCACCTTTGCTGTCGCCGCCACCTCCCCCATCTTGCCCAGACTGTACCCCTGCCGTCGTGACCAGGATCCAAGAGCCAGTGAGAGTAAGTGGGGAAGGACCACGGGTCAGGGTGGGTCCTACTGAAAGGCTGGGGGTGGCTCTGGCTTTGGGAAACGTGGCCCTGGCTGGGGCTGGGGGCTGCCCCCCCTGAAAATAAGGATTCATTATCTGAAAAAATTGTTATCCGGGGCATTCATTGTCTGAGGTGTTACTATATATATATGTTATGATGAACATTTCCAAGTTGCAACATCAAAATTGGCCACCAGAGGGAAACAGAGTGTTGTGTATCCTGACATCTTGCAGGCTCACTGCTAACAATACCCTTTTGTGTTAATCACACACAATAAGTCTTGATCAGAGTGATGCTAATGAGAATGGCTCCCTGAGCTGGAGAAAGATAAGGGCTCACATAACAAGTTCCTTATAAAACACAACGTTCCAGCCTTTGTCTGGCTCCTAAATTGTACATCTGCATCTCAGTTTCTTTCTCCATTTCCTTTCTATCACTTGGATCTAGAGGTGAGCATGAACTGCCAGTTTGGTGGTTTGTGCCGGCTGGTCCCTTGGACGAACAGGTGTTCAGGACTTCCAAGCCCTGCCTCTTTTATTGCCCACCCGCCCACTCAGAGGGAGTGCCCAGAGGATGCAGGGCACGGAAGACAAGGCACTGCCTCTCAGTGGGTGCCTGCTGGAGAGACAGGGCTGGAATCTGCTCAACATCTCATTAGCCCAATGATGAACTGGCATGAACCATCAAACTGCCAGTTCATGCCCATCTGTACCAGGATCTTTTCTTTCCATCCACCCACTTCCTGTTGTCTTGCAAATAGGAAATTCCACTCCTGACAACCTGGGTAACTTCGTTGCATGCACATACATGCATACAGTATAAAGACACTGATCTACACACTGACACAACACACTCCGATTCTCTCTCTCAAGATGGCTGTCGGCCTTGTTCCCACATTGAGCCTGGAGTTCAATTTCTCTGCAGCAAGGAGATGAAGACTGTGGCATCCTCCAACTTTGCATTTACCACTTCTTTGTTATCAGTGTTGGCTCTTGCTTTATAAGAATTATTAACCCTCCATTTCAAATGCTTTGAGGAGAAAAAGAAAGGCACCACAGGGTGCTTTTCAAAAGGGGAGATTAAATATGAAAATGGGCAGCACAATCAATATATATCATTCAATTAAAAAGCCAGACACGCTTATTTTCTGGATGCTTTTCTGTCTAACGTGTGCAGCTTTTGAACAGACAGTTATCGAAGGATAACATGTAGGTGGGTTGAAGGCTCCAGCTGTGATAAAAACATCGTCCTCCTTTGGGACATTCTCCTCACTTTAAAACATAAGCTTTGGGGAGGCCCATATCCCAGACAGGTGTTATCATTCTTTATAGCCAAGGCAATCCACTAACTATGAAATATTTGATTATTATGGAGGTAAAAACTGAAGGGGCCCTTCAGTCTAGCCACAGGCCTTGTAGAGCGACAGAGGCAGCATTGGTCACCTCTAAGGATGACCTTTACAGGGAACTGGTCAAAGGTCTGTGAATCTGCTTGCTCAGCTGGACCTCTTGGTGGCTTATGGCACCATAGCTCTCTTGTCCTTCTTGACCAGTGATGGTGAACCTTTTAGAGACTGAGTGCCCAAACAGCGGTTAAAAACCCACTTATTTTTCACAAAGTGCCAATATGCCAATTTAACCTGAATACAGTGGTACCCTGGCTTTAAAATGCTTTGGGTTACAAAAAACTCAGGCTACAAAAATAAATTATTAGAAATGAGGATGCCTCAGGTTAAGAAAATTATCATTTATATTTTTTCCACATTGCAAAATAGAGTACTCATAATTCATTAAGCAGAATACATGCATATAAGCAGAACACTTTTGCATTGCGCTTCCGTAATTTGTGGAGTTGTGGAAGGAGTTGGAGCTGTTCTTTGCCTCTCTTATCTTCTTACATTTCTTTTGCCAGAGTTTGTGTTCCTTTTTATTTTCCTTATTTTGGGAGGATTTCCATTTACAGAAAGACCTCTCCTTGTACTTTAGAGCCTCTCTAACTCAACTTGTTAACCATGCCAGCACCCTCTTGGACTTAAGAGGAGCTCTTCTTTCATTGTGGTTTGCACTTTTTGTTGGGCCTCTACTACCGTTGTTTTAAACAGGCTCCATGCACTCTGGAGAAATTGGATTCTTTTTAACTTCCCTTTCAATTTCTTTCTAACTAGTTTTTTCATCTGAGGGAAGTCCGCCCTTCGGAAATCAAGGGTTTTTGTGTCTGATTTGCTTGACACTCTTCCCCTGACATGCATGGCAAAGGAGATTGCACCATGGCCACTGTTCCCCAGAGGCTCAGAGACATTCACATCCCTGACCAGGTCCTGAGTATCTCACAGTATTAGATCCAGAGTTGCCTGTTCTTGGGTGGGCTCCATGACAGGTTGCTCTAAGGCACAGTCATTCAGCATGCTGAGAAACCCAGTTTCTCTTTGCCCTAAGCTCGCACTGGCCTAGTCAATGTGGTGATAATTGAAGTCCCCCATGATTACTATCCTGTCCTTCTTAGACACTTCCATGATTTGTCTCCTCATTTCAAGGTTCCTCTCAAGTTTTTGATCTGGTGGTAATTTAGATATCTAATCTCTTTTGCTCCTGGATACATTTGGTGGGGCCACTGTGAGATACAGGAAGCTGGATTAGATGGGCCTTTGGCCTGATCCAGCATGGCTCTTCTTATGTTCTTATGTGCTTATGTTCTAACCCACAGTTATTCTATAGTGGAGTCAGACCCACCATCAATCTTCATTCTGTTGGATTTTACCCCTTCTTTGACATAGATGGCCACTCCATCTCCAACCCGCCCCTCTCTATCCCTTCTATAGAGTTTATAGCCTGGGATTGCTGTATCCCACTGGTTCTCCGCATTCCACCAGGTTTCTGTTATGGCTATTATATCAATGCTAACCCTAGATTCCAAATGTTCAAGTTCTCCCATCTTTGCTCTGAGGCTTCGAGCATTTGCGTAGAAGCTTTGACATTATTGTGTTGAAAATAATGGCCACTACTGTATCCTAATACTAAATTCCACTAGGAATGAATCAATTTTTTCAGATAACTCAATTTATTTAAATCCCAATAAGTCACACCTATTCACACATTAGACAGGAAATTGAACATTTCCTTATGACCCTCTCACTCTATTATGGATCTGTAAGAGAGGGTTTGTTCAAGCTGTGGCCAGTCTTAGCAGGGTGAGAGGGAAACAATCAATGGAGGCACTGCTTACAGAATCCCCACCCTCTTGCTGATCTTTAGCATCATAGAAGAGCAGGAGGAAGGGGGGGAGGCAATCAGCACCTTTCCACCCCAATGGAGCTATTGCTTAAATAACCTCTGTTCCCCACTTCCAAGCATATATTTACAAAAAAATACCACAAAGCATGTTTTAAAAACAAACAAAAATTACCCAACCAACAAAGCATATTTAACCTCCCCAATAAAATACCCAAGCAACAAAGCATATTTAAAAATAACCACACAAAAAACATACCACCCCACAAAGTATAAACTTAACAAAGAGAAAACATACCCACTCCACAAAACATGTGCTGCTAGCAACTTTCCCAAACTTCAGCATAACTCCTCTAACAACTCCTCAGGAAGAAAAAGCCAGTGAAGAAGCAAGCAGGAGGCAGGGGCATTTTCAATTTCCCACTCATCTCCATCAGCCAATGAGGTGTTATGGTACCATTGCTGGAGCCAGTGGCCACGTGCCAGTGGAAGCAGCACCATTGGCTAGGCAGAGAGGCGCTTGAGAAGAATCAATGGGGTTTGAGAAATTCAAAAAGTAAGTTGAAGTGCCTCCCCCCTCCTCCCTCCCTTTGCTCCTGGCCACCTGGCCTGGTCTCTTCCCTGCACTGCCTCTTCCTTGCCTCCTGCTCTGTCAGCAAAGTAATCATGGCATGCTCTGAGTGGAAGGGGAAATGTTGTGGGTGTCGCAGGCCCACTGAAAGAGTTCTGTGTGCCCAGTTTGGCACACATGCCAAAGTTAGCCAACATTGTTCTAAACTCCCAGGCATGTCCAAACCTCACCCCTCCTGATGTTTTAGACCACAACTCCCAGAATTCTAAGTTTAGATTGCTAATGGCAAAGGACTGTGGGAGTTGCGGTCCAAAATATCTGGAGAGTGGAAGTTTGGACATGCCCGTTCTAGACTGTCTCTCTGGGAATGGGAATGGCTTCCATCCTTCCTATAGGATGAGGTGGGGCAAGCTCAAATGGTGATGCTGGGAGAATCCTACTTGATATCTTTATCTGTTCCATGTTATTTAATGCATTTAATTATTTCAGTTTTCATACTACTTTTTAAATTTACATTGTCCAAAGCAGTTTACAATGCACACATAAAACTATTTTATGAATGAATTGCACAGATATAGGATGGAGGATACTTGGCTGGAGAATAGTACATTTGAAAAGGATTTGGGAGTCTTGGTGGACCACAAATTGAACATGAGTCAGCAGTGTGATGCGGCAGCCAGGAAAGCCAATACAATTCTTGGTTGCATCAACAGAACCATAGTGTCTAGATCAAGGGAAGTGATAGTACCACTCTATTCTGCTCTGGTCAGACCCCACCTGGAGTACTATGTCCAGTTCTGTGCGCCTCAATTTAAAAATGATGTTGACAACCTTGAACGGGTGCGGAGGAGGGCGACCAGGATGGTTGAGGGTCTGGAGGAAATGTCTTATGAGAAATGGCTTAGGGAACTGGGAATGTTTAGCGTTTCAAAAAGAAGGCTGAGGCGGGATATGATAGCTATGTTTAAATATTTGAAAGGATGTCATATGAAAGAGGGAACAGGTTTGTTTTCCATGGCTTCAGAGACTAGGACTCGGGGCAATGGTTTCAAACTACAGGAAAAGAGATTCCATTTGAACATTAGGAAGAAGTTCATGACAGAGCTGTTCGGCAGTGGAATATGCTGCCACAAAGGGTGGTGGAGTCTCCTTCCTTGGAGGTTTTTAAGCAGAGTCTGGATGGCCACCTGTCAGGAATCCTGTGATGGGGGTTCCTGCATGGCAGGGGGTTGGAATAGATGGCCCTTGAGGTCTCTTCCAACTCTATGATTCTATAATTCTATGATTCTATTAGGGGAAGTGATCAAGAATTTTGCCATTCAATGCCACATTTCTCCTTTCTGTTGAAACCCAAGGACGTGATCTTTGCTTTAGTTACCTGTGTGTGAGGTCACTAATAAATTGGATAGGTGTGTGTGAAACTGCAGTTTTATCCAGGAAAGACAGAGGCAGCCCTGATTGGTCAAATGATAGATCAAGGGATGGTGATGCAAGTTGGATGGACGCAGTGCCTCCCCCATCGCCCAAGCAACCTTCAGGCTGGCAGCTTGGGTGATGGGTGAATTTCTGAGCATGGATGCACAAGTCTTAGTGGCCAGAAATGTATTTCAACTGCAAAAACTAGTGCACCAGCTTAGCTCGTATTTGGAGAGGTTTGATCTGGCCACAGCAACACATACCTTGGTTACACCTTGTTTAGATAACTATATCATGTTCATTGTGGGAATGTCTTGAAAAAATTGTTCAGCAGAAGAAAGAAAGAAAGAAAGAAAGAAAGAAAGAAAGAAAGAAAGAAAGAAAGAAAGAAAGAAAGAAAGAGAGAGAGAGAGAGAGAGAGAGAGAGAGAGAAAGAAAGAAAGAAAGAAAGAAAGAAAAAGAATTACCCACAAACCTGACATTCTTCAGCTAGGCTGCTGGCTAAAGCCTGTTATAAGTAAGAATAGAAATTCTCTGATTGTACTCCACTAGCTACCACTCCCTATTTAGGTCCAATTCAAAGTACCAAAGATGACATGTATAACCCTATGCACCTTGGGTTCAAGCTATCTGAGATGTTATACAGTATCTCCTTATATGAGTCTCCTGGGATTTTACTATTTAATTTATTTAAAAATATCCCACGTTTATCCCACTTTTCTCCCTAAAAGGACCCTGTATCTAGCTTCAATTTAATTCTACATTCATATTTAATCATGTCATACATTTTAAATTGTGTTTCTTATTCACTATACAAGAAGCCCCTTGAATCCCATTTTTTGGGGGAAAGGCAACATCTAAGTGCAGTGATTGAATGAATAACCCACAGAAGATGAGGCAACCATGTATGAATGAACCATCTATACGTAATGATCTGCAGGTTTGCAAGTGAGGACACCTCCACTGAAAAACTGTTGACAAACAGAATGTTTTCACAGTATATTAAGCAGCATTACTTCAAATTCAATATTCGAACGGTTTGTTTGCTTAACCTCCTAAGTGGCTGAATTGCAGACACAAGCTGAACAATGCTACCTGTGTGCCTCAGTGAAGGCATACATCTTTGAGTGAATGAGAGAATGAGGTCTGCCCATCAGGTCCATGGGAGAGCAAATCAAATCAAAAGGAAAACCTCTGTGGCCCACAAGATGGCCGCATGGTGCATGCCAAGATGGCTGCCAGATGTAAGGGTACAACTGTTGAGAGTCAAATATTTGAATACAAAAAAAAAAAAAGACGTGTGGGTCTTGTCTACAATTTGAAAACAAGGGTGAGTTAGAACCATTATTACTGCACTTAAATTTCACAAGCAGGTACAAGCGTTTGAGTCCTGCAGGACTTTCCCAGCATTGCAGAGCTGGGAGATGTACCTCAATCTGACAGTACAAAGTTGCAGACTTCATGGCTTTAAACAAACCTACATCTGCCAATGTTTTAAACAACTCTTCCATACCTTCTGTGCCTAAGTCTGTTCTGTAATTTTCACCCTGATGACGAGCCTTGTAGGACTGGTCTAATAAAGGCACTACAACCTCCTCCCAACGTCATAAAATATTTGTGGACCTTGGACAACGCTATGTATGCAAATGTCCTATTGTCACTTCATATCTTCTGTATTAGAAAGAATGGGGAACTCCCTCTATGGCACGAAACTGGGGGACTGAAGTATTACTGCAGGAAAATTATTTCCAAACTGAAATGTTGGGCAGGGGAAGAATAGTATGATTTTTGCTTCAAACCGCAGCAAAGAGTACGTGCCACTGCAAAAGCTCCTTCCAAACCTATAAATTAGCCCAATTAGAATGATTAAACCAAGAAGAGACACTGGACATTGAAACTGCAGTTGCTACCCGTCCAAGAAAATAAACATAAAATAAAAATAAGATAAAATAAAATAAAAGAGAAACTCTAATAGGTGTGCTACTGTCGCAGAGCAATGTAAGAAACACAGCCTTCCAGCGAGAGCGGCTCCTTGTACCGTATAGATGAACCAGCATCTAACTGCAGAAGCAATTTAATGAAGGGCTTCCAGCTCAACACCACTTCAATGCGCACAATGTACAATGCCCTTGCTCTCCCATATCACTTTAACATCCTGCGGCTGCATAGCAAACCTCTCAAAAATGTATCAGTTCTGGGAGGGACCACTGTAATGGTCTTGGAGGAAGCCAAGTAAATGAAACATTAATTAGAAACTGGGTTCCTACTCATGTTCTTTGTACCTTATACTATACAGCCTAGCATCCATCTATCTATCTATCTATCTATCTATCTATCTATCTATCTATCTATCTATCTATCTATCTATCTATCTATCTATCTATCTATCTATCTATCTATCTATCTGATTCACTTTACATTTCACTCTTTATAAAGAGCTCTAAAGCATCAGATTGAATTACAGCTTTTCTACAAGTTTAATGATAGCTCTAGCTGTTATTATTAATTATGCTTCATTCTTGGTATGGTGTGTAGGGGTGAACCAAAAGGTCAAGCCTAAAAAAATGTTTTAAAATCATCATTATTATGAGATGCCTAAGGAAACATGAGAGTTCTCTGGTGAGCATACTTGCAAATGAATTTTCAGAGAACCCAAACTCCAAAGTCATACAACCAATTGGAGATGTCTGTCCTTGATGTAATACATATATGTTACCAGATGACTGGTGTGGATTTTGGCCATGTCGTATTGTCGTGTTGCGGTTAAATACCAGAACCAAAGAATCATCTTCAATAATTTCATGACATTTCTGAAGTCACCTCATGATATGCGTATATGTTTGTGTGTGTATGTGTGTGGGGTGGTGGTGGTGGTGGTCTGTTGTCGGGTAGAATCCATATTAGCACTTTTTATTATGTTAAAATGACTTATGAGAATCATATTTCAACATCCCGGAAAGGACATGCATTACCCTTCTGATTTAGGTAAATCTTATGTCACCCCAAAATCAGTTTGGGATTGTCGTACTTGGTTACCTTTATAGTTGTAAGAGTGGCTGAGATGTATTGCTGTTAGTTTCTATAGCAATATAGGGCTTAAGGCAGCTTAAAATTATTGTAAAACATTTTTTAAAAAATGAACATAACATAAGAAGCGCCATGCTGGATCAGGCCAAAGGCCCATCTAGTCCAGCTTCCTGTATCTCACAGTGGCCCCGAGGAGCACACAAGACTAGATATCTGTCTCCTGATACCACTCCCCTGCATCTGGCCCTTGAAGTACCCCCGTTTTAAGCCTGGAGATTACACATCTCCATCATGGTTTGTAACCTGTGATGGACTTTTCCTCCAGGAATCTGTCCAAACCCCTTTTGAAGGCATCCAGGCTAGATGCCATCACAACATCTTGTGGCAGGGAGCTCCACAGGCTGACAACACACTGGGTAGATAAAATATTTTCTTTTGTCTCTTCTCACTCTCCCAACCTTCAATTTGAGTGGATGTTCCCCAGGTTTTGGTATTTTGTGAGAGGGAGAAGAGCATCCCTTACTCCACTTTATTTATGGAAACAAATTTGTAAAACCATTACAATTGGATTGAAACACAGTTACAACCATAAAACTTTAGACTTATAGGATAATGGCATTGGAAGGGGCCTCTAAGGCCATTGAGTCCAACCCCTTGCTCAGGGAAGGAATCCAAATCAAAGGAGATCTGACAGATGGCTGTCTACTTTTCTCTTCATTGCCTCCAGCACTAGAGCACTCACCACTTCCTGAAGTAACTGTTTCCATGGTTGTCCTGCTCTAACAGCAAATAGGTTTTTCCCGCTATTCTGCCAAAATCTAGTTCTCTGTAACTCCATCATTAAGTGTGCGGGGATGAATTATTAAAATAAGATGAGTCTACAGAAAGTTTTTTAAAAAAACACAATAAAATAAACAAAGGAATTCACATCCTCTCCAGAAGCAGCAAGAGAGGAATCTTATTAGCACTCTGGTGGGAGGGCATTCCCCGTTCAGAAAAAAATGATGTTGTGGAGAGCCCTCTTTTGCAGGTCAGTGAAATGGGCCTCCCCAGTGCTTTGTTGCTTTTGGAAGGATGTCTGTGAAGATTCTTAGTCCATCCAATTTGGAAGGATGTTTCTTAACAAAGATGAAGACATAATTAAGGATGGGAGGAACTCGGTTGCAGTTTGGTCCATTTGTGGAGTGGTCCGCAGCCATCTAGTTCCTGCGGATCACCTGACCCATGGGGAAATGAGGTCCGGACTGATCTTGATCTGTGTCCAAGCTGAACTGCTTTGGCCCAGTTGTAAAGCTTCTACCATGGGCTGCAATGATTCCCTGGCTGATGGAAAGGTTACTTTAAGAGACAGCACTTTCCTTCCAGGGACCCTTTCTCAGGCAACCAGGTATGCACAGTTGCAGCCATTTGGTTCAATCCTGATTGCTTCTCACTCAAAAGTCTGTGTGGAATTTACACATCCATGACCTTACCACTGAGGAAACCCAATGCCTGTTTTGTTTTAGGCCACCATTTACTGGCCTCACCCAGGTGAGTACAAATACTTTTACACTGATTGTTGCAATATGAATGCTGCAATCTTAAAATCCCTTGAAATCAATGGGATTAATGTATGAGGAGGATGTGTAGGGTTTTGGATGAAAAGGTCCTCTCAGTGGCATCTTGTATACTGTACGTGCTGGTCCAATGCACTGGGGTGACTGTAATGTGTTCCATAGCTGGCATTCCAGAAACCATAATGGTAACCCCTCAAAGGTGTTGGGTGGTATTTTACATTATCTGCAGCCGGGTTTGCCCAAAATCTCTTGATCTCCTTCTTACTTATCTGGTGTCATCCTGTTTACATCCTTCATTTTAATTCCATTTGTATTTGCATAGATGTGCCATGCAAGAAGAGTTTGTGATTGTTTTTTTAAAAAGGAAGTCACCTCCATGTGATAGCCGCTATCATTTGTTAAAGTTGGATAAGCAATTGCAGCTGCATTTCCCTGTAAGTAATGGATTTTTATTTGCGTCCCTCTCCCTATATTTCTTCAGCACCTAGCAGTCTATAGAATCTGCCACTGCCTTTGATTTCAAGTGTTTGCACAGGAATCCTTAAGAAAAACATCTTGATAATCAGATCGGCCGTCACATCTTTTTAAGATCACACAGTGTTGCTTCTGTAACAATAATTTTTTTCCTGGTAAAAATGTGCAAAATAAGCAAGATGACAGGATGTGCTGAAATGACTTTTCCTTTATATTAGCAGTGCAAACTGTCACCCCGCACAGAACTCTTCATTAAGCAATGATGTGTGTATACGTTTACAATGTCCTGAGAAACTGACTCAGTGACGGATAAAGCTGTGAATCTGTTGCATTTTTTTGGAATGAAAATTGTTATTAACTGAGGGTCTATATGTGTTATTCAAAATAGTTCACAAATTCACATGTAGTATAAATGTTAATCACCGTTCAGTACCTGCAGTGCTGGTTGATAACTTTTATATGAACAGCAGTCACATTTGCTTTTGTTTCCAACTTCACAAGCTGTCTGTGGTTTGTGTGACTGGGAGGGTGATTGTATAGCTCTCCAGCACTAACCAATCATTCCTTTCACCTTTTGAACTCACAGAAAGCCCCACCATTCTAATGAGTGTTCTTTTTTCTCTTTCTTGGGTTTATGCCAGTTGTTTGTTGGCTGTTGATCTGTTTAGCTGATTGCCAGTATAATGTGCACTAAGGAAAGCAATGATTTCACATTGTTTCCAATTCAGTGACATGCTATACATTCAAGAAAAAGTTTCAGAGAGGGTAGCCATGTTAGTCCTTTCAAGAATTGCAGGCAAAAACAAAAGAAAAACAAAACAAAACACACAAAACATGTGGCACCTTAAAGACTAACCTTTATATTTAAATGTAATGTTTTGTGGACACGTCCACTTCTTCAGACATATAGCATGTATAGCAAAACACATGTTTTGTGTCTTTTGTTTTGTTTTTCTTTTATTTTTGCCTGCAATTCAAGAAAAAGGTGACCAAATGATGCCACCAAGCGATGAGTGGCATGTGTTTATACTTGAATCAGTTCTCTGCATACCCCTAAAGATGCCTATAATAACTTTTATTAACACTGTGTAAGTGAAAGCACAATTTTGATCATATAAAAATTGTTACAAAAGCTATTTGCCAGATTGGAAACATTTAAAAAAAAGCTGAAGAAGAGAGTTGCTCTATCTTCAAAATCTATGATAACTCAAACATATAGGTCCTTATAATGTCTCACTAAATTTAAAAACAAAGTTGATTTACCCTCGGTCATGTAATTCTCTTCCTAACTATGAAGAACTGAGAATTTGGTTTAAATACATTGCTCTAAGGCTGTCCAACAAAGCACTTCCATTTGAGCTCTGAAAGTCCCTAAGGTCTGGATGACTTACTGGCAAGGACTCTGGAGACCCCACCAATGGTCAAATAGGAACTGTACTTGACTTACGGCCTGTCTTCCCTAGCACCATGAAGGGCCAGGCTGGTTTTTGATCCCACTGTTTTTAAAGGCAGACCTGACAGATGGAACAGAACAAAGAGTAATGGTATCATAGTTCATTTGGAAACAGCAGTCCTGCCCTAATGGGACTGGATGTCAAGCACTGCATGGGAAAAAGAAGGATGTTTTAATTTCTTCTGCTAAAACTATTAGGTCATGTTCTCTATCTATTGGGCAAATTTCTAGGTCATGGTCTCTATATATTGGGCAATTTTTAGTCTTCCTATGAACATTAGGAAGAAATTCCTGACAGTTAGAGCTGTCTGGCAGTGGAATATGCTGCCACGGAGGGTGGTGGAGTCTCCTTCTTTGAGGTTTTTAAGCAGAGGCTGGATGGCCACCTGTCGGAAATACTGTGATGGGGGTTCCTGCGTGGCAGGGGGTTGGACTGGATGGCCCTTGAGGTCTCTTCCAACTCTATGATTCTATGATTCTGTGATCTGCAGGCTGGATAGCTTAGTGAGTGCAGAGCTAGTGGTTGGGTGTCCAATTCCTCACTGTGCCTGCTGTAAGTAGAGCCAGAAGAAAGGAATGGTGGACCACTTCTGAGTATTTATTTGATGGCACTCAAAATTATGATGATTTATTTCTTGTGTGTGTATCTCAACTAGTTTCAAAACCATGCTTTCCAGAGTCCCTAGTATCCTGAGGCTGAGATAGTTTGTGACTTTTCTACATGACAATGTAAAATGTTTTGGTTTTATAAGACCTAGAGGTTGTTTCCCTTTGTACTTTTCTACCACAGGAATAAATTGTTGGCTTGGGAAACCCAACCAATTCTTATTAATAGAAAACATTTGCTTAAAATTTTCTTGAGGAAATGGCCACCTGTTAAAAATATCCATTTTTTTCATACACAGCTTGGAACTTTTGACACACACTCGCCTGAGAGGATTATCTCCTGAGTGACTCATTTGTATCCTCACTGTCTAGAACACAACCTTCTCATCTGAATTTGGCTTTAAAAGTTAAGGAGTGAAAAAAGATACAGCCATCCCCAAATCTGAATTCAGGAAACAGGAACCTAAACAATTTCGAAGAACTGACACAAATTTCAGAACACCAAAAAATTACTTTCAGGGCCAACATCTCTCAGAATATCTCAAAGAGAATGCCTGACCTTCTGCCAAAAATGTTTATAATTTCTTCCAAGATGTTGCCAGCTTCTTTTCTCTTAGTTAGGAAATGAACTGAGCTATCAGCAACGAATATTTTTCCTCCATTGTGACTAACTGGAATATTCATTTCAATTTTTTTAAAAGGTGTAAAGGCCTAAGTGATAGTGGTGGGGAGGCAATGTTAGGAATTTCCCCCGAAGATGCTTCTCCGCTGCTGAACGGATTCGAGTTATATAATGCCGTCGTAGCCATTGATTTCCCGAAGTGGGGGTGGTGGTGGCAAGGATTGCTCATGTGCCATTGGGATCAGTGCGGCTAATGAAAATAAACATGGAGAGGAACTGGCCCTGGGAGAAATCTGTTTGATTTTGTTTAGTGTATCTTGGGCTGCCACCCCACCCCCTAGCTTGTGTCTAACGGCAACGTGCCATGATGGATGGTCTTGCAAGAACCGCTGCACTATTCGTGTGATGATGCTTTTTTGCTTTTGTATCAGCAAACCCTTGCTAGCTCTTTCTCCCTTTTCCTTAGAATGAAGGATGTTGACTGTGTATTGTCGGGGTTCCCAAACCTCCTTTTCAGTGTGCTAATTTTGGAAGGAGGCTACCTGGTATTTCTTGCACTTCTCTAAATATATGAACTTAGCCATTGCAGAATTTGCTAACATTGGGATTCTGGTTTAGGCAACAAACCCATGTTTCACTTATTAGCTATTTAATTCTTCTTGCTGGTAGAATTCTGGTTCCTTTGCCAAAGGGGCACTTTATCCGGTGCTGGTCCTTGCTGGTTAGTAAGAAATGAATTATATTATACCAAATGATACCTCATCTAAGGTGGCCATGCCTGCTTTAACACAGAAGGTTTGTATAAATGGTAATCCACCATTCAAGAGAGATGACAATGAGAAGGGAAAAGACAACAGAAAAGACTATGATGCTAGAAAAAGGTAAACAACACCAGGGAAAGAGGACTGATCATGAGATGGATTGACTGTATTACTTCAGACTCAGTCCTTGCTTGCTCACACTGGTTGCCAATATACTTCAAAGTATTAATGCTGACATCTAACAACTGTTTGTTACCATCCTAAGTAGTGGCATGCCATTAGATGGAAGATATAAAAATCTCATCCGTCCGTCCGTCCGTCCGTCCATCCGTGCGTCCGTCCATCCATCCGTCCATCCATCCATCCATCCATCCATCCATCCATAAACCAGCAAGCAAACAAATAAACATTAAGCAAGTAATGATCTTAAGTTGGCAGGGGGTTGGACTAGATGGCCCTTGAGGTCTCTTCCAATTCTATGATTCTATGATTCCATGATTCTATACTTGTTGGAGCATCTCTCCCTGAGAATGTCCACCTGTACCAACTGCTTCTCTTAGGATTTGATGTTGCAGGTGGCCACCCCAACAGATGCCTCGTAATCTGTGACTGGAAACCAGGACTTCTTGGTGGTGGCTACCACTCTGCCATCTATGATTCTGTGAATAAAATCTCATCCATAGTGCCTGTGTCTACATCAGCTTTATTTTTTAGATCCATCAAGGTACTTAAATGCATCCCAACTTGCACTAAAATTATGGGCTATGACCTTTCCATGTATTATGTGTTAGGTGCTGTCATGCTGGAACCGACCCTAATAAGGTTTTAAGGTGAGTTAAGTGTTATTTTTTCTAGTCACCACATGGAGATTCAAATGCACGTCTTCTGAATTCTCTATCGGCTCCACCTCACTGGGTGCCTCATAGATTAGTGTGCTGATAATTCCCAACTGATGCCACATTGCTATATGTTCCTATTGCCTAGAAATTATGGGGGAAGAGTGTGGATGTTTTATAGCTGAACATCATGGATCTTTTACAGAGAGAAGGAAAGGATAGAAGAAATACTCCAATAAAATGAGCTCAGCAATGAAGCAGTTTAGCATGCTATTTTCTTTTACACCAGTTGCTTTTCTCTTGATTTGTATGTGCAAATGTAGGTTCACCTTTCACCGTGTTTTAAGATTGCATGCCTTTGTTATATTGATACAGCCTGCCTACTTCAGGATGGGACAGCAGTCTGTGAATGCTGTACTTCTTCCTTATTTTCTCTCCTGCATGGCCAATTATTTTAACACGTTTTCTAAGGCTGATAATTCCAGCTTCTTTGAATCACATCCCGCACAGGCAGCCCTTTCCCATTGTTTCTTTCTGTAAGACTACATCTAGCAGGAAAGCTCCACTGAAATCAAAGGCACATCTGGAATTCAATTTGAAATGTCTTGGTAGACAGGGAAAGAGATACCGGCCTACACAAGTTTCAAACAAAGAACAGGGCTTACAATTCTCCTCTTTGCCGCACTGCCATGTAAAGGTCTGAGGCCAGGTAGAAGCCACAAACCAACTGAGATTAATCAAAACGGCTAATTGACTCAACTTCTTCTTCTAGTGCCATAACAACCACAGTGGTGCAGAAATCAGCCCCACGGAGCATCACTGTGCATAAGTCCTAAGTGGACCCAGCTTGATCTTCTGGACTGTTACCATCGGAACCATCACGGCTTAGCAGTCATTCCATTTGTTGTTATCTCGGCCATTGATGCTTACAGATTTGGAGAAATAACAACACCATTCTGGATGGGATCTTTACCAAACCACTGAATTTTAATGCTACTACTCAAACTCCGACCTCCATATATTTTCAATAGTGGATTTTGCATCAGATGTAAGTGACCCCTATCCTTCTTTTATCCTTCGTTGGCCACCTTTTTAGTGAGCTGTTACAAAGAGAGGTTGTATTGTTTGCCTAGAAACATCTGTGTGCACTGAGTGTTTGGACATGCACACTTCTTAGGAAATTGGGAGATCACAAATTCAATGCTTTCCATTGAAAAGGTGTAATTTTAAAGAGGTAATCAAAAACATTGATCACTCTACTTTCATATGTTAAACAGAAAGGATTTTTAAAAAAAGCACCATTAGATCTGCATTAGGCTGTGTTTGCAACAGAGATAAATAACAAAGCAGAAAATCTCAGCTAATGTAACAAGTAGATCCAACAGGTTCTTTAGCTGTCAGAAAGTTGCAATATAGTACCAACCAGAAAGCCTCACTGTCATGCTTCTTAGTACAAAAACCTTCTTTTTAGAGAAGTCCCAGATCATCTACAGTATATAACAGATTTGCTTACAAAATCTGAGGTGCGATGTAGTTTCAGTTACTACTTTTCTTCTAATCCCAAACCAATCACGCTACCTACTTACTTAATGCTAGGGAAGTTGCTTCTAATTTATGCAAAGCACAGGGCAGCTAAGAATCAAGATCAATCCAATTTAATGGGCTTTAAAGAAGGCATCAATGCCCTTTTCATCAGCATCTATTCTGAAACCTAATGGTAATGGTAACACACCAGCCCTTTTCAAAATATCGACTAGCCCTTCCGCAGTCACGGGAGTCAGTGATGACTCTAATTTTCTTCTAGAATTGATGAGAGCAGCATGAGACTCGAACAAAAACAGTGCATGTTTGAAAGCAAAATATATATTTCTCTACCATATAACATACCTACCCCTCTTCTAGACACATGGTGGATTTCTTGCAAAGATAAATAAGTAAGTGGAGAGGTACTTAGATCTAGCAATAGCCCTGCATTAATTGACATCAACATTTTGCATCCTATACACAACAATGTAACAAAACTCAACAATTATATGCTAACAAGTTCCCAGGTTTTGTGCACTTTGAACTAACCTAAGGATTGTCCAACAAAAATGGCAATTCCTTTTGTCTTTTAGTCCTGAAATTTATATGAAATTACTTTGGGCTGTGTGATGGCATGCCAGTTATCTATAGGAATCCTGATACGGAAACATCTTCTATTACATATACTTGTGAATCCAAATCAAATGCAAATCATTTGGAAAACAGAGTGTAACAGAAACAAATCTTCTATTGGCAATATTGCAATGTTTGCAATCACACACCAGATGCCATTTCCTTGTGCAGATTTGGCAGATTTTAATGCCTTGCAGAAGGCCTTCTGTCTGACCAGAAGCGTAGCTTGTTCATCTCATCCAATTGCTGTATACGTTTCCCCCTCCCTATTTTATTTTTATATTGCAGACGTGTTGACGCAGTATTGACTCTTACTCCAATACCAAACTACTTGGGTTTGATGATTCAGAAGGGAGGGTGGATGACCAGTGCAATGCAAAGGACTACAGATTTCTGTTTTCTTACAGATTATTGGATTATTGGGTAGCTACATTTTTAGTTTTACTGTCCATTCTGTACAGGGATGATAGGGGTGATCTCCACTTCCAGTGTAATTGTCAACCCGAGACATTAATCATCTCAAAAAAGGGCTGTAAATGAAATTAATGTTTGTGGCATTGAGCAGCAACTAAACCCCACGATTACAAAATGCACTAAAGAGAGGTGGAAATTCTTTCCTGCTGGAATGGTTGCTGCTGAAAATATTGATTGCTATCAGTTTAACATTGCTTTGTGTTGCTCGTACAAAGAGTTGTCACCGTGAGGGACAATGTGTAAAGCCCAGTGCTCTTCTCTTTAAAATAAAGAGGCACCACAAAAAAAGTTTCTTTGGTGCATTATATTGGTGGGCTAAATGGAAGGGCCTTGTTCAACACGGAACGTTTTCATGGGAAGTAGTAAGACTTCAAGCTGGTCAGCATTTTTCACAAGGTGAAAAAGCATGTACTGTATATGCCTCATACATTGACGATATGGTGAACTTAGAAGTTGGCCACATGTTTGAGTTTGGAAAGCGACCCCCTCCAGTTTTTCCTGAGCTCATTAACTGAGGAATGATTTTTGTCAATGTTCAGAGATAGAGGTTCTGCTAAAAGGTGTTCTAGGTCTTCCTCCAGAAGCATTATTAACAATCCAATCTGTTTATGAATGACATGTTACACAAAACTCTCTTGGTTGCATGCATTATTTACAGACAGTGGCACCTGTTCAGTATTCTGAACAGAAATTAGTTGTGCTCCACTCTAGAAAGAGATCTGCATTTAAGGTTGAGAGGAAACAGATGAAAGCACAGGGCACATCTGACCGAACGTAGTGTCCCAATGTTGCACAGGTCAAGTCTCCCTTCAAGCACTGATGTACAGTGGACCTTTGTATAGCAAGCGGTTTGTTTAACAGAAAATCTGATTAAAGGAAAAAAATTCCGGAGATAGGGAGAAATCGCTTAACATAATTGCCTATGGGGTGAATCTGTACAACAGAAAAACGGTCGCGATTAAAGATTAATCCATTTTCAATGCTTTCCTATGGGAAATGTGTACAAAGGAAAATTCCCTTAACAGAGTTTCATTTGGAACAAATTAATTCCTTTATACAAGGTACCACTGTATTTATTTTGCATCCTCTCTGTACACAGGACTGCATGTCCCCTCATCAAGTGTAGCATGTGTACACTCTGACAATATACATTTCCTTTATCACGTGACCTCTGCTAGGGCAAAATGTTCATTGCTGAGCATCCTCGACATTTTAGCCTTGTTAGTACATGAAAGACCAGAAAGTCTTCCAGAACTAACCTTGATTTTCTTAGAACAAATCCAATCACTTCCTCCAAATCAAAGTAATTTTAATAATGTGTATCTGTTTGAGAAAGGAAAGAAGGAAAGTAGGAAGTAGTTGATTTTGGCAATATTGCATATCTATCTATCTATCTATCTATCTATCTATCTATCTATCTATCTATCTATCTATCTATCTATCTATCTATCTATCTATCTATCTATCTATCTATCTATCTCTTAAACAGAATGATTCAGCATCATTTCCCAAAACACAAGATTTAGCTCCTCTAAAACACATGGAGGATGAAGTTTTCCAACCAAGTCACTTGAATGAAGTAAAAGATTGATGAACTCTGCAGGATACGAAACAAACAAATAGATCCCATATGCATGGCTCTGGCAGCTCTCATGACCTCTGGGGAAGATTATATTATTCATTCCAACACAGCAAGGATGGTAATCAACATCTATCCTCCCCCTTGCATGTTTTCCACAACAATAACAATAACAAAATATGTGCAATGTAAGGGTAGAATTACTGGATATTCCACAGAACCTGTAATCCTATAGGCATCTGCAGGGGAATAATTCCTAATGATTACCATTGGGTTTTATAAAAGAACCTATATACATTGAATTGCACTGAAAGTCTCAAAGTGAATGAAAACGAGATTAAACACACACACAAACATGCACACACAGAGAGGAGAGGGGGAAAAACTTGTATGGAAAGTTTCAAAGACAACTACCAATCTTTTGACTGAAGGAAAACAGCCGGACTAAGCCTGTTGACTTTGAGCCCATCTGGCACAAAGCAATTCCCCCCGCCCCTAAAAGTTTCATTATATATAGATGATGGGAGCTTAATCCTCTTTGTTCACCTGCACTTGCAATTTGGAAAACAAACAAGCAAAACCAAAACGAAGCGTCGGGGAAATGAAACGTGTTTCGCTTCGTGGAGCCCGCGTGCAACCCTCGCAGCCACCACTAGTGGTCGCATTCCTACCAGGTTGAGCACCTGGTGTTTTCGGCACTGCGGTTCCCGAGAATGCAGAGCTAATTACACCGAGTTAACTCATAAAGCTGTCAGAAGAAGTCTTTCTACTCGGGATTCGGCATTGGCGAACAGAAGACAAAGAAATGATAAATTAAAAAAAAAAACAACAACGGGCGCGGGGGGGGGGGGGAAGGGGAAGAGTGGAGATAAATCTTTCCTCCATGACTTGAAAGTCTGATTGGCAAGCAGGATTCCAGCCGAAGACGCAACCCGAGAACTCTCGGAGCCCTCGCCAGACCCCCACGAGACCCCCCTTCGCTCCGTGACTTAGAAATCAGCCTACCTGAAGAACACTACGGTCTCCCAAAGGTAGACTCCAAGTGCATTGAGGTTACACATTTTTTCAGGACGGAGGGATTTTGTAGTCCACGAGTCAGAGCAGAGCAAGAAATTGGCACTTAGCAGCGAACGAACAAACAAATAAATACCCCAATAAATAAAATGGTGGAGGCTTCTGTTTCAACCCCACTCCGTTGGCTAATTTGTGCGTACAATCCGTGGGCGAGGAGTTGAGAGGTGGCGTGGGCAGAGAGAGAAGAGGAGGCGGGCGAGGCGCCGGCAGATTCAGGACCCTGGACAGAAAAACCAACTCTCCCCCTCCCCTCCCCGTCTCCCTTCCAGCACCTTGGAGAGAGAGAAAGAGAGAGAATGAAAAGAGCATTTAAACTCCGGCCACGGCACTGCTCTCGGGTGGCGTCGGCATTAAGCAGCAGCTTCCCGGGGATGGGCAAAATTCCTCTCGAGAAGGCAGACGCCGCTTTCAGTGGGCATCCAAAGCGGCCACGGGGTTTCTGGACCACGTAGAATGCCACGGCAATATATTGGCCATGTGGGGAGAAACGGGGATGATGATAGTGGCGGCGGCGGCGGTGGAGGAGGAGGAGGAGGATGCCAACGGCTAGTCTCCTCAGACGTCTGGGGTGCCCTCCTCTGCGATTATATCCCAAACCGCGAGCGCTCCGGTTCCCCCTTATGCGTCTGCTGCATTATTCCGGCGAAGGGGTTTCCCGGGGGGGGGGGGAGTCGAGGCTGGGCAGCCACGGCGGGTTCGTGCCGTCCTGGGATCTTTTCTCGCCTTCTCCCCAGCCAGCACGAAGAAGTGAGTCTTGCAGCAGGGAAGAAGGTGTCCCATCGCCCACCCGCGGGGAAGGAGGCGACGGGCACGTTTCATAAGGCTGGCATTCCCCCTCTCCCGCCCGCCCCCCGCCCCGGTGAGGATCAGAAGGCGGCGGCGGCGGCGGAGGAGGAAGCCGTCTCTCTCAATGGCAGCGGGTCCATTTCCCACCTCGTCGCCTCGGCGGAACCCGCCCGATCTTAAGACTTCCTTGCTGCATTAATTTACTCAACTCAAGAGGGGCGGCGGGGGGAGGGGGGAACCCGGGCCAAAAGAGATAAAGGGGGTGGGGTGGGGGAAATGTTTTTTTTCTTTTACAAAAAACAGAGAAAAGAACCGAAAAAGAACAGCCCCAACAGTTATCCGGCCTCTCTAACATTCTAGCTCCGCCCCCTCGCTCCTCTGATTGGTCGGCCGGCTCAAAAAAGCTACACTCTGTTGTGCTCGGATCAAACGCCTCTGATTCAGCGGCGGGAGTTAACCTTTAAAGTGCCAATGGATTCTCTCCTTCCCGCTCTCATTTCTTTTTTTTCTCTCCCCCCCTTTCCCCCCTTTCTCCTTTTGAAATCACCGCCTTTAGAAAAGTCCCTCTTTGAAATCCGCTCCGTGGTGTGACACGTTTCCAACAAATGTAGCACACAATCGCTCGACCAGTGGAGCGATCCGTGGGCAACTTTTCGCTATGTCCCCTTCCCGCCCCCTCCCCCGCTCCCACCCGCCCCCTGGCTCTCCCGCTCTCTTCCCCTTCTTCCCGTTTCCTTTTTATTTTCTGAGAAACAAGAGTTCAGGAAACAGCAGGGAACAGTAACTCAAGCCAAGCGAGTCAGACAGGTAAGGAGAACTAACCGGGCAGATTCTGAGCACCTGAACCAGAAAAGCGCCAAGGCGGTACTGGCAGTTCCCCTGGTCACTCTCACGATAGAAACAGCAAGGGATCGGGTTTTCCCAGACCAGAACGAGGCAGCGATCGGAAGAGATTTTATCTGAGAGAGAAAAAAATACTTTTGTTATCTTGAGTGGCTGAAGCGCTTGAGATTGAGAACAGTTTGAGATTTGGATCCCCCCTCTTTTAATTCCCCGCTATTTGACTGATATATCTAATACATAATTTAGAAGTAATTTAGAAGTAATGATCGCCTAGGATCCGAGGCTTCTCCCTCGCCTTCTGCCTGACTTTGACACCCCCCCCCCCCAAATTCCCATTACCGGTACTGCCAGTCTGTGCTGACTCGGGAGGAACGCTGGGACTATGGGAACTGGTTAGGTGTGGGGAATAGAGATGGGCACGAAACGAACAATTTTTTGTTTCCGTTTTCATTTTTTCGTTTCATTACGTAATGAAACGACAAACGAATTTTGTCTCTAAAATGAAACGAATCGAACAGAAACACTGGAAATTCTGTTGTGCGTTTCGTTTCCGTTACTGCAATATGAGCAAATTGCTTAAAATCCTAAAAAAAATCACAAAAATTGAAATTAATGGTAACGAAATGGTAACGAAACGAATGAAAACGAAAATGATTTTTTTGCAAAAATTCGTGAAAAACAGAAACGAACCGAAACGGACCCTCCAAATGACAAATGACAAATGAAATGCCATTTTTTTGATTCGTGCCCATCTCTAGTGGGGAATTCCGTTCCTTTTGCCAGGTGTAGCCATTCTGAAGGAACGCTCTCCACTCACGGTTGTGTTCTTCCATCTGATGTCTGTCTCTGATGGTCAGCCTTGGAAGCCAAGGTGCCTTTCTCCAAGCCCAGCACGTTGCAATTGGTAGCGGTGCATTTTACCAACAAGGCTCTGCCACAGATGTGTCTTCCCTTATTCTTATTTTCTTCCTACTATGGCCGTGTAAACTGATCCCCCTGTAGTAGTTGTTCTGACGTTCAAAGGGGACTAAGTTGACATGGGGTGATATTCGTTTACATGGGTATAGGTTCGGTGTGCACTTGTGCTTGTATCTATATACTGTATCTGTATCACCCTTCTTTCCTTTAATAACTCCCCTGTCCAAAATTTTGCTGTGTTGCATTAAGGACTACTGTTGAGAGAGACAGGGAGCTCTAGCCAGTAAGCCTCCTGTTTTCATAGGTGGTTGTCAGGTCACTGTCAACAGCGATGGGAAATGTCCAATCAATGAGAAAATAATTAAATCAGGGGAACTTTAAAGGCAAGAGCTGAGCTTTTCTGTTCATCACTTACACCAAAGACAGAGTTCGGTTATACAGTTTGGAGCCCTGCATGGCTATGCCTTGTTCAATGAGGCATTCTCCCTATGCATGTTTAAATTCCAGTGTTTTAAGTGGTAACCACATTTTGACCACCAATGAGTACCACGCTTGGGCATTTTTGCTATTTACCACAACCACCCTGATGCTTTGTGTTATGGACTTTGAGTCTCCTGGATTCTTCTGTTCAAGTCACCAAGAGTGAAAAATGCTGAACAGCTTTGTCTACAGTATTTTCCACCCATAAGAGGGCTTTTTCATTTCAATTTCATGTAGAACATTGCTGCATTGTTGGGCAAGCTGCCTCAGTTGTAGGACAGAAATGTTTCTGTGATTAAAGTAGTGACTAGAGGGCTAGGGACCTGTCTGGACAATCACAGTACAATGCTTTCAAACCCTTGTGCTGCCCAGATTGCTGTGAACTCCCCAAACCCAAGTCACCTGCATGTTTGCTAGGGGAGATGGGTAGCACACTGGCTGGGGACTCTTGGAGCTGTTGTCCTACATATTTGGAGAGCACTCGATTGTGGAAGGTGTTCCGATTTTATAAAATATGTTGCTATCCTCCACCCCATTCCAACACCTAACACCATTGATCTAAAGCTCTTAAAAGCATGAACCAGCAATAAAAGAGTTAACTGGCCTTGGCTTTTCCATAGAACTCTTTGTACTTTGGGTCAATTGGGCTTGCCATGAGAATACAAGTATATCTTATAGCAAAAGGTGAAATATGTGTAGTAGATAAGCACTGATACAGGTACCTGTGAGCCTAACATGTGAGCATGGACACATCCACTTCCAACATGCATGCATTTATCTTTTTTTTTTAAATGACCCTTGTGAAATCTGCATCGCCAAAAAGGTAGCTTTAGCCGCCCAGAGTTCCCGTTGGGAAGATGGGCGGGGTATAAATTTAATAAATAAATAAATAAATAAATAAATAGCTGTGTGAACTGGCAGTAGCGAAAACAATGACGACTGCTGTGGCACCGGCAAGGCAAGTAAGTATTATTTAGCATGGGCTTGGGTGGCCATAGGTCACTTTTTGCACCCGGAGATGTGGCTTGTGTCCTCCAATGCTCATGAGAACGGAAGAAACCTTGAGAATGGATGCATGTATGGGGGCTGCTGCAAGAACAAAGGAGATCCTTGAGGTACCAGAAAGCCTTGAAGGTGGCGTCCCTGCTTGAAATAAAACAATTCTAACAGTAGAAGCAGCAACACCAAGATTATTACTGCTAATAATACGAACAAATATTGTAGATGTGTTTATGACAGTGTGCATTCAGAATCAAACAAGTTCGTCCACCCATTCATTATCTAGTCCCTTGTACTGATACCATACCTTTTAACATTTTTTTCTGAACAGTGCACTTTCCACAATGTGTATGTGCATGCACAGAAGGGAATCTTCCTGTTCGCATTTTTTTGAATGCTCTGTTTCTCTTTTTGGTAAATGTCCTTCCTCCTCAGAGTACGTCTGTGAAGATTCTCAGTCATCCAGGTGCGTTTATCTGGGAGTTGAGTCATGGCTACTGGACTTCTTTTTTGAGAGATAGAAACGTTTCGCTGTTCATCCAAACAGCTTCATCGGTCTGAATACAGCTAGTGCAAGAGACCTTCTTATAGTCAGCTTGACCTCTTGTCCCCTTGTCTGATTGGCTCATAAGATGAACAAAGCCTGAATAGGCTCGTTAGGGAGACATTAGTGTCCATGGCCTTAAGGTAAACAATGGCCTAAGGTGCTGAAACCCATCAAGAATGGGTCGTTAGCTGTCAAGAATGGGTCGTTAGCTGTGACCTGGTGGTGAAGGCTCCTTGATTTGCCCTGGGTACTGTGGAAAGTACAGCCTGGTAAGTAGCAGCTAGACTATGCCGGAGCCCCCCACCTCTGTTGAGGGAGGGATTTTCAATGCTGACATGAATGGCTTCCCTTACTCCTCTCTCAAACCACCTCTCTTCTTTGTCTAATATGTGTACATCCTCATCTTTGAAAGAGTGGCCTTTTTCCTTCAAATGGAGGTGTACTGCTGATTCTGGTCCTGAGCTGTTACCTCTCCTATGTTGGGCCATTCTTCTGTTTAATGGCTGTTTAGTTTCTCCAATGTAGAGGTCTGAACACTCTTCACTGCATTGGACTGCATATACTATATTGCTCCTTTTATGGTTTGGTATTGGATCCTTTGGGTGGACAAGTCTCTGCCTTAGTGTGTTCATGGGTTTGAAATAAACAGGGATGTGGTGTTTGCCAAAAATCCTTTTAAGCTTCTCCGACACTCCCGCCATGTAGGGAATGACCAGGTTCTTCCGTCGGGTCTGGGTCTCAGACTGATCCCTTGTTCTTCTGGGATGGCCCACTGCTTTGTTGAAGGACCACATCAACGCAGTGGATCCTAATATTAAGTTCACTAGGGAAGACACCCAAGACAACAGGCTGGCTTTCCTGGATTGTGCAGTCATCATCAGACCTGACCGTGGCCTAGGAGTAGAAGTTTACAGGAAACCCACCCACACAGATCAATACTTACTGTTTGACTCCCACCATCCATTACAACACAAACTAGGAGTCATCAGGACCCTAAGCCACAGAGCAGAGAGCATCCCCACCTCCTCAGAAGCCAAGAAGAAGGAAGACAGGCACCTGAAGACAGCACTTAAGGCCTGTGGATATCCAAGGTGGGCCTTCAACAAAGCAGTGGGCCATCCCAGAAGAACAAGGGATCAGTCTGAGACCCAGACCCGACGGAAGAACCTGGTCATTCCCTACATGGCGGGAGTGTCGGAGAAGCTTAAAAGGATTTTTGGCAAACACCACATCCCTGTTTATTTCAAACCCATGAACACACTAAGGCAGAGACTTGTCCACCCAAAGGATCCAATACCAAACCATAAAAGGAGCAATATAGTATATGCAGTCCAATGCAGTGAAGAGTGTTCAGACCTCTACATTGGAGAAACTAAACAGCCATTAAACAGAAGAATGGCCCAACATAGGAGAGGTAACAGCTCAGGACCAGAATCAGCAGTACACCTCCATTTGAAGGAAAAAGGCCACTCTTTCAAAGATGAGGATGTACACATATTAGACAAAGAAGAGAGGTGGTTTGAGAGAGGAGTAAGGGAAGCCATTCATGTCAGCATTGAAAATCCCTCCCTCAACAGAGGTGGGGGGCTCCGGCATAGTCTAGCTGCTACTTACCAGGCTGTACTTTCCACAGTACCCAGGCAAATCAAGGAGCCTTCACCACCAGGTCACAGCTAACGACCCATTCTTGACAGCTAACGACCCATTCTTGATGGGTTTCAGCACCTTAGGCCATTGTTTACCTTAAGGCCATGGACACTAATGTCTCCCTAACGAGCCTATTCAGGCTTTGTTCATCTTATGAGCCAATCAGACAAGGGGACAAGAGGTCAAGCTGACTATAAGAAGGTCTCTTGCACTAGCTGTATTCAGACCGATGAAGCTGTTTGGATGAACAGCGAAACGTTTCTATCTCTCAAAAAAGAAGTCCAGTAGCCATGACTCAACTCCCAGACTCCTCAGAGTAGTTGAGAGTCCAGACAGAGTATGGCTCTCCTTCCCACAGGGGAAAGATGACATGCCCCTCTGTTCAGATCACAAATGGACTGTGCATTCACCTCTTCCCTGTAGACTTCAGTAACTGGACATCTGATTGTGAATTTGACCTTGCTACTGTCAGGGTGTATCAAAACAAACAAACAAACAAACAAACAAACAAACAAACAAAAAAATAGGAAAGGCCTAAGGAGAATAACATCTCTGTGTTCACCAAGGTACAATTTCTCCATACAGTTTTCCATGGTGCTGAAAGTAGGAAGGGGGGGGGGACACACCTTCCACTCATGAACGCTTATAGGTTTCATTGCAGAGAGAGAATGGGATGCCAGAAAGCAAAGCTCTAGATGCGGGTTGTAAAAGGTAAGGTTCCTAAAGGAAGAGATATAGCAAGATAATATGAGTTGGTTTGCAGGGCCAAAGGAAGGTCACTTCAGTTCCTCATTTTGCCTCCAAGATCCAACAGCCAGCCATGTCTCAGGCAGATATTTCTGTGCCTGAAGGTAATGGCCAGCAACTCTTTGTGCCATTGTGTCACGTACAGGTTCCATTTAGATATTATGGACAATCCTACTCCATGGGACTGCCTGGGCTAAGATGGCGAGAGAAAAGAGAAAGAGGCAACAACCGGAGCAAGATTGTCAGGAAGAGGAGAAAGGGAAGGATGAGCAATGAGGATCTCTGGACAGAAATCAGAGTGAGGGTATGGAAATCTGAGCTGTGTATTTGTTCCATGGGGGGTCAGAGGTTGGATCTAAGGCATACAGGAGGCTAGAAATCAAGGTGGAATAGAGAAGACAGTGCAGTAAGGGCAGCTAATGAAGAAGTCACCCTTCAATGGTCTACTGATCGATGGTGCTGTACTGGCAACAGGGACTGTTGGGTTTGTGCAGTCATTTATTAGTCACAGTTTAAACAGCAAGCCTCCAGCAGATGTTGATAATAAGAATACAGGGGATTTTAATTGGTGGCTGCTGTGCTTGTTTTTAAGGATGTGTCCTTAAATTGCTTTTGATTTGATTTGATTTGATTGATGCAGTTATACCCCACCTATTTTCCAGTGAGCTCAAGGTGGCATAACATGACTCCCCTCCTCCTCAATTTATCTTCCTAGCAACATTGTGATGTAGGTCAAGCAAAGTAAGTGAGACTGGCCCAAGGTCACCTAGTGAATTTCAAGCTAAGAAGGGATTTGAACTTTATCTTAGTCACTACGACCTTGAAATTGGGTCACTAGATTACTTTAGCTTGTGGAACTTTAATACTTATTTTAATAGGGTTTATATATATATATATATATATATATATATATATATATATATATATATATATATATATATATATATATATATATATATATATATGCATGTTAGGGTGGATTCGGGTTTCTTCCCGTGTAGAAATCTGGTTGTTTTGGCGACGTTTCGACGAGGTCTCACTCGTCATCTTCAGGCTGGTGTTCTGGCTTCTTTCTTCTTGAAGCAAAGCGTGATCTCAGTTGAAGTCCTTCTATAAATACTGCTGGGGGTGTGTGGTTTGCTTGCTCTGTTGCTGATTGTAGGTTCGTTTGTTCTTTTGTGATCTGCTGTGTGGCTGAGGCGATCGTTAAGGGCTTAACTGCTGGTGGGTTAGATGGCTGTTTAGAGACATCATGTGTGGGTGAGGTGCTGGATGTGTGTCTATTAGCCTTTTGTTTCTTAACGACCTTGGTGATGGGTGTTCTGGCAGCATCCTGGGCTTTGGTGGAGTGGGGTCCTGTGTCTTGTGAATTCATTTTGGTCTGGCTGCGTGTCTGTGGTCTCCCAATGTTTTTTTGGTGTGTGTAAGTGTGCTCCATGTGGTGGCTGGAGTGGGGAGTAGCGGTAGATGGTGCAGTCGTGGTTTTGTTATTGGATGGTGGTTTCGTTTCATCTGTGGGAAGGGTCTGGGTTTGTGTTTGGTGTGGATGGAAGGTGGTAGCATCTTGTGTCCTTTTGGACCTGGTGTCAGTCTTTGTGACAGAGGCTCGTCTGTTGACCAGGGCTAGTTTCCAGATGTCAGGCAAGCGGGAGGTGACATCACGTTTATTCATGTTGTTTGGGTGTTTCTCTATTTCAATGGCTTCCATGATTATTCGACTGTTGAAGTGTTCAGTTTTGGAGATGAGTTTGGTTCTTTTAAAATCAATTTCATGACCTGTTGTTTTTATGTGCTGGAAGAGAGAGGAAGATTTAAAAACAACAGGTCATGAAATTGATTTTAAAAGAACCAAACTCATCTCCAAAACTGAACACTTCAACAGTCGAATAATCATGGAAGCCATTGAAATAGAGAAACACCCAAACAACATGAATAAACGTGATGACACCTCCCGCTTGCCTGACATCTGGAAACTAGCCCTGGTCAACAGACGAGCCTCTGTCACAAAGACTGACACCAGGTCCAAAAGGACACAAGATGCTACCACCTTCCATCCACACCAAACACAAACCCAGACCCTTCCCACAGATGAAACGAAACCACCATCCAATAACAAAACCACGACTGCACCATCTACCGCTACTCCCCACTCCAGCCACCACATGGAGCACACTTACACACACCAAAAAAACATTGGGAGACCACAGACACGCAGCCAGACCAAAATGAATTCACAAGACACAGGACCCCACTCCACCAAAGCCCAGGATGCTGCCAGAACACCCATCACCAAGGTCGTTAAGAAACAAAAGGCTAATAGACACACATCCAGCACCTCACCCACACATGATGTCTCTAAACAGCCATCTAACCCACCAGCAGTTAAGCCCTTAACGATCGCCTCAGCCACACAGCAGATCACAAAAGAACAAACGAACCTACAATCAGCAACAGAGCAAGCAAACCACACACCCCCAGCAGTATTTATAGAAGGACTTCAACTGAGATCACGCTTTGCTTCAAGAAGAAAGAAGCCAGAACACCAGCCTGAAGATGACGAGTGAGACCTCGTCGAAACGTCGCCAAAACAACCAGATTTCTACACGGGAAGAAACCCGAATCCACCCTAACATGCATACCTATACCCGTGAAAATCTACGAAAACATATATATATATATATATATATATATATATATATATATATATATATATATATATATATATATATATATATATATATATATATATATATATATATACTTATATACTTATTACTTATTACTTATTACAGAGGGACAAGATGTATAATATTAGACTTTATTACACTACATTAATATAATCTGTACATTTTAATATCACCCCCTATCACCCTGGTCTGAATAGGCTCATATAAGCTCCTTAGGTGGGCAATGGCCTCTTTGCTGGTAGAGGTGTGGAGGTGTGGTGGACTCCTACACAATCTGTCTGCTAATTTCATCAATCCCCAGATGAATCAAAAGCACTTCACACCATCATCAGCAAGGCCACAGTTAATGGCCCATACTTAATGGGTGTTGGGAAAGACTGAGCAGCAAAACGTTTCGATCTCTCAAGAAAAGAAGTCCAGTTGCCATGACTCAGCTTCCAGATAGACTCACCTGGATGACTGAGAATCTTCACACACACACACACACACACACACACACACACACACACACACACACACACACACACACACACACACACACAGAGAGAGAGAGAGAGAGAGAGAGAGAGAGAGAGAGAGAGAGAGAGAGAGAGAGAGAGAGAGATTATAGTAATGTAATATAGATCAGTATTATGATTAATATCCTGCCCTAAGGTTTTATACAGTATATAATCAAAGAACTGCAGAGCTGGAATGGATCCAAATGGATCACTGAGTCCAGTCCCTGTCAATGAGGCACAGTTGGGAATCAAACTCCCAACCTCTGACTCCACAGCCAGGTACCTAAATCAGTAAGCCACCTAACAGTACAGACTGAGAGAGTCAACAACAGGGGGAAAGTTCTGAAACTCTTGGGGACATATTTTCAGCTACAGGAGATAATACTGGACAAGTACTTTTGTCTGGTGTCAAGTTGATTACCAGCAGGGCCGGCACGTCCATTAAGGCGAACTAGGCAGTTGCCTAGGGTGCCAAAATGGACAGGGGGCGCTGCCCAGCCTGCTGCCCCCCCACCGCCCCCCACCGCCCGTCGCGGCCCCCACCCCCGCCACCCCGCCCTCCCCCCGCCCCTCGCCTAGGGTGCGAAAAACCCTAGCGCCGGCCCTGATTGCCAAGTTTCTTGGTTGCCTTGTAATTGTATGATAATTTGATAGTGCCTGTGCCCTGCTGTCCAAGCAAGGAGAAAAAGACATCTCGCCGGTTTCATGGAAGCCCTTTCATGCACCTAATGCAAACCTTTCAATTGTGGTCAAAAAGGATTAAGAGGTTCCTGAGCTTGAAAGACTTACTTCTTTGGAGCACAACTCCCAGAATCTAGCACCCAGCATGGGCAGTGGGAGTTGCAGAGAAGCGACTTTTCTAAACACAAGAAGACACAGTATTGTGACTAGGCTCTCCATCATGTGTGTGTGTGTGTGTGTGTGTGTGCGCGCGCGCGCACGTGCGCACGTGCGCGTACACGTGTGTGCATCCATGCATGCGTGTGTGCGTTTTCATGCCTTAATTCCATATCCATTTTTTATCAGATTTTTCTGTGGAATCAAAGTTAACAGTGACAAAGTGTGAGTATCATAGAGTTAGCCCAAGCTGGCTTGGTGTTTCTTTCTTATATGTTTGTTTCTTTTGAAAAACTTGAAGGTGATCTGAAATATGGCATAAGAAAATGGTAAACCTACTATCCTTTCTCAGCCTAATTATTTGAAATGTTTTGGAAAGCCCCATCTTTCTCTGGATGATATCCTCATAGAATTCGGACTTATGTGATGTGTGGGGAGTAGAGGTGCAGAAATGCAGACATCAGAAAAGAGACTTTTATATCAAAGGCATGTGCCACATGACTGCGAAAACGAGGAAGTATATGTATTCTAAAATCATAAACTGACTGCAGTATAATTAGGCAGCCTACGTATGTTCCTACTCAGTGTTGACTTTACATTTGGGGGCATAGACCCTTAGATATTTGAATGAACATTGACATTATACCGTGGGAGGTGTTATAGGCAGGTTGTCCTGATTTTTTTGAACTCCTGCTCTTGATTTGATGAAATAATATTTGGCTATAGATGTCATAGATTTATATTGACTTTTAAAAATGTAACTATTTATTTATAAATAATTTATCTTTTTATTGGGATGTGTATTTACTTATTAAAATCCCATCACTAATGACTTGTGTGGGTTTCTCAAAGACAAGCCGCTCATCTTCTTTCTCTTTTGGTGACCCAGGAATGTGCTGTAGATCTTAATTGGCAAGGCTTTTGATGAGATCTCCCATGACATTGACGAGGCCAAGCTGGTAGGCCATTCTACTGATCTGTAGGTGGTCAACAGGTCACAGCTTATTTCATCATTCTGCAGAAATGATAGGTAGGATGCTGGAGGGTTCTGTACCCAGCCTACAGTTGTCCAACATCACTATGAATGCCTTGGATAAAGGAATAAACACAGTGCTAATCAAATCTGTGACACTAAACTAGGACAGATAATACTTCAATAGCAAAATTGGGAACCAAAATGACTTTAAGAGAGTAGAAAACTGGGCAGAGTTCCAATTGGTAGAGACGGAAAGTTTCTACGTTCTGCTTCTAATGGTAGAATCAGTGACCATTGGCTTGGAAGTGATATGTGTGTGTGGAGGGGGAAGTGTAGGGGGTCTTAAGAGAGACAATGGGCCAACAATGTGATGCAGAGGCAAACTGCCCAACTGATAAAATGCAGGGCTTCATCAACAGAAGTACAATATCCAGTGCAAGAGAAATGGCAGTACCAATGTGTTCTGATTTGGATAAACTTCACATGGAACACTAGGTGTCACAGTTTAAGAAATGAGAAATCAGTAGTCTTTCAGCACCTTTAAAGCATTTGTTTTTTTAAAAAAATCCATAAGCATTTGTGTCCTAGTGAACTCAGATGAGTTGGGTGACTGTGTCTCTGATGGAAATTTAAAATGGTTAGCAGGGAGTGTGTGTGTCGGGGAAGACAACAACAGGGTGTGCCGGTCCTAGGTGAAGATCTTGAACAGACAACAGTTCCTGGTTGTTTCCATCACAATGGTGGTGGTTAGGTTTTGACTTCATGATAAAGACACATGTGTGTGGTTTCACTAGCATTAATGGCAGATGAAACCATTCACCAACTTTCTTTGGAATGTTTCGTTATTCAAGAACTGCAATAATGAAGCCTGTGTGTGTGTGTGTGTGTGTGTGTGTGTGTGTGTGTGTGTGTGTGTGTGTGTGTGTGTGTGTGTGTGTGTGTGGCCACAAAGGGCAAAGTGTTAATCCACTCATTTCTGAGTACTTCTGTTTCCAGTGTCTGTTTTGTGCTTGTCTACTCTCTTATGTAGAGTTTGGCCTGTTTGTCCGATATAAATGTTGTGCAACATTGATGACAAAAGATTATTATATGGTGGACAAGCAATTGTATGAGATTTGATATTGTGGATCATGTTGTTTCATTCTCTGATGGTATTTCCCATCAAAATATGTGCGCAGAACTGGCATCTGAGTTTGCTACAAGATCTAATCCCTCTGCCAGTGCTCTCTGGTAGACTGTCTGTTCCTATTGGTTAAAATTCTCTTTGCGATGTATAGCTCGTACATGCATGATGCGCCCTTTATCCAAGACATGGCTCTCCTCACTGTTCTTTGCTCACAACAACCCTTGAGATAGGCCAGGCTGAGAAGGACAATTTGCCACTAAATGTTATGACTGAATGTGGACAAGGGATTTTCTCCTTGGGAGGGATGGACACATATTTGTTAGCCTCATTTTGAGTGCGTAACTTGTGCCCCTGAAACTCATTGTGTGGGCTGTGTACATTGAAATGATTATTAGGAAATTAGGATTTCATAAGGGAAGGTAAAGCCTTCTTTGCTCCCACATTGATACCCATGAATAGGGATTAGAACCTGGATTGTCAGATTCAGATCCCATTCTGGTACTCCACCTGCCACTATTCCACCATGTTTGTGATACTGTATATTTAAAATATGTTAACTAAATCTTAACACAAATAAATAGACAATAACACAAAACAAATATTCTGGATGGGTTTGAAATTAGTAATTGAGCAGCCCATTCCTGCTGCAGCTTCACAATTGTTAGGGTACCGGATGTTGCATAACAGTAGGAACAGGTGGAAGCACCTCTGCAGCAGAGGTGGTGCAGAGCCTCGTCTCTTGCCTGGATGTGGTCATGGAATGGGCTAGGACTAATAGGCTCAGATGCAACCCGGAGAAGACCGAGGTTCTGTTCTTTGGGGCGTCCTCTGCCAGGTATAGTGGCCCTCTTCCCAGTCTGGAGGGTATTACCCTTCAGCTGGTGGATAGAGTGAGGAATCTGGGCATGGTCTTTGATCTAGCCTTATCCCTGGAAGCCCAGGTGATGGCCATCTCCAAGTCCACCTTTGAACTGGACAAGGCCTCCTTAAACCAGGCACTTGTGATCTCAAGGATAGTTTATTGCAACACTCTCTACGTGGGGTTGCCCTTGACCCTTATTGGAGACTACAGCAGGTACAAAAGGCAGCGGCCAGACTGGTGGTTGGTGAGGGCAGATATGACCGCATCATCCCAATTCTGGCCCATTTGCAATGGCTGCCCGTTGTGTCCCAAATAGGGTTCAAGGTACTGGTTTTGACTTACAACCCCCTCACCATGGCTTGGGACCTGAGTACCTGACAGAGTGAATCTTCCAGAGGTCAACTGAGGCCGAACCCATCTGAACATCATGGGCATTTTAACTTCGGGTGGCCTCCCCTAGGAAAGCCCGGAAATCAATCACTCGAAACTGGGCCTTCTCTGTGGCTGCCCCTATACTTTGGAACAAACTGCCAAATGAGATTCACCTTGCAGAGTCCCTGTCAGCCTTCAAAATAGCTCTTAAGATATTGCGACCATTTGTTGTTTTCTTTTTCTTTTGTATAAGCCTCCACCTTGTCTATTTTATTATTATTACTGAATTATATGCTTGTTTTTAAATTGATATCAATATGATTGTTGTAAAACGCCTGGAGTTCCACCATGGAAGACAGGCGGTATAGATAGATAGATAGATAGATAGATAGATAGATAGATAGATAGATAGATAGATAGATAGATAGATAGATAGATAGATAGAAGTCGACATACAATAGAGACTTTGATGACTCAAATCAATGATTTTGCTTCAGGAAAGGCAGGCAAGGACGAGCATATTCTCCTTCTGCTGATGCCAGCTCAGTAACTTCCTTAATTTTTCTTTCTGGATTTCACATGAGGTGGGTGTGCCACTTCTTCCCATATATATTCCTTAATTTCATGACTCTTTGTTTCATCTCATGTTTGTCTCTGAAGCTCAACTACACACATATATACAATTATAGGTAAAGTTGTAGTGTAGGGGCACATAATTTCAGCTCTTGTTTTTTTATACATCTCCAGAAGAAGACAATGAAATAAGGTCAACATTCTGGGTGAATTCCTCTTCTGTTCTTATTATCTATTTATATAAATAGACATAGGCCACAGTCCTGTTGGTTATGAATAAAATAATGTAACTCCATTGTGGCCATGCATGCATAGACAGACACACATAACTCTGCTTAGAGAAGAAAGTGCATGGCTCACTACCATAATGCTTACATGCAAGACGTTTTAATTGTGCTCAAGAGATACGTGTGTGTCCCTGGAATTGAGTTGCACCATTGTCATAATAACTTATAGGATTCTTGCCTATATCTATAAACAAATAATGAAAATTATACAGCACCACACTTACTGTTTCGTGGATACGTCTATGTCTACATAATGTGTATGCATAAATATACACATATATAATTTACTTGAAGCAACTTAAGGTAATGTTTTAACTCTTCTTTTTTACTGTTTTTATTTTGTTGCTTGATTATACTATTTTTATTTCAAAAATCATATGTGGAATATAGATCTTCTATATAAATGTAGAGGAAGAAGGTGGGTGCCTATGTGTGTTTGTGGGTCGGCGTTGTCGTCTCTCTTCTCAACTCATGATTAGATATGCAGTGCAATAGTTAAAATGCAGTATTGCGGTCGAGCCTCTGCTCATGACCTGAATTCAATCCAGATAGATTGATGTAGCTGACTCAAGGATGAGTAAGTCTTCCGTCCTTCTGAGGTCAGTCAAATGAGTACCCAGCAGGGCACTTTGTTGTTTGCATACTTATGTTGTAAACTGTTGAAAGAGTGTTTTAGCATTATGGGGGAATATATAAGTTGAAAGAAACTCAACAATAAGAGCAGCAGCAGCAGCAGTAACAACACATTATGGCTTTAAAGCCAGGGCACTCACTCATTCCCAGTGATTGCCATTCTCTGTGGGTAGGCAGTGAGTTTTCATAAACCCTGTTGTCAGCAGCATAAGGCCTAGACAAACTCCACCCAGGTCATGTGTGTTGCAGTGCTGTTGTGGCTTTTGGAGAAGAGGGATGGTTGTGAGTTGCTATATTATCTGATCAGCTGGTTTTCACATGGATCCTGGGTCAGGTTACCTGGATGCTCCTCAAGTCTGTTTCTACATTCAGCTGGCCCAGGAAAAGTTCTACCCAACGTCGCCAACCCTTGCTATCCCTTGCCTGATCCACCTTTGTTACATCATGAGAACCCAGCCCTAGGTTTTGGCCATGTAATGTCAGAGAAGTTGCTGATAGGATGTTCCTATTTGGAATACAACAGCAGTATGGCTGCTGGCCATTGTTGATGATGATCATCTGGTCATAAAAGAACGTTTATGGTTTCAAAACAACAACTTTCCCCATTTTAATCAGAATTCTATGATATTTCTTTGTCACAGCTGCAACTATCACCATGTGACACAGATCAGGTCGCAAACTAAGAAAGGGCTGGTTGGATTTCAACCTTCAGTTGTACCGCTTGCACACAGACCTTGCTTCATTCTCCTCAAGTTTCTTTGGGTCCATGCCTTCCCCCACTTTTTTCTGACTTGAACTATTGGTTTTTAAATAACTTCTGCAAAACCTGGAGCTTTGCTGAACCCTCTGAAACCTCCCCAATAAACTTCGAGAACTTGAAGCTAGCTAAACAAGGTGGCTATGTCATTCCATCCACATGAGAAGATAAAGAAGATGCTTGTGGACACTAACCCACCAACTTCTTACATCAAACATTCTCTATGGTCCTGTGTCTCATTTTGGCCAGGACGGTACTTGATCCCTAGGGCTTTCAGAAGACTGCCTGGATGTCCGCTCCATTGCAAAGTGGGTTTGAAGGTGTCCTCTTTTTAATGGTTATCCAGTTCAAGGCATCAAACTGTAAGGGAGTTGTCTTGTTGTCGGCCGGCATCTGAACCTTCAGATTCTGCCACTGCCCATCTAGTTGCAGTATTTGCCCCCGACACATCTAGTTATCTTAAAAATAATTTTTTCTAAATTTGCACCCCAGCCTATACACAAATCTGATGCAAATCTCTGCCTCCTTTGCCTTCCTTTTGGGTGAAGTGTTTTATGTTGCTTGTCAAAGACCACCCTGCTTCACACGGGGATTGTTCATTTGTGTGACTAAGTAACAATGAATTTTGTCTGAAACCAAACCTATGGGACTCAATAGAGCCGTTTGGTTACGGTCCCCTGGCGTTACAGAGGACTCAGCTGTTCACTTGAAAGCCCATGGCCATGGCCCCGATTGCTATTATCCTTTTGATTTCCTTTGTTCCAGAGGATGGCCACAGACCCAATCATTCAACAATCAGTCTGTCCAAGCAGCAATCGGTAGCTGGGGATAAGTCACAACGAGTTCAGACAAATCTGTTATAAGCAAGTAGAGTGCTTCTAATTTACTGTAATCCTGCACCTACATATTCTGTAATCACAGGCTCCCATGTTTCCTGTACACTAGAGCCCATGGGGAAGATTATCTTTGAACTTGGTAAGAATATATATACACAGTATATAAAATCTTCTGCCGCTCAAACGTTCAGGCTCATTTGCATGAACAGGTTTAAGGCACGAGTCAAGACCCAAGAGGGGCTTTGCTCTTGTTTCTGTGGGGCTTGTGCAAAGAGCTTTGAAGCTGCGTGGACTCTTATGTTGGCTAAACTAAGCAATTATTATTAAATTACATTCATTTTTTAAAAAACCAATTTCAGTGGTATCTCCATATCTTTAAAATACCCTCCAGGCATTTTCAAGAATAAGTGGATCTTTATGTTCCCCACTTCCTAGAGTATAGCTAAGCTAAGAGGTGCCTTTGGCTGATACTTCACGTCCCTCTAGCTGCAGTTCGAAGGAGACCGGTTCAAAGGAACGGAACCTCACGTCCTTGTGGGGTCAATCCGAGTTCGAAGGAATGTAACCTCACGTCCTTGTGGGGTCAATCCGAGTTCACCCCGACCACGTCCCCTGAACTGCACTCCAAGCGGGGTGAGAGATTCCCGTCCTGGAGCTCGGGAATCTTTTCAATCCACTTCTCGATCCGTGTTGAAAACCGATTTCAACCTGGAGGCAAGTTCACCTCAGCTCGAGGAAGGACGTGAAGTAACCACCTTTGTAGGCTGTCTTCACTCTCCCCTCCTGAGTCTACACACTACAGGCATGTAACAGGCCTTTTAAATGGATAGAAGCAGCCCCACCCCCAAATTGTACACTGTGAAGATTAGATCAGAGTCACAGAAAGCAAGGAAGGTGTGGTGAAGATGATCTTTTCTAGATGTTACCCTATTTAACTTTTCCTTCCCCACATTTCCACTCATGGTTGTGGGTGGGTGAACGAAGGGAGCAGGCATGGAAGTGTACGAGTGAAGGAACCAGACTACATGGTTGTGTCTGCAGTGTTTCCACCGCTATGGTGGCTGGAAAAGGCATTGCTCTGACCACAGAAATGGAGCTTGGAAGGGATACATTACATATAAAGATGCTTTCTGTGATGCATCATTATTTTGAATAATGAGGGGATAACAATGTTCTCTTTGTATAATAGTGCACCGCTTGGTACTGTCCTGACTAGAGATGGGCACGACTTAGCGGTATTCCCGTTTCCGTTTCTGTTACTCGTTTCCGTTACTCTACGGAAACGGTAACGGGAATCACTGCCCCAGACTTCGAGCTCGAACCGACGAACGAACAATTTGGTCTGATTTGTCGTGCTCGTTACTTGCATCGCGCAATGCCAAGCGGCACAGAAAAAAGTTTTTAAAAGTTAAAAAAAACCCGATTCCCGGCCCTAAAAGTAGGCGAAAACTGTCTGAGGGCACCTACCAGGCCAGAAGGGTGTTTTATTTGGGGGGGGGGTTCCCTGCCCCCTCTCCTTGGCTATTGCTACTGCTGCGCTGCTGGTACCAGGCTGGGAGGGCGCATCCATTTGCCATGCAGTGCGGGGGATCCAAAATGGCGACCGCAATATTTTTTTTGAAATCGTTGCCCAAAACCCCACCAAAGCACCACAGAAACATGCGAAAATTAGCTATTTTAAATGCCTGAATTTTTACAGTAGCAGCAGTGGGTTTTTCTTGCAAAAAAGTCTCCGTTGATTTTATTTTATTTTATTTTATTTTATTTTTTTACACCTGCGCATTCGCAATGATGGGCTCGCCCATGGGAGTGGACCATGCAAAGTTTTGGAGCCATTCCACCAATCGCATGGCTAGGTTTTGCTGACTGTACCAGGCTGGGAGGGCACATCCATTTGCCATGCGGTGGGGGGGGGATCCAAAATGGCGACCGCAATATTTTTTTTGAAATTGTTGCCCAAAACCCCACCAAAGCACCACAGAAACATGCGAAAATTAGCTATTTTAAATGCTTGAATTTTTACAGTAGCAGCAGTGGGTTTTTCTTGCAAAAAAAGTCTCCGTTGATTTTATTTTATTTTATTTTATTTTATTTTTTTACACCTGCGCATTCGCAATGATGTGCTCGCCCATGGGAGTGGACCATGCAAAGTTTTGGAGCCATTCCACCAATCGCATGGCCAGGTTTTGCTGACTGTACCAGGCTGGGAGGGCGCATCCATTTGCCATGTGGTGGTGGGGGGATCCAAAATGGCGACCGCAATATTTTTTTTGAAATTGTTGCCCAAAACCCCACCAAATCACCACAGAAACATGCGAAAATTAGCTATTTTAAATGCTTGAATTTTTACAGTAGCAGCAGTGGGTTTTTCTTGCAAAAAAGTCTCTGTTGATTTTATTTTATTTTATTTTATTTTATTTTTTTACACCTGCGCATTCGCAATGATGGGCTCGCCCATGGGAGTGGACCATGCAAAGTTTTGGAGCCATTCCACCAATCGCATGGCCAGGTTTTGCTGACTGTACCAGGCTGGGAGGGCGCATCCATTTGCCATGTGGTGGTGGGGGGATCCAAAATGGCGACCGCAATATTTTTTTTGAAATTGTTGCCCAAAACCCCACCAAAGCACCACAGAAACATGCGAAAATTAGCTATTTTAAATGCTTGAATTTTTACAGTAGCAGCAGTGGGTTTTTCTTGCAAAAAAAAAGTCTCCGTTGATTTTATTTTATTTTATTTTATTTTATTTTATTTTTTTACACCTGCACATTTGCAATGATGGGCTCTCCCATGGGAGTAGACCATGCAAATTTTCCACCAATCGCATGGCCACTTGGCCAGGTTGACCACAGAGACTTCTGGGATGTGCCAATCGGGCATAAACAGCCCACTAATCGTAGCCCAAACCCGAACCCTAAGCCTAACCCATACGCCAGTACACTGTCCTTCTAAGTGGGTCAGAGAGGCACCCAGATGCACCCCAATACCCACCGTAACCTCACCCGTAACTAGCCTAACCCTAGCCGTTGCGCTAAGCCGTCTTAACCCTAAGCCAGATCTACTTGCATTGCACTACATGCAAGTACGTGAGACACAGCGGGTGCAAAGAGTCTGCCAGTCCGTCACTTGTGGCTCTGGCTGACTCCTGCAGCTCCCTCCAGGAGCCCGCTACCCCCTCCCCAAACCAGTACTAACGACAACGAAAAAACGAAAAAATGAACCGACTAATTTTTGCAAATTTTCGCAAAAAATGGAAACGAGCCGAAACGGAACCGGCCCGACTAACGACAACTCGAAAATTTTTTTTTTCAAGTCGTGCCCATCTCTAGTCCTGACCTTTTAGTGTAACAAGTACCATTTACTTGTTACTAATACAAATTTGGAGGGGAAATGATGAGGGATGCAGTCCATATATTTCTATGTGGTACCTTCCTCCCCAAGTAGTAATAATAAAAATGTAACCACACTCCAGGTAATGTGTTACCTTGAAATGAAGGAGTAATATTTACTTTTCGAAAACAGCATTCTATGTTCTGGCTGGAAGTAATTGCTGATCGGTTCCCTATACAGTCCAGTTCACATGAATCTTTCCTGGTACAACCTAGGAGGGAAGGCATTTTACATGCAGAAAAATCCCAGGTTCCCTTGGCATTTTCAAATAAATATCTGGTAGTACCTGCGCAGGCTGAAGAGCTGTTGCCAATCAAGAGGGCTACAATTGGAGAAATTGTCACACCTGCTCTGTATGGGATGGCCTGATGGTGATGCACTGGGAATCTGAAGATGTAAACTGGGCCAAGCCAGTTGCTGCACTTAAGGGAAGAGTTTGTTTTATCTGGATGCTCAGCCAAACTGGACTAAAGAGATCATCAAAATAATGCATAGGAATTTTATTGCTGGAATCTAAATGATAACACAGCACAACACTGAACATTTTTGACACAGGAACCTTTCAGGATTTGGGCTTAAGTATGGAGGTGATCTGATTTGTTAATGGATTTTAGTGGTTCACATTTTGTGTTGTGCCAACCTGCACAATTCTGTTCAACTGTCCAAGGAGATGGAATTGCTTCCACAGTAATTTTTTGATTCAGACAATTGGTATTTCCAGTATATGATACAATAAAGTCTCTTAATTCTCTCCCACCTCCATTACCACCACCACCACAACTCCCTGAGTTTTCCTTTATACTGGGAAAATATACATTGCTAATAATACCAATGACAGATAAAACTTTGTTTTGCTTTTTGAAAAAACAACAACCCTAGGTATCCTCTCTGTTAGGATTTTAATTTTATGATCCTTAGAGCTAGCCTGGTCATTAGGCCAAGTGTATTTGGTCACCTCAGACAGCCGATACAGCCAGCTTTTGGAGCAAAGACCTGTGTGCCAGCAGCTGTGGTTGCACCCTGTAAGCTGGCCTGCTTCCTTTTGGTGTGGTAGAGGATACATTCTCAACAGCAGTTCATGATGCACAATTTTGCAGTGTGTGTAGAAAGAAAAATGTCCGCCCAGGTGGCTTTTTTTTTTTGTATGGAACAAGAAAGGGTGCCCGTTCAGTGGGTTATGTCACTGTCTGGGGAACCAGAGTTTGTGGGCATTTGATTTCCCACTGTGGGTCTGGACAGTGGCTAGTCTCAATGATCCACCGAGTCCCTTCCAGCTCTGCAGTTCCATGATTATTCTTTGCCTTAGGCAGCAACATATCCCTGTTACCATTCCCGCCTGAAGCAGGGTGAAATGCCCCTGCCACTCCAGCTGCAGAGACACACCATGAAAGAAGGAGAATGATGCTCTCTTTGTGTTGCAAATGCCACAGTAAGCTGGAGCCGGACTTCATGCTCCTTTTGAGACAAAGGAATTGGTTATTAGAACCAACCAGCTAACATAAAATGTTTCAGGGCAGCAGGGATTGTTGGGATAGATGCGCTCCAACTATGTCAGTACTCATATGTCCCTGTGAGCTTGGTCAATAGAAGGGGATGACTACAGCTGTAGTCTGGGGTGAGCAACATGAAGCTTATGGGCCACATGTGTCTGCCCTTCTTTGTGGCCGCTGGAACTTCCCAGTTTCTCCTTACTACACACACACTCTGTGTGTCCTATGTTTAAATCAGTGGTTCTCAACCTGTAGGTCCCCAGATGTTCCTGGACTGCAACTCCCAGAAACCATTCCCAGAACAGCGAGTGGTGGAGGCTTCTGGGAGTTGCAGTCCAGGAAGATCTGGGGATCCACAGGCTGAGAACCACTGGTTTAAATGGAGAAATGCACTCCAGGAATCCTGTAGGAACTGTGATTCACTTGTTAACCAAATATACTGCCTTACATGAGAAAAATGTGCATCACGAGAGGGGTGAAATTGGATATAAACTTCTGGTCCCATCTCGCTTAGCTCCTTTCCCTCCATATTTTCTGTGAGGAGGCAGCCTGTAGCAATTCTCAAGGGACAAAAACTGCCCCCTGAAGCCTCCAAAGCTGCTTGTCTCTGTTGCAAACTACTAATCAGTTGTTAGAAAGGAATAATTATATCTACAGACTGGCATTTCCCCCTCTTCCTACAGACAGAACAAATGCAAATCCTGATTTTCCATTTTTTAAAATTTGTTGATTTAAAAAAAGTATTAGCTGCATTTTTTATTCTGGGGACTATTCTATTTCCACAGTAATTATACTTTCGATTAGAAAATGTTCTTCAGGCAACCCTCCTTTTTGAAGATGGCTGGCACATCAAGGGTTACTGTCATGGCCGTCAGGGAAGTAAAGTACATGCCACCTGGATAGGACAAATATGTTACAAGTGTGATATCCAAACCAAATTTATCTATACCAAAGACCAATTCAATAACATCAAAAACACACACACCACCCAACCCAACAAAACAAAAAATTACCCCTTGCCAACATGACCAGGGGCCATCGGAGTACCATACAGCGTAGTCCAACAAAACTAGCGAATCACTAGATTGGAGTAGAATGCTCTAGTTGTTATGGCTTTCAAAGTTTTATGCAAAAATCTATAGAGAAACCCCAACCATATACTTTCCCTTAAATATTATATCCTGAAAAAATAACATTATCAACAAGACACCTACCACCACCGCCCCCATTACGCTTAGAGTCAGGCACTCAGTATGTTATTAAATTATTTTATTGCCAGGGATGTGGAAAGACGTGTATGGAATGTTCTAATTCATGTCATAAAATAATTTGTGTGGTTTGGGGTAAGATAGACCTTTGCTTGGGCAGGATGTCATCAGCTGTTCTGCCTCAAGCAGCAAATGTCTTGGACTGGCCTGATCTTCACATCAACCCAGCTGAACTGCATCACATTTTCTGAGGACAAATGATTTCATGTGGCCTTAGGACTTAAGCCGTTACTTCTGGTAATAATAAATCCATCACTGCCATGTCATTATTTAGCGAAGGACTAGGAATGAATGAATACCCGGAGAACTCTCATTTGTTTCCCAAGGCAGAACATTTAAGCTATGACTGAAGTAATTGTCTGCTTTTCAGTCACGTATACAATACATAAATCTCCTTAAAATGCATGCAATTGCAAAGCTTTTGAAGATATTAGTATAGTTGTGCACAAAAGGCCTCTTGAAATTCTCTACACTGCTTATAGATAGAAAAACCAAGGGTGGGGGCAGGATGGGGACAATTTATCTAAAATTCTCTAAGGAAAGGAGATGTTCCTGAACAGTTTCTCAAAGGTGGGATTCACCATTAGCTGTGGCTGCAACTCAGATCTGTTCTATTTTTCATGCCTAAGTAATTTGGTTTCCTGTATGGGCCACTGCAAGTAGCAACAGAGAGAGTAGCACATTGTTACACTGACAGTCTTTCCTCTCTTTGATGCCAGAGTATTGTGGTGGTGGCAGCATGAAGGCAAATAATGGCCAGGAGATTTCTGAAAGTGATTCTACAAGGTGGCCTTCTATTAGAAGGGGAAGAAGTCAGGTCTCATAGTTTTCCCCTTTAAAACTGTTTTCTGAGAAATTCTGGAGGAGCACAGGCTGTACTCTTCATGCTCAGAATCTTTCCTAAAGTCACTATGGATGCATTTTGATTTAAGTGCAGTCGATGCTCATAGGACTTAGTTTAAAACTATATGTGACAAGCGATGACACAATTCCTTGGCTTCTTTCCGATTCCAATTAGAAAAAAAGGCTCCTAGGGGAACCCCTTTTGGCGCTTAATAACTCAGCCCCCTTACCCCCCCCACCTCTCCAAATTTGGAGGGCTTAAAGGGGAGAGTCCAAGGGCGCTAACAAAAATAATTGGTGTCCCTAGGAACGTGGGGAGCCCATTTTAGATACGGGGCATATCGGGGGTGGCAGAAGAGTACATCTGCCCCAGGTGCAGAAATCTGGGGACGCCTGGCGGGAGAGGAGGAGGAGGAAGCCCTGCGCCCTTCTGCCGCTGCATGCCAGGTGAGCGGCAAAGCAAGCAGGCAGGCAGGCGTACAAACGTGGTGGCTGCAGCACCCTCCTCCTCCTCCTCCTCCTCCTCCTCCTCCTCCTCCAACTCTTCGTTGCCACTGTGGGAGAGGTAAGGCGCACACACGCTAACGTGCACGTGTTCACCCCCCCCCCACATACACACCTGTGTGTTGAAAGGAACACCCCCAGAAAGGAAAACCCCCCACACATTGAAAGGAACACTCCTCTTCCAACTCTTCATCACCACCCCCAGAAAGGAAACCCTGGGGAGGGCCGGAGGGGCACCAAAACAACTTTGTCCCCAGGTGCCCTAAAACCTTGCTATGCCACTGTTTAGATAGTAATGAAATGGTTAATTTTTAACAAGAAAAGAAGACTATTTCATTACTATCCAAAATGAAACAGGTTCTCTTGTTTCGTTAGCTTACGAAATTATTCATAAGCTAAGAAAACTACAAAACAGTGTTTCGTTTTCATTAGGGTGCTCATCCCTAATCACAGCGTCATCAGTCTTGAGGTAAAAAAAGAACATCTCCTGCTGCAGCCTCAAGCTTCCTGGATTCCCCTTGCCCCTTAAGGATTCTACCACCTTATATGTTCATGTAGGTTATCAACCAGGCTTCAGACCATATGCAGTTAGGTTTCAAGAATTTATGTGCCACATGCTCCTCCATACACATATAGGAAAAGCTAATATTGCCCATTTTACATTTTTACTTTCTCCTTTACAAAGTGTTATCTCTCATTTTGGGAAGTTTCATTTACCCATGATCCAGTTGTGTAACAGTTAAATCCTCCTTCTCTTTCTTAATGGCCAGATTTCACCCTAAAGTGAAACTTTTTCCTGCAAAATTGGACGGCTTGACAGGACACAGCAAGCTATTTTTGGTGTATTCAGTGGTCTGAGTAAGCAAAGCTGAAATGACCCACCCCACCTCCCATGAACATTGTCAGATAGGGTGAAACACCTCACATGCCCCAGTTCGCTCATAGAACAATCTAGCATGATTTATCTTGTGGAGTGAAAGGAACTAAAATAGTGCTTATGTGTGCATTTTGTAGAAATACCTGAGTTGTAGAACCTCATGTACAAGATGTTTACCTACAGGCTCTGCTGTTTAGGTTGCCACAGTTTGCAGCTGAATTCTACCCAGTTAAAAACAACATCTACAGACTCAGAAAATATTAAAAAGTATCAGAAAACTGTTTCAGTAGGAGTTTTACCTGACTGCAGAAAGATTCTCCAAGAAGAAGAGGAAATGACAGATAGCACAGCTTGGGCTGAATAAGGGTTAAAGGTTTACTTCTTAGAAGAAGAATGCATCCCTCTTGTGCATTTTCTAAGGCTAATCAATTTCCCTCCAAAAACAGAGATATGGGTGTGGCATTTACCGGTGGTAAAGAATAATGCATGAGAGGTGTCTGTATTAATTGGTGGATTTGCAGACCCATGAGAGAGCCTGGGGAGTAGCCTGAGGGGATTTAAGACACTGCTCAGCACTCTTTTAGGCAGATAGGGGCTGACAGAAAGACCTACACTTCGGGATAGGGATGGGCACTGTCTAAGAGAAAGACGGATAGGGTTAAAGAAGAGATAGGATTCTTAGAGTGTCTGTGTGGAAAACTGAGTAGTTAGAGTTTGCAAACTTAGGAAACTGGATGTGCGTATATTCAACTTTATTAGTAATCAAACTTAAGTGGGTTTGAACTAAATTCTTCCTTTTGTTCATACTCCAATACATTACTATTAATGATTTTTATTTTACTTTGTAATCAGTAAACTTTTTATTTTTATTCAACATAAAAACACAGCACCCACACCCATTCCTAATTCCTCACAGAGCACTGTTTCAAACACAGGCTGAGCTGCCTATTAGAGATGGGCACGACTAGGGAAAATGACGTTTTCGAGTTGTCGTGTGTCGGAGGCAGTCCGTTTCGGCTCGTTTCCGTGTTTTGCGAAATTTTGCAAAAATTAGCCGGTTCGTTTTTTGTTTTTTTGTTGTCGTTAGTACTGGTTTGGGGGGGGTAGAGGGCTCCTGGAGGGAGCTGCAGGAGTCAGCCAGAGCCACAAGTGACGGACTGGCAGACTCTTTGCACCCGCTGTGTCTCACGTACTTGCATGTAGTGCAATGCAAGTAGATCTGGCTTAGGGTTAAGACGGGTTAGCACAAGGGCTAGGGTTAGGCTAGTTACGGGTGAGGTTAGGGTGAGTATTGGGGTGAACCTCTGGGTGCCTCTCTGACCCACTTAGAAGGACAGTGTACTGGTGTATGGGTTAGGCTTAGGCTTAGGGTTCGGGTTTGGGCTACGATTAGTGGGCTGTTTATGTCCGATTGGCACATCCCAGAAGTATCTGTGGTCAACCTGGCCAAGTGGCCATGCGATTGGTGGAAAATTTGCATGGTCCACTCCCATGGGCGAGCCCATCATTGCGAATGTGCAGGTGTAAAAAAGTAAAATAAAATAAAATAAAATAAAATAAAATCAACGGAGACTTTTTTTTGCAAGAAAAACCCACTGCTGCTACTGTAAAAATTCAAGCATTTAAAATAGCTAATTTTCGCATGTTTCTGTGGTGCTTTGGTGGGGTTTTGGGCAACGATTTCAAAAAAAAAAAATGCGGTCGCCATTTTGGATCCCCCGCACTGCATGGCAAATGGATGCGCCCTCCCAGTCTGGTACCAGCAACGCAGCATTAGCAATAGCCAAGGAGAGGGGGGCGGGGAACCCCCCCCCCAAATAAAACACCCTTCTGTCCTGGTAGGTGCCCTCAGACAGTTTTCGCCTACTTTTAGGGCCGGGAATCATTTTTTTTTAACTTTTAAAAACTTTTTTTCTGTGCCGCTTGGCATTGCGTGATGCAAGTAACGAGCACGACAAATCAGACCAAATTGTTCATTTGTCGGTTCGAGCTCGAATTCTGGCGGAGTAATTCCCGTTACCGTTTCCGTAGAGTAACGGATACGAGTAACGGAAACGGAAACGGGAATACCGCTAAGTCGTGCCCATCTCTACTGCCTATCATTGGCATCATACACTGGATAACTGAGTTAGGAAGGCTTCCGTGTAGGAGCTTCTAGTCCTCCTGATGTTTTCATGCCTATGACCATCCTGCATCTTGGCTTCCCAAAAGGGAACCAGTCTGACCTGTCATATTACTGAAAAAAATTAATAGCAGAATACGTACACTGCTTGGAACATGGTATGAATGAAAGAATTATGAGCTTAGATGAGATTTCATCTTTTCCCTTTCAGTGCAGAGCAGTTTCACTGGCTAAGCAATCATTTAATTTGGATTTCTATACTGTTAAAGTGGCTCAGACAGAGCTTCTTGATAAATGTCATTCAGGTATACAGTAGGACCCCCGTATCCGTGGGGGATTGGTTCTGGGACCCCCCCCCCCCCCCCGATACAGAAATCCATGGATAAGAGCTAACACTCTTATCTGGGATGGCAGTGGTGGCTAGGAGGGGAAGTGAAAGGAGGTGGCAGTGGTGGCCTGGGAAGGGGTAAAAGAGAAGCTACCCTCTCCTACCCTGAAACCCCTGCTCTTATCACCAGGCCAGGAGTCTCCTCAGTGATGGTGGTGGAGACGGAAAAGGTACCCAAGCCTCGCTGGTCACCTGGAACATCAGGGGTGGCAGCAGAAGAGGCACCCGCACAGCCTGCAGGCACCCACAGATCCATGCTTGAGCTGGCCTACGAGAAGCAACAAGCGCATGCCACCATGACACACTTCCTCACCAACTGCCCTGCCTCGCCTGTCGCTGCTGCCTCCTCCTCCTCGTCGTCGTCTTCCTGGAGCAGCTGCAGCTACTCATCCAGAGATGGCCTTCCTGGAGGACTGGCAGTTGGATAGCAGGCCCGGCGCTGCCACCTCTGGCCAGGCCAGTGAACCCCCCCCCCACTGCCACTGCTGCACCTGGGCTTCCAATGTGTTGCCCAGTCTGGGCCATGCCTGCAGCAACAACCTCATTGTCAAAGTGGGCACTGGTGCCGTGCTGGGCCTGAACGCAGCCTTGGCCGAAGCCCCACCAGCCTCCAGTGGCCCCTACCCGCCTTCCAGGTAGGGCCGGTGCTGCTCTGGAGGATGCATTGGTGGCTATAAGTTTAATTTTTATTTGTTATTTGTTTATTTATTTATTTATTATGAGAGCTTCTATACCGCCCATCTTCCTAATGGAACTCTGGGCGGTGTACAGGGGCTGAATCAGGTCAGCCTAGTAATACAAACAAACAGACAATGCAATACAGACAATTTAAAACAAAGTATGCATCCCAGCATAAAACAATAACTAATTAAACAGATGGCAGCGGGGGGGGGGGGGGAAGCAATAGCATTAAACTAGGTCACCAAATGCCTCGCATAAGAGCAAGGTCTTTAAAGCTCTGCGAAAGGCCAGGAGGGACTCTGCAAGGCGCACTTCGCTTGGAAGATGGTTCCAAAGAGTCGGTCCAACCACGGAAAAGGCCCTGTTACGACTCGAAATTTTCCGGGCCTCTTTAGGGGTGGCCACACGAAACGAGTGCGCCCGCGACATCCGCGTTGGTTGAGCCAAGGTTGATTTCTGGGTGATCCACTCCTCTAGGTAGTCAGGTCCCAAGCCATGGAAGGCTTTATAAACTAATACCAAGACCTTGAATCTGATCCGGGCCGCAACGGGTAGCCAGTGCACCCGCCACCAGCCTGGCTGCCGCATTCTGCACCCGCTGCAGATGCCGGAGGAGAGTCAAGGGCAACCCCATATAAAGAGTGTTACAGTAGTCAATCCTCGAGATCACCAGGGCTTGCACAACAGTTCTCAGGGAGTCGCTGTCTAGGTATGGGCGGATCTGGGCAATTTGATGGAGGTGGAAGAATGTGTTTCTGGTCACGGTGGCCACCTGGGCCTCCAAGGTGAGCTCCGGGTCCAGAACCATGCCCAGATTCCTAACACTGTCCGCCAGCTGGAGGGAAACTCCCTCCAACCTGGGAGAGGCCCTCAATACCCAGACGAGGAAGTCCCAAAGAAAATCACCTCCGTCTTCTCGGGGTTGAGTTTGAGCCTGTTGGCCCTGGTCCATGCCATGACCGCATCCAGGCACTGGTCGAGGCTCCGGACAGCTTCATCTGCAGAGGTGGAAAAGGAGAGATAGAGCTGCGTGTCATCAGCATATTGATGGCAGCAGACTCCAAATCTCCTAATGACCCCAGCCAGCAGCCTCACATTGATGTTAAACAGCATGGGGGAGAGAGACGAGCCCTGCAGAACCCCACAAGGGAGTGTCCACGGGGCCGACAACTCGCCCCCATGCTGCACATACTGGGGACGGCCCTCCAAGAAGGACCGGAGCCAACTGCGAACAGTGCCCCCAAAACCCACCTTGGAGAGCCGATCCAGTAAGATACCATGGTCGACGGTATCGAAGGCCGCTGACAGATCCAGGAGAACCAACAAGGTAGAACAACCCCTGTCGGTCCCCCGGAACAGGTCATCTTGCAGAGCGACCAAAGCTGTCTTTGTCCCCCGGCCCAGCCTGAACCCAGACTGGCATGGGTCAAGGCGCTGATGTTCCTCCAAAAAAGACTGGATCCGGATCGCGGCCACCCTCTCAATGACCTTGCCCATGAAAGGGACATTGGCAATTGGATGGTAACTAGCCAATTCGTCTGATGCCATGCCAGGTTTTTAAAGAATGGGCTTTACCACAGTCTCCTTCAGGCGCGAGGGAAAGACCCCCTCCCCGAAGGAGGCAGTGTTGATGGCAAACGCCCATTCCGGCATGCTCCCTCCGGCAGCTTTTATAAGCCAGGCAGGGCAAGGATCGAAGGGGGTGGATGCGGGCCGGCAGTGGGCAATAGCCCTGGAGGCTTCCAAAGGAGAAACAGGCCCAAACTCAACCAATCAAGGAGAGGGGGGGTGCAGCATCAGGGGATGCCAAGGATGGACTAGTGCAACCGAAGTCGAAACCGGCCCAGATGGCCTCTATTTTTCATCTAAAAAAGGCTGCAAAAGACTCACTACTGAACTCAGTAGGAGGAGGCCTCACCAGACTAGGATTGGTGAGGTCCCGAACCACCCGGAAAAGTTATGACTGGCGGTTCGCGGCCTCACCAATTCTCAGGGAGTAGTATGATGTTTTGGCCTCCCTGATCACATGACTGTAGCACCTAGTCTGGACGACAACTGCTGCCTTATTAACTGCCGTCCGGTCCCTCCTCCAGCTCCTGCTTCATCACTCTAAGCTCTGCTGTAAACCACGGTGAAGGTCGAGCTCGGCATCGGAGGAGGCGCCTGGGGGCGATCTGGTCGACGGTGCAGGAAGCTGAATCAAACCATTGGTCAACCGCTGCCTCGGCCGGATCGTCAGCCAAGCCGCCATTCCTTGCTGCTTCCCTGCCCCCACTGATCACTGAATCCTCAGTTAATGAATCAGCAGATATGGGGATTGTACTGTAAATTGGTTTTGGAGGGGCATGTGTTTGAAGACACTTTAATTAGGCAACTTCTAGCCTAACCTTTCTTTTGCTAGCACTTTGCGAATAGGAACATTTCCTCCAGATGGAATATAAGCAAGCACTGATTAGTTAATTAAAAAGAAAAGAAAAGGAGAGTGGCAGTTAGATATGTAAAATTTCTGGAAATTTTGAAGCTTGGAAAAGAAAACAGTTATTTTCTGTTTTTTTTTGGAAAAAAAAATGGAAATTTTTTGGAAAAATTTTAAAAAATGCTACATTAGCACTCGCTCCCCCCCCCCTTACAGCTTGAAAGTCATTCTACTTTAGGAACATAAAATATGACTATGTGCAATTTGACTTGGCATAAAATTATCACAACTAGAATATTCAAATATAGTTTATCCAAACAATTATTACAAACAGAATTTAATTTTTATAAACGAATGTAGCTAAATGATTTGATGTTCTGGAATCAGATAAGTGTAAAAGTCCTACCTTTTAAAATTAAGCTAATTAATTTAATTAAATTAAGTATATACTTTCAGGTTCTTTTTATTGCTCTATATTTTCTTCTTGTGCTTTGAGGCCTAGTGAAGAGGACAGAATGGAACCAAACATACCCACCCACATGCAAGAACAAAAGTGAAACCTTTTTCTTTTTCTTGTGACAATAGCAGCACCTCTTAAAGGAAGAAATGCGTCTTGTTTTTGCATTGGAGAGTTCAGTTTGTAACCTAGGACTTGCTTGTCTTCAGTGCACAGAAATTGGTATAATCTGATATTATGCATATTTTTTAGAAATGATTTGAAAAATATTTGAACATCCTGTGTTAAATATTTTATTCATCATGTTAAAATAAAACATTCCATAATCATTTTTTCTTTTTCTTTTTTAATTTTTTTGGGGAAAAAACACGAAAAGGCCTCAAGAAACAAATTAAAAAAAACAAAATAGCTTTTTTCTGAATTTTCCCGTTCTCCCCCCCCCCCCCCAGGCATTCACATCTCTAGTAATAGTAAAGATCTGTAATGGAGAAGAATGTTGCTCCTAAACATTATCTCATATTTGTTCTTATGAGATGTTAAATATTTCTCTTTATATAGGACCATATTCAATTAAAACACATATAGACCCCATTCCCATTGAAAATGATCCACAAGGCAGCTTAAATGACTAATTGAAAATGATCCACAAGGGGTCTTAAAGGAATATATTTCATTTGGATGAAACACAAAAAATGGCAAAAGCATCACGAATGCACAAAAACATAAAAATGACACACAGCAGTTAAACAGAAATTAAAAACAAATAAGTTGGGGAAGGTTGTGCATAGTTGGGAACAGAGATTTTTTAAAAATGATGGTTGGGTCCCCCCCCCCCTATTTTGTTCTTTGGATTTTTTGCTCTGTACTGTTTCCTGAAAGGCATCATGGATATGAATGTTCCTCATCTGCTGCCTACATTTCAAAAGGACGAAACTTGACAATATTCTTAAGGAAGATGTTTCAAAGCTTAGTCAACACTAGCCGGAGTCAATGAGCAGTAAGAGACAACAGCCAAGAAGGCATTGACAGCTTCAGATATGATGAGACTCCTAGCCATTGGGTTCCCTAGGAAGATGCTTGTGTTGACTAGAGCATGGAAGACATGACGTTTGCCTGATTGGTATCTCTTCATGCCGTGCCCTTGTTCCAGGCAAAATGCTGAAGGTGCCAAGTCTCTAAATAGTTTTGTTTAGCCTCAGTGGTGAGTCTTACTGTGCAAAGGAAAGAGAGCAGAGAGAATGGGCTTGGGATCAAGCTTATACTTGATGCACTCAGTGGGTGGAATTGTGCAAGCCAGCCATTTTACTTTCAAACATCATTTTCTTCTGACCTGGATTGGAGGAATGAGTCTCTTTTTCAACCATTGGAATTAGTAGCTAGACAGTTGGGAAGAAATGGAGCTATGGGAGGAGGTAAGGAGAAGGGATAGACATGGACAAGCTTTGGGGGTGGCTTATATAGAGCCTAAAAGGAAGCAAGACTACCCCCCCCCCAAAGACCCTGGTCTCTCAGGAAGCACTTGGCTATACGGAGTCGGACTGAGACAGGGGAGTGAAACGTAGGTGTGTGCAGCTGTCTATGGATCTATGATTGTAGGCCGAAGCTCCCAGAATTCTGCCTGGTGAATTCTTGGGGAATTTTTGGAGTTGGTGTCCAAAATAAACAAACAAAACCCCCCACACAAATGGCAGTTGTTCGGTAGTCATTTTTTCTTCTTATGTTCTGCTGTAATTTTGCTTTTGCATTTTACTTCCTCAGTAGCCATTTCAATTCATGGCTGTTTTCTGCTATGATAGGCAGACCTTAAAATATTAATTCTCATTCAGCTTTCATCTGACTATAATTCAATTGTCAGTACAGTACAATGCCTTCTGCAAATGCATTGAACAGACTGAGAGATAACATACATCTTTGTCTGACACCTTTGGCCATGGAAACCATTCTATTTTCTCATATTCTGTCTTAACAAGAGCATTGTGTTGATTGTGTTGATATGCCAATGGTAATATTGGTTTCAAATGAAGACAATAAAATGTTGTGGCTTGCCCATCTGTTTTAGAATGATCTATCAATTTCCATGATCCACATAACTGAAGCCTTTACTGCAATATCTCAAGTACAGGTCAATTTGTTTTGGTGCTCTTCAGTGGGCTGGCATGCACTGGTCCATGAGGTCACGAAGAGTCAGGCATGACTTAACAACTGAACAATAAGCGGCCAGTGTATAATTGTAATATGATCTCTAGTTCCTTTTTCTTTTCTGAATTTAACTTGAAGCCCTGCATGTCTTGCTCCATAGATGATAAAATTCTTTGTTATGAAATCTTGAGAATCACTTTGCTTTCATAGACAATTATTGCAATGGTCTTACAATAACGACAGTCATTGGTCCGTTTCCTTTCTTCGATATTGATTTGCAATGCATATTAAAGATTTCAAGTCTTTGCACTATTGTCCCCTACCCCATATTATTTATTGCTGTACATTATTAGGATTTTCAAAGATTTAGTCTCTCTATCTTGAATTCTTTCTAGTAATGCCCCCTCTACACCTGCCTTTTTAAAACTGCTGGTTCTTCATCAAAAGACTCTTTTAGGAAGGAAATTGCAATCCTTGCATCTCTTTTATGTAGATCTTCACTATATTATTTCAATCTCTTTATTTTGTCTTGATCAGATTCCCTTGTTGATATTTCAGCATTTTTAGCCTTAGTTTAAAATTTCCTTTGATATATATATTTTAATTATGTGCCATTATCTTTTTCTATGAAAACTTGAAACTTCATCTCAGGAGCGATACGGTATGGTCGTGGGAGGCATATTTCCTCATCAATAGAACTAAGGAAGGCGCTTCCTTGCTTTGTGAAGGCTTTGAGCAAATAGCCCCAGTTGTGTCCTTAGAAAGCAGAAAGCTATGAAGCTTTGCATCACTGGCAGATGTGCATGGCTTGTGCAAGATTTCCAAACACAGAAGCACATCAGGCTCTGCTGTTCCCCCAGGCTTTTCTTTAACAGTGTCAATTTAAAAAGCCTTCAGAGAGAGAGAGAGAGAGAGAGAGAGAGAGAGAGAGAGAGAGAGAGAGAGAGAGAGAGAGAGAGAGAGAGAGAGAGAGAGAGAGAGAGAGAGAGAGAGAGAGCTCTTATTTGCTGCTCTGCCCTTCTGCTCCAGTTCTAGGACCTCAGTGAACTCACTGTCATGTAGTATTGATGGCTCTCAAAGAATGACTACCGATCAAGAACAATATTTCTCAAAATCCTGACTCCTCAGCCGTGGTTACATAGTTTTCACATGGCTAAAGCAAAGTAGAAACAGCCACATTCTGAATGGTTGCAGCAAAACAGAATGGTCACGGGTTTTGTTCTGTAGCAGTGCATGCCATTTGATAGTTTACCGCATACTGAACTTGAACCCCCCATTCCCCACAGTTACTGAAATTAGGTTGGCACCTTACTGCTCAGGACCTTGGGCTGTCCTTCAGTTCATCCAGATGCCCCTGTTGAGCCCAGAAGGGTGTCCTCTCTTTGGTTATTATCTCCTCCGCTGCCCATCTCTAAAGCCAGACGTGCACCTTAGTGCAAGCCAGGCAGAGACAACACAGAAATTGGAGATGGCAGAAAGCAAAGTTGATGGCAATGGATCGCATGGTCCCTATCAGTCTGTTGTTGTTCGGGCAAACTCTATTCCATTAGAAACCTGGCTGGCTATTACCGTAATATAATAATTAAATGGGTTGGAACAAACCTAGCCAAATTAGTATATGCTAGCACATGTCTAAGCCACTCCTGTCATATCTGTGAGGGAACCAGGTTGGATATTATATGAAGGAACAAACCCACACCAACAATTTGGTGATAGTAATGATTGTAACTTTTCAGATTATTCAAAATGGCCAGGTTTATGATGAAACCACAAGACGTGGCCACTCTGCAGCTATCTGTGCCCTAAAGCCATTTGCAACAGTGATAAGGATAACTACAGTAGGTTTAATGTTTTAAGTTATGCCAACTAGAGGGGCCACCAGTCCCCTCCCCAACTCTGCCATGAATTTTGCTATTCCATGGTTATCCAGACACATTCTCACCTTATGTTTCTTAAAATCTGAACACTATGACACTTTTTAGTAGACTCAGATCTATGGGTAAAACAGATTTCTTCTTGGGCAGCTTGATTCAATTCAAAAGAGTTATTTCTCTTTCAGGGCAGTAAGGGAGGCGCAGGTTCACCGAGTGTTATCCTTCCTCCAATTTTAGTGGAAAAGCAATCAGGTTTAAAGCACCAAGGTAAAAAAAAACATGAGGTCATCATGGTATGAAGGGATTGCAGATTAACTTCAGACAGTGAACGGTAGCACAAACCAAGACAGGTGTGGAGGCAATTTGGAGAAGGAGAAGGTGCTGGGAGGAGATAACACAAATACCATATCAGAGACATCCTGGGCACTTTCTGAAATGAAAGCATGACAGATGTGTGTGGGGGAAATGACCTACCCTACTTTTCACTTCCTCTTCCATAGTCTGTTGCAGGTTGGTCAAGGGGAGCAGGCTTGACTTTATTACAAACAGAACAGAGAGGAATGGACAATTCTTACAGGATATTGCGAGTACAGTAATAAAAGGAGAATGGACATAATCTATCTCAAATGGTGTCTGGTTCCAATTCTCTGAATACCATATTTCAGTGGTGAGACAGACAATTCAAACTTCCACTTGTGTATTTATTGAATAATGGAAACCCAATTTCCAATGGGTTCGAAATCTGAAGGTTTGCATGCTGAACAAGGCATGCTGCGTTCAGGGACATCCAGAGCAGAATTGCTCTGGCTGCTTCATTCTTCTCAACTGGCATCTACCAACACAATAATTCACTCAGGGATCCTAGTATGAGAAAGAATGAAAAGTTGCCAATTTATTCACAGTTCTTCATAGATAAAACAAATAGTGTTCTGTAGAAAAAAACGTTAAACTGGTTGCATGAACAGGACTGTTTAAAGAGCTTCATGACTGACTCACTACACAGATAACAAAACTGCAATAGAACACTGACTCTAACTGACTACATAACTCTAATTCTCCTAAGACTAAAAAGCATGGGAAATAACTCTTTGCCTTTTTTCAGAATTCTGTGGCAGAGAGACAACTATTGCCTGCTACTTGTTTGATTGACATTCACTCCAATCCACAAAGGTCCCTCCCAGGGAAAATCTCTTAAAGGCAACATATGAGGGTGTAAAACTTCCAACATAAATGGTGTTCCTTGGGTTTACCCAGTTTGGAAATGGCTTCTTCCCCTTTTCTTTGTGCACTTTGCTTGTCTGTATGAAACCATAGGGTAAATGTATTAGGATAGCTATTTTCAAACTCTTCTCTGTTAACAGGCCACTTGAAAAATGTTGGATTTGTTGTTGGACCAGAGAACAAAGTTTTTTTCTTCCTGCACTCTGGCATTATTTTCAACGCACCAGAAAAGTATAGTAGTCCCTAGGCCAAGGACAACATCAGATAGAAAAAGAGGGTATAAACCATGATAGATTTATTATTATTACCATGCTATTAAAATCACCATATTATTAAAATCACAGAACCTTGTCACTTTGTTTGATAATAGCCTTAACCTCTGTTGTCAGTAAACAGATAATAATATAATTGGAGCCATGTACAGATTATGCTGAACTGTTTCACACAACCTTTTTGTATGCCAGATGAATGGAGCCAGGGCCGGCGTGTCCATTAAGGCAAACTAGGCAGTTGCCTAGGGCGCCAAAATGGAGAGGGGGTGCTGGCCAGCCTGCTACCCCCCCCATGCCCATCACCGCCCACCCCCCCGTGCCCATCGCCATCTGCCCCCCACACCTATCGCTGCCCCCCTGCCCCACGCCTCCCCTGCTGCCCCCCTGCCCCACACCTCCCCCGCTGCCCCCCCCGCCGCCCGCCCGCATTGGAATACTCATCACCTGCTAAGATAATGGGTTCAATTGCTGCATGGCTCTAACAGTTAAAAAGTTAAGTTTCGTTGATGATATTCAACCACAATCTGGCTTCCTGAAGCCTGAGGCAATGAGTATATGTTCTGCACTCAAGAGGATGATTGAGATCAGGTCCCATAACTTCCTCTGTACGACAGTCTTTCAAGTATTTGAAGGGTGGTATCCTATCTTCCCTCTGTGTTCTTTTCTCAAGGCTGGATATGCCCACTTCTTTCAGTCTTTTCCTCATAGGGCTTGGTTTCCAGTCCCCCTGTGCATCCTTGTTGCTGTCCTCTGAACGTGTTCCAGTGTGTCAGCAGCCTTTCTAACTGCAGTGTCCAGAACTGGACATGATGAGACCTAGCCGGTGTTGAAAATATTGGAATTAGTACTTCATGGAATTTGGAGACTATATTTCAGTTAAGCAACCTAAATGTTTATATATAGCCGAAACCCAGTTGCTTCGGGAGGTACATTGCAGTAGAGTAGGCCCATTGAATCAGTGGGGAGCTACAAAGTGAACTGTTCCATAAGTTCCACAGATTCAAACAGGCATACTTAATGCAACTTAATTATGCTGAGCAACAGGAGATGAATATTTGTAAAAATGCATCTCACACCTGACAACCAGGCATGAACGCTGAATTTCAAATAGTTGAGTATGGATCCTGTTTTTCTACCTAGTCTGTGTATGTTTTTTGCTACAGCTATTTGGTTAGTCCTGCAAGCTCTTCCTCACTTCTGGAGCAGCAGCAGCAGCAGCAGCAGCAGCAGCAGCAGCAGCAGCAGCAGCAGCACGATGATAGTGTGCCCTGTAGAAACTACATGCTCCACAGTGCAGCCATCTTGTCGCTTGAAAGAGGATGAGATTCTGTCTTTCCAGTGGAACATAACATGGTAGCTACCCTTGCTTCTATTTTTCTCTTTCTTTTGTCTACACATGAAGGCTTCTTGAGGCATACTATTTCCTACAGTACTCAATGTGTGGCCCCTACCTGCAGGTAGAGATAAGGCCAGTAGAAGGAACGTTAGCCTAAACTTTATGGGAGAACATGGAAACATACAGTTGCCCATACAGAGAAACCAGGTTGCCAGGGGACAAGGAAACATGGCATGGTCCCCCCACCTCCCTGTCATAGTAGGTGCGTAGTAGAGAGATAGCTGCACGACTTTAGTCTCTGTGAAGGGAAGTTTAGCTGTTCACCACAGCTCCACTGCAGGCACAATGACAATTACCCATCCTTTCACAAATGGAGGCTTTTCCTCTCCATCCAGTTAGTAGGGGGATTTTTGGTTGGACACCATTTTTGAAGAGAAGGACGAAACCCCCACTTGCCATGTACCGATGGCTACTATTTTTATTTTTTAAATTTTTTTGCACACAATTTGCATTCACATATTTAATGCACTCACTTGACCCCAGGAAGGGTTTTAGTCAGGAACAGCAGAACCTGCCATAGCTCCTGTTTGGATCCTGCTCCCAGACCCCTACAATTAGAAGGGATGGCAGCCATAATGGCTGGGAGATCTTAGGAACTGTCTAAGCCTTTGAGGTACACTTCTACCTCAATTCTTCATATAAATCTCAGTATTTTCATTCTACATTAAGTATATTATAAGATAATCTGGAAAACTTCTAGGGAAAGTACAGGTGCTCTAAAATGAAAGGAACAAACAAATGAACAAACAAAGTGTTTGGAGTTGGTTTTTGTTTTCTTTTGCATGTATAGAGTGGATCTTGGAGTGAAAATTACTCCACTGGAAATATCATAGCTGACATCCAACAACTGCTGAAGCTGCTCATTAATGGTCTGATTTCATAGATGGGAACAGAAGCGGAGAATGAACCAGTTTACTGAACAGAGTTAAACAGCAGCTTTTTAAAGCAGGATTCAACAATCTAGTTGGCATGGGTGGGAGTATATGGCCCTCCAGATGTTTTGAACTATAACTCTCCCACCCTTTATTGTTGACTATAGTATATGGAACAGATAGAATCCACAGCTGGAGGGCTAAAGATCATCCCCAGTAGGTGATATATTAGGAGTGGGAAACATGGCCTTTATTCAGCAGATCCTTGTAATGATCACCAATGAGTTAGCTCAAATGCAGAGAAAGACTTTGTGTTGGAACAAATCCTACCAGCCTCTGCTCCAGTGGGAGCAGGGAGCATTCATTGTTTTAGCTCATCACACTGGCCATTAAATTAAAGGGGTTTGAGAAAAGTTATGCATAAGAACATAGGAACACAAGAACACAAGAAGAACCATGCTGGATCAGGCCAAAGGTCCATCTAGTCCAGCTTCCTGTATCTCACACGGGTCCAGGAAGAGATGGAGATGGTATTTCAAAATGAGAACTTTTAGTATCAACAGCTAATGGTGAATGGATGACAACTTCTGCGGGATCACCCATATCCTCTTCCACCTTAATATCTAATGGATAATCCCAATAAATCCAATCCCAGGTCATGGGTCCTGTGGGTAGGGAAGTCTCTGGAATCTCTCCCAGTTGCATGGGTTCCGTAGGGCTGGTCCACACCTGGCGCAGAGGGTCCCACAACATGGGTGTTGAGCCCACTCCACCACTTGTTCCAAGTAGTTGGCCTGTCCACGGGCCATGGAAGGGTCCCTCTTCCAAGGACCCTTGGGGTTGCGGAAAATGAATACCCTCCATTCATCTGCCTCACCCTCCTCCCATTCCCACCAACAACTTGCACCCCGCTCTTTGCCCTCCTTTTTATCTCTGACTCCTCCCCCTCCTCCGTTACCCAAAAGCCCTCTAAGGTCAATCCCTCCGCCATCTCCTGCATTGCCCGCGCTTCCAGCGTAAGGTTCCCATGGGTCACTCCCTCCTGCCCAACTGGGTGTCCCTTCTGCACAGTCACATGCCACCCCTCTTATATATATCATTTGAAGACTAATTTTAAATGGGACAACACCAACAGCTTCTGTGCAAAATTAAGCTGGGGTGATTTGTATGGTCCTCTCCTTACAGGTCTGTATATACCGTAAAAAAATGGTCCAACCTTTTGTGGATGGACTAGTTCAACTGTGTTAATATCTGTTATACAAAATTAAATGGTTGATTAATGAACTTGAAAAAGAAAGACCACATTTCTGTTGGATGAAAGAGAAGTTTTCTTTTTTGTATTGCTGAAGCAATATTGTTGAGCTGGCAAAATGCAGGCAGCTCAACTGCTGTGTTTTGAATTGTGTCCTTCCGGAACATTCCCTAAATTGGCTGCTAATGAAAACTCCTATTAACGTTATTTAATTTTTTTTAAAAAATGAGATTTAGACAGCTTTTTTTAATCCAAATTTTTTTAAATATTTTTTATTAAATTTTAAACTACATACAAACAACATAAGAAAATGAGAATAAAAAAAACTACAACAAACAATATAAGTGCACCCCCATCCCACAGGGCCATCCATGCATTCTTATTCGATGCTCCATCTTCTATTCTTCTAGTAATCTTCTTAAAGTTCTCTTCTCCAGAATTGTTGTGAGATATTCGTGGACTCTTTCCCTTTTCCTTCAACTAATACATAATCTAAAAATTTACCCCAGATATCGTAGAAAATGTCTTTTTTCATTTCTCCTCGTTTAACCTTTAAACTGCAGGACAGTTTATCGTTTATAGCTATATCCCAAAGTTCATTATACCAGTCTTCCATCTTGAATTCTAGTTTTTGACTTCCAATTTTTTGCTATAATTAATCTAGCAGCTGTCATAAAATTTACTATTAGTTCCTTTGTTGTAATCATCATAATCTTTACTTGTTAACAATGATAATAATGCTATCTCTGGATTACAATCTATATCCATCTTAATCATATTACTTAGCTCTAAAAACACTTTTTTCCAGAACCTTTGGACTATTACACATTCCCACCAAAGATGCAAGTAAGTACCAAGCTCTTTTTCACATTTCCAACATATCTTAGAGTAAGCAGGATTCATTCTATTTAGTCTGACAGGGGTTAAATACCATCTAGAAACCAATTTAAAGTAGTTTTCTTTTATCCTGACCAATAATGATCTCAAAATTCTCATATTCCAAATTTTCTTCCAGTCTTCTTTCTCTATCTGTACATTAAGATCTTGGTTCCAAACTTCTCTCAAGATGTTTAACTCCTTCATTTCTAATAATTCCCCTAGTATTTTATATATTTTACGTGTTATTCCTTCTCCGAATTTTCCTGTTCAGACTCAAGCGATAATAGGAAATGTTCAAATTTTGTGGGGGGGGGGGGGGGGGGGGGGGGGGGGGGGGGGGGGGGGTGGGGGGGGGGGGGGGGGGGGGGGGGGGGGGGGGGGGGGGGGGGGGGGGGGGGGGGGGGGGGGGGGGGGGGGGGGGGGGGGGGGGGGGGGGGGGGGGGGGGGGGGGGGGGGGGGGGGGGGGGGGGGGGGGGGGTGGGGGGGGGGGGGGGGGGGGGGGGGGGGGGGGGGGGGGGGGGGGGGGGGGGGGGGGGGGGGGGGGGGGGGGGGGGGGGGGGGGGGGGGGGGGGGGGGGGGGGGGGGGGGGGGGGGGGGGGGGGGGGGGGGGGGGGGGGGGGGGGGGGGGGGGGGGGGGGGGGGGGGGGGGGGGGGGGGGGGGGGGGGGGGGGGGGGGGGGGGGGGGGGGGGGGGGGGGGGGGGGGGGGGGGGGGGGGGGGGGGGGGGGGGGGGGGGGGGGGGGGGGGGGGGGGGGGGGGGGGGGGGGGGGGGGGGGGGGGGGGGGGGGGGGGGGGGGGGGGGGGGGGGGGGGGGGGGGGGGGGGGGGGGGGGGGGGGGGGGGGGGGGGGGGGGGGGGGGGGGGGGGGGGGGGGGGGGGGGGGGGGGGGGGGGGGGGGGGGGGGGGGGGGGGGGGGGGGGGGGGGGGGGGGGGGGGGGGGGGGGGGGGGGGGGGGGGGGGGGGGGGGGGGGGGGGGGGGGGGGGGGGGGGGGGGGGGGGGGGGGGGGGGGGGGGGGGGGGGGGGGGGGGGGGGGGGGGGGGGGGGGGGGGGGGGGGGGGGGGGGGGGGGGGGGGGGGGGGGGGGGGGGGGGGGGGGGGGGGGGGGGGGGGGGGGGGGGGGGGGGGGGGGGGGGGGGGGGGGGGTGGGGGGGGGGGGGGGGGGGGGGGGGGGGGGGGGGGGGGGGGGGGGGGGGGGGGGGGGGGGGGGGGGGGGGGGGGGGGGGGGGGGGGGGGGGGGGGGGGGGGGGGGGGGGGGGGGGGGGGGGGGGGGGGGGGGGGGGGGGGGGGGGGGGGGGGGGGGGGGGGGGGGGGGGGGGGGGGGGGGGGGGGGGGGGGGGGGGGGGGGGGGGGGGGGGGGGGGGGGGGGGGGGGGGGGGGGGGGGGGGGGGGGGGGGGGGGGGGGGTGGGGGGGGGGGGGGGGGGGGGGGGGGGGGGGGGGGGGGGGGGGGGGGGGGGGGGGGGGGGGGGGGGGGGGGGGGGGGGGGGGGGGGGGGGGGGGGGGGGGGGGGGGGGGGGGGGGGGGGGGGGGGGGGGGGGGGGGGGGGGGGGGGGGGGGGGGGGGGGGGGGGGGGGGGGGGGGGGGGGGGGGGGGGGGGGGGGGGGGGGGGGGGGGGGGGGGGGGGGGGGGGGGGGGGGGGGGGGGGGGGGGGGGGGGGGGGGGGGGGGGGGGGGGGGGGGGGGGGGGGGGGGGGGGGGGGGGGGGGGGGGGGGGGGGGGGGGGGGGGGGGGGGGGGGGGGGGGGGGGGGGGGGGGGGGGGGGGGGGGGGGGGGGGGGGGGGGGGGGGGGGGGGGGGGGGGGGGGGGGGGGGGGGGGGGGGGGGGGGGGGGGGGGGGGGGGGGGGGGGGGGGGGGGGGGGGGGGGGGGGGGGGGGGGGGGGGGGGGGGGGTTGGGGGGGGGGGGGGGGGGGGGGGGGGGGGGGGGGGGGGGGGGGGGGGGGGGGGGGGGGGGGGGGGGGGGGGGGGGGGGGGGGGGGGGGGGGGGGGGGGGGGGGGGGAGGGGGGGGGGGGGGGGGGGGGGGGGGGGGGGGGGGGGGGGGGGGGGGGGGGGGGGGGGGGGGGGGGGGGGGGGGGGGGGGGGGGGGGGGGGGGGGGGGGGGGGGGGGGGGGGGGGGGGGGGGGGGGGGGGGGGGGGGGGGGGGGGGGGGGGGGGGGGGGGGGGGGGGGGGGGGGGGGGGGGGGGGGGGGGGGGGGGGGGGGGGGGGGGGGGGGGGGGGGGGGGGGGGGGGGGGGGGAGGGGGGGGGGGGGGGGGGGGGGGGGGGGGGGGGGGGGGGGGGGGGGGGGGGGGGGGGGGGGGGGGGGGGGGGGGGGGGGGGGGGGGGGGGGGGGGGGGGGGGGGGGGGGGGGGGGGGGGGGGGGGGGGGGGGGGGGGGGGGGGGGGGGGGGGGGGGGGGGGGGGGGGGGGGGGGGGGGGGGGGGGGGGGGGGGGGGGGGGGGGGGGGGGGGGGGGGGGGGGGGGGGGGGGGGGGGGGGGGGGGGGGGGGGAGGGGGGGGGGGGGGGGGGGGGGGGGGGGGGGGGGGGGGGGGGGGGTTATAAAGACACTCTCTGATTTGATTATTTCTTTTTCCCCAGTCCTTCATCCATTTTCCTAGTTGAATATAATTTAACCATGTTAAATCACTGGGTTGCAAAATATTTTTTATATCCTGAATTGTTTTAATCTTGAGCATCCAATCCTTTAGTCTAGCTATTTTCTTAATTTTAAATAACTCTAAATAATGCTTCAAGTTAACTGGAAAGTTTTCCAAGTCAGTAACTAAAGCCAGTGGGGATCCCTTCGGAGACAAGATTTTTCTATATGTTCTCCATGTGACAATTAGACTATTCAATAGGGGGTTGTCTATCTTTACTTAGTTTTTAACTTCCGTGAATAAAAATGTATTTATTTCCCCCTTTATATCCAAAGACTCTTGCTCCCACCATATTAGCTTCTGTGGTTTAAAAAGAATTTCCCCCAAAGAACTGAGTTGATTAGCTATGTAGTAATTTCTTATATTGGGTATACCTATCCCTCCTTCTTTCTGAGATCTATACCATAGACATTTATTTATTCTTGATTTTTTCCCTCCATTACAAAACCTATTTATCATGTCTTGGAGAGTTTTAATTTCCTTTTCTAAAAACTGAACCGGTAACATTTTAAAAATAAAATTAATTTTTGGAAGTATTTTCATTTTTATCAATACAATTCTGCTGAACCACGATAATTTTAGTTTAGAATAGGATAATAATTTGTTTTTCATCTCTTCTTCTAATTTTGAAATATTTCTTTCTTTAGTTTTAGTAAATTCTTTATGGAGTTCTAATCCTAGTTATTTAATGCTTTTTCCCGGTTTAAGTCCGGATTTTTCAATCATCTTTAAGTCATGTTTTCCATAATTGAACAATAAACTCTCTGATTTTTGCCAGTTTACACATAATCCTGTTATTTCTCCAAATTCTTCTAAATGAGTTTTTATTCTTTGAATATTCTCTATTGGGTTTACAATAGTCAAAAGAGCATCGTCCGCGAATAAACTGATTTTAGTTGCCCCATCTTTCCCTATACCTTTAATAGATTTATCGTCCCTTATGGCATTTGCCGGGAGCTCTATAACAATACAAAAAAGGATGGAGAAAGAGGACATCCTTGTCTAGTTCTCTAATCCAAAATTTAACACAAAGACCTTAATTTTGGTTCATTATTTCATTGTTCTGCCCACACTCCCAACAGAATGACAAAGATAAATAGAAAACCAGAATGGCTTTTTGTTGTTATTATTTTTAAACCTTTTGTGTTAGGTTACATGACCAAAAGAGGAGTTGGAAAGCCCGAAGAAACGGCAGCTTTGCTGCATCTACACAATAACATGGTTACTCTATTTAAATATGATTTACTATTTCTTAAATTGCATCAAACAGCACATCAGTTTTCTTTACTGAGTAGGGGTTTATACTTGTAAATCCTGAACCTTGTCAGCGAAAACATCTATTGACTCAATAAAAAAGGGATCACATGAGCCAGATGTGTATTAGAAATCAACACATTCCTACTTTCCTTACCCGGTAAGAGAAAACAAATCCCCAAGGACTGATGAATTTCTTTCTTCCAAGAACAGAGTATTCAAGCAGTGGAAAGTAGGAAGCTGTTTTTCCAGACAGGGTGGGAACTAGAGATGGGCACGAATAAAAAAAATGGTGTTTTGGTGTGTTTTTTGCGAGGTCCGTTTCGGTTCGTTTCTGTTTTTTGTGAATTTTTGGAAAAATTTCATTTTCATTTTTCATTTTTCATTTTTCATTTCTACCCGTTTTTGCGTGATTTTTAAAGCATTACCAGAGGGAAAACACTAAAAAAAATAATGCTGGCAGAGACACAGTATAGACTAGGTACGCAGGGAGGCTGCAAAGGCAGCGGCGGGCGTTGCCCAGGCTGCAAGGCAGCCGCAGACTGACTGCACTGCAGGGCAGGGGAGGGTACTCACCAAGAGGTACGCACACACACACACACACACACACACACACACACACACACACACACACACACAGGGAGGCTGCAGGACTGAAGCTAGAGTCGCAGAGACAGCAATCCCACCCTAACTCCCACCAGAGACTGCAAGGAGGACGGGGGCTGCCAGAGCTTTTTATGCCCTCTGTGGCTGCCAGACCTACCCAGTCTGCAACCTGGGCATGCTATTGGTTGAACATGATCCCATCACATGGCTTTCCTCCATTTTGTTGCTGGCGACATCCATTTTGTCATCCTTAAAGGGAAAAGAAAAATATATCGTGATGGGAGAAGACAAAAACAAACGTTTTAAGGACCCCAACCCCCTGGTAGGTAATAATTTCAAATAATTATCACATTATCGCTGCATTTTTATGGATGTCCAGGGCATTTTAATACCCAAGAAATCAATATTAGGCATCTGGGAGCCATTTTGGGTTTGATGTCCCCTAACTCCCCTTAAAGGAAAAAAATACAGCGATCTGAGAAAAGGCATAAATGCACATTTTAAGGACCCCACCCCCCTGGTAGGTATTATCAGACAGTATAAACAATTATCGCTGCGTTTTTATGGATGTCCAGGGCGTTTTTTTTAACATTTACAGCTCATTTCATTGCGCATCGCCATTAACGAAAATGAAATGTAACGAACCCAATTTTCGTGGTTCTGTTCGTTTCGTTCCATTTTCATCACAGTTTTAGTTAGTCGTTTCATTACGTAATGGAACGAATAAGGAGTTAACGGTCAAGGAAAAAATGTTCGGTTTGTGCCCATCTCTAGTGGGAACTTAAGTTTTGCCCATTCTAGATCTCATTTAGACACCACAGGTATTTACCTGTATGGCTGGTAAAGGACATTCTGATTAAACTAGCTTTTTTTGCAGGCAACCAGACCTTATGCCAGATATGGTGATCCTCCAAAAACAAAACAAACCAAAAGAAAAAAAATCAATTGCCATTTAATGAGCTCATCGAGCTGCCTCACTACATTTCCAGTGATTACCTTGAATTGTTCCTAAGAAGGCATTGTATCACTGTCTTCATTTATTAGGTATTACTGAGCAGATTTGTGTGGAAAGATTTATGGTGCTATGCTGTATTCTGCTGGCAGCTAATATGTAGCATAATGGACAAGCTGAACAATGACGTTTCCGGTTCAAATCTCACCTCTGCCTCAGGAAAAGCCACTGTCTCTCACACTGAGTCCTTGCCTTTGGTAAGAAATCATACTGTTTAAAAGATTGTTGAGATGCCACAGGCCATGTTTTAGAGCCCTTTGTCATGAATGAGTCCCCTTCTTGCTAAGACCAAGGAAATGCAGAACAACTGATACTTATGTATATGATATTGTGGTTAATCAGGATAAGGGGCAAACTTTATAAAGGTCTATTACTATTTATTTATATATATATATATGGGTAAAATCAAGCGAAGGGGCTGTTTTCACAAGAGTGAACAAGCTTTTGAATTCTCTAGAGTACTTAATGAAGTTAGGTCAGTCTTTCCTAATCTTAGGTCTTCAGAATTCTTAGACTCCCAGACATTCTGGCCAGTGGTGAAGGCTTCTGGGAGTTTTAGTCCAAGAACATCTGGGGACCCAAGGTTGGAATACAGTGGGTTGGATGGTTTGTAAACAGATGTGAGGTTGGCAGGGAAGGAATTCAGTTGCATTTTCTTCTTAGTTTTTTATGGAGATAAAAATATGAATATGAATTTAAGGAGAAGGATACAAGGATGATCAGGAATCTGGAGACCAAGCCCTGTGAGGAAAGACTGAAAGAACTGGATATGTTTATCTTTGAGAAAAGTCTTAGGAGAAATATGATAGCACCTTTAAAATACTTTAAAGGCTGTAATGCAGAGGAAGGGCAGGACCTGTTCTCCACCAGCCCAGAATGAAGGATACAGAAAAATGGGCTTGTTAGAGGAAGCCAGATTTCAGTTGAATATCATGAAAAACTAACTTACTGTTAGAGCAGTACAGCAATGGAGTCAATTACCTCAAGAGGTGGCAAGTGCTCCAACACTGGAGGCATTCAAGGGAATGTTGGGCAGATATCCTTTGATTTGTATCTCTGCATGAAGTAGTGGGTTGGACTTGGTGGCCTTATAGGCCCCTTCCAACTTCTCTCTTCTATAAATCCATAATTCTATGAATAAACATGAAGCAATGGATAAATATAGGTGCATTTGTTTGGGGAAACTAAAGCAAAAGGTTTTTCTGCCATTAAAAACACACACCAGGAATTGTGCAACCTCTGGAGATTTGAGAGTGACATACTCTCAGTATGAACCAAGTCGGGTGCTAAGGTCATCAAGAGAGGCCTTTCTCTCCATCCTGCCTCCCTCACAGGTATGTCTCGTGGGAACCCATGAAAGGGCCTGCTCAACTGCTGTGCCCAGACTCTGGAACTCCCTCCTACTAGAGGCGAGGACTGCCCCATCTCTGCTGTCTTTCCGGAAACAGTCAAAGACGGTTCTCTTCAGGCAAGCTTTCCCTGAATGATGGACTACCTATTATGGGACTTTTATATGAATCTACCATACATATACCACTTAATAACTTTGTGTTTATATCTCTCTCGTGTGATTGCATTGAAACTATAAATTGTTAATTTTAATGTTGCCTTCTAATGCTGTGAGATACCCCTAAATTCCCTGTTGAAATGGACATTATATTGTGTCTCCTTACTGTAAGCTGCCTTGGGTCCTTTTCCAAGGAGAAAGGTGGGGTAAAAATACTCAAAAATAAATAAAATAAAATAGAAATGCTTCAACCATGTACAAGTGCTACAGCATGATTTCTTCAATTCCTGCTGTTACTGGGTAAAATAGGAATTTATATCTTGGACTGGCATGGAAGGCTCTTGGCTCTGTATGGAACTGAGGATATGTCTGGCATTCTCATGGAAGAGATGAAGTTAAAATGGCAATTCTTCTGGTGATTGTTTTTCCATTTTTGTAGAAAAACATTTACTTACTTGTTTGCTTACTTGCTTACTTTCTTTCTTAACTAGAATATTTTTATCCCACCTTTCTTCTTTAAAAGGGACCAAGGAAGTTTTCATCATTAGGAAGACAATATTGAAACACCAAGAATAGTAAGTATGCAAACATTTAAAAGGAATTAAACAAGTAGTATATTAAAAACAGTAAATATAAAAAGACATTTAAAAACAACAGACTACAACAATCCTTTTAAATGTATGTATGTATGTATGTATGTATGTATGTATGTATGTATGTATGTATGTATGTATGTATGTATTTGATTTCTTTACCAGCTATCTGGCAGTAAGACCACTCTGGGAAGTTTAAAACAGCTTAAGACAAACACATAATATAACATAATACCATAAAAACATAAGCACAATAAAATTCACATCAAATTAAATACAAAAAAATCCCAAAACGTTCCATATAAAATTGATTAAAAGGGAGCTTTGTACATTGAAAATAAGATGGCAGACCTGGTGATTCTAACTGGGAAATAATTCTTTTGAACAACCAGACACTATGGAGATGTCTGCCTGAAGAAAAACTTATTTCTTTGCTTGCAGAAAGACAGGAAAGATGGAGCCAGCTTGGCTTCCAGTGGGAGGGAGCTCCAGAGTCTAGGAGCAGTGACAGAGAAGGCCCTCTCCTGTGTCCCCACCAAGCATGTCTGTGAGGGTGGTGGGACTGAAAGAAAAGCATCCACTGATGATCTTAATATCTGGACAGACTCATAGAAGGAGATGCCGTCTTTTCAGTAGCTCAGATAGTTTAGTTAACTCAACACACCACACCTAGTAAAAACCCTTTACACTTTAAAAATGACTGGTATCTTTACATCAGTCTGAATCAATCCAGCCCATTAAAATTATGTCAGCAGCTGTATTAAATGCATTCAGTTTTCTGATTGATAAGGAGGGAGAGTCCCAAAGACTTTCTATACAAGCTGGGTAAAATTTGCTCAAAATACATGACTGGAAAAAAAGCAATTTTCCTTCTTGAAAACCCCTACAGAGTTAGAAGAGAGGAGAGAGGCGGGAGGTAGAGAAGAAGAAGAGCCTGCTTGATTGGCGAGAAGGGAGTTAATCACCAGTTTCATTCACAATATCCAGGTCTTCAAAGGATCTGCTAATAACTGTCTTTGGCTTACCCTCCCACCGCATCCCTGAGGAGCCAGGGAAAGACACAGACTGTACTGATCACAGGAATGAAATTGCAAAACAGAGGAGAAATCCCTGGTGGAAACTCTTTAATTCATCACCAGAGAGGGCAATTTGTGTTAATAGGACCAAAACGGTAATGCTTAATACTAATTGTATAGTTTGTGGGAAGGAAGCAGAAAAAGGCAAAGCAAGCAATGAGAGGATGAGAGACGCTAGGGATCCGAATGGAATACTTCCTTTTATTGCAGGAAGAAATGAATAGATCTTTCCTTGAAACAAAAGGAGGGGAACTTAACTGACTATGGGTGTTCTAGAAGGGGTGTCTTCTAGTACGGCTAGTCAAAGACATTGCCCGACGGTTCTCAAAACTAATTTGTGTGTGTGTGTGTGTGTGTGTGTGTGTGTGTGTGTGTGTGTGTGTGTAGAAAAATAATTAGAGAACAGCATCATGAGGAATGATGCAACCTTCATAAAAACTCAGCAAGAAGCCAGGACACGTGCACGTCTGGAAAATGTCCTGTTGTTTCATGGACAAGACTTTGTGCACATTACTCCTATATATTCAAACTGATACAGACAGAGTTCCTGATGCTTAGTAATTTGGAACGTTTAAAATTCCAAATCTCAGCAGCTATAATTCCAAATTTCAAATCCCAATTATGTATCTAAATTTGTCTCCAATTACCCATCAGTAGTAGTTGCAAGCTCAAAACAAGGCTGCTGCATTCTGTCAGTATAAATGCCAAATACTCCTAACAGAAATAACATTTCAAGCCAACGAGCATCTTGTTATTTCTGAGGATGGGTATCCCTTATGATGTCTTAGCATAAAATTATGTTAGCTAATTCTCGTCTTGTTTCTGGGTCCAGAACAATGGATTGTTCTATAAGTGAGAAATTTGCGCACCTAATTCCAAGTTTGCCTATTTATCCACTTTATCCATCTCTTACTATTAACAAATGAATAGTGTGGTGATCATTCTTAGTTTTTCAATGAAATTACTGTGTTTTCAGGAGACAACCGTGAGGAAATCTGGATGTTATACTTGTTTTTCCTGCACCCAATATAACTCAAATAATATGCTTAACAATTTTAGCTACTGTAGCAAAATTGTCTGCATTTCTGCTCTTATTACAAATTTGGCAGATATTTTTCATGCTAATGTAACTCTAATTATCCAAATAAATTATTTAACATTTTAGCCTATAAAGCCCTAAATGGTTTCAGTCCAAGCTATCTCAAGGACAGTGTCCTTGATGAGACTTCCTGGGCATTAAGATTATTAGGGGAGACCTTTCTCCCAGTCCTATCACCTTCATAGGTGTTTTTGCTGGGGACAAGGCTGAGGCCCTTATCTGTCACGGCATCCGGACTCTGGAACCCCCTCCTTTAGAACACCAGGCTGGCCCCATCTTTGCTTTTACAAGCAAAAACTTTTTTCTGCATACAGGCTTTCCCTTAGTAACTGGGGTTTTAAAATAAAGTGTTATGATTATTGCTTTCAGTCTGGCTTTGGTGTTGATTTTGTTTACCAATTTAATATATATATTTTAAAAATTTCTAATGTTTTTAGTTGTCTTTTAATGACATAAGTTGCCCTGGTTCCTTTTTAAGGAGATAGATAGATAGATAGTAGAGATGGGCACGACTTAGCGGTATTCCCGTTTCCGTTTCCGTTACTCGGTTCCGTTACTCTACGGAAACGGTAACGGGAATCACTCCCCCAGACTTCGAGCTCGAACCGACGAATGAACAATTTTGGTCTGATTTGTCGTGCTCGTTCCTTGCATCGCGCGATGCCACACGCGGCACAGAAAAAAAGTTTTTAAAAGTTAAAAAACCCGGTTCCCGGCCAAAAAGCAGGCGGAAAAATGCCTGCCGTGCCTCAGGGCACCTACCAGAGGGGTTGTTTCTGGAGGTCCCCGTCCTCCCCCCCCATCCCCCGTCCTGGGCTGCTCTGGTGGGACTCGCCGCAGGCTCGCAGCCAGCAAAAAGCCCAGTCTCGCCGCCGGCCACCGCAATTAAAGCGCAAGCAAGCGGCACGGACGGCACAGGAAAAAACTTTTAAACTCTCCCCCCACCCATTCCCGGGCCAAAAAAGCAGGTGGAAAAATGCCTGCTTGACTAAGGGCACAGGGCACCTACCGGAGGGGTGGTTTCTGGAGGGGGGGGTCCCGCCTCCCCCCCGTCCTGGGCAGCCGGACTCGCCATGCCATGCGGTGCGGGCGGGGGATCCAAAATGGGGCGGCGAACACAATATTGTTTTTGAAATCGTGGTCCAAAAACACACAAGCACAACAGAAACACGCGAAAATTTATAAACTGCCAGATTTTTCACAGTAGCAGTGGGTTTTTTCTTGCAACAAAATGTCTCTCCTCTCCTCCTCTGTCCTCCATTGATTTTATTTATTTATTTTTTTTACACCTGCACAATGATGGGCTGGCCGAGTGGCCAGCCATGTGGGAGTGGACGACCATGCAAATTTTGGAGCCATCCCACCAGTCGCATGGCCACTTGGCCATGGAGACTTCTGGGATGTGCCAAAAAGCCCCCTAAAACCTGCCCTAGCCCTAACCCTAACCCTTGACTCCGTACCCATACGTCACAGACTGTCTTCTTAGTGGGTCAGAGAGGCACCCAGAGGTGCAACCCACTAGCCCACCGTAACCTTACCCGTCACTAGCCTAACCCTAGCCCTTGCACTAAGCCACCTTAAAGCCAGATCTACTTGCTTGCATTGCACTACACGCAGCAAGTACAATTCCCTTCTGTGTGAGACATGGTGGTGCGAGAGCCTTAGTTAGGCATCTCACTATGGCTCTGGGTTCAGTGCCATCCACTAGTCTTCACAGTCACTGTCTGCACATTATGTTATGCAATATCCATATGGCTATTGCATAGCATTTTGCAGCAGCAGCAGGTGAGGAAGGGAGACCCCCATGTAGAGGGGTCTCTTGGAGCCTGCTTCCCCTTCCTAGTGGGTGAGGATAGGAGGCACCCACGGGTGCCTCCAGGAGCCCACTTTCCCTTTATAGCGGGCCAGAGGAGGCACCCACCCCACAGAGGTGCCTCCAGGAGCCCGCTCCCCCCCAAAACCAGTACTAACAACAACGAAAAAAACGAAAAAACGAACCGACTAATTTTTGTGAATTTTCGCGAAAACCGGAAACGACCCGAAACGGGACCGGCCCGACTAACGACAACTCAAAAAAAATTTTTTTTCAAGTCGTGCCCATCTCTAATAGATAGATAGATAGATAGATAGATAGATAGATAGATAGATAGATAGATAGATAGATAGATAGATAGATAGATAGATAGATTTTAGCAAAAATGTTGTGGCATCTTAAATAAAAAACAGCTATAGTTTAATGTGGGGTTTTGTGGATCAGGTCCACTTCATCAGACATTCTGGGGCACATCTGAGGAAGTTGACTTGATCCACAAAAACTCACATTAAAAATACAACAGTTATTTTTTTAAGGCACCACAACATTTTGTCCATTTTTTCTTTCTTTTTGTCTGATACGATTACTGAGACAATTTCTTTGCAAACTGGATCTACTCCACTGTCTTTAAACCAGAACCTCTAACAACCTTCTTTCATAATGTACCAGTGCCGCCATTAAATCTCATATCCTTCTCTAGAGCAGAAGCTGCTATGGCTAGTGGCAGTCTAGATGTAGAACTCCACTAGTGCCTCATGTACAGGCCTGTGGGCTATTTAGTGGCATCTCCATGGTGCTTGCTGTGATGCAGTCAGTGATTTCAGTTTTGCCCTTTCCTGTTTTGCTTCATGGTGTTCCAAATTTGCAGAAATCAGGCTCCACTGCTCTTTTTTTATTTTATTTTTCATTTTATTCATTCTCCCGGTTGACCAGTGGACAGCTGCATGCATGAAAGGATCCTAATTACATTTATGTACAACTCTCTCTCTCTCTCTCTCTCTCTCTCTCTCACACACACACACACACACACACACACAGAGAGAGATAGAGAGAGAGAGAGAGAGGGGGGGGAGAGCAAGAGAGAGAGCAAAGTAGATTTAATTACTGCCAGCCACTTGGGTCTTAGCATGACAGCAAGGGATTTTCTCAGTTTATGCTCAACAGGTGACATTCAATTACTGTTTGCCAGGGCAGAGTTGAATGGATGGCTACCTGACTTGATTTTAAATGAGGAGTTAAACAGATAATTATTATTTATTTACTGTTCACAAAAGAAGCCTAAATATAACTTAAAAGACAGCTTTGTGACTATCACAAAGGCAAGGAGGTAACAATCTGCTCAGGGCGTATTTAGGAGTAGTTTTAGAATAGTTGTAAAAGTTGGGAAGTCTTGGACTCGTGTGTGTGTGTGTGTGTGTGTGTGTGTGTGTGTGTGTGTGTGTGTGTGTGTGTGTGTGTGTGTGTGTGTGTGTGTGTGTGTGTGTGTGGTGTCATTACAGTTGTGACTAGAGATGGGCACAAAACAATTTTTTTTGTTTCATTATTTGTTATTCATTTCGCTATTTCGCCCCATACCGCTTCAAGTAGTTTCTGGGCGGTTTACAGTTTAATTAAAGTATGCAGGCTACACTCCTAAGAAGACTGAGGTTCTGTTCTTCTGGGGTGCTCCAGATGGATACATGCTCTGGATGGGCCCCAGTCTGGATGGGACTGTCCTCTAGCTGGCAGAAAGAGTGAGGAATCTGGGCATTGTCGTGGATCTGGCATTGTCCCTGGAGTCCCAGGTGGCCGCCGTGTCCAGGCCAGCCTTTTACCACCTTAGACCTATCACCCAGACACCTTGATGGGGACTCCTTGAGAATGGTTGTGCAGGCGCTGGTCACATCGTGGATAGATTATTGTAACACCCTCTACATAGGGCTTCCCTTGACCCTTTTTCGGCAGTTGCAGTGGGTGTAGAATGCGGTAGCCAGATTGGTGGTTCATGCAGGGAAATTTGACTGCATCACCCCAAATCTGACTCGTCTCCATTGGTTGCTCGTTGCTGCCCGAATAATGTTCAAGGTGTTGGTTTTGGTTTACAACACCCTCCATGGCTTGGGACCTGAACAGAGCATATCTCCCTAAGGTCAGAGCTGGCCCAGCCCACCTGAGCTTCTTTGGCTGTCTTGCTCCAGTTGGCCACCCCTAGGAATGCCCATACAGTTGCAATACGCAATCAGGCCTTCTCGATGGCTGGCTCAACTCTCTGGAACAAACTGCCAAGTGAGATATGGCAGGCTTCTTCCCTGGCATTCTTTAAAAAGGCTGTAAAAACCTGGCTGTTTAGGGATGCCTTCGGCAATCGTTAAGTTGTGCTCTGTTCTCCTTGTGTCTGTTGTTCATTTTGTTATTAGTTGTTTTGTGCCTCTTGCTGAGCATTTGTTTGTTGTTTGCATAATATTGTCCATTTCTTTATTTTTTATTACAGTATTTATTTCTTGGTTTTTCTTGTATGCTGTTTCATGTAAACTGCACAGTTCCCACTTGGGAAAATTGGTTGCTTTATACAAATAGATAGATAGATAGATAGATAGATAGATAGATAGATAGATAGATAGATAGATAGATAGATAGATAGATAGATAGATAGATAGATAAAGCACACATGTTGAGTCTTAGAACAAAATAGTTGGTTTTCCCTTTTGAAAAGCTTTTTTAGAGAATCAATATTTCAGTCCTTGTAGCCTGGATTCTTTCCTAATTAAAAAAACATGGGTGAGGCCAGCCATTCTGTTTCAAAGTTTGCAAGTTTCATTCCCCCCCCCCCCAGCGTATGTGATCTGTTTTAAATATGGGGATGTTTAGGGTCCCTATTCTGAAAACGGGGAAGGAGCAGTTTTACTTTAACAAATATAACTTAAAAGCCTGTTGCTTAGGCTTTTCCAAATTTGGCAGAAGGCAAGAACAGACAGTTTACTACAACTGTACAAAGCTTGATGCTGATGTTAAGCCCTGTTTATAATTTTTTTTTTGTTTGGGGTGCCCGCTGTTTTAGAATTGCTTTATAAAAGCTGATTTGTGAAGGCAGCATAAGATTACATCCAGAGCAGGCACAATACTGAGTCTGGGTCAGTTTTAAACATATACTGTTTAGGGTTGTTTGGCATTGTCTTTGAGGCATATATTATAGCAGTGCATAGTTATAGTAATAGTCATGAAGAGTGTAGAAGCTGAGCTGTCTAGAAAGATGGGTGCTCCTAATAAAAACAGTCCCATGGGTTTTGTTTTGTTGTTTGAAATGCAAATCTGGCACGAGGGAGAGATGCTTCCCCTGCTATTTTTAAATCTAAAATATCTAAAGCTATGTTTCCCCTGACTGTACCATAAACAGCTGAGCTCTTGTCGTGTCTGCCACAGCCTCAGCAGGATGATCAGTTCTCAGCGTGTCTTGCAGACTACTCACTGAGTAATTATTAATCGTACCTGCTTTCAGGCTGTGCTGATGAGAAGGAAAGATTGGAAAGCACTTTATACCCGTCTGTATGTCAGTCTCTGAATGAGAGGGAAAGGCAGTGGGTGAAGGGCAGGGCATGCAGGGTGAAGAGATGGGAACATTAGCGGAGAGAACAGGAGGCTGGAAAAATATGTGAAATGTTCATTAATCAAAAGAAGATGAGAGGAGCAGGGAGTCAGGAGAAATCCCCGTCTTCATTAGCAAACTAATTCCTGCTGAGAAGAGCAGAATGAACGCCCGAGACTTTACCTCTAGGGAATGTGAAATTTTACTGGATGTGCCTCCCCCCACATAAGTAACATATAGGGAATTCTAGTGGGATTCCCCTGCCCCTAACAGATATATTCAATTTAAGATGAAGTTAAGTTATCTCAGTTAATTCAATTAGCTTAAGTTATCTCAATTCACTATCACTAAGTGTAAATTATAGTGAATTTAGCAAGGATCCACCTCACCTTACAGTGACTAATTTTTCATAAAATATTTATCATTGGCTGATCCCGGCAAGTGAGCTAACAAATTACAACAATGCAATTTATATTTATTTGCAAGTAGGCCTGACTTATCCTAATGTATGCAAACAGGATCGCTACCTTTAGTGTTTTATAATGGGTTCTGATTCTTTGGCTTGTGCATTGATCAACCAAAGCCATCTCTTCCACAGTCCCCCCACCCTCCCAGCCATGCTAGATTCTGCCAACAGCTACTAACAATACACCTGGCCTCCAAAGGTAATGTACAGTATTAGAATTGTCCAAGAATTTTAACTACAACAAATGCCCGTGTACATCTCATCAATCACCCTCCTGTGATGATGTACCTGAACCATGCCAATCTTGGCACTCAGGACAGAATGGCATGGTGTGATCAGCTTAAAGGTAAAAACTAGAGAGTCTATCCACTTCATAGCTTCTTTAGAGTGGCTTTCTAATCCCATGTAACACTTGGCTGAGTCTGTGTATTGTGTTCAATACTTAAGCTCCCCTTTGAACAGGCCTTTACCCTGGTGCTAAGTTGGTGCATGAAAAAGCGAAGAGCAAGGAGAAACGGTGGTACATATAATTGGGCCCATTGGGCCATTTGTTGTAATGAAGAAATTAAAGTATCAGCACTGTGAATGTTCATATGGCTTGTTGCATAAGCTCTGGTAGCTTAGTGAGGAGAAAACTGTTATGGAAATATTTTTGTAGTAGGGAATATAGATGGGCACGAATAAAAAATGGTGTTTTGGTTTTTCGTTTTTCGTTGAGATGTCCATTTCGGTTCGTTTCTGTTTTTTGCAAATTTTTGGAAAAAAATTGTTTTTTTTTTTCATTTCTACCCACTTTTTGCGCGATTTTAAAGCATTCCGTGCGCGGGCGTCCCCCAACGCCCCAAATCAGAGGGAAACCACTAAAAAAAATGATGCTGGCAGAGACACAGTATAGACTAGGTATGCAGGGAGGCTGCAAAGGCAGCAGCGGGCGTTGCCCAGGGTGCAAGGCAGCCACAAAGTGACTGCACTGCGGGGCAGGGGAGGGTACTCACCGAGAGGTACGCAGCACGCATGCACACAGGGAGGTTGCAGGACTGAAGCTAAAGTCGCAGAGACAGCAATCCCACCCTAACTCCCACTGGAGACTGCAAGGAGGACGGGGGCTGCCAGAGCTTTTTATGCCCTCTGTGGCTGCCAGACCTGCCCGCCCAGTCTGCAACCTGGGCATGCTATTGGTTGAACATGATCCCATCACATGGCTTGCCTCCATTTTGTGGCTGGCGACATCCATTTTGTCATCCTTAAAGGGAAAAGAAAAATACATCGCGATGGGAGAAGACAAAAACAAACGTTTTAAGGACCCCAACCCCCTGGTAGGTAATAATTTCAAATAATTATCGCATTATCGCTGTGTTTTTACAGATGTCCAGGGTGTTTTAATACACAAGAAATCAATATTAGGCATCTGGGAGCCATTTTGGGTTGATGTCCCCTAACTCCCCTTAAAGGAAAAAAATACAGCGATCTGAGAAAAGACATAAATGCACATTTTAAGGACCCCAACCCCCCGGTAGGTATTATCAGACAGTATAAATAATTATCGCTGCATTTTTATGGATTTCCAGGGCATTTTTTAACATTTAAAACAGCTCATTTCATTGCGCGTCAGCATTAATGAAAACAAAACGTAATGAACCCAATTTTCGTGGTTCTGTTCGTTTCATTCCATTTTCATCACAATTTTCGTTAGTTGTTTCGTTACATAACAGAACGAATAATGAATAATGGAAATGAAAAAAGTTCATTTCGTGCCCATCTCTAGTAGGGAATCATCTTCTGTTCAGCCAGGAGGGATGCCTTAGATATGCTCCAACTGAGTTGATGTTGCTTTTTGTCCAATTTCTGCCCAGCATGGTCACCTAATCCAAAGGCAATGGGGCCTCCTGCCTAGTAATTCCCCCCCCCCCCCCCGTAGTCCTAAGTAGTCATTGGCCCAGTTTTAACTGTATTTTGGGCCCATTTATCCAGATCTCCCTCAAGTCTATCTATGCAATCAGCTGGCTCAAAAGTAGTTCTGGTCCATTTGCTAACCCTTACCTTCATATGATTCAGAATCTTGGGGAGTGGTTACTTGCCTGGTAACCCAGCTAAGGTTGCTCACTAAGGAACAGAACAGCAAAAGCCAAGGCAGTGAAAAGTTTGGAAGGAATAATGAATAATGACTGTAATAAGAATAGAGGATCTAGCTAAGGAAGGAAGGAAGGAAGGAAGGAAGGAAGGAAGGAAGGAAGGAAGGAAGGAAGGAAGGATAAAGGGAACAGAAGTGAGTGAGATGAATAGATAATCAATGAATGTTCAAAAATAAAGCATGATCCCTATAGTCGAAGAGAAGATGGAGCAGTGGTGTCCTTTGCAAATTAACAATGAAGACAATATATATAAATTAAAAAGTGAATTAAGGTTCAGAGTAACATGAGTTTGCTGGATGGCTGAATAATGGGAAAGATAGGCCTGTTTTTTGGAGTCGGGGTCGGGGAGAGAAATTCATGCAGAAACAGTTTTTGGCAACAGAAATGATTAAATTTGTATGTAGACTTGGTTCATAAGAACATAAGAACATAAGAAGAGCCATGCTGGATCAGGCCAAAGGCCCATCTAGTCCAGCTTTCTGTATCTCGCAGTGGCCCCACCAGATGTGTCTGGGAGCGCATGAGACTAGATATCTGTCTCCTGATACCACTCCCCTGCATCTGGTCCTTGAGTACCCCAGTTTTAAGCTTGGAGATGATACATCTCCCTCATGGTTTGTAACCTGTGATGGGCTTTTCCTCCAGGAATCTGTCCAATCCCCTTTTGAAGGCATCCAGGCCAGATGCCATCACCACATCCTGTGGCAGGGAATTCCACAGACTAACAACGTGCTGGGTGAAAAAAAAAATTTCTTTTGTCTGTTCTTAACTCTCCCAGCCCTCAATTTCAGTGGATGTCCCCTAGTTCTGGTATTTTGTGAGAGGGAAAAGAGTGTCCCTCTGTCTACTTTACTCATACCTTGCATTATTTTGTACTTCTCAATCATATCATTCCTTTAGGAAGGCACCATATAAATATTTTGAATAAAATAAAAAAAAATAATTATACAGGCAATGTGAAGCATATAGTTCCAGTTCCCAAAGGATGAAGAAAAATGCTGACCAGTCATTTAGATATCTGATGTAAATAATTTTATTAAATTAAACCTGAAGGAAAGTGTTTTGTTCCAACTGCAACAGGCAGAATAGCAACAGCAGAAGTGGATTGGGTTGATTGCCAAGTTACATGGGGGGGGGGGGCGGGGAGAGAACTGGCCTTGTGACTGTAAAGCTACAGGTATCTCATCCAAGAGCTGAATCTGTTTGATTGCCATCGTGCCCATAGTAATTCGCAGCAGAAGCCTAGCTGCGATGTTTTGACAGGAAATGCCAACTTCATCTGCAAATACTGATCCAATTTTTGCTAGAGGCAGTGAGCATCCAGCCTCAGGAACCACAAGTACTCCAGCACACTCAGGCATGTCTATCTGCTACTTATCAGGGTGTGCTTTCCACAGTACCCAGACAAATCAAAAAGCCTTCACCACCAAGGCCATAGCTAACGACCCATTCTTGATAGGTTTCAGCACCTTAGGCCATTGTTCACCTTAAGGCTATGGATACTATTGTCTACGTAAGGAGCCTACTCAGGCCATTCTTCATCTTATGAGCCTAATTCAGACCAGGGTGACAAGAGGTCAAAGCTGACTATAAGATGGAGGACTTGCACTAGCTGTATTCAGACTGATGAAACTGTTTGGATGAGCAGTGAAACGTTTCTATCTCTCAAGAAAAAATAAGTCCAGTTGCCATGACTCAGCTTCTAGATATGACATTTGCTGTTATCTAGCTGGAAAGAGTTGAAAGTGAAGAGACACACTTGGAGTACTAGGTTGGTTTCAGTCCTCGGGTACACTGAAGGGTGCTGTACAATTGCCAACAGTGGGAGAGAAAAGATTCAGCTGCCAGTTAAGTATGCGGCCTTGTTAAAAGTTCCATTTGCAATAGTATATTTTCTGTGTAGGATTAATTGGAAATGACGCTGCCCAGAATTTGACTGTTGCCTGCATAAAACATTTAGTAAAAAACGGAAGAGGGACAAGCGTCTTCTTTACATGGAAACCTTGAGAATCTTGTTGATGCCACTGACCCTTCCAGACTCTCTGGAAAACTCAGCATGGCCAGACTTAGGAAAATCACAGGGAATGAAAAATTCTGTGAGAAATGCTTGTTCAAAAACAGCCTGGCATGAAAATTGCCTCTGCTTTATTTAATTTTTGTTGTTGTTAGTGTGTTAAAGAGGGAAGTCATGATGTAATGGCAGTGAATGGAGCAGAGGGGAGGAGGCCTGAGAAAGTCTCTTTATTATTCTGAATAAAGCAGTGCCTCAGGTGTCCAACCAGGAGAACTGCCACAGCATGTAAGTGGCATAAAGAATGACAAGAAAATGTATTTCTCAAGGGAACTTTAGGATGCCGTCACCTATGAGCATAAACCCCAAAATATAATATTTGTTTCAAGAATTGTTTTCTGTTTCCTCAGCTACAGCCACCCCTGGAGGGCCTGTTTGCACAAGAAGTTCTTTGTAGATTTTTTTAAAAAAGCAGGAATGTATATAAGGCAGACAGGAGGGCCGGAACAGAGCCAGAACAGCCTCTGAGTTAAAGAGAGAAAGCACATTATTTATTTATTTATTTATTTATTTATTTATTTATTTATTTATTTATTTATTTACTTATTTATTTATTTATTTATTGTTATATCACAACGGGGAAGAAAGGCAGGCTTGTTCAATGTGAGAAGGCTTCTAAACTTTTAGCCAGATTAGCACAGAAAAGACAAGACAAGAATACAATAGGGATTATAAAAGACTCCTCAGGTAAGACATGCACACAAATGAAGGAAAAGTTGTTAGCTATACAAGAGTTTTATCAGTTGTTATACACTGCAAAAAATAAACCTAAGGAGGATATAGAAAGGTATATCACTAAGAATTTAAAGAGGGTCTTGGAACAGGAAGATATGCTGGAAATGGAAAAGCCTATTACAGACCAAGAGATAAGCGAGGTAATAGACAAGCTAAAGAATAATAAAACGCCCGGAGTGGACGCTCTGGGACCTGAATTTTACAAACTTTTTTAAAGCAGTATTAATACCTAAATTAAAGAAGCTATATAATGAAATTTTGGATGGAGAACAAATTCCGAGATCTTGGACCCATTCTTTAACTATTTTAATTCCAAAACCTAATCAAAATTTAATGGATATTGGGTCATACAGACCAATATCCTTATTAAATCAAGATGCTAAGATTTTTACAGCAATTTTGGCTAAAAGAATGAATAAATTTATAGCTAAATATATTAAAGAGGATCAATGTGGTTTTATCAAAGGTAGACAAATGGCAAATATTATTAGAAGGAATTTGAATGTTCTTTATGAAATGGGAAAGAGTACTACTAAAGCTGGGATGTTATCTCTAGATCTTTTTAAAGCTTTTGATTGTGTTCAATGGCCCACATTAAAAATATTGTTAAAAAAATGGGGATTTGGGAAATCCTTTTTGGGAGTAATAAATCAACTATATTCAACGGGCACTTCCTCAATAATAGTTAATGATGGATTGACTGAACAAATCACCCTAGGCCGAGGAACTAGACAAGGATGTCCTCTTTCTCCAGTCCTTTTTTGTATTGTTATAGAGCTCCCGGCAAATGCCATAAGGGACGATAAATCTATTAAAGGTATAGGGAAAGATGGGGCAACTAAAATCAGTTTATTCGCGGACGATGCTCTTTTGACTATTGTAAACCCAATAGAGAATATTCAAAGAGTAAAAACTCATTTAGAAGAATTTGGAGAAATAACAGGATTATGTGTAAACTGGCAAAAATCAGAGAGTTTATTGTTCAATTATGGAAAACATGACTTAAAGATGATTGAAAAATCTGGACTTAAACCGGGAAAAAGCATTAAATATCTAGGATTAGAACTCCATAAAGAATTTACTAAAACTAAAGAAAGAAATATTTCGAAATTAGAAGAAGAGATGAAAAACAAATTATTATCCTACTCTAAACTAAAATTATCGTGGTTTGGCAGAATTGCATTGATAAAAATGAAAATACTTCCAAAAAATTAACTTTATTTTTAAAATGTTACCGGTTCAGTTTTTAGAAAAGGAAATTAAAACTCTCCAAGACATGATAAATAGGTATTGTAATGCAGGGAAAAATCAAGAATAAATAAAAAGTCTATGGTATAGATCTCAGAAAGAAGGAGGAATAGGTATACCCAATATAAAAAAATTATTATATAGCCAATCAACTTAGTTCTTTGGGGGAAATTCTTTTTAAACCACAGAAGCTAATATGGTGGGAGCAAGAGTCTTTGGATATAAAGGGGGAAATAAACACATTTTTATTCACGGAAGTTAAAAACAAAGTAAAGATTGACAACCCCCTATTGAATAGTTTAATTGTTACATGGAGAACATATAGGAAAATCTTGTCTCCGAAGGGATCCCCACTGGCTTTAGTTACTGACTTGGAAAGCTTTCCAGACAACTTGAAGCATTATTTGGAGTTATTTAAAATTAAGGAAATAGCTAGACTAAAGGATTGGATGCTCAAGATTAAAACAATTCAGGATATAAAAATATTTTGCAACCCAGTGATTTAACATGGTTAAATTATATTCAACTAGGAAAATGGATGAAGGACTGGGGAAAGAGAAATAATCAAATCAGAGAATGCACAAAATTTGAACATTTCCTATTATCGCTTGAGTCTGAACAGGAAAATTCAGAGAAAGGAATAACACGTAAAATATATAAAATATTAGGGGAATTATCAGAAATGAAGGAGTTAAACACCTTGAGAGAAGTTTGGAACCAAGACCTTAATGTACAGATAGAGAAAGAAGACTGGAAGAAAATTTGGAACATGAGAATTTTGAGATCATTATCGGTCAGGATAAAAGAAAACTACTTCAAATTGGTTTCTAGATGGTATTTAACCCCAGTAAGACTAAATAGAATGAATCCTGCTTACTCTAAGATATGTTGGAAATGTGAAAAAGAGCCTCGGTCAGGTTCAATCACACTCAGGGTGCCCCCTACCAAGTGGAACTGAGACTTTTATTAGGTATGGTAACAAGGCATCACAAGGAGAGAGATGAGGATCTTGGACAGATCTGCAGCTCCTCATGTCCATCGGTAGGGGAATGCTTTATTGGAGTGAGGGGTCATTGGCAGTAGAGGAAGGGAGGAGGAGGAGGAGGAGGGAAGAGAGGAGGGGGCTCTGGGAGGAAGGGACTCTGGTCACATATGCTTCCAGATATCTCTCCTAGGCGGGTACTTCACGTCCTACTTCGTTCCACAATTACGATCATTCTGTGACAGTGTTGTTTGCGGTCATGTGGTTTCGTCCCTGTTCAATCCCTGTTTTCGTTTACCCACGGGCATGATTACTTGTCTCGTGACAACTGTTAACTTCACGTCCTTGTTTTGTGACAACTACTGGATTTCCCTGGCTTCGTTCAGCCTTTTAAAAAATTGTCAGGCTTCCATTTTTCGATATTTCAAATCCCCACTGTGGGCGTGCGGGCTGTCTCGGGAAGCCTGGCAGGAGGAGCTGGGTGAGCCCTCACCACTTATCATGGACGAGCAGCAGCGGTGTGGGCGGTAGGCAAGATACCCTCGCCCTGAACTCAGCAGTCTGCGGGCTGGCAGGCAAGCAGGCAAGGAGAGCTCAGCCCCACCTCCGGGACCCGAGGAGGACGGACCTAAGCCTGACAGGGGCTCTCCGCCTGTCCCTTCAAGAGCCGCCTTCTCCTGCAGGGACAGGCACGCAGCTGAGCCTGGCTTGGCGCAGGAGTTCCAGTCGGCTTTCTCGGTTGTCAGAGTATTCCTAGAGCAAAAGGGGGAAACAGCCATTGCCGTTACTTCACGTCCCTTGTTTCGGAACGGGAACTGGGAAAAAAGTGTGAGAAGAGAATTCCCCAGGTACGGCTCGTCACGCTCTGTTCCGGTTCAGGGGTCATGGTCGGGACGAGATTCTGCTGTCACACTATGGATGTGAAGTAACCTTTTTTCGTACTGGTCCCAAGTGGGACAGCAAAGAGGGACGAGAGGGACATGAAGTAGCCAAAATCTCTTGGTGCTAGGCTCTGTTCCTTTACCCTGTAGGTTTCTGAGTCAGCCTGCTGGTCTTTGTGTGCTCTCGGGGTCATCTGGAGGCCTGGCTTTCCACACTGTGGCCCTGCCTCAATGTAGACATCCTATAGTCCAGAGGCTACTTGGCTTGCTTAGTGCTTTGCCTTGAGTTTGGGGGGGGGGATAAGCTGTCAAAGGGCCTTTTTACACGACCCCTAAGATCCGCTGGCCACTTAAATTCAGACCAGAGATCTTAGGGGTTCCTCGCTCTTCCTCTGTCCCCACCCCCCTCCGCACTTCCTGGTTGCTGGCTGCGTGAGGGAGGGAGAAAAAAGAAAGAAAAGAATGCCGGTTTATCTCCGTTTTGTTCCCAGCAGCATTCAGATCTCTTAAAGGGGCGGGGCGCAAAAAAAGAACAAACAGAAGCCAGGAGAGCCCCGCACTCACTATCCTTACACCGGATCAAATATTTGTCACATCCAAAAAGCAGGTACCTGAAAGCTGCGCTGGGACGCACTAAAGTGGGCGGGGTCGCACTTAATTTCCTGTTAACTCCGGAGCTGGTGGGTAAACATTTTTAATCTCCGGAGCTGGGAGCCATTTGCCCCGGAGTTTAGGGGTCGTGTATAAACGCCCAAAGTGGGCTCCCCTACAATCTTCTGCTGAACCTGCATGACCTTCCTTGATAATATTACAGAAGGGGGGCTAGGTCTTTGATAAATAGTTCATATATTTCTTTCCTTGCAGCCTTCTGTCACTGTAACATATCACTGGAGAAAAGTTGATGCAAAAATTAAAAAATGCATGCACTCACAAAGTAACAAAATTGGCTACTTCAGTTAGCAACTTCACACCTTAACTGATAACTGACCGATTTAACTGATTGGAATATATTTCATCTTAATTGTTGACTTGATTTTAACATGTTGATTGTAATATCTTAGTTCTAATTCCTACTCCACAATAAGAATTGTTTTCGTATTGTTTTCCGCAATAGGCAGGTCTACAGATTATCTTGTGAATGATATTAGTTTTCATTGAAATCAACAACAGGGACAATTAATCACCAAAAGCATTAACTCCAGAATGAAACCAGACAATCACTGACAACCACATCACAGTTCATCTGATTATCAAGACATAAGTCTTTTCATGGTATGATAATTCTGTGCAACATCAGATTGTCTAATTTTACAAGCTTTACTTCTACATTGCTTGCTTGCTGGGACACCTGCTCATGCAAGAACGTGTAATAAAGAGCTTTGCTGTTTCACTGTGGCATCTGAGCCAAGTCTTTCCTGGTAGACAAACAATATTTCTGTCACAGGTCTTATGGTTTGCACTTTCTATACAGTATTTACAATATTCTGGTTTTCTTGAATTCTGGGATTCCAGATCTTTTAAAGCTACAAGTCCTTATTACTTGAAATTCCATAAACATTTAATTCATAACAAGGACATTATTATTATTGTGGCAGAATACCAGATATTAATTTACAGAGTTACATAGTTACAGTATGTACATCTATCTATCTATCTATCTATCTATCTATCTATCTATCTATCTATCTATCTATCTATCTATCTATCTATCTATCATCATCAGAACACATCACTAAATATATATATAGGCATTCCAGATCCCTGGATCTTCAACTCCCTGCAGAAACAGATTGCTAACAGACAAGGGGAAGTATAAATATAAGGAGATAAGATACACGTACAGGAATTCAGAAATGCATCACATCATTGAAATTCCACACCATTTTGGGGCACCAAACATCAAAGAGCAACAGTCATGTAGTAGCGCAGATAATCATAAATAGAGACGTGCACGAATTGGTCTGTCTCAGTTTGTAAAGGCAGCAGAATTATCCGAATGCCCCTAATCCCAAATTCACGATATGCTTGGGACCTACTGTATTTAAAAGCAGTGCTTTCCCCCCCTTACCTCTGTATTTTGTGTTTCAACATGCTTTGTTATGTGATTGTTCACTGAAAGGTAAGCCCTTGCTTAATTTGTAAATCTGATTGTTAAGGCATGTGTCTCTGAAGAAATCTCACTGTGGAAGGAAAACAGGATCACCACAGAGAATCCTAATTTCCTTTTGTGTCTAATGTGAACCTCAGTAACACTATGGATACAGGTACAACATGCATGCTGCATGCAGAATAGCTAGTGCTTAAATATGACTGCCTTTATGCCTTTTGGTTTGCTTTTTAAACACACCAATGTATTGTTCTTTTTCTCTTCCCACTCACACTGTACTCTCGTCTTTATTCTTCTCCGTCTCTGATCTACGACAAAAAGATGGAGATGAAAACAATAGTAACTCTTTATAATTGACCCCCTTTGCGATGCTTTTCTAAAGAACTAGGGGGCCTCTACACCCAATAATATTTATGTTCTGAAGCATGGATCCTTGTCTGTTGTATTGGGAACTGCTTTGTCTTTGCTGCCTTCCCAAGGGACACGGTCATATCTATAATGCATACGGGTTACGCAAGGTATCGTGTCACCCTCACGTTCAGATTCCCAAACACTGTATAAAAGATGGTGTATGTGCATGCTTTCTCTGGGACGTTGACTGATCACGACTGCAGTTGTTTATGTAAAATGCAGCATTGGTGTGTGTGTGGGGGGATATCTATGATGGAGAGTGCAGCCTGGGTTGTAAAGGAATGTGTGTACACGCAGTGTTCACGTCTTCACGTAGAGGCACACTACCCATCATCTTTAGCTGTATGACGACTTGTAGGCTTGTCATAAACCATCAAAATACTCATAAATCCCGTTCTAGAGGAACAACACCAGAATTTAGTGATGCGTTCCTATGCAGGAGGTTTATTGGCACTGAGGGGGCGGGCAGTATTTTGCTAAGCAAACGCGGCAACTGGGGGGAAATAGCAGCGTCTTCAGGAAAGGGGAGGTAATATTCAACAACAATGGGGCAGACTTGGATCAGCTAAATGACCAAACTGAAACAAATTTTTACCAGTGCCTCATAAATGATCATAGCAATTTCTGCCCACTGTCGGGTTTTTTTTTTTTTGCCTGCCTCCATTTCCCTTCATTAGTATGACTCCCCGGTATTCATTTAATCAATTTTCGTTCCTAAGTTACGTCTCACTGCAGCAGTGGGCTTTTTTTTTTTTTTTTGCTATCAATACTGGGGGACTATTAGAAGGAGGAGAAAGGCATTTTCTTCTGATTACACATTACAAACAAAGCATGTTAACATTGGTAACAATCTGGATGTATGTACGTACGTGTAAGGAAATTTCCTGGCATTGCTTAATAGGAATTAACTGAAGACCAGCTTCTCACCTAGTGTCTCTCCCTGCTTGAGATTTGTTACCTTAAGAGTGCAATGTTTGCTGGAAGCTAAACTCTGCAGAGCAGAAGGAGGAAGAAAGAATTACTGAGAGAGGCAGTACATGAACAAGTCCTGAGGCTACATAGCCGCAGTACAAAAGCGTAGGAGTGAAGGACAAAATGAAGTGAGTTATAGATGTTTCATCGAGCTGGGCATCCAGTAGGCATTTGCGATCATTTCTCTATTCCAACTGTTAGGAAAGTGGAAAAGAGATGATAACATCTGTTAGAAGGTGATGCTTCAGGGCTGTGGGCTTTTGATTTTGTCTTGTCAAGGCAGTATAGCATAATTGTGTTGCCAACTTGTAGCTCAGTGTGTTCACAATCTGGCTGCAGAGCCAGAGGCTGGAAGTTTGATTGCCCACTGTTAACATCTCAGGAGCAGATCTAGCCTGTGTAGCTTTGGGCAAGCTGCATAGGTCCCAGGGTGTCTGCATGGAATGGTAAATCACTTCTGAGCACCACTTTCTTTCTTTCTTTCTTTCTTTCTTTCTTTCTTTCTTTCTTTCTTTCTTTCTTTCTTTCTTTCTTTCTTTCTTTCTTTCTTTCTTTCTTTCTTTCTTTCTTTCTTTCTTTCTTTCTTTCTTTCTGCTCAATATAGGTGCTCAAAAGGTGTCTCAACACAGGTGTTAAACTCTCCCAGTACAATCAATGATTTCAGCACCAATCCAGAGACCAGAAAGCTCAGGAGAGTGCTTACCTTGAGGCACTCAGAGGGATTCACTTTCAAGTACTGTACCCAAATTGCTCAGAAGACTGTGGGATGTAGCAAAACATGAAGAGGATAGAATCATGATGGACCCCTCCAATACCATCTCCCTAACCACTACTCCAGCTCCAGGCCCTCACCCACTCCTGCACAGAGAACCCAGATATATAAAGCTGAGAGACACTGACCCTCTACCAATCTCCATCCACCCAGGTCTTTGGTATATAAGAAAAGCGTACATGTACATTAACAGCAGGAGACTGGATGATGAGTTTTCCATTCTCTCACCGGACAGCTAGAGCGTCTCAGTGTTCACTCTTTGACAGAGTATTGAACAGTCTCCATTGAACCCTTTGCTACCATCCTAATGGGCCATTTCCATTTCAAAATGGGAAACCAATTTCTCCTGCTTTTTTTAATCCTTTGATCTTTTTAAGACCTGTATTTAGCAGAGAAAGGTAGGAGGTGAATGATTAGAATAAAGAAGCGCTAATAGTGGGGGAGGCTGTTTGTGTAAATAATGTCCAAATAGCAGCAGGTTTTGGGTAGCTGACCCAAAGGTCTGAAACAATATTTGAAACAGGATTTCTTAATTAAAATCATTTTTCAAAGGTCACAGTCCAAATATTGGTGATTTTGCTTTTGTGTGAGGTTTGTTTTAATTAATGTGTTGCTTGTTCATTATATAATGGTTCATAGTGCCGTTTCTTCCCATCACTGAGTGACTGAAACCAACACTCACACCAAAGCTCCTGTCGAAGCTCAGGTCACCCTATGGAATAGAGAGATGACCTGGGCAGTTGACACAATTGCACCTAAGCGCCTTCTCCCCATACACAAAGCCCAGACGGCTCCTTGGTATACACCTGAGTTGCGGGCAATGAAGCGGGAGGGGAGACGGCTTGAGTGCAAGTGGAGAAAATATCGCTGTGAGTCAGATCAAATATGGCTTAGAGCCCACTATCGAGCCTATTCCGTGGCAATAAGGTTGGCGAAAAGGCAACATTTCACCAACCGCATTGCTTCCTCAGAGTGCCATCCAGCGGAGCTGTTCCGGGTGGTCCAGGAATTTCTTCAGCTGGGAGACATGGTAGAGGCCCTGGACCATTCGGCAGCACGCTGTGATGAGTTTGCTGTCCACTTTGAGGGAAAAATTGCTCAGATTCGTAGTGAATTGGACTCCACCATTGTTACAGAATCAAAGGATGTGTCCGGTGCACCGTGCTTAGGTCCAGTGTTATTGGATGAGTTTCAATTGTTGAGACCCGGGGATGTGGACACGGTGCTTGGATCTCTCCACTCTACCACCACACCACTCGACCCTTGCCCTTCCTGGCTAATTAAAAGATCAGCCAAGGGGGTTCGCACCTGGGTCCAGGAAGCTGTAAATGCCTCATTAAGAGAGGGAGTAGTCCCCGCTGCCTTGAAAGAGACAGTAATTAGACCACTCCTTAAAAAACCCAACCTGGACCCAGGGCTGGTAGGTAACTACCGACCAGTAGCGAACCTCCCGTATTTGGGCAAGGTGTTGGAGCGGGTGGTGGCTGGGCAGCTCCAGGCGCTGCTGGATGAAACGGATTTTCTGGATCCATTTCAATCTGGTTTCAGGCCGGGTTTTGGAACAGAGACTGCCTTGGTTGCCCTGTACAATGACCTTTGCCGGGGGAGAGACAGGGGGAGTGCAACCCTGTTGATACTCCTGGACATCTCGGCGGCTTTCGACACCATCGACCATGGTGTCCTTCTGGATAGGATGGCCAGGTTGGGGGTTGGAGGCACTGTCTTGCAGTGGTTCCACTCCTTCCTGGCTGATCGTGTTCAGAAGGTGGTGCTGGGAGATAGTAGCTCTACCCCATGGTGTTTACGTCATGGGGTTCCACAGGGCTCAATACCATCTCCCATGCTATTTAACATTTACTGGAACCACTGGGAGCGGTCATCAGGAGGTTTGGGCTGAGGAGTCAGCAATATGCTGACGATACTCAGCTCTACCTCTCATTTTCCACCAATCCAGGTGAGGCAGTTTCTGTTCTGAACTCGTGTCTGTACCAGATAATGGACTGGATGAGGGTTAATAAATTGAAACTCAATCCAGACAAGATGGAAGTGCTGTTAGTGGGTGCTTCACCGGACAGGTTAGAGGGCCATTTCCCTGTCCTGGACAGGGTTGCACTCCCCCTAAGGGACAGGGTCCATAGCTTGGGGGTGCTCCTGGATCCCGGTCTAACTCTGGAAGCCCAGGTGGACTCAGTGGCCAGGGGTGCCTTTCTCCAGCTGTGGAAAATATATCAACTGTGCCCCTACCTAGATGAACGGAGCCTCATGACAGTTACGCATGCACTGGTAACATCCCGTATTGATTACTGCAATGCACTTTATGTGGGGCTGCCTTTGAAGACGGTCCGGCGGTTACAACTGGTACAGAATCGTGCTGCGCGGCTGGTGAGTGGCACGACCGCCAAGGAACACATTACGCCGATTCTGTATAACCTTCATTGGTTACCAGTTGCTTTCCGAGCCGAATTCAAAGTGCTTGTTTTGACATATAAAGCCCTAAACGGCTTAGGACCTAGATACCTGAAGGACCGTCTCCTTCCATATGAACCTACCCGACAATTAAGATCCAGCCAGAGGGTCCTCCTGAAAGAGCCATCCCTCAAGGAGGTAAAAGGGATGGCTTGTAGGAACAGGGCCTTTTCGGCAGCTGCCCCCAGATTGTGGAATGCCCTCCCAAGCGAGACCCGCCTGGCCCCAACATTGATGACATTCCGGCGCCAGGTAAAAACAATGCTGTTCCAGAAGTTTTTTTAACTGATTATTGTGGGTCCTGGTGGTGATTTTAGTGTGGGTTTTAATACATGGTATTTATTGTATTTAAATGTTTTATTGTTGTATTTTAATTGAAATTTTATGTTTTAATTATTTGAATTGTTTACTTTGATTGTGAGCCGCCTAGAGACCTTTGGGTAGTGGGCGGCATACAAGCTATATAAATAAAATAAAATAAAATAAAATAAAATCATCCATGGTCTTTCAAAAGGGACACTCTGGGTTTCCTTGCCTTGCTGCTATACAGGATAAGTGGAAGGAGATACAGATTGGGCTGGTAATGGCTTGAAAAAGCAGGTGGGATATGGGATGTACACTGGCCCTTGCTTGGAGGCAACTGGCACTCTTGCCACCAGAAACTCCTGTATCCCTTTCAGAAGCAGTACAGAAAAAAATGAGGCAGTGATGAAACATGATGCTTCTGAATGTCCAATTTTCTTTTATATGCCTGTATATGAAATGCAGGGTCTGGAATAGAAAAGGGAGAAAAATCTGGCATTGCAAGCTGAAGATTCTGGGACCTGGAGTCCCAAAAGATACTTACCCAAGTGTGGACAAGTAATGAGGCATGCACGTGTGACATGAGATTGATGCATTCATGTATGCCATGAGATTGCTTGGCTGTGGCCAGTCTTTTAGAAACCAGATCCCACCTGGCTAGTAGCCTTCTCCCAACTTCCAAGAACTATAGCGGGGAGGGGGAAGGTGCTAATGGATTTACTGATGGAGTCATTAACAATGTGCATCTTAACCCTCTACTAGGGAAACATGCGTAGGGGAGAGCTAACATGTTTATGACTACCTGTGCCGAATTAACATCCATTCTGTTCTCTTGCCTAATTCAGAGAAATAAGCGCTTTTGCAGTATCACAGTATGCAGAATATTGTGAATCTTCATTACATCTGACTCCTGCAAGCATGTCTGGAACAAATGGCCCTAGTTTGATGCCTCCTCCCTACTTTAACTACCAATTCAATTCCTGACTGTTCTAGACCTAACTTTGTATAATGCAGAAGGGGATGGGTGAGGAGAAAAGTCGACCACAACCATGATGATTATGTAATAAGAGAAGCTGAGAAAGAAGATGGCACCCTGAGTCTATTCCCTTTAATTATGTAAATTAATTCTGTGACCTTATTGAGAACTCTTGTGGGATGACTCAAGATGGCAGCAGGCAGCGGGTGTTTGCTTCCACTGCTGGAGTTATATTTTTTTAGAGTTTCTTTCTTTCTTTCTTTTTTATTTGACAGCACTATGTGAGTCCCCTTAGCCATCAACCACTTATGTCTTATTTATTGCATACTGCCCTTTGCCGCTTGCTCTCCTGGGTGGGGTTCAGGGGGGGGGGTCCCTCCAACCTCCCCCACCGCTCATTTGCTTGGCTTACCACCTGGGTCATCCAGCTTCTGGCTGGGCTTGGCTCAGGGATAGGTGCTTCTTTGCCTCTAGCATTTGGCTCTTGCACCTTTCTGGACAGACTCATCTCATTCCTCTTGGTGGTGGTGGTGGCGAGGCGGTGGTGTGGAGAAGATTCCGGTGGAGCCTCTGTTCCCAGCAGCGTTTGCGAGGTCGGGCAATGGCGGTCCTTAGGCCAGCGTTTCAGCCAGCGTTTCCACTTTGGTTGGTGCTTGTCGACATCATGGTTGTCACCGGTGGTGCTCTCTCCCTTTTCCTTACTGCTTGGTTTGGGGCTGTCTGTGGAGGAGGCTTCTGGTGGCTTAGCAGCTTATGGTTGGAGCACAGGAGTGGTTGGTGTTCGGCGGCACTTCTTTCACCTTGGTTCCATGGTGCCTTGTGGGGTGCTCAGTTCTATGTCCTGGAGAGATCTGAACAATTGGCTTGGCTTGGTCCAGCGGAGCATCATGGAGGGGGCGCTGGGCTGGCACCCATTGCCCCCTTTGGGGGACACCAAGGTCTTTCACCCTGGAGGACTTATCTGTCTCCTTTTAACCAGCTGCCTGTTGGTGCCTTTGGGCCTTGGGCTTGGTCACCCTCCTTCAGGGTACCTTAGTGCTGCCTGGAATGACTGAAGCGTGGGGTGGCATTGGAGTCCTCCTTATCTTTAGCCCATTGGGCATGGATTTGCCTGCTTTGGTGTTGCGCTGAAGTTTGAACTGGCTGGATTTTGGCTGGAGCTGCTGGGGCTGGTTAATACTGCTATCATCATCATCATCATCATCATCATCATCATCATCATCATCATCATCATCATCATCATCATCATCATCATCTTCTTCTTCTTCTTCTTCTTCTTCTTCTTCTTCTTCTTCTTCTTCTTCTTCTTCTTCTTCTTCTTCTTCTTCTTATTATTATTATTATTATTATTATTATTATTATTATTATTATTATTATTATTATTATTAATTAATTAATTAATCACACAGCTAACTATGCTGGATTTTGTAATACAAATCACTAACCCTAACGCTTCCCAAGTGTTTAGGACTCAGTGATGTATCGGCAAATTATGCGAGCAGATCCCAGTAAGGCGGCTTTCTGCATCTGACTGATGGTGACTTTGTCAACTCCAATTTCTTCTAAATACTTGCTTAGCTCTTTAGGCACCGCACCCAGCGTGCCAATTACCACGGGGACCATGTGTAGCGGTTTATGCCAGAGTCTCTGAAGTTCAATTTTCAGATCCTGATATCGGGTAATTTTTTCAAGTTGTTTCTCAGTGACTCTACTATCACCTGGTATAGCAACATCAATGATCCACACTTTTTTCTTCTCCACAATCACAATATCCGGGGTATTATGCTCCAAAACCCTGTCTGTCTGTATTCGGAAGTCCCAAAGTAATTTTGCATGCTCATTTTCAGTCACTTTTTCAGGCTTATGATCCCACCAGTTCTTTGCTATGGGCAGATGATAGTTCTGACACAAATAATAAATTATTATTATTATTATTATTATTATTATTATTATTATTATTATTATTATTATTATTATTATTATTATTATTACTACTACTACTACTACTACTACTACTACTACTACTACTACTACTACTACAGTGGACCCTTGTATAACAAAACAGTTTGTATAACATAAAATTTGAACAACATAAAAAATTCTGGAGATAGGGGAAATTTGCTTAACAGAATCGTCTATGGGGCGAATCCGTACAACATAAAAATGATTGTGATTAATGATTACTCTGTTTTCCATGCATTCCTATGGGAATTTGTATAAAGTAAAATTTGCTTAACATAATTTCATTTTGAACAAAAAATTAATTCCTTTATACAAGGTACCACTGTATTATCTTTGTTGGATTGTATTAGTTGCTTTTTTGCATGGGGTTGGGTTGTGTGGGTTGTGTGGTTTGGTTATTTATTGTTTATTTAATTTGGTTTATGTCTTTCCCTCCCCTTTGTCTTACCTCTCAGCAGCCACTGAGCTTGAGGGTTGCTCCTATACTAGTGATGTCGGGCCGTGGATGCTATGCTTGGGTTGGCAGATCGACCTGATGAGAAGAACTAGGGTTAGGCATTTGGTGCCTGTCCCCCATTCTGATGGCCTGGCCAACTGCCACATATCTTGGAGCCATCCTGCCTGTGCCTCCAACCTATCCTGTCTGCTTCTCAATGCCAGGTCAGTCCACAGTAAGATCCCTCTCATCCATGATTTGATTGTGGATGAGCAGGCTTACCTGCCTTATCTCACTGAGATCTGGTTGGGCACAGAAGGTGGGGCTTCCCTCATCAATTGTGTCCCCCTGTTTTTCAGGTGCAGCATCTGGGTAGGTCAGAGGGTAGGAGTGGTGGAATAGCCATTGCTTACAGGGAAGCTTTTTCTGTCAGCAAAACGGTGGGGTTGTTATGTCCAGGATTGGAATGCCTGCACCTATCAGATTTGGGATACTGCTAATTTACTGTGCTCCCCACAACCCAGCACTCTCCCTGCCATTGCTCATCGAGTTCATTGCTACGGCACTTGAGATTCCCCCCCCCCGCCTTTTGGTGGTTGGTGAGTTCAATGTGCATGTTGGGGATGGACTGTCATGGGTAGCTCTGGATTTTATGGAGTCCATGGCCTCCATGAATCTGTCTCAGTGTGTTATTGGCCCCATCCATAGGGCCAGGCACACTTTGGACTTGGTATTTTCCTCCACTGCTGCAGATTTTAATCTGGGGGTGGGGAGAGTGCCCTCCCAGCCCATGTCATGGACAGGTCATTATTTTCTGACCTTTTTGCTGTCAACTGCTGCCCCTTTGGAAGCTTAGTTTTTCTAGACGATTGATGAGAAAACCAGCCTTTGACCATCAAAAAACCAACCATGTGTAGCCCCTGCAATAAATATAGAGAAGATAATGATGCTTTGATGCTTGCAGTGACAGTTGGAGTTCCATGTACATGACTGATACAGGAAAGGTAAAGTGCCCATAGTCTTGACATAAAAAAATGGCAGCACACACAACTGTTCTTGTGAAGAAGCCCCAATGTTTTTATGTATAGTTTCAACATTTGTGTTGGTATCATCCAGCCATAATGTGTTTCCCATGCCCTCCAAGTAATCTGAACTCCCCTCAGTCTTAGGCAGCATAGTCAATGGTCAGGGACTATAGAAATCATCATCCAGAACAGCAGGATGCACCAAGTAGGATTCTCCTCCTCCTCCTCCTCCTCCTCTTCCTCCTCCTCCATCTCCTCCTCCTCCTCCTCCTCCTCCTCCTCCTCCTCCTACTCCTACTACTACTACTACTACTACTACTACTACTACTACTACTTTCCACATCCCCTTTCTTTTTAGTGATTTGATGATCTTCATAACTAGCTGGCTGTGAACACAAACCTGTCTGTTTCCAAATCAAGGGGTAACACTTCTCATCGTCCTTGACTGTCCCATGCAAATATGAGCATTCCCCAGAGTCTCAATAATGGACATGAGCTTATTTCATGATGATGGTTGTGGTGGTGTGATGTGGGAAATTTTCACAGCCATCCCCACTCTGAGTGAAAGGAGAATCCTTATTACTTTTGGAAGGAAAGTATAGCCATGCTTTTGATTTCCCCCAAAGGTTTGTGAACATTTTGTCCCCCCCCCCTTTAGCCGAGGGTTAATAGGAATCAGACAAATTGATAGCAATGGTGCCACATGACATGTGACACTGTGTGACATGGGAGAATTCTGCCCTTCTATAAAACTGCTGGCTCTCAAGCTTACAAACTGCAACTAATACTGACCCACACTATTGTTGTTTTCCCATAGTGTTTGCCCCCTAGTACAATGCACTTCCCTGGGAAGAGCGGCCTTGGAAAGAATGGGTGTCACTACAGATAATCTATGTTGGTCATAGTAACTGGTGACTTTACATCAAAGCATTTTCAAAGGATGAGTGAGTGACTTTCTCACCTCAGTAATGGGTCAGTGAACTGACCTATGGTTGTTACCATCCATGTGTCACTGATGAAGATAGATCACAGCATCAAATAGGGAGTAAAGCAGCAGGAGCAGGTGAGGTTTTGAATAAGAAAGGGGCTCTTTTTTAATGCAAATATCTTTGCCTCTAAAGAGTAAAGACCGAGGCTGACCTTCCTTCTGCTGGCCCCCACCCACTCATTCTGGAATTTACAAGCAAATTGATTATAAATAGGAAAAAATACTTTTTGAAAAAGCCAGGCATCGTCGGGACTCTGAGGACAGAGCAATAACAGCAAATGTGCCCTTTCTTTGCAACATTGTTTAAGTGAACGAAAATCAAGTCAATGAGGAAAAGTTGGGGTTCAAGAGGAGATCCAGCTGAATTCTTCTTCCTGTTTTTCTTTTTATCATCTTATTTATGTTGCACATTATTTAGACCAGAGCTTGCCTCTGTGTTTTTCCAGAGCCATGTTTGCTTTTAGCATTTAATTGGGAGACTGTGCAAATGACTCAGAGAAGCTGCCAAAATCCATAGCAATAATGAACAAATGGTGAACTGAAGAATTGGATTAAAAGGCAGCTTTCCACGGGAGAACAACAGCTGTATTTAAATCAAAGGGAAGAAGCAAGAGTGGCAGTGAAAACTGTGACAAAGAAGAGGAGAAGCAAGAAAGCTCTGGAATGCTGGCCCAGTCTGTAGCAACCACCTCAATGTCTTTTAATTGGCTAGTGCCCATATTAAGAGAGGCCTTCCTTGGTGTTTAATTACGGATGGTGTAGCATCTAGGGCATGTCACATCTTGAATGGGAGGGTCTGTGACACTCTAGCATCAGAGGAAAAAACGATCTGGAAACAAATTGGTTATGAAAAGAAGCAAGTGTTGACCTTCCTGTTGCTACTAGAACATGTTTTCACTATTTCTGTGTGGCTATTTCATTTCTTTATGGCTAGCTTTATCAGAAGCCTGTTTTCAGTGGTGTTGGTCAAAGCTACCACTTAGACTGGACAAAAGGTCTGCTCTTTCTGTTTCATATCACATTATATGATTATTGTTCCTCAGGGGTATATGCAGCTCCACTTCTTTCTATTGAGTCTCTACTGTATAAGAATTGGCGCAAAGGCTGGAGTAGTTGGAAGTAATTTGTTACCGGTAGTGATGTGAGCTATGATGCTTGTCATTACAGATTTGGCTATAATCAGCCATTATCACATTAAGAGTATACTACAAATGAGCATTAGTTGGTTACCTTATAGAGTTGGTGTTGCAGAAGGGGAGTAGATTCAGGGAGTTTCCCAAGCTAGTGGGATGTGGAGAATCCTGATTTATTGGGTCCCGATCTATCCAGACACTCATAATAAAATGTGCTGTTGTACATGACTATAGCTAATTTTATTAGGTGAAAAGTATCATAGAAACCTTGTATGGGACAGCAGTTAAAGTGACTGATACTGTTATGGTTAATATATATATTTTCATGACAAGTCAAAATAAATACTTTCCTATTAAATTCCTATTCAAATTGCATACTGACAAATCATAATTTTGATCTGAAACATAATTAACAACTTAAATGGCAAATTCTGTTGAATTACAAGTATAATCTATTTTTTCTACCTGTGATCCTGCACAATGTTTATCTCATTGTGAGCATCTGAAAAGTCAAAATAATTGTTTCTTCTTCTTCTTCTTCTTCTTCTTCTTCTTCTTCTTCTTCTTCTTCTTCTTCTTCTTCTTCTTCTTCTTCATACTTTCTTAGATCCTTAAGTAAACACACATATCTGGAGAGGGAATAAAATGTGTGTGTGTGTGTGTGTGTGTGTGTGTGTGTGTGTGTGTGTGTGTGTGTGTGTGTGTGTGTGTGTGTTGAGGTTTTTTTATGCAGGTCATGACAGGAGATCTGTTTTTTTTTCTTTGCAAAAATACAGAACTGAGTGTTTTGACTTATATATTGTATTACAATTAAGCACATTTTCTAGACTATATGAACACTGATAACATTTTGCATTTCTGTCACGTATGTCTCACTCCCAAAGACGACAAAGAAAGTGAAGCCAGCCAGCCTCTTATATACTCTAGCCCCAGCAGGCAGTTAGAAACCACATCCCCCCAAAACAGCACTTTAAAATGGATTCCTATGAGCACCCCTTTGGAGTTGAATAACTTGGCCCCCTGTACCCCAAACCTCTCCAAATTGGGGGTGCTTAAAGGGAAGAGCTTGAGGAAGCTCCATTGTAATTTCCACACTGCTAGCTTTCTGGGATCACTATTTTCAAGCATATAACATTGAAATTAAAAATGTTTTTTCCAGGGTTACCCCCTTTGAAGTTGAATAACTCTTCCCTCTAAGCCCCCAATCTCTCCAAATCTGGAGGGCTTAAAGAGGAGTCTCCAAGGAAGGTTCACAACAAATTTGGTGCCTCTAGGAGCTAGAGGAGCAGAATGAATCAGTTCATTTTAAACGGGAAATGCCATTTCATTTAGAAACACTGCTTCCCCGTTTCATTTCTTTAGCTAACAAAATAATGAAAGAGTGTTTCATTTTTCATTTGGTGCCCATCCCTAATTGCCACCCATTGAACGTTGGTCATGAGTATTTTCATGACATTGTCCATTAAGTCCACTGGTCAGCCACTGAGAGCAGTGGCTCCCAACCGTGGCTCCTTAGATATTATTGAACTACAACTCTCTGAAATCTGTGCAACATAGCTAGTGGTAAAGGCTTCTGCGAATTTTACTCCACTAACATATTGTCAGCCTTTAGGATACTTAGGAGCTGTTTTTGACAAGCACCAAAACAGTTCAAATTGCTGTGCTTCTCTGCAGTGTAGCATTTGGCCTGGGGTGTTAAAATTTTGAATGAAAATGTTTGCTCATACAACAGACAGATATGGGAACTATGTTTTGGGCTATAATTCCAAAGAATACCATAGCAGTCACAGGTTTTCACCACTGACAAGGTATCTGTTTTCTGGAACAAGACACGGAGACTTATCTACCTCTTACAAAGGAATTCATGATTTTACTTTTTTGCTTTAAAATTGTACACATTTCCCCTTGCACCCAAGGTATATGTGCATTTTTATTTTTCCTGTGTATGCATTTTGAACTATTTACATTGTTATGTACTCATTGTTTAGTGACTATTTTGTTTCTCTAAAACTGCACTAGGATCCTTATACATGCACAGATGTTTGAAATAAGATGTAATTTAACTTTCAATGACTATAAGAAGATATGAAAAGCATGTTTTTACTTCTCTTTTCTGTGCAGTCTGCAAGCTTCCCTAAGTCTTCAGGACATCAGGAGAACTACACCACCACCCCATCCCAGCACTGTAACACATATTTTGGGAGAGGACAGACAGGTGGCACCATTCCAAAGAGAAGGTAAGCTTGACCCCTCCTTTTTTTAAACAATACTTTAATACTGTTATTTACTGTAAATTGTTAAACAATTATGCCTGCTTTTAACATTCAAGTCATTAGCTGGCTTGGAATCTGGAGATGTAAAGTATACATAAAGAGCCTTGACAAACTCAACCCAGTCTAAATCTAGTTTCTGAGGTGCCTTGAAAACCATTTGATGGCAACTACACTTAAATTTCATTCCCTTCAAATATTTATATTATCTGCACACACGCAAAGATACTATAGCAGTGTTGGCAAACCTATGTATGTCGTTTGCCCCCCCCCCCCCCCCCGGTGCTGCATTTGGACCCCTGCCACCCATCTCCTTTCAGAGGGTGCCTTCTCCTTTGGTGCGCCTCTGAAAGGAGGTGGGTGGCAGGGGTCTGAAGGCACCACAGTGGAGACAAGTCTCCCCCTGCTATGGTGCCTTCTCCTTTTGTATCCCAAAGTGTGGTTTCCCATAGGAATGAATTGAAAACCAATTAATCCATACCTTTTTCTTGACTGTTTTCTGACCTCTGGAATGGATTAACTGGTTTTCAGTGCATTCCTATGGAAAATCGTGCTTTGAGATACGAATTTTTCGTGATACAAAGCAGTCTGAGGAATGAATGAATTTTGTATCTTGAGGCACCACTGTACCATACCAAAGAACCCCACAAAGTAAACAAAAGCAGCATCAAAACACATTCAACGCAGTAAGGCACAAGAATTCAGTTAAAAACCCCATTGAGAGAGCCAGTTGCTCAGGAAACTTTGCTTGAAGAGAAAGCTCATCACCTGCTTGCGGAAGGATAGTCAAGACAAAGCCAGCCTGATGTACAGAATAGCCATAGGAGAAAGAAACAGATACTTCCACTGTATGAAGTTAGTAGGGGAATAGACCAATATGGGCAAGTCCTGGTAAAGACCTGCACTGAATAACCATCTCAACTTAATGGGGGGAAAGCGCCATTCAGCCTTCCTTACTCTAATGACTGGGCTTTTATTACAGCACCTATAGAAATCTCAAAAAGCTTGTCATCCGTCCATTCATTCATTCATTCATTTGCCACCTCCCCTGCCCCAAATAGGGGACTCAAACTAAAGCAAATAACAAGGTATATGCCTATCTGATGTCCCTTTTAGTAAGTAAGTAAGTAAGTAAGTAAGTAAGTAAGTAAGTAAGTAAGTAAGTAAGTAAGTAAATAAATGATGTAGATAGATAACTGTTATCTGTACTTTGTGTTCCTGTTAATTTTACAGTGCAGTTCATGCCTCATGTTGCATACAAAATTGCATCTCTGGGGGAAGAGCAGACAGCGGGTCCTATGTTTGGTTTTGCAACCTGAGTTCCCTTTGGGGTCCTTCATGACCCTGTGCAGAATTATTTCTTTTTCAGTGGCATTTCTATTTTCATAACCCAGGTTCCCTACAGCCTAAGACCTTTTTTCTGTGTCTCCCAAATCAAAACCAAAAATGGGCAACCAGGCACTTCCTGTTTTATTTTCTCATATCTGGAAGCTGAGTCATGGCAACTGGACTTCTCTTCTTGTGAGATTGATTCGATCTCACAAGAAAAGAAGTCCAGTTGCCATGACTAAACTTGCAGATAACCTCACCTGGAGGACTGAGAATCCTCACACACTTATTTTCTCATACCTTTGACACATTTTCTCACCATTTTTACAATTGTTGGGCATGGTGCAGGCTAAAGGGGATGCAGACTGGCCCCCAGGCATGATAAAGCTGGCCTTTCCTATATTAGGAAAAGTTGCATATGAACATATGCATATCAAAGAAAAGGGTTGCTTACATAAATGGTCATAGTAGAGACAGCTGTGTACTGAAATAATGTCAAATGTTATGCTTAAAAACATTAAGAAATGGTGTGAAAACCTGATAGAATGAATTTGTGCGTGATTACCAGCAAAATGGATCTGGGCTAGAAATGGACTTGTTCACCCTTATCTATTATAACTCTTGAGAGGGACAAGAAAGGAGCCTCCCTGAGGAACGTGATGCCCGTGTGACCACGTGTGGGTGTCCCCTGGGCTAAGGCAGCACCCTGTTGTCTAATCTTTACTTCTGGCATGAATGAAGGAGAAGCTCTTTTGATCCTTAACGCATCTATTAGGTCGAGCCCCGCCATTGTTATTCTATGAATCTCCCAAGATCTGAAGTAGGCTTGGAAACAATTAAAAGGGCAGGGCTTCTAAATGGTACTTTTTAAAGATTCTGACTATGGAGATGATGAAATTGCATCACAGCAAAAAACCTCAAAAATAGAAAGCAATCCTTAAGGCTTCTCCAGCTCTCTGCAGAGATCTAGACACAAGGGCTTCTTTTCTTTTCTGCATCATTTTTACTAGTTGCATTAACTGCAATTCATGCAAAATGTTTGTGCACTGAACAAGTGTCTTTTTGTTTTCTGAAACTTAAAGCACACATTCATCAGAAAGGTGCAAACTACCCACTCAAGGTTACTGTTCTTGCAAATCCTTGCAACAAAGCAGCGGTCATATAATTATTTGAATACTGTCGAGTTTACAAGAATATACAAAAAAAGCTTTGAAGTATACACATTTTTCTCTTAGACCACCCCTACAAATTACTGTAAATATATGAATAAAATGTGGTTGCTCATCTGAAGGAGGATGTTGTTGTACCGAGGACAACATTTGAAATGTTTTTCTGTTTATCCAGTGAACATTCTGGCTGGAGATTCTGGGAACTGGAGTCTTTCCGCACCAGCCCCACTCCACAAACAAATTAACAACTTTCCCAAGACCTGTACAAAAGACATGGAGATGCAAACTGTTATGGGCCTATTTGAGGAAATCAGATGCCACTTTCAGATTCCATGATAGCCCCAAGTCAAATGATTGTAGGAAGAACGTCAAAAAAGAGATTGTTAAGGGAGGGAGGGAGGAGGATTCAGACAGACACAGACAATACTAGGCACTAGAGATGGACACGAATTGAAAATGACATTTTGTTTTGTTTCATTTCATTTCGTTGAGGGGCTTGGTTAGGTTTGTTTTCATTTTTCGTGAATTTTCACAAAAAATCATTTCATTTGTTCGTTAATTCGTTATTTGTTTTTACCCACTTGGTGCGATTTTTAAAGCATTTCCGTGCGCGGGTGCCCCCCAATGCCCCAGACCAGAGGGAAAACACTAAAAAAATTGATGCTGGCAGAGACACAGTATAGACTAGGTACGCAGGGAGGCTGCAAGGCAGCGGTGGGTGTTGCCCAGGGCGCAAGGCAGCCGCAGAGTGACTGCAGGGCAGGGGAGGGTACTCACTGAGAGGTACGCAGTACGCACTCAGGGAGGCTGCAAGATTGAAGCTAGAGAGAAATCTCTTCTTTCTCTCCCCTAAAAGTCAGGCTGCAGCAAGCAGGAACACAGAGACACACGCCTGCCTGCCTGGCCTAAAGTGAAAATAACGAGTCGCAGAGACAGCAATCCCACCCCAACCTAACTCCCACCGCAGACTGCAAGGAGAATGGGGGCTGCCAGAGCTTTTTATGCCCTCTGTGGCTGCCAGACCTGCCCAGTCTGCAACCTGGGCATGCTATTGGTTGGAGTTGTCCAAGAATTTACAAGATCCCATCACATGGCTTGTATCCATTTTGTGGCTGGCATCCATTTTGTGTCATCCTTAAAGGGAAAAGAAAAATACATCGCAATGGGAGAAAGACAAAAACAAATGTTTTAAGGACCCCCCCCCCCCCGTTAGGTATTATCAGGCAGAATAAATAATTATTGCTGCATTTTTATGGATGTCCAGGGCATTTTAATACCCAAGAAATCAATATTAGGCATCTGGCAGCCATTTTGGGTTGATGTCCCCTAACTCCCCTTAAAGGAAAAAACAACAACAACAGCAATCTGAGAAAAGACATAAATGCACGTTTTAAGGACCCCAACCCCCCGGTAGGTATTCTCAGGCAGAATAAATCATTATCGCTGGGTTTTTATGGATATTCCAGATGATTTTTAACATTTAAAACAGCTCTCTTCATTGCACATCACCATTAATGAAAACGAAATGTAACAGACCTAATTTTCTTGGTTCAGTTCGGTTCGTTCCAATTTCCCCGCCACATTCATTATTCATTTTGTTATGTAACAAAATGAATAATGAATAACAGAACGAAAAAAATTCATTTCGTGCCCATCTCTACTAAGCACCTGCTTCTCCTCCAGCAGGATTGGTTTGAAGTGTATTGTTTTTAAACAGTGAGTTGCATTTCATTAATTTTGGGAGCCTCTGGAGGACTTTAGTCCAAAAAAGACAGGATACAAATAAACAAGCAGAAACCGACTAACAAACAGCAATTATGCTGCCCCTTCTTTCAAACCCGTAGCTTCAGTGAATAATATGAATACATAAATGGGGGCGGGGGGGGAGATACAGAAGTTACACACTTTTACTGGGCTGTACAAAACACTGTGTCGCTTTATGAGCCATCTGTTAATCCCTGTAGCTCTGCACATCAACATGGTTTACTCATATACCCTTTGCTGTCCCTAGAGCAGACAGTTGTGCTTTAAGTCCCTTTAGGCTTTTCTGTGGTGCCAAGCTGCTCTCTCTCTCTCTCTCTCTCTCTCTCTCTCTCTCTCTCTCTCTCTCTCTCTCTCTCTCTCTCTCTCTCTCTCTCTCTCTCTCTCTCTCTCTCTCTCTCTCTCTCTCTCTCTCTGTGGCTTTTCAGAAACAGCTACAAGAGAGTTAAAGAATCTCCTTTAACAAAAGCGGGCTATGTTCAGGCAAGGTTTCCACCTGGTCAGTAGCTATTGATCCTGATCAGGTAGAGATGGGCACAAAATGAATTTTGAATTTGTTTTGTTATTTGTTATTTGTTTCATTAGCTAATGAAACAAATAACAAATCAACCCATACAAGAAAAACAAAATGAAATAAAACAGAAATTTCTGTTTCGTTCATTTCATTTTTTGTTCCTGGCACTTACCTTGCCTTGAGTCCCAGCAGAGTCTTCCAGAGTCCCGGCCATTGGCGCTGCGAAGAAAGCGCCTCTCAGCTGTGAAAAGAAAAAAAGAAAAAAGCCCCCTACATTGGGAACTTTTTTAAAAAAACTACTACTACTGCTACTACTACAGTGGACCCTCGTATAACAAAACAGTTTGTATAACATAAAATTTGAACAACATAAAAATTTCTGGAGATAGGGGAAATTTGCTTAACAGAATCGTCTATTGGGCGAATCCGTACAACATAAAAATGATTGTGATTAATGATTACTCTGTTTTCCATGCATTCCTATGGGAAATTTGTATAAAGGAAAATTTGCTTAACATAATTTCATTTTGAACAAATTAATTCCTTTATACAAGGTACCACTGTATTGTCTTTGTTGGATTGTATTAGTTGCTTTTCTGCATGGGGTTGGGTTGTGTGGGTTGTGTGGTTGGGTTATTTATTGTTTATTTAATTTGGTTTATGTATTTCCCTTTATTATTATTATTATTATTATTATTATTATTATTATTATTATTATTATTATTATTATTATTATTATTATTATTATTATTATTATTATTATAAGTGCCAACCCAGTCTGGGAGCTGCATGGTCCAGCATTATAAATTAAAGAAAAATAAATAAATAAAATAAAAACAGCACCGACTAGGCCCTGGGGCCATGTGATTGGCATTGGAAAATGTAAATAAAATAAAATAAAATAAAATAAAATAAAATTTAAAAAGGCACTGGGTGGCCCCAGCAAAATAAATAAATAAATAAATAAATAAATAAATAAATAAATAAATAAATAAATAAACAAACTAGGTCTGGCCAGTGCCTCACAGCTGTGAAATTTTTTTTTAAAAGCCCCCAGCATGGGGGACTTAACGAAACGAAATGAAATACAAAATGAATTTTTTTAAAAAAATCATTTTGTATTACATGAAACAAAATGGGGGAACAAAGGAATAATGAAACGAAATGCCATTTTGGCGTTTTGTGCCCATCTGTAGTCACAGGCCATTTGTGACCTCACTGAAGGCATCTCAATTCTCCATTCCTGGAAAAGAAAATGTCAGGCAACCAAACAACAAGAAACCAAAAAGACACACAATCCCATTGCACTTCTGATGAAACCATTCTCTTTGCCTGGGAGCTGAGCTGGTGGTGTAGGCCTTTGGGCTGTACTATTGTCACCAATAACATAGAGGAATGAAAAATACTACAATCAAAAGAAGAAAAAAAGGGGGGGAGAAGCTGTTAATATTTCATAGCTAGCAAAGCATTTTGAGATTTCCCCCCCTTTCAAACCATATTCTAAGCAAGAAAAATATAATCCATCTCATTGAATTTTTGTAAGAAATGGAGAATTTTCTTCAATTAAAGCAATATTTTTCAGTTCCATCAAAAGCAATGAAATATATGCTCTTCTTCCAGAATCCTTGTAGTGACAGCTCAGCCACTACACTGTGCAATTATTCAAGAACACCTCCCTAAACAATGGTAAGATACTAGGGCTGTGTAATTTATATGCCTATTTTGTAAATCGCCCAGAGTAGCCGAGTAGCGAGATGGAGTGGTATATAAATTTAATAAATAAATAAATATTAAACTAATTAATGCATTGATCATCATGTATATTACATCTAGCAAAGCTTCCATATGCATGTATATTGGGAGAGTTGAAAAGAAAAGGGGGAAACTTACGAATTTATAGAAACAAATTAATAAATGCCCATCACTGTTAAATGCTTTGATTTTCATTCCATTTAGCAATAGCACACCAGAAATCCAATAATCCCCCAAACCAAGAGATAAACAAATATGAACTTAAACTTTTAACACTGGAGTTATGCTCTAGTATTATATTTCTACAAGCTACTTTAATTGAAAAATTGATACCTAGATAAAATTGCCTCCTCTCCCGTATTTTGGATTGTTACTTGTCAGAGATACAAACAGTCCTGTGGGCACTTAACTGGAAGATAAAGTGTAGCTTTGATGCCCAGTGTAGTATAAGCAGATACAGTGAATGACTAGGACTCAAGTGACCTGGGTTCGAGTACTTCTTGGCCACTGAAAAGCCAAGGGTGGGATAGAATTGTTGAAACTGCTACTTAACATTTTATTTAGTTGGAAAGCCCCTTTGTGGTTGTTATATCTCAGTTCCTACTTAATGGCACATAACATAAAAGATTGCATCTGCACCACGTAGCTATAGCAGTTTTTTTCACTTTAGCTGCTGTGGTTCTGTCCTGGCTATTGTCTAGTCATTGAACTATCTGCTTTAATTCAAGGGAGGACATCAGAGTTCTCTAGCAGAGAAATCTCAGTGTCTCATCAAACCACAAATGTTTCAGCTTCCACCTCTGATGGTGTCACTTGGAATCTCCCTAATTCTCACCCAGCTTCTTAGGCAACAGGGCTGGAAGTTCTTCAGTATTTTCTCCTTCCTATAATGCCCCATATTGAAATATGTGCTTCCTTTTTTGGCTAGGGTTAGAGCCACACAGAAATGTGGCAGAACCCTTATGCAGGGGGTGAAATTTAGTCCACACAATAGGCAAGCCCATTGGAGCTGACCTAGCAGTAGTTGCCGAGTAGTTGGAGGAAGATGTCCTCAGTTTCCAGTCCTGTGCTTGACTGTCCCAGTTCCAATTCATGTCCCCAGAGGCAGAATATGAAACCTATACTTCCAAATCAGATGGTCGCTCACATTTGGACACGTGCTTTAAGCAGAGAAGCCTGGCCAGGATTGTTGGAGCTTAATATGTTTTCTTGCTGTAGCCAAAATCTGCCTGATGAAGACCACTTTGGGTCAAAACCTAGCTTCTGATGACGAATTTTTAATGGTCTCATAAAGACTCAAGGTATTACCCACCCAACTGATGGATAGCTCAGTAATTTAGGGATGGTTGGGAGTTCCATTGGCAGTGGCTGGACTTGATGATCCATCAGGTCACTTCCAGCTCTGCAGTTCTAAGATTGTCATCACCATCATTAGGCATCTTTGAATCCTTGAAAGGGTTGCCTTCTCCACATTCCTCTGTAGCAGGTAGCCTGACATAGCTGGATCCGTGCTTCCACAAAGCTCTCCCCAAGCGTTTCTCTGCAGGCGGTTTTGGCAGATGGCTTTTCTTGTTCCTGCTGTTTGCTTGCAGCCTATTTCTGAGTACTCTAGCGGAGGCAGACCAATTTGCTTAGCTGTTTGTTTGTTTGTTTGTTTGTTAAAAGAGATCCTGCCTCAGGGGGTAGAAAGTTACAATAAGCAACTTTTTTTTTAAACTAAGGGGGGGGGGAAGAACGGCTTGTAGGAGATAAATAAATAAAATTTAATAGTTTTTTAGCTGATACTGTGGCATGAATGCAAATTCTGTCAAGCTTTGGCTGATTGGTCCTTCCAGAAAACTAGTCTGCATGTTCTCTCAAGAGACTATGCTGAATTGATAAATGCATAACTATGGCTGTCAATCATCTGTCACACTTTATAATCTTCTGTTTGGGAGCCAAGTTGCTTGAGTGAAGGTAGGAAAGCCACGTTCCACAAAAGAAATTTTATAAAGTAAAAAGGTTTACTTTGTTTTTGTTCAGTGGTGGATGGGAGATTTCATAACTCCGTCTTACTTATTGCTAGGGATTTTGTATACCACAGTTCAATCATCAATCCAAATGGAGACAACAGGCCAGAAATAAAAACAAAACAAAACAAAACCTTGAGACTCGGAAGGACAGCAATGAATGAACTACAAAATATCATTAAGTATAAGGCTATGTCACCAGAGACCTAGAGCACAATAACCCACGCTCTTGTATTTCCGTTCAGCATGTGTGAAGAACGCTCATTCACAAGGTCACCATAAGTTGGAGGTGATTAGATGGGACATAACAACAACAAATTCATTGCTTGTTTCCACCATTCTAAATCAACCATGTAGTAGTAGTAGTAGTAGTAGTAGTAGTAGTAGTAGTAGTAGTAGTAGTAGTAGTCGTCGTCGTCGTCGTCGTCGCTGTCGTCGTCATCGTCGTCGTCTTTATTTAGGTCACTGACCAGAAAAAATACAAAATACATTCCACATAAAACCAAAATAAAAGCGGGAAGTCCCGCCCATGAAAACATGCCGGCTGCTTGATCATGGAGCTCTGTACCGAGATGAGAAAAAGCTTTAAAATTTACTGTCTAAAGCCCTCGGAGCTGTGAGTAATGTACCCTTAAACCCTCTGGGGTCGACAGGGAAAGCAATATATTTTCCTCGAGAGTTAGATAAGCCTGATTTACTAAGACTTAGTTACTTTCAGTTTTGGCTGTCTGAACAGCGTGATGGAGAGAGAGACTAAATTTACAGGCTCCTGTGGGAGACTTCTTCTGTGTGTTTTCTGCATGTTTTTATGCCTGCCAAAAAGAAAAAGTCTTGTTTTCTAAAAACCTGGGCCAGAAAACCCTCCGACGCCTCATTCCAACGTGCAGCACTGCAACGTATTGACCCTGCAGTCGTGGAAAAAGCTGAGGCAGATATCGCGACTGGTGGGAAGGGGGTAGAAACTACTCCCCCTGCAGATCTAGATTTAATGAGGGAAATGCGACAAATTAAAACAGAACTGGTGGGTCTAATGAGCCTGGGTTTGAAAGATGTGACGCGAAGGATTGATGAAGTCTCACGAAAAGTTGATGATACAAAGCAAGATTTATCCCGTGAGATCAAGAAAACACAAGCCGCTGTGGACAGCAACGGCCAGAAATTGGAAAATATGGCAGGGGAGATTAAGAGACTGGATCAATGTGTTTCTAAAAATGAAGGTGAAATCAACTCCCAAAAACAAGAATTACTGATAGCAAAAAAGAATTTAACCTATATGGAAGACTACTCTCGAAGACAAAATGTAAAACTGATTAATTTTGTAGTTCAGAAGAGGGGAGAATTAAAACAGGAAGTGATGACATGGCTAAACTCATTTTTTACCACGACAACTTGCAGAAGAAGACATAGAGAGGATTCATTATCTGGGCAACTCAAGAGAAGGAAGTCCAAGACCAATAATAGTCAGATTTGCCTCCTATGTAAACAAAGAACATCTTATGTCTTCTATAAGGGCAAACCCGGATTTTTTTGAAGAGGGGAGATAAAATCGTGCAAGTCTATCAAGACCTTTCCAAAGAAACCATTGAATGGCGAAAATCGATGAAACCAGTAACAACAACACTACTGAAGCATAATTTTCGCTACTCTTGGGGCCATCCATTTTTTCTGAAAGTCTGGAAAGGTTCTATTCAGCACACAATTTACTCCCTGGAGGAAGGCCAGCATCTTCTGAAAGCATGGAATATTCAAGCTGATTTGACTTCTTCTAGTCCTGCTCCTGGGACATCTGCTACAACATCAGAATGATGAACAACAGCTGAAGCCCACCAGTCCATCTCTCCCTCTCCCCCTCTCCCCCCCTCTCTCCTCCTTTGCTTCCCCTTTCCCTCCCTGTCTTTTCCCTTCTTCCCCCTTTTTTTCTTTCCCTTTATCCTCCCCCCCCTTTTGTTTCCCTCATGGGGGAATGGGGGAGAGGGTGGTTTGGAGGGGGATAGAATAGTTTTCTGGAAAAAATTGATATACAGTATTAAGATGACTAAAGAGCTTGCGGGATCTTGGCCGGTCATTGTCCGTGGACGGATTTCCTCCCTCCATCCCCTTGAGGGCACATGCAAAAGGGTATGGTAGCTAGTGGGGTGGGATAAAAGAATATAAGTTTAGGGTGGAGGGTTTGGATTGTTTAATTTTTTTTATTAACTGTAGGTGTTAAGTTTTCCTTTTGCACAATGGGACCACTCCAGAATATTAAAAGAAAAAAAGTTAAGTTATGGGAAAGTTTATAAAATTAGCAACATTGAATGTGAAGGCTCTGGGATCAATTTTAAAGGGGAAGAGAATTGAAGCGATGATTAAAAGACATAAAATTGATATTGCTTTTTTGCAAGAAACTCATCAAATAAAAGATGGTGTTAATGAATTAAAAATGCCAAACATTGATATTTATGAGAAAAGTTTTGGTACATCTAAAGCAAGGGGGGTAGCCATCTTGATTTCAAAGAATTGTGAATGAATTGTTGAAAATGTGGTGAAAGATTCAGAAGGCAGATATATAATACTGCAAGTTGTAATGGGTATGTATGTATGTTAAAAACAGTTGGTGTACGAATGCTAAAATCATAGACAGTCATTACTCCAGGGAATTGGAGTATATGACGGTCAGATGCAGACCAATATATCTTCTCAGAGAGTTTACTGTTGTCTTAATCACGGTTGTTTACATTTCACCGGACGCCAACGCTGATTTAGCTCTGGGTTATTTGGGTGACGTGGTCAGCAGGCAGCAAGATAAGTTTCCAGATGCTGTGCTTATTATTGTGGGGGACTTTAATCATGTTGATTTGAGGACAACTAAATTCTATCAGCATGTGAACTGTGCCACCAGAGGAACAAACATATTGGATAAGGTCTATTCCAATATAAGGAATGGCTACAGGGCCCTGCAGTTTCCACACTTGGGTCTATCAGATCATTTGTCCCTGATTTTAGCACCAGCTTATATCTCTTTAAGGAAACAAACTGCAATTGTAACAAAGACTGTGAAACACTGGCCTGAGGGAGCCTCATTGCAGCTGCAGGACTGCTTTGAAGAAACAAATTGGGATGTTTTTGATAACTCAGACCTTGAGGAGTATACTGCAGGAATTCTGGGTTATATTAAATTTTGTATAGATACTGTTACTGTAGATAAACGTGTCCGAATCTATCCAAATCAGAAACCATGGATTACCAAAGAGGTGAGGTGCCAAAGAGGTGAGGTGCCTCCTGCATGACAGGAATAAGGCTTTGAAGTCTGGTGATGTGATCAGGTATAGCATTGCTAGAGCAGATTTGAGGAGAGGCATTTAAAAAGCGATGGTGGATTATAAGAAGATTGAGGCTTGTTTTTACAGTAATAATAATGTGAGGCAAATGTGGCAAGGGGTTCAGCAGATCACTAGTTATAGATCTAATTATGCTGCCCCTTCTGCTGGAAATGCTTCTTTGGCTGATGAACTGAACAATTTTTTGCTAGGTTTGAGACAGAATAAACAGAGGTATTTACATCACAGCCATCAGCACAGTTTAGCCCCTTCCTTCTTGTTGAAACGTGGGAAGTGAGAAACATCTTGAGAACTGTGAACCCAAGGAAAGCTGAAGGACCTGATGGCATTTCTGGTCGGGTGATTAGGGAGTGCGCAGACCAGTTGGCTGGAGTTTTTACTGAAATTTTTAACCGGTCTCTAGCCCAGTCAACTATTCCGTCTTGTCTGAAGGCCTCCATTATTGTTCCACTGCCAAATAAGTCATCTATTAACAGCTTAAATGATTATAGACCTGTGGCACATACCTCAATTGTAATGAAGTCTCAATTAGTCCACCAGCATATCATCTCTTGCCTCCCAGGCACATTTGATAAATATCAGTTTGCTTACAGAGCAAATAGATCCATGGAAGATGCTATAGATATCACCTTGCACACTGCTCTTACCCATTTGGAGCTGCGGGGGGCTATACCTATGTAAGGATGCTCTTTGTGGACTTTAGCTCTGCTTTCAATACAATTATATCTCGCAAGCTGATATCTAAACCTAAGGACCTTGGTTTTTGTCATTCCATCTGTGCCTGGATCATGGATTTCTTATCAAATCGCTCACAGAGGGTCAGATTAGGTGACTACATGTCGTCAGCCCTCACTCTCAACATGGGTACTGTGCTGAGCCCACTATTGTTTAGTATTTGCACCTCTGACTGCACTCATACTCATCCTGAAAATAAAATCATCAAGTTTGCCGATGACACAACAGTAGTGGGACTCATCTCTGGTGGAGACGAGTCAGCCTACCGAGAGGAGGTGCATCGGCTGCTACGGTGGTGCAGAACCAACAATCTGATAATAAATATCAACAAGACCAAAGAACTTATAGTGGACTATCGAAAAAGGAAATCAGACACTCAGCCCCTGATTATTGATGGAGTTTGTGTAGAGCGGGTGACAGACAGTAGGTTCTTAGGAGTTATTCTACAGGAGGATTTGACCTGGAGTGCCAACACTGAAGCACTGGTTAAGAAGGCCCAACAGAGATTATATCTTCTGAGACTTCTCAGGAGGGAACAACTGTCTAAGAAACTGTTGGTAACCTTCTACCGGGGCTTTATAGAAAGCACTGTCACTTACTGCCTCTGTGTCTGGTTCGCCAGTTGCACAGTGGCAGATAGAAGGGCACTCCAGAGGGTCATAAACACTGCTGAGAAGATAGTGGGCTGTCCTCTTCCTCCTTTGGAAGAATTATACAACTCCAGATGCTCAAGGAAGACATCTAGAATTTTGAGAGACCCTTCGCATCCTGGCCACCAATTTTTTGAACTGTTGCTGTCTGGCAGGAGATACAGGACTCTTAGGTCAAGATAGACTAAAGAACAGTTTTTATCACAGAGCGGTATCCAAGATAAATGCGACAGTTTTAACACCATCTTAATCAGTTTTTAAGTAGTGTTTTAAATTTTGTAAGCAATTTTAAGAGTTTTTAATATTTTGTATGATGTTTTATGTGTTTTTTATGTGTTTTGTATGTTTAGAGTGTGTAGTGGAACAGCACTCTAATTTCATTGTGCATATCTTGCGTATGCATAATGACAATAAAACTCTATTCTATTCTAAAGAGCAGTATACTCTGGTAAATGTATATGCACCAAATGCTAACCAAAGCTGCTTTTATAATGTCCCCTGGGATCAGATTGAAACTGTTAAAAAGGGGTATTTGATAATGGCTGGAGACTTCAACATGGTGTTAGATAAAATTAAAGACAAATCATCTTACAAGAAGGAAGACTGGAGGGTTAGACACACAACATTAACAAAATTTATAAATAATACAGGATTGAAGGATGTCTGGAGAGAACTTAAAGGAGACAAAAGAAAATATACTTTCTACTCACCAGTTCACAAGAGTTATTCTAGGATAGACTTTGTATTTGCTTCACAAAGTCTAATACCTAAAATAAATAATACTGAGATTGAAATTATAAAAACATCTGATCACGCTATAATGTCAGTTGATATAGCAATAAATAAAAACTATAGAGAAGCCAGAAGATGGAGAATGAATGCAAAAAATTTTCATTACCCAGAAGTGCTGGAAAGAGTTTAAAAAGACTGGTTGGAAACTTGGGACATTAATGAAAAGGCTGGAGGAAAATGGGAATTATATGGGACACTTTAAAAGCTGTAGCCAGAGGCTTTATTATAAGAGAAAACTCTAGAATAAAAAAATGGAAGAGTTTAACAAAAGAAATCTAGAAAATATAATAGCAGATTTAGAATCCCATTTTTTCTAACAATGATGAGATATTGAGGCAGATTGAAGCAAAAAAAAAAGAATTAGAGGAATTAGAACTACAACAAGTACAAAGAAATTTACTGTATTTAAAAAGAATTTTTTTTGAATATAGTAATAAAAATTCAAAACTTTTAGCCAGATTAGCCCAGAAAAGAAGGGATAAAAATATGATAGGAAATATAAAAGATTCTGCAGGTAAGGTCTGTACACAAATGAAAGACAAATTAAAAGCTATTCAAGAGTTTTATCAATCTCTATATACAGCAAAAAACAAGAGCGAGGAAGATATAGAAAAATATATCACCAAAATTTGAAGAGGGTTTTGGAAAAGGAAGATATGGTGGAAATGGAGAAACCGATTACAGATCAAGAGATAGGTGAGGTAATAGATATATTAAAGAATAATAAAACTCCTGGAGTGGATGGTCTGGGACCTGAATTTTATAAACCTTTCAAAACAATATTAGTACCCAAACTAAAAAAGCTATATAATAAAATAATGGAAGGAGAACAAGTTCCGAGATCCTGGACCCACTCCTTAACCATTTTGATACCTAAACCTAATAAAAACTTAATGGGCATTGGATCATATAGACCAATTTCCCTATTAAATCATGACACTAAGATCTTTACTGCAATTCTGGCTAAAAGAATGAATAATTTTGTAGCTAAATATATTAAAGATGATCAGGATAATATAGAGAAAGGACTAATACGTAAAATATACAAAATAATAGGGGACTCACTGGATGTGAAGGAGTCAGCTTCTCTGAGAGAGGTCTGGAAACAAGACCTTAATGTAGAGATTAAAAAAGAAGACTGGGGGAAAATCTGGAACATGAGGATCTTGAGATCATTATTGGTTAGGATAAAAGAAAATTTTTTTAAATTGGTTTCTAGATGGTACTTGATGCCAATTAGGTTGAATAGAATGAACGCTGAATATTCTAAGATCTGCTGGAAATGTGAAAAAAAGATAGGTACATACATGCATCTCTGGTGGGAATGTGAAATAGTTCAAAAGTTTTGGGAAATGGTTTTTTTAGAGCTAAGTGAGATGATTCAAGTAGATATTGATTGTAATCCAGAGACAGCACTGTTATCATTGTCAACTAGTAAAGATTATGATGTTACAACCAAGGAACTAATAGCAAATCTTATGACAGCCGCTAGATTAATTATAGCAAGAAACTGGAAATCCAAATTAGATCTCAAGATGGAAGATTGGTATAACGAACTTTGGGATATAGCCATAAATGATAAATTGTCTTGTAGTTTAAAAGTTAAATGAGGAGAAATGAAAAAAGACATTTTAAATGACATTTGGGGAAAATTTATAGACTTTGTATTAGTAGAAGGGAAGGGGAAGGAACTGATGAATAGTTCAAGACAGTTCTGGAGAAGAGGACTTTGAGAAGAATATTAGAAAAACAGACGTTGGAGTAATAAAGAATAACTCACGGAAGAACTGGATGGTCCCGGGGGTGGGGTGGGGATGCACTAGTATTGTTATTTGTCTGTTTGTCTTTAATTAAAAAATAAAAAATATATTAAAAAAACCAAAATAAAAGCATATAGAAACAATAAAAGCATGCACACAAGAACAACCATAACACAATAGCATAACCTTTACATAAAAGCCAGAGCAGGTAAAATCTTGCCAGCCCAGTAGGCTCAATAACAAAGTAGTCACCTCAATAGGTCTAGAATAGAGATGGGTATGGAACGAACAATTTTTCGTTTCCGTTACCGTTTGTCATTTCCGTTACCTAATGAAACAACAAACGAAAAATGTGATGAAAATGAAACGGAACAAACAGAACCATGAAAATTGTGTTCGTTACATTTCATTTCTGTTACTGGCGACACACAATGAAATGAGCTGTTTTAAATGTTAAAAAACGCCCTGGACATCCATAAAAACGCAGCGATAATTATTTATACTGTCTGATAATACCTACCAGGGGGGGGTGGGGTCCTTAAAAGGTGCATTTATGTCTTTTCTCAGATCGCTGTATTTTTTTCCTTTAAGGGGAGTTAGGGGACATTGACCCAAAATGGCTCCCAGATGCCTAATATTGATTTCTTGGGTATTGAAACGCCCTGGACATCCATAAAAATGCAGCGATAATGCAATAGTTATTTGAAATTATTACCTACCAAGGGGTTGGTGTCCTTAAAACGTTTGTTTTTGTCTTCTCCCATTGCGATGTATTTTTCTTTTCCCTTTAAGGATGACAAAATGGATGTTGCCACATTCCAGCCACAACATGGAGGCAAGCCATGTGATGGGATCATGTAAATTCTTGGACAACTTCAACCAATAGCATGCCCAGGTGACAGACTGGGAAGGTCTGGCAGCCACAGAGGGCATAAAAAGCTCTGGCAGCCCCCGTCCTCCTTGCAGTCTCCAGTGGGAGTTAGGGAAATGCTTTAAAAATTGTGCAAAAGCGGGTAGAAATGACAAACGAATAAACGAAAAACAGAAATGAAATTTTTTCAGAAATTCACGGCAAATGACAAACAAAGCAAAACGGACCTCTCAACGACAAACGACAAATGAAACGCCTTTTTTTTTATTCGTGCCGCTCTAGTCTAGAATCTAAGCATTTAATCATTGTCTCCAGCCTGGGACCATGCCCGTGTTTTAGACCACCTCCAACCCACATCATAAGAAGATGTAAGGATAATACACAATGGCCATTGCCCATAATCTGACCCCACCACCTGAAGTGGGCAGGGAAGTGTGATGCCTCATCGCTGCAGCACAGAATTTAGCCACCACCACAGTTACATCTAGCTTTTTATCTGCAAACAGGTGTAGAACACAAAACTCCCTTGGCCTTCCCTGAGTTTGCTGCAAATAGACCTATTTAATTAATAAGAGGTTTTTTCTTGGAAGAGGATCTAGGCAGTTTGTGAACCGAATGAGATGACATTACCATACAATTAATGAGATTTGGATATGTGATGATCTCATGAAACCAAATCAGGGTGAATACAGGAAACCTGGCCTTCATTCTGTTTATGTGGATGAACAATAGTATAAATAGGCTCACCAGGTGGACATGGCCTACCTTTAGGACCTTCCCAACACACATAAAGTATGAGTCGTTAGCCATGGCCATGTTGGTGGAGGTGTGAAGTATTTTTGACTTGTCTCGGGATTGTTGAAATGGCCACTTGATAAGGCCATTGTTTGTCATGAGCCTATTTCAAACCAGGGTGATATGAGGTCAAAGTGAACTATAAAATGGAGGACTTGCAACTAGCTTTTCTCAGACTGACAAAGCTGTTTGGATGAGCAACAAAATGTTTCGGTCTCTCAAGAAAAGAAGTCTAGTTGCCATGACTCAACTTCCAGATTATTGAGTAACATGAAATTGTTCTGAAACAGGAAAGTGCCCTAAAGCATCAGCATTTCCAAACTGGAGCTCATATATTAAAGCGAAGGAATAATTTGGAAAGTAGACTCTGAATGTGTATTCATTCCTTGTGGGAGAACTGCCCTGAGTCACAGATAGAATTCGGTACGAAGATTAGGGAACATATTCTTCCTTTGATTTATCTGTTGCATAATCTTTCACACTTACAGTGGGTTTTGTATTCTGCAGACATTGAATGACAGAATGGATGGAGAAAGAACAATTTAAAAAGCCACGCCACACCATGCCACGCCGCGCCATGCCAAGCCAAGGCTGATTCAAGTTTGATTCAAGACTGATTTCAAGTTTATTAGACCAGTGTTTTTCAACCTTTTTTGGGCAAAGGCACACTTGTTTCATGAAAAAAATCACGAGGCACACCACCATTAGAAAATGTTAAAAAATTTAACTCTGTGCCTATCAGACACACACAAACACACTTCTCACCCACCCCCTAAAAAACAACAACAACAAATGCATCCTCCAGTCCAGGCCCTCCCAAGGCATCCCTATCAAAATATCTGCCTGCCCTAACCTTCCCCCTCCCTCCTCCTGGCACTTTTTTTCAGAGGAACTTGAAAACCCAGGAAGGTGGGGCTGGGGGAGGCTCTTCATATACGACCCCCCAACCCCCATCTTTTACCCCTTCCAGTATAAGCCTCCCTTCTCTTCCCCCCCCCTCCTTCCAGCCAGGCAGCCACAGGGCCCGGAAGGGACCCCCCCCATCCCCGTCTCCTCCCTCTAGGTCCTAGGAATCCCCTCCTCAGCCTCCCACGTCCTCCCCTTTATTTACCCCCCCCCACAAAAAATGACCATTGTCAACGGCCGGCCGCTCCCCACCCTTAAAAGAGGGGTGCACACGCGTGCTCCTACCTGGCTTGGCAGGGGCGCGCGCCCACCCTCGGGAGGCAAACAGCGAGTGCGCGAGGCGGGGGAGGGGGGTTCGGTGAGCGAGGAGGGGGAACCAACCCCAAGAACCTTTAAGAGCGGCTTCTGGAGCGCCCTTCGCCACAATGCGCCTGCGCAGGTCTCCCGGCTCTCTCTCACTCTCTCGCTCTCCAGTCTCCTCCTCCTCCTTCTCTTCCTCCTCCTCCCTTATTTCTTCTCCTTCCCCGCCCACGGCCAGCCTTTCCTCGCCGGCGCGCAAAGCACGCCGTGAAAGGTAGTCCGCTCTCCTCCCCAGGACCGCGTCTCAGACCTGCGTGAGGAACTACAGCTCCCAAGGAAGCCTTGCGGCAGCCGGCTTCTTTCTGAATGCCCTGCCTTCCTCCGGCTCGCCGGCGCTGCACCGCTGCCTTGGTCGTGAGCGGGATGCGGGGGGGGGGCATTGCTGGTGTAGGGAGAATTTTTCCCACGGCACACCAGGCAACATCTCGCGGCACACTACTGTGCCGCGGAACAGTGGTTGAAAAACACTGTATTAGACGAGCCCGACAAGTATTTTGGGACTTTCCAAGACATTTTGTTGAAACTAAAGCTAGATGTAAGTGGACTGGACGGGTGTGGAGAAGAGCCATTAGGAATGTTTGATAAAGTTAATAAAGCTGTAAAAGATGAAAACTTGTCTGAGCCATCTGTCTGCGATCAGAGAGAAGGGACTGAGGAGAGAGGAAACTTGCAGAAACCTCACACATCCACTGACTAGAAACTATCTATCTATCTATCTATCTATCTATCTATCTATCTATCTATCTATCTATCTATCTATCTATCTATCTATCTATCTATCTATCTATCTATCTATCTATCTATCTATCTATCTATCTATCTATCTATCTATCTATCTATCTATCTATCTATCTATCTATCTATCTATCTATCTATCTATCTAGTGGCATACCACTGCTCTGGTGGCTTATAAGCATAAGACAACAATGACCCCCTCCCCGAAATGCTCTGATAACAATCCCAAAATGGACCTCTGATTGCAACAACTCCATGTAACCTACATAGATCAGAAGAATCCAAAACACTGATAAAGTCACATAAACTAAAAGCAAGACAAAATGATGAGAGCAGAAATGTTAGAAGAAAACCAGACCCCAGCCCCCATGAAACAAACCCCAATTCTTTGCTTTCTGAATAAAATATACTAGATGCTCAGGCCAATGGAGCTGCTTATGATTGACAGTAACACCACTTAGTTGACAGCATAAATATTGAAAGTACCCCTGAGGAACACAGAACAAACAGCAGGAGAAATGCACCTAGTCACTCTCTAATTTAGTTTTAAGTCAGAATCTTTTCTTAGAAGAAGCATATTGTCTGGTTCTCTGCTGCTGTGATGGATGAGTTGAAACATGGAAGGCAAGGCCTTGTGTCTTTTTACCACACCCACACCATTTTTTTTCTTCATCTTGCCCTAACTTGCATTCATTTACATGAAACATTGATCCCCTCCCCATTTATGACTTGCTCCAGTTCCATGATCGATATGATGGAACAGTGATTTCTGTCATGGAAGTGTCAGCTGGATTTGAGTTTAGTTCACCTGATCAGTTGCACAGTTGAAGCGTTACTGGAAGCGAGCGAAATAAGCAGTCCCCGCTCTTCTTCTTCTTCTTCTTCTTCTTCTTCTTCTTCTTCTTCTTCTTCTTCTTCTTCTTCTTCTTCTTCTTCTTATTATTATTATTATTATTATTATTATTATTATTATTATTATTATTATTATTATTATTATTATTATTATTATTGCATTTATATCCCGCCTATCTTCAAATTTGAACTCTAGGCGGCTCTTGTTCCTGAGGTGACAAGAGAATACAAAGAGAATACAGTGGTACCTCTTAAGACAAAGGTCCGGCTCCACTGAAGCCTGACGGCGTGAAGCCGCTTTGCCCCCACCCAGCGAAGTAGCATGAGACAGGGAAGTCTCGCGTTGGCCAGGAGGAGGAGAGAGAAGATAAAGGGCTCTTGCCGCAATCACCCTCACTTCACCGAAGGAAAGCACACCCTACCCACCCACCGCAGATTGCAAGTACTAGTGTGAGTTAGTCTGGTCACCAACATTTGACCCACCCCCATGAGTGGCCGTGGGGGACAGGGATTTTTTGCCTGTCCCACACTGGTACTGGGCGGTTGGGCTAATAGGGAGCCATGCTCGGGCCACACAGGCAGTAGTGCAGATTAAGATAAGGCACTCGTTGAGAGAAATTCTATGATCCTCTGAGTCCATCCTACCTCCGGACACTGTGGATCATGAGATTACAGTGTTGGGGGAAGGATGCACTGGGAGGCCTCCCTGGGCCATAAACCACAAACGACAGAGCTGGTGGTCCCTGGGAGGGGTAATGGAATTGTCCACCCAGGCTTTCCCTGTCCACACAATAAAAAGCAGTTCGCCCAGAAATGCCAGCTGGAGGGGTCCCGGGAGACCCCAGGGTTCGAGCGTGAATCTGCACTCCTGCAGGCCCCTATTGGAGTTAATGAATAGTTTACATGTTGATAAGATGTTAATAAACTGTGGCCCAGGCCTTAAACCCAACAATTGTGTCTCATGATGCATCTATTTCACCATGGGGGGGGGCAATGCTTCGTAAGGCAACAAACTCATAGGAAGAAAAAATTCCGGGAATAGGCATGCATTGCATAACAACAACAAAAAAAATCCCTATGGGATGCTTTGGAAGACAAAAAGCCATTCCGCATGTACCCGGGGGCAAAAACTGGTTATTTTTGTCTTTATTCTAGTCTCCGGAATGGATTAATCCATTCCCAATACATTCCCATGGGAAACTCCACTTCATAAGACAGAATTTTTGTAAAACAAAGCAACCCATAGCCTCCAGAATGGATTAATCCATTTTCAATGCAATCCTATGGGAAAGTGCGTTTCGCAACACAAAATTTTCTTAGAACATAGACTGAATTAAATTTGTTTTAAGAGGTACCACTATAGATAGGGATTTGGAATAGCTGGAGACAGACAATGCAGTTAACAGGAGGTGCGTGTTCCTTAACAAAAATGAGCAGACAACATTATTGGCCAGTTTTCTGCCATTTGGGCATAGAAAAATAATCTGGTTCTTTGGTCTGTCTCTTACACAGTAGGATTGCCAGTCTCTGAGCAAAATTGGACTCTTGTTCCTTTAGCAGATTTTTTTTGGAGGGGGGGACAGAGGAAATCCAGCCACTTGGCTGTTACAGAAGCTGCGTCCACTGAGTGTTTTCCTACTGTGTATCTATTGAACAGTATTTTTCAAGAGTCCACATACTGACAATTATCTTAGACGCTGTGTGACTTCCTCTCATACTATGCTTCTGGCAGTCTACATTCATTTGTCTTTGTTATCTACCTACAGCACTTACTTATGAAATCCGTTCAGCCTTTTTGCAATCTATTAAAGCTTTTACCCTTGCCTGTTTTATGCGTCTGGTCTCCCTCAAGCTAAGGAATGGTGGAAGTTAAGAACAAGAGTCTCCTTTCCTTACTTCAGACCAGAGTTCTGCAGCGCAATCCATGGATGGTCTTCAACAACCATACTCTCTATCAGGTTCCACTCACATCTTTAGTGGTGGGGGGGGGAGAAGACAGGCTATCTTTCAGGGTTGCAACGACTATGGAGAAGATAACGGATGTGAAGTGCTTTGAGCACTTATTGTAAGTGCTATATAAATACAGTGGACCCTTGTATAACAAACAGTTTGTATAACATAAAATCTATACAACGTAAAATATTCCGGAGATAGGGGAAATTTGCTTAACATAATTGCCTATGGGGCGAATCCTTACTACATAAAAATGGGATTACTCCATTTTCAATGCATTCCTATGGGAAATTTGTATAAAGGAAAAATTGCTTAACATAATTTCATTTGGAACAAATTAATTCCTTTATACAAGGTACCACTGTATCCAGTATTACATTTACATTGTTGGGGAAAGAGCTCTCTGGCCATGTTTATGCCAAAGAAATGGAAGAAAACTCTTAATTTTAAACAGTACCTTTATTGAAGCCAGTCTGGTTGTGTGTGTGTGTGTGGGTGTGTGTTTGGGGTGGTGGTGGTGCATAATTCAGATTTCTGGGTTTTAACCTGTAATGTCCTAAATTAGAACTAACATACTTGAACTTCCTCCCCATCTAAATGAATTGTTCATTATTTGCTTTTTAATTATGGAGATGAAGTTATGAGTTGAACAGTGGCTGAACACACACACACCCTGCTCCTTCCTCAGCCCAAATAACTCTTCCTAAAGTTGAGTAATTGGAAGAAAATAATTTCCCAAGAGTGAGTTCCCCCAAACGCCATGGGATGTACACGTGAGTCAATGTCACATGCGCTTGTCAGGAGGAGTAAAATGTTTTTAAATGAAATGAAATAAAATAAATATCCCATTGCTTACAGGGATTAGATCCCAGCCCCAACATGGCACCAGCCATCAAGGCTGCTGGAATCAGTTAAGTCGAATCATTAACCCACATTCCAAAATGTCCACAGGATTGTGCTTAAAATAACCCTGAACTCATGTTTAGGGGCTGCAGTAGCCACCGGAGTCTGTTTTTGTTTTATATAGAGAAATTCTTCCCTCTACAATCTCATTCCATGTACCTTTTTGGTCAGTTTTCATACTTTTATGTGGTATTTTAAATCTCCAGCTTTGATGGTACTGTGGTACAAAAGGAAGTAAAAACATGCAAATATTTCCTTCACCTTTTGAGAGTGAAAAGGATTAGTCTTTTGACACTTGTCCTTTACTGTCTGGGGTTAGGAGTAAAATGAGTGTAGGGAGGAAGGGGAGGAGAGAGTGAGTTGCTCGTTGTTAGTCTGTGGAACTCCCTGCCACAGGATGTGGTGATGGCATCTGGCCTGGATGCATTCAAAAGGGGATTGGACAGATTCCTGGACGAAAAGCCCATCACAGGTTACAAACCATGATGGAGATGTGTAATCTCCAGGCTTAAAACCAGGGTACTTCAAGGACCAGATGCAGAGGAGTGGTATCAGGAGACAGATATCTAGTCTCATGCGCTCCCAAATGCATCTGTGGGGCCACTGTGAGACACAGGAAGCTGGACTAGATGGGCCTTTGGCCTGATCCAGCATGGCTCTTCTTATGTTCTTATGGGGTTAGAGGAAGGAAGATAGGAATGCTGGGTTTAGCAACAGCAGGCAGACCGCAGCCATTTGGAGGATGGACTGATTTAGTCCCCTGGCAGCATAGATGCCAGAAAGAAGCCCTAGCTCCATCCAGAAGAAAATCAAGATTTGCAGCATGACTATTACAGTATGTTGTGTATTTATGGGGTTTTTCCTTGCAAAGCTGGTGTAGTAGCAAGGCTCCTTGTTTTGTAATATCGGGCAGGGGTGAAGCCAAGGTCAGCCACGGAGTGCCATTCACATTTGGCTGTAGGAACTGAGGTTGGAGGGGCTGTTGGAAGCAAAGGTCAAATACAGATATCCAGAGTACAGGCCATGTTGGCAATTTAACTTGTTCCATCCCTCGTTTCACATGACAAAATATAGCACGGTAGCGTTATTGAGATAAGATGAGGGGAGACGGGCACAGTGCCAAACGGAAGGATTGGCTTGGTGTATTTCTGTCATGCTCTGCCCTGGGGACAATGTGCAAATGTCACACGTGAGTCAGTGCAGCATGCGGCTTCTGTATGAAACCAAGGACTGCATTTCGCCTGAGAGGGAGTCTGGGGAAAAATGAACTCAACCGACCTCTGCTGTGACCTGAGATGGATGGAAGTTTTGCCTAGGGAGCCAAATACAACCATTTCAAGGACCAGATGGAGGTGCTTTCTGGACAACAGCAATAATAACTTAGTCCGGTTGCCTTTTAAGAGGTTATGAGGCTAAAACACTTTCTGGATCTTGTTTTGTGTAACCTTCGAAAGAGAATGCAAGTAGCCGAGAAGATGAGCAAAGCAGTAAACCTGCACGTTTTCTTCAGCCTGTTTTTGCTAAGAAACAAAACAAAAAACAAAAACAGAAACAAAAACAATATCATGGTCTTAGTGCAGTACTCATGGAATTCAACTGTTATCAGAAATACTATCAGTCCTTTTCCACGGAGAAAGGTGGGGTAAAAATACTCAAATAAAATAAAATAGAATAAAATAAAATAGTAAAGTAAATAAAAATAAAATAAAATAAAATAAAATAAATTCATCTCCCAGGACTGATGGTGTAGTCTTCACAGTCTGCTTCCTGACTGTATTTCTCTAATGGATGGTTGTCAGCTCCCCACTCCCTTTCACAGAATTCACAGAGGAGAATTATGGGGCCTTATGGGCACATTATAAATCCTGCCATTGACATCTCCAGCAGCCACTCACCTTGCTATCTATGCTTGACAGGAATAAGAAGTGGTTCTGGGTGTGTACTGATGCTCTTTAAAACCTGGCATGTCAGGATGCTGGATAACAACTTTGGGCACCCTTCAAGGATCGTCAGCGGTGCACATCCCAAGGGCTCTGAGAATGCTGATTTCTCACTAGATTTTGTGGCAATAAATTATTCTTTTTCTCTGGATTAAGTGGGTCAGTTTTCTAAGGAATCCCTTGTTGGGATTGCAGTGAACCCCATAGCTCATTGCAGTGAACCCATAGCTCCCCACTATGATTTTATAATTTTTTTCTTAAACACAATACAATGGCTCAGAAATCTCAAAATCAATTTTTAGTCATGTATTGATAAATTAACCCAAAATGCATGTTGAACTAATTTGTTGAAAGTAGTTTTTGTTCTTCAATCTGAAAGAAGGGGACTTTATTGTACTGTATAATCCAATCACACTTTTCTTAAGAAAATATCATTAAAAGAGCAGATAAATGAAGTTAGCATGTTTTCCTTTGCTCATTGCATTAACATTAATAATTGTGCCTGGATTTTAAGCATTAAAAAAACCCCACCCTTTTAAAGACTTAAAGGTTAGTAATCCATGGAATGAGAAACTTGGGTATTATTTCTTGGATGAGAATTATATAGTCTTTCTCTCAAACCTCTCATCTTATAACCCAGGGCTGTTCAACTTTGAACAACCTGCGGTCTACCTTCAGCCGCCACACATCCCCGTGGTCCACTTTCAGAAGTGCCACACATCCCTGTGGTCTACTTTGAGAAGTGTGCATGCGTACACACACATGCACACTTTGCCAGGTGCTCCTGCATAGGAGGGCGGAGTCTCCAATGGAGGAGCTGAGCGAGGGTGTGTGGCATGGCAGCAGCGGAAGGGAAGGGAAGGGTAGAAATCCAGACCAAGCATCGGGGCAGGTGGGAGGGGGGAAATCCCCTGAGAATGTTGGGAGGATGGTGGGGACCTGGTGGGCGACTTCAGAAGGCTCCACGGGCTACTGGTTGCCCACAGTTGATGTGTTGTGCAGCCCTGCAGCCCAATTGCATGTGCCCTTTTCTGTTACTACTACAGTATGTCTATTTCCACACTGGCATATAGTTGTAGTATGTGGTTCCCTGATAGCACTGTTTGGGATGGAAAAAAAGATCTTATACAGCTGTGGTTCTACTAAAAACAATCTGTCCTTTCCCTTGAAGGGCTGCCTCATATCTTTCTGGCACAGTGCTAGAGTGTGCAGTCCTTTTTGGGTGGTTCATTGATATGCAAAAGATCTTGTTCTGCCTTTAAAATTGATTGCACTGAAGATAATGATCTTCTAAACACTGGTTGAATCGCACTAAATTTCGCAGTGTGGACAAATCTTGTCTTGGTTCAGTGTGAATCAGGACTGTCTTTCAGATTCAAAATTTGTTTGGACAAAAAAAGTGAAGTTTTTAAACAGATCCAAATTTTAATGGTCTCACACAGAACATCTTTGCTATTCTTATCACCGCCACCACCATAACCACCACGATCACCTCTGTAGCCTTTCTAAATAAAGATCAACCTAGTTTCCAGCATTACCTGTATAAGCTGCTCAGTCTCATCTTGGTCCGTCTCTACAAAAGTTAGGTAGTTTTGCCTGGAACAGAGAAACCTTGTCCAGAATAGCACTGGCCTGGAAGAACAAGTTTTGGGATGCGGATGAACAACCAGAAGGCTGTTTGAACGCTCCAAAAGAACCCATAAAACATCCCCCCTACACTCCCCAGTGGGCGACTATGCATGACTCTGAGATTGATAACACTAAACACAGCACTTGTACTGTATGTATTCACTTGTCTCGTTTCCTATTGTCTGAGCTTCAGCAAAGACATTCTGCCTCTGAAAAATGTGTACAGGAAGACTGGAAAGGAAATAAAGGCACAAATATAAATATGCAAGATAGAGAAAATATTGAATAGGCAAGAGAGGAAAGAGCTGTAGGGAAGAAGGAGCGCAGCAAAGGACTCTTAAAATGTATTTATTCCCCCCCTTCTCTTTCTGCAACCAACCGATTGTGAGAGTGAGTGAGCATACAGACATTTTCTTGATGTTTGGAGAAAGACTTGTTGCAGGACAGAGGGAGGTTCAACATGTACTTCAGTCTTTGGAGAGAGGGAATTGGGCTCCTCTACTACTTTGCCCGATTGCTCCCACTTCCCATGAGTTCTTTTTGCAGTAAAGGTTGGGCTCAGATTAACCCACCATTCTACTATTTGCACATCACCTTTTTCAACAGCAACAGGTATATGCTGGGACTTAGACAAGGCAGTTGAAGGGAAGCCTAAGGCAACAGCTATGTGGGGTTAATTCTAGTTTCATTGTGCAATGGAGTCTCTGTCCACGGTCCGACACCACCATTATAGGAGCAACCCTCAAGCTTGGTGGCTACTGAGAGGCAAGACAAGGGGGAGGGAAAGACATAAACCAAATTAAATAAACAATAAACAACCAGCTCACACAACCCACACAACCCAACGCTTGATGCAACAAAGCAACTTACACAATCCAACAAATATAAAGAAGAAGAAGAAGAAGAAGAAGAAGAAGAAGAAGAAGAAGAAGAAGAAGAAGAAGAAGAAGAAGAAGAAGAAGAAGAAGAAGAAGAGTCCTACGGTTTTTCTGCAAGAGCAGCAGGTTTGTATCATCAATAAAACTTTTTTCTGCTGTCTTGATTTCCCTGATTGGGTCTCTTGAGAGTGTAGTTGCAACATGCCGATTGATATGGGAGCTAATGACAAAATATACACCATGCACCACTAGAAATGCACAGCTTGTAAACATTAATTTGCTGATTTGTCTACAGTGCCTGGAATTCTGGGAGTCATTGTGAAAAAAAGTAACTCTCCCAAGGTTTCTAAAAATATACATATTAACTGAGGAACTAGAGCTGCAACCGTGAAGCATTCTGAAATTAAGTCCATAGTATAGGAAGAAGCCACCAGGAATATACAGCTTGCATCCTTTCCTTATCAGCACCACCTCAGGGCCAAACTAGACAATATAGGACCAAACTATGTTGTAGAAAACCCTCTTCATTAGAAGAGGAAACTCCCTAAAACAATGAGAATTTATGATTCTACCTCCCATCATTTGCAAATTAGCTTGTTCTGATTTGTGACTGCGAGAGAGAAGCTCAGGCTTTGCCGGCAGGTATGATGATTCTGTCATGAAGCTATGTCTGAATTGTATTTCTAGAGCAGATGTGAATTTCTAACGAATGGATATTTGTAACAAATAACTTGGCCCACAAATGTCACCTTATTAGGAGCTGAGGTTTCCTTATGAGCTGAAAGATGTCTGTTTGAGATAGCAAGAGCTGTTCTCCCTACAGCAGATTACAAATTAGCTTATATTTCATTATCTGGTAATGTTTGTGTACAAAGCAGGTTCCTCATACAATAGTCTACCAAGTCCATGTCTTTGCTTAAATTGGTTTTTAACCCACCTACCTGTATCTCACCTAGATGAGGAACCACAGTGCAATAGCTTTGCTGATATAAAAGTCACCCCTCAAAGCCTCTAAATCAGGGGTGCCCAAAGTTTTTGTAAGGAGGGCCAGATTTGGTGGCTGAGAATGTGTTAGGGGCCGGTTGCTCCCTGACCCTGCCACCCCACTGCAAGCCCCACCCACTGACCCATAAGCCCCACCCACTGACCCATTCCAACCCCACCCGCAGGAAGGAAGGCGGGGACCAAGGAAGGTGGAAACCAAGAGAGGAAGGAAGGAAGGTGGGGAACAAGGAAGGGAGGGAGGGAGGGATGTGGGGACCAAGGGAGGGAGGGAGGGAGGAAGGAAGGTGAGGAACAAGGGAGGGAGGAAAGAAGGAAGGTGGGGACCAAAGGAACCACAGGGGGCCGTGGCCACAGGTCGCCCCTTGGAAGAGCCCCTCAAGGTTCCCGGCGATGTCAGTGTTGGTGGAAGATTTTTTTTTAAAAAAAACATGGGGTGAAGGAGGGGGAGGGAGGGGCGGGCCAGCCAGCCGCAGGCCACTCAGAATGGCCTGACAGGCCGGATTTGGCCCCCGGGCCGGACTTTGGGCAGGCCTGCTCTACAGTAAATTAACCAGCAGTGCCCTATTTTTATTATTACTAGAAATGTATCATTGTTTCATCATTACAAATAATTCTGAAAGTGATTTGACAATGGTTGACATCCAAATTATTTTCTCATTAAAGATAGCAAACTGGCTAAGTTTCTTAATTTAGTATGTGTCTTGATTCTTCCTAAACCACCTTGTGATAAGTCTTTCTTTTACTTTTGTGGAACTGATATTATGCATATCAGGATGATCAGTCCCCCCCCATAATCATTAGCTTAATTGATTTTCCCACATACCAAACAATAGCACAGTTATTTGTAAGATAATGTACATCCTGTATTTCTAAAACTCATTTATTTGGTTGGTCTCCCTTTTATCAGTGGATTCCCTTATATCAGACTGCGCTGCTTCAATTGTCAGCGTTTTTTGAAAATTTAATCTAGCAGCACTAAAGTGCTTCATAGCCCTTGCCCCTAAGGGGGGGAAAGTGACAGTTTTGCGTTATTACAAGTTTCTTGTAAATAATTTGGAGCTTAATGGATGAAAAATTTTCATTTGGGAATATTCTACATTGTGGCATTGTGGCTACTGTTATAGCTACCACCCATAATATGTGGATCATGAACATAAGGAGCTGCCATTGGTCCCAAACTTCAGCCAGATCAAGTGCAGGAACATTATGATGGGACTTTTCTGAAGCAAAGCAGCTCAAGATCTGATATCTGGCAGATTGCCGAAAAGCCTCGTATATGCCTGAGTTCCATAATGGAAGAAATATGACAGAGAGGCATAATAAAAGAATAAGGAACAAACAGATTTTCAAATTATTTTGTGAAATTCTATTCTCAGAATAAAAGCTTCTTCTTCTATCAGAATGCAATTATGTTTGATTACTGTGCTGATGCTACAAGAAATTTCCTCAATCTTGGTATAATATAGGCGTAAAATTACTGGAGTTTTAGTAAGAGGAATCAATGTCAATATTATGCAAAAGACAAAACTAAACAATGATATAATTCTTTTTTTGAGGTGTGTGTATCTAGATTTGGCTGGATTTATTCTCATTTATTGTAACGATGCTTTAGATTCCTTTCAAAAAGGGATGCGTTTGCAAGCAAGTAACTTGAATTATGCTGCATTTATTGAACGAGAAGCTGTACACTTAAGGGACGGTTATCTCTGTTCTGCAGAGTATCAACACTTGGTTTTCCTGTGAAATCTTTTGATGCAGTGAAATGTGGATAAATTAAATGCACATAGCGCTTCTGCCTGAGGTAGAGTGGCAGCCTGAATGCTTTAAGGTGTTACTCCAGATCACTGCACCTCAAGGAATAGAATATGAACACACTTTTGGAATCTTCACACATTAGAGCCCTATTTCAGTTCAGTATAACTGAAGTAAAGATGAGTCAAATCACAATACTACAGATGTTGTGTAGGCACTGTAGCATTTCCCACATGTCCTATGCTTGTACCACACAAAGATCTATCACTGGGGAGAACGATTGTAGGGCTATATTGTCCCTGTTCTTTGTGTAGCCCATCACAATTAAAATCAAATGATTTTTACCCATAAAACCTTTTTCTGGAAATTCAGATGTAGCACCTCTGCTTAATTTTGGTGTTGTGTAACTCGATATTTTGCAAGCAGTATATTTGAGTCTTTTGGCCTTCCATATTTTATCATTAGTAATGCTCCAAATCAGCAACATTGCCATTCATAGGATTTCAAGGCCAAAATGAGAGATGGGAGGTTGAGCCTTTGAGATATTACAGAAGTAGGGGGAAACAAGGGTAGGGAAAGGACAGGACTGATTCTTAAGTTTAGAAAAGGATAGCAAGTGGTCTGTTCTCTGCTTTGCTCAAAATGGCTTGATGCACCTAAGATATGTGCTTACAGTGGCTCTCTTTCTCCAATAGACGTATTTTCCCCTGCACCTGTGTTTCAAAGGTTGCCTTTGCAGTAAGTCATGGGGTGAAGATGCATGATTAAACTTTAAAATCAATTATCCTCCTGTGCTACCACTTCTTTACCGGACATTTGTCTCTCTGCCTGGAGACCTATAGAAATGTAGCAATTCTCTGAGAGATCAGATGACATTCTGAGACCTGGTAACCCTATCAGTAGTGGTGTGTGCCATTTTATTATTTCTTTCTACTTGCTGTCTCATAAGTTGTACTAAAACAGCCCTGATGTTTAGCAGGGACTGTTGGTTGTCTATACTGAATTTGTCCACATTTAAAATCAATACTGTTTCAATTGCCGAAAGATTCCAGGTAATTCTTTGCATAACTGAAACAAACGTCCTTTCAATTGGTGCTTGATTGCATTTTTTTTTAAAAAAACCACAATACAACAAAACAGACTTCCTTATAACTTAGGTATGGCTTTACACAAATGTATGCAGGACAGCTCTATCAACAGGTGTGATGACAGAGGCTACACTCTGCACCATAAGATGGAGGGAAGGGAAGTAGAGATGAGCACTAGCATCAAAATTTGGATTTGGGATTTAGAATTCAGAATTCAGGATTATAGCCCACCAGATTCAGATTTTTTTTTAAAGTTGAACTGTTTGCATAACCAGAACTCTGGAAATCTGTAATAGGCATATTGACGTAGAACCCAGCACAGTGGGAATGCCAGCAGCATTGGGGAAGCAGAGGACAAATCTCTCTCTCTCTCTCTCTCTCTCTCTCTCTCTCTCTCTCTCTCTCTCTCTGTGTGTGTGTGTGTGTGTGTGTGTGTGTTGTGTTGTGTTGTGTTGTGTTGTGTTGTTACAGTAGTGACCGACTCTTTGTGATTCCATGTCCATGGAGTTTTCTTGGCAGGAATATTGGAGTGGTTTGCCATTTCCTACTCCAGGCGCCTACAGCACCTGGTATTCTCTGGTGGTCACCCATCCAAGTACTACCCAGGGCCGACCCTGCTTAGCTTCCAAAATCAGATGAGATCGGATGTGCTTAGGGCATCTAGGCAGTTGAAATGGGACTGGGGAGTCAGCAAATACCCTGGGCAGCACTGGTAGGCAGATTGGACATTCCGTGGTGGAGGGGGAAGTGTGCCAACAGCATGGACTACACCATAAGCGAGTAGAATCTTGGAGTAGCAGTTGGAAGAATGAAGAATTTGGAAGGAGGGATCAGTAGACTAAGCAGTAGTGGCAAACCTTCAGCACTCCAGATGTTTTGGATGACTACTCCCACAGTCCTTTGTCATTGGCAATACAGGCTTGGAATTCTGGGAGTTGTGGTCCAAAACATGAAGGCTTTGAAGGTTCACTACCACTGGATTAAGGCATGACATACTTAGTACTATGATCAGAGTGTATTCTTGTCTCTTACTTAAAGGGGACTTCAGATAGCCAGCAATGGTAGGTTGATCTTAAGGAAAATATTTTTTCTACTGATCCAGGTTCCAAGCAAGGTAGCAATCCCACTGTGTCAAGAAACTGGCAAGTGAGGAGATGATGGTCTCAGTTGTCTTTGAAACTCGAGCTTGTTAGCTTGTGCTAGAGACGGGTAGGTAAGATGAAAAGGGAAGAAATAGCCTGTTACATTGGAATAGTTGTGCCAGTTGTGTCTTATCAGTTTGTGAGGATGAATTTCAAAGGTCACAGAACATTCTCTCCTGGTACCAAGATACTTAATGAGAACTGGTTTCTTCTGAGAAAAAGGGAGATGGGAGGAGTGAAGTTAGTATAGCAAAAGTTATTTCCTTCTGGAAGTTTTAGTGTGACCTGGGACCTGATTGGTGGAACACACTTGAAAGGTCTAGATTAGTAAGATGTATGATGGATATAAAAATGGCATGCGGGATTTGTTTAGCCTAGCTACTCTCAGGAGTTTGCTATGCTTGCCTGCTGTCTTGCTTAATAGTGTATACCCTGCATATACTCTGCATATATTGTACTATGTCGAAGTTCTGCTTCAATATTTATTTATTTATTTATTTATTTATTTATTTATTTATTTATTTATAACTGCACCAACTTTCCCAAAGGGAACTCTGGGTTGTAATACAAATTATTTTGGTTAGCTAGCTTTCTTATATTCTGTGGGAACTGTTCTGGCGTTGCATAGCCCAATGTTGGCGAATCTATGACATGGGTGTCAAAGGTGGCACTCGGAGCCCTTTCTGTGGGCACCCGACATTGTCCCTTCACAGTCACCTGTATTTAGGTTAAATTGCTGTACTGGCACTTTGCAAAATAATAGTGGGTTTTGAATCACATTTTGGGCACTCAGTCTCTAAAAGGTTTGCCATCACTTGCACAGCCTTAGATCTTTTGAGTATGCATTGGCTTTGCAAACATTTTCATTACTTTAGAGGTTTTTGGAACTGGTGTTTTGGAACTGCTTGTATGTTATATTTTAGCCTAGTATACAGTATCTGAGAAGTCTGTTTTGTTCATATATTGCTTTGCAGCCTGACTTGTATCTGGTGTATGCTCTGGAACATGCTGATATTTTGTCAGTGTGTAATCATTAGCTTAGGTTACCTAGCTTTCTTATTCTCTTTTGGAAACTGTTTTGGGTGTGTTCTTACCTCAAACCTGAATCTTTTTGAATACTTATTTGCTTCACAGCTTTTTGGTAGTATTTTGTGACTTTTGAAATAGTTTGGAAACAACCTTTTTTGCATTTTTCTTGAATCTTTAGCAAAATATAAAATTTTAGAACACCTAGGTTATCTGGGGAAATAAGGTGGTTATTGGTACTAAAGGAAGGCCTTGCCTCAATTGCCTATTGAATATCTTTATATTTGGTATTCCTATTTTATCATGTTGGCGTGAGATTCAAAAGCACGTAACCTTGTGATTTTTAGTAACTCCTTGCAGCACTTACCAACCATGGTGATTGAAGATGTTGAAAAGGGTGCTGGGCAGGATGATTTCCCCCAGCCATTAGCACAATTTGGCTCTCCTAGAACATGCCCACACCAGGAAAATTTGGGCAGTGTGGCAAAATGGTTTGTGTGGCCCTCTGATCTAGCCACAATCATGACACCCCCTCCATCTGCAAAGCCCCTCTCTTTTCTTCCCACTCCCTGTTCTGTTCCTTCTTTATCTTGTGAATGCCTTCGTGGGAAGACACTTGCAAGTGGCAGCTGTATTTTAATGCATAGTACGCTTGTGATACCTGTATCTAGGTGCAGCCATTCTAGATGTCTGTGAAGATTCTCAGTCATCCAGGTGAGTTTATCTGGAGGTTAAGTCATGGCAACTGGACTTATTTTTTTGATTGATCAAAACGTTTTGCTACTCATCCAAGCAGCTTCGTTAGTCTGAGAAAAGTTAGAGGTGAGTCCTCCATTTTATAGTTCAGGGTGAACTCAGAGTAACAAAGCTGCTTGGATGACTAGGGAAATGTTTCGATCTCTCAAGAAAAGAAGTTCAGTTGCCATGACTCAACTTCCAGACCCATTCTAGATTGTTTTTCTAACTTGGCAAATGACTATCACTGTAGAGTTTCAGCTTTCTCTTCAACTTTTCTGGTCTAAGTGGGTAAAAAAACCAACAAAACAATTTTTTTCAAAAAAAAATCATTAAAAATGAAACAAAATGAAATTAAGCCTTTAACAAAATGAAACGAAACAGCATTTTTTTCAATTTGTGCCCATCTCTAGTCTAGATCAATTCTTTATTCAGGTTTCTGCATGTGCTTTTTCTCTTGCAACAGAGACCTAGGTTTTGCCCACTTCTCTCTCTCTTGTTTTGTCCTAATTTGCTGCAGTCCTCTTCAGTTATCTTCAGTTTTATCAATATGCTTAGAGAGGAGCAGCTATCCCCTTGCCCTTCCCTCAATGGTTTTGTCCATTGGAACAGAGGACAGGAGCAAGTCTGAAGAGGAAGGTCACTGAGGTGTAGACATGAGAATGGGGCAAGTAGATCCAACTTTTTGTCTGTAGCCATGCCCATGATGCTGGTCTGCAGAATGGATGAATGGGGCCTTTTTCTATGATAACTGCTGGGTTGTGGAATCCTCTTCCTCAGGAGGTTAGTTTGGCCACCACCCTTTTATCTTCTTGATAGCAATTAAATATCTGCTTAAACTGTGTGTTTTCAAGTTTTACATTTTACATCTTTTAAATTACTGCTGTAGTGTTCTTGAACAGCCTGAAAAACTCACAACAGCTATACTATTGTAGACTTTTTAACTTTGTAATTTATTACGTTTTTATTCTAAGTTGCACTAGTCTTTATGAGCTACCTTGAATCTCTCACTGGGAGAAAGGGAGCCTATAAATGAAATGAACAATCAGAAAGCATCTTTGATGAATCAGAAGGCATATTTCTCTATAACCACTGATGTTACTTTTCTTCCTTGTCAGATTCCTGTTTTCAAAAACCCTTCAGTTCAGAATCTCATCTAGTTAACGCCAGACCTTTCTGTATGCAGATGAGTCTTTCAAACAAAAACCCATTTCAAACCCCCATTTTATCTACACCATTCCAAAACCAAATACAAAATGGCTGAAAATTCCATTCTGTCAGAAAGGACATTAGCTTTGATTGGCATGTCTCTTGATATCAGTTTCTGAGGAAAAGAATCAACACCAGGGAAAGGTTCTGCTTTGTTTCTGCTGGAGGCTTCTCAGATGTATGTGATTTGCTGCTTTTGGAGATGGAAGCTGTGTCCTGGGCCCTTACATTATTTGATGAACTATGCAAGAGTATTTCAGTGAGTTCCTGTGCTTGATTTTTTTTATCTTTTGCAGTGAATGTGCAATTGTAGAAATAATTATAATGCTGGATTGTGATGAAATGACATTCATGTCTTTGTGTGCAATGCATAAACAAGATTTTGTTACCTCTCATGGCCAACCTATCCAAAACTGCAAAATAGTGTTACAGTGCTCTATTGTATGGGGGCAGGGAAAAGATATGGAAAACAAGGGGAAATGAGTAATGAACTCTTCCATCCCAAATGGAACCTGGCATTGGGGGCAATTTAGAGAAGCTATTCAGAAGGCAGTTAGCAAGCTGTTCTGTATAAATCCCACAGCTGGGATCAAGCGGAAACAAGAAAACAGAATGAAGTTGCAAGCAATAAATATTTCGCTGAAGTTACCAGAGACCTTTCTTTAATGAGCCTGGCTTGTGAATAAATAATGCAGAAGGATGTTGTTAACCATGGGTATAAACTGTGTGTGCACTATCTTAAATATTTCGGTGGTCCCAACATTTTAATCCCACTGCCTACTAATTCTGGAAACACAATGCCTAAGATACGAGGCAGAGCTTTAACATGAAAGCAAAGCAACAGATGGCTGAGTTATTATTATTATTTTTTACTTCAGACATCATGTCACTTTGGATAGGAATGGTCTGTATATTCCTTCATCAAGAATGAGAAGGTGGAAATGGTGTCCACATCATGGCTTTCCTATATTGCAATCATGACCTTGTGATGATTTTGCAGTTTGTGTGTTAGAGCCATTGAAGTCAACCATAACACCACACAATGAAGTCAGGTCTTCTGATCTTCTCAGAGCTGGCGTCCACATCTCTTTGAATTAGACGCACAAAATGGTGCCAACCAACAGGAATTCTGGGATCAGATCCTGAAGAGCACTGCATGGCAGAACAAAAGTGCACCAGAGTACATGAACAGAAGCCAAAGTTCTGCATCTTTGCCTCTGTTCTGCAGAGTCGGATGTCTAATTCTTAATGGTACAGAACGAAGAAGGTCTTGTTGGTGTCCTGATTAATTATGGAACTTGTGACTCAGGCAAATTGTGTTCTTTTATAGTAATATAGTGTAAGATGAGGCCATTTACTGGATAATTGCTCCGTCGTGGGATTGTACTGTTCTGCAGTACTGAATGTTGGAAGCAGCTAGGCAGCAGCAGAATCGCTATTTTGGGCGGTGGAGATTTATAGCTTATAAAAGGGAACATTCAGCAGGGTAGAATGGTGAAGAGGGACCCCTCTGCAAAGGACTATAATTTCCTTGGCATGACAAAGTTGTTTTGCATCTTAGGTTCTTGATTTTTTTGAACTAATTTAGTATACAATCTCTCTCCTCTTCCTTTTCCTTCTAAGCTTGGGGAAGCTAAACACTCTGTGCCTTTTTGTCATCCATGTTACTACTTAAATGCTGATGAAGCAGACCAACCTTTACCACTGTTGTACAAGGTTTCTTCCTTGATTGCTTTTATAATATTGGCCTTAATTAGTGTTAGGCTTCAAGAACTGGCTCATGCTTGCCATGATAGCCCATCTGCTTGGTCACACGCTAGGCTTCAATTGTGGGTTTAAGTCTTCATTAAAGCGTGACATTAAAATGTGACATTTCCAGCAATACGCATAATGTGTATGTGCAGGTATACAGAGTAAATATGCATGCTTTTTTCTTCTTCTGCAAGTGCCATTGCGTTTCTGCCTTATTTGTTTGCAGAGTGCACCTGGGTCATACTGCTCCAAGGGTGAAAGCTCATAATATGCAGGATATTTTCATATGAGCAGGTAACTGTGACAACCTGCGAGGAAGAGGAAAATAACACTAGACAATTCAAACTTTGGGGGAGGCAAGGATATTTAATTATTTTATTTACATTGTTATGTGCCATCAAATCATTTCTGATCTGTGGGAACCCTACAAAATAATGGCCTCCAAAATATCCTGTGGTAGACAGCCTTGTTCAAATCCTGCAAAAATAAAGGCCATAGCTTTTCCTATTGGGCCAATTCATCTTATGTTTGGTCTTCTTCTGTAGCATTCCACAGCATTGTTGTGTTCTTCAGTGAGTCATTTTTTTGCTTCTAGTGAGGGTTCAGTGATTTGGTCTAGAATCCACTTATTTGGTCTTGTTGTTTGTTCTGCAGTAGAGATGGGCACGACTCAAAAATGGTGTTTTGTTTGTCGTTTGTCGTTTAGGGGGTCCGTTTCGGTTTGTTTTCATTTTTTGTGATTTTTTTGCAAAAAATTTCATTTTTTTGCAAAAAATATCATGAAAAATTGCTTTTTCGTTAGCATTCATTACAGTTCAATGTATTTGCCGCAACGAAAACGAAACGCACGGCAAAATTTCTGTTGTTTTGGTTTGTTTCGTTTCATTTTGGAGACAAAATTTATTTTTCGTTTCGTTACGTAACGAAACGAAAAAACGAAAACAAAAATGAAAAATTGCTCGTTTCGTGCCCATCTCTATTCTGCAGTCTATCCATGGAACTCTACTCCAATTCAGAATTGCAAATGAGTGGATTTTTCTCCTGTCCCTTTTCTTGTTTTTCTAGTGTTCACATCTGGGTTATCAGGAATGCTTCAAGATGGAGGATTTTGCTCTTTATCTCCAGACCAACATCCTGACACTTGAAAATGTCTTCTAGTTTCTTCACAACTGCCTTCCAAGTCTCTGTCTTCTTTTGATGTATTGACTTCAGAATCCATTTTATTGATGATTGTTTGAGTTGTAAGATTCATTGCTTTTCTGCCATGGTGCCTCCTGAATCAATGCACAATAGACCAATTAAGTAAAAAGAGATTTAAAACATTATTTAGAAGCAAGTTTAAAGCAACCTTTGAAAGACAGTGGACATCTTAGGAGGTATTTGATGTGCCAGGCCAAATGCTCTTTCCCACTTTAGTTCAGCACTGCCTTAAGTTAAGAAATCATAATGGGTATTATCCATTGCATGCTGCATTGTTTGGCTCAGCATGCAACTTGTAATGTCTACAGTGATTTTTCAGCTTGGGGCAATCTGCCTCCTTGTTATACCATCTGCATAGACATGCTAGAGCAGGGGTGCCCAAACTTTTTGTAAGGAGGGCCAGATTTGGTGGCTGAGAATGTGTCAGGGGCCGGTTGCTCCCTGACCCTGCCAACCCACTGCAATCCCCACCCACTGACCCATAAGCCCCGCTTACTGACCCCTTGCAACCCCACCTGCAGGAAGGAAGGCGGGGACCAAGGGAGGGAGGGAGGAAGGTGGAAACCAAGAGAGGAAGGAAGGAGGGTGGGGCACAAGGAAGGGAGGGAGGGAGGGAGGTGGGGACCAAGGGAGGGAGGAAGGAAGGAAGGTGGGGACCAAAGGAAGCACAGGGAGCCGTAGCCACTGCAGGGGAATGTGTGGGTGAAGGAAGGGGGATGGAGGGGCGGGCAGGCCAGCTGTGGGCCACTCAGAATGGCCTGACGGGCCAGATTTGACCCCCGGGCTGGACTTTAGGCAGGCCTGTGCTAGAGGATTTCAGTTAAACTGCTCTGCTTATTAAGAGGAGTGACAGGAAAATCAATTAATTTCATTTTATTTCACATAGATGTCTTAAAATCTGAAATCCTTTCCCTTTAGAATATGAACATGTGTGTATTTTAGTAGATTCTTCAAAAACAAAATGAAAACAAACATTTCATTTACATCAGCCAGGATCAGTTTGGACTTCCATGCATGGTGTAGAGGATCTTACTGTGCTCACCACCACTGAGCGGTGGAAGACAAGCAGCTTCTCAAGAAAGCAAGGTGGGATGAGGAGGTGGTGGCAAAATTGAATATACAGTACATGGATTAAACTTCAGAGTCTAACAAGTTATGCTTGAAAAGCCCTGGATGAATGGACCCATTTTGCTCCCACACAAAACTTGTATTTTTTGAAAATCTCAGGTTCTCATCTTTCACAAGTTAAGAAATTAATGTGTGGGGATCTGCTCTTATTAAATTAAAATCCTTATTAAAGACATACTGAAATGAGCTTATTTAGGGTTGACTGTGGAGATCCTCAGTCATCCAGGTGAGGGTATCCGATAGCTGAGTCATGGCCACTGGACTTCATTTCTTGTAGGATTCAAACATTTCACTAATTTTTGGACATTTTTTCCTCTAATAGAGATGGGCACGACTTAGCGGTATTCCCATTTCCGTTTCCATTACTCGTATCCGTTACTCTACGGAAACGGTAACGGGAATTACTCCACCAGAATTCGAGCTCGAACTGACGAACGAACAATTTGGTCTGATTTGTCGTGCTCGTTACTTGCATCGCGGCGATCGCGCAATGCCAAGCGGCACAGAAAAAAAGTTTTTAAAAGTTAAAAAAAAACCCCCGATTCCCGGCCCTAAAAGTAGGCGAAAACTGTCTGAGGGCACCTACCAGGCCAGAAGGGTGTTTTATTTGGGGGGGGGTCCCCGCCCCCCTCTCCTTGGCTATTGCTACTGCTGCGCTGCTGGTACCAGGCTGGGAGGGTGCATCCATTTGCCAGGCAGTGCGGGGGATCCAAAATGGCGACCGCAATATTTTTTTTGAAATCGTTGCCCAAAACCCCACCAAAGCACCACAGAAACATGCGAAAATTAGCTATTTTAAATGCTTGAATTATTACAGTAGCAGCAGTGGGTTTTTCTTGCAAAAAAAAAAGTCTCCGTTGATTTTATTTTATTTTATTTTATTTTATTTTATTTTATTTTATTTTTTTACACCTGTGCATTCGCAATGATGGGATCGCCTATGGGAGTGGACCATGCAAAGTTTTGGAGCCATTCCACCAATCGCATGGCCAGGTTTTGCTGACTGTACCAGGCTGGGAGGGCGCATCCATTTGCCATGCAGTGCGGGGGATCCAAAATGGCGACCGCAATTTTTTTTTGAAATCGTTGCCCAAAACCCCACCAAAGCACCACAGAAACATGCGAAAATTAGCTATTTTAAATGCTTGAATTTTTACAGTAGCAGCAGTGGGTTTTTCTTGCAAAAAAAAAAGTCTCCGTTGATTTTATTTTATTTTATTTTATTTTATTTTATTTTATTTTATTACACCTGCGCATTCGCAATGATGGGATCGCCTATGGGAGTGGACCATGCAAAGTTTTGGAGCCATTCCACCAATCGCATGGCCAGGTTTTGCTGACTGTACCAGGCTGGGAGGGCGCATCCATTTGCCATGCAGTGCGGGGGATCCAAAATGGCGACCGCAATATTTTTTTTGAAATCGTTGCCCAAAGCCCCACCAAAGCACCACAGAAACATGCAAAAATTAGCTATTTTAAATGCTTGAATTTTTACAGTAACAGCAGTGGGTTTTTCTTGCAAAAAAAAGTCTCCGTTGATTTTATTTTATTTTATTTTATTTTATTTTTTTACACCTGCACATTTGCAATGATGCATAAACATGGGAGTAGACCATGCAAATTTTCCACCAATCGCATGGCCACTTGGCCAGGTTGACCACAGAGACTTCTGGGATGTGCCAATCGGGCATAAACAGCCCACTAATCGTAGCCCAAACCCGAACCCTAAGCCTAACCCATATGCCAGTACACTGTCCTTCTAAGTGGGTCAGAGAGGCACCCAGAGGTGCACCCCAATACTCACCCTAACCTCACCCGTAACTAGTCTAACCCTAGCCCTTGCGCTAACCCGTCTTAACCTTAAGCCAGATCTACTTGCATTGCACTACATGCAAGTACGTGAGACACAGCGGGTGCAAAGAGTCTGCCAGTCCGTCACTTGTGGCTTTGGCTGACTCCTGCAGCTCCCTCCAGGAGCCCGCTACCCCCCAAACCAGTACTAACGACAACGAAAAAACAAAAAAGCAAACCGACTAATTTTTGCGAAATTTCACAAAAAACAGAAACGAGTCGAAACGGACTGCCTCCGACACACGACAACTCGAAAACGTCGTTTTCCCTAGTCGTGCCCATCTCTAATGCTGAATAATATAATGTAGAAAAATTATAACTCACTTCAGATAGAAGGTTGTTATAGATGTTATATAAAATATGATTTTCATATTTCAAGTATCAAAAAAGGATCACCAGAAGGGGTCCATCAGATGTACAAACTGGTATCACCGGTTCCAAGCTGTGACACCTTTTATAAAGCCGAAGACAGCATAATTAGCATAAGGCCTATCCTACAGCAAGAGTAACAGGGCATATAAAAGTTTATTCTAATACTTCTCCCTTTCTTATAAAGACATGGCATAGGTGTCTGCCGCAAGTATTTCACAAGTCAGCTTCATATTCTGTTTTTCTGTATTTTCTACCTAGGAGCATTGCAGTTAGCCAAAACGGGAAAAAGTTCAAAGACAAACATGTTTTAGTTCTCTAAAAGCAAGTGAGACCTTATCAGAATTACTTTCTACACACCCAAGCGGCCTCTTCAGCTTTTTCATCCAAGTAGCTTATTCAGCTTCAGTAGACAAGTCAGTTGTCCGGATAGCTTAGTATGCGAGGTATCTAGTCGGTAGTTTGATTCCCCATTATGCTTTCCCCAGGGGAGGACTCAGCCTGTGTAGCTTTGGGCAAGCTTGACCTGATGGTGTGCAGCTTTTTACTGGCTCTTAAATGGAAGCTGGAGACAGCAGATGGATTTGATGGTGACATCTCCACATCCCAAAGAATGGTCTGACTTTCAGATACCTGGCCTGTCTCTTGCCTCTTCTCTTCATTTTACTCTTGGCCAGTCAGTACATTATAGCTACAAATCACTTCTTGGCTGTAAATCAGTCCTAGATTCTGGATGCCGTATTCCTGAGTACGGTCAGCAGGGAAATTGATTAAGTGCTTTGTCAATTTGCTTTCAAGTGCAGCTAATAGCTGCCCCATTGGGAACGACTGAGGCCTAATGAAATGTTCAGGCTGAAGAAATGAGAAGGTTATCTCCACCACGGAGAAGAATTCATATGCTCTTCTTCCTGGGAGCATGCAGTAGCTGACTGGAGTGGATTAGGGTTTGAAGAGCAGACATTCCTTCCTCACCACTTGCCATTAGCATCTTACACACCTTTCAAGTATGTTCTCTTGGACCTGTGATGATCTCTCCATGTTTGCTTCCATGCCGGTTCCTACGTGTACAGGCATTGCTTAATAATGAGTATTCTTGTGAGCTGGCCTTAAGGGTTCAATTTACTATGCTCTGAGACCAGTTCTTGAGCAGTTTTTTAAATCCCTCAGTCCTATACCTGCACCTTGTATTGTACTTCATAACAACAGCAACAGCAGCAGCAGCAGCAATGAAAACCTACAGGAAGATAGTATTTGTCAGTCTTTTTCCAAACTACCAAAGCAAAATAACAATAAAGGGAATTTAAAGCTCAATGAAATGAGTTTTAAACCATTTAAAAGTCAGCTTTTAGAAACAATGGGCCTTTTCACACGACCCCTAAAATCCGCGGCAAATGGCTCCCAGATCCGGAGCTTAAAATTGTTTCCCCACCAGCTCTGGAGTTTACAAAAAATTAAGTGCGACCACGCCCACCTAAGCGCATCCCAGCACACGTTTCAGGTACCTGGTCTCTGGAGCTGAAAAATTTCCGATGCGGATGTAAAGTAGTGAGTGCTCTCCTCGCCTTATGTTTGTTTTTTTGTCCCCGACGCCCCTTTAAGAGACAGGAATCATGACGACGACGGGGCTTGGGGCGGCTTCCACCGGCAGACAGAGGTGAGCCTGCATTTTTTTTCTCCCTTTTTTTCTCCCTCCCCTCATGCAGACAGGAGCCAGGGGGTGTGGATGGGTGGGAACACAGGAAGAGCGACGAACCCCCAAGATCTCTGGTCCGAATTTAAGTGGCCAGCAGATCTGAGGGGTCGTGTAAAATCGCCCAATAACAGTGAGGTGAGGTGAGTTTTGACTTGGGATTACCTTTTTAAGGATTTTCAAGGTCTAGTGTCCTTGGAAGTGGCACCATGCAGATTGCCTAAAGGCCACATAGGCTGACTCTTCTGGGATGCACAGTGGAGATTTGAACTCTCAATTTTCTATTATGCATATGTGCAACCAGATGCCTAACTCACTGAGCTATCCAGCCAGCCATCTTCCTCACATTAGATAAAACACAGATGGGTCTCCATGGATGTCTACAGAGTCCACACCTTTCCCCAGACCAGCTGTGGACTGCACAGAAACCTCCCAGCAGCACTGGAAATGGCAGGTGATTACCTAAAACATCTATCTAACAAAAGTAAAGCCCACCATGATATCCTACTTCACTACTCAGATTAATGAAGCTCATAACCATCAGGCCAAACTTTTTCATCCAGGACTAGTTCCAGTGTTAGGGCTCCAAGTAGCATATTCTGCATCAGATTTTCAGTATATTAAAAGATCAAAGTGGAGACCACCCACTGGGTCCTTGATCACCAATGTTTATTAATAAATCAAACTCAAACGTCCTTCACATCATTTTGTCTGATTATTTTGACACAACTTCAACCGGTGACATCTTCTGATGTGGACGGGGTGCTTGATCACTGCAAGGCCACCACCTCTTCCTTAGATCCTTAGATAAATGTCTGGCTTGTGAAAAAAAAATCAATTTTAAACAAAAATGACCAGGAACCTAAGAAAAAGTGTGTTGTGTCCTCATTTTTAAAGAAGAGTTTTCTGGAAATTTTTGGAATTGAAACTCCTCCATTTTGCTTCCAAAGTTATTTGTGGTTTGGAGGTTCAGGACTCAGGAGGTCATGAAAAGCAGCTTTCAGGGCTACACACTTCCTGCAGTGCACATGACTTATCTTCTTGTTCTATACAGCATGGTTTATGAAGACATAATTGGCCCCTGAGATAACACTTCTTGGGCACATTTGAGGCCCTTTGCTTCGATATTTCATTCAGCCTCTTATGGCCTACTGAAGAAGGGCAGCACATTCCTTCTCAACTCAGGTTTTCAGCTGAGTTCAACTGCAAAGCCTCTCAATTTTTTCTCAGTTTCTCACCAACAGAAGCCATAAGAATGTCTGTCAGATTAAGAGCTCTTCTAGACTTGTCAGAGCTGCTCAGCCAGTAACACAACTGTTCTTGTTACTGAGGCGTGACTCCAAGCACTTGGGGTGAGACACTGCCTTAAAAACCGTGTTCTGCTTCCAACCGGTAGACTCATAAAGTCACTCAACTGGCTGCTTCTATCAAGGTTTGGACAGATGATAGATTTTGCAGAGAATTGACACAGAACGCTTCTGGTCGAGTTATGATTATGCTGCTGGTGACTTGGTATTTCGGATACCAGTGAGGAGTGCATGCTGGGAGACATGGCACTGAAAATGACAGGAGAACAAATACAATCTTTCACATCAAGACCGACACGGGTCCACGCATAGACCATGGCTGCATATTTCCAAGCGAAGACTGTACAGGACAAAGAAAGAGAATTTCCAGCACCTGCTGTAGTTCTTCGTTTTCTTTCCTTTGTTTGCTTGGCAAGAACTTATCAGACCCACAGATGCTGTGCAACCATTGCTCACCACTGTTCTTTCGTGCCTTCTGTGGTTGCTTCAAAGGCACAGGTTTCATGTTATTATCTTCACTTGATTTCAACCCAGCTCTTTAAAGACATAACCTTTCCAAATATTTCAGTTCATGCCCCCATATCTTTATGTGACACAACATTAAGTCATTTTGTCATCTTTTGCCTCTTCAGTCCCACCAGATTTGTACATTGCTCATTCAAGCAATGTCTCAGCTTCTTTCTTTTCTTCTTAAAAATATTCAATGGATTTCACTGAAAGCTTGCAACCAGCATCTTTCAAATCCTGCTCCTGAAAGCTTTCTGTCTACCTGATATTTTTTTAGATCTGTGACCTTCCAATAGTTTCACATTGAAAGTGACCATTGTGTGATGATCTCTTGTACAGAGATTAATATCCAGATAGTCAGATTATTTTTTAAAAAATGAAATAAAATGAAGAACTCTGTGAAAATGGCTAAATGTGGCCTTCTATAGAGTTCTATTGGTTTGTGTCTTATTATTTTTGAAAATTTAATGTTTTATTTTGTATTATTTCTTCTACTGATGTGATCCCTATAAAACCTGATAAAAGTATTCCTACTAAAACAGCTTTAGAATTATTTGATTTATTGACAGTTTTAGTACACTTACATGTGAGTGACATTAACCATACTTTTTCTGTGCATTTCAGTCTACGTTTCTCTCAATATGTTGTAATACACAACAAAAATTTAAAAGTGGATCTGAGAATATGCTTTGGATATTCTTTGCATATCTGGAACAAGTTAATTTTAAATTGGTGCTTGATTGTATTAAAAAACACATATATACATGACACAACAAAACAGACTTTTTTACAGCTTAGGTATGACTTTGCACAATTGTATGGAGGACAGTTCTATCAATGGGTGTGGTGACAGAAGCTACAACCGACACCATAGGAGAGAGGGGAGGGAAGTAGAGATGAGGACTAGCACCAACATTTGGATTTGGGATTTGGAGTCACAAATCAGGACTGCAGCCCTCCAGATTCAGAATCTGGTTTTTTTTACCAGTAATTCTGCGGAATTGGATGGAAAAGAGAAGCTGAGTTGGTACCATCTGCTTGCTGGTGGCACCAAGTCCTAAGTTTTTGGACAACCTTTACCAGATACTTTGTGTATTTATTAAATATCATGGGAGATGTAACAGAGCTCTGAAGGAACCCATACAGCAATGGCCTGGGCATTGAAGAAGAGTTCCCCAGTACCTCTTTCTAAAACACCTCTCCTACTAGTAGGGATTAATGACATTGCAAAATAGTGATTCCAAGTCTTATCCCAGAGAGATTTTACCTAGAAGGATATGATGGTTGTTGGTACTGAAAGCCACTGAAAGGTCAAGGAAAATCCTCAGGAATGCATTTCCCCACCTAGTCTCTGGCACAAATCTTCCACTATAAAGTGACCAAAGAATTGCTAGATAGCTCAGTGGTTTAAGCATCTGGCTGCAGAGCAGAAGACTGGGAATTTGCTTCCTCACTCTGCCTTCTTGATAGGAGCTGTATTCAGTGATCCATACAGTACCTTTTAACTCTGCAATTTTAAGATTTGTATTACTATTTTTTTAAATAAAGCTATCTTCATCCCATATCCAGCACTGAAGCTAGAGTGAAAGTTAGATAATTGTTTTATTCAGGAACTTTTGAAGCTGAGAGGCTTCCAAAATGGAATATTTGAGATTGTCCAGTAATTATCCAGTACAGAGAGGCTCAAGAAAGACATAACTGACTCCTTCAGGAAGGATTCAAAGGAAACATTCACCACCACCACCCTCACCCATTCAGCTAGTCTATCCCAGCTGCATAAAGGCAAGAATTCAGCACACAGAATTCATCTGTTCTGTTCACACCCTCAGGCTGCATAAGCCCTATTAATGCAGGACATGCTGAAGCCAAAAGTTACATCCAAAGAACCTGCCTCAGCCACAGTGCCCATGTCACAGCTGATCTGCATGAGCTGATTTACAAAGTGCATCAACTGGAGTTGCTAAGATTTATTGGAATGAGAGGCTGAGTAATGAAGAGACACCTGTGGAAGAAGTTAAATCATAAGCTCCAGAAGGAGACAGAAAGACAGAATACTTTGGCTGCGTAATGAGGAAAAAATGGATTGTTACAACTGTTCACTGAAGATACAGGGCCTTTTTACACGACCCCTAAGATCCGCTGGTCCCTTAAATTTGGACCAGAAATCTTGAGGGTTTGCCGCTCTCCCTGCGTTTCCACCCCCTCCGCACTTCCTTGTTTTGTCTGCATGAGGGGAGGGAGAAAAAAAGGGAGAAAAGAATGCACTCTTACCTCCGGAGTGCCGGTGGAAGTTGCTCCGACCCCCTGTCACTTCCTGGTTCCTCTTAAAGGGGTGGGAGGCAAAACAACAACAACAACAAAAAGAAGCGAGGAGAGCCCGGCACTCTCCGCATCCAAAATTTTCACTCTCCCAGAGCAGGTACTTGAAAGGTGCACTGGGTCGCGCTTAGGTGGGCGGGGTCGCACTTAATTTTCTGTTAGCTCCGGAGCTGGGAGCCATTTGCAGCGGAGCTTAGGGGATGTGTATAAATGCCCACAGTCACTGAGGAAAGACATGCAGGAAGAAGACCCTCTTGGTGAGACCTGTTAATGGCTTGTTTAAATATGGCACAATAACGTTGGTTAGTACTGGCACATCCAAAGTGAGAAGAGTCATACATCTGGTAAGAGAGGAAGGAGATGTAAATGAATGTGGCCCATTGGGAAGCAATGGGACTTTGGCAAGTAAACATCTGTTTCCATGGTATTGAGCCGCTAAAATGCTCAGGCAGCCTCTTTCTGTTTTCCTTTGATTATTGCTTATGCTCCTAAGTATCTTGTTCATATATTTACCTCAGTTAAAAAAAAAGTTAAGCTAAAAAAAGGGAGCCAAATCCAATTATAACCAAACAACCTCTTCTCCATTTCCCTGCCAAGAGAGTTTGAAGATGTGAAATTAACAAATACAAAGAGATCCATGCTCACAAAAGCTATTTCTTGCTGAGAGAAAATTACTGGATTTTTTTCTAATATTTTCCCTTGCCTCTTCAAATTTTGCAAGCTGCCTACTTCTTTTTAAAAATGTCATTGACCCATCAATTAACTTTTCCCACTCTGTTCTCAGTTTTTTGGTTAACTGTAACAAGAGCAGTAAACATAATGCTTCAGAATCCTTTTAAGTCACTTTGGAAAGGAATTGCTGCAGTCACCCAACAAGCTGATGCCAACTTAATTTTTTTTTCATCCTTTCCCAGAAGAGTTATGAATGATTTTATCACCAGCGCCTCCAACCTGTCCTGCCTACTAATGAATGCCAGGTAGGTCCACAACAAGATCCCCATCATATATGATGCCATCAGCGATGGGAGGGCCGACCTGGCCTGTATTACCGAGACCTGGGTGGGTGCAGAGGGGGGGGGCTTCGCTCACCCAGCTGTGCCCACCTGGGTTCCTGGTACAGGGAGTGGGCAGGTTGGAGGGCCAGAAGGGGGCATCACCATTGTTCACAGGGAATCACTTCATGTCAGCAGGGCCTCGACATTGGTCAGTCTGGGGTTGGAATGCCTTCACCTGTTGGTGGGACAGCGGGTCAGATTTGGCATTGTGCTGGGCTACCACGCTCCCCGGAACCCAGCACAATCCCTCCCAGAGCTTTCGGAGTTCATCGCGGAAGCTCTGTTGAAGTCCCCCCGCCTTTTGGTTGTTGGGGACTTCAATGTGCAGGCTGACGGTGGACTATCTGGTGCTGCTCTGGAATTCATGGAGTCCATGACCTCCATGGGCCTGACCCAGCATATTTCTTGCCCCACCCACAGGTCAGGGCATACCCTTGACTTGGTATTTACCTCCATGTCGGGGGATTCTAGTCTGGAGGTGGGGGACATTGTTTCCCTGCCTGTGTCATGGACAGATCACCACCTGCTATCTTTCCCCCTGTCGGTTGCGCCCCCCCGGGGACCTTCGGCCCCTTGTGTGGGCCTGCCCCCGGAGGCTTCTGGACCCTGCCCTTCAGGGAGCTTCCTGGTGGCTTGGTTGACGATCCGGCTGAGACCGCGGCTGATCTATGGTTTGAAGCAGCTTCCCGTGCCGTCGACTGGATCACCCCTAAGCGCCTCCTCCGCAGCAGAGCTCGACCTTCGCCGTGGTTTACGGTGGAGTTGAGAGCGATGAAGCAGGAGCGGAGGAGGCTGGAGAACAGCTGGAGATGAAGCCGGACGGCATTCAATAAGACTGCAGTTGTTATCCAGCCTAGGCGCTATTCTCGAGCGATCAGGGAGGCTAAAACATCATATTACTCCCTGAGAATTGGGGAGCCCTCGAACCGCCAGGTGGAACTTTTCCGGGTGGTCCGGGACCTCACCAATCCTAGTCTGGCGAGGCCTCCTCCTACTTAGTTCAGTAGTGAGAATTTTGCAGTCTTTTTTCGATCCAAAATAGAGGCCATCCGGGCTGGCTTCGAATCCAGTTGCACTAGACCTCCCTTGCCATTCCCTGTCACTGCACCCCCTCGGTGTCCTCGATTGGTGGAGTTTGGGCCTGTTTCCCCTTTGGAAGCCTCCAGGGCAATTGCCCATTGCCAGCCCGCATCCACCCCCTTCAATCCTTGCACCGCCTGGCTCATAAAAGCTGCTGGAGGGTGTATGCCTGAATGGGCTTCTGCCATCGCCACCGCCTCCTTCAGCGAGGGGTCTTCCCCTCCTGCTTGAAGGAGACGGTGGTTTTTTGAGAATGGGCTTTACCACCGTCTCCTTCAAGCAGGAGGGGAAGACCCCCTCGCTGAAGGAGGCGGTGGTAAAGCCCATTCTCAAAAAACCTGGCATGGCATCGGACCAATTGGCTAACTATCGTCCAATTGCCAATGTCCCCTTTATGGGCAAGGTTATCGAGAGGGTGGCTGCGATCGGATTCAATCCTTTTGGAGGAACATCAGTGCCTTGACCCATGCCAGTCCAGGTTCAGGCCGGGCCGGGGGACCGAGACAGCTTTGGTTGCCCTGCAAGATAACCTAATCTGGGCGGCCGACAGGGGTTGCTCTACCCTGTTGTTTCTCTTGGATTTGTCAGCGGCCTTCGATACCGTCGACTACGGTATCTTACTGGACCAGCTTTCTGAGGTAGGTATCGGAGGGGCTGTTCGCAGTTGGCTCCGGTCCTTCTTGGAGGGTCGGCCCCAGTATGTGCAACATGGCGGAGAGTTGTCGGCCCCATGGACACTCCCTTGTGGGGTTCCGCAGGGCTCGTCTTTCTCCCCCATGTTGTTCAACATCTATGTAAGACCGCTGGCTGGGGTCATTCGGAGATTTGGAGTCTGCTGTCATCAGTACGCTGATGACACACAGCTCTATCTCTCCTTTTCCACCTCTGCAGTGGAAGCTATCCAGACTCTTGACCAGTGCCTGGAGGTGGTCATGGCATGGACCAGGGCCATCAGGCTCAGGCTCAACCCCGAGAAGACCGAGGTGATGTTCTTTGGGAGTTCTCTGTCTGGCTATGAACGCCCACTCCCCAGTCTGGAGGGAGTTTCCCTCCAACTGGCGGACAGGGTTCGGAATCTGGGCGTGGTTCTGGATCCAGCGCTGTCCTTGGATGCCGAGGTGGCTGCTGTGACCCGAACCGCTTTCTTCCATCTGCGCCAAATTGCCCAGATCCGCCCATATCTAGACAGCAACTCCCTGAGAACTGTAGTGCAAGCGCTGGTGATCTCGAGGCTGGACTACTGCCACGCTCTCTACATAGGGTTGCCCTTGACTCTCCTCCGGCGTCTGCAGCGGGTACAAAATGCGGCAGCCAGGCTGGTGGTGGGTGTGTGCCGTCATGAGCACATCACCCCAGTCCTGGCTCGCCTGCATTGGTTGCCCGTTGCGTCCCGGATCAGATTCAAGGTCTTGGTTTTAGTTTATAAAACCCTCCATGGCTTGGGCCCAGACTACCTGGCAGAGCGGATCGCCCAGCGATCAACCTCGGCCCAACCAGTTCGGCAGTCACGGGCGCACTTGCTTTGGGTTGTCACCCCCAGAGAGGCCCGGAAAACCTCCACCCGAAACTGGGCCTTTTTGGTGGCTGCCCCCTCTCTGTGGAACAGCCTACCCAGCGAAGTGCGCTCCGCAGAGTCCCTGTTGGCCTTCCGCAGAGCGTGGAAGACCCTGCTCTTCTGCGAGGCCTTTGGTGACCTAGTTTATTATTATTTTTTTTGGCCCGCCAAGAGCTCATCAGCTCAGTTAGTTAGTGCTCTGTTGTTGAGCCTCATACGTTTTTATGTCAAGGGTGCTATTTGTCATATTTGTTATATTTGTTTAAATTTGTTTTGTTTGTTTTTGTATTGTATATTAGCTGAATTTATCAGCCCACTGTAAGCCGCCCAGAGTTCCCACGGGAAGATGGGTACGGTAGAAATTCAATAATAAATAAATAAATAAATAAAACCCTTTAGTTTTTTTTTTTAGTTTTTTATGATTTGTATACCGTCCACTTGCAAAAGCAACTCAAGGCAGTGAACAACAACAAATTAGCATAAATAAGGGATTAAAACAGAAACCATAAACAAAGAAATATATATATATATATACACACACACACACACACACACAACAGTATAAAAACAGAGATAAACACAAAAATATATACCCTTCCTGAGATCTCTTTTAGTGGCAAAGGAAAACACTCATTTCCCCCCTATGGTCCATCTGAATGTTTAGTCTGGGGCAGAAACTCTTTCTAAAGCTGTCTGGGTGCCAGACAGGGGACCCAGACAGGGACCATTGCATGGTGAAGGCAGTGACTATTAAAGGAGAATTCTGGGTAAAAGTGGCCCAGCACTATCACTGGAATGCATTGAGGAGTTTCCTTTCTTAACTCATTTTTAAAGGTAAGTAAATTTCACCCATATCATTGTATTCCTGAAGACTATGTATGGATATGAAAGCTGAGTAGTAAAGTAAACAGACAGGGAAAAGGTAGATTCATTTTAAACGTGGTGCTGGAGAATAGTTTTGTGGGTAATAGAGATTGGCGTGAAATGGAAAAATAGTGTTTCGTTTCATTTTGTTACATTTTGTTTCATTTTGTTTGGAATGAATTTTTAAAGTAGTTTTGTTACAAAATGAAACAAATGCATAGATGCAATTGAAAATTACCGGTACTGATCCCAGGCATGTTTCGGCATGGGAATGGCAGGCTTAGTGTCCTAAAGGAATTCTAGGTAAGCTCCTGAAATTTGGAAAGATTTAGAGATGGGGGGGTGAGTTATGAAGATCCAAAGGGGGTGCCCATATGAAAAATCATTCTAATTGGATTCAGAAGACTTTAAATCCGCTAATTGCTCTCATGCATGAGTGAGCAATTAGCAGCTTGAAAGGCTTCCAAATCAATCATAATGATTTTGGACCTTTATAAATCAGCCCCTAACCCCCAAACCTTTCCAAATTTGGGGGGCTAATCTAGAATCACTTCCCTGCCATTTCCTTTAGGATGAATCGTTTCATCCTAGAGGGGAAAATGGTGTTTCATCGCAAAACGAAATATGTTATACTGTTTCGTTAGCTAACGAAGTAATTTGTTATCTAACAAAATGACAAAACAGTGTTTCATTTTTCATTTTGGGCCCATCTCTAGTGGACTGAGATGGACTGAGAAACAGGAAGTGGGTCTTAGGTTGAATCAAGCCTGAACTTCGTCTGGAGGTAAGATGTCAAATATGAATTTGCTGGAAAAGACAATAACACTAGGAAATGTTGAAGGCCAAAAGAAAAGAGGGTGGCCAATTAAACAATGGGATTTGGTTCAATAAATCTATGGCCCTGAATGTGCAACAGATGAACAGGGTTGTTGATGATAAAGCACTTTGGAGGTCAATCATTCATCATATGGCAATGGATTGGAGGTGACCTGATGGTTTGTAACAGCAACAATAGCAGAAGCAACAAAACATGGGGAAGGGAATAGGATAATTTGATGCCTTCTGGGTCAGTGTGAAATTTCTTGAAGAAGCAGTGCAAATGCACTCTAAAAGGGTTATCTGAAACCACTCAAAGATTTTAATATTGGAAGGGATTTCCAATGGCTTTTCTACCTCCGTAGTCACTCATTCCTTTTCACACCTGTCCTACAACATTTCTACTCCAATATACTGTCTATAAACATGTCACAAATCCCATTTCAGAAAATCCCCTTTCTAGTGGAATATTTTGTTGTGGGAATAGAGAAAACACAGAATGCTGGAAGAGTAGTGTTATATTAAATACAAATGTCTTCAGCTCTATGTGAAGGTTGACCATTTTCCCATAATTTCCTTTATATTGTGTTTACATAAGTTTGATTTCTCAATTGCAACATTTTTTCATTTCTGCCTTGCAGGAGACTTTCCTAGCGGAGGATTACACTGAATCTGGATATGCTTCAGAATTTCCCAGAAAACAGGATTTGGACTTTTCTTTAATGCAAGCTTTGGTTATAGCCTATGACTCCCTGTGGTGCCAAGTTGTACATCTTTGTGAAGGAGCATTTTAGCTTGTAAATTGCAGAGACACAGTTAGCCTCTTGCATTAAAACCTTCAGACAATGTGCCCTGGATGGATTTTAAGAGCCCCATGCAGCGAAACTAATCCTTATGTATTCAACTGCATTGTCAGAGGAAACAAAAACCCTTGGAAAATTTAGGAAAATTGCCACTAGAGAGAATATGAAGCCCACAGGCATACAAATATTTTAATTTCTTTCACGGCTGATTCATAAAACTCTAGGTGGCAGGGAGTGGCTCTAAATTCATAACCTAGGAGGGATCAACCTGATTTTCTCTTCTTTTCAGATGCTATTTCTTAAAGCAGGGACCAACATAAAAACCTACTTTTTATTTATTTTGATACCTTTGGAGTGTGTCTAACTGCACATTTTGAATGAAACCACGGGCTAGAAGGTAGTAGTTTTCATCTAAATGAATAAATAAACAAATTGACTCTCAGTTTATTTATTTATTTATTTATTTGATTTCTGTACTGTACCATCTGGCACAAGTGCCACTCTGGGTGGTCTACAAAAGTTTAAAATAAATACAACAAACATAAAACCAAACATAAAACAAACATAATAAACCATCTCTCCAGCATGTTCCAATTGTTCATTCCCTGTGTCTGAACTTCAAGAGAGTCCTGCCTCTCTGGTAATCCTTTCCCCCTCTCTGGAGTCTGATCAAAGTCAGTAATTTCTGTTCATTGAGATCCATTGCTCGAAGCAGTCATATTTTTAGCAAGTAAAGAAAACTGTTTTTATTCTTTCTCTTACCGAGACTGTATGTGCTAGTTGATGAGAGAGAAAAAAGGGTGAACATCTTCGAGGGACTTAAAGCTATTCTGTTCTGTGCAGGCTTACACTTCTGTTGTGCAGCTAGAGGGATTTAACCAGAAATTCAAAGCTCAGCAACAGAGACCTGGAAAAGCGAAGCACGATCCCAAGACTTCATCCAGTACTTGAGACCTGGCAATCAAAAATATCACTCCTAGACCCTGTCGATCCTGTGAACTGTATGGGTGTCTTGTATCTACCTATCTTTCATTAGACCCAAAGATCCTTATCAAAGATGCTCCCATGGATCTCTGGGAAGTGTAGCTTGAACCTTATCTATAGGTCCCGAAATCCTAGCAAATTATAGTGGGCACTGTGGGTGCCATGAGCATCGTTGTCTTTTGCTCCCTTCCCAGGGCCACTATGGCTGCAGAAATATAAGTGGCAGCTGGCAAAGCCCAGGGTTTATTTATGGGTCTTGCTGAAAAATCCTAGGGTTTGGACTCAGATCATTACTGCTGCATGGTACTTTGTTGTATTTCATCATTACATTTGTTTTCAAAATTGTATCTCATTTTGAAGCATCTTTACCTGGAGATAAGTCCAAATGAAGTTTATGAAGGAATTAGAAGAGTTTATAAAACAATGAAGGGGCTGCACAAGCCCTTTCCCCTTCCAGGCCATCTCTCGCCTATTAGAGATGGGCATGACCAGGAGAAGTGACGTTTCGAGTTGTCGTTTGTCGGGACGGGTCCGTTTCGGGTCGTTTCCGTTTGTTGCGGAAATTTTCAAAAAATTGTTTCTGTTTGTCATTTGTCATTTGTGGTTGTGGTTGGGGTTGGGGTAAGTGGGCTCTGGGAGGCACCTCTCTGGGTGCCTCTGACGTCTGACCCACTAAGAAGGGAAGGGAAGGGAAGTGTTTCGCGTAGCCGCCGCGTACCATACATTATGTTAGGGTTGGGGGGTAAGTGGCAGAGGCACCTCTCTGGGTGCCTCTTACTCACTAAGAAGGAAAGCATACTGGCGTACTGGCGTACAGGTTAGGGGTAGGGGTAGTGGGCTCTGGCTGGGAGGCACCTCTCTGGGTGCCTGTGACCCACTAAGAAGGGAAGCGTACTTGCGTACGGATCTGGGTTAGGGTTGGGGTTAGGGTAAGGGCTAGACTTAGGGTTACGGTTAAGGTTAGGGTGGGTTAGTGGGCTGCACCTCTGGGTGCCTCTAACCCACTAAGAAGGACAGTGTACTGGCGAATGGGTTAGGGTTAGGGTTAGGGTTAGGGTTAGTGGGCTTTTTATGCCCTCTGGCACATCCAGAAGTCTCAGTCAAAACCTGGCCATGCGATTGGTGGAATGGGTCCAAAAATTTGCATGGTCCCATCCCATGGCTAGCCCATCATTGCGCAGGTGTAAAAAAATAAAATAAAATAAAATAAAATAAAATAAAATCAATGGAGACGTTTTATTGCAAGAAAAACCCACTGCTGCTACTATAAAAAATCAGGCATTTAAAATACCTAATTTTCAAATGTTTCTGTGGTGCTTTGGTGGGTTTTTGGACCACGATTTAAAAATAAATATTGCGGTCGCCATTTTGGATACCCCCCCCCCACTGCATGGCAAATGGAGATGACGAGGATGGCCCCCCAGCCTGGTACCAGCAGCCCAGGACAGGAGAGGGGGGGAAGGCCGGGGACCCCCCCAGAAATCACCCCTCTCTGGTAGGTGCCCTCACTGAAGCAGGCATATTTTCGCCTGCTCTTTGGCCGGAAATCAGGGTGTTTTTTTTTTTAAAAAAAACTTTTTCCCTGTGCTGCTTGGCATCACACGATCGCCACGATGCCATGAACGACAACGAAAAATCAGACCCAATTTTTCTTTTTCGGTTCGGGTTCGAGCTGGAGCGGAGTAATTCTCGTTACCGTTACCTGTTACATAACGATAACGAGAACCGAAAACGGAAATGAGAATTTCGCCGCTCCGTGCCCATGTCTATCACCTATGCATCAAGAGAAACAGGTAGCTGAGCTTCTTCTGAGATTCCCCTAGCATTTCTTCATCTTTACCAGGGATAAAATGATTCCCTTGTTAACCTGTGGTTGGCTTTCTGTTATAAAGAAAGACAGAGCTTCATAGAGCACTCTATCAAAGTGGAAGCAAATGATGCACTTAGTTTTGGCCAGATAATAATTTCTAAACTTTAGCACAATACACCCTGGCTATTTCTTGTGCACTTGAAATCCTTAGACTCCAGTCTGCAAAGCCCTGCGAAGTCCCACTAGCTTTCTCCTGCCCTGAGCTATTAATTCATTAGCTGGGCACTAGAGAAAAGAGGGCTGATCTAACACAGTGATAGGACAATCAACCTAATAAGCCTTATGGAAAGTGCACCAATTGTAAGCCCGCTTGCCACAACACAAACACTTGTGATGAAGCTAAGACTGGTACTTTCCTTCTGTTAAAAGGGCAGAGAAATAGTTGTTTGGGTCAGAATCACTAAGGAGACTGCAGTTCTTTAACCTCCATTTTCTGTCTGTTGACCTCCGAGGGTGCCCTGCACTCCAAGCAGAGAAGATTGAAGCCTCATATTTCAGGATCATGTGTTTGCAATAACCTCTCAATCTCTGCTCTCTCCGCTTTTCTTTGTATATGTGCATGTCATTCAGAGTGCATCAGCTTGCCCACCAGCCATCTTCATGTATGGCATGTTAAAGAGAGTGAGATTTGCAGGTCCTACCTTCTTGGAGGCACCACCCACCTGAATCATTTTAGTCTTAAGCAGACCTCAGTCCTGGAAAACGTACTCATTTTAGCTGAACTTCACAAGAAAACAAAGACAGGAAAAAACACAATTCAGTCACAGAGAGGGAGAACAATATTTCAAGTAAACATAAAATCTATCCCAACTAGATTTCTTTGTTTGAGTATAAGAAAAGATGGTGCAACTCGTTCTGCTAGACATAAGGCTGGTATCAGACAGAAGTCTGTTAGATAGAGACAAGGACATAAGAAGTCTGTTAGGTAGAGGATCAATGACATAACAAGAGACAGGGTCTCACATGACATGTAACTAAGATAGGGATGATGGGACTCAACAAGCAGCAGAGATAGAGATGAGCACTAAATGAAGAAAATGTGTTTTGTTTCATTTTGTTTCATTATTCATTGTGTTTTGTTCTGTTACTAAATTTTTTAATAGAATTTTCATAATGAAACTAAATGAGCAACAAAACGATTTGGAAGCTGCCGCCACCCAGCTGGGTGTTTTTGACAGGTCAGGCTTTCGGGAGGGGGGCACCCTCCCTCTCCACTGCCCAACCTGTCAAAACACACCAGCTGGATGGCAGGGGCATGGGTGAGACCTTGAGAGCAGGGCAGGGTTTTGAATTTGACGCCAATTGCTTTGGTCATTTGATTTCAACAGTAAAAAATTGCATTTTATTTTCTTTCATAACAAAATGCTGTCTGCCATTTTGTTACATTGTGAAATGTTTCATAACCTTACAACACAATGAAACAGCATGTCATTTTTCATTTTGTGCCTATCTCTAGACTGAATCAGACAGAAATAAAGATGTGACTCACTAATATGTACTATAGCATCATAATTATTACAAATGTTATAGCAGTATGATATATGGTGGACCCTTGTATAACAAATGGTTTGTATAACATGAAATCTGTACAACATAAAAAATTCTGGAAATAGGGGAAATTTGCTTAACAGAATCGCTTATGGGGCAAATCTGTACAACACAAAAATGGCCGTGATTAGGGATTACTCTGTTTTCAATGCATTCCTATGGGAAATTTGTATAAAGGAAAATTTGCTTAACAGAATTTCATTTGGAACGAATTAATTCCTTTATACAAGGTACCACTGTATTTACCTGAGTAAATATGTCTGTCATGCAAAATATCTAAGCAATATATGTTATGCTTCATTTTATAAATGTTTATAAATAGTACAAGTTATTTTGTGTTTTAAACCAAGACACGGGTGATTATTTGAATACCATCTGCTAGCACAAACACACTTAAGGGAGATCACATATATAATTTTACTGTGTAGAAAAGTGGCTTTTTATCTAAGTGTTTCCAGCTGGTATATGCAAATTCTGGCGCATTATAGGTTATTAAAATTTATTAATCATATCCAAAAGCCAATGCCCTCCACCCCAACCAGATTTTCTTTATCATAGAAAAGAAAAGATGGTGTGGCTAATTTTGCTAGACATTGATTTTCTGAAAGCAAATATAATTATAAATTTACTTAGAGGAGACTTTACTTATGGCAGGTTTCTGCAGCTTAGTCATAGGTGTTTTCCCAGTATAATGGGGATAATCATTCCCTGGCACACAGAGGAAAAGCCATTCTATGCATTATAAATGAGATGGCCAGTGAGATGACATCCCCTTTCTTTCTCCAGGGAATCAGATGAGAGACCCTCAAAGTGAAGTACAGTGGTCCCCCGCCATTTCACGGTTCATATACTGCGGTCCCGCTATATTGCGGGGCCGCAGTATATGAAAAAAAGCCCCCAGGGGTAAGAGGGGAAAGGCCTGTTTCAGGCCTCCCTCACTTACCCCAGGACTGGCGTTGCCCTGAACTGGCATCTGAGGGCCTTCTTAGGCCTTCTGGAGGCCCCAAAAGGGCCTCCCTGCAAACCGGAAGTGACTTCCAGTAAACTGGAACTGACTTCTGGATTGCCAAAAATCATTTTTGAGGCCTCTGAGAAATGATTTCGGGTGACCTGGAAGTCACTTCTGGTTTGCAGGGCAGCACCAGGCTGGGGGTAAGTGCAAGACCCCCAGCTAGGCCCCCCAGGCCGAACCCGACCTGCATCCACATATCGCGGATTTTCAATTATTGCGGGTTGGGTCAGGTCCCTAACCCCCACAATAGGCGGGGGATCACTGTACTGTCTTTCTGAAACCTGTGATGCAGGAAGCCAATGGAAGATGTGAGGAACAGGAAGGGAAAAGGATTAAGAACAGAGGAAACCTCGGGTGGCAAGGGGAAGACTGTTGAACAAAACAAATGGACTGCAATAAAAGGAGGTGATGAAGAAAACTGAAAGCGCAATGGCAAGTAAATGGGATGGGTGCAATCAGAACATATTTCCTGTTTCCTGTGGTGGGGTGTGAAGCCCTCCTGATATTTAAAAATCCCACCTCCACATTCTCCCTGCCTTGCCTTTGTACTCCCCTTCCAAATTTGTGTGAGTAGGGATGGTAGGAGGCTTGCATCATACATAACAGATGCATGTTAGTGTCCATTTCTTTCCCAAGTCCACACTGGTTTACACCTATCTGGAAGTTGAGTCATGGCTACTGGACTTCTTTTTGAGAGATAGAAACGTTTCGCTGCTCATCCAAACAGCTTCATCGGTCTGAATACAGCGAGTGCGAGTTCTCCATCTTATAGTCAGTCAGCTTTGTCCTCTTGTCACCCTGGTCTGAATTAGGATCATAAGATGAACAATGGCCTGAATAGGCTCATTAGGGAGACAATAGTATCCATAGCCTTAAGGTGAACAATGGCCTAAGGTGCTTTTTTTTAATTGTCTACATTTGTTTTTGGATTTCAGATTCTTTCTTTTGTGAACATTTTATTTCTCCAAAGCAACCCGGTACCCTTTGCAAAACTTTAAAGTTTCAAGGTGACATATGCATGGTTCCACGATGAACATCAGAATGTGTGAAAAAACTCCTGTTCTTCAGACAGTGGAACCCACCAACATTCCTTTCTACCCATCACCCTAAAAGATTTCCATCATGCACCCCTTCTGCTTGAAAGACATATTGATGGACAAAATATTGCCCTTGGATCTAAAAAGATATGGGGTTGATTGCTAGCCCTGAATCTCCTTGGGAGAAAAGCTGTTATTTCATGACCAGATCTTTCTTACTGTAACCTTTATGCTAAACAGCTTCAAATAATGGAAGACAAAAACAAGTAACAAAGGAACAGTTTCCCTCATGAAGATGCATTTTATACTTATACTATTGCAGATATATGCACTTAATGATAGCTTTGCAGTAGGAAACCATTGGTCGACATCATGACCTGAGTGGAGTTCAACATTACCTAACCTTCACACAACTGTTCTTGGATAGAGGATGGATTGTGAAGCAATTTGACCTCACTTGTCAAAATCCCTCACCTTTCCCCACTCAGTAGCTGGCATGTGCTGCTTGGATTTTCTTCCTGGAGTAGCTTGCCAGTTTGGGCAGGAACATGTCGTTGCCTTCTCTAGCATCTCTGTCAGCCATCCACTCAGATGAGGAGGAGGAGGAGGCAGAGGATGGAAGTACATGCTCCTGGTAGGACTGGCCAGCTGTCCCAGGAAGAGGAGCTGACCAGAGCACATAGGCTAGTGAGTGGAACACTTAGCAGCAGGTAGGGGTGCGAATTCTCAGCGCTTGTGATGTCACCCCTATGGACTTTGAAGTGGAATGAATTTCTTAGTGCCCAACTCTAGTGGCAACTTGTTTCCCTAATTCCTTTAAAAATAAATTTATATTTTATTTTTCAATTTTCAGTTTTATTTTACAACAATAACAATACAACAGCAGTACAGTACAATTCAACTTAAAATGAAACAAAACCATAGTTATCACTCCTGAGCAACCCCCCACACTTGAAACTAGTCATATTTAATACTGTGCTTCTCTACCCCCAAAACTACATCAGTTCTTCTCTAGGTGTATATTTTTTGTGTTTCTGGAACATTTACACCAAAAATAAATTCCATACACCCTTAAAATCATTACATTTCAATATTCTGTTTCTTTTTTTTTAATGTTTTTTATTAAATTTTAAACTACATACAACATAAGAAAATGAAAGTAAAAAAAAAAACTACAACAAACAATATAAGTGCACCCCCATCCCATGGGGCCATCCATACATTCTTATTCGTTGCTCCATCTTCTATTCTTCTAGTAGTCTTCTTAAAGTTCTCTTCTCCAGAATTGTTGTGAGATATTCGTGGACTCTTTCCCTTTTCCTTCGACTAGTACATAATCTAAAAATTTACCCCAGATATCGTAGAAAATGTCTTTTTTCATTTCTCCTCGTTTAACCTTTAAACTGCAGGACAGTTTATCGTTTATAGCTATATCCCAAAGTTCATTATACCAGTCTTCCATCTTGAATTCTAGTTTTGACTTCCAGTTTTTTGCTATAATTAATCTAGCAGCTGTCATAAAATTTGCTATTAGTTCCTTTGTTGTAACAACATAATCTTTACTTGTTAACAATGATAATAATGCTATCTCTGGATTACAATCTATATCCATCTTAATCATATTACTTAGCTCTAAAAACACTTTTTTCCAGAACCTTTGGACTATTTCACATTCCCACCAAAGATGCAAGTAAGTACCAAGCTCTTTTTCACATTTCCAACATATCTTAGAGTAAGCAGGATTCATTCTATTTAGTCTTACTGGGGTTAAATACCATCTAGAAACCAATTTGAAGTAGTTTTCTTTTATCCTGACCGATAATGATCTCAAAATTCTCATGTTCCAAATTTTCTTCCAGTCTTCTTTCTCTATCTGTACATTAAGGTCTTGGTTCCAAACTTCTCTCAAGGTGTTTAACTCCTTCATTTCTGATAATTCCCCTAATATTTTATATATTTTTACGTGTTATTCCTTTCTCTGAATTTTCCTGTTCAGACTCAAGCGATAATAGGAAATGTTCAAATTTTGTGCATTCTCTGATTTGATTATTCCTCTTTCCCCAGTCCTTCATCCATTTTCCTAGTTGAATATAATTTAACCATGTTAAATCACTGGGTTGCAAAATATTTTTTATATCCTGAATTGTTTTAATCTTGAGCATCCAATCCTTTAGTCTAGCTATTTCCTTAATTTTAAATAACTCCAAATAATGCTTCAAGTTGTCTGGAAAGCTTTCCAAGTCAGTAACTAAAGCCAGTGGGGATCCCTTCGGAGACAAGATTTTCCTATATGTTCTCCATGTAACAATTAAACTATTCAATAGGGGGTTGTCAATCTTTACTTTGTTTTTAACTTCCGTGAATAAAAATGTGTTTATTTCCCCCTTTATATCCAAAGACTCTTGCTCCCACCATATTAGCTTCTGTGGTTTAAAAAGAATTTCCCCCAAAGAACTAAGTTGATTGGCTATATAATAATTTTTTATATTGGGTATACCTATTCCTCCTTCTTTCTGAGATCTATACCATAGTCTTTTATTTATTCTTGATTTTTTCCCTGCATTACAATACCTATTTATCATGTCTTGGAGAGTTTTAATTTCCTTTTCTAAAAACTGAACCGGTAACATTTTAAAAATAAAGTTAATTTTTGGAAGTATTTTCATTTTTATCAATGCAATTCTGCCAAACCACGATAATTTTAGTTTAGAGTAGGATAATAATTTGTTTTTCATCTCTTCTTCTAATTTCGAAATATTTCTTTCTTTAGTTTTAGTAAATTCTTTATGGAGTTCCAATCCTAGATATTTAATGCTTTTTCCCGGTTTAAGTCCAGATTTTTCAATCATCTTTAAGTCATGTTTTCCATAATTGAACAATAAACTCTCTGATTTTTGCCAGTTTACACATAATCCTGTTATTTCTCCAAATTCTTCTAAATGAGTATTCTGTTTCTAACCTTATTTTCATAAGTTAGTTTATCATTAATGGCCATATTCCATGTTTCTTTATACCATTCTTCCATACTAAACCGAATATTATTTTTCTAATTCTTCAACTTTGCCACAGTGACCATAATAATAACTTCCTTCTCCTCTTTCTTTAATTGACTACCTAATCATGTTAACAAAGCAATCATTGGAGACATTTGCACATTAATGCCCATTACTTATTTATTAAATTTATATACCGCTCCATCAAGCTACACAGCCACTCTGGGCGGTTTATAGCATTCTCCCTAAATATGATTAACCAATGCTTCTTTCGTATTTCACAAGTCCACCACATACGTAAATAAATACCCTTTCTCAGCTGCAGCATAAGGACGGTACCTTTAACATACTTAATTTTACCAGAGTTAGGTACCCTCTCCATATAACTTTATAACAATTTTCTTTTACCTGCACAGAAATGTTTTTCAGTGTTCTTTTATTCCAAATTCTATTCCAATCCTCCCCTTTAGTTACGTCTGTCAAATCTTTTTGTCAATTTTTAAACATATTGTTTTATATTCTGCCTGTATTAACATCTTATATATTATACATACTATCCTTTTTTGTTAATAATCTCTTCAAATTTCATCAGTGATCTGCCCTCTCCTTCCTTTATTTTCCATTGTTTTGTACAATTATGTAATTTGTGTATTTAACCTTGAAATACCCTCTTCTCCCAGTATAGCTCTTATTTGCTCTCAGATATTCATCTTTTAAACGCCAATCCTTTATTCTAATATTTTTTTTATCAATTACCACCTTTTAAAATTTCCTTTTAAGTTTTTCTGGGAATTTTTTTTAGTTCAAACACCTTAATAGACTTAATACTCCTTTGTAATTTTTCCAAGTTTCTATCATGCAACTCAAGAAGGGGTTATTGATGCTTTTAATGACATCCCTATTCTCTAAAACGTATATTTTTCATTGTTTTTCCCTTTTATTATATTCATAATCCCTCCAAATTACATTTAATAATTTTGAGGGGAGGAAACACACAGCACTTGTGGTGTTGTGTGTATGAATATTGACAAAGTGGACTGAATCTCTTCATACCCACTCATGACATCTCTTTTCCCCTAATTCCAAATTGTGTGGAGTAACTATCTGTATGGATGAAGGAAAGATACTTTACCTGTAGACTGCCTTGTTTGTTACTTTGTTTGCTTATGAGTTGAGGCCTGGCAAGGGAAAAGGTCTAAGAGATGAATGAACTGCATTGTCCTAGAGAAGATGGGTGTTGACCCAAGCGTCCATTTTAATGCAAGATACTCCCATTAAATCAGTGGGCATATATGGGAACCGGTGCAATTGCCCGAATTCAGCCAAAATAGGACATCTCTTCTATTTCATCTGTTGATGAAATCCTCAGCGGAAAGCCTCCCCCTCCCCCAGGCTTCATGTTCATCCCTCCCTCCCTAGCCATCTTGGCCTGCATCAGCATGCTCCAACTGTTTCACGACCCAGGCTTCCAGGCAACCAATGGAAAGAAAAAGCTCTTTAGCCATGTATACATTTGTATGCTTTGTGCTTTACCTGTGATCCTAGCCAAGGTAGTGCGTAGTACATTATGCAGGCATGAGAAGATGTCAGCAAATATGCTGACCTCGTTATAATTAATGGGTAGTGGGATAATGGTTCTGCATGACTCATTAGATACTGAAAAGGAAGGGGGGAAGGGATCCAACAGTTTGACATTTAGTATAATTGAAATTCTGAAACATTTATTATTTCAGGCACACTACAGTAACTTGGGTTTTGAAAACCTTAAATTAATTATTCCAGCCACTTGCAGCATGGAAACATGTGGCTGGGGAATCAGTGAGGTTTCAGAAGATCCAAGGTCATACGTGCCTTAATCCGGTACAGCATCTAGTCTCTTAAAGGGACAGATGCCGGGTTTGGAACCTAAATAATTTTCCTGATTTCCAAATCCATAAGCATCATCATTAGGTAGCAAGAGTTTCTGTAAGTGTCAAATAGTTTATTGCAAATTAACAAGCAATCAGTACACTGAATACACATGCCAGTTCTGTTTTTATTTCTGGCTTTTGGTGGATTTACAAACAGAATCTAGAGCAATATTTAAAACATGTGAGGGCCGCTCCCACAATAACATTGCTGTGACATTTATTTATTTATTTATTTATTTATTTATTTATTTATTTATTTATTTATTTATTTATTTATTTATTAGATTTATATACCACCCATATAGCTTCAAGAGCACTCTGGGCAGTTTACAACAGTAAAATATAAACAATGTATACAGTATTGATAACAAATCAATACTACCATAAAATACCAAGAAGAAGGAGGCACGTTAGAGAAGCAGATGTATGTTTTAAGGTAGTCAAGGGTGACACATTGTTCCCTTACAAATTCTTCATGTAAAGATTCTACTCAGACTTTCCCTGTAGGCTGCCTGAGTAGATATGAGGCCCTGTCGCAGGGATGGGGACTCATGGCTCACTCTTGAGTCTGACTTAGGTCCCACTGGTGACTCAGCCTTGACTCTTCTTCTTCTTCTAAATGTACCTTCTGAAAAACGAAGTACTTTCTGACTACTGTAGAAGATTTTGTATAAACTTCATTCGGAATTCTGTATATTGTATATGTATTTAAAATGTTGCGTTTATTTATTTATTTATTTATTTATTTATTTATTTATTTATTTATTTATTTATTTATTTAATAATAAAATAAAATAATAATCAATGTTTATTATGTTTATTACATTTTATTTTGTTGTATCATTATTCTGTGAATTCTGTTGATGTTATGTTTTGTATTTGTATAAACCTTGTAAACCACCCAGAATGGCCTTTGTTGCTAGATGGGCGGTATATAAATCCAACAAATAAATATGAAAACCCAAAGAATCTAGATACGTGTTATACAGAAATAGATTTCTAATGATGGACTAGCAAAGTATGCATTTGATAATTGAACTGGTAGCATAGACCTCTTAGTTTACATTTAGATGTGGGGTAGGCAAATTGTGGCCTTGTGGCCATATGTAATTGCCCAAACTCTTAGGTCAGACATGTCCAAACTTTGGCCCTCCTGATGTTTTGGGCCACAACTCCAAGAATTCCAAGCCTGTATTGACAATGACAAAGGATTGTGGGAATTGCTGCCCAGAATATCTGGAGGGCCAAAGTTTGGACATGCCTGTCTTAGGTGGTCAACTTCCTTTGGATGTCGGAACAGAAACTATTAAAGAAATCATATGCCACTTATGCTTCCATTAAGTTTTCTGGATGAAATTATAGGAGATGTTGTGCTTTCTTTTTCCAGCTTTGGCTTTTATGAAAAACATGAATGATTTTTGTGCAAAAGGATTGTATTGTGTATAAAATTGCAATTCTGTGCAAAATGCAATTTTTTGTGCATGCATTGTGATTCCAGGAGAGGGAGATCTCAGGAGTTTTTGGCTTCTGTGAGAGTTAAAAATCTTGCAGATTCTGACAAACCTTTTTTGATGTGTGTCTCAATGAGTACGGGCAACCTTTTTTTTTAAAAAAAAAAGACATTTTATTATCATATTTAATATCACTGTTGCCAATGTTTAAGCACAACACTCAAAATCTGAATTCAAAAGTTCAGAATTGGCTCAATCATGAGCTTCCCACGAACTTAGTATGCACAAAATGCAAGTCTTGATACTAGAGATGGGCACGACCAGAAATTTTTTCTCCCCGAGTTGTCGTTTTTTGGGATGGGTCCGTTTCGGTTCGTTTCCGTTTTTCGTGAAATTTTTCAAAAATTTGTCATTTCGTCGTGTTGTTTGTCATTTGTCGTTACCGCCGCGATTTAGCGCGACTTGACTTCCCAGAGCATGGGGTTAGGGGGTAAGAGCTAGGCTTAGGGTAACGGTTAAGGTTAGGGTGGGTTAGTGGGCTGTACCTCTGGGTGCCTCTGGCCCACTAAGAACACAGTGTACTGGCGTATGGGTTAGGGTTAGGATTAGGCTTAGGGTTGGTGGGCTTTTTATGCCCTCTCTGGCACATCCAGAAGTCTAAGCAAAACCTGGCCATGCGATTGGTGGAATGGCTCCAAAAATTTGCATGGTCCCATCCCATGGCCAGCCCATCATTGCGCGTGCGCAGGTGTAAAAAAATAAAATAAAATAAAATAAAATCAATGGAGACGTTTTGTTGCAAGAAAACCCCACTGCTGCTACTGTAAAAATTCAAGCATTTAAAATAGCTAATTTTCACATGTTTCTGTGGTGCTTTGGTGGGTTTTTGGACCACGATTTCAAAAAAAATATTGCGGTTGCCATTTTGGATTCCCCCTGCACCTCATGGCAAATGGAGACGCCAAGGATGCCCCCTCCCAGCCTGGTACCAGCAAGTCTCAGCAAAACCTGGCCATGCAATTGGTGGAATGGCTCCAAAAATTTGCATGGTCCCATCCCATGGCCAGCCCATCATTGCGCGTGCGCAGGTGTAAAAAATAAAAATAAAATAAAATAAAATAAAATCAATGGAGACATTTTATTCCAAGAAAAAAACCACTGCTGCTACTGTAAAAATTCAAGCATTTAAAATAGCTAATTTTCGCATGTTTCTGTGGTGCTTTGGTGGGTTTTTGGACCACGATTTCAAAAAAAATATTGCGGTCGCCATTTTGGATCCCACCGCACCGCATGGCAAATGGAGACACCGAGGATGCTCCCTCCCAGCCTGGTACCAGCAGCCCAGGACAGGAGGGGGGGAAGGCTGGAGTGGGGACCCCCCCAGAAACCACCCCTCTGGTAAGTGCCCTCAGGCAGGCATATTTTCGCCTGCTTTTTTGGCCGGGAATCGGGGTTTTTTTAATTTTTAAAACTTTTTTTCTGTGCCGCTTGGCATCGCATGATCGCCGTGCGATGCCAGGAACGACAACGACAAATCAGACCCAATTTTTCTTTAGTCGGTTCGCGTTCGAGTTCTGGCAGAGTAATTGTCGTTACCGTTTCCGTTGCGTAACGGAAACGAGTAACGGAAACGGAAACGAGAATTTCGCCAAGTCGTGCCCATGTCTACTTGATACTAATTTTCAGATAGCTCAAAGTGACACAGCACCTGGGTTTTCATCACAGCATAGTGTTTAGATTTCATTTTGTTCCTCAGGGCTGTTTCTTTAATTTGTGCTCTTCACCCAAAGTACTAAACTACTTACAAGTGATCTAGAGCTTTGCTTTGTGGTGGGGCATAAACTTCCATACATTGATGGATGTTTCCTTTTCAATGGAATGGCTTCTTTGAGATTTCTGTCTCCTCTCTGTCTGTGGTGTGGACGATATTGACAAGAACTTTAGAGGCACCTTTCCCCCAGATGGGGTCTCAGGAAATGTATCTTCCATTTAGGATGAGGAGATACTAATTTTGCTGGCTGATTTATGTGAAGATTCCTCCTCTGAATCCAAGCTGCTAAGTTCAGCCAAAGAGGGAGCTTTTAGCAGTCTCTTTCACTGTACTATTACTTTAGCTGTGTCACTGCCATTCATGTTTGTTTCTGACACCTGCTGCCATTTCCTACACAGTTTTCAAGAAATTGTGTCTGAAAGCCTGGAAAACCACTATTGTCAAGGTTGACAATACTGGGTCAGGCAGACCAATGGTGAGGCAGCTCTGCTAGTTTGTTTTTTTGCGATCTACATTTTCACAGAAGAAGACAGCCAAAGAGAATGGAGAAAGTTAAGGATTAATATGAGCAGACTTAGGCTTCTTTTTAGGTCATATACTGAAGTGACTCATTTTTACCCTTTGTATTCTTTTCGGAGACGTGACAGCACACATTAATGGACTACAGAATCTCCTAGGAATGCCATAGCAAAATAACTTCTGGTTTCCTGGAAGCTAGCATTGTTCTTAATATACTGATCCAGTTTCTTCCTACATTTATTTCTTTTATATTCAACACTGCCAGTGAGCATTTTATTTATCAATGTTTAACAAGCAAGATAGCTGTTTTGTAACTTGATGGGAGGAGTGCATTCTGGTTGTAATTTGGAATACAAAATTTTCCAAATTTCAACTGAGAAAGGAGAGAGGGTATACCAAACGAGGGATGAATATACATGATCAAATACAGTTACATGTCCTGTTGGGAATGTGGCACGAACGAGGATTTATCAACTTCAGCCAACATGGTGAGTAGTACTCAAGAAATTCAGCATCTGTAGAGCAATAAACACATAAAAGGCCACGAGTGCTTCACATGTGGCCTACAGAGTTAAGCCAAAGGCCTTTGGCCAAAAAGTGGGCTCTGAAGAGTCCAGAGGTTTTGGGAATCTTTCAACTCACACTCCATGCCAAAGCTTGGTCCTTTTCTTTTCCCCCTTTCCTCCTTTTTTCCCCTTTTAAAATTCATTTCATGGTTAAGTGAGAAACCCCAGTCCTTGCACTGCACTGGTTGGCTTCACAGCTTGGCATCAGAAGGAGACACCATATGGATAATTTATGAGAAATCAGTAATTTAATCTCAACTGCTTTGATAAATCATACCAACTCATTATCCAAGAAGGCCAGAGTGAGGAACATAGCACCTTTAAAAAACCCCCCACAAAATTGATGGTTTTGCCTTAATCATCCATCACATACAACACAATGATTTCACAGGTCTGGCTGCTTTCCCTTCCTCTGAAACTTGAGAAAGTGGAGCTCCTAGGTGCTTAAGTAGGGCTATAAACAGCACTGTCAACATCATTTTTAAAAAAATGCTGATATGCAAGGAATTAAGTTCAGGATAATGTATAAAACGAACCATAAAATTTTTCGCACTCAATGGTAAAGAGGCCCAGAAGGAAGATGACAAGGGAGACATAGAGGTAGTCGTGGAAGGGGTTATTCTGACCTGCAATGTACTATAAAAGAATTTTGTAGAGGAAAAACTGCTGGTCAAGCTGCTATGCAGTTATGTTTTCAGTCAGATTTTGCTTTATTTTCTAGTCACAAATAGTTAAGAGTCCCTTCCTCCATCTGTTGTTGTTCTGGGGTAGAAGTATAGACTCACAGAATCATAGAGTTGGAAGAGACCTCGAGGGCCATCCAGTCCAGCCCCCTGCCATGCAGAAACCCCCATCAACGTACTCCTGACAGATGGCCATCCACCCTCTGCTTAAAAACCTCCAAAGAAGGAGACTGAACCACCCTCCCTCCGTGGCAGCAAATTCCACTGCCAAACAGCCCTAACTGTCATGAAGTTCTTCCTAATGTTCAAATGGAATCTCTTTTCCTGTAGTTTGAAACCATAGCCCCGAGTCCTATACTCTGAAGCCATGGAAAACAAACCAGTCCCCTCGGCAATATGACATCCTTTCAAATATTTAAACATGACTATCATATACCCTCTCAACCTTCTTTTTGTAAGGCTAAACATTCCCAGTTCCTTAAGCCGTTCCTCATAAGACATTTCTTCCAGACCTTCAGCCATCCTGGTCACCCTCCTCTGGAGCTGTTCAAGGTTGTCAACATCCTTTTAAAATTGAGGTGTGCAGAACTGGACATAGTACTCCAGGTGGGGTCTGACCAGAGCAGAATAGAGTAGTACTATCACTTCCCTTGAACTAGGGTGACACTATGCTTCTGTTGATGCAACCAAGAATTTCATTGGCTTTCTTGGTTGCCGCCATGAAGGTTGACATTATCATTAAATGGGGCATTAGGGTTGACTTGCAAACCTTCACAATGCAAAAAGAGGTAATTTCTTTTCCATAATATTAGACATGGGCACGACTTGGCGAAATTCTCGTTTCCGTTTCCGTTTCCGTTTCTTGTTTCCGTTATGTAACGGAACGAAGAACGACAATTACTGTGCCAGAACTCGAACTCGAAACGACTAAAGAAAAATTGGGTCTGATTTGTCGTTGTCATTCCTGGCATCGCAGCGATTGCGCGATGCCAAGCGGCACAGGAAAAAAGTTTAAAAAAAAACCCGATTCCGGGCCAAAAAAGCAGGCGAAAATATGCCTGCCTGAGTGAGGGCACCTACCAGAGGGGTGGTTTTTCTTGGGGGGGGGGGGGTCCCTGGGCTCCCCCCTCCTCTCCTGGGCTGCGCAAAGTGCGCATCCTCGTCGAGTCACCACACCAACTCGCCAAGCGGCGCGGCACAGAAAAAAAAAGTTTTAAAAATAAAAAAACCCGATTCTCGGCCAAAAAAGCAGGCGAAAATATGCCTGCCTGAGTGAGGGCACCTACCAGAGGGGTGGTTTCTGGGGGGGGGTCCCCGGCCTCCCCCCCTCTCCTGGGCTGCGCAAAGTGCGCATCCTCGTCGAGTCGCCAACTCGCCAAGCGGCGCGGCACAGAAAAAAAGTTTTAAAAATAAAAAAAAACCGATTCCCGGCCAAAAAAGCAGGCGAAAATATGCCTGCCTGAGTGAGGGCACCTACCAGAGGGGTGGTTTCTGGGGGGGGGGCTCCCCGGCCTCCCCCCCCTCTCCTGTCCTGGGCTGCTCTGGTGGGGGGCATCCTCGTAGTCTCGCTGAGTCGCCATGCCTTGCGGTGCGGGTGGGGGATCCAAAATGGGGCGACCGCAATATTTATTTTGAAATCGCGTGGTCCAAAAACACACCAAAGCACCACAGAAACATGCGGAAATAACTATTAGCTATTTTAAAACTGCCTGAACTTTTTCAGTAGCAGCAGTGGGTTTTTCTTGCAACAAAACGTCTCCATTGATTTTATTTTATTTTTATTTTTATTTTTTTACACCTGCGCAATGATGGGCTGGCCATGGGAGTGGACCATGCAAATTTTTGGAGCCATTCCACCAATTGCATGGCCACTTGGCCAGGTTTTGACCGAGACTTCTGGGATGTGCCAGTCGGGCATAAAAAGCCACTAACCCTAGCCCAAACCCAAACCCGAACCCTAACCCTAACCCATACGCCAGTACACTGTCCTTCTTAGTGGGTCAGAGAGGCACCCAGAGGTGCACCCCAGTAACTCACCCTAACCTTACCCGTAACCCTAAGCCTAGCCCTTGCGCTAACCCCTAACCAGTAAGCCAGATGTGTACTCGCATTGCACTACAGCAAGTACACTTCCCTTCTTAGTGAGTCACAGGGCACCCGTAGGGGTCCTCTCTCACTTCGTTCCCCATCCCAAGTGCACTGTATGCCGGCAGGCAGTGAGTCACAGAGGCACCCGAAAGAGAGGTGCCTCTGCCTGCTACTGCAACTTAATGGTATGCATATCCAATTGGCTATGCATGCCATTTTGTAGCGGGCCAGAGGAGGCACCCACCCCAGAGAGGTGCCTCCAGGAGCCCGCCCCCCTCCCAAAACCAGTACTAACAACAGATGAAAAACCGACAAACGAAACGACAAATTTTTGAAAAATTTCGCGACAAACGGAAACGAGCCGAAACGGGCCGGCTCTGACACATGACAACTCGAAACGTAATTTTTCCTGGTCGTGTCCATCTCTACATATTATTGCTCTTAACATGATCCTCTAAATATTATTGAATATTTTTAAATATTCCCCTCAGGGGCATTTAACATTCAACGTTTCCCCAGCCAGGCTTTGAAACACCCAGCACATTCCAAACATCACGTTTACCGTTTCCAATCGCCTATCCACTTACAATTGTATTGCTGTTCTCCATTTTTAGTGGAACTTCCTATCATGGTAGTTTTCTGCTTTCTGCTCCACCTGCACCACAGTCTCTGTGAGATGCCACAAAATTATGTATCATCTGGAATCTCTGTACAGCAGGAAATCTCATAAAATATGAAATCAAGAAGAATGAGGATGAATAGACAATTGCAGGTAGAACTAAGAAAAGACCTGAATGCCTTTGCAGTAATCAGTAAGAATTGGGGTAGGCAGTTTTTCTTTTCGCACCTGAATGGTATCACCCCCCCCCACACACACACACAAGGAGAGTGCTCATAGAGAAATGTATGAGAGTGCTCATAGAGAAAAGTGTGGCCAGATTCTTGTGCCTCACTGCCTTGAATGTGTTTTGGTGTTACTTCTCTTTACCATATTTTACTGTGGTATTTCTTTGATCTTTTTAGAATGCTTGACTCCATTTGAGTAGCAGAAGGCTACTGGATTAGGCATTGTATTTATTTATTTATTTATTTATTTATTTCTATACCGCCCATCTTCCAATGGTATATCCAAGCTATTCTTGCTGATATACACTGCTGTTGTGGAGGCTAAGGAGAACCACACAAATAGGTCTGAGCTGGCTTCCTTGTTGTGGTGCCTGAGGTAGAGATCTATCAACTGCAAAAGTTCAGCTTTGGGTTATAGGCAGACTCCTTCCTATCAGTAAAACCATCAGTAAAACTGATAGCAAAACAGAAGCAAAACTGTGTCCTAGGCACAAACTAGTCAACACACCATTAAGAACAGGGTTTCCTTACATTAGGAGAAAGATGTGCATCTATCCTAGGACAGTGTTGACGAACCTATGGCACGGGTGCCAAAGGTGGCACTCGGAACCCCTTCTGTGGGCACCAGACATCTCCACTTCACAGCTACCTGTATTTGGGTTAAATTGCTGTGTTGCCACTTTGTGAATAACTAGTGGGTTTTGAATCAGTTTGGACACTCAATCTCTAAAAGGTTCGCCATCACTGTCCTAGGACAAATGTTTCCTAACTTGAATGTTGCAGATCAGTTTGCTGTTATTTTGTGTTTATGAAGAGGTAAACACGGTTTCTATCTGCAAGTCTGATTGCTCAGACATGAAGCTTTTTAAAAGAATTGCATTCCTAAAGAGAAGAAAGTAATTTTATTGTTATTCAGTTGTTCAGTCATGTCTGAGTCTTTGTGACCCCATGGACCAGAGCACACCTGGCCCTCCTGTCTTCCACTGCTTCCCTGAGTTTGGCCAAATCCATGTTGATTGCATTGATGACTCTGTCCAACCATCTCACTTTTCCAAGGAGTCCTCATGAGGTGGCCTCAGTTACAAAATCTGTCCTTCCAGTGAACATTCAGGGTTGATTTCTTTCAGGGTGGATAGGTTTGATTTCCTTGCAGTCCAGGGGATTCTCAAGAGTCTCCTCCAACACCACAGCTCAAAGGTGTCAATTCTGCGACAATCAGCATTCTTTATAGTCCAGCTCTCACTTCCATACATCACTACTGGAAAAACCATAGCTTTCACTATCCGGATCTTTGTTGGCAAAATAAACTCTGTCATTGCCTCCATTTCTTCCCCTTCTATTTGTCAGGAGGTGATAGGACCAGTGGCCATGATCTTAGTTTTTTTATGTTGAGCTTCAGCCCATTTTTCACTCTCCTCTTTCACCCTCATTAGTGCCAATCAGCTGTAGCCCAGGAGGGATTTTTAAACATATTTGTTTTTTTTTACAGCTGATCGGCACTTGGGGCAGCAAAAGAAAAAAAAGGGAAAAGAGAGAAGAAAATGTTTTTAAAAACATTTTGGGTGGGGGAAAGGAGGGGTTCTTTAACATTTTTGCCGCCCCAAGCCTACAGCTCATCGGTGCTTGGGGTGGCAAAAAATGTTTAAAAATCCTGCCTTTTCGCACACCAGATCATGTTAAACAAGCACCACACACACACACACACACACACACACACACACACACACACAGAGTACACTAAAAATGAAACAAAAAATGAAATGAATATTTTTTAAAAATTGTTTCAAATGAAACAGAACAAAACAAAACTGAATGAAATGAAAAATGAAACAAAATTCTATTTTAGCATTTCGTGCCCATCTCTATTTGCAATTGCTAGTATTGATGTCATTGAAATCAGTCTACATCAACATCCATTCTCTGTGTTTAATTTTGATATGGCCTGGGCTGTACTGCAGCTGGCAATATGCTGTTCTTTCTGATGTAACTGATGCCATCAGAAACAGCAAAAAACCGACACCCTAAATAAGCAAATATTACTCCAGCAGTGTTAAATGACATTTTGCCTTTGCCCTTAAATCCTTTTTACATATGCTTTAACACAACATTTCAAACATGTGCCTCATTTCTCTTACTCAGTACCTAATATGTGACTAATTGGTTTATGGTTTGTGTGGCCACGTATTGATTCTATGTCATATTGAGTGTTTAAAAGCAAAGGAACAACAACAATAACAACAACAATGGTGTCAATAAGAAATTACATTACAAAAGTGGGGGAAGGACCCTAAAACAAATTTCATGTCTAGAAAAGTATCAAAACCATAACCGCAGAACTGCCAAGACTACGATAGAAGCTGAACATACATCCCAACCACATAGTAGAACAAGGCCGCAAACTGTTTCTCATTACTCACAGGGGTGGCAGGCCGTCCAGTGATGGATGAAAGCCAGAACTTGCTGGTTATGCTTGACTATGGGATTTCGTCTATTGAGGAGGAGGCTGAGGTAAATGATCACTCTGTGATGGTGTGATTCCCAGCACAATCCTTTGAAGGTCTACTAAGCAGTAGGTCTCCTTGCATTCTGTGGATAAATTCTCAATAAATGATTGAAAAACTGAAGAGCGCCAGTCAGACACAGTCACATAATTTAATTTTTTGTTCTTTAAAAGAAAACAAAACAAAAGAAAACAGAAATCTATCATCACTTGGTTTTTTGGGTAAGTGACACGTTGTAGACAATGTCCCTTTTAAGAGGTGGGTGTTTTGCCTTCTTCATGGGTGTGTTTTTGAACTGCAAATAATAATAATAATAATAATAATAATAATAATAATCCGGTACCAGGATCTGAAAATTGAACTTCAGAGACTCTGGAATAAATGGGTAAAGGTGGTCCCAGTGTTAATCGGCACGCTGGGTGCGGTGCCTAAAGAGCTAAGCAAGTATTTAGAAGAAATTGGAGTTAACAAAGTCACTATTAGAGATGGGCACAAAATGAACTTTTTTTTGTTTCCGTTATTCGTTATTCGTTCCATTACATAATGAAACGACTAACGAAAATTGTGATGAAAATGGAACAAAATGAACAGAACCACGAAAATTGGGTTTGTTACGTTTCGTTTTCGTTAATGGTGATGCGCAATGAAATGAGCTGTTTTAAATGTTAAAAAACGCCCTGGACATCCATAAAAACGCAGCGATAATTGTTTATACTGTCTGATAATACCTACCAAGGGGAGTTGGGGTCCTTAAAACGTGCATTTATGTCTTTTCTCAGACTGCTGTATTTTTTCCCTTTAAGGGGAGTTAGGGGACATCGACCCAAAATGGCTCCCAGATGCCTAATATTGATTTCTTGTGTAATAAAATGCCCTGGACATCCGTAAAAATGCAGCAATAATGCAATAATTATTTGAAATTATTACCTACCAAGGGGTTGGGGTCCTTAAAACGTTTGTTTTTGTCTTCTCCCATCATGATGTATTTTTCTTTTCCCTTTAAGGATGACAAAATGGATGTCTCCAGCCACAAAATGGAGGCAAGCCATGTGATGGAATCATGTTCAACCAATAGCATGCCCAGGTTGCAGACTGGGCAGTTCTGGCAGCCACAGAGGGCATAAAAAGCTCTGGCAGCCCCCATCCTCCTTGCAGTCTCCAGTGGGAGTTAGGGTGGGATTGCTGTCTCTGTGACTCTAGCTTCAGTCCTGCACCTCCCTGTGTGTGTGCGTGTGTACCTCTCGGTGAGTAGCCTCCCCTGCCCTGCAGTGCAGTCAGTCTGCGGCTGCCTTGCACCCTGGGCAACGCCCGCCTCTGCCTTTGCAGCCTCCCTGCGTACCTAGTCTATACTGTGTCTCTGCCAGCATCAATTTTTTTAGTGTTTTCCCTCTGGTCTGGGGCATTGGGGGATGCCCGCACATGGAAATGCTTTAAAAATTGCGCAAAAAGCGGGTATAAATAAAAACAAAAATGAATTTTTTCCAAAAATTCACAAAAAACGGAACCGAACCGAAATGGAGCTCTCAACGAAAAATGAAAAACTGAAACACCATTTTTTTTATTTGTGCCCATCTCTAGTCACTATCAGTCAGCTGCAGAAAGTGGCCTTACTGGGATCTGCTCACATAATTTGCCGATACATCACATAGTCCTAAATGCTTGGGAAGCATTCGACTAGTGATTTGTATTACAAAATCCAGTGTAGTTATCTGTGTGGTTGTTAATAATAATAATAATAAGAAGAAGAACATAAAATGAAAAGCTCCCAGAAGAGATTGGAACCCTCCTGTACTCCCCTGTCAAGGGTTTTTAATTTTGGCTAGAGTAGGTGGAAGTTGTACCCATGTCTTTGCATTGTGCCCCTTTGGGCAGGTAGGGACTGGGGGCTGTACGCTTCATTCTTAGTTCCATTCTGCTAGGTGCAAAACACCTTTCAAAAGCATTCGGGAATAAAAGATTTTGCATCCCTGTGACTGGGTGTTCTAACTTTCTCTTTTATAAGGAACATCTTCCTGGTTCAAATGTCCCCCAGAAATGCTATTGTGAAACATAGTCGTGAACACACAATTGAAGAAAGGGGAAGTGGAGTTGGTAAAAGGTTAATTTTTGCTAAAAACTGGAAATGAAGTAATCAGGTGATAGTGGATGAATGGCATAGGGAGCTATGGAATATGGCTATTAATCATAAACTGACATATCAAATTAAAATTTGGAAGGGGCTGAAAAAATATATATTTTAATGGAATACAGTAACCCCTGAAAATCCTGATATGTGGAAGTGGGCGGGGTGGGGGTGGGGCGGGGGTGGGGTGAATCAGATCCCCCTGCCGCCGGTGGTGCATGCCGGTTGGAGAACTCTTGGGGTGGTGCACGCCAGCGGCGGCAGGGGGATCTGACCTCCTGCCTCTGCCCGCCGCGCCCACCGAGACTTCTTGTCCGGGGCCGTCTCCATTGAAATGCATTAGCTCAATGCATTTCAATGGAGAAAATGTTCCCCATTGGAAAATATTGGCTCAATGCATTCCAATGGGGAAAATTTCTCCATTGAAATGCATTGGCTCAATGCATTTCAATGGAGATTGTGGGGTAGCTCCCAACGCCGCTGTCCAATGCTTTCCCAAGAAGCCCAGGCCCACGGGAGGGCGGCGTGGGTGATCACATCGCCCCCCGTCCCCCCTCCGTGTGCCCAGAGGCTTCTTGGAGGAGTGCAAAGGGGGGGGGTTCGGGGTGATGCGATCGCCCCCTGCCACCCCCGAGCAGCCCCGAGGCTTCTCAGAGGAGTGGTGGTGGCGGCAGCATGAGGCAATGAGGCTCTCTTGGGAGCCAACCAAGTATTGGTTGGAACTCTTCCCATGTCTATGATGTTGCTCTCTGTAATGGGGAAAGGGACTAAAAAGTGTCCTTTTAATGGCCTTGATCTCACCCACCCACACCCCACATTCTGCAAGCTGGTGTTCCTGGCCACTGAATTTCAGCACATTTCAAAATTGGGCCCACTTTTAAAAAATGCAATTATTTCTTGCCAAGACTCAACTGACAGAGGTAACTTGCATTCTGACTCAGAAGCCAGCCCATAACTGATTAATATAACCTTTGCAGATCAGGCACAGAGGGGATCACAACTCATAATACCGCTGTGAGTCCAATCGAACACAGCTTAGAGCCCATTATCGGGCCTATTCTGTGGCAATACGGTTGGCGAAAAGGCAATATTTCGCAAACCGTATTGCTTCCTCAGAGTGCCGTCCAGCAGAGCTGTTTCGGGTGGTCCAGGACCTTCTTCAACTGAGAAATACGGAGGAGGTTCTGGACCACTCAGCAGCCCGTTGTGACGAGTTTGCTGTTCACTTTGAAGGGAAAATCACTCAGATTCGCAGGGAATTGGACTCCACTATTGGTGCAGAATCAAGGGATGTGTCCAGTGCGCCGTGCTTAGGTCCAGTATTATTGGATGAGTTTCAATTATTGAGACCCGAGGATGTGGACAGGGTGCTTGGATCTGTCCGTTCTACCACCACTCTGCTCGACCCTTGCCCTTCCTGGCTAATTGAAAGATCTGCCAGGGGGGTTCGCACCTGGGTCCAGGAAGCTGTAAATGCCTCATTAAGAGAGGGAGTGGTCCCTGCTGCCTTAAAGGAGGCAGTAATTAGGCCACTCCTAAAAAAAAACCAACCTGGACCCAGGGCTGGTGGGTAACTACCGGCCAGTAGCGAACCTCCCTTATTTGGGCAAGGTGTTGGAGCGGGTGGTGGCCGGACAGCTCCAGGCGCTGCTGGATGAAACGGGTTTTCTGGATCCATTTCAATCTGGTTTCAGGCTGGGTTTTGGAACAGAGACTGCCTTGGTCGCCCTGTACGATGACCTTTGCCGGGAGAGAGACAGGGGGAGTGCAACCCTGTTGATACTCCTGGACCTCTCAGCGGCTTTCGACACCATCAACCATGGTGTCCTTCTGGATAGGCTGGCCAGGTTGGGAGTTGGAGGCACTGTTTTTGCAGTGGTTCCGCTCCTTCCTGGCTGACCGTGTCCAGAAGGTGGTGCTGGGGGACAGTTGCTCCGCCCCGTGGCGTTTACGTCATGGGGTTCCTCAGGGCTCAATACTGTCTCCCATGCTGTTTAACATCTACATGGAACCACTGGGAGAGGTCATCAGGAGGTTTGGGCTGAGGAGTCAGCAATATGCTGACGATACTCAGCTCTACCTCTCATTCTCCACCAATCCAGGTGAGGCGGTTTCTGTCCTGAACTCGTGTCTGGGCCAGATAATGGACTGGATGAGGGTTAATAAATTGAAACTCAATCCAGACAAGACGGAAGTGCTGTTAGTGGGTGCTTCGCCGGACAGGTTAGAGGGCCACTTCCCTGTCTTGGACGGGGTTGCACTCCCCCTAAGGGACAGGGTCCGCAGCTTGGGGGTGCTTCTGGACCCTGGTCTAACTCTGGAAGCCCAGGTGGATTCGGTGGCCAGGGGCGCCTTCCTTCAGCTGCGGAAAATATACCAGCTCCGCCCCTACCTAGACGAGCAGAGCCTCATGACAGTTACGCATGCGCTGGTAACATCCCGTATTGATTACTGCAATGCGCTCTACGTGGGGCTGCCTTTGAAGGCGGTCCGGCAATTGCAACTGGTTCAGAATCGTGCGGCGCGGCTGGTGAGTGGTGGGGCCGCCAGAGATCACATCACGCCGATTCTACGTAACCTGCATTGGTTACCAGTTGCTGCCCGAGCCCAATTCAAAGTGCTTGTCTTGACATATAAAGCCCTAAACGGCTTGGGAGCTAGATACCTGAAGGACCGCCTCCTTCCATATGATCCTACCCGGCAATTAAGATCTAGCCAGGGGGCCCTCTTGAAAGAGCCATCCCTCAAGGAGGTGAGAGGGATGGCTTGTAGACATAGGGCCTTCTCGGCAGCTGCCCCCAAGTTATGGAATGCCCTCCCAAGTGAGATCCGCCTGGCGCCAACATTGATGACATTTCGGTGCCAGGTAAAAACCTTCCTGTTCCAGAAGTTTTTTAATTGATACAACATAGACTGGGGTCCTTTGATGGCAATTTTAGTGATGATTTTAGTATAAGGTTTTGCTGTTGTTTTAATTATTTATTGATATTTGATGTCTTAACTGTTTTAATTCCTTGTTGTAAGCCGCCCAGAGACCTTTGGGTAGTGGGCGGCATATAAGCTGTAAAAATAAAATAAAATAAATAAATAAATAAATAAATAAATATTTCCCAAGAACTAAATTTGCATTAACGACAGTGCCGTCATCTATCACAGTACTGTACTGGGAGTGAAATGACTGCCATTATATTGGCAGGGAAGGTGGAAGAAGGTCACATGGCTTTCACAGAGTCCTTCAGCACAAGCTCCATTGCATTCTGGAAAGAGCAGTGTTGCTGGGGCTCAATTGGCTCCTTGATTTCAGCCTTTAGAATTCAATAGGAACTATTGTTTTTAATGGGGCAAAGTCATGGTGTTGTATTGAAAACCTATGGAAAGGTCAGACCCAGGTCAGCACCAAGCATTCTTGAACCACTGGCTAGACTCTACATGCACCTGCCCTGGTATCTGGATTTGGGAGATGCCTTTTTAATTCTCTGCAATGCTGCTGGTGTAGTGTCACTCCGGAAAATTGAGGGAAAGCTAAATGTTCACCCATAATTCTCATTACCAGCTCAATCCACTAAATGTAGAAAATGTTCCACTAAAAAACCATTTGGCTGTGACTTTCTTGAACCTCATGCTACTCAAAGGTAGAAAACAATTATGCTTCCTGCAGTCTGGTGATGACAGTATCAGAGATTAAGTTCCCCTTACTTAGAAACATTATTTGATTTCAGTGAAGTACTTGCTTGGATGGGAGCAATACACTTCAACTATGTTAAAGCTAGATTTGATCATGCTTACAACCACTGAATTAACTAGTCCTATTTGTCATTTTGAATTTAAACTCACTATGAAGATTCTCAGTCATCCAGATGAGATCATCAGGGATTTGAGTCATGGCAATTGGGTTTCTTTTCTTGTGAGATTGAAATGTTTCGCTACTCATTCACATAATTTCATCAGTCTGAGGGAAGTTGATGCAAGGCTTCTAATTTATAGTTCACATTGATTTCATACCACTCTGGTCTGAATAGGCTCATTAGGTGGACAGTGACCTGAATAGGCTTATATCATATAATCACAGAATCATAGAGCTGGAAGAGACCTCAGGGGCCATCTAGTCTATCACAATATTTCTGACAGATGGCGATCCAGCCTCTGTTAAAAACCTCCAAAGAAGGAGACTCCACCACCCTCCGTGGCAGCATATTCCACTGCCGAACAGCTGTGTCATGAAGTTGTTCCTAATGTTCAAATGGAATATCTTTTCGTGCAGTTTGAAATTGAAACCATTGCCCCGAGTCCTAGTCTCTGAAGCTATGGAAAACAAACCTCTTCCCTCTTCAATATGACATCCTTTCAAATATTTAAACATAGCTGTCATATCCCCCCTCAGTCTTCTTTTTGAAAGGATAAATATTCCCAGTTCCCTAAGCCATTCCTCATAAGACATTTCCTCCAGACCTTCAACCATCCTGGTCACCCTCCTCTGCACCCGCTCAAGGTTGTCAACATCCTTCCTAAATTGAGGAGCACAGAACTGGACACAGTACTCCAGGTGGGGTCTGACCAGAGCAGAATAGAGCGGTACTATCACTTCTCTTGATCTAGATACTATGGTTCTGTTGATGCAACCAAGAATCGCATTGGCTTTCCTGGCCGCCGCATCACACTGCTGATTCATGTTCAATTTGTGGTCCACCAAGACTCCCAGATCCCTTTCATAGGTACTATTTTCCAGCCAAGTATCCCCCACCCTATATGTGTGGAATTCATTCTTTTTACCTAGATGTAGACCTTACATTTCCCTCTGTTGAAATCCATTCTGTTAGCTTTGGCCTAGCATTCTAATCTGTCAAGGGCCTTTTGGATTTTCATCATATCCTCTAGGGAATTAGCAACCCCTTCCAATTTAGTATCATCAGCAAATTTAATTAGCATACTCTCTATTCCTTCCTCCAAGTCATTAATAAAGATATTGAACAGCACTGGACCCAGAACAGAGCCCTGGGGCACCCCACTGGTCACATCTCTCCAAGCTGAAGAGAAGCCATTTCTGATCACCTTTTGGGTGCGATCAGTCAACCAATTACAAATCCACCTAACAGTAGCACTATCTATCCCACTTTCTACTAACGTCTTAGCAAGAATACCATGGGGAACCTTATTGAAGGCCTTACTAAAGTCCAGATAAGCAATATACACAGCATTCCCCTCATCCAACAGGCCTGTAATTCTATCAAAGAAAGAGATTAAATTAGTCTGGCATGACATGTTTTTAAGAAACCTGTGTTGACTTCTTGTAATGACAGCATTGTTTGTTAAATAATTGCAGACTGCCTGTTTAATAATCTGCTCTAGGATCTTTCCAGGAATTGAAGTCAAGCTGACTGGGTGGTAATTATTGGGGTCCTCTTTTTTCCCCTTTTTGAAGATGGGGACAACATTAGCCCTCCTCCAATCGATGGGGACTTCCCCTGTTCTCCAGGACCTCTCAAATATTATTGCCAATGGTTCTGAAATTACTTCTGCCTGTTCTTTTAATATCCTTGGGTGTAATTCATCTGGCCCAGGAGACTTAAATTCATTTAATGTTTCCAGGTGTTCCTGTACTAGCTCTCTACCTATTCTATGTTGCAATTCCCATCCTACCTCATCTACTCTTTGTCCCGGCAGATCTCTTTCTTCCTTTTTGGAGAAAACAGAGGCAAAGAAGGTGTTGAGAAGTTCTGTCTTTTCCTCGTCTCCTGTTAGTAACCGGTTATCCTTGCCATGCAGAGAGCCTATCATTTCCTTATTTTTCCTTTTGCTGAGGACATAACTAAATAAACCTTTTTACTATCTTTAATCTCTCTGGCAAGTCTAAGTTAGTTTTGCGCTTTAGCTTTTTTACCACCCCCTTGCATAGATTAGGTATTTGCTTATATTTCTCTTTGGTGCATTTCCCATTTTCCCATTTATGTTTACCCTGGGCTGAAGGCTGGATTTTTGTACGTCATACTCTGCTAACTAAAAGGAATCAACCAATTTCCAGGAATCCAAAAACAACCTGATATACTTACAAAATCTTGTGTCTTTTTGAAAGGCATCTTCATGTTAATAGTTTTCTGAGCAATGCAATGAACACTGATATATCTTGTCTTCTTTTCAGCCTGACATGCCATTATTTTCCATTCTGTACACTATTTTATATTGCATGTCTATATATGCTTTAGATGTTTTGTTTTATCTTCACAACATATGATTTTTATGCAGTAATTTTCTAGTTTCTTTCCATGTGATATGGAAATAAATCAGAGTATATAGATAAACCTGCAGATTCTACAGTGACTGGTTTGACTATCCTGGTCTCTGTTGGTATATTCGTTAATTAAGCAGCAATGAAGAAAATTAATTCTCTTTGCATTTTGATGCAGACATCTATAATATATCGGCTTCTCAAAAGCATAAAGAAAATGTGGTCATACATCTATATTCCTACTTTTCTGAATTTTGTGCTGCAGTTCTTGTTTTTTAAAATGTGTATATTATGTGAAAAGGCAAACCAAAATGAATATTTGAGTAAAGATAACACACAGAAGCAAAGTTGAAATATGAAGTAGTTTCTGTGCAGGTGTGTGTAATTCTCTGTGTGTAAATAAAACTGATGTGGATAACAGTACATAACAAACTTGACAACAAAAAACAGAAAAATCACACAAAGTCAAAAACGATAAGTTTGATCATGGATATAACTTTTGGTAGTTTTTGGTTGTTGACCGTAAATAAAATTTCATTCATTCATAACTTTTGGTAGCACTGCTCTTTAGTGGAGACATTAAACCAAATGTTGAATTATACTGAAGGCAATTTGCCTTGGCAAATTGTCAGTCCACCATCCCATAATTAGTAGGATGGAGTGCCAGAAGCTGTTTACATAGAAGGCTGAGTCTGTACTGGCAGTTTCATTTATGTATACAGATTACAGAAGTCATTTTGCCAACACTGAACTCCTTGCTGTTCTGCAGAAAGCTTCCCGGGCTATCTTAAGTAATAAAGGTGCCAGGGAGGAAGAAAGGAAGGAAGCCATGTTCTGTTCAGGAATTGGTGCATGCAGGCCAGGCCTTCTGAAGGCATTTTATCTGAGTTCTGAGTGATCCTGTTATTGCTCTAACAAGGACATTTGCAGGCCTGAGTGTGGGCGTACTTGGCAGATTTATTATGAAGTGGCCTGCGACTAGGGATATAGCAATAGAGCAAGTTGTGTTGGTATGTGTATGATTTGAATAGCTTGGGTGTGAATCACTCCCCTAGGCCTAGCAGGCTGTTGCAAGCAAAAATGCAAAACAAAGCACAACAGCAGCTCTTACCCACCATAGCGGGTATTGTTCATTTGATCGAACCCCCTGTTCTGTTTGTTCTCACTTCTAGCGATATGCCACAGCTGTAGACGAGAGCAAGGTCTCCTCTCTAGCCTCCCTTTGTTTAGCTTCTGGGGATGCAAGTTTCACTTTGAATTGATTGCCCATCCCAGCATGCTGAATTTATATGTAATGACAGTTACAGAACAGAAAGGAGAAAATGACACACTCCCTTTTTTGTGGCTGCGTTTTTGTTTCAGTTTGTTTATGTTGAGGCACAGCAACCACAGTTGCTTCCCCTTTGAAAAGGGATGCTGTTTCCTTACACAGTACATTGTACAGCCACAGCGTTGACTGGTTAAGCATGCCAATACCAAATTTATTATTTATTTATTTATTTATTTATTTATTATTCACACTTGTATACCGCCCTATTCCCACAAAGGGGGACAGGCTAAATAGGCAGGCAAATGTATACAAAGGCTTTTGAGGGGTTTCCCAAAGGCCTAAACCTTCTGCTGTGCTCGAAGGCTGAAGCTAGTGATCCCCTTTGGTTCTTACAGCCTCCCAGAAGCAAGGCACGGCTTCTGTGAAAGTGCAGACCCTGAAGGAAGTTGGAAAGGGTCCATATGGGTCAGGTATTTGGAAATAGGCCAGTGAAGCCAAACCTAACAGCCACTGGAAAAGAAAGTGCTAGATTAGGTGTCAAGGGTGAATGGTGTTGATTTCAGCTTCTGCCAGCCAGTAGACCAAGGCACTGGAGAACAGCAGAGAGAAGGTGGTCATAGTATACCCCATCCTGATTGGCCAAAGAGTGTGGGTTTAGCCACAGCATCCCAACAGAAGAGGCAGGATCCAAATGGGAAGGCCTGACTTTTCAGATATTTGGGCTAGGCAGTTCAGAAGAGTCCATTGTTGTCATTACTTGGTCTTTACTGCTGATCCTCTGTGGAGGGGGCAAGATGCTCCCAAGGTGTTCTGTGTTCTGCGTTTTAAATACTTGTATTATTTTCATTTTTATGACTCAGGTTACTAAGCTAGTGAACCGTTGTGCCCTGCTTGCTCCATGTGCCTAAATTACTAGTTATAGCTCCGATTTATGCCTAAAGTATGTTTTAGTAGGAACCAAAAATTATTTATTTCACAAACAACAACACAGAGACGTGAATAATGCACAGACAGCCGACCTCCAGATATTTTTCAGGCCAGGTTGTGAACTCAGGCCAGAGATGCCCCTCCTCTGCCAGATGGCCTCATGCAGGAATATAAACCATCGAAGCATAAGGTATACAACCTCAAGCCCACTACCTATCCTTGCACTGTTTTTTTCTGAATAGCAAACTTCTTATGGAATATAGCCACCCTTCAAGAACTTCTGCAGGGATCATTTATTCACCTCTGCTTTAAATTATCAATACAACAATTGGCTAGTGATACCATTATAGGTTACTAATAAAATAAAATATCCTTGTATTGGGTGTTTTTTTTGGGGGGGGGGGTCACATGGCTCAATCTCCTTTTCACTTCTTTAAATTATTAAAAGAGCCTATTAGTCTCATTACATTCTCCTCCTCTTCCTCTTCCTGGATGCTCTCAATATCCCCTAAATATTCTGTATATATTTGAAGCTACTGAGTAGAGGCCATTGTCGAAACAAAATTTAAAACATCATTTACTATAAAAAGTTATGCATAGCTGTGCAAAGAGAAACAACTACCTGGATGCTGAATGCATAGTTGTGCATACAGAAACTATTACTTTGTGTTATGAAACAGTGCATTGTATTTTTCTTCTAAATTGACAGTCATGGTCTCTCTTCAGTGGTATAAGAAATGAAGCACACCACCTTTTCCAAATTCTATCCAAGGAATACATGTCACAAGTAGATGCTACCAATGATGCAGGAATCATTTCTATGCTTTCTTTCCAGTTTTGACACATATTGAATAGTTGGGTGGCACTAAAATCATTGCTGCTGATTGGACTTGGGCCATTTGTATTTGTATCCCTGAAGATATAATTACAAACATCAGCACCACAGGTGCTGGTACGGCCCTTTACCCTCCTTCTGAACTGGAGCAGCCACTTACTGGTCTTAGCATGATACACTGGGCTTTATCGTCCTAGCCACGGCAATCACAGCAGGAACCCAGGCAGCTCTTCGCCAACTCCACTTGCAGCCGGCCACTTTACGGTGGAGCAGGATGAAGATTCTCCTTGCTCTGCTGACAAGTTGTTGGCTGAGTGGGGAGGTAGAGAAGAGTTTGTTGGGCTCTTGATGTGATTGGTGTGGCTAGAAGGATGACCGCCTGCTGCCCCATGCTTTGACCAGTAAATGGCGAGTCTGGTTGGGGTGGGGGAAATGCTGATATTCATATTTGTATGCTTGGGATACAAATATGAATGACCCAAGCCTACCTGGTGATCGTCTGTGGAGGAAGCCAGATGCTGGCATTTGATAGTTTGGTGGCATTGACTTCACAAGGTCTCAGTTGTGCCAGGTACGCTGCAGTTGAAGATAAATCCTTTGGCCTCTCTCATGCCCAGAGGGTAGTTTCCTCTTAGCATCCCCCCCAGTAAGCAGGTTCCTGCAGAAGGTATATCATGAAGCTTAACTTTGCATGACCATTCTGAATTACAGCATCCCTGTAGCTCAGGAGGTGCGGCACCATTTTGATGTTCGGTACCCACAGAAACAGAGTCACCCTGCCCTGTGTTCTCCCATCTCCATGCCTGGGAGAGGCTCTCAGTGTAACTCTAGAAATCAGACAGTACAATTATTGGCCACCCCATTCAAATAAAACTAAAGTCTGAATAATGCCTTTGCTAATGAATGTACATATATTTCTAAGATGGGTGAGATCTAAGTTTCATTTGTGTTAGCTTCAGAAAAAGCTGCTTTTAAATATTTCATTGGCCATAATTACTGTATATTTGGTAGGACCCATGAGATTTGTAACTGCTCCAATTCATTTGGCAATAAAATATGGATGGGAGAAATTTCCTGCAGATATGGCAAGACTGTAAACATGAAGACATATTGAGAAAACAATCAGAAATCTTCTTAGAGTGATTGGATACTCTATTCCTTCTGTACCAGAGGCAATTTTGCTAACATCTTTTGAAGACTCACTAAATGGAAAGCATTAATACATAGCCTGCAAATAGCCTTTTCAGATGAAGAGCAAGATAAAATGGCTTAAATAAGTAATAACTAAAGGGGGCAAAGAAACGGGAATCATAAAAATATTCTAGGCCAAACATCTGCCTACCCATAAAAGTGGTAGGGAATAAAGGAATGTTTCACCAATGCTTTATTAGATAATTAAAAGCTCTGCATGTTTTCTACTAAGACACAGAGTATTTTGGGGTACTGTTTTCTAATTAGAGTCAAGCCTTTTAAAGCAGATTTAAGTGAAGTAGAGGTTATGAGGCAGATGAATGAACTGATACAATTCAAGATGTATCATAATCATCATCAACAACAACATCAACAACAATAACAGCAACTATCTCTTTTGAAAACATTTCAAGAGCTGTTTGGTGTTTCTATGGTGTTTGGAAACATGGCTGTACGAGAAAAGAGCATTTCATTGTTTGCAACTGGATACCTATAGTTGCACAGATGTAACGATACACACGTGTGTTAAAATACTATGACCAAGCATAATAGTGTGAACTGCAGTGTCGCATTGCTACTGGTTAACATGTCACAGCTCGTATTCCTTGCGGCCTGCCACTCGCAGGAGTTGATATGAGATGAAGGATAGAAGTGGCAGCTCATAAACGAGTGGTGGTTCACTGCTGCCATTTACACCATTGCACTTATGCTGACGTAAAGAACCAGAAGGGTTTGTTTTGTGAGAAAGAGACTCAGCCGAAACCACCACTTTGTTGGCATAGCCAGCATATTTTAATCCAGTTGGAGGAAGAACTTGTGAAAGTGAAAGGCAAGGTCTTTTCTACTCCTTTACCTGAATATGCCAGAGCATGAACCTGGGAAGGCTTCATGGGCTGACAACCTGTTTGTTATCTGTGACACCTAGCAAAAGTGCTTGATTTAAAAATATCATATTTCGGAACCATATCTGGAAGTTAATGGAAAAGTTCTACAGTGGATGCAGGATTCTAGAGCTGTTCTGAGTAACTTTTGTCAAGGGCTGAACAAATTGAGGGCTGATGGACAAATGCTCTGCAGAGTCAAAGGCTGGGAGTTCAGTTCACTGCTATGCACTTCAGAAAGAGCTAGCCTATGTGGTCTTGGGCACAGTGCCACAGTGCCGGAGGACTGGAGGATAGCAGATGTCACACCAATTTTTAAAAAAGGAAGGAGGGGGGACCCAGGAAACTACAGGCCGGTTAGCCTTACATCTGTCCCAGGGAAGATGGTGGAAGTCCTCATCCAAGAGAAAATCTTAAAACACATAAAAGAACAAACCTTGCTGAGAGAAAATCAGCATGGCTTCTGTAAGGGTAAATCTTGTCTTACAAACCTTTTAGAATTTTTTGAAAAGGTCAACAGGCACGTGGATTTGGGTGAACCGGTGGATATAGTCTATCTGGATTTTCAAAAGGCTTTTGACACAGTCCCTCACCAAAGGCTGCTGAGAAAATTGCATAGTCAGGGGATAAGAGGGCAGGTCCTCTTATGGATTGAGAACTGGTTGAGATCCCGGAAACAAAGAGTAGGTGTCAATGGGAAATTTTCACAATGGAGAGAAGTGAAAAGCGGTGTGCCCCAGGGCTCGGTCCTGGGACCGGTGCTTTTCAATCTGTTCATAAATGACCTGGAGACAGGGATAAACAGTGAGGTGGCCAAGTTTGCAGATGACACAAAACTTTTCCATGTGGTAAAAACCAGAGAAGATTGTGAAGAGCTCCAGAAGGATCTCTCCAAACTGGGGGAGTGGGCTGAGAAATGGCAAATGCGTTTTAATGTAACCAAATGTAAAGTAATGCATATTGGGGCAAAAAATCCAAACTTCATCTATCAACTCATGGGCTCTGAGTTATCCGTGACGGATCAGGAAAGAGACCTTGGTGTGTTGGTGGACAGCTCCATGAAGGTGTCTCCCCAATGTGTAGCAGCAGTGAAGAAGGCCAATTCCATGCTAGGGATTATCAAAAAGGGGATTGAAAATAAAACAGCCAACATTATAATGCCGTTATATAAAACAATAGTAAGGCCCCACCTGGAGTATTGTGTACAATTCTGGTCACCGCATCTCAAGAAAGACATAGTGGAACTGGAAAAGGTGCAGAAGAGAGCGACTAAAATGATTACTGGGCTGGGGCACCTCCCTTATGAAGAAAGGCTAAAAACAATTGGGCCTCTTTAGTCTGGAAAAAAGGCGCTTGAGGGGGGATATGATTGAGACATACAAAATAATGCAGGGTATGAGTAAAGTGGATAGAGGGAAGCTCTTCTCCCTCTCTCAAAATACCAGAACTAGGGGACATACACTCAAATTGAGTGCTGGGAGAGTAAGAACTGACAAAAGAAAATATTTTTTCACCCAGCGTGTTGTAAGTCTATGGAACTCCCTGCCACAGGATGTGGTGATGGCATCTGGCCTGGATGCCTTCAAAAGGGGATTGGACAGATTCCTAGAGGAAAAGTCCATCACGGGTTACAAACCATGATGGAGATGTGTAATCTCTAGGCTTTAAACCAGGGTACTTCAAGGGCCAGATGCAGGGGAGTGGTATCAGGAGACAGATATCTAGTCTCATGCGCTCCCAAACGCATCTGGTGGGGCCGCTGTGAGATACAGGAAGCTGGACTAGATGGGCCTTTGGCCTGATCCAGCATGGCTCTTCTTATGTTCTTATGTTCTTAAGCTGCAGGGTCTCATGAGGCCCTCAGGGGGAAGGGATAGTAAACCACTTCTAACTACTCTCAACCTAGGAAACCCTGAAAACAGTTGCTATAAGTCATAATGAACTTGATGGGACATTGTTGATATTGTTGTTGTTGTTGTACAAAACCATTGGCTTACTAATGATTTTCTCTTTGTTCTTGTTATATGCTGACTAGCCGCCTCCGAATTATGGCAACCTTATGAATCAGCAATCTCCAAAATGTCTGGTCCTCCACAGCCCTCCACAGCTCTTGTAAAATCAGAGCTGTAGCTTTCTTTAATTGCTTTTCTTCCAAATATCAGCCTTCTTTGAATTTCTTGGCTGCACTCTCCATTTGGATTGATTGTTGAACCAAGGCATATCGTTTTTAAACAGTCACCGTTTCTTCATTGTCAGCCTTAAAGTTGTGCAGCTCGAGTTGTATCTCAATGTTCCACTCTAGTCCTGCTTTGGCAATTTGTTCTTCCACTTTCCCTATAAGTTGTTTCAAGTAGGGATGAACATGAAACTGAAAAAGTTTCATTTCATTTTGTTTCTAGCATTGGTTCATTTCATTTTCTTTTTAAACAATTTTTGTGAATATATTTTTTTTAAAAATGAAACAATTATAAAATTGTTACTCTATAAAATGGCTCCCCTGGGTCCTAGAGGGACTACGTTTGGTGGGTAGCATTTGCAAGGGAGCCATTTTACAGAGTAACAAAATGTTTCATTTTCAAAGGGGAAAAGAAGTGTTTCCTTTCATTTCATAATGAAACATTGTTTCTCATTTTGTTTCATTTTGTAACATTTTGAGAGCTTACAAAACGATAAAACAGCATGTCATTTTTTGTAAGGTGTCCATCTCTAGATTCAAGTCATAATTGCTTTCTGCCAGTAAGATGGTGTCATCTGCATGTCTTAAATTATTTTTGTTTCTTCCTCCAGTTTTCATACCTCCTTCATATGAATTTAGGCTGGCTTTACATACGTTATCCTCTGTGTACAAATTTAACAGAAACTGGGAGAAAATGCTCCCTTGTCTGACACTTTTTCCTATAGGTAACCTTTCTGTTTTCCATCTTCTCTCCTAATTGTAGCTTCTGAGCCACACTCATGTCTTTTAGAACAATCCCGAGCTTTTCATGACCCACACAGTCAAAGACCTTGCTATAGTCTATAAAACATAGACAGAAATATTTTGCAGCCCTGTATTATTTATTTATTTATTTATTTTAGAGTATTTTTACCCCACCTTTCTCCTTGGAAAAGGACCCAAAGTGGCTTACAGTAATGAGGGATAATATACAGTCAGGTACAATTAAGATATAAGTATTGAGAACAGGTAATTGAGGGGCATTTTACAGCATTAATAGACAACATTACATTAAAGCTACAAGAAAACACACAAACACTGTTAACCAAGGGTGTATCTGGGGGTGGCAGAAGGGTGCATTTGCCTCAGGCACAGCGATAAGGGGGCACCTGGAAGGGGAGGAGAAGGAGGAGGAAGATGTGTGCCCTCCCGCCAGCAGTCCTCCTTTCCACGGGCTAAGGCTTGGCAATGGGACCCACTCTGCCTGCTGCTGCAAGCCAGGTAAGAATCAAAGCAAGCAGGCAGGCAGGCATGCGGGAAGTGTGGTGGACGCAGCACCCTCCACCTCTTCCTCCTCTTCCTTGCCTTGCTCTGGGCCCACCGCGGGAGAGGTAAGGCGCATGCACACATACACACACACAAATGCCCACCCTCCCACCCGTGTGCCCCATGCTCACAGGGTTGCCCCCCCCTTGCTGGGTGGATGTGATGGGGTTGGGGAAGGCCGGAGACGTGCAAAAGCAACTTTGTCCCCAGGTGCTCCAAACCCTTGCTACTCCGCTGCTGTTAACCATATAAACACTGAACGTTGCTCAAAGATTATATTATGTGAACAAGTCTTTTCCTTCATGAATCCATTCATTTCATAACTTAGAAACCTCTGCTGTCCTATCCTGTGAAAAGATAACATGGCTTTAGACCAGGGCTGTCCAAACTTTTTCTAAGGAAGGCCCTCAGCAGCGGCAACAGACACGGCTCCCTGGCGCGCCCCGTGCATTCCCCCAAGGTATCCAGAGGTCACGGCTGCAACTCCCGCCCCGCCCGCCTGCAGGGTCTCCGGCAGCCGTGGCGGCAGCTCCCAGCCCGCGCGCTCACACACCCACAAGGTCTCCAGCGGTGGCAGCAGCTCAAAGCCCTCCCTCCCGCAAACACCTCCAAGGTCTCCGGTGGCTGCGGAGGTGGCTCCTGACCCATGCACTGGCGCACCCCCCAAGGACTCCCGGCCCGCCTGCTCGCGCACCCGCAAGGTCTCCAGTGGTAGCAGCAGCTCACAGCCCGCCCGCCCGTGAACACCAGCAAGGTCTCCGACGGCCATGGCTGCGGCTCCCGCCCCGCCCCCCCCGTCTCCCAGCTCTCCGGCAGCAGTGGTGGCTTGCACCCTCCAAGCTCTTCGGTGGCGGTGGCAGAGGAGGCTCACCTGGCTGCCTGCCCCCCTCCAGCTCACCTGAGGCGCCATGCAGATCCCTGTGCGCTGGCCCCGGGCACCTTCTCTGCAATGAGTGTGTGTCGGGAGGTTTTAAAAAAAAATCATGGGGCAAAGGAGGGAGGGGGAGGGAGGGGCGGGCCAGCCATCTGCGGGCCAATCAAAACGGCCTGACGGGCTGGATTTGGCCCCCGGGCCGGACTTTGGACAGGCCTGCTTTAGACGTTTAAAGGATGAGGAGAGACCCCCCCCTCATTAAATACTAAATTGTAGTTTCATAGTTATGGTGATGTTTCTCTTTAAAAATCCATGCATGCAGCAGCAATAAGACACAATGAGATTAATTACCCTTCAGAAGTGAGGTGCATGGGGCCTGCTTCATTAAACTTTTCAATCAGATGGCATAAAATCTCACAAATTCTTGTCTTCTCTTGCATTTGTCTCCTTAGAGGACAACCCTGATCTGATCCTTCATCTTGCCCAAGTATAAATGTGGGACAGCAGCTCCTTGAGAAACACACACAGACACAGGCACACGTACTGCAGATTGCTCAGAAAAACAAGGTGACTCAACAGAAACAAATGAAATGGAAAACACTCAGTGGCAGATCATGGATGTCTTAAGTGCAAGTGGGGTTTTTCAGCAGCAGTGGTATTATCACCCAGCGCTTGTTGCTGTGCTTCAAGGCAGAGATGGATGCAAACCAAACTGTGAACCGGAAAAATCAACAAACTGGCTTGCAGTTCATTTTGTGACCCAAGATGCTGAACTCCCCCCGCACCTTTTTTTTTTTTTTTTGCTTTGGTAAAATGGATGCCCTCCCACCCTCCTCCTTCCCACTGCTCCTGTCATGAAACATCATGAACCTTCAGTTTTCTGGTTTATTACCATCTCTAGATCAATTATAACAGAGACATAATCTGTAGTCATGTAGTCTTTGCAGAAAGATGAATAGCCAACGCAGGATGTTCTTCCTTTCCAGATAATTCTAAATTCGGGGCTAATTTTAAAAACCAACTGACTGAAAAAGAGGCCATTCTTTTCCTCTTGCTGACGAGAAATGAGATAGTTGATCTTAACATCACAGTAACCTGAAGAATCAGGGTTTTTTTTTCCTAATATGGAAACCCTTGTACCAGTTTAGGGTGAGCATAATTGGCTCACTTGCTGCACTAATGATCTTTCAGTTCATTCTAGAAACCAATCATGTCGTTCATACAGACTGTGATTGGAGTGAGGTCCACAATCACACGCACACTTAAAGTGAAAAGTAAAACAGAATGCATGCACTCGAAACAAAACAGAAACAGAAACAGAAAACCATGCCTCCTGGCAATAAACCAGGATGGTCTGATTCAAGATTAGCTTTGTGTCTTGCGAATACTTAAATTTAGATAGAAGTTTGCCATGTTGTCATTGGGCCAAAACAGAGGATAAAACCTCTGCATCCCACTTCATTTTCCCCAAAGTTTACATATTTTTCAAAAACAACTAAATCTTGTTATGCATTCCATTTTTGTCCTAGAAATCAAAATGTATAATTATTCAGTTCTGCTCCACCTGCTGTGGTTATGAAGCTGCCACCATTCTATCTCACCATATTTGTTGTTGAATGACGGTGTACAGATTGGCTGACTTTCCAGATACTATGGATTCCATCTTTTTAATAACTGCCAGTTAGGGATTTTGGACACTGGACTCCAAATCTTTTGGGGAGCCTAACATTCTCTACTCTTCTTTATGGCAATAATGAGCACTTTCCCCCATGAATTTCTCAGCACTGAAGCAAATGGGACCTGTGCTTTTATCATCATCTTTCATGAGTCATTGTATATATTTTGTACTCATGGTGTAGAATGAAACATAGCACAAAGGTGGCGGAATTGTTGACTGCACTACTACTGCCTGTCTCTGGATGCCGTAGCTTCTGAGAGGAGGCACTTCCCCCTCCAAGAAGATATGTGCAAATAATGAGCAACAAGTAAGGGAAAGTAATCAGTGTTACTAATACTTGTTTCCCCCCCTCTGTTGCAGATCAATAAAAATGTAATCTATCAGTTTTACTATCACACTTCCCTGACAATAGGTGGGAAGGAAATGTTAAGAGGATTATTTTTGTTCTATCACAAACATTCTGCTCTGATTTAATACAGAACCAATTGTTCTTGGCATGTAAATCTGCCTCCAGCCTATGCCACAACACCTCCTGTAGATGGATGTTTCATTGTCCCATGCAATATTATGAACTCACCTGGCTCCACCACCTGCCCGACCCTGTTCTCTGTCTGAGCAGCATTGCTAGCAGGAGCAGTTAGTGGGAAGCATATAAATGAGAAAGCAACATCTGCTATGTAGGATAGCGAGAAACACTGTGACACTTCTGTATCATAGAAGTGACATAGTAGCACATATTTGGCTTAGATTTAGTAGGTGGGGTGGTGGAACAAAACGGTAATGTTGTTACAGGTAAACTCCATCTTATCGGTTTTTAGGTGCTACAAAACTAGTTATTTTCCTAAACTTTTTGGTATATCTTTGTCTCTTATTTACAGATATTCTTCTACAATCAGGAAGATGTAACATTAAGTTCATAATACAAATGTTGGTTTTCATGCAGAATAAATTACATAAAACTAATACCACAATTCAAATTAAGTGTTGCCTTTTGTAATTGCTTTAGATTTTCAGACGGGTGTGGTGGCTCAGTGAGCTAGAGCACTGAAAACTTTCGGCTACAAAGTTGGCAGTTCAGGAGTTCGAATCCCAGGTGTCATGCAGTGGAATAAGTTCCCGCTGTTAACCCCAGCTCCTGCCAACCTAGCAGTTCAAAAGCATGTAAATGAAAGGAGATAAATAGGTACTGCCATAAAAAGCAGGAAGGTAAAACAGTGTTTCCTTGCAGCCATGCCGGCCACATGACCATGGACGTGCACAGCACTGGCTCTTCAGCTTGAATACAGAGATGAGCACTGTCCCTAGAATTGGACACAACTAGCACATAAGTTGGCTGATACAGGGTTAAGTTGCATAGTGACTGGGAGGCACCTTACCCCAACCTTTGGTGGTGTGAGGAACCTTCCCTTCTTACAGGGCACCTCTGCAATTTCAATTCTTATTGGAAGATTAGCTCTGATATATAGCTTGATACCCAAATACCAACAATAATAACAACATTATGCTACTTTTCGTTAGAGTTGTAGGACATGTTACACATTATATCTATCATTTCTTCCATGCTTGAGCCAGGTAACATTTCTGTAATTTCCTTGTATAGGCACACACTATGCTGCAATAAGACACTTCCTAACAGGGTGGCTTGGGTTCAAGTTGAACTTATTTTCCCTGCCAAACACACATACACCTAGAGTATGTGGACGGGACATATAAACATTATGTGTAGAAACACTGGAGCAACATGCAACCTTTTAATTGACCCAAATCACGGATAGATACAGGTACCCATCTTGTTGGTCTGCTAGAGGAAGTAGTGGAGGGGTATTTTTCTCTCTGTAGCACTATGTGCAGTCTGGAGATTTGGTAGCACTGACAGAAGGGAAAATAAGTGAACAAGGCATTCATGCAGCATCTGCCAGATCTCAGCCCCTAACAAATTAGTTTTACCCAGGGTGTTGTTAGTCTGTGGAACTCCCTGCCACAGGATGTGGTGATGGCATCTGGCCTGGATGCCTTCAAAAGGGGATTGGACAGACTCCTGGAGGAAAAGTCCATCACAGGTTACAAACCAGGATGGAGATGCGTAATCTCCAGGCTTAAAACCGGGGTACTTCAAGGGCCGGGGAGTGGTATCAGGAAACAGATATCTAGGCTGCTTCCAGGGCCCCTTTTATCCAGCTCCGCAGGATCGCCCAGATCCGCCAGTACCTCAATGAGTCCTCCCTGAGGCCAATTGTGCAGGCCCTCGTGATCTCGAGGGTTGACTACTGCAATGCCCTCCACGTGGGGTTGCCCTTGACCCTGGTCCGGAGGTTACAGCGGGTGCAGAATGCGGCAGCCAGGCTGGTGGTGGGTGCTCGTAGATTCGAGCACATCACCCCAGTCCTGGCCCGCTTGCACTGGCTACCCGTTGTCTTCCGGATTAGGTTCAAGGTCCTGGTTTTGATTTTCAAAGCCCTCCACGGCCTGGGACCAGAGTATCTGGCAGAGCGTATCTCTCAGAGACCAACTGGGGCCAGACCCACGAGATTGGCGCAGGCGCGCTCAATGAGGGTGGCCACACCCAGAGAGGCATGGAAATTGCGTATGCGTGATCGCGCCTTCTCTGTGGTGGGCCCCATCCTCTGGAACCATCTCCCCAGTGAGCTGCGCCTAACAGAGTCCCTGCCCGCCTTTAAAAAGGCCCTAAAGACCCACCTGTTTAGGGAGGCGTACGGCGACCGTTCTATTTAATTTTTTTCCCTCTTTGCCCGCCGCCATACCTGCTTGTTCTATGCCACCTCTGTGTTCTTCTACTGTTCTGTTCTGTTATTTTGTTTTATTATTTTTATTGTAAGCCGCCCAGAGTTCCCTCCCAGGAAGATGGGTGGGATATAAGTCCAACAAACAAACAAACAAACAAACAAACAAACAAACAAATAAATCTTGTGCACTCCCAGATGCATTTGGTGGGGCCACTGTGAGATACAGGAAGCTGGACTAGATGGGCCTTTGGCCTGATCCAGCATGGTTCTTCTTATGTTCTTATGTTCTAAATTCTCTTGAAAGAGGCTCCATGAAACAAATCCAGATATGAATGAATGATTGCATGCCTGCCTGCCTGCATTTGTCTAGGCCAGTCTGGATAACAGATATTTAGAGGTCAGGTGCCGTCCTGCAGAGCATCTATACGTATCCAATCTGTTCTTTCCTGGCCTGGAAAGTGCAATGAAGACAGCACTGGAAATGGTGGAGTCTGCACAGTTGGATTGGTGTGTCCTGAGAGAACTTCCCTATCAGAACTTGAAGCATTATTTTTGAGAAGGAAATTGTTGTGATCCTCATTACCCCCGACCCCACAGCGAAATAAAGAGGCGAGACCCTGGAGTAGGTTCAACTCAGGCCACATTTTATTAACTTTACCAATAACTGAGGTAAGAGCAAATTCAGGAAGGGGTTGATGTAGTGCGGATTAATGATTGGAACCCCGAGGCCTCCCAGGACCCCTCCAATCAGCCAGCTTTGGACGAGTCACTAACCCCTGTTAGTGTGGTCCATAAGATAGTACCTCAAAGGCCGGTAACCTCAATATAAAAGCCCATCCCAGGTCCTCAAGCCCCTATCCTGATGACTCTTGGTCCAGGGGGGTGCTACCCAGTGCATCCTTCCCCCAGCGCTGTAATCTCTGGATCCACAGCATTGTAAGGTTGGATGGACTAGGCTCAGATAATTCCCTCCCTGACTCACTGGTTGCATTTATTATCTGCACTCCTGCCAAGTTAGACCTATATAGGGCACCCCTGAAGAGGAAAACACCATCCCCGGTACCAGTATGGGATAGGCGAAAAAATCCCTGCCCACTCCATGGCAATCCGTGGGTAGGGCAAAAATTCCTATCTGGCCTGAATAAGCTACCAGTCAGACTCATACTAGTACTATTAAGCACAGTGGGCGGGTGAACGATTTGGGCAGCAAGAGGCAGCTTTCAGGGTGGAGCCCTGCTTTATACAGGGCTCCCACCCCCATCCCCATGTGGCACTGCAGCAATCTCACGTGGGTCTCGTGCTATGTTTGCCCGGGACAGCAAAGCCACCCACCTCTTTGGATGAGCCTCGAGGTGAGCCAACCTTATTTTGAAGTGATCAGATGCTTTTGCTGAAGAAGTAATGTTAGAGTTGTTATTGCCAGCTGGAAAAATGCAAAGGAATACTTGTCCGGCTATCTCTTGTAGTGATTTCTGACACTGCACCTCGAAAATGCTAAATAGAAAGTATGAACAAAAAGGTACTTTTCGCCACTTAGAACTTATAAGAGGATGGCATGAAGCATGAAGAATTTCTGTCAAAACAACACAAAAATGGTTTAAAATGCCATTAAATCTTGACTTCAGAAAGTCACAAGAAAATTTTCCGCACTATGCCTGGAGTGTGTTTGCAACAATTTATTGTTTTATTTTTGAGATATAGCCTACTTTCACACACACACACACACACACACACACACACACACACACACACACACACACACACAGAGAGAGAGAGAGAGAGAGAGAGAGAGAGAGAGAGAGAGAGAGAGAGAGAGAGGGTGGGTGGGTGGGTGGGTAATTGTTATAGCTCTATAGCTTGTAACTAGTTACCGCCAAGCTTTTATATCTTCTCTTGGTGGAGTTTTCTGAAGACTTGGGTGGTAGCTTTGCTTGGGAGTGGCTATTAAGAACTCAGATTGAAGTGTCAATTTCTTTTTGAGCTGCCCATGGATGACGGAACCATTTGGAAGTTATTGTTATTGCTGGCATACATGGTAAAGATATGGTTGTGTTTTACCTTATGGCTTTTGCTTTAGTGATTTACCTGGCCTTCAGACACAGTGTGAGATCCCCATAACTTGGGTATACAACAACACTTCCTCAAAATTGTCACCTTAGTGCAGTGGTTCCCAACCTGGGGGTCGGGACCCCTTTAGGGGTCGAACAACCATTTCACAGGGGTCGCCATGAGCCAGTGAAGAAAAAGGCAGAAACGGCTTGGGTCTGGAGGAGGGGAGCATTAAGAACGTTGAGAACCACTGCCTTAGTTCTTACTTCAGGATCCCGCTATCCATGTCTGTCTGCCTGAGCTTCTTTTTCCCCTGCTTCCCCTTCAGCCAACATGAAATGCACAGACTCAATGACATTACTTCCAGATTGTGTTTTTGTGATGTCTGGAGCTGTATCTGTAGCTATTGGGAGACATTGATATTCCATGAAAATCACTTCCTACAGGACATTCAGCTCAAGATGAGCTGTGAAAGCTCCCCCCTCCACTCTGGAAATTACCATTTACAAGGGCACCCTGTCATAAAGAAGGAGAGGGTTGATGCTGATATGCAAGTTACATTTCAGAAGAAGTGAAAATCTCCGTCAGTGTTAAGGCACCCTCCGCTGAAAGCTGCTGAAGTCTTGCTGTTGGAATGCAGTCTTTAATACCCATATACATATTCAAGAAGCATAGCCTTGTCGTTCACATCATAGTCAATCTGTTGCACATGTTCAGCGCTGTAGCAACTTGTTAAGGCTAAAATGCAAATCACAGGCAGCATTCACCATTAGATAGGCACCTCCTGCAAGGAAGGGCTCCAGTATAATCGTGTACTTAAAATGTGTGTGCTTGTACAAGATGGTGATGGCTGTGTGTTGGAAAGCATAAGGAACATGGATTGATGGAGGTCTGTAAAAGCAAATGCATTTGATAGAACTCTTCCGTCCTTCCTTCCGTCCTTCCTTCCTTCCTTCCTTCCTTTTTCTTTCTAATACTTACATTCTATAGAGGAACCCAAGCATACCACTTTGTGATTGATTCAATGTCCTAAAATCCAAATGAAGACTGTGCCTTAGCTGGTTCGTTAAACCTCAGTCTTTAGTGTTTTGCAGTGTCAGATGAAAAAGAAACTGGGCAAGGGAAATGCATTCTGTTTTCTTTTGCTGGACCTCTCAGCATCATTCAGTACCATGCCATGGTCATGGTATCCTTTTGGGCCTTGGGGTTCTTCTGCAACTGGGAGATACTGTTTTGCAATGGTTCCGCTCCAGTTTGGCCGAATATTCTCAGAAGGTAGTCTTTTTCCCGCCACCCAGCTTTTACAGGGAACTATTGTGGGAAGCTACAGCAAGCTTGGGGTTGAGTTTCACCACTGTGCTGATGATGCCTAGCCTTCTCCCCCCAGTATATGCCAAAAAGGCTGTGGAAGTTCTGAATCAGTGCCTTGATCCAGTGAGGGACTGGATGTGCACAAGCAAGTTAAGGCTTAATTCACATGAGACAGATGTCCTACTGGAGATGAGAAAAGCTGACCTGTGTTTTGGAAATACAACCAGTTGTGGATTGGGGTTACACTTCCTTTGAAGGTCTGGGTAGTTATTGTGGCCAGCTTCTACTTGTCCACCAGTTATACCCCTTCCTGTAAAAGTGGATTCAACCATAATGATTCATGCCTTGTATCCTAGCCATGCTACTGTAATAGACTCTATATGGCCTTGTAAAATATGTCTGCAAAGATTCTAAATAGAGATGGGCACGAATAGAAAAAATGGCATTTTGTTTTGTTTCATTTTGCTAAGGAGGTCGGTTCGTTTCATTTTGTTTTTTGTGAATTTTCACAGAAAAATTAATTTCATTTTTTGTTAATTGATTTTTTGTTTTTACCTTTTTTCCCAGCACCCACTGCACGGCCCCTGGGGGCCGGTTGGTGCTGCATTTCCCTCCCCCTCTTTATTTTAGAGTGCCGAGTCAACTAGGCTACCCTTGGGGTCTTGTCAGCACTCCTTTTTAATTTTTTAAAATTTTTTATTTTATTTTATTTTTTCACTTCCGGGTTTGCCCCATGCTACACCTGTAGCACGGGGCTTTGTTTTTTTTCTTTCAGAGCTGACTGCCCCGGGGCCTGGTCGGCGCTGTTTTTTTAAATTTAATTTAATTTAATTTTTTATTTTAGGGTGCTGACCAGGCCACCCTTGGGGTCCGGTCGGCGCACTGTTATTTATTTATTTATTTATTTATTTACTTATTTACCCCCCCCCCCTTCTGGGTTCAGGCCCCATGCTACAGCTGTAGCATGGGGCTTTCCACCCTTTTCTTTCAGCACCGACCGTGCGGCCCCTGGGGCCCGGTTGGTGCTGTTTATTTTATTTTATTTAATTTTTTATTTTACAGTGCCGACCAGGCCACCCTTGGGGTCCGGTCGGCGCTCCCTTTTTTATTTATTTTTATTTTTATTTTATTCCCCCCCCCTTTTTCGGGTGTAGCACTGGGCTTTTTTTCCTTTTCTTTCAGCACCGACCCCGCGGCCCCTGGGGCCTGGTCGGCACTGGGATTTTTTATTATTAATTATTATTATTATTTTAGGGTGCCAACCAGGCCATCCATGGGGCTTGGTCGGCACTCCTTTTTATTATTTTGATTTCTTTTCTTTTCTTTTTATTTTTTACTGCCGACCACATGGCCACGCTACGGCTGTAGCATGGCCATTGGCTTTTTTCCCCCTGGTCACCATCCTAGAATCCATGAAGACTGGACCTCTGAACCAGCACTAGGTAGGAGACATCTCCACCCCCCTCCATTAACGAAACAAACCTAACCAAACCAATTTTTCTCGGTTCGGTTCGGTTCATGTTAAATTTGCCCCTAGGGTCGTTATTCATTTCATTATGTAACAAACTGAATAACGAATAACAAAACAAAAAAAATTCATTTCGTGCCCATCTCTAATTCTAAGTCATCCAGGTGATGTTATCTGGAACTTAAGTCATGAGAATTGGACTTCTTTTCTTGTGCAATCAAGACTGATCTCACAGGAAAAGAAGTCCAGTTGTCGTGACTCAACTTTCAGGTGGCCTTGAAAAGTATTCAGGTGACATTGATAGTACAAAGTGCAGTAGTCTCAATGCTGTCTGTTAATGAAAAATAACAATAATAAACTCACAAACCTAGCCTCTCCCAACAGGTATATTCCATTCCTCATGGACCAAAAAGCAATACATATATACATCTAATACATAAAAATGGTGGACATCTTTGTGGCATCTGTGTCCAGAATTACACCCATTGCTTCCATGTCTCCCACACGAAGGAAGAAATTGCATATGTGAGTTGGAGGACACGACATTCCCGATCATGGCAGCATCACCTCTCTGCAGCATTTAATAGGGATGAAGAATTTCATATCATATAATTTCATTCCATCCATCCATCCATCCATCCATGCATGCATCCATCCATAAGGACACTCTGAACAGTTTGCATTTGCAATAACAAACAATGCAATTAAAACCAGTAATAACACTAAGGGAAATTTTAACAAAATAAAATAAAATCAATTTTATGATCTACTAAGAAACAAAGATAACAATGGTCAAAATAAAAATACTACCAGTAATAACAGGAACTATAAACACAATGATCTAGAAGACAAAATGACGGGATAAATTTAAGCACTGAAACTGTCACTGTTGTTATATCCAAAAAAGCTCGTTTGAAAAATCAGGCCTTCAGCAAACATTTTATATTCTTTTTACTTGGGTTGTTTTGGGAGTGTCCTTTTCATTTTGTATTTTTGTGTACACCTCCTTTTGCTGGACTTAAAAGGGGAAAGCCTCTTTTGGATTTTCCATTCATGTATGATCACTGTTTTCTGGCATTCCAAAAGCCACAAATAACCCTTAAAACATATGCAGAAGAGAGAAAAAGCCTTCAGAATATACAGTACACCTTTAGTAGAATAAAAGTTTCAAAAATCAATCAGAGAAGAAAAACCTTCCATGTAGAAATATAATAGTGAAATATCATCTTGACAAATCGCACCAAGAACTACACTTGCTGCAAGTGCAAGCTGGTTGCACTATTAGAACAGAAGGTCCAGGAGCTAGAGGCCCGCATATCGAACCAGCAACATATTAAGGAGCTTGAGCGGTTCTTGGACAGAGCAGAAGAGACTATCCAGGTCCAAGAAGAGACAGAGCACACTTTGGAGGATGTAATCACTTTCCCAACCCAGGAGGTAGATGTGTGGAGGAATGTGACTCAAAGGAGTAGAAGGCCAAGATATCGCTCAGAGAGTCTCATATTGCACAATCAATTTGAGGCTCTTTCCCTCATCACACCTCATGAGGCACACACCGAGGAACAACTGGTTCCACCTGAGGATCTCTCCCTCATCACAATTGATGAGATACAGGATCAGGTACATGTAGAAGAACAGGCTACAGGAGAGAAGCTCATTCTGCTAGGGGATTCTATAATTAGAAATACGGATGGATGGATTTGTGATGAGCATGATAACCGTATGGTCTCTTGCCTGCCAGGTGCAAAGGTTGCAGACATCACAAGAAATCTAGATAGCTTGTTAGAGAGAACCGGGAAGTAGCCAGTGGTCATGGTACATGTTGGTACCAATGATGTCGGGAAGGCCAAGCGGTCAGTCTTGGAAGCCAAGTTCAGGTTGTTAGGAAGAAGATTGAAGTCCAGGATTTCCAAGGTAGCATTTTCAGAAGTGCTACCTGTTCCTCATGCAGGACCCGCCAGGCAGGCAGAGCTCAGAAGCCTCAATGCGTGGATGAGGCAATGGTGTCGAGAGGAGGGCTTTAGATTTGTCAGGAACTGGAGAACATTTTGGGACAAGCCAAACCTGTTCAGGAGGGATGGGTTGCACTTGAATCATGATGGGACCAGATTGCTGGCACTCAACCTCAAAAAGGCTGCAGAGCAGCTTTTAAAAACTGATAACTGGGGGAAAGCCAACAGGAACTGTGTGGCATCTGGTTCGGAACACCTCATCCACAGGGAATGAGGTTGGAAAGGGTAGAGAATCACATAGAGATGAAATAGCAGGTATTAGTACTGGGAGAATAATGGAATGTGATAGTTCATCTACTGAAAATAATAGCTGTGGGGGGGGGGAAAGAACAAAGCAGCAGCTGTTGTTGCAGAACCCACTGTACAGGTGCTTCTACGCCAATGCTCGAAGCCTCTGACCAAAAATGGGAGAACTCGAACATTTGGCAGCTAGGGATAACATTGATATAATAGCCATAACAGAAACCTGGTGGAAGGCAGAGAACCAGTGGGATACAGCAATCCCAGGCTATAAACTCTATAGAAGGGATAGAGAGGGGCGGGTTGGAGGGGGAGTGGCCATCTACGTTAAAGAAGGGGTAAAATCCAGCAGAATGGAGATTGACAGAGGGTCTGACTCCACCATAGAATCACTGTGGGTTAAACTACCAGGTCCAAGGAGTGATGTGATAGTTGGGGTATGCTATCGCCCACCAGATCAAAAACTTGAGGGGGACCTTGAAATGAGGAGACAAATCATGGAGGTGTCCCAGAAGCACAGGATAGTAATCGTGGGGGACTTCAATTATCCCCAGATTGACTGGGCCAATGCGAGCTCCGGGCAAGAAAGAGAAACTGGGTTTCTCGACTTGCTGAATGACTGTGCCTTAGAGCAACTTGTCATGGAGCCCACCCGAGAACAGGCAACTCTGGATCTAATACTGTCTGATACTCAGGATCTGGTCAGGGATGTGAATGTCACTGAGCCTCTGGGGAACAGTGACCATGCTGCAATCTCCTTTGCCATGCATGTTGGAGGAAGAGTGTCAAGCAAATCAGACATAAAAATCCTTGATTTTCGAAGGGCAAACTTCCCTCAGATGAGGAAACTAGTTAGAAAGAAATTGAAGGGGAAGGTTGGAAGAATCCAATCTCTTCAAAGTGCATGGAACCTGTTTAAAACAACGGTAACAGAGGCCCAGCACAAGTGCATACCACAAAGAAAGAAGAGCTCATTTAAGTCCAAGAGGGCACCAGCATGGTTAACGAGTGGAGTTAGAGAGGCTCTAAAGCGCAAGGAGAGGTCTTTCTGTAAATGGAAATCCTCCCCAAATGAGGAAAATAAAAAGGAACACAAACTCTGGCAAAAGAAATGTAAGAAGATGATAAGAGAGGCAAAGAAAGATTTTGAGGAATGCATGGCTAGCAATATAAAGGGTAATAATAAAAGCTTCTTTAAATATGTTAGAAGTAGAAAACCTGCCAGAGAACCAGTTGGCCCTCTGGATGGTGAGGGAGGAAAAGGGGAGATTAAGGAGGACTTGGAAATTGCAGAGAAATTAAATGAGTTCTTTGCATCTGTCTTCATGACAGAAGACCTTGAGCAGATTCCGCTGCCTGAACGGCCCCTCTTGACTAAAGAATTAAGTCAAATACAGGTTAAAAGAGAAGATGTTTTAGGACTAATTGATAAATTGAAGATTAACAAGTCCCCGGGCCCAGATGGCATCCACCCAAAGGTTATTAGGGAACTGAGAATTGAAATTGCAGATCTCTTAACGGTAATATGCAACTTGTCTCTTAAAACGGCCACAGTGCCGGGGGACTGGAGGATAGCAGATGTCACACGAATTTTTAAAAAAGGAAGGAGGGGGGACCCGGGAAACTACAGGCCAGTTAGCCTTACATCTGTCCCAGGGAAGATGGTGGAAAGCCTCATCCAAGAGAAAATCTTAAAACACATAGAAGAACAAACTTTGCTGAGAGAAAATCAGCATGGCTTCTGCAAGGGTAAGTCTTGTCTGACAAATCTTGTAGAATTTTTTGAAAAGGTCAGCAGGCATGTAGATTTGGGTGAACCAGTGGATATAGTCTATCTGGATTTTCAAAAGGCCTTTGACACAGTCCCTCACCAGAGGATGCTGAGAAAATTGCACAGTCAGGGGATAAGAGGGCAGGTCCTTTTATGGATTGAGAACTGGTTGAGATCCCGGAAACAAAGAGTAGGTGTCAATGGGAAATTTTCACAATGGAGAGAGGTGAAAAGCGGTGTGCCCCAGGGCTCTGTCCTGGGACCGGTGCTTTTCAATCTGTTCATAAATGACCTGGAGACAGGGATAAGCAGTGAGGTGGCCAAGTTTGCAGATGACACAAAAGTTTTCCGTGTGGTAAAAACCAGAGAAGATTGTGAAGAGCTCCAGAAGGATCTCTCCAAACTGGGGGAATGGGCTACGAAATGGCAAATGCGTTTTAATGTAGCCAAATGTAAAGTAATGCATATTGGGGCGAAAAATCAAAACTTTATCTATCAACTCATGGGCTCTGAGTTATCCGTGACAGATCAGGAAAGAGATCTTGGTGTGTTGGTGGACAGCTCCATGAAGGTGTCTCCCCAGTGTGTGGCAGCGGTGAAGAAGGCCAATTCCATGCTAGGGATTATCAAAAAGGGGATTGAAAATAAAACAGCCAACATTATAATGCCATTATACAAAACAATAGTAAGGCCGCATCTGGAGTATTGTGTACAATTCTGGTCACCGCATCTCAAGAAAGACATAGTGGAACTGGAAAAGGTGCAGAAGAGAGCGACCAAAATGATTACTGGGCTGGGGCACCTCCCTTATGAGGAAAGGCTAAAACATTTGGGGCTCTTTAGTCTGGAAAAAGGCGCCTGAGGGGGGATATGATTGAGACGTACAAAATAATGCAGGGCATGCGTAAAGTGGATAGAGGGAAGCTCTTTTCCCTCTCACAAAATACCAGAACTAGGGGACATGCACTCAAATTGAGGGCTGGGAGAGTAAGAACAGACAAAAGAAAATAGTTTTTCACACAGCGCGTTGTTAGTCTATGGAACTCCCTGCCACAGGATGTGGTGATGGCATCTGGCTTGGATGCCTTCAAAAGGGGATTGGACAGATTCCTGGAGGAAAAGTCCATCACAGGTTACAAACCATGATGGAGATGTGTAATCTCCAGGCTTAAAACCAGGGTACTTCAAGGGCCAGATGCAGGGGAGTGGTATCATGAGACAGATATCTAGTCTCATGCGCTTCCAAAAGCATCTGGTGGAGCCACTGTGAGATACAGGAAGCTGGACTAGATGGGCCTTTGGCCTGATCCAGCATGGCTCTTCTTATGTTCTTATGTTCTTATGTTCTTATGTTCTCTCTTTCTCTCTCTCTCTCTCTCTCTCTCTCTCTCTCTCTCTCTCTCTCTCACACACACACACACACACACACACACACACACACACACACACAGAGAGAGAGAGAGAGAGAGAGAGAGAGAGAGAGAGGGGGGGGATATTGTTCTTTAAATGATCCAAATTCCAAAGAAATGCTTTCTAGATGATCCAAAAGGGAAGGAGGAAGAAATGAGGATAAAATCCCTCAAAACCCAAGGATAAAGAGAGGAAAGGCTGCAAGATGGAGGCCTAGCTGGCAGGCAGATGGAGGGCACCACAAGCTTAGCACACAGTAATTCCACAAAGAATGACTGAAGCAAAGAACATTCCTCACTTAATTTGAGGCCTTTTTACAGACTCAAAATTCTTGCTACCACCATGGATGTTCTGATAGCCCTTACAATGCCATTGGATTAAATAAATGATATGATAAGTAATGGAAGGAAAAAACACTGAAGGGCTACGCAAAAGAGCAAACATGGGGAGAAAACATGCACACAAAATTTTGTGCAGTCCTCTTTCATAAACATCTGCCATTCATGTTTTAGAAGCTTTCTCTTTGTGATCATTAAAAACACACAAATAACAAAAAAGAAAGCCTATTTTGTGTTTTGTGTCTTTTATTTAGACATGAAAGATTAATCAATGGCATTAGTGCAATAACATTATTTTATTAACTAATAAATTTAGAACATCCTAATGATAGGAGTCATCACTTCTAGAGAAAAATAAATAAATAAAGCCAATCAGTCTTGTATAGTTTTTCCCAAAATAAATAAATTTGCAATAGTACCCCGGTATCCGCTGGGGATTGGTTCCAGGCCTTCCCACGGATAATGAAAACCATGGACAAGAGAGAACGCCTGCTCGCCCACCCCCCAAACTGCTGTTTCCTGACAGTAGCTTGCTTTATGATGACTGTTTTGAGACAGTAGCTTGCTTTACAGCTGCTGCTTGTGACAACAGCTTGCTTTACACCTTGCTTTGTGGCTGCTAAATTATTTATTTTTTTCCTCTTCCAACCATGGATAACTGAATCAGTGGATACGGGGGTCCTACTGTATTTATTTATTGTTGACATGTTTTTTGGCATCAGATGCACTTTAACTCTTGTGAATGCTTTTAACGAAAAGGAGAAATATAAAGCTTCAAATAATGAATAAACGAAAGCCTATTGTTTATTCTCATTATCTAATTTTGACCCAGGCTGGGAAAATGAAACAAAACAAACATGTGAAACCAATGGATCAGGTCACATGCCAAGTTATTACTGCAGAATTTACAATTCCAGTTGTTTACACGTATGTGTGACTGAATGATCATAATTAAACAGGATAGACAGTATTTATTTATTTATTTATTTATTTATTTACTCCACCTTTCTCCTTGAAAGGACCCAAGGTGGTTACAGTACATTATCAAAAAGACAATATCTAAAAACACAAAAAAAGATTTTAAAAGGTATTATATTAAAAATGGTAAGTAAAATCTATACTAAAAACACATTTAAAAAAACAGGGCACACGTAAAAAAAAACCCTCACATTAACTTCAAATGCAATACAGTGGTACTTCTGATAGTGAATTTAATTCGTTATCCAAGGCAATTCGTTATCTGAGGCAATTCGTTATCAGAAATGTGGTTTTCTATTGAAATGAATGGGAAACCAATTAATCCATTCTGGAGGTCTGAAAAAAGGCAAAAGAAAAAAAAATCTGATTTTTTTCCTCAGACCTCTTTATAAAGTGCACTTTAAAGGCTTGCAGTGCTGGACTACCTCCCCATACAACCCCCTTGTTCAGTGCAATGCAAACATGGACAAAAGACACAGAAGAAAGCCAGGACAATTTTCTGCAAACCCCTCCTCAGCTCACCCCTCCATTTTGCAATGGAAGGCAATGGAAATGGACAGGAAAAAGCAAGGAAACCTCAGCTCCCTACCTTTCAAAAATCAAAACGTCCAGAATGGCTTCAAAACACCATGAAAAATACCACTCTAACTCTTCCCACCCCTCCACAAACTATGGGGGTGCAATGCATCCTAGGTATAGGTTTTTTTTTGCAAGGCATGATGAAATATACATTATCCAAGGCAGTCCATATAGGGAACATTTGTTATCCAATGCAGCCCTATACCCGGAAATTTCCATTTGCTATCCAAAACATTCATTATCAGAGGCATTTGTTATCTGATGTATTACTGTACTTTCAAATGGAGTGAGTTCACTGGCATTCACCTGTTAGACATCGAGTATTAAGTAACGATGAGCAAGCTGTGTATTGTACATGTGTGAACGAGCTTTTTCTTAATGCTAGGATGGCCTGCCTTTTATTTTCACCTTATGCCTTAACACAATGAAGCAAGAAATGACAGATTACAGTATTTTCCAATATGTGTAATAACTGCTTTGAGGAGAGTTGTGAAGCAGCCTTTGATTGTAGAAAAATGCATTTCAAAACTGTCCTCATGTAAGTCCCATAAATTTTGGCAGAACAAAGACCTATAGCGAGCCGTTGGATGATTCCCTGCATCCTAGTGGCTCGCTTGTCGAAACTGATCATATATCTGCTCTACATTGTACCAGTGTTATCCACTGCAGGTGACCACCGTATCCCCTTAAGGAAACTACTGTGCATCTTGTATATCTTGATTCCTTATCATCCTGGGCTGCATGGTGTTGTACAGCTATTCTACTGGAGCACTACAGAAAAGATGTAGGAGACAATAGGGAGTAGGACAATGCATGTCCTTGGGAGGATGTGAAGATAAGAAGAGGGGTTGTTGTTTAGCATGCTAACTATTATCTCTGCAGCATCCTGCATGCGGAGCGGCAGACTAGTTCTCTCCACCTGTGGCAGACTGTAGCCTAGATCTTCATAGGTCACTGTTTGAATTATAGGGAAGCGTTTGTTTCTGGATGTTTGAGGAAGGCAGCATCAGTGCCTACATGGCTTTTAGGTACATCCCAGGTTGGCCGTTGTATTTTTTTCCTGCCCTGTGGTGAACAGCATCATAATTACAGAGAGAAACTTTTGTGAATAATTTCAGCACAAGGCGAGCAAAAAGGGGGAAAACAAGGCAGTAGGCCAGGAAGGAGTTAATAATGCAGTCATTTGCAAGGTTTGTGCATTATTTATTACATATTTTTGACTTCCAGAACCTTGTCACAATTCATTTACTTAGGTTTCTGTACAACAAAAAGCTACAGGCCCTTGAAGTACAAAAGAAAGTGGAAGGCCATTCAAGCATCTCCCAGGGTGCCTTCATCTTGCCCACATAGAGGGTCACACATTTCAACCGTGGGTTTCATGCCAAGCCAATTCCCATCATTCCTTAACCCTTCTTAATGCAAGGCTTCATAGCATCATGGAAGGTTTGGCAGAGGTAGCAGGGGTTTTGCTTTAAAACATTGTGTGTGTGTGTGTGTGTGATTCTTTCTCGACCTCTGACCTATAACATTCATTCTCATGCCATCACATCTGAAACAAAGAGAAAAACAAGGAGAAAAATAAACACAAGGCTGGTCACTAAATGGTTTTGCTTTTTTATTGGAATCTGGAAGCCTCACTTTTCTGCTGACCAGACTAGGCATGGCTTGATCTTCCATAGCATTATGTGACTCCCCCCCCCCCCCCGCCGCCCCAAGCCTTTTCCATGGGCTTTTTCTCTTTCATTTTGGTCTCTTCTTCAGGTCATGGTTAATTTTGTGCTAGAGATTGTTCCTGGTCTGGACTCCAATACTGGCTAGATTCAAGTTGACTATATGGTCACCAGCTCCTGCACTAGATCTGGTATTCCTTTATATTTCAGTTGCTGGGCAACATGACTAGGAAGCTGTCATTGCCTTCCTGCATTGAGGATTCCCTCCATCCTTTAAGTGGAAGGTTGGGCGGGAGAGGGTGTTCTTTGCACGCGAGCCAGCATGGGTGTTTTTCTGTTGCCAGACAGAAGCTGTCGGCTGGCAAAGGAAATCCCATGACTTGGTAAAAATTTGACAAAGCAGATTCATTTTCTGAAAGAAAAAAATGGGGCCATGACATTCACCATGCCATTTAGATCCAGTCCTGATTTAAATTGAACCACATTATATAATAAATATACAGTGGTACCCTGACTTAAGAGCAGCTTGACTTAAGAGCAATTCGACTTAAGAGCGGGAAACTGCTGGCATTTTAACTGCTGCCTTACAAATTTTAGATATGGTCTGCTCAACTTACAATTTTTTTCCATTTTTCCATTTTTTAACTTATTTTTTCAGTTTTTTAGATGGGTACCCTGACTTAAGAGTAGTTCGATTTAAGAGCATGCATTTGGAATGGATTAAATTCGTAAGTCGAGGTACCACTGTATAGGCATTTCTGGGCATGGAAATCAAAATATCTGAGAAGGCAATTCTAAACCTGACTGATAATTTAGAATTATCTCTTTTGAGATTCTGGTTTCCTCACCTAGAAATGCACTTTACACTTTATGCTGATTGCTGACAAGATATGTTATACACTTGTTAAAATCCATATTCCAAAACTGGATGGAAGTTCAGTCTCAATGAATCCTGAATATTTGAAAACAGTGAGTAAAGAAGTTACCCCATTGCAGTAAATCGCAAGAAGAAAGATAATCTTAAACCCCAGAGCACTAGATATCTGTCAATGAAAATAAAAACCTGCTAGAATGAAGGGAATAGCTATTCTTTTCTACAACATTGTAATGAGAGAACCAATCACTATTATACAAGATGGACTGGGAGGGAAATTAATCCAGATAAGTTGTACAAACTTTGCTCTTAATGGAAATGATGGCTCGGCCGATACATGAGCTGCTTAATAACAAACATATTTAACATTAGCAATTATACAGAAAGTCACCCAGATTAAAAAACTCATTACTTCCTTCTGTACCGCCTTGCTCAGTTTATCATCCTTCCAGGTCTCTCTCTCTCTCTCCACCTAGTACCTTCTCCATTCACATAAAAACTGAACCCTATTTAGAAGCTCAGGGATATTTATTTCACAATGACATCTAGCCTATTATTACAGTTAAAAGAGCAGTGTTTTCCACCCATACTGATTGCAAGATGTTTTTCCCATTATAGCATCCATTCCCCCCTCCACCCCCCCCCCAATATTCTGACATATCAGTTAGAAAGTTGACAGAGGCCTGGTGGAAAACAGATGAATGACAGTTCATAGCCAGAGGGAAATAATGTCATATTTGCAACGTATTTGATTTCTTTAGCAGAGAAGTCTAGCAGAGTAGCCTGAGATCAGCTACTAAAAAGTTACTGAGCATCGATTATAAGGGAACTCAAGTTCAGTATATAATCTATCCAGCTATTTAAGTTGGGCAGTCAGTAGCATGTGTTTAAATCAGGGTGTGTAAAAATCAGTGGTTTTTTAAAATTGATTTCAATCATGATTTAAATTTTAGAAGTTAATACTTTTATTTAAATCATCACAAAAATCCAGGGTGGGTGGGAGGGCTGCGCTGAGCGAGCCGATCGCTCTGCGCTGCCCCCCCCAGAAGCCTCCTGGGTGGGTGGGAGGGCGGCGCCGAGCGATCGGGTCGCTCCGCGCCACCCCCATGCTCTTCCACAGGCCCCCCCACCCGCTTCCGCATATCGCAGATTTTCACGGATCGCGGGTGGGGCGGATCCCTAACCCCCACGATTGGTGTGGGGGGGGTTACTGTACTGCAGCTAGAACTGTGCTCATGACCTGGGATTCAATCCCAGGTAGCCGGCTCATGGCTGACTCAGCCTTCCATCCTTTCGTGGTTGGTAAAATGAGTACCCAGCTAGCTGGGGGGGGTGCAGTGTGTAGCCTGCATACTGTAATTAAAACTGTAAACCACCCAGAGAGTACTTGAAGTGGTATGGGGCGGTATAGAAGCAGAACACTTTGCTTAGCTTTGAAGGCAGCTTTGTATAATTTTGCTTTTTACCCATTTCCTGAACGCTGGGAGCAACTTGGCATGGCTGCATCTTGGTTGGTAGTTGATTCCAAAGGTTGGGAGCCATCACCAAGAAGGCTCAACTCCTTGTTGTCCTGTTTATGGCTTCCTCCAGTGTGGTGGCCACTTTTTAGCAACCAGCATTGAGAGAAGTGGGTGAAACGGGTGACTGATGCCTGGAGAGATGTTTTGACAAGTATCCTAAACTTGTAAGGGTGTTATAGGTCATAATCAGCACCTTGAACTGGGCATGGAAACTGACTCCTGTACCAGGAGTGTGGAAATAACATTATTGAATTTACTAGTTCCAGAATTCAGTCTGGCCATTGCATTTTGGACTTGCTGAAGCTTCTATCTTGTTTTCAAGGGCAGCCCCATTACAGGATTATTATTTTGGAGATGACCAATTTGTGGGCCACAAAAGGATGATATACTGATGTTAAAGCAGGCATGTCCAAACTTCGGTCCTTCAAATGTTTTGGACCACAACTCCCACAGTCCTTTTCCATTGGAAATACAGGCTTGGAATTCTGGGAGTTGTGGTCCAAAACATCAGGAGGGCTGAAGTTTGGACATGCCTGAAAGGATTGCTACAGCTGGCCATGAGGAACAACCTTCTCCTGCCGGCTGTACCTAATGCAGCCCTTTAAGTAAAGGGAAGAATCAGGCCCTTCTTCAGTTTATAACACTGGTGCATGGGTTTGAAAAAATATTGCACGTCTCTAGATGAACATTAGACCCTTTCCCTTGCACAGTCAGTTCCATACACTGCAAACAAGAATGGATATTTATGTTGCAAATAAAAATAGATTTTTATGGCAGATGCTTCAAGGGATTTCTTTGAAACAGGGCATTTGCCATTGATTGGTTTTGTTGTTGTTGCTGCTGTTTGTTTCAATTAATCCTGCTACACAGATCTTATTTCTCCTTTGCTGTATTGCTTCTTTTCTTTTGTTTGTGTTTTTTTTCCACAATAGAAGCAGCCTTCAAAATCAGAGCCTGATATGACTATGGATTTTAGCTTCGAGGATCACAAAGCACTTTCCTTTGACAGTCGCCTCCTTCGCCCACCACTTTTGTCTTTTTGCCTATTCTTTCAAAGTATTTACTGCCAAAATCTGCAAGACTTCTATTCTTTTCTTTCAGCTCCTTGTGAAATGTGGTCCAGGAGCTATTCTGTGCTTGTGCTTGAATAAATATTCAAGGGACTCAGTCTGAACGTTTGTATTTTATGTCTATTTCTTTTTAAAAGCTATGCTTCTCAAACCGCTTTATAATCATTCCTGTTCCCATTGCTCTTTAGTTTTCAGTGTTTTGTATGCTCTGTCTGCCAACGTCTACTATCAACTTTACACCTGAAATAAACTTTCTGAACATTTGCTAGGATTTTTCAACTCTACAACATCCTCCAGTTCAAAGTTTGTACACAAACTTTTGAAATTAAAAATGTACTAGTATTTTCTATTGCTTTAGGATTCATTGGCATGCCTTGATCGTTTGATTTTGGTCGCATTGACAATACAGCAGCTCCTTCAGAAGATCTTCTTCAACAGTGCATCTCATGTTATATATTAGAGAGAGTGCAGTTGATGCCTGTTATTGAATACCTGTTTCTCTGGAACAGACAATAATGCTGGAAAATGTGGAAGGTGGAAGGAAAAGAGGAAGACCAGATAGGAGATGGACTGACTCTCTAAAGGAATCCACAGGATTGAGTTTGCAAGAGCTGAGCAGTGGTGACAGGACATTTTGAAGGTTGCTCAGTCATAGGGTCGAAGATGGCTTCATGGCATGTAAGAACAGCAACATTAAATACTCTGCTGTACCTGATAGCATTGTGTCACCTATTCATTAATGTGTTGGCTATAAAATAGATTGCCACCCCAGCTGCCAGCCCATTCCTGTGAGTCTCCGCCTCAGTGTTGAAAGGTCCCATAGAAATCCTAGCCTCCAAAAGTGGCCACAAGAGGGTGCGAGAGACCAAGATTGAACGAATGTTAATAGCAAGCTCTCTGGCTCCTTTTAGTGGCCAGCTTTGTTAATACATGTGAAAATAGGATTTTTTCTGGATTGTTTTCTTGTAGAATTTTTAATATTTTCAGACTATGATTAAATTAATCCTGTGGATAAGGGGGGGTTTCCTACTGAATTTTTATTACTCAGCTGATTTTCATTGTGAATGAATAGGTGGGATAGGTATGGGTCAGTGTATGGGTGAATAACTCTCCCCCTCCCTCCTTTCCCTCTCCTCTCTCCCTCTTTCTCCCTCCCTCCCCCTTCTCTCTCTCTCTCTCTGTGTGTGTGCTTGTGTGTGTATGTGTGTGTGTGTGTGTGTGTGTGAGAGAGAGAGAGAGAGAGAGAGAGAGAGAGACAGACAGACAGACAGACAGACAGACAGACAGAGAGAGGGGGGGAGGGGGAGAGAGAATTTTATCATTGCTGGCTAGGAGGCCTGCCTATCATTTTTGGCTTCCCCTGTCCTTGACTGCTGTGTCATTCATATAAAGGCACCGTAGGTAGTCCATCATTCAGGGAAAGCTTGCCTGAAGAGAAATGTCTTTGTTTACAAAAAGACAGCAGAGATGGGGCAGTCCTGGCCTCTAGTAGGAGGGAGTTCCAGAGTCTGGATGCAGCAGCCAAGAAGGCTATGAAATGGAAACTGTTATTCCAGGTAAAGTGATAGTTGTTGTTGTTGTTGTTGCTGCTGTTGTTCAATCGTGTCCAACTCTTCATGACCCCATGGACCAGAGCTTGCCAGGCCTTCCTATCTACCACTGCCTCCTGGAGTTTGGTCAAATCCATATTGGTTGCATTGATCACACAGTCCAACCATCTCATTCTCTGCTGTCCCCTTTTCCTTTTGCTTTCAGTCTTTCCTAACATAGGGGACTTTTCCAAGGAGTCCTCTCTCCTCACGAGGTGGCCAAAGTACTGGGGCCTCAGCTTCAAAATCTGTCCTTCCAATGAACATCCATGGTTGATTTCTTTCAGGATGGATAGGTTTGATCTCCTTGCAGTCCAGGAGACTCTCAAGACTCTCCTACAGCACCACAGCTCAAAAGCGTCAATTCTGTGGCAATCAGCCTTCTTTATACTCCAGCTTTCACTTTCATATATCACTACTGGAAAAACCATAGCTTTGACTATCTGGACCTTTGTCGGCAAAGTGATGTCTCTGCTCTTTAAGATGCTGCCTAGGTTTGCCATCACTTTCCTCCAAAGAAGCAGGCCCAAGAAACACTCCCAAGAAGTTATATACTTTGTGGCAAAAAATAACATCACACACACACTCGTGTGCATACACATACACGCACAATGTGGTGGGTTGCCGCTCCCTTGCTTGACACCCACCAAACTGCAGTGCAATTTTGGGTATATTCTGCATAGCTTAATGGACATACTAGATATCCAGCGAGCTTGTGCAAGCTGAGAAAAGTGCAAATTCCATGTGTAAGAGGGCAAGGAAAGAAATAAAAAACTAAAATGGGTGGCATTCTTATTTCCTTGACACTACGTGTGGACAAAGTGTAGCCATCTGGATGTCGTTGGACTACAGTTCCCAGCATTCATCATGAGGGACTGAATGAGTTAGAGCTGATGGGAGATGGAGTCCACCAACACATGGACTGGTGCCTTTCCTCTGTTTCCCTTCTCCTCTCCAGTATTAGAACTGACTAAAACTAAGAATATTGCCATGCCAAACCTAAAAAAAAGGATACTGTGAGACACATTGTGGGCATGAAGAAAGACTAGGAGAATACAGGAAGTATAAGTGGAAGATCTGACACAGGCATACAAACCTGTGCATGGCTTGGCAAAGGTGATAGAGACAAGTTGTTTTTGTGTACAGTTCTACAGGGAACCAAATGGGAGTAAATTAAGAAAGGAAGGTTCTTTTCACACAGTGCATCCATAGAGCAATATGCTTTCAGAAGAAGGTTTGATAGCTATGTATTTAAAAGGATATTCAGTAGAGTCATGGCCATCAATGTCTACTAATCTTCTTGTCAAAGTATGTGCTATTTTACCTGCCAGCCGAAGCAATATTTAATGAATAAATTGTTAGCCAGAGACAGAGTTTTCTTAAAACCGAACAGCTATCTTACAAACTGTACAAAAATATATCACAGCATCACAGAACTTCTACAAAGTTCAACAAAGCATAGAGGGGAAAATCACATTAGTACATTGATACAAAATTCAACAGCATAACAGCATAATAGCATACAGTACATAGACAAAATGTATAACAGAGAAACAAAGTGGGTGCCTTTACTCACAGAAGGCCCAATGAACAGTGATTTACAGAGCATTTTTATACACATGTCTGTCCAATCATAAATTACATTCCATCATAGCTATTGCAACCTCTTGCATCAGCCAAAATTCATTATGTTAATTATTTACACCTCTACTCCATTAGAAAAAACTATACACTGAGTCACTGTGACTTTGCACTTTTTACGGACTCCATCTTTTAATCAATTAAATACATATCAAATACATATAGAACATCCTCTCTAATAGATATATTTCACTAGTGAATACCTGACACTTCTTCTTTTTCTTAGGGTCCCTCCCACTTGGTGACTGGGTCTGCTAGTTTGGATTTTGTTCCCCACTTTGCATGGTCATGGGCTAGGACCAGCTGAACCTGGGAGAACTTCATCTCATCATCAAGAGTATTCATCCAGTGCTGTTTGGTCATCTCCTCAGTCATGACTCATGATCCAATGGCCTCTAGGGTGAGACCCTTTTTGGCCAGAGTTTCGTCATTGGAGCACAAGAAGTGTCCATAGTGATGCATTCAGGTTTCACGGATCTGGTTGGCGTATGGTGTGATGTTATATTTAGATCCTATGTTTTCATTCTACACATGGTCATTTCACGTGTGGATGGAGGTCCATTGCAGCATCTTTGGCTTTACAACACCAACATATTTAAACATCTTAAGACATGCCATAGAGTGCAATAGGTTACATGATGGTGCAATAGATCTTTGATTTTAAACAGTCACTGATCTTTTTGTTGCACATGGCATTTGATGCTGAACACTATTTTTTTCAGGGACCGTTGATTCTTGATATGACTTCACGATTCAGATTCCCATTGGTTGTGATTGTGGAACTGAAACATTTGAACTCTTCAGTTCTTGGTAGGTCGATACTATCAATTTGGATCATACCCCATTTATCTGCGTCAGTCATCAGGTTGTCTTCCTTACATTCAGATGTAGGCCAGGCATTGCCAGGTGGTTGCTCTGTGCATGGACTTGACACTCAAGATCTGCCTTACTCGCTGATGCAATCAGTGTAAAGGAGCATCCAGGGCACTGGATTCTGCAGATTACAAGTGACTGTGTCCACAACCTGAATGAAAAGAAGCAGTGAGAGCACTAATCCTTGGTGCCCCCCCAACCATGATATGAAAATCCTTCAATGTACCAGCAGCATTCTGCTCACGACTCAACTGACAAGTTCCTCTGGGATTCCATCAGTGTCTACTAGTGATGCCAACAAATTGGTTAGAAGTACACAATGCTATCAGTCTCAGCAACCAACTGCTGGGAAGCAGCAGTCCTAGAGAAATCTATTGCCCTCATATCATGGATATGAGATATTTATCTGTGTCAGCCTGCTTGGGGTAAATGCTGTACTACTATTTATAAAGCACAGCAGTTGATGGCAAATAAAGACTACAGAGAAGGGGGGAAACAGCAAAACAAAGGGGAAAAAGGTAAAATAACAACTGTCAAGAAGAACAACTGTAGGTCTGAGGGTTATTATACTGGATATATTGATCAGCTTGGGTTGTGAATTCTATTTGCCTCTCTAGAAATCTTGATGAAATTGCTTTCCTGCATTATTGTGGTATATTTCATTCCCCAGTTCCCAACAAAAATTATTACTCGAGGTTTAATTTGCTGTTTCTGGGTGTGTGATATTTCACAAGCAAGATAAGCAGCGTTGTGAAGGATTTGCATTCTTTATTCCCCCTAAGAGGAAGAAAGTGAAAGAACTGGAGAGTGAAGTTTTGCATTAAATAAAATAAAGTTTGGATCAAGAGAACATCAGGGATGTATTGGTAAATTGTTGAAGGGGAGGGGGGTCAGACACTTTATTTTGAGAAGTCACAAGGGACAGTTCAGGCATATGGACAGCTGCATCAAAAAAAAAATCTGCAGACCTGTTCAGATATTTTTAACCTACATGAAAAAGTACCTTTTGGAAAACTAATGGTTTCTATTGGCCATTCAAATCTGCAAATGTTTTGCACTACAACAGTGATAACTTGCAAAAAATACTTTGCTTGGAAATCTCTCCTCCATCTAATATGAGGACAGACACTAAGCTGGGAAAGGAACAAGGAACCTCAGAACAGCAGATCACCCTGTCGTCCTGTTACTTGAAAGGTCCCAACTAGAGATGGGCACGACTTAGCGGTATTCCCGTTTCCGTTTCCGTTACTCGTTTCCGTTACTCTACGGAAACGGTAACGGGAATTACTCCGCCAGACTTCGAGCTCGAACCGACGAACGAACAATTTTGGTCTGATTTGTCGTGCTCGTTCCTTGCATCGCGAGATCGCGCGATGCCACACGCGGCACAGAAAAAAAGTTTTTAAAAGTTAAAAAAACCCGGTTCCCGGCCGAAAAGCAGGCGGAAAAATGCCTGCCGTGCCTCAGGGCACCTACCAGAGGGGTTGTTTCTGGAGGTCCCCGGCCTCCCCTCCCATCCCCCATCCTTGTGGGCTGCTCTGTGGGACTCGCTGCAGGCTCGCAGCCAGCCAGCAAAAAGCCCAATCTCGCAGGCCACCGGCCGCCGCAATTAAAGCGCAAGCAAGCGGCACGGACGGCACAGGAAAAAACTTTTAAACTCTCCCCCCACCCATTCCCGGGCCAAAAAAGCAGGCGGAAAAATGCCTGCTTGACTAAGGGCGCAGGGCACCTACTGGAGGGGTGGTTTCTGGAGGGGGGGGTCCCGCCTCCCCCCCGTCCTGGGCAGCCAGACTCGCGAGTCGCCATCGCCATGCCATGCGGTGTGGGCGGGGGATCCAAAATGGGGTGGCGAACGCAATATTGTTTTTGAAATCGTGGTCCAAAAACACACAAGCACAACAGAAACACGCGAAAATTTATAAACTGCCAGATTTTTCACAGTAGCAGTGGGTTTTTTCTTGCAACAAAATGTCTCTCCTCTCCTCCTCTGTCCTCCATTGATTTTATTTTATTTTATTTTATTTACACCTGCTCAATGATGGGCTGGCTGAGTGGCCAGCCATGTGGGAGTGGACGACCATGCAAATTTTTGGAGCCATCCCACCAATCGCATGGCCACTTGGCCATGGAGACTTCTGGGATGTGCCAAAAAGCCCCCTAAAACCTGCCCTAGCCCCCCTAACCCTAACCCTAACCCTTGACTCCGTACCCATACGTCACAGACTGTCTTCTTAGTGGGTCAGAGAGGCACCCAGAGGTGCAACCCACTAGCCCACCGTAACCTTACCCGTCACTAGCCTAACCCTAGCCCTTGCACTAAGCCACCTTAAAGCCAGATCTACTTGCTTGCATTGCACTACACGCAGCAAGTACAATTCCCTTCTGTGTGAGACATGGTGGTGCGAGAGCCTTAGTTAGGCATCTCACTATGGCTCTGGGTTCAGTGCCATCCACTAGTCTTCACAGTCACTGTCTGCACATTCTGTTATGCAATATCCAATGGCTATTGCATAGCATTTTGCAGCAGCAGCAGGTGAGGAGGGGAGACCCCCATGTTGAGGGGTCTCTTGGAGCCTGCTTCCCCTTTCCTAGTGGGTGAGGATAGGAGGCACCCACGGGTGCCTCCAGGAGCCCACTTTCCCTTATAGCGGGCCAGAGGAGGCACCCACCCCACAGAGGTGCCTCCAGGGGCCCGCTCCCCCCCAAAAAACCAGTACTAACGAAAACGAAAAAACGAAAAACGAACCGACTAATTTTTGCGAATTTTCACGAAACGGAGACGACCCGAAATGGGACCGGCCCGACTAACGACAACTCAATTTTTTTTCAAGTCGTGCCCATCTCTAGTCCCAACACTTCCAACTCTTCAAGTTCTACAGGACTAGGCAGGCATTAAGGGGTGTATCACACTCATTCGAGGAAGTTAAGTGCTCTTCCTCATTTAAAGAGAATGAGAAGCCGAAATGCATTGGGTAGCACCTGAGAGTGCAATGCAGATTGGCCCAGACAAAGTTACTTACTCACGGATGATCCACATCCCTCCTTTCTTCCAACTTTGAATTCAAGATGGTTGATATTTGTTTTCTGTCTGCTGTCCCACTCAGAGGCCGAGGAGATGCTGGCTTCTTTAGCTCCCCCTATGTACCAACATGTGTCTTCAGATTGTATGTGTATACCCATGCACTCATATACAATCATGCATGCACAAAAAGATTGTTTCACCCATGGATTGTTAGTGAGAGGGAGGAACGGAACTGAGATTTAAGGGAAGGAAGCACCAAAGTCTTTGACTTTGGCAGCATAACGGTTAATGGGAAAAAAAGAAAGAAAATGTTCTGTTCTCATGAGTGTTACATTATAACAAATACTCTAGTAAAATGTGTTGAGTTACATTTGGGTCATGATTATCTAAAATAATTACATTGGATAAATTGACCCAAGGCATGAGGGTGTTGTTTTTGTGGTGCAGGTCATGAGTTTGATGGTTATTTGGCAAAATTTCATTTAAACTTGCAGGTCTAATGGCATATATGCTTTGTATATCGCTGATGTTGTTCTTTAACACATTTTCTAATGGAAACACAGACAATAGCATTTTCCCCCTCTTGCTTTACAAAGCCACCAAAGCTCCTGTGCCAGACCAAGAGGATTTCATGCCACTGAGACTGAAACTTTTAATCTGGTAAATCTCTTCCACACATGCTCAGTCTAATAACAAAGTGGTTGCACTTACTTTTTGAGGGGCCTTTTTTGACAATCCATATTTCAACCCCTGCAGCCTGGATTCTTTCCAGATTAAAAAAGTGGCCCAACAATTCTGTTTCAAGATAAGCAAGGTTGGTCTTTTCAGTTTGTTTGGTATTTTAAATCTGGAGACCAATGAATGTATTCATATTTCCACCACAAGGTAAAGCGAATACAGATTGGGCTCTATTGACTGAATATAGCTGATCCAGTATTTAAGACAACCTTCAGAACAAAAACTATGTAAGGCTATCTGATTTCCCCCATAAAGGTTCTCCTTTGCTTTTCTTGTTGCCAGGAAGAGCAGAATTTATTCAGGGAGATGAGCTTGCAACAATTTCGGCAGCCTAGCTCACCTTTACATTTTTAGACACCATGCAGACTGCTTTATTCTAATATTGAGTTTCATGCCCCCCACCTTTATTCGTAGATATTGCCACACAACACATTTACTTGGTTTTCCTCCAAGTTAATGAAGTATAGATTCCAAGTCTTATTAAAAAGTGAAGGCAAGTTTCTTCACTTTTTCTTATTGAACTGGAAATGTAAGGCAAAATGTGGATTGATTGATTGATTGATTGATTGATTAAATGAATGAATGAATGAATGAATGAATGAATGAGAACCAAGGTTCTCTATGTAATTAGTCAATGACTGAAGCCATTCACATTCTCACAGACCTTCATAGAGCTATAAATCAAAGGAATAAGTAAATGCTGAAATTGTGATAATGTGTTGCCCTATTGTGAAGAGTCTATATCAGTTTGCAGAAATCTGTTTCCAAAATTGCCTGGATATTTAGGTTCAAAATGCATTGTTGACTACTACAAGACATCAAGCAAGAACTGGCTTGCTGCATAGTGATAATAATAGGGAATTCAAGGTAAATGAGATATTTAAGGAGTGATTTTATTGCTTCTAGCCTCACCTTGTGTGTTTCCATGGCCAAGTGGGGATTCAGACCAAGGTCTCCTGAGTCCTTGCCCATTACTCTATGGATTGCACCACATTGGTTAGCCAAGGAATGTCCTCTGGGGGATTATAGCAGTTATCTGTCTGACAAAAATGGAACTTTTCAGAGTTATTGTTATCAGGCATCTTGCTGCATTTCTTACTTTGGTAGGGGTTGGACTCAGTAACTGTTGGAGGCCCTTTCAACTCTTCAGTTCTGTAGGTCTACAAGACTATGATTCCAGGATTATTAACTTTCAGTTTATTTCCCACAAGAGCTAAACGAAAAGTGCAACTGTTAAAAAACCATTACTTAAATATCTCACTTACCTTGAATTCCCTATTATATTCATTATGTCAGTTTTGATTTGACAACACTGCACACATGTTCTTGTTATAATAAAACACCCAATCTGCATATCTAAAGGAAATGGCATCTTGTTTTCTTCCTGTTTTTTCCAGCTTGCTCTCACTTTTCCTTGCACCCCCCCCCCCCAAAAAAAGAATGATGTTGTGATGAGGGGGCCCTTTGGTATCCACTTGGATCTATAAGGGTTTTATTTTATTTTTTGCCACCTGGAAAAACTGATGATGACAAGTTAGCAGGCATCTCATGAGACCATCACCAGAAACCCAACGTGCATGGCAAAATGTCATTAGGGTACAGCAATGCATATGGCTGCTGTGGATGGTTCTCCTCATACTCTTCTAAAGGTTCTATCTGGTCTAAACATGCCAAGTAAGCTTTGTAACTAAGCAGGGAATTGAAGGGGCACTTCCCTGTTCTAGATTCGAACTATTACACTATACTCGTTCCCTCAGGTCAGTGGGGTTGATGATGCCAGGGCTTAAGTATGCTGGCAAAAATATAAAGCAACAAGTAATGCCTGTAAATTGTAGAATAATTTTAAAAAACTGCATTTATTAGCATATTATGCAAACTATACTATTTAGTTGCATAATGCATCTTACATGTTTTTGGAAAACTGGAATATGGCAGTCCTCCCGTAGCCTGACAAAGAATTCATTTTTTTAAAAGGGCCTCATAAGCTTGCATGTAGAATTTTGTGGCTTTTTAATTGGCCATGTCACTTATTTTGGAATGCATCCTCTGTTCAGCAGAACTCCCCAGTTCTGATCTCAATCTTAGTTTGCACACATCTCACAGTCAGAACTCAGAAAAGACTGCTTTTGCTTACTGGGCCTTGACCAGTGATGGCAAACCTTTTGGAGACTGAGTGCCCAAACTGTGATTCATAACAATTAATTTTTCACAAAGTGCCAACACAGCGATTTAACCTGAATACAAGTGGCTATGAAGGGGCAATGTCGGGTACCCACAGAAAGGGCTCTCAGTGCCACGTTTGGCACCTGTTGCCATAGGTTCACCTACACTGCCGTAGAAGAGGAAAAAGGTGAAGAAGAACTGGGGGAAACAGGTCTGCAACCAGCATGGTCTCTAAAAGCAGAACTAGAGAGGATTTCAAGCTTGGCAAGAGCACAGGTAAAGGTGAGGCTCCCAAATAGAAAAAAAAGATGCTGGCCAAGAGGAACTCAAAACAGAACAAAGATGGCGGGCCAGAAGAAGTGGGTCAAACAATTTCCTGCATTTGCACAAATATTTGGAGGGCAACTCATTGGTTTAAAATGATGCTTTATGTAACATACAATGTTACAAGTCCAGAGAGGACGGCTCCTGGATTAAAACCAATTTTCTCTCTCATTTTACTTTAATTTAACACAGCATGGCCAGAAAGGACATTAACTTGCCCTCATCTTGTGTGTTTCCTCTCCCTACCAAATACAAGTGGGTGTGTAAAAGATAATATGTGCAGCATTCAAGTCTCTGCATTTGATTGAGCTCAGTAGCTGAGTCACTTAGTATCCACCCAAACTGTTTATAGGAAGTATTATCAAAGATTGAAAACATTGTTTTTAATTATGCAGTTTGGAAAGGAAGAGAAACAAACCAGCACAATGGCAGCATAACTTACAAGTTACTGCTTTCTTCCCCTGTGGGAAACTGAAAATGCGGCTTTCCTTTATGAAACTTTTAAATGAAAGTTGCTGTGGGTGGTTGCTAGGAGGGCAAAAAAAAAGTAGGTTTAGGAAAACATTGTTCTGCCACAGCCTCCTTATTATACTGGTTGAGAACAGAACAGGCAGCTGAGTGGATTCATCACCGTCAGAGGCCTTATCTTGAGGAATTTCACCACGTTTAGGCCTAACAACAATTTCAGTTCTGAATTGTGGAGGTTTTCCAGGAACCTGGAAGAAAGTAAGCCAACCAGTTTCAGAACGTGCATCTTTCTACTTCACAAAGGGTAGGTTCAAATTTCCTTCCCTGCCTGCTGTTTCCACCCTCACTTATTTATTTATTTATTTATTTATTTATTTATTTATTTATTTATTTATTTATTTTTGGAATGTTGCTGTCCTGCCATACGTGTGTCCCAAGGGCAGCCAGTCAATAGATGCTTGGCTCTAGTACTGGCGAAGTTCAGCTGCTCCTGCTGCCGACTGGGTTGGTTTACTCGTGGCAACAAATGTCAAAGTGTAGCTCAGTGGGTTGGACACCAGCTTCTTTGGGAATCCATTGTGCAGCCTGGCACTACATATCCCATTCAAAGATTTTTTTTAAATAAAGGCTCCAGAAGCCTCGTTGGGATGTGTTAGCTTAGAAGGAACCAAAAACATAGCCAAACTGCTCCCTGTGGCCAATGTTGGATACAAGGAATGAAGAGGAACCACACACACACACACACACACACACACACACACACACACGTAGGTTCCTTCATATATATGCCGTTCCTACTGTACAATATTTTCTGTCTGCACATACAGTTCCTCACTGCTTGAGCAATGAGCCATGCAAATAAACATTTCACTCCTGATGATCAATCAGAAAACCAAAGCCAGCCAAACTACAAAGTGAGCTAGAATACTAGCTCATGCTAGTAAGAAAAGAAAAAACCATTATCTTATGTTTTGGAAATCTTCTAATGGTAGAAATGGGAGTTCTGCTTCTAATGTTGTGCTAACTGTCTAGTTTGAACCAAGGGGTTCTAGATTCTTCTTGTTTCCAGAGCTTTCTGGCCAGCAAAATGTCCTCAGTTTCTCTCTACAAAGTTTTTGGGAGAATTCCTTAAAATGTTATTGGGTGCAGTCAAGTCGAAACAGACTTATAGTGACCTTAAAAGGGCATTCATATTAAGTGAGATATTTAAGGAAGTTTTTTAACCTACTCTCCCAGTGAGTTTTGATAGCTGAGCATAGATTTGCTTAGGTAAAATTTAATAAAATTAAATAAAATTAAATAAAATCCAGTTTTGATTTTCAAATAAATAAAGATAGTAATGGTCAAATGGTGGCATCTAGAGATACAAAAATTGCATAAGGTTTTCTCTGAATTCGCTTCCACATTCCTTCTAGGTTTGGAGGGACATCTGAACTTCAGACATCTGAGTTATACACTCACAAAGTAGGCCCCCCCCCGGAAAGTGCCATTTAGCAACTGGGTTGGGGAAAACCCAATCTTTGCAAACTTGTAGAGGAAATTCAGAGAAAGTTTCTTTGCAAGTATGGGGTCTTTAGTTGCCTGGGAAGAACTTTCTGGGGGTGGGGTGGTTTTGGGTGGTACATAACTCAGACATCAAAAATCCAAACTCCGCCAAACTTGGAGGGAGGGGAGATGTGAATCAGAGGATCCTTCTCTCCACGTTTGTTGTCTTTAGGTGCCTTGGGAGCCATTTCATAGCTGGAAAAATTGTCAAACCAAAGATTGCTAAACATTCATCTATTTGTATTCATTGAGGGAATCTGCCTATGAGGAATACATCTCAATGAATTTTGACAAATCAGCCATATTTGTGATTAAAATGATTCATTTTTTCAATTTATCCCTATCTCTCATATGGACCAATACAATCATTTGAAACTGGCCTGAGGAAGAACCTAAAATTGCCAAAATCACAGGAGATATATTAAAAGTCCTTCCCAGGATTCAGGTACAAGTACCACAGGATTATCAGTCTTAATCTTGCACAAGGAATGGGTAAGAAGGGGAAGTAATGACAGTGCCCTGCATTTCTCTGCTGTTCGAAGAGATCTTCCAGTCTCCTTGGAAATCCAATAGGGATTTCCCATGGGGGAGAAATGTCAAAAACTGTGGGGTTTGAAAAACATTGCCCCGAAAAATTAGAAGTACTTCACACCTGCACCAGGAAGGCCTTAGCTAATGACCCATACTTAATGGTGTTGGGAAGGGTTACATAGGTGGGACTTTCACACACCCTACCCTTTGTCCACCTAATGAGCCCTTTCAGGCCATTGTAGACCCAACAAGCCTCTTCAGGCCATTGTCCAGTTTATGAGCCTATTCAGGCCAGGGTGATGTCAACTATAAAATGGAGGACTTTCCACTAACCTTCCTCAGACTGACAAAGCTGCTTGGATGAATAGCAAAATGTTTTGATCTCACAAGAAAAGCCGTCCAGTTGCCATGACTCAGCTTCCAGATCTAGATAGTGTCTTTCAGGTTTTTCATGCATTTGTGAAATATTACGTGGAATAATGTAACCCTGAGACATTCCATGGGCTAATGGTGAAGGTTTTGAAGTACCAACACAAATTGCCATCATGCAAGGGAGAATCCCAGAAAATGATTCTTGTTTCCATCGGTTCACTACTTCTTACCCAAACACAAAGTGATTGTCAGGGCTGTTTTTCAATATGTGCAGGGCTGGTGCGTCCATTAAGGCAAACTAGGCAGTTGCCTAGGGTGCCAAAATGGAGAGGGGGCGCTGGCCAGCCTGATACCCCCCTCTGCTCCTCCGCTGCTGGCCACCGCCGTCTGTCCCCCTGCAGCCCGGTGCCGCCTGCCCGCGCCATCTGCACTCATCGCTGCCCACCCCCCATGCTCATCGCTGTCCCCCGCCATCCGCCACCCCCTGCCACGCCCCACCCTGCCGCCACCCCACTGCCCCGCTGCCGCTTGGCATCCCCCCCCTTTGCTGGAAAAGCAGGCCACTGCTTCTTCACCTTTATGAAAAAAGTAACTTCATCTTCTCTTGTTACAGGGAGTGCTTCCGCAAGGCCTCTGAGAAATGATAACACAAGGGAAGCTCTGTGCTTTCTTTCTGTGGTACTTGTCAAGCTTCATTTCAGACTCAGCCATGCACCGTGGAAAGCCAGAACTGTAATTTTTATTCCAGGAAAATTTGGCCCACATTTGAGAGAGTCTGGTGACTTTGGCCCTTGTTACGGTTTCACATAGGAATCCACATTGCACCCCTGCTTTTGTGTGCGTCCGGTTGGCAAGCCAAATGAAACATGAAAGTTTCACAGTGTGCTTGAATGTGACAGTGAAACTTGAGGGGGCACAGACTCAGGTGAACTGAACAAAATTGGTCTATCACAGTGTTTAAGACAAAATACATGGATTTTGCTCTCCCTTGGGTGAAACAAATTATGTCCTTAAGCAGTCTTGGCAAATCCTAAATCTGCACATTATTATTTAAATGGTGCTTGGGAAACTTATTTTTTTAAAAAAACTAGTACGTTTCTGTTTTACATTAAAGTGTTAGAAAGTAATTTGCTGCAACTAATTGTATTGTTCAAAAGTAACTTGTTACATTACTTTTGTATTACTTTTTGTTGCATTTCATGAAGTGGGAAGCTTCACATTCACGACAGATTTGCTTACATTTTTAAAAAATGCCCTTTAGAAATTACTTTTGGAAGGAAGTAGGAACTGTTACTTGCTATACTGGTACAATAATGTCATTGTTCTTTTTGTGCTACATTTGAATGGTAACTTTGCTAATCCCACTTTATCTGCCCTCCTAATAGATTATTTTAAATCTTTATATTTAAATAGTAATCTATTTGTGTTTGTCTGCAAAATAATCCCCAAGAGTTTTACTTGGGAGTAGCAGAATGCCAGCAAAAGCTTCAGGTTTGCTTAATTTCTCCCCTATTCATTTCTTGCTATTCTTACAGCCTGACTATCCATCATCTATGGAAATAAGGCAAGATATTATCATTTTGGAGCTCTTTGGAAAGTTTTGCCCAAATTTAAGAGAGAGCACACAGCCAGATCATGATGCTTCATATATCATGTTGTCAGGGCTAACAATGGAATGCCTTTTCCTAAGACATGCACATGCACCATTATCTTACAGTAGGATAAACAGTTTGCCTTTGAATATTTGGAACAATGTAACTTGGTACCTGAGAAGGCTATTACACAGAAGAATCTCAAGGGTTTCCTACCAATGATGCTGAACGTTGACCATCAGCCAAGAGTGGCCTGTTAGTTAAGTAGATAAAATAAGTAAATAAATCGTGAACTGGAGTGAATGACAGTTAAACGAGGTGTTAGTGCAGAAATGAAAAATGTGAATTCCATGTTTGGGGTTCTTGGGGAAGAGGTTGAAAATCATACTGCCATTTCACAAAGGCTTTGTGGAAATCTGTGGAGCAACTGGAGCTGGAATAGTTCACTACAAAAACGTACCAAATGGTAGGGCATGTAAAAATGGCAACCACAATTTTCAGAGGGCTGGAGCACAATCCTGTATGAGAAAAGTTTACAATGTTTGGGATGAATCTGCTTAGATTTATTTGATTGATTGATTGATTTTTATACCGCCCATCTGGCTACCAAGGCCATCCCAGAGCACAGAGAGAATTCCTAGTTCCTTGAGCTCCTTGCCCTCTATAGATGTCGGCCACAGAGTCTGGTGAAACATCAGGAAGAAAAACTTCCAGAACATGGCCAAACAGCCTGAAAAACTCACAACAGCTACCACTCAGAGTGGTTCACAACAGAATGGATGTTATAATATATGCACATATAAAATATAAGCACATATAACATTCATAAAATATATTCATTGGATACATAGAGATTTCATGTTCTTGGACGCTAACATTGGGAGAAAACAAAGGGGGAAAGGATAAAGAAGACAAAAATGTGACATGTTTAAGACTAACTGCTATATCTTAATGTGAGCTGCCATGGACAAGTCTACTTCCTCAGACTCAAACACTCACATTAAAACACAGCAGTCCTTAAGGTGCCACAATATTTTTATCTTCTTATTTTTTGTTTGTTTTTGCCTGGGATATGCTAGCACAGAGTAACACTGCTGTCTCTTCTAAAACTGCTGGATAGGAAGAAGTCTTTTTCTCACATTAATGGAATAGGCTAAATACACAGAAAAGAAAAAAGCCAGAATGGAACAAAAATAGGTCAGAATAGTCACTTGATAACAGAAAGTGATGCCATTTGGATGTGATGGATGTATATTAGAATAATCTTTTATAAATCAAATCCATGAAATATTATTATTTTGTTAGCTGCTTAATGTTCTCAAGGTGTGCTTTTGGTCCAAAGGATAGACTGCAATATGCTCTTTATGGGTATTGTTGTATCAATACCCTTTGACCCTATGTGACTGGTGAATGTTGAAGGTTCATCCTACTGAGAAGTATCAATAACATCTCAGTGGTTCGTGCATCAAATGCTATTCCCCCGTGCCGATTCCAACCTCTTCTTTTGTATTCTATCACTTATCTATTCCATACATAAGTATGTTTGTGTGTGTTTATACAAAAATGAAACAAACATAGAATCATAGAACCACAGAGTACTGAAGTTGGAAGGGACCTGTAAGGTCATCAAGTCCAGACCCTGTTCCATGTAGGAATACAGTGCAAAGGATATTTGCCAGGTGGTTGGCTAGATTTCTCTTGAATGCCTCCAGTGTTGGAGCATTCACCACCTCTTGAGGTCATTGGGTTCCATTGCTGTACTGTAACAGTTTGGATGTTTTCCCTGATATTCAGCTAAAAGCTGGATTCTCTTAACTTGAGCCCATTGTTGAGTGTCCTACACTCTGGGCTAAATGACAACAGATTCCTCCTCCTCTATATGATACCCCTTCAAATATTTGAAAAGTGCTACCATATCACCCATCAATCTTCTCTTCTGTAGGCTAAACATCCCCAATTCAGACTTTCCTCATAGGGCTTGGTTTCCAGCCCCCTGATCATCCTTGTCACCCTCCTCTGAACTTGTTTCAGTCTGTCAGCGAAGGAAACAAAAAAGGAAAGTAAGGAAGATGGGAGGAGAAAAGAAAAAGAAACTAGCCAAGAACCTAAAGATGTGTCATTGAAGACTAAGCTAAATGCAATCCCTAATATGCTATTCCTGATTGTTACATTCTGCTGTAATAAACAGACAATGAGAAAAGCTGCCACAAAATCAATTTATTTGAAATGATTTGTTACCGGAGAGCTTTACAGATGCTACAATTGACCAGAAAGACAAAGAACAGATTTCTAGATCTAATCAAGCCTGAACATTCACTAGAGATTAACATGGATGAACTGAGACATATCACAAGAAGACAGGGCTTGTAGGAAAACAAAGTAAATCTAGAAAATCCAGAGACAGTAGGAAATGAAGAATTGCAGTCTTGAAATTTGAAAAATCTGAGCGGACCTGTTAATTATAGGTCCTTTTTGGAACTGTTGGGTCCATCCAAAGTCAGAGGTGCCTTGATGGCATATAGAAATGAATTAGACTGTGAGTTAATAAATGAAGCTGGATGGTGGAAGGTACAGAATAGGTATAAGGGAGTGCTTCACACACAACTAGGGAACTCAACAAGACCTGATCATTTTATAAGCCACTTTCCACTTAGCTATTCTCTGACTCTATGGTTCTTTGACAAGAAATAGCAACTTAGATCACTTTCAGGGTATGTAGACAAACATACTCTGTTTATAGGATATAAACAGCAACTAGTCCTGTTGGCTGTAGGTTGTATAAAATCTGGCATGACTTTAAATGCAAGCCACTGGCAAGAACAGTAGGGCAAAGCCATTGTCCTCATGTCCTGAACACGGGCTTTCAGAGGTGCTGGTAGCCACTGTGAGAAACAGAAGCAGCTAGTGACAGGCTTTTGGTCTGTTCCAGCATAATTCTTATGTACTCATGAGTGGGGAGGAAAAAGAGGAACTGGGATCACTTGTGAGCTGTTAAGTCATATAATATATCAGTGGGTTAAATTGAGAAAGACAGCCAGGAATGTGACTAAACAGTATTTTATTCATGAGGATCTTGTGACATCTTAATAATAAATTTTCTTATTTACTACAGAGCTGAAAAGTACACAAAATCCTGTTGGCTGTTCTGATTCTACAGTTTTCCTTCTGCCAGTGTAAATATTCTTTCTTTTTACCCAAATTTCATTCCTGTGTCTTCTGAATAAAGCCCCATCTGTTCATCAAAGCAATAAGGTCAATGGTACAGAATAATGTGGTACAACAGAAGAGGACGTATCATTGAATTTGCTTTGTCAAAACTGACAAACCTGCAATTCGTCATCCTTGTGCAATGCCCTGCTTCCCGCTGAGATTTTGTCTTCCACAAGCAAAGGTTCGCTACAATGGAAAACAATCACAGTCACATGGAGGACATGGTTCTTGAATGCATTGTGTGCACGTGGTGGAGGGAATGGATGTGTGCTGTTCTTCTGGTACACTGTTGTACTGCTGCTGCATCTCAATCAATGAAGTGGGAGGGGGACTGCAACTCTCAGCAAACTTTGGCCAGCATGGCTGATGCAAGCTGGGGTAATCAGGGAGACATTAAGAGATTAAGTGAGAGAAACAGAGGCTATTGATGTTTCTGAGATCAACATGAACTGGGGACATGTCAGTGGGTGCCACTGGTCTGGAGGTTGTACAGTCCCCTAGAAAGGTAGCCACACTCAGTTTATTGAGATACCACCTTTCCCACAACAAGTCACATTCAATGTTTTTCACAATGAATCATCCCAGGTGACATTCTACTCTCATTAAGCAATCCGCAGAGTTAATATTAAGAAGTCTAATGACTTCTGGATGACTTCTTAATTTGTTCAAATGGAATGACCACAAGGAATTGGAGATTCCACCCCCCCCCCCCAGCAAAATGATACCTTCCCATTAGGGTCTCATGTCTAAAACCAAGGAGTCCCTTCATTCCCCATGTCTCTCAGCATTATGTGCCTGAAGAGCTAAAATGGAAAAGGCCTCTTCTTAGGCAGGTGCTCTCCTTACCACGTGTCCTCCCATCCATTCCAAAAGTAGCAGTGGTTCCTTTATGAAGGCTTTTAGAACAAAGGAGGAGTGGAAGCAGCCATGACCTGAAAGCAAACATAGACCTTCATCTCCAGCCACTAGTACTCTTAGTAGTGGCTTTAAAAAAACAGGTGGGGCAAAGCTCCAGATGGGCTTTGCTAAGTTCTGAGGGGGGAAATGTAATACCAGTGTTTGAGATTCAATTCAGTACCAGTGGAGTTAAAAGTTCCATGCAATATCTCCTCTCTCACTACACATTCAGAGCTTGCTGTGTATGTGGTGCTTATATTTGTGTAAGAAGGCTCTGGATATCTCCTTCTAAAACCAACAAAATGTAGTTGATTCATGGTATGTTGCACATCAGTTTGATGACAAAGATCTATGCCAGGCTCCAAATCCTGTTGTTAGTACCAAATTGAGCACAAAGTCTGAATCAGTGGAAATGATCTAAGGGCTGACTTAACCAAGACAAGATCCTACTGGTTCCTAGTCAACCCTAGCTGGGACTAAGAAGTTAAATTAATGTCTATGTCTGCCCAGATGTACAACTTGGGATGAGCTGAGTAATGTGAGATAAGACTCGCTACATTTTGTGAAAGTATTACAATAGCTCATCAAACATTCCATCCTATATGGTCCAGGGAATTCTGGGATAGGTAAAGGTAAAGGTCCCCCCCCGGCACATGTGTGCTAGTTGTGTCCGATTCTAGGGGTGGTGCTCATCTCTGTTTCCAAGCTGAGTCACCACACTTCCAATTCTGGGATACAGAGAGTGAAAAAGTGATTTGTACAAGCTCTGCTAGATTGCAAACCTCACGGGTTCAGTCATTTATTTTAAAGGGCAATAACCTGCAAAAGGGCAGGGACATGAATTATAGGTTAAGATTATTTTGTCAAAATATCCAAACTTGCATTTGTGTCTTACTTACCCAAATGCAACCAATTCACTGTGAAGTTCAGTTTTTATGTGTCCTAATTTCATTACATCAGCACGTGCCATTTTGAAGCATCAATGGCATTCACCCTGTTGTCATTATCAACATACTGCACTATTTGAGCTGATTATTTTTGAACTCAGGTAGGAAAAGACAGCACTTAATTGGCAAAATAAATAAATGAATTGCAGAGATGTCAAAATTTCATGGCACACATGAGATTCAAATGGCCGAGTTGTCATGCATTCAGCATAGAAGGAGTCATTTTGTTCCTTGTTATAAAGTAGATCATTCCTGAATTTGTACATGAGCAAGACAAAAAGAGAACAACAGCAATGGTGCTTTATAAGAGGCCCCACAACTGCTTGTATGAAATGTCCTTTGCTTTAGAAACATATGAGCAAATTTAGGATGTCCTGCATAAATGTCTGTGTCATTCCCCTTCAGCGTGCTCATTTCTACCTCTTCTTCAACATATTTGGGTAGCTTTTGGAATTCATTCTATCTCCCCATTTTTTCAAGATCAAAGTCAAACTCCATTAATCTCAATATATGTGTGTTCAGAATAAAATCACATGGTTTGGTCTTGTTACATGGCATTGTAAGGCACCGTTGGACAATAAAGCAATGTGCAGTGAGACCACACAGCAGGCTAACAGTGTCACAGCAATGAAGCAACCCATGTTGATCAGCTCTCACGAATCCGACTGCTCTAAGAGGATGCAGGAGAACTTGGTCTCCAAATACCAAGCTGGGGGAGCAAAGAAATGCTAAGGGAATCATGCCATCCTCTTGTTGGCAAATGAAATGGAAAGAAAATAACATCACAGCAGGTCTTTCCCCTGTTCTGCACATGAGACGTTCATTTTCATGATTTATTTGTAGGGCATCCAGAAGCTACTTTGCAGTAATTAGTTAGTACCCAACAGTCAATTATTTCTCTAGGTAGGCAAGTAGTCGACTAGATGTTTTGTATCAAGGCTGCCTCTGGCATATAATATTCAGTGACCCATAGCCAGGAAGGAGTCCTTATGAAGAATGGCATCTGATAAAGAGTAATTAAGGAAACAGCACTAGCAGATCAGTGGTCTATCAGCTCATTTTCCTCAATTACACTGTAATTTCTAACCGGCATTTCTCATGTTACCCTGTTTTTTGTTGTCACATAGAACTGTAGGCAAGAAAAAAGTCCCAAGAGCAGCATGACATCCATATGTGTCACATGTCTAAAAGATAAAGCAAGAGAACGTGGTGATGATTCTTGAATGGTCACTGCCCAAGTGGTCCCCCAGGCTAGATAGGTGATATATAAATTGAATGAATGAATGAATGAGTGAGTGAGTGAGTGAGTGAGTGAGTGAGTGAGTGAATGAATGAATGAGTGAGTGAGTGAGTGAGTGAGTGTAAATGTAATACAATGTAAAAATAACCTACAAATAAAACAATAACAACTGAAGCAGCAATAAAATCATTAATACATTTACAGAAGCATAGAGCAGTGGTGGAGTGAACAGATTAAGATGTCAAATCGTAAAACAAATAATTAATGGTCAGTGAAAGATGATCTAAATAGCCATGTCTTTAATTGTTTTTTAAAGATTAGAAGCATAGGGATCAAATGGATCTCAGAGGGAAGTTGGTTCCAAAAACGAGGGCCCACTATCGAGAAGGCCGGGTTCCTTGTTGTTGATTTATGGGCCTCTCTCAGTGTGGGGACCCTCAATTGACCTGCCTGAGATGAATGGCTGATGTCTGGTGGAATTTTTTGGGAGTTGCCATTCTGCCCCAGAGGTGCTGTGTCACCATTCACAAAGGTCAGATAGATATGGATGACAAGGGAACTGCTCCAGTGACCTGTAGTAACTAACCCATCTTCTGTTTTCTAGCCTGCAAATGTCAAAACATACAGCTGCAGTAAATGCAAGCTGGTTGCCCTGCTGGAAGAGACAGTACAACAGCTTGAGGCCCACCTCTGCATCCTTGGCTTGTCAGAGAAGACGAAGTATTTCTGAGTATAGCAGACTAATCCACATAGGAACAAATGAGACTGCCAAAAACAACCTCCAAGATATTGCAAGCTCTGAGTAGGAAGTTGTAGGATCTTTCGATGCAGAAGCTTTTTTTTAATCACTTTCCTACTGAAGGTCATGGCTCAGGAGAGAAGACAAGAGTACTAGAAGTGAAAAATTGGTTGTGTAGATAGGGTTGTTGGGGAAGGTCTGGCTTCTTGTATCATGATTAAGCAGCCTAGCAGAAAAAGGGCTGCATCTCACATGTGTTGGAAGAAAATGTTTGCTAATAATGATGCAAACCTGATCAGGTGGACTTTAAACAGGGGTGGGAAAAGTTTGCACAAGATACATACAAATACTAGAGACAAGAATGACGAGCCACTCCATCTTTGACCACCGGGAACTCCTGTCCGCTTTTGAAAGCAACAGTCTGGACTCGTATTGTGGTTGTCATGGTGGGTCACTGCCCACCTCAACTTGGCTCTTCCGTTCTCCTCCCCACCATGGTCCTGGAACGTGTGCGATCCATCTGCTGCTGCTCGAACAACAACTGGGTTTCCATCGTGCCCTACTCCCCCCTCCCCCCGCTTAGCCTTAGCCTTTGGATTTGTCATCTGGCGGGGGAGGGGGAGGAAGATCTAGGGATGTTGGTGCTTGTCTTTGAATCCATGTTGGACCCAGTGGGGTGGGGGGGATGGACTAGCTCATCAAGGCCGGAACCAGGACTTGCCATTAGACTCTCTCTATCAAGCCTCCTGAAGTCAAGCTTCCACCACCAAGCTTGGCTCACCTCCCGCTTCTCCCCTCTTGTTCCCCTGGCCCTATGTTTGTTTTTATTTTGTTTAATTGTTCTAATTTTTTGTTACTATTATTATTGTTGATTGATTTGTATTATTACTAGATTTTGATTGTAATTGTTTCCCCCCCCTAGGTCACCATGTTAGCAGGTGCTCCTATACCAACTGTGTCGGGTCGTGGGCGGTACACTTGGAGTGGAGGGGTTAGTCAGATAAGAAGAACTCGGGTCAGGCATCTTGCGCCTGTCCCACGTTCTGACCCCTTGACTCACTGCCACGTGTCCCGGAGCCATCCCACCAGCGCCTCCAACCTGTCCTGCCTCCTTCTGAACGCCAGGTCAGTCCATAATAAGATCCCCATCATTTATGATGCCATCACCGACGGGAGGGCCGACCTGGCCTGTATTATGGAGACCTGGGTGGGCGCTGAGGGGGGAGCTTCACTCACCCATCTGTGCCCGCCTGGGTTTCTGGTCCAGGGAGTGGGCAGGTTGGAGGGCCAGAAGGGGGGGTGTCATTGTATACAGGGAATCGCTTCATGTGACCAGGGCCTTGACATTGGTGAGTCCGGGGTTACAATGCCTCCACCTGTTGGTAGGTCAGCAGGATAGATTTGGCATTGTGTTGGGTTACCGCGCTCCCCGCAACCCAGCACAATCCCTACCAGAGCTCTCGGAGTTCATTGCCATGGCTCTGTTGAAGTCCCCCTGGCTTTTGGTCGTCGGGGACTTCAACGTGCATGCCGGCGGTGAGCTATCTGGTGCAGCTCTGGAATTCATGGAATCCATGACCTCCATGAGTCTATCCCAGCATATTTCTTGCCCTACCCACAGGTGTGGGCATACCCTGGACTTGGTATTTACCTCCATGTTGGGGGGTTTTAATCTGGAGATGGGGGACATTGTCTCCTTACCTGTGTCATGGTCAGATCATTACCTGTTGTCCTTTTCCCTGTCAATCGCGCCCCCCCACAGGGACCACTGGCCCCTTGTTTGGGCCCGCCCCCGGGAGGCTTCTGGACCCTTCTCGGTTCCGTGAAGCTTTCGGGGAGCTTCCTGGTGGCTTGGCTGACGATTCGGCCAAGACTACGGCTAACCAATGGTTTGAGTCTGCTTCCCGTGCCGTCGACCGAATCGGCACTAAGCGCCTCCTCCGTGGCAGAGCTCGTCCTTCACCGTGGTTCATGGCAGAGTTAAGAGCGATGAAGCAGGAGCGGAGGAGGCTGGAGAGCAGCTGGAGATGAAGCCGGATGGCTATTAACAAGACTGCAGTTGTTATCCAGACTAGGCACTACTCGCGAGCCAAAACATCATATTACTCCCTCAGAATTGATGAGGCCTTGAACCGCCAGGCGGAACTTTTCCGTGTGGTTCGAGACCTCACCAATCCTAATCTGGCTAGGCCTCCTCCTACTGATTTCAGTAGTGAGAATTTCGCAGTCTATTTTAGATCAAAAATAGAGGCCATCCGGGCCGGTTTCGAATCCAGTTGCACTAGCCCTTCCTCGCCATCTCCAGTTGCTTCACCCCCTCGCTCTCCTCGACTGGTTGAGTTTGGGCCTGTCTCCTCTTCGGAGGCCTGCAGGGCAATTGCCCACTGCCGACCCACGTCAACCCCCTTTGATCCTTGCCCCGCCTGGCTCATAAAAGCTGCCGGAGGGAGCATGCCCCAGTGGGCTTCTGTCATCGCCACTGCCTCCTTCAGCGAGGGGTTTTTTCCCTCCCGCTTGAGGGAAACAGTGGTAAAGCCCATTTTGAAAAAAATGGGCTTGGCATCAGACCAATTGGCGAACTATCGTCCGATTGCCAATGTTCCCTTCATGGGCAAGGTCATTGAGAGGGTGGCCGTGATTCGGATTCAGTCATTCTTGGAGGAACAGCAGTGCCTTGATCCTTGCCAGTCCGGTTTCAGGCCTGGCCGAGGGAGCGAGACAGCTCTGGTCGCGCTGCAAGATGACATAATCCGGGCGGCCGACAGGGGTTGCTCTACCCTGTTGGTCCTCCTGGATTTGTCAGCGGCCTTTGATGCCGTTGACCACAGTATCTTACTGGACCGGCTCTCTGAGGTAGGTATCGTAGGCACTGTTCACAGTTGGCTCCGGTCCTTCTTGGAGGGTCAGCCCCAGCATGTGCAGCATGGTGGAGAGTTGTCAGCCCCATGGACACTCCCTTGTGGGGTTCCGCAGGGCTCGTCTCTCTCCCCCATGCTGTTCAACATCTATGTAAGGCTGCTGGCTGGGGTCATTCAGAGATTTGGAGTCTGCTGTCATCAGTACGCTGATGACATGCAACTCTATCTCTCCTTTTTCACCTCTGCAGTGGAAGCTGTCCGGTCCATCGACCAGTGCCTGGAGGCGGTCATGGCCTGGACCAGGGCCAACAGGCTCAAACTCAATCCCGAGAAGACCGAGGTGATGTTCTTTGGGAGTTTTCCGTCTGGTTATGGAGGCCCTCTCCCCAGCTTGGAGGGTGTTTCTCTCCAGCTGGCAGATAGGGTTCAGAATCTGGGCATGGTTCTGGATCCGGCACTATCTCTGGATGCCCAGGTGGCTGCCATGACCAGGACCACATTTTATCATCTACGCCAGATTGCCCAGATCCGTCACTACCTAGACGGCAACTCTCTGAGAACAGTGGTTCAAGCACTGGTGATCTCGAGGTTGGACTACTGCAATGCCCTCTACATGGGGTTGCCCTTGAATCTCCTCCGGCGACTGCAGCGGGTACAAAATGCAGCGGCCAGACTGGTGGTGGGTGCGCGTCGCTATGACTGCATCACCCCAGTTTTGGACCGACTGCACTGGCTACCCGCTGCGTCCCGGATCAGATTCAAGGTCCTGGTTTTAGTTTATAAAACCCTCCATGGCTTGGGCCCGGACTACCTGGCAGAGCGGATCGCACAGCGATCAATCTCGGCCTGACCAGTTCGGCAGGCTCAAGCGCACTCGCTTCGGGTTGCCACTCCCCGAGAGGCCAGACAAACTTCCACGGGCCTTTTCGGTGGCTGCTCAATCACTGTGGAACAGCCTCCCCAGCGAAGTGCGCACTGCAGAGTCCCTGCTGGCCTTCCGCAGAGCGGTGAAAACCATCTTGTTCCGCGAGGCCTTTGGTGACCTAGCTTAATAGTTTCTTAGTTTAAGGTTTTTCCCCCCCGCCATCTGCTGTCCGCTCACTCAATTGCTAGATGCCTCTGGGTGATGTATGCTATCACAAGGGTGCCTATATGGTTTCGTATGGTTTTATCTTATAGTTTTTAATCTGTTTGTTGTGTTTCTGTGTTATGATATGTGCTGAACTGTTCAGCTTTGTAAGCCGCCCAGAGTTCCCTTGGGAAGATGGGTGGGGTATAAATTTAATAATAAATAAATAAATAAATAAATAAATAAATAAATCAGTAGTTCACCCGAATGTGGGTGCATGGCACAAGAGCCACTAATGAGCATGAACAATTAATAATGGAAATGCTTGATGGAATGACTCATAGTATAAAATATGTCTACAAAAGTACAAACAAGATGAGCTAGAACTCTTGACAAAGGGAAGCAAATATGATTTGATAGGCATTATATAGCCTTGATGGAATGAGATTCATGACTGGAATGTAGGAACTGAGGAGTGTCACTTATTCAAAAGAAATAGATTAAATAGAGGAGAAACAGCACTATAGATAGAGGATGTATATATCTGCAAGGAGTCCCGTGTCATGAGTTGGAGCATGGAAGGCTAGTGGAAGGCATTTGGGTAAAACCGCAGCCAGTCTAAACATTTGGGTTATATCTTCCTAGATCAGATTACTAAGCATTCATAGAGATATGGGGGTAATGGGAGATTCATACTAGCTTGTCAAACTATGCAAGGAATGTGTGTGTGTGTGTGTGTGTGTGTGTGTGTGTGTGTGTGTGTGTGTGTGTGTGTGTTGCATTGTTACAGTCATGACCGACCCTTTGTGACCCCATGTCCATGGAGTTTTCTTGGCAGAAATACTGGAGTGGCTTGCCAGTTCCTACTCCAGGCGCCTACAGCACCTGGTATTCCCTGGTGGTCTCCCATCCAAGTACTAACCAGGGCCGACCCTGCTTAGCTTCCGAAATCAGGCGAGATCGGATGTGCTTAGGGCATCTAGGCAGCATGCAAGGAATGTAAGGTCCAACAAATACCAACAGCTGCATCATACAGCAGCGGGGAGATGTGACCAAGGGTTCAGCACTCCCATAGGAAAGAACGGTTTGATCAGGCAAAATAGTGGGAAGCAACCTTTGGATACAGGACATTGAACCGAGGGAAAGGAAATCTGAGCATTGTCTGGCCTTTATTCTATACTCTTAAGGAAAATTGGCCTGAAATCTTGTTCTTAAAAATGCTCAGGGATAGAGATCCTTGATGAGGGAGGGTGATTTCTTAAAAGTTGGCACAATCGAAAACAGTGGCCAGATGCATGGGGTATAAAACAACAAACAACAACAGCCAACAACAACAACTCATTTTAAAAAGAAAAATTAAGAGGAAAAGTGAGGGGGGAAAGTGGTAATAATGAGACCAGGGTGTCTGCATAAGGAACTTTCATATGATTTCAAAGGGCCATGTAAAAGGAAACAAAGCAGGGTACATCACCAAGGAAGAATGCAAATTATAGGACAATATTTGTAAGGGAAGAATAGATAGAGTTAAAGCTTCAGATTGTTTTTCCCCCAGACATGGTTGGAGCAACAGAAGGACATGGTTGGCCTGATGCATGGAAATAAGGGATAAATTCTGATAGAGAAGAGAAGGACGTGGAACTGCTCAGCATCTGCTTTGGTTCTGTCTTCTTCCAGAAGGAAGGTAAAGTTCAGCCTAGCATTGAGAATAAAGAAGGCAGAGAGGTGGCTGCTGCCCAAGATGCTGCTATGAGAACACCTATCTACTTGAAATGAATTTGAATTTCTTGGGCCAGATGAACTCCATCCAAGCCTGATAGAGGGAAGTGCAAATGTAATCTCAGGATCTCTGGCTAGAGTCTTGGAGAATTCTTGGAGAACAGGTGAGTTCCCTGAAAAGTGTGGGCAAACAAAAGTTATGGCCATCTTTGAAAAGAGAAGGAAAAAGATCTGGGGAATGAGCATTAATGCCAAAACCTCCTTGGCATCAATACCAAGGAACATTCTAGAACAATATATTAGAGAATTAATCTTTCTTTCACTTTCACTAAAGGTGTTTTTTTCTCAAGTCATTGCCGCTTTGTGACAGTAAGATGGTGCCAACTGTGTATCTTTAATTATTGATGCTTTTCCCTACCAATTTTCACCCATCCTTCATCTGAATCTAGGCTGGCTTTACATATGAAATGTCCTGTATTACAGATTCTTGTCTGACTCCTTTGCCTACAGGAAACCATTCTGTCTCTCCATATTCTATCCTCTAATGGCAGCTTCTTATCTTCAATAAAGGTTACACATCAACTGCGATTTGAAATATGATTTGAAGTGCCTCTTTTTTTTTTTGTTTTTGGAATCCAGGTTGAACATCAATGATTTTGTTATATCTAGAGCATCACTTTACTTGTATGGGAAATTAAAGCAATGGCCCTATAGCTACTGCACTCTTTGGCATTACCTTTCTTGGGAAATAGAAAGTATATTGAATCTTCCCATTCTGTAGGCCATGGAAGGTTGGACGAAGTTGTGTGGTTTGTTGGCCTCACTGTGCAGATGACACCCATCTGTCCTTTCTATCTAAATCGGAGGAAGCTCCTTTGTCTCTAGATCCAGGGTTTGGGGTTAGTAATGGATTTGATGAGGGTGAATAAACCGAAACTCAATCCTACAGGCTAGAAATGGGCACGACCAGAAAAAATGACGTTTCGAGTTTTCATTTGTCGGAACGGGTCCGTTTTGGCTCATTTCTGTTTGTCGCGAAATTTTTCAAAAATTTGTCATTTCCGTTTGTCGTTTGTCATTTCCACCGCAATTTAGCGCGATTTGACTTCCCAGAGCATAGGAGCGTCTCGCAATCAGGGCCAGCGCTAGGTGTTTTTGCGCCCTAGGTGGGGGGCAGGGTGGGGGGCGGGGGGAGGTGCAGGCAGGTGGCGGTGGGGGGGCATGGGTGGGCAGCGGCCACGGGCGGGCGAGTGGGCAGGCGGTGGCGCGGGCCGCAGGCGGGTGGTGGCGCGGGCGGATGGGCGAGTGAGCAGTTAGGATATCACTTAGGAAGGATAGAGGTTCTGTTCTTGGCTTGCACCCCAAATGTGTGTGTGTGCAAGCAAATTGAAGTTGGGAAAATAGAAAATAAATGGTACTATATAATATATTTTTAAAATAAATCCACACCTCCCACTCCCAGTCGAACCTCCCCCTTTATCCAATATCAGAAAAAAATCCTCAAACTGCCAGAGAAGAAATAAAGAATAAACTGCTATTCCCTTCAGCAGACAAAGCTGCAGGGAATCAAAGAAATTATTTTCTAAATTCAATTCCCTCCCTGCCTGCCTAACTTAAATCCTAAAGCCTCCAGCCTCCGTCCTCAATCTCGATCAGATCACACCAGCACCAGAAGCCAGCCCTCCTCCCTCAACCACATCCATACACCCGACTGCGATTTCTGGAAGGTGCCGGCATCCAGAAGTGTCAGTCAAAAACCTGGCGATGCCATTGGTGGAATGGTTCAAAAAATTTGCATGGTCCCATCCCATGCCCAGCCCAAATGGGCAGGTCTAAAAAAATAAAAATAAAAATAAAATAAAATAAAATCAATACGACGTTTTATTGCTATAAAAAAACCCACTGCTGCTACTATAAAAATTCAGGCATTTAAAATAAATAAATTTCACATGTTTCTGTGGTGATTTGGTGTATTTTTTGACCACGATTTCAAAAGAAAAATTGCGGTCGCCATTTTGGATCCCCCCCACCGCATGGCATGCAGCGAGACAGACGACGAGGATGACCCCCCCCTAGCATGGTGCAAGCAGCCCAGGACAGGAGAAGAGGGGGGAAAGGCCGGGGACCCCCCAGAAATCACCCCTCTGGTAGGTGGCACAGCCTCAGGCAGGCATATTTTCACCTGCATTTTTGGCCGGGAGTCGGGTTTTTTTTAAATAACTTTAAAAACTTTTTCTGTGCTTCGCATCGCGCGATTGCCGCGATGTCACAAACGGAAACGAAAAACCCGACCAAATTTTTCTTTTTTCAGTTCGAGTTCGAGTTCTGACGGCTTAATTATCGTTGCCGTTTCTGTTACGTAACGGAAACGATAACCGAAAACAGAAATGACAATTTCGCCAAGTCCTGCCCATGTCTACTCCAGAGAAGACAGAAGTGCTTCTCTTCAATCTAAAGGCAGATCAAGGAACAGGGTTGCAGCCTGTGCTGAATGGGGTTCCGCTCCCTCTGAAACAGTCAGCTATGACTGACACACATTTGTAAAATTATTGACACAAATATAACCAAGAAGTAGCAGAAAACTTTGCAATGCAGAAGCTGACAATGACATCATCTGGATGCTCAGTCAAGATGAGCAAACAAAGCAATATTTTTAAATTACAGTAAAACTATGACACCGACAATCTCTTCCCAAGCCCTTTAGAAAGAGTTTTAGTAAACAATGGGAATGCACATTTCTTATTTGGTCAGCTTTTCTTTCCAAAAGGAAAGTATACAAGTGATGGAAGGCATGTTCACAAAATGAGTTGGTTCCTGTAAGATGTTCCAGAGACATCCTGAGGTCCATTTATCAAGGCATTATCAAGCTACTGTGATTTCTGGTTTTACTAGTATTTTCCATTAAAATTGAATATTTAGTTTATCTCACAATGCTTATATTTATGCAAGCTCTTAAATAAAGATTTTTTTGTCATAGGGAAATAATTGCTTCTCAGTGCCATTTTGTGACTATGTTTTTGTATTTTGTGAAGAGAAATAAAATAAGTGATTTTTTTCTAAGTGAGGTGACCAACGATGGATGTACAGGTATGATATGTTCCTGAACTGGTTTATCAGTGAAGATTTCACACACACACACACACACACACACACACACACACACACACACACACACACACACACACACACACACACACACACACACACACACACACACACACACACACACTTTTTCTCTGTCTCCCAATCCTCCCACCCTTCTCAGATATAATAAAGAATCTCAGACAGGATTTAAGTTCCACCTTCTTTTATAGCTGCCTTACATGCAATTTTGTTACTGCAGCCATGAACTTCATTTGGACTGACCACATTGTTACTCAATTTATATATTGCCCATCTGGCTTGGGGTCCACTCTGGGCAGTAAACAAGAAACGAGAACACAAATTATAAAAACATCAAACAACAAAAGGAAATACATACAATATTATAACTCTCAAAATATAATACATGAATCCAATATCAAACCCAAGGACATTATCTTTAACACACACACCAAAAAATCAAACCAAATAAAATAAAAGGAAAAGATGGAAAAACAGAGGAAAAAACTGATCAGTGGTGGATAAATGTACCATTATTAAGCATCTTCATTAGCAACATATTCGGGGGAAGGCTAATTTGTATAGTCAGGTATTCAGTTAACATTTACGAGTAAATATTTGCCGTGTCGGAGCCAGGCAGATTATTATAGGTAGTTGATTCCATAGTTGAGGGGAGACTACTGAGAAGGCCCAGCTCTTCATCATTACTTTTCAAGCCTCTCTCAGATTCAGCACCATCCAATGTCCTGTCTGGGATGAATGAATGACATGGGCATTTCTTTTTGGAGGAGCTATTCTGACAGGTATTGAGGTCCCAAACCACTTAGGGCTTTGTATGCCATCATTAAAACCTAGAAGTCTGTGTGGAAATTAATTGGCAGCCAGTGCAGGGCAACCATTACAGGAGCAAAATGATGGTAACGTCTTGTACCTGTAAATAACCTGACCGCGGTATAGAGTATTTTTACCCCACCTTTCTCCTTGGAAAAGGACCCAAGGCGGGTTACAGTAATGAGGGATAATACACAGTCCAGTACAATTAAGACATGTTCAAGTATTTGAGAAAAAGGAATTGAAGGACATCTTACGGCATTAATAGACAACATTACGTTAAAGTAGTCATAAACACAAAGTCTATGTAAACCCATAGATTCATATAAAATACACATGGTAGTCCATGTTAGCTCCATGGTCAACCCCAGTAGTCTAATCTCAATATTATGACAGCATTTGCCAGATTGGTGAGGTTCCCAACATCAAGGTGGGCACAGAGGGCAATCTGCTGCAGTTAAAAATGAGCAGAGCAGACCACAGATACCACAAGTGATTCCATGGTGAATGCTGGGTCCAACATGATACCTAAGCTGTGCACCTCATTCTTCATGGGAGGAGTCATGCCCCCAAATGAGAGGTGGTTGCTCAACCTGCAGATATTGGGAGTCCCCACCCAAAGAACCTCCATCTTGCCCAAGTTCAACCTGAGTCTATTTGCTCCCATCCAGTCCAGTACAGCAGACAGGCAGTGTTGAAAGGATGGAGTGGCATCCACTGCAGATGGAGAGAAAGAGATATAGAGCTGGGTGTCATCAGCTCCTTGATGACCTTTCCTAGTGGTCTCATATAGATATTAAAGAGCATGGGCATGATGACTGACAACCCACAATGGAGGGACCAATTGGTGGAAGTCAACTTGCCCAGCTCCACTCTCTAGAGAGGGCCCTCCAAGAAGGACCGGAGCCATGGCAATGCAGGGGCCCTAAGTCCCAACTTGGAGAGCCTCCCCAGGAGGATACCATGATTGATAGCATCAAAGGCCAATGGGATGACGAGCACCAAGAAGGATGATTTGCCCCCACTGACCTCCCTCAAAAAGTCATCGTGCAGGACAACCAATGCCATTTTCATTCTGTGTCATGGATGAACCCTGACTGGAAGGGATCGGGACCCTCAGTGTTATCCAGAAGACCCTGAAGCTTATCCACCCCCGCCCCCCAAGACCTTGCTTATAAATGATATATTGGCGATGGGCCTGTAGTTTTCAATTTGGTCTGCCACCAGATTTAACCTTTTCTGAATGGGTCTAAGGAGTGTCTCCTTGAGGGAAGGGGGAACCATTATCTATCTTCCACTGGATATGAACTAATACATTTGTGTATATCTGTGCTGATTTTTTATGCCACCTTGCTGGAGTTCCCCATACTGTCAGGTGTATTGGTCAACTGAGGGAATATGGCTTGGCCTGTTGTCAGGCAGAATGAGACAATTTCCTCAGAAGGCAGATGCTGGAAAACATCTCCCTCACACATTACTCCCAGTCTCCATCTGTCAGAGGACAGGGCTGTGTGTGACATACAGATGGACATGGGCTCCTGAATTAACCTGCCCACTGGCAGCATTGAGGTAAGAGCTAAGTGTAGCTGGTTTCTGTACATGGGATGAAGCAGGGCATGTTTTGAATGCAGCTGATATAATATTTTATGACAGACCCAATAGCAAAAGCTTTTGAGCCACAGTGGTATTTCTCCTGGAACAAGACACACTCAGGTTTTTGAAAAAAATAGAAATAGGCGTGAAGAGCTGTTGTGAAAATAGCAATCATTTTCCCCATGAACCAATGGTAGGTGAAATATGGCTCCCTAGATGTTGCTGGGTTGAAACTATGATCTTTGATCTGCATTTGCTCTCTTCTGTGGTTACTGGTATCTCTTTCACCTTCAATTGTGAGATCATTCCAGGCCACACTGATTTTGCTGGCTTGCCCTCTCATTTCTAATGGGAGCAGGACCATCTAAGCTTGATTTAGTCCTGCCAGTCCTATTTCCATCCCTCCAAAGTTACCCCATATTTTAATATGGCCTACTAATGATGGAAAGAGAGAAAACGTCTAGCTGCAAATGGGGAGAGATATTGTTGTTCACTGTGCACACACTTGTTATGTCTCTTGCACAGTTGTGGGTGTTTACATCAGGAGTGGCCAAAGTGCAAGTTTCTACAGGGTTTTGGTTTTTTTTTTTTTGGTTTTTTTTGGTTGGACATCCAACACCTGCCAGCTCACTCACATACCCAATGATGCTGGATACTGTAAACTAGAGGTGGGCACGAAAAAAATGGCGTTTCGGTTTTTCGTTTGTCATTGAGAGGTCTGTTTCGGTTTGTTTCCATTTGTCGTGAATTTTTGGAAAAATTTCGTTTCCATTTTTCGTTTTTTGTTTGTGGAAAACATTAAAAAAAGGATGCTGGCAGAGACACAGTATAGACTAGGTACGCAGGGAGGCTGCAAAGGCAGCGGTGGGCGTTGCCCAGGGTGCAAGGCAGCTGCAGAGTGACTGCACTGTGGGGCAAGGGAGGGTACTCACTGAGAGGTACGCAGCATGCACGCACACAGGGAGGCTGCAGGACAGAAGCTAGAGTCGCAGAGACAGCAATCCCACCCTAACTTCCACCAGAGACTGCAAGGAGGATGGGGGCTGCCAGAGCTTTTTATGCCCTCTTTGGCTGCCAGACCTGCCCAGTCTGCAACCTGGGCATGCTATTGGTTGAACATGATCCCATCACATGGCTTGCCTCCATTTTGTGGCTGGTGGCGACATCCATTTTAAAGGGAAAAGAAAAATACATAGTGATGGGAGAAGACAAAAACAAACGTTTTAAGGACCCCAACCCGCTGGTAGGTAATAATTTCAAATAATTATCGCATTATCACTGCGTTTTTACAGATGTCCAGGGTGTTTTAAAGCCCAAGAAATCAATCAATATTAGGCATCTGGGAGCCATTTTGGGTCGATGTCCCCTAACTCCCCTTAAAGGGAAAAGATACAGCGATCTGAGAAAAGACATAAATGCACCTTTTAAGGACCCCAACCCCCCTGTTAGGTATTATCAGACAATATAAATAATTATTGCTGCGTTTTTACGGATGTCCAGGGCGTTTTTTAACATTTAAAACAGCTCACTTCATTGCTTGTCGCCATTAACGGAAACGAAACGTAACGACCACAATTTTTGTGGTTCTGTTCATTTCGTTGCATTTTCATCACAATTTTTGTTAGTCATTTCGTTACATAGCAGAACGACTAACGAATAACGGAAACAAAAAAATGTTCGTTCCGTGCCCATCTCTACTGGAAACTGTGGTTCAGTAATCTTTGGATGGCCACGTTTTACCCACCCCTGATCTACATGAAGGTGCTGGTAGGAAGAATTTGGATAAATGATCTGAGGTACCATTGCTATATAGATGACATTCATTTCCATCTACATATCTGAGATGCTGAGGAATATATGACAGTGCCTGGAGGCCATTTTGTATGGGTTGAGAATGTGCAAGCTGAGAAATTGTCCAGGGAAAATGGAAGCCCTATGATACCAGCTGTTGTAGACAAAGGCATACATGATTTTGAACTCTCTCTCTCTCTCTCTCTCTCTTTTTTTTGTGGAAGACCAAATGTGAGCTTGGGGGTCTTTGACTCTATATTCCCAGGGGAACTCTAGGCAGGGGCTCAGCAAGGTTTTGGTGTGCCTGGGGACAACATTGTTTTTGCACCCCACCAGCCCTCCCCAACCAGTCAGCGAGATAAGTTTGGTATTGTGCTGGTGTACCGTGCTCCCCGCAACCCAGCACAATCCTTTCCAGAGATCGTAGAGTTCGTCTTGGCGGCCCTGTTGAAGTCCCCCCGCCTACTGGTGGTTGGGGACTTCAACGCGCATGCTGAGGGGGAACTCACAGGTGCGGCTCTGGAATTCATGGAATCCATGACTTCCATGAATCTATCTCAGCATGTTGATGCTGAGGTTGCACTAGTTCATCCTCTGATGTCCCTGTGGCCTCACCTCCTCGGTCTCCTTGCCTGGTTGAGTTTGGGCTGGTGTTCCCAGCGGAGGCCTCCAGGGTTATGGCTTATTGCCAGCCAGCAGGTACCCCTTTTGACCCTTGCCCAGCTTGGCTTGTTAAATCCGCCGGAGGGAACATGCCGGAGTGGGTCTCTGCCATTGCCACTGCCTCCTTCAGGGAAGGAATTTTTCCTTCCTGTTTGAAGGAGACCATGATGAAGCCCACATTGAAAAAGCCCGGCATGGCATTGGATGAGTTATCCAGCTACCGTCTGATCGCCATTGTACCCTTCCTGGGCAAGGTTGTTGAGAGGGTGGCCACCATCCGGCTTCAGTCGTACCTGGAGGAAAATCGTATCCTGGATCCCTTTCAGTCCGAGTTCAGGTCACTTTGGGGGACCGAGACTGCCCTGGTTGCTCTGCAGGATGACCTCCTCAGGGAGGCCGACAGGGAGTGGTCCTCCCTGCTGGTCCTCCTTGATCTGTCAGCGGCCTTTGATACCGTCGACCACAGTAACCTGCTGGCCCGGCTTGCTGAGGCTGGAATTGGGGGCCTTGCTCTGTGCTGGCTCCGTTCCTTCCTTAGCAGCCGGTCTCAGCTGGTTTAGCTGGATGATGACATGTCGACTCCTTGGACACTCCCTTGTGGGGTGCCCCAGGGGTCGGCAATCTCACCCATGCTGTTCAATGTTTATATGAGGCCGCTAGCTGAGATCATCAGGAGATTTGGAGTTTGCTGCTATGAGTACGCTGATGACACGCAACTCTATCTCTCCTTTTCTTCTTCTGCAGAGCAGGCAGTACGCTCCCTCGACCTGTTCCTGGAGGCAGTCCTGTAATGGACCAGGACCAACCGGCTCAAGCTGAACCCAGAGAAGACTGAGGTTCTGTTCTTCGGGGTGCCCTCATCTGGGTACAATGGCCCTCTCCCTAGACTGGGGGGTTCCCTCCAGCCTATGGATGGGGCCAGGAACCTGGGTGTGGTCCCGGATTCAGCCCTCTCCCTGGAAGCCCAGGTGACAGCTTTCTCCAGGGCCACTTTTATCCATCTCCGCAGGATGGCCCAGATCCAACAGTACCTTGATGAGTCCTCCCTGAGGACAGTTGTGCATTTTGAGGATCAGCTATTGCAATGCCCTCTACATGGGGTTGCCATTGACCCTTGTCTGGAGGCTCCAGCAGGTGCAGAATGTGGCTGCCAGACTGATGGTGGGTGCTCATAGATTTGAGCACATCACCCCAGTTCTGGCTCGCCTGCATTGACTACCCATTGTCCTCTGGATTAGGTTCAAGGTCTTGGTTTTTATTTTAAAAACCTCCATGGCTTGGGACCAGAACACCTGTTGGAGCATATCTTCCAGAGGTCAACTGGGGCCAGGCCGACGAGAATGGTGCAGGCGCGCTCACCTAGGGTGGCCACACCCAGGGAGGCGCGGAAATCGCTTACGCGTAACCGTGCCTTATCTGTGGAGGGCCCCACGCTGTGGAATCATCTGCCTAGTGAGCTGCACCCAGCACAGTCCCTGCCTGCCTTTAAAAGGGCTCTTAAAACACACCTTTTTAAAGAGGTATATGGTGACCTTTTTACTTATATTTTTTTCTCTTCATCTTTTGCCACCCGTGTCATCTTTGTGGAGGGTATTGTCCCTCCTTATTTTATTGGTATTCTTGCTGCTTGTTTTCCTTTCTGTTGTTTTATTTTAACTGTAAACCACCCAGAGTTCCATCCGGAAGATGGGCGGTATATAAATATACCAAATAAATGATAATAAATAATAAATAACCCCATTGCGTCCACCCAGCAAGGGGGGGAGCAATCTTGTGGATGTGGGGTGAGCGGGTGGGCATTTGTGTGAGTGCGTTCCTTGTCTCTCCGGTGGTGGGATCAGAGCAAGGCAAGGAGGAGGGGGAGGAGGCTGCAGCAGAGTGGGTCCTGTCGCCAAGCCTTAGCCTGGGGAAAGGAGCATTGCTGGTAGGAGGGCACACAGCTTCCACCTTCTGCTCCCCCTCCAAGCACCCCCAGATTCTGCACCCAGGGCAAATGCACCCTTCCACCCCCTCCCCCAATAGACCCTTGAATCTAGCTGTCCAGTACTTTTCTAATGGACAGAGGCCAGTGTGAAGAACAAACCCCTGTCTGGAGAATTGTAGACTGAGCCCGGTCAGCCTAAGCCTGACCGGGCTTCTCCTGACTGGTTGATCTGCTTCCCGGGATGAGATGGGCCTCCCTCCAAAGGAATCCAAAATGAAGCAGGACCCTGTCCAAAACTTCACATAGGATTCAGGAATAGGAAGGGTAGAGAGTAGAGATGGGCACAAATTGAAAAAATGACATTTTTTGTTTTTCGTTGTGGGTTCATTTTGGTTCGTTTTTGTTTTTTGTGATTTTTTTGAAAAAAAAATCATTTCATTTTTTCATTTTTCGTTTTTCATTTTCACCCACTTTTTGTGCAACTTAAAGCATTTCTGCACACGGACATCCACCAACGCCCCAGAGACGGAAAACACTAAAAAAAATGATGCTGGCAGAGACACAGTATAGACAAGGTACGCAGGGAGGCTGCAAAGGCAACGGTGGGCATTGCCCAGAGTGTAAGACAGCCACAGAGTGACTGCACTGTGGGGCAGGGGAGGGTACTCACCAAGAGGTAGGCACGCACACAGGGAGGCTGCAAGAGAAATCTCTTCTTTCTCTCCCCTAAAAGCCAGGCTGCAGGCAGCAGGAACACAGAGACACACAGCTCCCTGGCTGGCCTAAAGTAACGAGTCACAGAGACAGCAATCCCACCCTAACTCCCACCGCAGACTGCAAAGAGGAAGGGGGCTGCCAAAGCTTTTTATGCCCTCTGTGGCTGCCACACCTACCTAGTCTGCAACGTGGGTATGCTATTGGTTGAAATTGTCCAAGAATTTACATGATCCCATCACATGGCTTGCATCCATTTTCTGTCTGGAATCCATATTGTGTCATCCTTAAAGGGAAAAGAAAAAATACATCGCAATGGGAGAAAGATAAAAACAAACAGTTTAAGGACCACAACCACCTGGTAGGTAATAATTTCAAATAATTATCACTGCATTTTTACGGATGTCCAGGGCGTTTTAATACCCAATAAATCAATATGAGGCATTTGGGAGCCATTTTGGGTCGATGTCCCCTAACTCCCCTTAAAGGAAAAAAAAATACAGCGATCTGAGAAAAGACATAAATGCACGTTTTAAGGACCCCAACCCCTGATAGGTATTATCAGGCCGAATAAATAATTATCACTTGGTTTTTACGGACATTCAGGGCGTTTTTTAACATTTAAAAACAGCTCATTTCATTGCACGTCACCATTAACGAAAATGAAACGCAACGAACCTAATTTTCGTGGTTCTGTTCGGATCGTTCCAATTTCATCACAATTTTAGTTATTCGTTTTATTACGTAACAAAATGAATAATGAATAACGGAATGAATTTTTTTTCATTTGTGCCCATCTCTAGTAGAGAGATTAATGCCATACATTTTAATCACAGTTGTAACTAGCCATTCTGGCAGCTGGAGCAGGGACACTGGGTCTCACCAGTTCCAACAGGAGGCATAGGTGTGGGTTTGCTGTGAAAAAAGGAAGGAAATGAGGTGGCTTTTGGAAGAGGAAAAAAGGAGAAAAGGGTTTGGAAGTGTTACTATTTATTTTTCTAAGATTTGATTCCATTTTGTTTCTGTTAAAATGCCAAGAATAGGGGGAAATGGAGAGACAGATATTTGGGTTGAGCGCCTGGTAGAACTACAGCACTTTCCATTCCTACGTGTTTCCTAGTTGCTGTGGTTTGGGCTGAGGTAAGGATGGTACCACAAGACGACAGGTTTCCTGGTCCCTTCACACTTCACTGTAATAGAAGCCTGAACTTGATTCTGAAGCATGACAGTTCCTTTACTCTTGCAGCTATCATTTTGAAACTTGGCAAGTTTGTTGACGTGTGCCATTTTCAGCCTAGGACATCAGCCAAAGTCTCTCTCTCCCCCCCCCCCCAAAGTGCAAATCAAATCTTGCAATTGGTGCAGATTCTTGCTGGAAAGGAAGGAATTTATTTGCATCATGCATAGTGCAGTAGTGATGTCTGCTCTAGACTACTGAAAAGTGCTATTTCTGGCTTTGAAGGCAGTTTAGAAACTTTACCTGCTGAAGTTTATAGATGCCTGAATGTTTGTGGGGGCAAAACATTCTAACTATCCTAGTAATTACCTGTGCATTTCCAATCGAAATGTGTGGCTATATCCTTGACAGCTTTACATGTTTTGGAATAAAGTTACCCTAAGAGAGTGATGATGAACCTTTTGAGTAGAGATGGGCGCGACTTGAAAAAATTTTTTTTCGAGTTGTCGTTAGTCGGGCCAGTCCCATTTCGGGTCGTTTCTGGTTTTCGCGAAAATTCGCAAAAATTAGTCGGTTCGTTTTTTGTTTTTTCGTTGTCGTTAGTACTGGTTTTTTGGGGGGGGGAGCGGGCTCCTGGAGGCACCTCTGTGGGGTGGGTGCCTCCTCTGGCCCGCTATAAAGGGAAAGTGGGCTCCTGGAGGCACCCGTGGGTGCCTCCTGCCACTAGGAAGGGGAAGCAGGCTCCAAGAGACACCCCTCTACATGGGGGTCTCCCTTCCTCACCTGCTGCTGCTGCAAAATGCTATGCAATAGCCATATGGATATTGCATAACATAATGTGCAGACGTGAGACCAGTGTGAGAGTGATAGGGTCATACCCGCCCTTCACAAGGCTCTGGCACCACCATGTCTCACACAGAAGGGAATTGTACTTGCTGCGTGTAGTGCAATGCAAGCAAGTAGATCTGGCTTTAAGGTGGCTTAGTGCAAGAGCTAGGGTTAGGCTAGTGACGGGTAAGGTTACGGTGGGCTAGTGGGTTGCACCTCTGGGTGCCTCTCTGACCCACTAAGAAGACAGTCTGTGACGTATGGGTACGGAGTCAAGGGTTAGGGTTAGGGCTAGGGCAGGTTTTAGGGGGCTTTTTGGCACATCCCAGAAGTCTCCATGGCCAAGTGGCCATGCGACTGGTGGGATGGCTCCAGAAATTTGCATGGTTGTCCACTCCCACATGGCTGGCCACTTGGCCAGCCCATCATTGCGCACTGCGCAGGTGTAAATAAAATAAAATAAAATAAAATCAATGGAGGACAGAGGAGGAGAGGAGAGACATTTTGTTGCAAGAAAAAACCCACTGCTACTGTGAAAAATCTGGCAGTTTATAAATTTTCGCATGTTTCTGTTGTGCTTGTGTGTTTTTGGACCACGATTTCAAAAACAATATTGCGTTCGCCGCCCCATTTTGGATCCCCCGCCCGCACCGCATGGCATGGCGATGGCGACTCGTGAGTCCAGCTGCCCAGGACGGGGGGGAGGCGGGACCCCCCCTCCAGAAACCACCCCTCTGGTAGGTTCCCTGCGCCCTTAGTCAAGCAGGCATTTTTCCGCCTGCTTTTTTGGCCCGGGAATGGGTGGGGGGAGAGTTTAAAAGTTTTTTCCTGTGCCGTCCGTGCCGCTTGCTTGCGCTTTAATTGCGGGCGGCTGGCGGCGAGACTGGGCTTTTTGCTGGCTGCGAGCCTGCGGCGAGTCCCACCAGAGCAGCCCAGGACGGGGGATGAGGGGGGAGGCCGGGGACCTCCAGAAACAACCCCTCTGGTAGGTGCCCTGAGGCACGGCAGGCATTTTCCCGCCTGCTTTTTGGCCGGGAACCAGGTTTTTTTAACTTTTAAAAACTTTTTTTCTGTGCCGCGTGTGGCATCGCGCGATCTCGCGATGCAAGTAACGAGCACGACAAATCAGACCAAAATTGTTCGTTCGTCGGTTCGAGCTCGAAGTCTGGGGGAGTAATTCCCGTTACCGTTTCCGTAGAGTAATGGAACCGAGTAACGGAAACGGAAACGGGAATACCGCTAAGTCGTGCCCATCTCTACTTTTGAGACTGAGTGCCCAAACTGCAATACAAAACCCACTAATTTTTCGCAAAGGGCCTATACAGCAATTTAACCTGAATACAGGTGGCTGTGAAGGGGCGATGTTGGGTGTCCACAGAAAGGGCTCTGAGTGCCACCTTTGGCACCCATGCCATAGGTTCACCAACACTGCCCTAAAAGCTATCTTTGCTGTGATGAGTCTCTTCATATTTTAAGAGTAGTATTTTCTATCTCTGAAGGCAATCAAATGGGCAAATATAGAGGATAGACATGGGCACGACCAGAAAAACTGACATTTCGAGTTTTCGTTTGTTGGAACAGGTCCGTTTTGGGTTGTTTCCATTTGTCACCAAAGTTTTCAAAAATTTGTCGTTTCCGTTTGTCGTTTGTCGTTTCCACCGCAATTTAGCACAATTTGACTTCCCAGAGCATGGGGGCGTTCCGCAATCAGGGCCGGCGCTAGGTGTTTTTGTGCCCTAGGTGGCGGGTGGGGAGGGGGACGGGCGAGTGGGCGGGCGGCAGCGCGGGCTGCAGGCAGGTGGCGGCGCGGGCAGACGGGCGATTGGGCAGTTAGGCTATCACTTAGGATAGAGGTTCTGTTCTTGGCTTGCACCCCAAATGTGTGTGTGTGCAAGCAAATTGAAGTTGGGAAAATAGAAAATAAATGATAGTATATAATATATTTTTAAAATAAATCCACACCTCCCACTCCCAGTCGAACCTCCCCCTTTATCCAATATCAGAAAAAATCCTCACAAACTGCCAGAGAAGAAATAAAGAATAAACTGCTATTCCCTTCAGCAGACAAAGCTGCAGGGAATCAAAGAAATTATTTTCTAAATTCAATTCCCTCCCTGCCTGCCTAACTTAAATCCTAAAGCCTCCAGCCTCCCTCCTCAATCTCAATTGGATCACACCAGCACCAGCAGCCAGCCCTCCTCCCTCAACCACATCCATACACCCGACTGCGATTTCTGGAAGGTGCCTCTGCTTTTTATGCCCTCCGAGACATCCAGAAGTGTCAGTCAAAAACCTGGCGATGCCATTGGTGGAATGGTTCAAACAATTTGCATGGTCCCATCCCATGCCCAGCCCAAATGGGCAGGTCTAAAAAAATAAAAAATAAAATAAAATAAAATAAAATCAATACAACGTTTTATTGCTATAAAAACCCCACTGCTGCTACTATAAAAATTCAGGCATTTAAAATAAATAAATTTCACATGTTTCTGTGGTGATTTGGTGTGTTTTTTGACCACGATTTCAAAAGAAAAATTGTGGTCGCCATTTTGGATCCCCCCCCACTGCATGGCATGGCGAGACGACGAGGATACCCCCCCCTAGCCTGGTGCAAGCAGCCCAGGACAGGAGAAGAGGGGGGGAAAGGCCGGGGACCCCCCAGAAACCACCCCTCTGGTAGGTGGCAAAGCCTCAGGCAGGCATATTTTCGCCTGCTTTTTTGGCCGGGAGTCGGGTTTTTAAAAAAAAACTTTACAAACTTTTTCTGTGCTTCGCATTGCACGATCGCCACGATGCCACCAACAGAAACGAAAAACCCGACCAAATTTTTCTTTTTTCGGTTTGAGTTCGAGTTCTGACGGCTTAATTATCGTTACCGTTTCCGTTACGTAACGGAAATGATAACTGAAAACGGAAATGACAATTACGCCGAGTCGTGCCCATGTCTAATACAGGAGAATACCTTTTTCAGTTAGCCCAAAACTCTGAAATGGGTTTTCATAAAGTGTTAATCAGGTCTGAGCTCTGAAATATGTCATAGTGACCCTGGAGATGTACACTGCAGTTGCTGCTGCTATAAACCTACAGTTTTAGATTTTAGCATTACCTGGGCTGGATGCTTGCATCATCAATGCCAGACTGATTTTGTGTGTATGTGTGTTTTATCTAGTTACAGGATTTTTTAAATCATGTACACTATGTTCTAGATTTTTTTGAAGAAACTCAAATAAAATAAAGCATATTTAAAAGCCAGTGAATTTTTAAAACCTACCCTTCCTTCCTTCCTTCCTTCCTTCCTTCCTTCCTTCCTTCCTTCCTTCCTTCTGCTTTGTAAGCACCTGTGCAGTGCAAAATAAATGTCTTTGCCATACTCTTTGCTACTTGTCTTTTGCCAGAGCTGTATCTAGTCATTTTGGCACATAGGGCAAGTGGCACCATGTCCTGAAACTCAAGCGTGGCCTCCATAGAAAAAGAGAGGACAATTGTGGGGACCCCTAAAATAAAGGCAAAGTTTATGCTTTCCAGGAGGAAAGGGGGTCTAGGGAATTGGTGGCAAACCTTCAGCACTCCAGATGTTTTGGACCACAACTCCCAGAATTCCAAGCCTAGGTTGCCAATGACAGACTATGGGAGTTGTGGTCCAAAACATCTGGAGGGCTTGGAGGCATTCTTTGTTTCCTTAACATTCATAAGTAATGTTTGCTTCTCTATTTTGCTTTCCTCTAAATGTTGGTGTCCTGGGGCAATGCCCCACTTGTTCCACCCTTAATCTATGAACACTTAGACAATGGTTAAAATATACGGTCTCCCACATATAGTCTGAGATGAGATGGTCCATGAATCCTGGAGCCTCCATGTAAATATCAGACTTTAGTAGCCACTACAGAAGAAGATCAAGGGGTCTACAATCCATGTTAGTTTCCACCCCTTATAATGGTTTTTCTTTTCTTTGTGTGTGCTCTTTATAGCTTTAATGTTACATTTTAATGTTCTAAGATGCTCCTCCTAATTCTCTGTTCTTAATTTGAATATGTCTTAAATATACTGGGCTGTACATTGTCCATCTTTACTGTAAGCCACCTTCTCTAAAATATTCAAAATAAAGAAACAAAACAAAACAACTGAAGGGTTCATGGAAACACAGTAAACTTTTCATGTGATGGTAGTTGAAACATACACTACACAATCTCTTAGCTTTGCTTGTATGTAGAATTTCAAATGGTTAGAGTGGTGGTTGCTTGCAAGGTTTTTTTATGAGAGGGAGAGGGAGAGAGAGAGAGAGAGAGAGAGAGAGAGAGAGAGAGAGAGAGAGATGTTGACCATATTGCTGTTTGGAAGATGTTCCCAAGGAAGTGTGGGAGAGCATATTGAGATTGCTAATGACGAAGAGGTTCCAAGGAAAACATAACCAAATGGAGGACATGGCTCTCAGAGATGGAGCTCAGGCTGCAGAGGAAAGAAAGGCAGTTGTTAAACAAAAGACAGACTTCCTTGGTCCAAGCAGAACATCTGTCTTGGGAAGGTGCCTGCTAGCAGTATAATAACTGATTATTAATCAAATTACATTCTTTGGGATCCTATCCCAATAACTTTTAGTGATCAAGTGCCAAGCTGCATGGATTCCTTTTCCCATCAGCTGGAGATTGCTTCGCATTTGACAAACACATTCTTCAGCGCCATATTTCACCTCATCTCATGGAGAAAACAGTACAATACATGACATAGGGGTGGGGAGCATCCCTCTGTTAGAGAGAATTTGATCCTCTCCCCTTCCCCATACAAACCCTTCTAAAACAGTGGGGTGAAATGTGAGGGCAAAGGAGAAGTCACTGTTCTCTCCAGGAACTTGATAGGCATTGTAATGGTGTGGAGATGGACGGCAGTGGTCCCGGCAGCATTGCCTTTGGCACACAATGCATGGCCAGGGTTACATTTCCATAGCAAAAGCACATGTATTAAAAGCATTGGCATTGAGGGGGGACGGAGAAACAATGAAGCCCAGGTCTTCTCTGAAAGCATTTGGCCCTTTGGAACAACCCCCTTTTTTCTTCCCTTTGTCCCCCCCCCCCCCATACGCACACTATAAAGAGGAGAGCCAGGCGGTGGGGGTGAGGGGGGGTGCGGCTGTGGTTGTCATGGTAGGCACCCGGCTTCTCCTCTGCAGTCTTGTATTCAATATTCCAATCACCTTGCAAGTCAAGAAGCCTGGTGGAGCTTGCGGTAGTGTCAGAGTGAAAAACGAGCCATGGCGTCACGCTTGGCCAGCTGCTGGCTGCCGGTTGCAGATTGAGTGCCACGCTGCGGCATGTTTGGTTTGATAGCCACCAGTTCAGTGCAGCATTTGGGGAGGCGCTTTTATTTCTTCTTCTTTTTTCTATTGACGAGGGGGGGTGGAGATTCATGGACAAAGGATGTGGGGACCAATGGTGATCACCCCTTGTTCCAAACCGTTTCCCTGCTACCAGCATCTTGTCAGTCATTTGCGCCAAAGGCAGAAGATAAGGTCTGAGACTGCATGGGTATTTCTATTCTTCCTCCCCTTCCATCCTTCCCCTTCCCAACCGATCACATGGGATACCCCTCCCTTCCCGGCACAGTTTTTCCATATTGATTACTATTTTTAATTTGCTCTCTCTTCTATGTTTTTATTAGTTGGGTTCTGAGATTTTATTTCCCGGGGAAGGGTGAATGGGGGAGGGAAGCAGTAAAGCTACAAAGGAAGCCATGCTATTTGCCTATCAGTGAGTTCCACCTCATGAAGGTAGAAGTTTATTTTCTTACCTCTGCACAAAATCCGTCACACTGTGGAGATGCTTCCATCCTTCTTGGGTGTTTGTGCATCTCGTCATGGAAGTGGAAGGGTTTATGGTGAAAGAGAGAGAATGGGAGCCATAGCTAAAGAAAGGTTGAATTCTGGAAAATGTAGAACAAAGTCTTCATATCCATTGTCATCTCAACTTACAGCTGTTACCACTTGGTGTGGATAAACCACTATACCCAGAGCTAGTGCAGAGCTATGGAGCTAGAGGCTGGGCATCTGAATTCCCATTGTGCCTCCTGGGAGAGGGGCCAGCCAGGATTACATGGAGTGTGTGCAGCTGATGGCATTATGTGCACTGCTACCTCCCAGAGTGCCACCAGAAGAAGCAACAGGTAAACCACCTTGGAACACTTTATACATAGGAAACCCTGGCAATAATTTGGAACTGACTGAACTGCACACAAATATAATTAATTACTACTCCTCAGCTCTGGATACCAATTTGTGCTGAAGACAACTAATGGCAATTAGTTTTCCTTGTACTTTCCTTGATGGGTACGAAATGAAAAAAATGTGTTTTGTTTCATTTCATTGGCCCCCTCGCTTTGTTTTGATTCGTTAGTGATATTTTTTTAAAAAAATATTCATATGAAATGAAATGGTAATGAACTAATTTGTTTCTCTATTACGTGCCCCACTGGGGTCCCAGTGGGTGTATACCTTCCTTGGACTCTTCCCTTTAAGCCGTTCAAATTTGGTGAGATTTGGGGCTCAGGGGGCTGAGTTATTAAAGTTCAAGGGGGTGCCCCTGGAAAAAACATTTCTAAGCACCATTTTCTGTGCTTGGAAATACTGATCCCCGGCAGCTAGCAGCATGAAAATTGCTATGGACCTCCCTCAAACTCTCCCCTTTAAGCACTCCAAATTTGGAGAGGTTTGGGATACAGGGGCCCAAATTATTTTATGCCAAACGGGGTGCCCAGAATAGAAAAACTTTCATGATTTTATAGTCCTTGAAAATACTGATCCTGGGCACCTAGCAGCATAGAATTCATTGTGGACCTCCCTCAAGCTCTCCCCTTTAAACATCCCAAATTTGGAGAGGTTTGGAGCATGGGGGCCAAGTTATTTGACACCAAACAGAGTGCCCCAGTAGAAGAACTGTTGTAATTTTAAAGTACTGAAAATATACTGATCCCAGCCAAGCACCTAGCACTCAGCATGGAAATCACTGTGGTGTGGACTTGGAGCATCCTCTGACTCTCCCCTTGCATCTGACCAAGGCACAAAGGGCTGTATCAGGAGAATTTCATTCCACCAGGCACGCAGGCAGGCAGGCAGGTCTTAGAAATACATGGGTTGGTCTTTCAGATCCCATAACATGCAGGCAGGCTCACAGGCTGAGGAAGAAGGCAGGAGTTTGCCAGCCCAAAATACTCCAGCAAGGAATAATGAAATAGGAGGACTCTGGTTCTTTTACTGGTTGTTTGGAATAGGGCCATGATTAAGAGGGATGACCGGGCACATTCTTATTGTGCCAGTTGAGAATGGGGAAACTGGTACTGGTTGGTGGTCGAAATCACAATGTGTGTGGGTGGGCAGGAATGTTGGTAGGAAAGGTGGAAGGAGTGGAGAAAGAATATAAAACCCTTCTCAACATGCCTTCTAAAACCCTTCCCAGTCCCAGTCCCATGGAAGCTGTGCTGTTGCGTTGTGTGTCTTCTCTCTCAGCACAGGGAGGCACACACACACACACACTACCACACACATGTTTTTTCTGTGCTTTGCTTTACTTTCTGTGTCTTACAGCACCACAGCAACAGGGAATAAGGGTTTAATTCCATGAAGCTACCACCCCACCACATCCAAGGCAGGCAGGTAGTAGGCACAAAAATTAAACTCACCCATGAGCCCCACACTAGTAAGCCAGATTGCAGCAAAGAACACAGTTTCCCTCTCCCTTTCCTTCTTCTTGTGGAGGTATACGAACAATAACAATACAGGAGTCCATCTAGGACCTGTTGATCCAGCCATTCTGACCAGCAACAATACCGTCTTGCAATCCAATAATGTCACTCCCATGAACTCCTGTGCAGTGTACGTTAAACTGGACCCTTTGGTTGCAAGCAAAGCTGCAACTTAATTGATTTGATTAGAGTAATTCAGACACTGTGCGGTAGTGGAGATAAGCTTCAGGAAAACTTTGGGGAGCCATGATGTCAGCGGAAAATATTGGGGGACCATGATGTTGGCAGAAAATATTGGGGAGCCATGGTGTTGGGGAAAAACTTTGGGGAGCCATGATATTGGCAGAAAGCATTGGGGTGCTGTGATGTTGGCAGAAAACTATGGGGAGCCATGATGTCAGTAGAAAATGTTGGGGAGCCATGATGTCGGTGGAAAATGTTGAGGACTGGAGCCATGTTTCTGGAGGAAAACATGGGTAATGGATGGCTGGTGGCGATCACTTTCTGTGTAGTCCTGTCCCAAGCTAGAGGAAGCCTTGCTGATGCTGACGCAGTCCAAGAAGCGCTGGTTACTGCATTTTGTGATTCAGATGCTGAGAGCTCAGTTGGATGAGTTTGTTCTTTTTCCTTGCATCCTTACTTGAACAGGGCCCTTTGAGTCCCTGAAACACTGTGAGAGTGGAACCCCCTGGTATGGCCAAGGAAGGCCTTAGAGCAATTGGGCCCTTTGAGATCCTGAAACACTGTGAGAGTAGACCACCCAGGCATGGCCAGGGAATGCCTTAGAAAAACTGGGCCATGATAGACCTGGCTGGAAACACTGTGAGAGTGGACCTCCCTGGTATGGCCAGGGAATGCCTTAGAAAAACTGGGCCATGATAGACCCTGGAAACACTGCAAGAGTAGACCTCTCTAGTATGGTCTGGGAAGGCCTTAGAAAAAATGGGCCATGATAGACCCTGGAAACACTGCGAGTGTAGACCTCCCTAGTATGGCCAGGGAAGGCCTAAGAAAAACTGGGCCATGATAGACCCGGAAAAACAGTGAGGCAGGCAGGCAGACAGGCAGGCAGGCTGGCAGGCAGGCTGGCTGGCTGGCTGGCTGGCAGGCAGGCAGGCAGGCAGGCAGGTAGGCAGGCAGAAGGACTATGGCTTGGTGGAGGGGAACCCCAGCATATAGAATCATAGAATCATAGAATCATAGAGTTGGAAGAGAACTCAAGGGCCATCTAGTCCAACCCCCTGCCATGCAGGAACCCCCATCACAATATTTCTGACAGATGGCCATCCAGCCTCTGCTTAAAAACCACCAAAGAAGGAGACTCAACCACCCTCCGCGGCAGTATATTCCACTGCCGAATAGCTCTAACTGTCATGAAGTTCTTCCTAATGTTCAAATGGAATCTCTTTTCCTGTAGTTTGAAACCATTGCCCCGAGTCCTAGTCTCTGAAGCCATGGAAAACAAACCTGTTCCCTCTTCAATATGACATCCTTTCAAATATTTAAACATAGCTATCATATCCCCTCTGTCTTCTTTTAGAGAGGCTAAACATTCCCAGTTCCCTAAGCCGTTCCTCATAAGACATTTCCTCCAGACCCTCAACCATCCTGGTCTCCCCCCTCTGCACCTGCTCGAGGTTGTCAACATCCTTTTTAAATTGAGGCACACAGAACTGGACACAGTACTCCAGGTGGGGTCTGACAAGAGCAGAATAGAGTGGTACTATCACTTCCCTTGATCAGGTTAAACCTTATACAGGCCAACCTTTCTATGTTGCTCAGATTGAGCCGTGAGCGGTGAGGTCTCAAAATGTCCCCAAGTAATGAGAACACTTGCTCACTCTGGATGCTGGTGGGAGGGAAGGAGAGCAGGTCCATGGTCAACTGGGCCAACTGGGGACAGACCTCTGACTTACTGGCCCAGTAACGGAGGGGATCTGCCATGTGAGCCTTTTCCACCAACGTGACATGTTTTTTGAGATAGAACAACCACCCCTGTAATCTATATTTAAGATAAAGAACACTATATATATTTATTTGTTTGCCTACCTGCTTGCTTGCCTCTCACCGGAAGGTGCACCTATGTAGAGCCCACTTTCTCATTTCTTGGTCTGATCTATAGCCAGTCCTGTCACAGATATGTATGTATGTATGTATGTATGTATGTATGTATGTATGTATGTATGTATGTATGTATGTATGTATGTATGTATTAGAGATGGGCACCTTATGAAAAATGACACACTATGTTGTCATTTTGTAAGCTTTCAAAACAGTACAAAACAGAAAACAGCATTTTGTTACGAAATGAAATGAAACACTTATTTTTTCCTTTGAAAATGATATGTTTCATTACTCTGTAAAATGGATCCTTTGTAAAAAGCTACCCACCAAATATGGGGCATATAGGACCAATGGGAGCCAGTTTATAGAGTAACATATCATTTTGTTATTGTTTCATTTTTGTTGCAATTTTTTTCAAAAATTCATTTAAAAATGAAACAAAATGAACCACTAGTAGAAATGAAACAAAACTCTATTTCATGCTCATCCCTAGTATGTATGTATGTCTGTAGGTAGGTAGGTAGGTAGGTAGGTGTTCACAACAGTGCACATTGGGCCTTTTCACACGACCCCTAAGATCCCCTGGCCACTTAAATTTGGACCAGAGATCTTGGGGGTTTGTCGCTGTTCCTGTGTCCCCACCCCCTCCACAATCCTGGCTGCTGTCTGCGTGAGGGGAGGGAGAAAAAAAGGAAGAAAAGAATGCCGGCTCACCTCCATTCTGCCGTCTCGCTCTGCTCCCGGCAGCATTCCAGTCTCTTAAGTATCTCTTAAAGGGGCAGGGGGCAAAACAACAACAAACAGAAATGATGAGAGCCCGGCACTCACTACATTACATCCGCATCAGGAATTTTTCACCCCCGGAGAGCAGGTACTTGAAAAGTGCGCTGGGACGCACTTAGGTGGGCGTGGTCGCACTTAAGTTTTTGTAAAACTCCGGAGCTGGTGGGGAAACAATTTTAAGCTCCGGATCTGGGAGCCATTTGCCGCGGATTTTAGGGGTCGTGTGAAAAGGCCTATTGTTGAACATACTCCCCCACTGACTAAAGCAGGTCTCAACTGGTGGTGCGTATACCACTGGTGGAACACACAGAAATAACTTGGGTAGATCTCTGTGTTTTTCATCCCAGTTAGTGAAAATTCTCTCTCCCACAGCCCTCATGCCATTCTGAAGGAAGTATGATACACCATCCCTCACTACTGCTACCGGCCACATATCATTTCTATAACCTTTGGGCATGCTAGCAGTAACTTTGAACTTGCAGTATTTCTCCCATACATCTACCTGCCAATTTTATCACAAGACACAGACTGACAGAAATGCTTGCAAATACATATATGTGTTCCAGGGGTGAGGGTTAGCTTTGTTTCGTGGTGGGACTTCAGTAATTTGGTAGAGCAAATGATGTGATGCAAGATACGCAAGTTAAGAACCACAGGACAAAAGCATTTTCAGGCACTGTTTTCTTGTAGCCTTTTTATTTTAATGGTAGACTATGCTTCAAATGGAATCCAGTGTGGCACAGGGCATAGACTGTTGGGCTAGGGCTCAGAAGTCCTGAGTTCAAATCCCCCTCAGCCATCATAGCCAACTGGGAATGGGGTGGATTTGGCAAACCAACTCCTTAAATATTTTACATTATATACAAAAGTATACAAATATTTTACATTATATATATTTAAATCTCAATGGGGTGTTCTGGGACTGTGCAGCTTGCCTGAGGTTAGACAGACTGCCTGTTCTGGGATGTCCAGAAACTCCTAACCTCTGGTTCCTCAACCAGATACCTAACTCACTGAGCTATTCATCCAGCTTAAGAAGTAGAAAGAGGTACAAAGCTTTCAGTAGTTTCTCTTCATCTAGTAAGAGAGAGAGAGAGAGAGAGAGAGAGAGAGAGAGAGGGAGGGAGAGGAGAGGGAGAGGGAGAGGGAGAGGGAGAGAGAGAGAGAGAGAGAGAGAGAGAGAGAGAGAGAGAGAGAGAGAGAGAGAGAGAGAGGAGAGATATGGTGAAGTTAGAAAGTCAGATTTCTTGTTTTTGTCCCTGCTTGTTTGTTTTGTGCTAATGTTCACCACTTCATACTTTCCATCCTAGAACTTTGCTTCCTTTCACCCCCAGTAACTCTTCACCAAGAAACAGGAAATGCTCTTGCAATTCTTTATAACATTTTTCACTGGCCTGGAGTATGGCAGGAAAGAGTGGCTGTGAGTGGAGGGCATGACAGCCAGAGGGGAAGGAAAATTGTGTTGTTGTTGATGGTGGTGGTGGTGGTAGTAGGGGCCTTTCCTTGCTTTTGGTGTGGGAATGCTAAGCAGAGGGAGGGGGAGGAAGGGGGTGGGCCAGCCTTCCGTGGACCAATCAAAATGGCCTGATGGGCCGGATCCAACTCGCAGGCAAGACTTTGGACATGGCTGGTTTAAATGGACTGATTTGTACCTTAAATTAATAAATAAATAACTTTACAGTCACTGTACTTCCATACAATGAAAATGTTGAAGCAGAGATTAAAGATGAGTGTGTAGGAATGTATTATTAAAGTTTTACCTTGAAGGTCATGTCAGGACAGAGAGTGAACCTCAGGTAATGGTGGAATATATTTGCTTCATAAGATACATATTTATTTGGAATTTTAAAAAGAATTGGCCACTCATCTATGGCCTCTGCTAGTATAGATAGTGAATTGAATCTGTTCTATGATAGAGTGAGCAACACTTCCATCACGGTGGAATCAAAAACAAATAATGAACATTCGTTTGGAGAAATACCATTTTGAGCCTGCATTTTTCAGTTCTCAGCTGCAGACTAAAGTAGAAAATTCAGCTGCCAATTTGAATGGGTGTATATGATCCCTTGGAGTACAAGGAGATGAAACCTATCCATCCTGAAAGAAATCAACCCTGAATGTTCACTGGAAGGACAGATTCTGAAGCTGAGGCTCCAGTACCTTGGCCACCTCATGAGGAGAGAGGACTCCTTGGAAAAGTCCCTGATGTTGGGAAAGATTGAAGGCAAAAGGAAAAGAGGATGGCAGATAATGCAACCAATATGGATTTGACCAAACTCCAGGAGGCAGTGGAAAACAGGAAGGCCTGGCGAGCTCTGGTCCACGGGGTCACGAAGAGTCAGACACGACTTAACGACTGAAGAACAACAATATGATTTGAACTTTGCAAAAATTTGTTCAATATAATCCATTCATTTCTACTAAAAATCTTAGACAAAACATGCAGCCCACTCCCTGGATCTCATGGTTTTATGGTTGTTTAGTCCTTGCTCACAGTTCTTGGCCATGGGCATCTAGACAGATTTACTCAAAATAATAAAATATGAATCACATTTTTAGCATGCATTTGGGTTGCAAATGAAGATGTTGTGGGAGAAAAGACTATAGTAAGAAGAATATATGGTAGATATTTTCGTAATTAGTATTTGAAACATGCAATAATGCATGGACTAAAACCCAAAATATGGCAAAAACAAAAATAAAGTTAAGGTTTGTGAAATTAATGCAATGAGTTCTACATGGGCCTTCCCCCAAAAGTCAACCTGGGAGTTACACCCGGTGAAATATGCAACAGCTAGACTGCTGACATAAGAAGCACACAAAATTCACAATAAACCTCCTGTAAAGAAATGTTAAGCTGCCGATATGTGCCTGACTGATAAGGCCTGCTAGGGGTCTCTCTTTGTTCTACCACTGAGACCAATATGCCATCTAGAGATATAAGGGAGAGCTATTCTGGCTGTGGCCATCTACTTCTGATATTCCTTCTCCTTAGACACCGGACTGGTGCTGACATCTCTTTAATTGTGGCACTAATTCAAGAACGTGACTGCTCAACCCATCATTCAGTACCTAGTGCAAACATGCAACTGATGACTTCTTTTGTTTCAATGGTTAAATTGTTCTAAAATGTTTTTAAATGTTTTAAAATATGTAGTTTCAAATTCTACGGCACTAGACAGTACACCTTACTCTGCTGATACAGGGTAGGGTTGATCATAATTATCACCTTAGTATGTATGTATGTATGTATGTATGTATGTATGTATGTATGTATGTATGTATGTATGAATGAATGAATGAATGAATGAATGAATGAAATGTTGTTGCATAAGCAAATTACCTGAAGACATCTCACAATGAGTAATTTTTATTTCCTTCACACTTTTGTGAATGTGGTTGGTCGTAATAAATAAACATCTACATTGCTTATCTCTAGAATTTGGTAACTATTAGATTATGTACATCTTTCATTAAACTGAAAGCCTAGCAATACAAACTTGTGCTAGAGAGTAACTGTTTGTGAAATATATAGGATGAGAAGTTCCCATTTTGGAAACAGCAGAATGAAGCTAATCATCTGAGGGACATAGCAACAGTCAGATATCTCATATTTCAGAAAAAAGAAAGTGTGTTGAAGAACAAACAATGCCTCCAGGTCAAGAGCAGGATCTCTGGAACCAGAGATTCTGGGGCAGATGACCCAACAATCCAGGAATTCACTTGTTATATATGAAGCATTGTTCAGATAAAAACTATGTGGTAAGCAGTTTAATCCATTCAGTATAGTTCATTTATTATGAAGGCTCAATGATCCATAGAGTCTCCCCAGCAATGCAATTCTAAGATCATAAGAGTATTAAGAGGGGGAAAACACACATTATCAACACCTGCACAGGTATCCTGAGACCACTGTTTGTTAAGATCTTTAATAAAATTGATAACTGAGATACAGTGCTGCATAAACAGATTGGAGGAGCAATTAAAAACCACCTAGGTTACCACCACCCCCCTCAATCAACGTCCTGCTGTTGCGTGTCACCTTCATGAATCAGAACATAGAAAAATTACTTTTGCAGGATTCTAATATTTCTAGGAGTTCAGAGAGCTGTAGTCAAGCGGAGGAGGAGGAGAAAGAGGAGGAAGCAGAAAGAGATGGAGAAGGATAAGGAGAATATTTTCCAATCTCACTTTGGGTGCTTTTACACGACCTCTAAAATCCGGTAGCAACTTAAATCCGGACCAGAGATCATGGGGGCTTGTCGCGCTTCCTGTGTTCCCACCCCTCCGCACTCCATTGTTCTTGTCTGCGTGAGGGGAGGGAGAAAAAAAGGGAGAGAAAAATGCAGGCTCACCTCCGCCTGCCGGTGGAATCAGCCCCAGCAGCCCCTTCGTCGTGATTCCTGTCTCTTAAAGGGGCGGCGGGGACCAAAAGAAAACAGAAGGTGAGGGAGCCCAGCATTCACAGCTTTACAATGCACATCGGAAGATTTTTTACCTCCTGGAGGCTAGGTACTTGAAAAGTGCGCTTGGACGCACTTAGGTGGGCGTGGTCATACTTAATTTTTTTAAAAGTCTGGAGCTGGTGGGAAAACATTTTTAAGCTCTGGATCTGGGAGCCTTTTGCCTCGGATTTTAGGGGTCGTGTAAAAGCGCCCTATGAGAAACAGTCCTGGGGTAGCTGAATTGAAACCGGACCAAGCTTATCAAAAGGCAAGTGGATTCAGACCTAGCAAAAACCACAACTATAGGAAAAGTCTAACTCAGAAGATATCTGAAACCATGTAGAACAATAAATGCTACTATGTAACAGTGCCATCTGGTGCCTCATTCTCTGAAAATAACAATGCAGGAAGTAAGATGAAGAAGGTGTGGTCTTCAGATGTTGCTAGGGCGTCCCCTGGGGCTGAACGGTGGGAGATTCAGAACATTAAAAAAAATCTTATTTACTATAGTCCAACTACACAGTGAATTTATTTGGCTAAACCTATGTGGTTGTAAAGGGGGATTGGCCAAGCTCATAGAGAATATGGCAGCCAGTATTTCCTACTCAGATGGCTACATGTTCTCTCCAGGATAACCCTGGATAGCAGTATGACTGCTTGAACATACATACTGCTCCTGAGCTTCCTATAGGCATCTGGTTGGGCACTCTGAGAACAGAATACAGTGATACCCCTACTTACGAGCAGCTTGACTTAAGAGCAATTCGACTTAAGAGTGAAAAACCGTTGGCGTTTTAACTGCTGCCTTACAAATAGCTCTACTTATGTTTTTTATTTTTTTATTTTTTATTTTTGTTTTGATTTTTAGATAGGGCTGGTCTACTTCTTAAGAGTTGTTTGACTTAAGATCATGCATTCAGAACACATTAAACTCGTAAGTAGAGGTACCACTGTATGGGGATAGAGAGGCATTTGACCCAACAAAGCATAGCTCTCCCTGTGTCCTATATGTCCCATCATTCCACAACACTAAAGGATGAAAAGTAGCTAGGACTAGATCAGTGATGGCAAACCTTTTAGAGACAGAGTGCCCAAACTGCAATTCAAAACCCACTAATTTTTTGCAAAGGGCCCATACAGCAGTTTAACCTGAATACAGGGCAATGTCAGGTGCCCACAGAAAAGGCTCCAGGTGCCACCTTTGGCACCTGTGCCGTAGGTTCGCCAACACTGGACGAGATGATGTTGCAATCCAGCATCTGGAGGGCTGTATGTTTTACTCCAAAGAAGAGCTAGATTGCAAGTGTGCCAAGCAACCAAGATTTATATGTCTATTGCTCCAACCATTGTCATTTTCTTTTGGCCATCCAAAGCAGAGTGAGAGACGTCTAAGCATCCATGTTGGCTCTTCTCTATTCATAGGGTAGATGAAAAGTGTTTTATTTACCAGCCCTTCATATTCTTCTGCAAGCTGTATCACATGGCTTTTGGCTGCATGAGATTTTTTGTCTTCTAATTGATAAGGAAATGCCTCATCTTGGAGAAGAATAATTTGATAGAGCCATAACAAATTGCAGGACTTTTGGAGTTGTGTAAAGTTCCCATTCCAGCTTCCTTTTTTTCCGCCCAAGCTGATAACAAAAATGCTCCTGCCCCTCCTTTTCCTATTTTCCTCCTTGCAACAAATAAATGAAAAGAACTAAAGGGATGCACTTAAATTTAGTAATAGGCCAAGAGCCTGCCCACAGGCTGTGCACAGCAGACAGAGGCGACAGGAATATCACTCAGCCAAGGACGCTTAATTGCAAATGCTTAAGGACTGTTATTGAGGTGTCTGTGTGATAACTTCTGTGCTAGTCTGAGGCTTTTAAGAGGATTCTATAGTTCCAACATCTTCTTCTCAAGAGCTGTGATGAGAGGCAGGCAGTTTTATTAAACTGACATTTCAAGAGGCACAGTAAACAGCCAAAGAGCCAAGGGAAACTCAGAGCTGTAGAGCTGACCGGAGGTTAGTATCTGCAGCCTTTTCCTACTGGGACTGTTCTGCTTATATACCGCCCCATACCACTACAAGTAGTCTCTGGGTGTTTTACAATTTTAATTACAGTGTGCAGGCTACACATTGACTGTGTACATGGCACAGACAGAAATACAACATATAGGCAAATAACACCCCCCCCCCAGCTGCATATTTGCCCTGCTAAAGGAAATGAAGAGGAAATCTGTTTCTTTTTCTTCCTGCAATTTATTAAAAAAACCCTAAAGATTTTTCCATTCCTCCCCCCAAAAAATGTGGTTTGTGAAATTTGGAAAATTCTTCAAAAATGAATGGAAAAGAGGTCTTTCACCCTAACAGATTCATCAGTTCCCAGCATGGAGAAGACCATGCTGTACCTGTCTGTCACAGAGGTGTTACTAAGTAAAGAAGAGTCTTTCAGGACAAAGACTGTGTTAAAATAAATAGACAATATTTTACCCTTGCAGGTTCATGTTTTCTGGACACTGAATTAAAGGATCACCTAGTGAGGCATCGGTTCAAACACTGCAAATTAGACCATAGCTGTTATTCTCTGTGCTTGTCATGAGCACTGAAAAATATGGTGCAATAAATACAACTCCCATACTTCCCAGCTGGCAAACAGTACTCTAAATACTGGATCACCTTGCAGCATTATAATACTCAGTGATTTCCCCCAAAATCCTTTCCCAATCATTAATCAAATTAATTTGCCTTTGTCATTGTGCTGTGGCCCTGAGGTAATTTTTCTAATGAACCTTCTGCTGGGCCCACAAGATCCATTTTCTTTATACAGCGGTGTGTCCTAAAATGAATTTAATTTGTTCCATGGGTCAATTCATTTTACAAAATAAAATTGTCTTAAGAGGCATGGTTTCCCATAGGAATGCAATGAAAACCAATGCATTCCTATTAGAGATGGGCACGACTCATCGAAATTTTCGTTTTCGTTTTCGTTTTTTCGTTTCGTTTTGCAACAAAAACGAAAATGAAAAATTTTTCAGAAGCAAAACGACAACAGAAACGAAACGAAAATTTTTGCCGTGTTTTTCGTTTTCGTTACGGCAGACACATTGCATTGAAAAGAATGCTAATGAAACGAAAATTTTTCGTTTTCGTTTATGTTTTTTCATTTCGTTTCGTACGAAAACAAAAAAGAAAAATGTGCAAGAAAACCCTCGAAAAACGAAAACGAACCAAAACGGACCCCCTAAACGAAAAAACGAAAAACAAAAAAATTATTTTTTTGAGTCGTGCCCATCTCTAATTCCTATGCATTGAAAACACTGGTTTTCAATGCATTCCTATGGGAAGGGTGCCCCAAACCCCCTCAATCAACCAGCAGCCAAAGGCTGTTCCCTGCAGCTGACAGACAGCTGATTTTGACAGCTGTCAAAATCAGCTGCCTGTTGAGGGCTACATGGAGCAGTCGTCCACTGCCGCTTGATTGATGGGGGGGTACCCCCAACCCAGCAAAGGGTTCTTCTTTGCTTGGTTGAGTGGGGGTAGAGGAAAAGCTTCCCCTCTTTTGCTGGCTGCCCCAACTCAGGGGAGGGAGTGTGCAAGGGGTGTCTCACCCACTCATCCCCTTCCTGCATTGGGGCAGCCATTCCCCCTTTGCCCAGGCCTCTGATATGAGCCATTTCAGTGCAGAGGCCTGGGTAAAGGGGGGAGCAGTGGCTTATTGTGGGTTTGTTCGATGCCCCAGTTTACGGGGCAACAAATAAGCCCACAAACCATCACTGCTCCCTCCCTTCCCTTGGGTCTGTGCCAAAATGGCTCAGTGCAAAGACCCGGGTGCATGAGGGGGTGGTGTTGGCTTCAATTCTAGCTTTCCCAATGGTGTAGTACCTGCAATTTGGGTGCTAGACCATGGGGAAAGCCATGCAGGCTTTTGAATTTCGCACACCCACAACCCAATCACTAATTCGTCAATTCATATTCATATTCCTCCCCAAGATAATACAAAATAATAAATTTTAGCAATTTTCACTTCATTGATTCATTGGACTATAAAACAGACACCTCGCCATGGGTGTATAATAGAGATGTCCAAAACCCAATTTTCACCAGACTTGTAGGGATTGTAGATGAGAGTCATGGGAAGTGATTTTGGGATCTCTATTTACTGGGGGTTGGGGGAGTTAAAGGGCCTTTGAAAAGGCAAAATAAATCCGTCCATCCATTCATCAGGAAAAAAAATGTGAATTCATCAATCTTCATGAAGTATAATCAAAACAAAGCATAATTTTAAAAATTTGTGCCCATGTTTACTGGCTACAGCTAGAATTCTGGCACCTGGGGCATCATTGTAGTCTTGGTTAAGCTTCGGGGGTTTGATATTGTCATACAAAGAAAGAGAAATGGGGAGGAAAATGTGAGTTTCAGTACACAATCGTAGTATTGGTTCTGTACTGAAACATCTGGTTTGTTTTTCTTTCTACTCAGGGAGGCCTGGCTGGTAGAGGGAGGTGTGCTTGGTTCAATGGTTTTTTTGCTGTTCCAGCAGCAAATTCTGGCACTGCCTGAATTTCAGTGCCTTAGGTCAAAGCACTAATTATCCTACCCTACTTACAGCTTTGGTTGCAGGATTCCTACTTCTCTCTTCCCAACCCTATAAAAGTGATCTTTTAATAACTTCTGCCTTGGCTCACCCTTTTCCTACTGCTTTGTAATCCCTTTCCTTTTGTCTCATGTCTTTTAGGGGATTTTAAACTTGAGTCCAGGAATTAGCATGTTATTAACCTATCTGGCAAACCAAAAGGAACTGGTACATCCACAGAAGTACAAATACGAATGGGAGACGGAATCTCAGGATATATAAAAGTAGAACAGACCTTTATTCTCTCTCAAATCATTCTAAGAAAGCTCTGGCTCGACGTGTTTTGGCAGAGACCTTCTTCAGGTGCTGAGCAAAATAGAATTAAAATTAAAATTATTAAAATTACATATTAATCACATATTCTGTAAAAGAGATACACAGTTTGGGATTTAAAACGTACTGCAGTACATGTTCTAAGCACATCAGACATGCCAGAATATATTGTAAAATACCATAAAATCATATGCATACCAAGCTTTTTTCTTCTATGGTCTATAACAGCTCCAGACTTGATTTAAAATGAAGACACTGGTGAAAGGAACATTCAAAAGTAGCTGTGCACAGTGTCAAGGGGAGTGAGACAACATTATGGTTATTATAACAAAGGGAGGAAATCTATCTCTTCATTTAACCCATGAGGTTTTGTGTGTTTAATTTCAGGATCCAGTCTATCTCTATTCTCAATAGAGACCTCTCACAGTTCCCAGGACGACTATCAACAGCCCAGAACACCAGATCTTTGTGTGGTTCATTTCTATGAAATGGCTAACCAACAGACTGCCCATTTGTTTGTTTCTTAAATTGCTAAAGTGTTCACTCATTCGTATTTTCAGGGCTCTGGAGGTTTGTCCTATACTGTATATAGTTTTTGCATGGGCACCTTATAACATAGATTACTTCCTTGGTGTTACAGTTAGTGAAATTCTTTAAGGTATATATCTTATCAATTTGTGGGTCTACACATTCTGACAAATGTCTTGTATTGGTACAGTTGACACAATGTCCACATGGATTGTGTCCATGGTGGTGGTGGTGGGGACTCCAGGTAGAATACTGGGAACTGGTGGTGTTCTCTCTTTAAATTCACTTTTAACCAGTATGTCACTAATTCATTCATGATAAAGACCAAGGGAAATGAACATCTTCCCCATCCCTATGGCATGGTCTCTGAACATGCTAGGTCACTCCAGCTTGCATGCCCCAGGCATCTCATCTGATATGGCAAAAATTATTGGGTAGCCATGAGTAGCAAGTAGTAGCCTAAAACTAGTAGCAATAGTTGGAAGACAGATCTCCTGGCACAAGGTGGTACCGATTTTTAGAATTCATCCTTTTGTAGTCTCTTTCCATAGTTTGGTTAGAGCATAATGAAATCATTCTGTCAAAACTTTTCCCACATAAAATGGAAGACAGTAGACCCACTTACCATATTTTTTTTGCCCTATGGGAAATACTTTCCCCACCCTTAAAAGTACAGTGGAACCTTGACTTACATGCTGCTTGACGTGCAGCATATTTGACTTGCAGCAAGAAGGGGCCTGTTTGACTTGCATCGCAGGCTTTGACTTACAGCTCAGAGCCCCGGCGCAAGGCCCCAGAATTGGGCGGCAGCCACGACCCAGCATCGCGACTGCCACCTCCAAACTGCTCCTGCCTTATTCCTCTTCTCCGGCAGCGGCGGCTTCGGCGAGGCCAGCTCTGAGCACCTGGAGCTGGTCCTCGGCCTCACCGAAGCCGCCGCTGCTGCCGGAGGAGAAGAAGGGCCGGGAGCTCGGGGCTGGCCTCGCTGGTTAGACAGTCAGCTCAGTCTTGTAAAAAATCTGGCTGCAGAAATCTGGTCCATAATGGAAGCATTTTAGTTGTACAGTTGTGGGACTCTCATGGTAAGCATAGAGTTGTTCAGAAGTTGGAACGTCAGGTTAAAACTTAAATGTTAGACATTGTTGCTATGAACATTAAAAAGTGGAGGCGTATAACTTGTGGACTATAATTCCACTGCCTCCTCCTCTCTTTGAAGAGACATTTCATTTACATCCCCGGAAGGAATCTCCTATCCTAGTCAAATTTGTGTTAAATTGCTGTTTTCGGGGGTCTTTTTCATCATCTGGAATGGATTAATTACTTTCTATGGGAAAGATTCATTTGACTTAAGGCATGTTTGACTTATGTCTAGACTTCTGGAACGGATTAATGACGTAAGTCAAGGTTCCACTGTAAGGGAAAATGTCTGTGCGTCTTACAGAGTGAATACAGCAGTCTCCCTTACATATATATCACAGATTTTCATTTAGAGATAAGATACCAGCATGGAGCCTCTCCCATCTCATGCTGCAGCCCTGTTCCAATCACCTGATTTGCAAAGAGACTTCCTCCAGGGAGCATTTCCCCACCCTTCCCCTTCTGCAGCCAAGATTTCCCAGTCAAAAATCACCTTGTTTGCAAAGAAGTCTCAATGGAACCTCTGCCCTCCCCTTCTGAAGTGTGTAGACATGGGCACGGCCAGAAAAAATGACGTTTTGAGTTTTCGTTTGTCGGAACGAGTCCGTTTTGGCTCGTTTCCGTTTGTTGTGAAATTTTTCAAAAATTTGTCGTTTCCATTTGTCGTTTGTCGTTTGTTGTTTCCACCGCGATTTAGAGCGATTTGACTTCCCAGACCATGGGGGCGTCCTGCAACCAGGGCCGGCGCTAGGTGTTTTTGTGCCCCAGGCAGCAGGCGGGGCGGGGGGGTGGGCGAGCGCGGGCGGGCGGTGGCCATGGGCGGGCGGGGTGGGCGGGCGATGGTGCGGGCCGCAGGTGTGTGGCGGCACGGGCGGACGGGCGAGTGGGCAGTTAGGATATCACTTAGGATAGATGTTCTGTTCTTGGCTTGCACCCCAAATGTGTGCGTGTGCAAGTAAATTGAAGTTGGGAAAATAGAAAATAATGGTAGTATATAATATATTTTTAAAATAAATCCACACCTCCCACTCCCAGTCGAACCTCCCCCTTTATCCAATATCAGAAAAAAATCCTCACAAACTGCCAGAGAAGAAATAAAGAATAAACTGCTATTCCCTTCAGCAGACAAAGCTGCAGGGAATCAAAGAAATTATTTTCTAAATTCAATTCCCTCCCTCCCTGCCTAACTTAAATCCTAAAGCCTCCAGCCTCCCTCCTCAATCTCGATTGGATCACACCAGCACCAGCAGCCAGGCCTCCTCCCTCAACCACATCCATACACCCAACTGCGATTTCTGGAAGGTGCCTCGGCTTTTTATGCCCTCCGAGACATCCAGAAGTGTCAGTCAAAAACCTGGCGATGCCATTGGTGGAATGGTTCAAACAACTTGCATGGTCCCATCCCATGCCCAGCCCAAATGGGGAGGTCTAAAAAGATAAGTAAAATAAAATAAAATAAAATAAAATAAACTCAATACGACGTTTTATTGGTATAAAACCCCCACTGCTGCTACTATTAAAATTCAGGCATTTAAAATAAATAAATTTCACATGTTTTTGTGGTGACTTGGAGTGTTTTTTGACCATGATTTGAAAAGAAAAATTGTGGTCGCCATTTTGGATCCCCCCCTGCATGGCATGGCGAGATGACGAGGATGACCCCCCCAAGCCTGGTGCAAGCAGCCCAGGACAGGAGAAGAGGGGGGGAGGCCGGGGACCCCCCATAAACCACCCTTCTGGTAGGTGGCAAAGCCTCAGGCAGGCATATTTTTGCCTGCTTTTTTGGCCGGGAGTCGGGTTTTTTTAAAAAAAACTTTTAAAAACTTTTTCTGTGCTTCACATTGCGCGATCGCCGTGATGCCACAAACGGAAATGAAAAACCCGACCAAAGTTTTCTTTTTTCTGTTCGAGTTCGAGTTCTGACGGCTTAATTATCGTTACCGTTTCCATTACGTAATGGAAACGATAACCGGAAATGGAAATGACAATTTCACCGAGTCGTGCCCATGTCTAGAAGCGTGGGTTCAGCAGCTCCAATTACCTCGTTTGCAAGCCTCCCCTTTTGCAGCTTGAATTCCACAGCCCCAATTACCTCGTTTGCAAGCCTCCCCTTTTGCAGCTTGGATTCCACAGCTCCAGTTACCTCGTTTGCAAGCCTCCCCTTCCTCCACCATAAAACCTAAGGCTAAACATTTTTTCTTGTTTTTCTCCTCTAAAACCTAGGTGCGTCTTATGGCCTGGTGCATCTTATAGGGCGAAGAATACAGGTAGATCTGCTTTTAATTATAACTCTATAGCCTTCTGCAGATCCTTATGTTTGGATGCATGATGCCCTCCAAGGGGAAAATGTTGCCTTCAATATTGGGGGGGGGGCATGTGTCTTTGTGTGAAGGTCTATCAGAGACTCTTAGACCTTCAAATCTTAGACATGCAGAGCTAAAAGGGATATTATGGATCATTGAGTCCAGCCACTGTCAGGGTAGGACAGTGAGGAACTGAACTGCCAACCTCTAGCTCTATAGATTGATGCCTAAACCATTGAGCTGTCCAGAAGAATAGTCCTTGTGGCGTGTATACACCACTCAGCATACACATCTTACATGCAGATATTTCTCTCTTTCTTGATATGGATCTATCCTATATTATGATCACATTACTTTTAAAAAACTGTAATATTTACAATTATATGACTTTATTTATGGGTTTTGTACCACAATAAAGTTCTTCATTCATTCATGCCTTATATGCAGAGCTTTCTCTTTTTCTTGGTATGCCTCTTTTTGGGGGAATCCATAGTAACCATGTTACGTTTAACTTTTAGAAACCCATTCAAAGCCTTCAGCATGAGCAGAAAAACAACAAATAGGCCTCATACATACAAATGATGCCATGTGCATGTTTTTGCCTCTGCCGAAATGCTCCCTCAAATGGCAGAAGACATCTGTTTGTCGTAACCTGATTCTTCTCATCAGTGCTGATTTGTGAGGCTGATTGTTGAGACGAGTGTTTCTGAGGAGATCTCATTGTCAGAGTGAAAGAACAAACCCCAGGGAATATGCATTTACTTTCACATCTAGTTTGGTGCCTCGAAACAGATGTTAAAGCAACCTTCCACAGCCTATTTCATCCAGGTGGGTTGAATGACAGCTCCCACAAACCCGATTACATGATCTATGATCACAAGTCAGATAGCATCCTTCTTCCCTTGTTCAGTTACAGTTAACTTCAGCATGTTGCTGTATTCATTTCCCCTAAATATTCTGTATTTTTCTGACTATGACACCCCCCATGTATAAGATGTCCTCTACTTTTCCAGCCCCAGGTTACAGTTTCGCAATGCACGATTCTCTCCTTGGCTTACTTCCATGTATAAGACAACCCTCAATTCTTAGTTTTAGACAAAATTATAGTCTTATAAATGGAAAAATATACTGTAACTTCCTAAGCCCTGCTGTCATGTTTTTCTGGATCTCATTTATGCCTTGTGATGGGGGGTGGGTAACTGTGATTTTGTTTTCAAATGTTGTTAGTAGAGATGGGCACGAAATGAACAATTTTTCGTTTCTGTTTTCATTTTTTCGTTTCGTTACGCAACGAAATGGCAAACAAATTTTTATCTCTAAAATGAAACGAAACGAACAGAAACACCAAAAATTTTGTCATCCGTTTCGTTTTCGTTACGGCAATATATTGAACTGCTTTAAATGCAAAAATTCATGAAAAACGGAGACGAACCGAAACGGACCCCCTAAATGACAAACGACAAACGAAACGCCATTTTTTTTATTCGTGCCCATCTCTAGTTGTTAGTTATCCAGACTAGTGCCTTAGCAATAGACAGGTGGGGTACAAATGTAAATAAATAAATAAATAAATAAATAAATAAATAAATAAATAAATAAATAAATAAATAAATAAATGGGAACATCTTCAGGTTGAGGAAGGTTGTCTTACATAGCATAGTCTACTGAAATTATGCAGGATTATGATGGAAGGCTTCATTCAGATTCTTGATTCCAACCACTCTTTGTCCTTTGCCTGAAGAAACTATTACTGGCACCAGCATCTGACTCTCAAACTTGCCTGTAACTCACTGAATTAGTATTCTGTAGTAACTCATGAGTTGGGAGGTAAAATTGCCTCCCTACTGAATACACTTAACCTCAAGCAATGATTTTCTGATACAATAAGTCATATGATTCTTGGGAGCTCATTTTTTAAAATAATTATGAGAGTACATATAAGGAACAGAGAATCTTAGACCTTTTTGCAGCATTGCAGCTTCCTGCCAGATTTTTAAAATGGGATGGCCAGATATTTAAAAAATCAGTCAGGAAACTGCAAGCCAAACTTTGGCATACACACTTAAATATGAGGGCAAAGAAGCTTTTTAAAAATAATTTGTCTTTCCTGATCCTAACTTTTTGTGGGCCCATTTGGAGAAAAGGAGAGGCAGAGTTTGGAAATATTACTTTTTTTCAACCCAAAATCTTAGAATCAATTAGCAATTAGAGTACTGCTTGGGGATTGTGGGAATTACAAACTTTCCAAGCTCTGACTTAAATGTCGAGCAAGAGATTCTGAAGCTGAGAAAAGTGATCACGTTGTTGATGAGAAAAGAAGCAAGAGATGGACAGCCAGGAACTGTCGATATAGAGAGGGAAAGGCCCTGGAGTTTATGGGTCAACTCACTTTGTGATTTACCTTTCAGATGCAGATCCAATTGCCTTCAAGATTATACCATAAACAAAGAGGCAGCTCCTGTTCTTTATTGGTCAAGGCTTGAGATTTCCATTCTTCCATGTTACCATGTAAATTCTGGTTTTAGTTTCAGCTGAAGATGGATGGCCAGAAGAGTGAAGACAAATAGCTGTGAGCTGGACCAATGCAGGAAAAAATATCACCCAGCATTTCTTACTTTAACCATTGTCCTCTCTGTTTTTGTTTGCTTTTTTAAAAACTAGCACTCCATGCAGATACACTCTGGCTGTCTCTGAATAGCTCCGGATTGGGACACCCTTTCCCCTTCCAGTTGATGGAGACTAGGGCTCCCAGGGACCATGACGGATTGTGGACATTGCTGTCCAAAACATCTGCTCCCATGGCGGTGGACCTGCTGGAGCCATATTTCTATGGCAATGATGAGGAAAGACGAGATGAGAATGGCAAAGTTTTTTTGGGGGAAAGGCCTTGTTCCAGTAATGGGAAAAGGGTGTTCAGGGAGCACAGTGACCTGTAGTAGGTGTGTGTCTCTGCTTTGAATTTTCAAAGGACATAAGAAATAAAGAGTCACTTACCCAGTGATATACTCAGGTACTGCTAATAAAGCAAACCAAAGCAAAGTGTTCTGCTTATATACCTCCCCATACTATTTCCAGTAGTCTCTGGGCAGTTTACAGTTTAATTACAGAATGCAGGCTACACATCCCCCCCCCGCAAGCTGGGTACTGATTTTACTGACCTCAGAAGGATGGAAGGCTTAGTCAACCATGAGCCGGCTATCTGGGTTTGAACCCCAGGTCGTGAGAACTGTTTTACCTGTAGTACTGGCATTTAACCACTGCGCCACAAGGCTCTGATACCATGAAAATGGGGGAAAGATCTTGAGTTTCTCTTATATTTAATACAGAAGAAAATAGGGACCAATAAAGCCATACCCACGATGGGAAATGCACCTGTGGTTCATATAATGACAATCCTAATGTCCATGTGCTATAAGCAGAACACTTATCTTGAGAGCTTTTCATTGGCACATTTCAGGGAGGAATTGAAGCAGGTCATGTCTGCAAGCACCATTGACAAAAGCACATCCTCCTCCTCTTCTCCTCAATGCGCCAGAATCTAGAGGAGCACCCGTCTCTGGACAAGACAGCCTGTTGGACCTTTATGGGACGCGGCACAGAAGCGGGGCTGAATTACACTTAACATTTAGAAAATGTTATGCTCGTCTCCTTCCACCACAAAATGGAAGAAGAGCCCGGGAACTGCGGCAGAATTGGAAATGAAGGACTATATCATTGCTCCAAGTGATTTGGAATGCCTTTTATGCACCATTGTTCTTTCTCAACACCATGGCTTCCTTACAGAGGCACGCTGCTGCTGCTTCATTTTAATGCCATAAATCCTGGTGCCTTTGCAGCCTGACAGCCAGTTTGGGATGTGATCAGAAAACCAAGGGGGATGTTCTTTTTAAAAAGGTTTCGCACTTGCCTGCGTCAGGTCTCCTCATATCAATCAGGCTAGGGTGCGCCCTGCAAGCATGCTGCTACGGCAGAACATGGTGACCTTCTTACCAAGGGATTTAAAAACTGGAAAAGGTGGGGAAGAGGTTTGATGTGATTGGAGAAAATTAAAGTGCGGGGAGGAAGCAATCACACCGTTCCCTTGCAAAACCCACGGGACCAAATCAATGCACATCCGACCCTGCAAGAGTTTATTACACTTGTGAAAGCAACGTTCGTCAAGCCTGACAGGTCTAGAATTGAACCTGTCTGACAATAAATAATTGCATTCTCCCTTTCTAAGAGGTCTTGTGGGACGCTTAAAAAAAACAAAAGAAAAAACAAAAGAAAGCTTTGACCCTGGATTTCCTATTTTTATTTGGCCAACAGTTTCAAAGGTGAGGTTTTGAAAGTACAGCATAGTACAATATTGTTCCTTTCCTTTTTTGCCACAACAGAGAGTGTATGCAGGTGTCTTTCTTCCAATCTGATTGCCACCCTGAGTGATCTTTTCAGTGGATCAATTTAAAGATGCAGGTGGTTTAAAAAGGATGTTCTGGCTCAACATGATCCAACCCAACCGCTGGACCACAGTGGGGGTGTGCGGCATAATGTACTCTAGTACAGGAAGAAAGCCCACCCATTCATCAATATCAACCACATGCATGACAGCTGGGAGGGGAGAACGTGGTTAGCACTGTCTAAAGGAATGCTCCTGATTGTACTATTAATTTATTTATTTATTTATTATTTATTTATTTATTTATTTATTTAGAATATTTTTATCCCACCTTTCTCCTTGGAAAAGGACCCAAGATGGCTTACAGTAATGAGGGACAATATATAGTTCAGAACATTTATGACATATTCAATATTAGAACAGGGAGTTTGAAGAGGCATCTTAGAACATTAAAGGGCAATATTAGAGCTATAAAAGGCACACAAGAAGAAAAGAAAAATCCATTACGAGGGGTGAAAAGCAACAGTCCAGAAATGGCGAGTGTTCAGAACATTGGTTATGATCAAGGTTTTGTAGAATATCACGTTTTGAAATTCCATTGTATGCAGGTGTCTTTCTTCCAATCTGATTGCCACCATCCGGTCATCTTGTTAGAAGAACTGCTGGAGAGCTCAGAGGCTTATGTCTCTGGCTGTGAAGCCAGAAGTTGAGAGTTCAGTTCCCAAATTCATCTCCTCAAAGAGGGCTGAACTGAACAATCAAGAGAGTCCATTCCAATCAAAGGTGATTATATTATTACATATGGAAACTCTGCACATGGAACCCTGATCTGTCTTGTACTTCTCCAGATGCAGTCCCCATGAGAGGGCAATCTAGAAGCGTCATACATGGATTGTGGAATCATTCATTCTAAATACTTTTAGGATTATTTATTTATTTATTTATTTATTTATTTATTTATTTATTTGTTATATTTATATACCGCCCATCTTCCGGACGGACCTCTGGGCGGTTTACAGTTAAAATAAAACAACAGAAAACAAAACAAAAAAGGAAAGAGTACCAATAAAATAAGGAGGGGCAATACCCTCCATGAAAGATGATGCAGGCGGCAAAAAGAGAATTTAAAAAAAAACTTAAGTAAAAAGGTTGCCATATGCCTCTTTAAACAGGTGTGTTTTCAAAGCCCTTTTAAAGGTGGGCAGGGACTGTGCTAGGTGCAGCTCACTAGGGAGGTGGTTCCACAGCGTGGGGCCCACCACAGAGAAGGCGCGGTTACGCGTGAGCGATTTCCGAGCCTCCCTGGGTGTGGCCACCCTAGGTGAGCGCACCTGTGCCATTCTCTCTCAGTGTATAAAATATTCTCAAGATAGCATATGAGATAGAAATAAAAATAAATACCATAATTTCAAGAGGTCAGTGAGCGTAATAAACCATTCTAAGAGGTTTTAGTCTCTTTTCTCGAAAACCAGCAGTCGTATGCCATCTTAAGGCTAAGAGGTTCATAAGTAGGGGAGCTGCAGTCCTCAAATGCTTATACCAAAGAAAGCTATGTTTATTAAGTGTCAGAAGACACTTTGTTGACCAAGCACACACATGATAGCCTTCAGTTGGGATGGCAGAGAAGTGGCCAACTGGAAGGACACTCTCTCCCTTAAACCTCCCAGCGTGCTAGGTTTTGGAGGCAAGCACCTAAGAAGAGCTTCTACTGTCTACTTTATGGTAAATCTTTTTCTCTCAAATAAAATGGCCTCCAGATATTTTAGATTTAAGATTTGTACTTTAAGTTAGGCTTCAAAATGCACTGGGGCAGCAAAAATGTTTTAAAATTGCTGCTTTTGTGTGTGTGTGTGGGGGGGCTCAGCAGAAATAATAATAATAAAAAATCCCACCTTTCCCCCCGCCCAATCGGGAGCTCAGCCAAAAAAAGAGGTTTATTTTTTAAAAAAATATATTTATTTATTTGCGAAGTCCCAAGCACTGATCAGCTGTAGCACGGGCTTGGGGCTGGCAAAAAAAGTTTAAAAATTGCTCCTCTCCTCCTACATGATTTTAAACTTTTCTTTGCCACCCAAGCTAGTGCTACAGCTGATCAGCCCTTGGGGGCAATGCTTTTTAAAAAAAAATCCCTCATTTTCCTCCACCCAATTTTTATTTATTTATTTTGCTGAGACCCAAGTTCCAATCAGCTGTAGCATGGGCTTGGGGCTGGCCATTTTTTTAAAAAAAATCAGTGGTGTAGGGGGGACAGCCAGCTTGGGGCTGGCAAAAAAAAGTTTTAAAATTGGGTGGGAAGAAAGGATTGATTTTGGAGTGATTTTATATATAAAATAAAAAATGAAATCCCCCAGTTTTCCCACACCTAATCAGGTGGGGGAAAGGCAGGATCCTTAAACAATTTTTTACCTCCCCAAGCCCTTGCTACAGCTAATTGACACTTGGGGTGGCAAAAAAATTGTTTACAAATCCCTCCTTTTCCTGTGCCAGATTGGTTGCGGGAAGTTACACAAGCACTCCACACACACACACACACACACACACACACAGAGAGAGAGAGAGAGAGAGAGAGAGAGAGAGAGAGAGAGGGAGGGAGGGAGGGAGGGGAGAGAGAGAGAGAGAGAGAGAGAAAACAAATGAAAAATGAAACAAGATGAAAAACGAAATGAATTTTTTTTTAAAAAAAATCCTTGCTTCTAATGGCACCACATTTTTCACAGTTATAGCAGACAGTTAGCTCTTGCTCTGGGCCAGATATGAGGATCTTTGATCAAAGGGCTTTTGAGTTTTTAAAAGTAAACCTGTTTTAATCTATGTGCAAAAACAAGTGACTCCAAAATGTCACATCGCTCATATAAATTAAAATACCACTCTTTCTTATCTTGGAAGAAAATGATTGGTCTCACCTTTTTTTATTTGGAAAAAATCTGGACTATAAGGGCTGAAATACTAATCTTCCAAAAGGGCCTTTCAAAAGCAGCAACAGTCAACTATCATGTTATAAGACTGAGCATGTTTTGTGCCAGCAGGAAATGAAACATTGTATACATTTGAATGAGAGAAGGAGAGATATTTACAGAGAAAAGCCAGATACTTTTTCCTTCTGACAAGTAGGATGCAATATTGTGCAGCAACATTGGGCTATTTCCTTGCATTTTGATTTGTGGATTCAAAAGCACATCTCAACGCCATAAAATGTGAAAAATTGTACACTCACATTTTCCAGCTGCTGTTGCTTCTCTTTAGGACTAAGTTGCAAATGCTAGGCATCTCAACACCTCTCCAGGACTATCTTATAAGGAGCTTGGCTTGCTATTTATTTATTTATTTATTTATTTATTTATTTATTTATTTAGTTAGTTAGTTAGTTAGTTAGTTAGTTAGTTAGTTAGTTAGTTAGTTAGTTTTGTATTTGTTAACCGCCCAATTTTCCCGAAGAAACTCAAGGCGGTGTACAACATGTTGCAAGAACAACTTGCTCAAACATACAACATCATACATCAACAAATCAAATACAGTAATATAAAATAATCATTAATGTAACCGTATAATAAAAAAACAAATGTAACAAAATGAAAATATGCCACGCAGAAGGAGTGTTATGTGTATAGTCTTTGGGTTTCATGTTCACATTGTGTTTGCTCCACCAATGTTACAGGAACAAAGGCTGCTGGGACATTAGTTGCCAACATCTACAGTACCTTGCAATAAATAACAGTGTCTTATACCCACAGATTATCCTGTTAAATGTTCCTCAATGAGATGTCCAAAGACACGGGCTTAGTTTCTGATGCCTCCCCTTCTGTCCTCACCATTGTCATTGTCTTCTCTTTCACCTCCTCTCTTTCCCAATCTGCATTTTCCATGTTTCACTCATGTATGAATTAATTGATGTCTGATCTATTCAGTAGTTCGGCCCTAAAAAGTAACCTTCAGTTAACTGCTCACATAACTTGCCTGTCACTTTCGATCACAGTCAGGGCATTGTTTTCGCAAGCGTTCTGCAGTAAAAATTACCCGCTTTGCTTTTGACAAGGAAATGAGCCTGGAGGCTTTTGAGGGAACCATTAATGACGGAGCCACATGAGGGATGGGAGCAGCGGGCATTTCCATGGCCTTGGAACCTATAGGTCCACTTTCTTACCAAGCCATTTAGGTTTAATTAACCTTCGTTAGCTTACAGGGGAAACATTATCTTCTGCAACTGTCAAAAAATGGGGAATCTCTTTCCACAACTGATCACTAGGGGTGTTGTTGCATCTGTCTGGGCACCCAGAAAGGAATATGTCTGTGAACAGAAATAACGGATGACTAATATGCTTCCAAGAACCAGCCGTGGGCTTGGGAAAACATTTCCAGCTGCAGAAGAAGTGACTGATAGAACAATATACAGGCACACAGTCATAAATGCTTCTATTTTGGGGTCTTGCTCTGGTTCGGACCTGAAAAACCTTTCTTAACCATGCCACAGATCTACTGATGTTCCCAGAGCTTAAGAGAGTCATATTTCTGGACTACAGCTCCCAGAATCCTTCAGTCACTATGGCCAGTAGCCATGTTCATATGGGGATTCTGGTTGTTGAAAATGCTGTGATCTGTTAGGTTCGACATAAAAATGATTCACTACAAGATAAAACTACATGTAGTGTTGATATAAGTCTTCTGAGAAGTTCTAGATGTACAGCCATTGATTCCTTCCCCAGGAGGTCACAAGAATATTAACAGCATTTTGTAACATGAGTTTGTGCACACAAATCTATAGGCTGATTTGCTGTTTAAACAAGCTAAACCAAGGGTTGGGGAGCCCTTGGCCCTCCAGATCTTTTAGACCACAACTCCCATAGTCCTTTATCATTGCAATATAGCCTTGGAATTCTGGGAGCTGCAGGCCAAAACATCCAGAGGGCTGACCCACCACTGCACTAAACAGGATATGTACATTAAGAATTGATTCCATGCCATATTTGTGGGAGATTTCCTGCCCCTTAGGGATCAAGTGGGTTAAATATTAGCCCAGGATTATCAACCCATCAGAAAATGTAAAATTCTACAATAACAGTGTTGTAACTGCTGTAACCCCATGTTTCTTTCCCACTAAGGTACGTTAAATAACAGCTTCAAAAACTCATTATCGTATATTCTTTCAGCCATGTTATCTATAGCCTGGGGTCAATTAGGTCACTAACCATTGCCACTTTTTACAAACCAGTGTTTTAAAGGAAAATAACTGGATGTCAAGCAGAAGTCATTACCAGATGTGTGATGCCACATTGACTCAAACAATACAAGGATTTTACGTGCTAACCAAAACCATCTCTTTAAGTTCTGAAGTTTCATATCAAGGTATCTCATTCTTATTTCTGGAGGAAGTAGACTGTATCAACAAAAGTCCGAATTAAAATATCAAAGGTACCACAGCCTTTTTCTGTGTGTTTTTAAATTTGTTTTGTTTTTCCACTGCTTTGTTTTGTTTCTGAGATGCTTACACTGACTAGCATAGATGCCTCTTGGGAAACTGCCACTAGGATGTATTGCTAACCAAAGAACAATGACAGCAAGAAACAGCTTTCAATGTATTTGCTCAGTTCAACATAAACTGTTCTTCCTACACAGCAAGCTTTGCCTGCCACATTAGCTGGGAGAAAGGGTATTAAGACTACAAGTGATAGCGGCGGTGATAGTGATGGCAATGAGAGCTGGTAGAGTGTAATGGGTAGAGTGTTGAACCAGGGCTCTGGAGACCTAGGTCCATATCCCCACTTGAACATGGGAACTCAGAGGAGGGATGAACTGTAAACTGCTAAAACCGCTCCTTAATTTTATTTATTTATTTAAATTTATTTTTTTCCATTTATTTAAAATATGTTATTCTGCCTTTCTCCTTAAAAGGACAGCAGACAGGTTCTTTCTTCCTTTAATAAATAATTATTCATTATGCATTTAAATTACCATGAAAACCCTATTAGGGTTGCCTTAAGCCAGTGGCACTATAGCAACAACTGTAACGATGAGATTTTAGAACATTCATAATTTTTTTTTGAAAAAACAGTTGACTAACTGTTTTCTCCCTGCTGCAACACAGGCTTTCAATACACTTTTCTCAAATCCTAATGGGCTGGCCTTAGGAAATCTATGTTGATAGTCCTACTTAAGAGAAATCTAACAAGCAATCCTATTGCACAATCCTTATATGCTAATGGGAATAATTTGACCATAGTTAAATAAGTTTAATTTGTGTCATTTTCAAATATGCAGCATACTACTGCATAACAAAGAAGTGCATTCACTTTTCAGTCTAAGCTGCGTACGTTGCTGGAGTCACCAGCACAAATGAGAATGAACCTTATTGCAAACCAGAAAAATGGTGGCAGTTGTACAACAGAAGTAGGTAGGCCCTCCCCGCTCAGCATGAACTGTGAAGTGGTTTGGTTTTCCAGTTCGTTCGTAGTGGTTCAGACTTTATGGCTAGCCACAAACTATCAGAAGCCACCGTTTTCCAGGTTCATGTCCATCTCTAGTCACAAGCATATATGCACACAGACACATGCACACATAATGAACATGCACACATGCAAGCACAAAAACATCACTGAGAGGCTCTTGGCCTAGAGATCATTTTAAGTTCTCTTCTGCTTTTGTTTTGTTCTATCCCTCAGGGTGAAAAGATCTATACGTACAGGCAAAAATCAAAGAAAAACAAAACAAAAGACACAAAACAAACAAACAAACAAAAAACCCAAACAGAAACTGCTATGCTCTTGGCCTAGAGATCATTTTTAGTTCTCTTCTGCTTTTGTTTTGTTCTATCCCTCAGGGTGAAAAGATCTATACGTACAGGCAAAAATCAAAGAAAAACAAAACAAAAGACACAAAACAAACAAACAAACAAAAAACCCAAACAGAAACTGCTATGCTTTGATGGTCCAAAACAGGAAGTATTTCAGATACAGTATCTATGTGAATTTATACATTTGTGTTTTTGATGGTGACAGCTGTCAGCCTTGACAGCTTTAAGAAAGGATTAGACTAGTTCATGGAGAAGGAGGGTATCAATGGCTATCTTTATGGATGCCTGAGGACAACCTCCAGGTTGGAGAGATAGGCAGGCTATATCTCAATGTCATTTGCAGGGAATCATAAGCAGGTGAACACATCTGCTTGGGAATACCCTGAAGCAAATGGTGAGCCACTGTGTGAGACAGAATGCTGGACTGGATGGGCTGTGGCCTGTTCCAGCAAGGCTCTTCTTATGTTCTTATGTTCTTATATTCTTAAACTGTTCATTAATTGATATATTAAAAATATTTCTATCCTGCCTATCTGCCTGAAAGGACCCACGGCAGCTTTACAGGTTGTGACCAGCTCCTTAAATGCAGCATGGAAACTAACTGGGAGCCAATGAAGACATGGACAAGACTGGGGCTATGTGTTCATATCTGTTGATACCTGTAAGCAGTCTGGCTACTGCATTTGGACTTGCTGAAATTTCTGTACCGACTTCAAGGGCAGCCCCACATAGAGAGTGCTACAGTAATCTGTTTTAGAGGTTACCAACACATGAACCACAGTTGTTAGGAATTTTTTTTTATCCAGGCAGGGCTGCAGCTGGGCAATCAAGTGAAGTTGATAATAGGCCTATATACTAGGTGAACCCTGCTAAAGATACAATTTCCCCCTTTTAAAGGAGAAGGTTTGACCTGCGTTGATAATCACTATAATTATCACAATGAGTGGAATGTAACCACAAAAACACACTCAACTTATTTTCTTTCCTTCTTTTGAGTTTTTTTTCTACCAATGAAAATCTGTAATATTTCCAATAGCAGAACTTAAAAATCTTAACCGATCCACAAAAACTCTATCTCTGTACCTGGGGCATGGGTGAACAATCTGTAGACTGGGCCTGCATGTACTCCCTCAAGGCTACATGGCCTTTCTCCATACCTTGCACAGTTATTTATTTATTTATTTATTTACTTACTTACTTACTTACTTACTTACTTACTTACTTACTTACTTACTTACTTACTTACTTACCACCCATCTGCCAGAAAGCCACTCTGGGCAATTTACATATGTTCCACAAATAAACACACACAAAGTGAATTTCAGAGTTTTTCCAGGAGTGGTGATTTGCTTTCTAGGTCATAGGCTCACGGCACCATTTAATACCCCAAAACATTGATTTCAATCTTCAATCTAGACCCTCCCAAGTCTGGTGGATTAGTTTGTTCCTTATGGTAATCTGTAGTTCCAGGCAGGTTTTAAAAACACAACATTGGACTGATAAAGTTGTTTGGATGAGAAACATTTCCATCTCAAGAAAAGAAGTCCAGTTGCCATGACTCACCATCCAGAAAAACTCACCTGGATGACTGAGAATCTTCACAGACAACATTGGAGCAAGATCCACAACATTTGCCTCTCCTTGTCCTCAAGAAATTTCTCAATGTGGCTCTACTACAGAGAAACTGGGACTCTCAAGTTTTATAATCATGGGAGTTGGGCAGACATTTTGCAAGGCTCTGAGTTCCATGAGCTAAATGGTCCTTTCATGCCCTCTTCTTTCTCACTAGTAGAGATGGGCACGACTTAGCGGTATTTCCGTTTCCGTTTCCGTTACTCGGTTCCGTTACTCTACGGAAACGGTAACGGGAATTACTCCCCCAGACTTCGAGCTCAAACCGACGAACGAACAATTTTGGTCTGATTTGTCGTGCTCGTTCCTTGCATCGCGAGATCGCGCGATGCCACACGCGGCACAGAAAAAAAGTTTTTAAAAGTTAAAAAAACCCGGTTCCCGGCCAAAAAGCAGGCGGGAAAATGCCCGCCGTGCCTCAGGGCACCTACCAGAGGGGTTGTTTCTGGAGGTCCCCGGCCTCCCCCCTCATCCCCCGTCCTGGGCTGCTCTGGTGGGACTCGCCGCAGGCTCGCAGCCAGCAAAAAGCCCAGTCTCGCCGCCGGCCGCCGCAATTAAAGCGCAAGCAAGCGGCACGGACGGCACAGGAAAAAACTTTTAAACTCTCCCCCCACCCATTCCCGGGCCAAAAAAGCAGGCGGAAAAATGCCTGCTTGACTAAGGGCGCAGGGCACCTACCGGAGGGGTGGTTTCTGGAGGGGGGGTCCCGCCTCCCCCCCGTCCTGGGCAGCCGGACTCGCGAGTCGCCATCGCCATGCCATGCGGTGCGGGCGGGGGATCCAAAATGGTGCGGCAAACGCAATATTGTTTTTGAAATCGTGGTCCAAAAACACACAAGCACAACAGAAACACGCAAAAATTTATAAACTGCCAGATTTTTCACAGTAGCAGTGGGTTTTTTCTTGCAACAAAATGTCTCTCCTCTCCGCCTCTGTCCTCCATTGATTTTATTTTATTTTATTTACACCTGCGCAATGATGGGCTGGCCGAGTGGCCAGCCATGTGGGAGTGGACAACCATGCAAATTTTTGGAGCCATCCCACCAGTCGCATGGCCACTTGGCCATGGAGACTTCTGGGATGTGCCAAAAAGCCCCCTAAAACCTGCCCTAGCCCTAACCCTAACCCTTGACTCCGTACCCATACGTCACAGACTGTCTTCTTAGTGGGTCAGAGAGGCACCCAGAGGTGCAACCCACTAGCCCACCGTAACCTTACCTGTCACTAGCCTAACCCTAGCTCTTGCACTAAGCCACCTTAAAGCCAGATCTACTTGCTTGCATTGCACTACACGCAGCAAGTACAATTCCCTTCTGTGTGAGACATGGTGGTGCGGGAGCCTTGTGAAGGGAAGGTATGACCCTATCACTCTCACACTGGTCTCACGTCTGCACATTATGTTATGCAATATCCATATGGCTATTGCATAGCATTTTGCAGCAGCAGCAGGTGAGGAAGGGAGACCCCCATGTAGAGGGGTCTCTTGGAGCCTGCTTCCCCTTCCTAGTGGGTGAGGAGCCCACTTTCCCTTTATAGCGGGCCAGAGGAGGCACCCACCCCACAGAGGTGCCTCCAGGAGCCCGCTACCCCCCCCCAAAAAACCAGTACTAACGACAACGAAAAAACAAAAAAACGAACCGACTAATTTTGTGAATTTTTGCGAAAACCAGAAACGACCCGAAATGGGACTGGCCCGACTAACGACAACTCGAAAAAATTTTTTTTCAAGTCGTGCCCATCTCTACTCTCTAGGCGTGTGCACCATTCATGAAAGCTCAAGGGGCTGCTTTTCCATGTTTGGGCCAATGCAAATGTTTCCCTTCCCTAAGATCCTGAGCCCAACTAGAAATTTGCTTCTTGTAAAGTTTTTTATGAGAGGTGTCTGAATCATAAAAGCTACATTAAAGTCACACCTTTGCTTCACCCCATTTTTCTGGCATAATGCCCCTGTTTAGTTGTAATATTCTCTTGGCCTGTCCTCTCCTTCGTGTTTCACTTGCACTCTGCTTTTCCTAATAAACTCAAATCCTCCCTGCCAAGTTGATAGGTATCATGTCTCAGTCTCATCACCTCAGCCTTCTTGCCAGGCTGGTTAAGCAATCACTCCTCATCTTAACAGTGTTAAAAACAGAACCACCACCCTCCCCAAAAAACAACCACAGGTAAGGACAATAAGGAGGTGTTGAAGAAAAGGGCAGTCCCAATCAGCATTTAATCCAAGGCACATCACATCAACAAATATGTCAGGATCACACTTGGAGAGTCAATGGAAAAGACAGAGAGCTGACAGTTTAATTTCCTTCCCTTCCTCTGTCTTCATCTCTCTGTCTCCATTCCTGGACCATTTTTGTTCAAAACTGCACCCACCAGATGCTTAAACACAGGTCCTAATGTTGTTGGTAAGTCAGTCTTATCCAGGGCTCAGGAAGAGTGAAGAGAGTAAACTGCTGGCCAAGTGGCCATTGACTTGCATTTGCATAGGTTAATTACAAGGGCTAATGGAGGATGTTGGTTTCCTTTGGTTCAAGAGGAATGCTCTGGCTGCCAGCATGGACACCTCAATGGCAGCAGATCAGTCAGCCTCTGCCAGATATTTAGATTCATTTGTGACAACTGATCTCAGTGATGAGAGAGCAGGGAAAAGGGTGGCCCTCTGGATGTCGCTGAATTGCAGCTTTTGCCATCACTCAGCCCTGGCTTTACTAGCTATTGCTGATGTGAGTTGTCTATACCAGTATTTGCAAGGTCACATGTTGTCAACCCTTGAACTTCAGCTTACCATGACATGAAACAGAGAATCCAAATAAGTGGAACAACAAAGTTGGGATGCTGACCTGAATTTTTAAACTCTGCTCCACTGTCTATGAGGGCTCACCATAGGAACTGGGACCCTAGAAAATGGTTGCCTCATTGGTTGCCTCCATATGAACTGGGACCCTAGAAAATGGTTGAGTCATGTGGAATTGAGAGAGAGACACACACCCCATGGGTAACAGTGGTTATCCTCTTTAAACCTCATGATCACTCACATATAAAACTGGAAACAGAGAGAGATTGGGGCTAGAGTGCTCCCTTCTATCTGAGATGACTTGATCTGTAGAACACCAGAAATGAAACCATATTCTGTCTCCTTGCTTGTTGAAAGGAATCCTGTGCTACAGAGTGTTTAAGGTAATGGCGGGTACCTCAAGCTTGTATATCTGTTTGGAATGTTGAGGTCATAAGTAGCTATTTCTCAAGCTCCCCTTTACTGCCCTCCAGACAGTTTGTGTATACATTGGACATAGTTTGAACGTTAAAACTCTCTGACTTTTACCTTACACTTGCAATTGTTGCCAATGTGTCACCCCCCCATCCCCATTCTGAAAGGCCTCAGCTGTTATACTCAATAACATATGAGGTTGGCAAAAGTTCCACGAAGCATGGTGTTTTTACAATACAATCTTCTACAGTGTGTTCCATGACTCTCAAAATTCCATGGAGAATATGTCAGGATGGATGGTGGGAAAAGCGTATTGCATATATCAAAGGTCAACCGGTCCCCATTTCCACCACCCATCAATAGCACAAATATATTCTTTTCAGCTGTGCTGAGTTGGTAGAAATGATGTGAATGGATGGATGGAAAATTCATTTTAAAGTGAGCTGTTAGGCATTGTTTTGACATTTATGACAGATGGAAAGGTTACTTTGCACAGCTACCCCCTCCTTCTCTTTCCTCATTTCCTCCATGTCAATCATGGCCAAGCGTGGCTGCATTATGCCCATCCTATGTCTTACTTTTCTACACACTCATGCTCAAAGATGAAACAAAAGCCACAAGGTGGTGCACCTGGTCATAATCCAGTGTGAAAGCTGTAAAGGGATCTGATGTAAAGGGATCAAGGATGGGTGGGAGAAGGAATCATACCTGACATTTCCCCACACATTACTATGAGATTATTTTATTTTGCAGCCATCTGATAAGGAACACAAGCCTTGTTTGGACCATTCAGCACAATCTAAACCTGTAATACCAATAGCTGTGGCTTTCAGATGCCTAGAAGCCTCTTGTGCCGGCACCACTGCCTTTGTGCTGGAACAATCACATCGTGCTGGCTGATCTTTGATCTGCCAGCCCAGCAATGCTGGTTATGCTGGCAAAATTGCTATGCAGGCTGAGATTAGATAGCAGAAGAGCCAAAGCAGAGGTGCAGAAGGAGAGGAGCCGACCTAAGATGCCTCCAAACTCTTCTCAGTACAGATTCATAGCCAATGTTCCAGTACAAAATTAGGTACATTCGGGGCCATCCCAAGTGATTTTCAACATCAATGTTTTCAATGTTGGGATTCAGTACAGCTGCATCCAGCAAGTGTCACCTTACTCATTCCTCAGCTGTCTTGGCTAATTAGGACTGTGAACTTAATCATGTTCATCATCTTAGCACTTGTGTGTGCCTGTGCCTCACCTCGATGTGTCCCACCTTATGCAGACCTTGGGCCCCAAACACTCATAAGAATATTTTGGAACAAAATTATTCTGCCTTCTACTTTTATAAATTATTATTTTCAACTGAAAAAAACCACACACACACACACACACAATGGAGAAAGTCATGAAAACTACCTTAGAGCCAGTGTATAAGAGTGTTGGATGCAGGCTTGGGGGACCAGGTCCTAATCCACACTGAACAATAAATGCTGAAGTGATTTTTGACCAGTCACTTTCTCTGAGACCCAGCCTGTAGCTCCCAAAGTTCTGTGGGAATAAATTGAAAAGAAAAAGAATCATTGAAAAGTAAAATTGGAAGGGGCCTATAATTTATTTATATATTTTTAATATTTTTACCCTACCTTTATCCTTTGAAAAGGACCCAAGGCAGCTTATAATATTGAAGGACAATATACAACCAAGAATATTTAAGAGAGCTCTGGAAGCTGAGTAATGGCAACTGGACTTTTTTTTCCTTGAGAGACTGAAATGTTTCACTGCTCATCCAAACTGCTTCGTTAGCCTGAGGAAAGCTAGTTGCGAGCCCTTCATTTCATAGTTCACTTTGACCTCATATAACCCTGATCTGAAATAGACTTATAAGATGGACAATGGCCTCAATAGGCTTGTTAGGTGGACAATAATCTCAATAGGCCCATTGGGTGGAAAATGGCCTAAGGTGTGTGAAAGTCCCACCTTTACAACCTCCCAACACCCATAAAGTATGAGTCGTTAGTAGAGATGGGCACGACTTAGCGGTATTCCCGTTTCCGTTTCCGTTACTCGTTTCCGTTACTCTACGGAAACGGTAACGGGAATCACTGCCCCAGACTTCGAGCTCGAACCGACGAACGAACAATTTGGTCTGATTTGTCGTGCTCGTTACTTGCATCGCGCAATGCCAAGCGGCACAGAAAAAAAGTTTTTAAAAGTTAAAAAAAAACCCGATTCCCGGCCCTAAAAGTAGGCGAAAACTGTCTGAGGGCACCTACCAGGCCAGAAGGGTGTTTTACTTGGGGGGGGGGGTTCCCCGCCCCCCTCTCCTTGGCTATTGCTACTGCTGCGCTGCTGGTACCAGGCTGGGAGGGCGCATCCATTTGCCATGTAGTGCGGGGGATCCAAAATGGCGACCGCAATATTTTTTTTGAAATCGTTGCCCAAAACCCCACCAAAGCACCACAGAAACATGCAAAAATTAGCTTTTTTTTAAATGCTTGAATTATTACAGTAGCAGCAGTGGGTTTTTCTTGCAAAAAAAGTCTCCGTTGATTTTATTTTATTTTATTTTATTTTTTTACACCTGCGCATTCGCAATGATGGGCTCGCCCATGGGAGTGGACCATGCAAAGTTTTGGAGCCATTCCACCAATCGCATGGCCAGGTTTTGCTGACTGTACCAGGCTGGGAGGGCGCATCCATTTGCCATGCGGTGGGGGGGGATCCAAAATGGCGACCGCAATATTTTTTTTGAAATTGTTGCCCAAAACCCCACCAAAGCACCACAGAAACATGCGAAAATTAGCTATTTTAAATGCTTGAATTTTTACAGTAGCAGCAGTGGGTTTTTCTTGCAAAAAAAGTCTCCGTTGATTTTATTTTATTTTATTTTATTTTATTTTTTTACACCTGCGCATTCGCAATGATGGGCTCGCCCATGGGAGTGGACCATGCAAAGTTTTGGAGCCATTCCACCAATCGCATGGCCAGGTTTTGCTGACTGTACCAGGCTGGGAGGGCGCATCCATTTGCCATGCGGTGGGGGGGGGATCCAAAATGGCGACCGCAATTTTTTTTTTTGAAATTGTTGCCCAAAACCCCACCAAAGCACCACAGAAACATGCGAAAATTAGCTATTTTAAATGCTTGAATTTTTACAGTAGCAGCAGTGGGTTTTTCTTGCAAAAAAAAAAGTCTCCGTTGATTTTATTTTATTTTATTTTATTTTATTTTATTTTATTTTATTTTATTTTATTTTTTTACACCTGCACATTTGCAATGATGGGCTCTCCCATGGGAGTAGACCATGCAAATTTTCCACCAATCGCATGGCCACTTGGCCAGGTTGACCACAGAGACTTCTGGGATGTGCCAATCGGGCATAAACAGCCCACTAATCGTAGCCCAAACCCGAACCCTAAGCCTAACCCATACGCCAGTACACTGTCCTTCTAAGTGGGTCAGAGAGGCACCCAGATGCACCCCAATACTCACCCTAACCTCACCCATAACTAGCCTAACCCTAGCCGTTGCGCTAAGCCGTCTTAACCCTAAGCCAGATCTACTTGCATTGCACTACATGCAAGTACGTGAGACACAGCGGGTGCAAAGAGTCTGCCAGTCCGTCACTTGTGGCTCTGGCTGACTCCTGCAGCTCCCTCCAGGAGCCCGCTACCCCCTCCCCAAACCAGTACTAACGACAATGAAAAAACAAAAAAACGAACCGACTAATTTTTGCAAATTTTCACGAAAAACGGAAACGAGCCGAAACGGAACCGGCCCGACTAACGACAACTCGAAAAATTTTTTTTCAAGTCGTGCCCATCTCTAGTCGTTAGCCATGGCCTTGCTGGTGGAGGTGTGGAGCATTTTTGATTTGTCTGAAGATTGTTGAATTCACTGCCTGATAAGTGGCAGATAGAGTGTGCCTGAGCCCCCCAACTCTGTTGAGAGAGGGTTTTCCCCCCCAATAATCACATGAATGACTTGCTTTCCTGACCCCTCTCTCAAACCATGTGTCTTCTCTGTCTACTATGTGTACATCCTCATCTTTGAATGAGTGTGCTTTGTTCTTGAAGTGGAGGTAAACTGCTGATTGTGGTCCTGAACTGTTGCCCCTCCTATGTTGGGCCATCCTTCTGTTTAATGGCTGTTTAGTTTCTCCAATGTAGAGGTCTGCACGCTCCTCACTGCATTGGACTGCATATACTATATTGCTCCTTTTTTGTTTTGGTGTCAGGTCCTTTGGGTGGACGAGTCTCTGCCATAGTGTGTTTGTGGGTTTAAGTAAACAGAGATGTGGTGTTTTCCAAAAACCCTTTAAAGCTTTTGAGACACTCCAGCCATGTAGGGAATTACCAGGTTCTTCTGTCAGCTCTGGGTCTCAGGCTGCTTTGTTGAAGGCCCACTTTGGATATCCACAGGTCTTAAGTGCTGTCTTCTTTCTTTGTTGCTTCTGTGGAGGTGGGGATGCTCTCTGCTCTTTGGTTTAGGGTCATGAAGACTCCTAATTAGAGATGGGCACGAAACGAACTTTTTTTATTTCTGTTATTCATTATTCATTTCATTTTGTAACGAAACAGATAACAAACATTGTGATGAAATTGGAATGAACCGAACAGAGCCACAAAAATTAGGTTTGTTACGTTTTGTTTTTTGTTAATGGCGACGTGAAACGAAATGAGCTGTTTTAAATGTTAAAAAACACCCTGGACATTCATAAAAATGCAGCGATAATTATTTATACTGTCTGATAATACCTACGGGGGGGTTGGGGTCCTTAAAACATTTGTTTTTGTCTTCTCCCATCGCGGTGTATTTTTCTTTTCCCTTTATGGATGACAAAATGGATGTCACCAGCCACAACATGGGGGCAAGCCATGTGATGGAATCATGTAAATTCTTGGACAACTTCAGCCAGTAGCATGCCCAGGTTGCAGACTGGGCAGGTCTGGCAGCCACAGAGGGCATAAAAAGCTCTGGCAGCCCCCGTCCTCCTTGCAGTCCCCGGTGGGAGTTAGGGTGGGATTGCTGTCTCTGCGACTCGTTATTTTCACTTTAGGCCAGCCAGGCAGGTGTGTGTCTCTGTGTTCCTGCCGGCTGCAGCCTGGCTCTTAGGGGAGAGAAATAAGAGATTTCTCTCTAGCTTCAGTCCTGTAGCCTCCTTGTGTGACTGCGTGCGTGCGTACCTCTCGGTGAGTACCCTCCCCTGCCCCACAGTGCAGTCACTCTGCGGCTGCCTTGCACCCTGGGCAATGCCTGCTGCTGCCTTTGCAGCCTCCCTGCGTACCTAGTCTATACTGTGTCTCTGCCAGCATCAATTTTTCTTAGTGTTTTCCCTCTGGTCTGGGGCGTTGGTGAACGCCCATGCATGGAAATGCTTTAAAAATCGTGCAAAAAGAGGGTAAAAATGAAAAACAAAAAAAGGATAACGAAAATCAATTTTTTTCAAAAAATCATGAAAAACAGAACCGAACCAAAACAGACCCTCAATGAAAAATGAAAAACCAAAATGCCATTTTTTTTATTCCAGCCCATCTCTACTCCTAATTTGTATTGTAATGGATAGTGGGAGTCAAACAGTAAGTACTGATATGTGTGGGTGGGTTTCCTGTAAACTTCTATTCCCAGGCCACGGTCAGATCTGATAATGCCTGGATAATTCCAGGAAAGCCAGCCTGTTTGTTTGTTTATTTATTTATTTATTTATTTATTTATTTATTTATTTATTTATTTATTTATTTATACCGCCCATCTTCCAAAGGAACTCCAGGCGGTTTTTCTCTTTGGTGTCTTCCCTAGTGAATAGAGATGGGCACGACTTGAAAAAAAATTTTTTCGAGTTGTCGTTAGTCGGGCCGGTCCCGTTTCGGGTCGTTTCCGGTTTTCGCGAAAATTCGCAAAAATTAGTCGGTTTGTTTTTTCGTTTTTTCGTTGTCGTTAGTACTGGTTTTGGGGGGGAGCGGGCTCCTGGAGGCACCTCTGTGGGGTGGGTGCCTCCTCTGGCCCGCTATAAAGGGAAAGTGGGCTCCTGGAGGCACCCGTGGGTGCCTCCTGCCACTAGGATGGGGAAGCAGGCTCCAAGAGAGACCCCTCTACATGGGGGTCTCCCCTCCTCACCTGCTGCTGCTGCAAAATGCTATGCAATAGCCATATGGATATTGCATAACATAATGTGCAGACAGTGAGACCAGTGAGAGTGATAGCGTAATGCCCGCCCTGCACAAGGCTCTGGCACCACCATGTCTCACACAGAAGGGAATTGTACTTGCTGCGTGTAGTGCAATGCAAGCAAGTAGATCTGGCTTTAACGTGGCTTAGTGCAATGGCTAGGGTTAGGCTAGTGACGGGTAAGGTTACGGTGGGCTAGTGGGTTGCACCTCTGGGTGCCTCTCTGACCCACTAAGAAGACAGTCTGTGACGTATGGGTACGGAGTCAAGGGTTAGGGTTAGGGCTAGGGCAGGTTTTAGGGGGCTTTTTGGCACATCCCAGAAGTCTCCATGGCCAAGTGGCCATGCGACTGGTGGGATGGCTCCAAAAATTTGCATGGTTGTCCACACCCACATGGCTGGCCACTCGGCCAGCCCATCATTGCGCACTGCGCAGGTGTAAAAAAAATAAAATAAAATAAAATCAATGGAGGACAGAGGAGGAGAGGAGAGACATTTTGTTGCAAGAAAAAACCCACTGCTACTGTGAAAAATCTGGCAGTTTATAAATTTTCGCGTGTTTCTGTTGTGCTTGTGTGTTTTTGGACCACGATTTCAAAAACAATATTGCGTTTGCCGCCCCATTTTGGATCCCCCGCCCGCACCGCATGGCATGGCGAAATGGCAACTCGAGTCCGGCTGCCCAGGACGGGGGGGAGGCGGGACCCCCCCTCCAGAAACCACCCCTCCGGTAGGTGCCTTGCGCTCTTAGTCAAGCAGGCATTTTTCCGCCTGCTTTTTTGGCCCGGGAATGGGTGGGGGGAGAGTTTAAAAGTTTTTTCCTGTGCCGTCCGTGCCGCTTGCTTGCGCTTTAATTGCGGCGGCCGGCGGCCGGCGAGACTGGGCTTTTTGCTGGCTGCGAGCCTGCGGCGAGTCCCACCAGAGCAGCCCAGGACGGGGGATGAGGGGGGAGGCCGGGGACCTCCAGAAACAACCCCTCTGGTAGGTGCCCTGAGGCACGCCAGGCATTTTTCCGCCTGCTTTTTGGCCGGGAACCGGGTTTTTTTTAACTTTTAAAAACTTTTTTTCTGTGCCGCGTGTGGCATCGCGCAATCGCGCGATGCAAGGAACGAGCACGACAAATCAGACCAAAATTGTTCGTTCGTCGGTTCGAGCTCAAAGTCTGGCGGAGTAATTCCCGTTACCGTTTCCGTAGAGTAACGGAACCGAGTAACGGAAACGGAAACGGGAATACCGCTAAGTCGTGCCCATCTCTACTAGTGAACTCAATATTAGGGCCCACTGCATTGATGGGGTCTGTAAAGGCCTGTATTTCCTGAGTCTTGATTTTCATACAGGTGTCATCTACATACCTGGACCAGTGGGATCAGTTGCCCCGTTGAAAAGACCATCAAGTCCAACTCTCTGCGCCAAGCAGGAATACAAATCAAATGATATCTGCCAAGTGGTTGTTCAAATTTCTCATGAATGCCTTCAGTGTTGGAGCACTCATCACATCTTGAGGTAATTGGTCCCATTGCCATGCTGCTTTAAAAGTTAGGAAGTTTTTTCTGAGCTTCAACCAAATGTTGTTATAACTTGAGCCCATTGTTGCATGTCTTGTGCTCTGAGATGAAAGAGAACAGATCCTGTCCCGCCTCTGCCTGACAGCCTTTCAAATATTTGACAAGTCCTATCAAGAGCCATTGAACTTTTTGAATGAAGTGCAGATGTAAATAATATTTTGCGAGACAATACATTCGCACACAGATCTAAAGACTGCATGATTTGACCTTTGGCTTTTTAAAAGGAGTGCAAAGGGTGTTTTCTTTTTTCTTTTTTTGGGGGGGGGAGGGGGATCCTTGGGTGCCAACAGGGAGGCCATATGTTCACTGGATGAATCCTCTTCAAAAATGATCCAGAATTCCTTCAGCTAAATGCCAAGGAAGTATGAGGGAAAAGACATGCATGGTTCAAGGTGATCTTGGGCCCTTGGGGCAGAAGTCAAAACCTCCTTTCAATTATTATTAGGCTATAAACACTTGCATTTTTAGAATGTAACTTAAAACATAGTTTTATTGCCCATGTATTATGGATGCAAATATGATTTAAATTCTCCCTATAACTTAAAGTTTGTATTTGAATGTACTTTTGTTTGTAGCTTCTCGTGGGATTGTAATACTTTTCAATGATAATCCCTTTTCATAAATTACAAGGATGCATGTTTAAGTATTTGCACCTACAGGTTTTTATAGCAAATATTTTGTATTTTTGCAACAGCTTTGAGGTATTTTGTGCATATGGAACATAGAACAAATGTAGATAAGTAAAGTTTGTAGAATTAGACAAGCTGAAATTGTCTGGGATTAGAGATGGAGACAAATAAAAAAAATGAATCCATCAATTCATAACCATCATAAACGGAATCCCCCAGTGAATACAAATTGATTTTTTTACCAATTTTGATTTTTTAATTTGTCAAACTATAAAATGTTCCCCAAGGCACATAGAGAAACCAAAATTGGAGGGACTCTCCTCAACAATCTCTCCATGTTTGGTGGAGATTGAAGCTTTGATAACTGGGTTTTAATGTTTTTAATAGCATTTTAAAGGAGAGACGGATTGATTCATCAATTCATTGATAGAAATGCATCAATGCATTGATGGAAATATATCAAATTGTTGAATCGTCGATTCACCAATTCGTCAATTTGTCAGCCCTGACAAATTATGAATCATGATGAATCACCATTTTTCGATTTGTTCCCATATCTACCTGGGATTATATGGCACAATGAAAATACTCACACTGAGATATTATGAACATTGATATTTTGGAGTTAACCCTTTATTAGTATATGCTAGCTGTTATGAACAGTCAGGCTTCTGATTCCCCACCCCCACCCCTCTCTTGAGGTCTATAAAGTTCTATAGAACTCTTGATAGTCAAGCATCAGTTACCTTATCTGAAATGCAAATGTTGGTAAAATCTACTTTCTGTTTGTTTGTTGATTTTCTTCCCTTTCCCATTCTCACTTGGAACCACCTTAGTTGAATTACCACTGCCAACTTCATACTCATTTTGTTGTTAAATGACTCCCTTAGACTTATCAGTCATGCGACTAGGGTAGGGCTTGCAGCTAGAATACTGGAGTGCCACTCAGCAGAATGAGTAGGATAGCCCCCAAACGCGGTGCAGATGACTTACTACATTTTGAAGCAAATGAAGTCACAGATACGCTGCCATCTAAAGATGCAGACCATTAAGCCTAGCAATCTAAAGCTACTTCCCACAGCACCATTGAGGCTGATAAGATTCTGAAGGCCAGTGGCAACAGCACTAACATTGCTTTATTAATATCACAGCAGTTATTGATTGAAATGACTACGTCCAGGCAGCCAAGAAAAGACAAAAAGAGATTGAGTTGTCATTATGGGCCTGTTGCAATTACATTGTCACAGTAATTCTGGCAAGCAACCAAGATTCCCTACAGCCTCTCTCACCCAGCTATGTTATGCTTCAGTAGTAATCCTTAGGGGCCAGGCAGATTTGTTGTTTTAGGATTCTACTTTTCCTTGCATCTGAATGGTTACTGTTAGTGCCTTTCCAGAAACAACATGGCAAAACATTGGGATCTGTCAAGGGTCATTCCAAGAGATCCAGATAGTCTGATCAATGTTCATGTATGTATGTATGTATGTATGTATGTATGTATGTATGTATGTATGTATGTATGTATGTATGTATTAGAGATGGGCACGACTTAGCGGTATTCCCGTTTCCGTTTCCGTTACTCGTATCCGTTACTCTACGGAAACGGAAACGGGAATTACTCCACCAGAATTCGAGCTCGAACCGACGAACGAACAATTTGGTCTGATTTGTCGTGCTCGTTACTTGCATCGCGCAATGCCAAGCGGCACAGAAAAAAAGTTTTTAAAAGTTAAAAAAAACCCCGATTCCCGGCCCTAAAAGTAGGCGAAAACTGTCTGAGGGCACCTACCAGGCCAGAAGGGTGTTTTATTTGGGGGGGGTTCCCGCCCCCCTCTCCTTGGCTATTGCTACTGCTGCGCTGCTGGTACCAGGCTGGGAGGGCGCATCCATTTGCCATGCAGTGCGGGGGATCCAAAAATGGCGACCGCAATATTTTTTTTGAAATCGTTGCCCAAAACCCCCACCAAAGCACCACAGAAACATGCAAAAATTAGCTATTTTAAATGCTTGAATTTTTACAGTAGCAGCAGTGGGTTTTTCTTGCAAAAAAAGTCTCCGTTGATTTTATTTTATTTTATTTTATTTTATTTTTTTACACCTGTGCATTCGCAATGATGGGCTCGCCCATGGGAGTGGACCATGCAAAGTTTTGGAGCCATTCCACCAATCGCATGGCCAGGTTTTGCTGACTGTACCAGGCTGGGAGGGCGCATCCATTTGCCATGCGGTGGGGGGGGATCCAAAATGGCGACCGCAATATTTTTTTTTTGAAATCGTTGCCCAAAACCCCACCAAAGCACCACAGAAAGATGCGAAAATTGGCAATTTTAAATGCTTGAATTTTTACAGTAGCAGCAGTGGGTTTTTCTTGCAAAAAAAAAAGTCTCCGTTGATTATATTTTATTTTATTTTTTTACACCTGCACATTTGCCCATGGGAGTAGACCATGCAAATTTTCCACCAATCGCATGGCCACTTGGCCAGGTTGACCACAGAGACTTCTGGGATGTGCCAATCGGGCATAAACAGCCCACTAATCGTAGCCCAAACCCGAACCCTAAGCCTAACCCATACGCCAGTACACTGTCCTTCTAAGTGGGTCAGAGAGGCACCCAGAGGTGCACCCCAATACTCACCCTAACCTCACCCGTAACTAGCCTAACCCTAGCCGTTCCGCTAACCCGTCTTAACCCTAAGCCAGATCTACTTGCATTGCACTACATGCAAGTACGTGGGACACAGCGGGTGCAAAGAGTCTGCCAGTCCGTCACTTGTGGCTCTGGCTGACTCCTGCAGCTCCCTCCAGGAGCCCGCTACCCCCTCCCCAAACCAGTACTAACGACAACGAAAAAAAAAACGAAAAAAAAAACGAACCGACTAATTTTTGCAAATTTTCGCGAAAAACGGAAACGAGCCGAAACGGAACCGGCCCGACTAACGACAACTTGAAAAAATTTTTTTCAAGTCGTGCCCATCTCTAGTATGTATGTATGTATGTATGTATGTATGTATGTATGTATGTATGTATGTGTTTGATTTCTATACCATCTAGCTGCCAGGCTAATCTAGGCTGTGTACAACAAAGTGTCCAATTGTACGTTGTACACTTTGAGTTTTTCACTTTTGTGTTTTGGACATGGAGAATTTGTTCCAAAATCGTGGAAGGGCTGCACCCTGAAAGTAAGCAAGTAAGTACATAAATATGTAAATTAATAAATAAATGAAATTACTAGGAACAGCATCCTGTTTTCTGCAACTGTCATCCACATACCTCTGGGAAATATGTAAGTAGAGCATGAAGGAAAAATCCTTTTCTAACCCCCTCCCCAGCAACTAGGAAGCTGCTTCTGAAGCTTGTAAAGGAGGCTTTATAACTTTCATGCAGGCTGGGTTGCTCAGTGAACTGAAGTACCTGAATATGGGTAAAAGGTTCAATTCTCCACTATGCCTCCCAAGAGAGGATCTAGCGTGTACAGCAGGCATGTCCATACTTCAGCCCTCCAGATATTTTGGAGCACAACTCCCACAATCCTTTGCCATTGGATATACAGGCTTGGAATTCTGGCAGTTATGGTCCAAAACATCAGAAGGGCTGAAGTTTGAACATGCCTGGTGTACAGCCTTGGGGAAGTTATATGATTCTTCTGGAAGGGTAAATCACTTATCAGTACTCTTCACCTAGAAAACCCTGGCAAGGATAATCATAGGCAGGCATCAACCTGGTGTCACACAATGGTGGTGGTGGTGATGTGTGGCAAATGTCTGCCTATCCCTTCACCTTGACCCAAGCCAAGGGTGCTTATATGAAATAACAGAGAAAATAATAATTCAAAATCAGAATGGTGAGATATGTCTTGGGGTGTGGCAATGCTTGGTCAAAATGCTCATGTGATGGAATAATATCACAATAGAATATTCCATGCCCTTATTCACTTTCTAATATTTAATATATATTTTTTGGTGGGGGTTACGTCCAATGTTTAGAGCGAATGCTCTCCCTTAGTGTTTCTGTCAAAGATTTAGCTCAGTCATACTAAGCACAAAGCACTTGCTGTCATTATTTCCTATTCTCCTCCCTCCCCCAAGAATGCCACAAAGACCTTTTCTTTAAGCTACTTGCAGTGGTTCTTGTTTGCTTGCTATGGTCAGACCACAAATGGGGCCATGTGAGGATGGAAGCAGAGTTAAATTTCATCTTGCAATAATTGCAGATGGCAGCCCTTTATACTCTTTATACATTATGTATTTGCCTCTCCTGGGAACTGTTTGACTATCAAGGGTTTTATCAGTTGCATGCAAGCAGGAATGTAGTCAATTCATCACACTGATTTTGAGGCCTACCCAGGGATACCATCAATTAAACCTAGAAAGAGTCCTATGCCAGTGATTAAATCTAAAGCTAGGAGAAACCTATGCAGTGCCAATGAATCACAACAAGCCTTTCCTTAGGGCAGGGTCACAGAATGCAGAGCCCTACAGATGTTGTTAATAGAGATGGGCACGAAACGAACAATTTTTCGTTTCCGTTATTCGTTTGTCGTTTCATTACGTAACGAAACGACAAATGAAAATTGTGATGAAAATGAAACGAAATGAACAGAACCACGAAAATTGTGTTTGTTACGTTTCGTTTCCGTTACTGGTGGCGTGCAATGAAATTAGCTGTTTTAAATGTTAAAAAATGCCCTGGACATTCATAAAAACTCAGCGATAATTATTTATACTATCTGATAATACCTACCGGGGGGTGGGGTCCTTAAAAGGTGCATTTATGTCTTTTCTCAGATCGCTGTATTTTTTTCCTTTAAGGGGAGTTAGGGAACATCGACCCAAAATGGCTCCCGGATGCCTAATATTGATTTCTTGGGTATTAAAATGCCCTGGACATCCATAAAAATGCAGCGATAATGCGATAATTATTTGAAATTATTACCTACCGGGGTAGGGGTCCTTAAAACATTTGTTTTCTTCTTCTTCCATCGCAGTGTATTTTTCTTTTCCCTTTATGGATGACAAAATGGATGTCGCTACTTCAGCCACAACATGGAGGCAAGCCATGTGATGGGATCATGTAAATTCTTGGACAGCTTCAACCAATAGCATGTCGGGACACAGGAGGATTTTTATATGTTTTGTTGTTTTAATAGTTCTATGTTGTTTATGCTTTATATTTGATGTATTCTATTGTTGTTGATTTGATATGCATTGCTTTTGTTAGCCGCTTAGAGTACTACATGTAGTAGATAAGCGGGATATAAATACAAGAATAATAATAATAATAATAATAGCATGCCCAGGTGGCAGACTGGGCAGGTCTGGCAGCCACAGAGGGCATAAAAAGCTCTGGCAGCCCCCGTCCTCCTTGCAGTCTCCAGTGGGAGTTAGGGTGGGATTGCTGTCTCTGCGACTCAAGCTTCAGTCCTGCAGCCTCCCTGTGTGCGTGTGTGCATACCTCTCAGTGAGTACCCTCCCCTGCCCCGCAGTGCAGTCACTCTGCGGCTGCCTTGCACCCTGGGCAATGCCCGCCGCTGCCTTTGCAGCCTCCCTGTGGACCTTGTCTATACTGTGTCTCTGCCAGCATCATTTTTTTAGTGTTTTCCCTCTGGTCTGGGGCGTTGGGGGACGCCCATGCACGGAAATGCTTTTAAAAATTGTGCAAAAAGCAGGTAGAAATGACAAATGAAAAAATGAAAAACAAAAACGATTTTTTTCCAAAAAAATCACGAAAAATGGAAATGAAATGAAACAGACCTCTCAACGACAAACAACAAATGAAACACCATTTTTTTTAATTCGTGCCCATCTCTAGTTGTTAAGATTGCATTTGCTTTTACTGCAGCCTCTATTGGCTACAGTTGTTAGAAGTGGCAGTCCTATAACATTTGAAAGGCTGCACTTTTCTGACCTCTCTCTTGATAGCAAGCAGGATGAATGAAACCTTATAGGAAATGTGAGAACACACGAGAGGCATTTTAAAATGGAACCAACCAGTCAGGCTGCACTATTCATATTTAGACCAATCTATCTATCTATCTATCTATCTATCTATCTATCTATCTATCTATCTATCTATCTATCTATCTATATCAAGTTGGAGAAAAAGTGGCTTTGTTGGCAAATCATTTGACCAGCTTTATTTCTTCTCTGACTTGTGCCTTATTGGATGTCATTGACTAGATGACTATATTTTTTTTATTTACAGTTCTTAGACCAGTTACACATAAATATAAAACCATGGATTAAAAATACCATTAAAACATGTTAGCAAATATACAGCTGGTTGGCATTTAACCGTAGTCGAAGTATCATCACAGAGAATCTAGTCACTTGACAGGAGATCTTCATGTCTACATCTGAAAGGAGAAATTCAGGTCTTTTTCCCTCTGAGCGTCCAGGGGAAGCTTGCCTGAAGAGAAAGGTCTTTGCCTGTTTCTGGAAAAACAGCATAACTGAGGCAGTCCTGGCCTCTAGTGGGAGGGAGTTCCAGAGTCTGGGTGCAGCAGCCGAGAAGGCCCTTTCATGTGTTCCCATGAGATGTACCTGTGAGAATGGGAGGATGGAGAGAAAGGAATCTCTGGATGACCTTAACACCGAAGTCGGTTCATACTGGGAGATTCTATCTTTCAGGTGGCTAGGATCCAGTTAGAGATGGGCACGACTTGAAATTTTTTTTTTTCGAGTTGTCGTTAGTCGGGCCGGTTCCGTTTCGGCTCGTTTCCGTTTTTCGCGAAAATTTGCAAAAATTAGTCGGTTCGTTTTTTCGTTTTTTCATTGTCGTTAGTACTGGTTTGGGGAGGGGGTAGCGGGCTCCTGGAGGGAGCTGCAGGAGTCAGCCAGAGCCACAAGTGACGGACTGGCAGACTCTTTGCACCCGCTGTGTCTCACGTACTTGCATGTAGTGCAATGCAAGTAGATCTGGCTTAGGGTTAAGACGGGTTAGCGGAACGGCTAGGGTTAGGCTAGTTACGGGTGAGGTTAGGGTGAGTATTGGGGTGCACCTCTGGGTGCCTCTCTGACCCACTTAGAAGGACAGTGTACTGGCATATGGGTTAGGCTTAGGGTTCGGGTTTGGGCTACGATTAGTGGGCTGTTTATGCCCGATTGGCACATCCCAGAAGTCTCTGTGGTCAACCTGGCCAAGTGGCCATGCGATTGGTGGAAAATTTGCATGGTCTACTCCCATGGGCGAGCCCATCATTGCAAATGTGCAGGTGTAAAAAAATAAAATAAAATAAAATCAACGGAGACTTTTTTTTTGCAAGAAAAACCCACTGCTGCTACTGTAAAAATTCAAGCATTTAAAATAGCCAATTTTCGCATCTTTCTGTGGTGCTTTGGTGGGGTTTTGGGCAACGATTTCAAAAAAAATATTGCGGTCGCCATTTTGGATACTCCCCCACCGCATGGCAAATGGATGCGCCCTCCCAGCCTGGTACTGTCAGCAAAACCTGGCCATGCGATTGGTGGAATGGCTCCAAAACTTTGCATGGTCCACTCCCATGGGCGAGCCCATCATTGCGAATGCGCAGGTGTAAAAATTAAAATAAAAAAAAATAAAATAAAATAAAATCAACGGAGACTTTTTTTGCAAGAAAAACCCACTGCTGCTACTGTAAAAATTCAAGCATTTAAAATAGCTAATTTTCACATGTTTCTGTGGTGCTTTGGTGGGGTTTTGGGCAACGATTTCAAAAAATATATTGCAGTCGCCATTTTGGATCCCCCGCACTGCATGGCAAATGGATGCGCCCTCCCAGCTTGGTACAGTCAGCAAAACCTGGCCATGCGATTGGTGGAATGGCTCCAAAACTTTGCATGGTCCACTCCCATGGGCGAGCCCATCATTGCGAATGCGCAGGTGTAAAAAAATAAAATAAAATAAAATAAAATAAAATCAACGGAGACTTTTTTTGCAAGAAAAACCCACTGCTGCTACTGTAAAAATTCAAGCATTTAAAATAGCTAATTTTCACATGTTTCTGTGGTGCTTTGGTGGGGTTTTGGCAACGATTTCAAAAAAAATATTGCAGTCGCCATTTTGGATCCCCCGCACTGCATGGCAAATGGATGCGCCCTCCCAGCCTGGTACAGTCAGCAAAACCTGGCCATGCGATTGGTGGAATGGCTCCAAAACTTTGCATGGTCCACTCCCATGGGCGAGCCCATCATTGTGAATGCGCAGGTGTAAAAAAATAAAATAAAATAAAATAAAATAAAATCAACGGAGACTTTTTTTGCAAGAAAAACCCACTGCTGCTACTGTAAAAATTCAAGCATTTAAAATAGCTAATTTCGCATGTTTCTGTGGTGCTTTGGTGGGGTTTTGGGCAACGATTTCAAAAAAAATATTGCGGTCGCCATTTTGGATCCCCCGCACTGCATGGGAAATGGATGCGCCCTCCCAGCCTGGTACCAGCAGCGCAGCAGTAGCAATAGCCAAGGAGACGGGGGCGGGAACCCCCCCCCCAAATAAAACACCCTTCTGGCCTGGTAGGTGCCCTCAGACAGTTTTCGCCTACTTTTAGGGCCGGGAATCTGGTTTTTTTTAACTTTTAAAAACTTTTTTTCTGTGCCGCTTGGCATTGCGCGATGCAAGTAACGAGCACGACAAATCAGACCAAATTGTTCGTTCGTCGGTTCGAGCTCGAATTCTGGTGGAGTAATTCCCGTTTCCGTTTCCGTAGAGTAACGGATACGAGTAACGGAAACGGAAACGGGAATACCGCTAAGTCGTGCCCATCTCTAGATCCAGGTTGTGCAGTGCTTTGTAATGCAGCAGAGATGTCCAATATGCCCAAGGTTTTCAAGCTTGCTCTGTTTACAGATGTCCTTTAGTCCTTTCTGTTTTATGAAACATCATAGACAGTCAATCCATAAGCAAATCAAATAGTCTGATGTGTCAAAGATAGGGCATTAGAATAACAAACATTTCAATCTCTTTCAGCATGAAGAAATGAAACAGGATTTGTTCAGCTAGCCAGATATTATGCACCAATAAAAATTGTTATTTAATGATGTGCAGTTGGATGGTGTCGCTCAAGGGAAAGCACTTTAAATGTTGGTTGAAAATGAAGCAAAATTAGGTTTACCAAATTTGGGGATGGGGAGAGTGAGAGAGAGAGAGAGAGAGAGAGAGAGAGAGAGAGAGAGAGAGAGAGAGAGAACGAACAGCATGTTCTGCAACTGTAGCATTATTCCCAGAATAATGAGAATTATTTTCTAATTTCTGGAAAATGGTATTTCTGTTGGTCCACTGCAATTTTCTGTGTATGTATTTTTTTAAAATAAATAAAACATCTGGGATTGTATTCTGAGCAAAAGCCTAATTCGCATCTGTTTGGGAATTTTGCCATTAACATTTTCTATTCATAATTATCCTGTTCACAATGAAACCGCTGCCTTAAATACCTTCATGCCATCAGCCCAAACAAGAAATGCCTCAAACAGGAGACTAAAAAGTGTTTCTCCCCCTTCTCTGGTTTCACTCTTTTTAGCCACAATAAGAAGGGACACTGCCTGAAGAAAACCCTCCACCCCAGAATACAGCAGGTAAAAGATGTTCTGCCAGGACATACTTTCTTATGTGACAAATCTCCAAGGCTCCAATTCCTCTGGCAGCTCTGCCTTCTAATGATGTTCTCTTGGGAAGTATTTGTGGCTCTTTCTAAGGCCCTGGTCACACGTCCGTTTCGGTGCTGTGTTTGCTGCGAAGGACTGTGCAGCAAAAGATCGTGCCTTGTACGGAAAGGGCTCTGTTTTCCTTCAGAGGCTCCTCAGACCACCTCTGAAAAAACCAGTAAAATTCTTAACAGGCTGTATATTTTAAGATACACCAGCCTAATTTCCACCGTCAGTGGGAATTACAATTCTTTGGTCAAGGCCTGGACTTAGTCTCACCCATACGTGGGCAATAAGCAAACCAGTTGTAAAAATTATTATTTTATTAAAAAATAGAGAAATAAAGAGTTACAAAAATAAGCCAGCTAAAGGACAGTTCATGGTTCAATTCTTGGCAATCAGAAAATAAAGAATTCTATTTAACAACATCTTGTCTAAGTTACACTGGACATTCTGACTAACTGCATCTATGCTCTAAGCAAGCATTTTAGAACAAAAAGCCTCTAATAATTATATTGTCTCTAATTTAAAGCATTAACTTCTCTCTACAGGTTGCCCCCCTCTCCTTTCATCCTTTCCATCCCATTGTCCAATCATAAGGCTAGATTTAATTAAAACAATTATTTTCTATGTCTTTGTTCAGTTCTCAGGCGTTCTCATGTGTTCATCTTCAAGGTATGCCTTAATTGGCGTTGGCACAGAGTGTTGTGTCTTTGTATGTCTCCGTATGGCACAGTGAGGTCTTCTCCGCTCTGGGTTCCCAGCTGATAAGACACCTGTGAAGCTGATCAAAAGAGCATGGCACGGCCAGATCTATCTTTTCTCACACAGACACAGACTCTTGCTTCTTGCTGACTGAACAGACATTGCTTGAACCAAACAGACATTGCCTGAATCAAAAAGACACCATCTTCAAACCTTTCTCCTTCCTTCACATGCCTCCATTTCAAGGCACACCATTATGGCACCCCAGCCGACCACGTCCCCTGAAGTGCACTTTAACCGTAACATCCTATATGACCACTAGGGGTTTGATCAAATTGTTCCTTGTAATGATGCTCAACTTTTACAGCAGCAATTGTAGTGTGACCGGTGAAAATTCACACCATTTCAGCCCCCCCCCCTTTTCTGCCTCTTTCTGCTGTCTTACTTTAATAATCAATTGCTGGCGTTTTGGTAACTGAGCACTTCTACGAGCTGCAAATTACCTGGTTCAGTGACCAATGGGAAAGGAAGAGAGAGATGAGAGAAAAACAAAGGAGTTACTATAAAGGCACTCTGGTACTAGGGATACACTGCCACATTCTCAAACTTTCACATGAACTCTTGCAGTAATACTACAGTTTTCCGCTCTTAAGTCGAATTGCTCTTAAGTAGAGTTGCTCGTAAGTAGAGGTACCACTGTAGATGATTCTCACCCATTCCAAGCAGAGTTTTCTCCCTCTTATTAGGGAAAATAATGCTCCTGTATTGTTTGAGAGGTCCTATAAACAGGGTGGACATCTCTGTTTATATACATATTGGTATTATGTTTAGCCAAAATATCCTGATTCCTGACATGGGACTTTAGTTTTCCCTAGGACTAGGAAAGTCAAAATGCCATAATGGCTATCAAAGTGATGAGTAGGGATAGGTTATCTAACTTAGCTGGGCTCTGCAGTAGTCCACTCTTTTGGAGTACATTTTTCAATTTCTAAAACTGTGTTTGGACAGTACAATACATTTTGAAAGTCAATTAAATGCTTTTTACATTTTCTGTGTTAGAATTTGTTTCTATTTTAATACATCTCTCTTTTCTCTCCCCCCCCCAATATATTTTTATTAAAATATAAAACTGGCAGAAGGTCTCTTTTAAAATGAGAAATTAGCTTCCTCTCCGGAGCAATCAGAACTTTTGAATTCGTCAATCAGAACCTAACTTTCACATAGAACAAGAACTTTTAAATTCCCTCCTTGACATAAGGGCTATTTGGGATTCGTGAGTGCAAACAGGTTTTAGATCTGATTGTGAAGACCCACCCATAGATATTAATTTAAAGGAAGAAGAGAAAACACATAAATGCAAGCTTTTTTTTAATCTTGGGAAATCCAAACAATCGAAGGGGATGGATTCTTTTATTTTTCTTTCTTTTTGCATACCCTTTGTCTGGGGAAATATTTTGGAAAGCATACTGGTATTGCAGTAGAACTTTTGTAGCTATATCATGTTAATAGTTAGGTTCCTCAGCTGCTACACTAGTCTTATTGCCATAGTAATTTGAAGACAGAAAACCTTCCAAACACATTATTTGCCATGAAGTCAGTTCTGACATGTAGGGACTATATGAGTCAATGGTCTCTAGAATAAACTAATACCTTGGTTCGGGTCTTACAAATTAAGAGCAGTGGCTTCCTTTATCTCATATTACCTCTTTATTTCTTCACACTTCCCTCCCCCAGGGCAGAAGGACTACAAATTCATGTAATTTCTTGGGAATTAAAAGTCCAATACATTCTAGCTGTACAGGTATGTATTATAGTGCACTCAGTTAATCTGAAAGGCACCATTCTTCTAGATATTTTGATTACTATGTGGCTCCAAACAAAAGATACCTAGAGAAATTGTTGAAAAAGAGCCCTGACATTTTTATTTTTCAGTTTGGGAGGGACGTGGTTAACGGACCTGGAAGTTGCATAAGGAAGTACAGCCTCTCAGTTTAAGAAGTCTCCTGGATTTGAAATAGCTCCCCCTCTTTCTCTGGCACATTAAACTACCACAGGGGAAACCACTGCTTCATATTTGGGTACTAAATACAGAGGTCCCTGTCCAATTGCCAGTCCTCCCCAATGCTGTCGGCTTTCCTAACTTTTGCTGAGATCTCTACAAGAGGCTTCTGTTTCTGATGTTGATTCTTTTTTGAAGCTCCAAATCCCTTTTGGCTGGGTTAATTGAATGGACATATTTCATTAAACAAAGACTTCTCCATCTGTTGTCTCCCAATTATGAATGCAAAAAAGAAAAAGAAAAAAGAGCACGCACACGCAGAGAGAGAAAATGTATTTCTGTGTTCCATGAGGGGAAAAGAATGTAATTTCTTGTTTTACTCTGACAAGACAACACAAGTGTGACAATCCATACATATTTCATGGGGACTTGCTACAATTATGTATTGGTCATCAAGTTAAACTATCAATCAGCAACCAAATAGATAGATAGATAGATAGATAGATAGATAGATAGATAGATAGATAGATAGATAGATAGATAGATATAGAGTGTGAAATAGAGTATAACACATGAATTTGATTTCTGAAAATAAATGTCATCACATAGGTAGAATGTCTTCCATAAAAGTCATTTACATGTTGATTAGGGGGGTGGGGAATGATAACTGGGTGGTATTCCCCAGGTTCTACACTGCAGGGGTGCCAAATTGACAAAATAGTATTTGTACTTTATACTATTCTGCACACACACACCAGCAGGGTAGGGGGGAGATGGCATGGAATCATTATTTGCCCTCGGTGACAAAGACCTTAATTGAGGGCTTGCTGACACCAGGCACCCTGTATGGAAGCCATGCTTACTTTTCCCTGGCTTGTGCTGGTTTCACTGCCAATGACACAAACACTGGTCAAAGCCCCTATAATATGGACAGGCAAGTAAATAGAATTGTGGCTGAGACTTATAGTCCAAATTACCCTTTTCCATTGAATCACATGGTTTTGAGCAGTGAGGTTTTGGTTATTTATAGTTTTTTCCAATAAATAAATAAATAAATAAATAAATAAATAAATAAATAAATAAATAAATATTTTTATTATGTGTTGTACCTGTTTTTAAATCTATGTGAAATGCTTAAATGAGTTGAATATAGCAACCACAAAATTTCGTTTTTCCTGCAAGGGGACAATGACAATAAAGATTCCTCCTATAAATAAATAAATAAATAAATAAATAAATAAATAAATAAATAAATATTTCCATAACTAAATGAATAAATAAATATTCCAATAAATAAATATTCTAATAAATAAATAAATGTTCTAGTAAACAAATAAATACATAAATTTTCAGTAAATACCATGGTGCTATTACTCTCCAGGAAGTGGCCTAAAAAGTGTGTATTGGACTTCCCAAGGGCCCTGTTGTTGGCAGTGAGTCGGCCAGTGGTGGCACAATGGTGAAATCTCCACTAGCCCCCTCTCCTGGCATGGTAGCTCCACGTGATTGCTGGGGTGGGTACTGAGGGATGCTGTACAGTTTGTTTGTCTGTGTGCCAATCTTGTTGGGAGGGGGGAAAAGTGTCCATCTTTTCACCCCTTTGTAGGAAGGGAAAATCTTGTTGTCATTGCCCTCTTTTTCAACATCATGTCGGAATGTGTTGAAATGCCCGCTATCAGTAAGGACAAGAAAAGAAGTACTCATTGCCCCCTTCACCTAGTGAAACACTGGGGCTCTTCAAGGTTTCTACAGATTTGCCTATTTTCCTGAGATGTGTAAATGTCCACATGATAGGAATGATGAGTTTTGGACTTCACCTGACTGGTGGAATATTGATTGAAACAGTATTTTTCTCTCCTGCCATATTCTTTTTATTCAATGCCATTTGTTAATGATTTGCATTCTGAAGCATCGAGCCAACACATTGTGCTCAGCACTTCTCTCCAAATAGTGTTTCATTTACCAAAAAAGAGAGGAAAATGTGATGACGTGGAAGACAGCAAAAGGAAGCCTGCTAAATGATTAGTTCTGCACTCCCTGCATTTACTGTCACCCTCAGGTGCAATCACACTGCAACTAAATGAAACCTCTGGAAATGAATTTGAGACTCCAACAGCCCTTTTAAGCCCTTGAGGCATTTAAATTCCAGACTCAGCAGTGGCATTATTACTTCAGTCTCGCAGTTAACCATGTCTTTAAGCAGAGATGCCTCTGCATTTGGAGCTTTTCTCATATAATGAGCACTGTGGAGAGAGTTAGGTGCACCCTGCCCTTTCAGAGCTGGGCATCAGATCAACAGTCTGTCTCAATTTAAAGGGCGCAGTTCCTTTTTTTTCCTGGAGGAGGAGGGGAGATTACTGGAAGGCAGGCATTTTGTTACCCTTTATTATATATTTGCTGCAGTAATGTATTGGCTCTCCTAAACTGATGAGAACCATCAGAGACAGGCTTTGTTCCTGTCACAATGTCTCTCTCTCTCTCGCTCTCTCTCTCGCTCGCATTTGTTGGTGTGGCTGGCTGGTTGTTCAGTCCATCTGCTGTGGAGCAAGGACACTGCAATGTTCTGCAGATGGTGCCATCGCAACAGTGCTGGCCGCAGGTTAGCTGGTACCTTACGAGCTCGACTATAGGGTCATCTGACTTTGAATGAGGTCTGGGAAGACATCTCTGCTGGTAGTTACATCTGGATTAATACCTGTACATGCCATCTACTCTTCTATTCCCCTTTTGGCAATAAATCTGTGCTTTCTTGCAAATATGTCATCTTCGCAACTGACATTCAGCTCAGCAACCATCATTACACACTTCCTCTTAAATGTGGAAAAATCTTAATGCTGCACTGGAATTCAGGCGTTATTTTGATATAGTTGTGGGGCAAGATGAGTTTTGTAATTATAGATGCAGAGCAATAGTTGAATTAAGTTAAGTACTGAGTCCAGAGATAGAAGGCTAGTAGCAAAATCCATTGCATGTCATGCCCAAGAACAAGATTAGGATTTTTTTTACTAGATAGAAAATGTCCAATTGCAAAGGATATCAGTGGATAATAATTTTTTTAACTGATGGGGATACATAGTTACTGCACAAGATGAAAGCAAGAATGATTAACCAGAAGATAAGAAAAGGCAAATCTTGTCCCTGATGTTCTCCTTCTTTAGCAAGCTGCATGGGCTGCCATTCTTTGCTTTCCTTCCAGAAGTAGGTGGGAGGGATGTTGGGATATCGGTGGTGTCATTGGGCAGGATCAGGGAAGCTCTATAAAAGGCTACCATACCTTCATTTCAACTCTTCTTTGAACTGCTTGGTTGTTGACACAGAGCACTGAGCACAAGCCAGTGAAAGAAGCCATGACAGGGCTGGCACATCAGCCGCCGCCGAGGTGGGCAGTTTGGCTCACTGGGCCCCCTGATATGTCTCAGGGGCCTTCTGGAAGCCAAGGAGGAAAAAGAACAGCCACAGCGGACAGAGAGACAGGTTTTGGTGGTACAACTTAGTAGGGATCTCAATAGGTTTGCAGCAGTGTATTGGTTCTGGGTACTGATGGACTTTGTGGAGCCAGGAAGGCCAGGGTGTTTCACTGACTGTTGCAACCACAGGCAGGAGGGTACTGAGACGTAAGGAGACTGGCACAACTGGGCAGGCTAGGGCAACCCCATGTCTTGACTACATTCAGTCTGGGAATGCTACTGGGACTCTGATTGGGCTAGGGTGGATGGGTGCAGATCATGTGCGAATCCTGGCAGGTCTGGTGGGTCCCAATATGGCTTGGTGAGTCAGGAACAGCAAAGGTTGCCTCATGGGTCCATGGGTTGCTCCCAAGTCCTTTCTGGTTCGATAAGTCATTTTTTGCAACCTGATGGAGCTAAAGCTAGTCAATGAGGCCTAATTATTTAGTTCCACAGCAGGACCAGTAGTCAGAGTTGGCCCGGTCTGAGCTCTTTGGAACCAGCAAGCATGTGTGGGTACAGAATTACCAATGGCAGTGGTTCCCAACCTTGTTTTGTCAGATGTTCTTGGGCTAAAACTGCCAGAGGCCTTCACCATGAACTGAGGTGGCCATGATTTCTGTAGTCCAAGGACATCTGGGAATCCAGGGTTGGGGACCACTGTCGAGGCCAAGTAGCAGGGCAGATCTCCCCCAGTTCCACAGTTGGGCCATCTTCAGCCTGTGCTTTAGTCACTCATCAGGTTGGGTCCAAGAAAAGACAGGGTAACCCCACTGGCAAACAACCTTCAGAAAGGAAGATCACACAGAGATCTCTAATAGCACTAAGGTGACATATTTATGAGATATGGGCTGATGAAGTAATGGAATGACTTTCAGTATTGGAAGGTAGGACATCAATTGAGATGACAGCTAAAGTAAGAGGACAACAGTTGTAGCAGAGACCGAAGGAGGCACCAACTGGTGCCACAGCTGGTACTAGATCCTTAATAGTACAACATTGAAGTCAAGTAAGACCAGATCAGCACTGAGCACTGATGGTGTAACTGAGGACTGGTTCTGAGGCACTGAGGAACATTTGTCACTGACTTCCTTGGTGTGGCATCAGTTGCCTGTAGGAGCATGGGATAGCATGGGGATGTCACCAGTTCCTCCAATGCAACAAGAATTCTGGATGGGACCTTACCACAGTGGTCACTACTTAGCCAGGCAGCAGGAAAGAGAGGTTAAGTACAATGAGATTCCAGGAGACACCTGAGGTGCTGCTACATCTCACTTCTTGCCACAATGGTTCTCTACATTTAGGAGCTGGAACAGGAGATTTATGCAGGAACCAAACATAGTTGCAGTTTGCTTAAGGTCCTGAAGCTTAGGTGGAAAAGTGGCTCTGGAAGATCATCCAGGTATTTTCTACCTGGAGCTGGACTGTAGGACAGCTGGACTTCAGGGCTTGAGAAGTTTCCTTTCAGTTCAGAGGATGTTGGGTGGAATCCCTGGGTCCTGACTCAATTTTCCACATGACAGACGGCCCTTCTGCAAGATGTAGTATGTTAGGATTAACAGTTGTAGCCCTAGCAAATCTCATCACTTCTTTATTCTGGGTTGGGAAGGGCAGAGTATAAGCAAAGAGGTAGTCAGGCAAGTGGATAAAAACAAACAAAAATAAACAAAACAACCTTGTAGCCTGGGATATTGATGACCACAATTAGAGATGGGCACGACTTGAAAAAAAATTTTTTCGAGTTGTCGTTAGTCGGGCCAGTCCCATTTCAGGCCGTTTCCGGTTTTCGCGAAAATTCGCAAAAATTAGTCGGTTCGTTTTTTCGTTTTTTCGTTGTCGTTAGTACTGGTTTTTTTTGGGGGGGGAGCGGGCTCCTGGAGGCACCTCTGTGGGGTGGGTGCCTCCTCTGGCCCGCTATAAAGGGAAAGTGGGCTCCTGGAGGCACCCGTGGGTGCCTCCTGCCACTAGGAAGGGGAAGCAGGCTCCAAGAGACACCCCTCTACATGGGGGTCTCCCTTCCTCACCTGCTGCTGCTGCAAAATGCTATGCAATAGCCATATGGATATTGCATAACATAATGTGCAGATGTGAGACCAGTGTGAGAGTGACAGGGTCATACCCGCCCTTCACAAGGCTCTGGCACCACCATGTCTCACACAGAAGGGAATTGTACTTGCTGCGTGTAGTGCAATGCAAGCAAGTAGATCTGGCTTTAAGGTGGCTTAGTGCAAGAGCTAGGGTTAGGCTAGTGACGGGTAAGGTTACGGTGGGCTAGTGGGTTGCACCTCTGGGTGCCTCTCTGACCCACTAAGAAGACAGTCTGTGACGTATGGGTACGGAGTCAAGGGTTAGGGTTAGGGCTAGGGCAGGTTTTAGGGGGCTTTTTGGCACATCCCAGAAGTCTCCATGGCCAAGTGCCCATGCGACTGGTGGGATGGCTCCAAAAATTTGCATGGTTGTCCACTCCCACATGGCTGGCCACTTGGCCAGCCCATCATTGCGCAGGTGTAAATAAAATAAAATAAAATAAAATAAATGGAGGACAGAGGAGGAGAGGAGAGACATTTTGTTGCAAGAAAAAACCCACTGCTACTGTGAAAAATCTGGCAGTTTATAAATTTTCGCGTGTTTCTGTTGTGCTTGTGTGTTTTTGGACCAAGATTTCAAAAACAATATTGCGTTCGCCGCCCCATTTTGGATCCCCCGCCCGCACCGCATGGCATGGCGATGGCGACTCGCGAGTCCGGCTGCCCAGGACGGGGGGGAGGCGGGACCCCCCCTCCAGAAACCACCCCTCCGGTAGGTGCCCTGCGCCCTTAGTCAAGCAGGCATTTTTCCGCCTGCTTTTTTGGCCCGGGAATGGGTGGGGGGAGAGTTTAAAAGTTTTTTCCTGTGCTGTCCGTGCCGCTTGCTTGCGCTTTAATTGTGGCGGCCGGCGGCGAGACTGGGCTTTTTGCTGGCTGCGAGCCTGCGGCGAGTCCCACCAGAGCAGCCCAGGACGGGGGATGAGGGGGGAGGCCGGGGACCTCCAGAAACAACCCCTCTGGTAGGTGCCCTGAGGCACGGCAGGCATTTTCCCGCCTGCTTTTTGGCCGGGAACCGGGTTTTTTTAACTTTTAAAAACTTTTTTCTGTGCCACGTGTGGCATCGCGCGATCTCGCGATGCAAGTAACGAGCACGACAAATCAGACCAAAATTGTTCGTTCGTCGGTTCGAGCTCGAAGTCTGGGGGAGTAATTCCCGTTACCGTTTCCGTAGAGTAACGGAACCGAGTAACGGAAACGGAAACGGGAATACCGCTAAGTTGTGCCCATCTCTAACCACAATATCTGATTAATGTTACTTATCTTAAACCCATTTTTAGAAGGCAAAATGCACTACATATGTAAAGATAGGTGAGGGTGAGATGTTCTAAGTCTAGTATTGATTGGATCCCAAATGAATTTTTACAAAGAAAATTTTGGAATCTATATCCCTCTTGGTCAGGGATACTAGAGCTCAAAAAACCTGGATGTCTGGTCATTTGGGACATGGAACTAGACTAAAAGCAAAAAAATAAAATAAAATAAAATAAAATAAATAAAAATCTGGCTCCTCACACACATAAGGATATAGATCCATGGCCAGCTAAGCACTCCTTCATTCTAGTTAGAACTGCCATATTTATTCTCTAAAATTTGTCTTCATTGCACAAATGTTGCACTTCATTTCCTTCCAAAACAGGCATTGTGAATTGTGACGTGTTACAAGCTTCCAAGGTGATGATCCCAAGTAATCTCACTTTTTTAAATACTATTTTAACATGTAAAACATTGTGAACACAATTTTAGTCCAAGAACATCTGAAGACCCAAGGATGCCTTACAACAAATGACCAAAATCAAGGACCTGTTCACTTGGTCCAAATGACTTCCAAGCAACACAGCCCAAGAGATCCTCAGCCTTATCCAAGCCCAAAGTGTTGTGGCTACCATGTTACTGACTGCATCAATGCAACAATATTTTCTGCAGTCATCACTAGAGATGGGCATGACTTAGCGGTATTCCCGTTTCCGTTTCCGTTACTCGTATCCGTTACTCTACGGAAACGGTAACGGGAATTACTCCGCCAGAATTTGAGCTCGAACCGACGAACGAACAATTTGGTCTGATTTGTCGTGCTCGTTACTTGCATCGCGCAATGCCAAGTGGCACAGAAAAAAAGTTTTTAAAAGTTAAAAAAAACAACGATTCCCTAAAAGTAGGCTAAAACCGGCCCTAAAAGTAGGCTAAAACTGTCTGAGGGCACCTACCAGCCAGAAGGGTGTTTTATTTGGGGGGGGGGTTTCCCCGCCCCCTCTCCTTGGCTATTCCTACTGCTGCGCTGCTGGTACCAGGCTGGGAGGGCGCATCCATTTGTCATGCAGTGCGGGGGATCCAAAATGGCGACCGCAATATTTTTTTTGAAATCGTTGCCCAAAACCCCACCAAAGCACCACAGAAACATGCGGAAATTAGCTATTTTAAATGCTTGAATTTTTACAGTAGCAACAGTGGGTTTTTCTTGCAAAAAAAGTCTCCGTTGATTTTATTTTATTTTATTTTATTTTTTTACACCTGCGCATTCGCAATGATGGGCTCTCCCATGGGAGTAGACCATGCAAATTTTCCACCAATCGCATGGCCACTTGGCCAGGTTGACCACAGAGACTTCTGGGATGTGCCAATCGGGCATAAACAGCCCACTAATCGTAGCCCAAACCCGAACCCTAAGCCTAAGCCTAACCCATACGCCAGTACACTGTCCTTCTAAGTGGGTCAGAGAGGCACCCAGAGGTGCACCCCAATACTCACCCTAACCTCACTCGTAACTAGCCTAACCCTAGCCCTTGCGCTCACCCGTCTTAACCCTAAGCCAGATCTACTTGCATTGCACTACATGCAAGTACGTGAGACACAGCGGGTGCAAAGAGTTTGCCAGTCCGTCACTTGTGGCTCTGGCTGACTCCTGCAGCTCCCTCCAGGAGCCCGCTACCCCCCAAACCAGTACTAATGAAAACGAAAAAACAAAAAAACGAACCAACTAATTTTTGCGAAATTTCGCGAAAAACGGAAACGAGCCGAAACGGACTGCCTCCGACACACAACAACTCAAAAACGTCATTTTCCCTAGTCGTGCCCATCTCTAGTCACCACTAGATGTATTTGCTATCAAACTGGCATTTTTTTTTCAAATTGCAAAACATGGCAGTGTAAATGTTTGTCTGTGGGTAGGATCTTTTCCCAACATCTTGTCATGTTACTTTTGTAGATAAAAAAAAAGACAAAATTGGACTTCTTTTGGAATGAAATCAACTTCTTTGCCTTATTTATATTATAATTTTTTGAAAAAGATGAAACAGATTAACCATTTGAAGTAGTGATACCAATTCAAAATCATTAATTATCACATTCCCTGACGAGAGCTACAGGGTGAGTTCATATTTCACATACCTTGATCATAAGTTTAGACCAAGGCCTTTTTTATATGGTTCACTATGAATATTAAATAAAATATGTACTGATTTGATTGATAAACACATTGCACAGGCATACTAGGGAACATCTAGAAGTCCTCACCACTGGTGCCAATCCACATAGAGATGTCATGCTTAAATCAGAAATAGGTAGTGAGTTCTCCGGGAGATCCAAGAGGAAATTTACTGCTCCTTGGATTCTGTGGAGGCCGCACACGGAACCCAAACTGCCAAAGACCAAGAAGAATGAAACCTTGGGGGGGGGACTAGAAAATTCTTTTAAAAAGATTTTTAAAAAAATTAAAGGTATTAAATGGTGTGAGGAGAAGGAGAGTATGCTCTATTCTGGAAAAATCCCACACACTTTGCTGGATTTGTTTTTAGGGTGGTGTAAGGGGAGTTTTTTGCCCCAGGGGCAATTCTTGCAGGCCATAGGCTTCCCAGGAGATTGCCTAGACTAGAGGGATTACCTGCATCCGCAGGGCTGTAATTTGCCCACCCTGATTTAGAATATGGCTCCTGATTGCATCTTCCCAGTTGCCCGCAGCAACCTTGCCAGGTGCCCATGTTGGCTTGCTGTTACTGCACGTAAGTGGGGGCAACACACGCAGTAAGGAGCTTTTAATTCATGAGAAGCTTTTCAGCAGTTTCCATAGGGTGGGGCAGAAGGTTTAAATTTATCTTCTCAATAACCCATTCCATTTCCATATGGGAGGGAGGGAGGGAGGGAGGGAGGGAAGAAGGAAAGAAAGAAAGAAAGAAAGAAAGAAAGAAAGAAAGAAAGAAAGAAAGAAAAAGAAAGAAGGGTGCAAATACAAAAAGAGGGAGAAAGATGCAGAAAGAGGGAGAAGCACACACACACACACACACACACACAGAGAGAGAGAGAGAGAGAGAGAGAGAGAGAGAGAGAGAGAGAGAGAGAGAGAGAGAGAGAATTTTTGAGGATCTTTGAGAAGCCAGGGTGGATGTTGTTATATCCATCAAATTCGTAATAGAAGGAGATTTCTTTTTTCTTTTGCAGCTCCAGGACAGCCAGCTGCAGCTCGTCTCTGGCTGTGTTGCAAGCGCCGTGCGAACTGCGGCAAGAGCAACAGCCCTTGCCTGCAACAGGACATGGGAAACGAGGTGCCATTCTCATCCGGAACACAGAGGAACAAGGGAGACTACAGGCAGCCAGAAGGTATGGCACTGATTTACGGCCCAAGATAAACATGGCACCAGAACATGATGTGCAAAGACTAACAATAGAGGGCTTCAGACATTAAGCGCTCCCACCCGCCTGCCCCCGCCGATCCCTAGCCTACCTCTGGTGTTTGGTGATCTGTCCTAGAGAAGAAGATTCCAGGAGGAGAGGGCTCCCTCTGTCTAGGCAGAGGGGAAATTTCACTGCCCTCTCTCTGCTTCTTTGTTTCATCCCAGGGGAACCTCCTCTCCCCCACTCCCACCCCCAGTGGCAACATTGATTCTGCATTAGCCCTGACCTTCGAACCTGCAACAGTTTTTCCCCTCCCAGGATCAACAAACACAGTATCTGGGCCTTTTAAAGTCACACCGTTTGCATCCTTGCCACCAGCATTCCTAAGCCTTTGAGAAAACCACAGAAAGAGAAAAGGCAAAAGGACCTCTGTTCGACTGTCAGCCACAAAGAGAAGAGAAAAAAGAAACCCATGCCTTGATTCTTCACTGGGGCATGGGCCTATTTGCATTGCTGATGGGATGGATAAGAGATGGCCTTTCCCCCCACTGCCTCTGGTAAGCAGAGGGATGCTGCTCTCCAGATGGAGCATCAATTTTCAGGTGGTAGATAAAAAAACTGTGCTTTCCACCCCTCCTGTATTCTTCTAAAGTCATTGGATTGGAGCCAGACCACTCCATGCTTACAAGAGTACCATTGAAATTTGCGGGACTTAAAGTGAATTGTGAGTACATTTTCTTACGGTTTTCGGTTGCATCTTGACTCTCATTCAGTGGAAGAACAATTTGAAGCATGATTACTTGGATGCATGTCCCACACATTTTTGTGGGACGGAGTGCTTAATAAGGGCACACAAGGCCACATTTTTAACCAGTGGTCACTACCCCATCCTGGATCACTGAGTTCCATACAATCCTTTATTTGTCCCGATGTTTGCATGTTCTAAAATCAGTTTTGCTGATGAGCCCAAGGGTTCTGTTTGAATGGATAATTAAACATGTTCCTCTGGTTCATATGAGCCTTGTGATGCAGTGGGTAAATGCCTGTACTGCAGCTAAAACTGTGCTCACGACCTGGATTCAATTCCAGTTAGCAGACTCATGGTTGACTCAGCCTTCCATCCTTCCGAGATTGGTAAAATGATCACCCAGCTTGCTGGGGAGGTATGTGTAACGTGTATAAGTAAATTGTAAACTGCCCAGAGAGTGCTTGAAGTGACTGCCCAGAGAGTGCTTGAAGTGCTATGGGGTGGTATATAAGCAGAACACTTTGCTTTTGTTTTGCTTCTAGATACTAACAGTGCATAGGCAAACCAGACTGCCTTCTGTTGTTATCTTCCTAGCAGCACATCCTCAGTGGAAGTTCGTAATACATGACATCTTGCAATCATGTGACCTGGGTACCAGGACTTGGGTGGTACTTCCCTGGGATTTAGGATCAAACCCTGAGGCCAAAGGACAGGCCAATGGTGATGCGATGAGGCAGACATTTGTGACATCCCTGGGATGGAGCTTTTAGGAGCAATAGCAAAATGCTGTTTGTCGGAAAGAGAGACAATGTACAGATTCTGTGATAAATGTGGGCTGCAGCATCAGTAGCTCTGAACCCTGCAAGAGAACAAGAAAGAGGTAGTTCTGAACAGACCTATACGGAACGTCCTGAAGCCATTAAAATGAGCCACAAAACACACTACTGACTTGATATTATGCTTTATTTATTTGGTGCAGCTGTTTTCGTTTACTGATGGTCCTAGCAGCTGGGACCTTCATCTCCACAGTGACTATGAGCTCCATTTCCCCTGCATGGTAAAAAAAAGAGAACAAGGCTATGACATCTTTAGGGCCATGTCTAGATGGGCGTTTTTGGGTGTGGGATGGATAGGGCTGCAAAGGGTCTGTTGAGGTCAGAGGAGGAGCAGTGTGCCATTGGGCATGATCCTCCCATCCTGGCAGCAAATGACCCCTTATAGCCCAACAGCTAAGAGTATTATTGGGGAATGTGAGAGTACTTTTTACCTTTGATCCTTTCTCCTTCACTCCTTGAAATTCCATTTTCTTTTCTCCCTCCTCCCTGTTCCTTTTTGGCTAGCAATATAAAGGGTAATAATAAAAGCTTCTTTAAATATGTTAGAAGTAGAAAACCTGCCAGAGAACCAGTTGGCCCTCTGGATGGTGAGGGAGGAAAAGGGGAGGTTAAGGAGGATGTGGAAATTGCAGGGAAATTAAATGAGTTATTTGCATCTGTCTTCATGACAGAAGACCTTGGGCAGATTCCGCTGCCTGAATGACCCATCTTGACTAAAGAATTAAATCAAATACAGGTTAAAAGAGAGGATGTTTTAGGGCTAATTGATAAATTGAAGATCAACAAGTCACCTGGCCCAGATGGCATCCACCCAAGGGTTATTAGGGAACTGAGAAATGAAATTGCAGATCTCTTAACGGTAATATGCAACTTGTCTCTTAAAACGGCCACAGGGCCAGAGGACTGGAGGATAGCGGATGTCACACCAATTTTTTAAGAAGGAAGGAGGGGGGACCCAGGAAACTACAGGCCGGTTAGCCTTACATCTGTCCCAGGGAAGATGGAGGAAAGTCTCATCCGAGAAAAAAATTTAAAACACACAGAAGAACAAACCTTGCTGAGAGAAAATCAGCATGGCTTCTGTAAGGGTAAGTCTTGCCTGACAAATCTTTTAGAATTCTTTGAAAAGGTCAACAGGCATGTGGATTTGGGTGAACCGGTGGATATAGTCTATCTGGATTTTCAGAAGGCTTTTGACACAGTCCCTCACCAAAGGCTGCTGAGAAAATTGCACAGTCAGGGGATAAGAGGGCAGATCCTCTTATGGATTGAGAACTGGTTGAAATCCAGGAAACAAAGAATAGGTGTCAATGGGAAATTTTCACAATCGAGAGAAGTGAAAAGCGGTGTGCCCCAGGGCTCTGTCCTGGGACCGGTGCTCTTCAATCTGTTCATAAATGACCTGGAGACAGGGATAAACAGTGAGGTGGCCAAGTTTGCAGATGACACAAAACTTTTCTGTGTGGTAAAAACCAGAGAAGATTGTGAAGAGCTCCAGAATAATTTCAAATAATTATCACTGTGTTTTTATGGATGTCCAGGGCATTTTAATACCCAAGAAATCAATATTAGGCATCTGGGAGCCATTTTGGGTCGATGTCCCCTAACTCCCCTTAAAGGAAAAAAAAAATACAGCGATCTGAGAAAAGACATAAATGCACGTTTTAAGGACCCCAACCCCCGGTAGGTATTCAGGCACAATAAATAATTATCGCTGGGTTTTTACGGATATTCAGGACTATTTTTTTACATTTAAAAACAGCTCATTTCATTGTGCGTCGCCATTAACGAAAACGAAACATAACGAACCTAATTCTCATGGTTCTGTTCGGTTTGTTCCAATTTCATCACAATTTTTGTTATTCATTTGTTACATAACAAAACAAATTACGAATAACGGAACAATTTTTTTTTCATTTCATGCCCATATCTAGTTTCTATTACCTCAGCTATTTATTAGTAAGTATGTAAAGTCTTGTACTATGTTGTACACTGTCCAGAGTAGCCTAGATGGTGCAGTATATAAATCCAACACACACACACACACACACACACACACACACACAAAGTGGAATTTTTTCATGATTCAAACCATGTTCTCAACAATCTATAGACAAGATCTATATGCTAGAGAGGAGAGGAGGACCCTATCCACATTTGTTTTGATAATGGCAAATAATTCTTTTTTCTTTCTTTTTTACTTTGCCTGTTACAAGCAACCTACCCATACTTACTGCAGTGCCTGGCTTGCATGTGATGACCATCAGCAGTTCGTTTAAAGCAGAAGCCGTTGTGATTGTATAGGAGAAAAGGGAGAAAAGCACACATACCGGAGAACATGCATTTGTGTTACGTTCGAAGTGGACATTATTTCAGTAGACCTTTGTGAATGAGCAGTCATAGCTGCAAATGAAGTCTTGCTTTTTATCCCAAGGACCAATCATAAAACAAAGCAAGCTACCCTATAAGCTATTGGAAGTAAGGAAAGCTTCTGCTAAAACAAACACCATGGTTTCATTGCCTACATAGTAGAAATGGGCATGAAATGAACATTTTTGGTTTCCGTTATTTGTTATTTGTTTCATTATCTAACAAAACAAATAACAAACATTGTGATGAAATTGGAACAAACCGAACAGAACCACGAAAATTAGGTTTGTTACATTTCGTTTTTTGTTAATGGTAACACGCAATGAAATGAGTTGATTTAAATGTTAAAAAACGTCCTGGACATCCATAAAAACACAGTGATAATTATTTATACTGTCTGCTAATACCTACCGGGGGGGGGGTCCTTAAAACATTTGTTTTTGTCTTCTCCCATTACGATGTATTTTTCTTTTCCCTTTAAGGATGACAAAATGGATGTTGCAAGTCACAAAATGGAGGCAAGCCATGTGATGGGATCATGTAAATTCTTGGACAACTTCAACCAATAGCATGCCCAGGTTGCAGACTGGGCAGGTCTGGCAGCCACAGAGGGCATAAAAAGCTCTGGCAGCCCCCGTCCTCCTTGCAGTCTCCGGTGGGAGTTAGGGTGGGATTGCTGTCTCTGCGACTCGTTATTTTCACTTTAGGCCAGCCAGGCAGGTGTGTGTCTCTGTGTTCCTGCCGGCTGCAGCCTGGCTCTTAGGGGAGAGAGAGAAGAGATTTCTATCTAGCTTCAGTCCTGCAGCCTTCCTGTGTGTGTGTGTGTGTACATCTCAGTGAGTACCCTCCCCTGCCCCGCAGTGCAGTCATTCTGCGGCTGCCTTGCACCCTGGGCAACGCCCGCCGCTGCCTTTGCAGCCTCCCTGCATACCTAGTCTATATTGTGTCTCTGCCAGCATCATTTTTTAGTGTTTTCTCTTTGGTCTGGGGCGTTGGGGGATGCCCGCGCACAGAAATGCTTTAAATATTGTGCAAAAAATGGATTTTTTTCAAAAATTCACAAAAACCGAAAACAAACCGAAACGGACCCCTCAATAAAAAAATGAAAAACTGAAACACCATTTTTTTTTTATTCGTGGCCATCTCTACTACATAGTATTGTCTCTTCTGATGAAGACTTCCTTTATAAGTATCCTATCTCTCAATAATCAGATTGCCCTGCAAAATGTAAAGGATCTTATAGGCCAAAGTACTCCAGGTATAGAGCAAGTTGGTGGCTTTCCCTATCATATCTTATTTTATATGCTGTCAGGTTGCCCCCTGAAGTTTAGCAATCCTAATGGGGTTTTCAGGGTCTGTGGAATACCAAACAAGTTTTTTACCAGTGCTACCCCCACTCCTGTGAGTTTCCATGGCCAAGCAGGGATTTGAATTCAACACTTTTGAACCATAGTGGTCCATCACTCTGCCCACTCTAGCACACTGGTTCTCACCCTCAGTGAACTTACTTATAAATCATAAGCACTGACAATGAAGCTTGCAAGGGATTTCAGAAGGGTTTTTTTTTTGCTTTTGAAGATTAGGAAAGCTGCCAACCAAGATAATGAAAAAAGAAAGGATACTAGTAGAGTTAGGGATTCCATTTCTACCTCAAAGAGCAGAGTATCTGTGCTTGTGCATACACACAGAGAGAGACTCCTGCTGTGCAGTTGAAGTGCCTGAATAAATTATGAGGGGGACAATCTGGGTATCAATGAGTAATAATACAAGCTAGAGATTCTCTTATCAAAGTTCACTAGCAGGACATTGGAGAATTTACAAAAATAATAGCTTAGTTAGGGGGCAGGTGCCCTTAGCCCTTTGGCCCTGCCTCAAAGCAAAAGTCAGGGTGTTTTGAGACAAGGCAATGACCAAAAGTTGCTCAGGAATGACATCATAAAGACTTCCATTATTATTAGGAATGGGGAACCTCTGGTGCATGGGTCAGATTTGGCCAGAGGATGTACTTCACCTGGCTGATAAACTTCCATTGTTATATATCTGGAGCCCCAGGAAGAGAGTCTCACATGCATTCCTCCTGTTAGTAAAAAAATAAAATCAGAATGGATTAAGTAGTTAACAATTTGCCATATCACCCAAATCTGCTAACTCAGGTAGCTGCCTGGTTCTGATAGTGATAAGGCTGGTCCTGAGCACACACCTGAGCAGCGCTTTGCATGCAGGACTGCATGGAACCAAATTCTGTTTTGCTGGTAGGCTGTTATTTGTTGCCCGGAATCAAGATTGACCCCTTATGTTTATTTATTTTTAATTCTCTCTGGCCTTCAGTTGACTACATGGGAAATGCTTTGGCATCTTTTAAAAAGAAAGACTTCTAAGCTTTATGGAAGTAAGTCCTACTGTGTCCATGGTACCCATACCTAAAAAAGCATAGGTGCTTTACTCCCGCTGTGTCCATAGGATTGCAGCCCAACTTGCATTGTTCAATAACATGTCTTTATAGGGTTGGGTCTCTTTGAATGTGCCTTCTTTATAGATGGCTTGGGCACGTGGTTGCACATACTTTGATAGGGAAGGAATACCTATATCCTGTCCTTGGCGGCATGGCTTAGGCCAAGGATGGTGGAAGTTCACCTGGCCTCTTTCTTCCTCAGCCCTTGTCATGGTGCCTCCTTTCTCACAGGTGGTGGCTCTGGGGCTGACTAGGAATTTTTGCCTGTGGATCCAATTAAAACCAAGGTACTTCAAGGGCCAGATGCAGGGGAGTAGTATCAGGAGACAGATATCTAGTCTCATGCGCTCCCAAACACATCTGGTGGGGCCGCTGTGAGATACAGGAAGCTGGACTAGATGGGCCTTTGGCCTGATCCAGCATGGCTCTTCTTATGTTCTTATGTTCTTATGTTCAATTGTTTGTCAGATATGCTATTTGGCCCCTTGAAATTTCCATCTTCAGATGAAATACGGGCTGGGCAGCCCCACTTCAAACAGGTTAGGCTCAATTGACAGCGAATATGGGAAATAGGAGCAACATATTTCTAAACTCAAGATCCAACATTACACCGGCAAAATAGTCAGGCCTCATGTCTCTCTGATAGCACTCGGAGCAGAATGAAGAGACAAGAATGCTTTCCACCCTTTCTCACCCCCAACCTGATTCTGAGCAGGAAAACCCCCACGACTTATTTCTGTTTTCATCCCGTCATAAAACAACAGAGTTGGGTAAAATCCCTTCCTGGGACTGCCTCTTCCAGAATCTCTTGTCTAGCTTGGCCACTGATTATTGCAGTCCTTAAAAAGTGTCTCTTCCTGGTCTACCCCAGCAGAGAGCATTTGATCTGATGTAGAAGGCAGAGCCTGCCATACAGGATTCATTTAGCTTGTTGGCCTGGAAGTGTTTCTTCTTTGGTCTTTTTCCTAAATAAAACAAGTCTGATGTGTAAAGCAAACAGATAACACCGAGTAGCTTTAAAAGCAAACGTACATCAGCACTCCTTCTGCACGCTTCACACGGAGCATCTGTCCACTGTTTGCAGAGTCGCATCTTGAACAACAGCGCTCATCCCCTCCCCGATTTCCATTTCCAGAAAGCAGAGGGAGCTTGGCAGAGTTAATCTAGCTTCTCAGGAGGCAGGGTTAACAGAAGGGCTAGTCAGATGGTGTGTTGGACAGTTGGCTGAAGGGTAACCTCCAGGGCAATGCTGACTAAAGAGGGAACACTGCACTGGGAATTCTCCAACATGAGCTGATGCCTGCAGAAAAATAAAGTCAGTGACATATTTAAGGAAGCAGGACAGAGGATACTGTGTGATGTTCAAGTACCACCGAGATGCGTTTCCTACAGACTGAAATGTAAACTCAGAGGGGGAGCATGGAAAACCCCCAACAGTGGCCTTGCCTGTAATGCTTGCACCCTCTAGTGGTGACTTGTCAGAGATGGAAAGCTATAAACAAGCAATCGGCTGTTCCTTGGCATATGCTGTTCACTCAGCATGAAGGCCAAGGCTATAGAGCACTGAATCAGCTGAAAATGCTTGCTGGTGTTGAGGCAGAGGGACAGGAGAGTGCCAAGATCATGACTCATTGCTATCTTGCTTCAATCAATATCTTAAGCAGTTGCCAAGTGGCAACCTTGATCTCCTTCTCAACAGCCATTTACAAGGCCTGCCACTGCAATCACAGACAGCAGCTGAGGTAGCTTTCTGTCACTATTGAGTTGCCTGCATGTGGTCCTGACTGACTCATAAACAGGAATTGTACAAGTGGTACATTTTATGAGTATTGAACAGACGGTAGCCCAGTTCAAGCATTCAAAATAGGGTTAATCTTATGAACACATGAGCAGAGTCAGCAGTCCTGCTCCCACGCACCCCACACCAACCTCCATTCTTGCTTTTGCCTATGAAGAGAGCTACATTTGAAAAAGAGAAGCATTTCTGCCTAGCGGAGTTGTTCATGTGCTTGAAAACCTTGAAAATGCAAGATTCCATCCTGATTGTGGGAAAGTCCACCCTACATAAAGGTGGCTCTACAGATTTTACTGTATCTGGAAGCTGAGTCATGGCAACTGGACTTCTTTTCTTGTGAGATCGAAATGTTTAGCTACTCATCCAGGCATCAAATGTTAGTGGTGAGGTCTCCATTTTATAGTACACTTTGATTACACCTCAACCTCGTCTGAATAGGCTCATTAGGTAGACAGAATTAATTTGTAAATTCATTTTTTAAAATTTAAAACCTTAAAAAATGCCTCCCAAGGCACATAGAAACAGTAACATTGCAGGAATGTTTTCCAGGACTCTTCTCTACAAAACCTACAAATTTGGTAAAGTTGGGGTTCTGGATGTCCAATTTATATATCCCCAAATAAAATACTCCAAGAAAAGTCCCCAGGCACCTAGAAACACCAATTTAATGGAGAAATGGAAGCTGAGTCTACATTAGTCTATATTAGATAGAGAAGATAGGTGGTTTGTGAGAGGGGTCAGGGAAGCTATTCATATGTATACTGAAAACCCCTCTCTCAACAGAGGTGTGGGGGTCAGGCACAATTTGTCTGCTACTAACGACCCATACTTAAGGGGTGTTGGGAAAGGCAGGGGCGTGGCATGGGGAGGGCAAGGGGGTGGGGTGCCGCTGGTGCAGCAATTAGGGGGCACCAAATCACCTACCACCACCACCCTGCCGCTGCTCCCTGCCAAAGGCGCCCTCTGCCCCCATCAAAAAAGGTGCACTGCACCGAAGGGCTCCGGCTCGCCAACTCATAAATTTCCGAGGAAGCATAATGGATTCCCTTAAGATTCACACCTTGTGGGCGGGGGGGCAACAACTGACTTTTACTCTGGAAGCCCTAGGGGAAAGGTTGCATAGGTTGGACTTGCACACACCCCAGGCCATTGTCTACCTAATGAGCCTATTCAGGCCATTGTACAATTTATGAGCCTATTCGAGGTGAACTATAAATTGGAGGACTCGCCACTAAATTTCCTCAGACTGACAAAGCTGCTCGGATAAATAGCAAAAGGTTTTGATCTCTCAAGAAAAGAAGTCCAGTTGCCATGACTCAACTTCCAGATAACCTCACCTGGATGACTGAGACAATATAAATATAATGGAGATGTTTCTCCTAACACTCCTGTACAATCCGTCAAAATTTGGTGAAGACTGAGTATCACACATCCAAGCTATACATCCACAAAATGAGTACCTAAGAAAGTGCTCCATGGCATCCCTACAGCTCTTCTCCAATGCCACACTTCAAATGAATATATATTTTTCCTTTTAGCTTTCATATCCATGCAAAGCAACTGGGAATACCTGAATAACCATTATTTCATTCTTAGCCTCCTATAACACATCCTTACTCTTAAAGATCTTTTCTAGGTTCCTCTGTAACCTCCATTCCAGTTCTTAATCTTTGGATTTCCTGGATGCAGTCCTTGTTTGGATTTGGGACTACAGCTAGGTATAGAAAACCTTTAACCATTTCTAGTCAACACATTAAAGACAGGCAGCTGAACGGTATTAATTAGTTGTGTGTTCTTTCTAGAGATGGGCACGACTAGGGAAAATGACGTTTTCGAGTTGTCGTGTGTCGGAGGCAGTCCGTTTCGGCTCGTTTCCATTTTTCGCGAAATTTTGCAAAAATTAGTCGGTTCGTTTTTTTGTTTTTTCGTTGTCGTTAGTACTGGTTTGGGGGGGGTAGCGGGCTCCTGGAGGGAGCTGCAGGAGTCAGCCAGAGCCACAAGTGACGGACTGGCAGACTCTTTGCACCCACTGTGTCTCACGTACTTGCATGTAGTGCAATGCAAGTAGATCTGGCTTAGGGTTAAGACGGGTTAGCGCAAGGGCTAGGGTTAGGCTAGTTATGGGTGAGGTTAGGGTGAGTATTGGGGTGCACCTCTGGGTGCCTCTCTGACCCACTTAGAAGGACAGTGTACTGGCGTATGGGTTAGGCTTAGGCTTAGGCTTCGGGTTTGGGCTACGATTAGTGGTGGGCTGTTTATGCCCGATTGGCACATCCCAGAAGTCTCTGTGGTCAACCTGGCCAAGTGGCCATGCGATTGGTGGAAAATTTGCATGGTCCACTCCCATGGGCGAGCCCATCATTGCAAATGTGCAGGTGTAAAAAAATAAAATAAAATAAAATAAAATAAAATCAACTGAGACTTTTTTTTGCAAGAAAAACCCACTGCTGCTACTGTAAAAATTCAAGCATTTAAAATAGCTAATTTTCACATGTTTCTGTGGTGCTTTGGTGGGGTTTTGGGCAACAATTTCAAAAAAAACATTGCGGTCGCCATTTTGGATCCCCCGCACTGCATGGCAAATGGATGCGCCCTCCCAGCCTGGTACCAGCAGCGCAGCAGTAGCAATAGCCAAGGAGAGGGGGGTGGGGAACCCCCACCCCAAATAAAACACCCTTCTGGCCTGGTAGGTGCCCTTAGACAGTTTTCGCCTACTTTTAGGGCTGGGAATCGGGTTTTTTTTAACTTTTAAAAACTTTTTTTCTGTGCCGCTTGGCATTGCGCGATTGCCGCGATGCAAGTAATGAGCACGACAAATCAGACCAAATTGTTCGTTCGTTGGTTCGAGCTCGAATTCTGGCGGAGTAATTCCCGTTACCGTTTCCGTAGAGTAACGGAACCGAGTAACGGAAACGGAAACGGGAATACCACTAAGTCGTGCCCATCTCTAGTTCTTACAGTTCAACTATTATTCCATTTTTCTTTATTTTTCCTCAGGAATTATTTCAAGTCAATTCCTCTTTCTACCGGCAGTATGGTGTTATCTGCATATCTTAAATCCTTGATGTTTCCTCCTTCAACTTTCACTCTTTCTCTTCCTTACATCTTTTCTGTATAGTTCTTTATATTACTTTCATTTTCTCTTTCATTTATTCTCTTGGAGAGTATTTTGCCATGTTTGATCTTTTAATGACTCTGTCACTGTCTAAGTCTCTCTTTGATTTCTTAGACTTTATGGGAAATATTATTAGAACTGCATAGCTGGAAGAAACCCTATGGATAATCAAGGTTAGCCCCTGTCAAGGAAGGACAGTGGGGAATCAAACTCCCAGCCTCTGGGTCTGTAAGCAGAGACCTAAAACACCTGAGAAATCCAGGACATCAATATTGTCCCCCCCTTTTGTTATCCTCTTCCATTTTTTGCACCATAGTTTTTTAGACATACCCCATCCCACCCTGTGTCCCAATTGCTAGAGAGTTCCATTTATGACACTCATCCTATTTCTGTCACCATTTACTATTGCTTCTCCAGTTTGCAGCTAGAGTCATGAAAATCTCTCACTGTCATTTTTATCTATTCCATTTATCTTTCATTTAACAGCATTTCTGTACCATTTTTCATTGAAAAATCCCAAGGCCTAGTACGATACCAAATACAATAAAAATGGCTGCAAAATAAATAAATAAAATGAGTAAAATCAATTACAATGATTTGTTTCAGAAAATCAGGGTAACTGATTATTTTGATTAGTTAGGAATTTTAGGAAAATGCCTAGATAAAGTGATGGCAGCACACACAAATATATCTAGGAACCTGACTAATCTAAGCATCTTCCACAGCACAACCAAATGCATCTTTTCCTCAGTACCACAGTTTTCACTGAGCTTCCCAGAATTATATGTGTATTTTTTCAAGTCCACAAAAATGGATTGCTTTGCTCAAGTCAGTCAATTGCAACAAAGTTATTTTCCATTCCTACTCTCCACCATTTTTTACCTTGTGACACAACTCAGTTGAGTAGTTGGCAAGAGATTATATGGCATTTGAACTTTTTTCAATCAACCAGTCTTTAGTGTAGGATCACAGACCTGATGAAATGCATTAAAACCCATTTTAAATATCATGAACATAGCAGAAAACAATAAATATTATAAAACAGATGTGACAATTGTCTTACATCTTCTTTATGCAGAGACAAGAAACTTGGCCACTAGCTCTGTATTGAACGTATTTGTATCACTGAAATAATATTTTAGATAACTGTAGAAAAATACCCCTATGGACTTTATTCACTGAGGTGGTTGCAGCAGCAACCTCATCACCGACTGCACACAAGAAAGTTGAGGAGGCTGCACCAACTAGTGCCCACAGGAGTCCTCTTCCTGGAGGATCCCACAAGACAATGGAATTACCTACAAAGAGCTCCAGCTCAAAGTTCTCCCTCTAATTTTCACTCCCCCCCGGGGAGGACTCTTTTCCTCATGTGTATGAACCCCCCCCATGGGCTCCATCATGATTGGGACAAAAGCGATTACAGTGGCTGCATGGGGAGGAGGAGTCCTGTCTGGGGGTGGGGGGCAGAGTCACATGTGCTTTTGAGGGAAACTTGCAGCCCCATTCATAATACTACAAAACATGGAGTAACCCAATGAAACAAACTTGCCAACATATAGAATACTTGTTTTCTCTATTTTGTTTTCAACTTAACCTCTCTCTCTCTCTCTCTCTCTCTCTCTCACACACACACACACACACACACACACACACACACACACACACACACACACACACAACTTGCCCACTCTTTTCATTGCCTCCCTCTTCCTGCCAACCCCAGCTCCTTCCTCTTCTTCTACATTCCTTCTAGCTAGTCTGGTTGGGGTTTGTTGTGCAGACTGCGGAGAGGGTAATTTGGTGTACTCTTCCTACTTTAGATTGATTGTATGCCTCCAGGTGTTATGGCAAAGCCGTAGAGATTGTGCAGGATCCCACACACCCTGGAAATGATCCTTTTCAGCTTCTGCCTTCTAGAAGAAGGTATAGGGACATTAAGATCAGAACCAGCCACTTGAGAAATAGTTTTTATTCGAAAGCAGTTATGGCTTTGAATGCAGGGAAATGTAGGTTTTGAGGTAGCTTATGTATAAATGCAGGCTGGGGTATGTTTGTGGGCTATTCCTCTGTATGGATGTTTTTGAGCTGATGCAGATCTTTCAATTTCATTGTTCTCTCAATTTTGTTGTTCTGTATAGGATAATGACAACAAAGTTTATCTTATCTTTGCCACTGTGGAAGGGGAATGAATATAGCCTTTTCCAGAAGGCAATAGGGATCCTCAGTGGAAGGTTGCGTCCTAAATACATGGTTTCTAATTGGCTCTCTTCCTAGAGGGCATTGCTTTGAGACCTCTCAGTCTGGGATTATGGAAGCAAAATGTCTGCTGGAGGCAGTGCATCAGTTCTCCTCCTCCTGTTTCTTGGGACTGAGAAGGGTGGTCTGGAGCTAACCCAATGATGCCCCTGCTATAGTTTTGTCCTTTTCCATGGGTGTGGGATGCTAGGCACACATACCACTGCTCCACTGATTTTGGCAGGCTGCATAATCTCAGAACACCACCAGAAAGAGGGAAAACCAATTTTGAGTATATCTTGAGATAATCACTGTAGGTCAGTATCAGTGTCACTCGATAGACAGGCAGATGTACAGTGAACCTGTGTCCATGTGCACATGTATCATGATAAATATCTCATTTAATGAATGAACACCTGTGTCAGGCATGGAGTCAGCAGCTTCAGTCTCAGCAGATGACAGCACAATGCTCAACTTCCAAGAGGGTGATTGAATCCCTTTTATATCAACCTCCCATATCCTCTCACTGTAATCTTTCTTCTGATGCTTTAAGCCCAGGCCACAGCAGAACAGATATGTCTTACCTTCAAAGGCTTGAGACGCAGTTGCCATTGTTTCACACTGGAAACAAGAAGCAGGGCCACCTGTGGTCACCTTTTCTTCTAGCAGTTGTTCCTAGTAGACATGGGCACGACTCAGCGAAATTGTCGTTTCCGTTTTCGGTTATCGTTTCCGTTATGTAACGGAAACGGTAACGATAATTAAGCCATCAGAACTCGAACTCGAACTGAAAAAGAAAAATTTGGTCGGGTTTTTCGTTTCCATTTGTGGCATCACGGCGATCACGCAATGTGAAGCACAGAAAAAGTTTTTAAAAGTTTTTTTAAAAAACTCGACTCCCGGCCAAAAAAGCAGGCGAAAATATGCCTGCCTGAGGCTTTGCCACCTACCAGAGGGGTGGTTTCTGGGGGGTCCCCAGCCTTCCCCCCTCTTCTCCTGTCCTGGGCTGCTTGCACCAGGCTGGGGGGGGGTCATGCTTGTCGTCTCGCCATGTCATGCGGTGGGGGGAGATCCAAAATGGTGACTGCAATTTTTCTTTTGAAATCGTGGCCAAAAAACACACCAAATCACCACAGAAACATATGAAATTTATTTATTTTAAATGCCTGAATTTTTATAGTAGCAGCAGTGGTTTTTTTATAGCAATAAAACATATTGATTTTATTTTATTTTATTTTTTATTTTTTTAGACCTGACCATTTGGGCTGGGCATGGGATGGGACCATGCAATTTTTTTGAACCATTCCACCAATGGCATCGCCAGGTTTTTGACTGACACTTCTGGATGTCTCGGAGGGCATAAAAAGCCGAGGCACCTTCCAGAAATCGCAGTCGGGTGTATGGATGTGGTTGAGGGAGGAGGGCTGGCTGCTGGTGCTGGTGTGATCCGATGGAGATTGAGGAGGGAGGCTGGAGGCTTTAGGATTTAAGTTAGGCAGGCAGGGAGGGAAATGAATTTAGAAAATAATTTCTTTGATTCCCTGCAGCTTTGTCTGCTGAAGGGAATAGCAGTTTATTCTTTATTTCTTCTCTGGCAGTTAGTGAGGATTTTTTTCTGATATTGGATAAAGGGGGAGGTTCAACTGGGAGTGGGAGGTGTGGATTTATTTTAAATCTATATTATATACTACCATTTATTTTCTCTTTTCCCAACTTCAATTTGCTTGCACACACACACATTTGGGGTGCAAGCCAAGAACAGAAGTGATAACCTAACTGCCCACTCGCCCGCCTGCCCATGCCGCCGCCTGCCCGCTCACCCGCCCCCCGCCCCACCTAGGGCACAAAAACACCCAGCACCGTCCCCTGATTGCGGGACGCCCCTATGCTCTGGGAAGTCAAATCACGCTAAATCGCAGTGGAAACGACAAACGACAAATGACAAACGGAAACGACAGATTTTTGAAAAATTTCGTGACAAACGGACCCATTCCGACAAACAAAAACTCGAAACTTCATTTTTTCTGGTCGTGCCCATGTCTAGTTCCTAGAGGTGCTTTCACCTGATGGTAAGATGGGCTTAATGTTCTTGGATGGAGGGCAGGGTGTCTTTCTTTCTTTCTTTCTTTCTTTCTTTCTTTCTTTCTTTCTTTCTTTCTTTCTTTCTTTCTTTCTTTCTTTCTTTCTTTCTTTCTTTTTGCTATTGGAACACAGTGAATTTCAAAGGGAATGTGCCTTGATTGGAAAAAAATGGCCTCTGTGAAAGTGAATGAAAAAAATGTGTGGGTAGATTTCTGGAATTATATGAAGTGAAAACAAAACTAGAGCTTTAATCAGAGGGCCTCCCAAAATTCTCCCCTTTATTTGTGGGCAGAGAAACTACACATAATTTCACCCAAGGCAGGGCAAATTATCCAGCATTTTTCCAGAAGTGGGAAAAAAGAAGGGACATATAACCTAGTCTTTTACACACTAATATCCATGACTTGTCAGTTTTACTAATGTAGATGGTGAAGAAATTTGTTCTCTTTTGTAATCAGAATGTATTGAAATGCATCAGTTTCTTGTAGAGATGGGCACGACTTAGCGGTATTCCCGTTTCCGTTTCCGTTACTCGGTTCCGTTACTCTACGGAAACGGTAACGGAAATTACTCCGCCAGATTTCGAGCTCGAACCGACGAACGAACAATTTTGGCCTGATTTGTCGTGCTCGTTCCTTGCATCGCGCGATGCCACGCGGCACAGAAAAAAAGTTTTTAAACGTTAAAAAAACCCGGTTCCCGGCCGAAAAGCAGGCGGAAAAATGCCTGCTGTGCCTCAGGGCACCTACCAGAGGGGTTGTTTCTGGAGGTCCCCGGCCTCCCCCCCATCCCCCGTCCTGGGCTGCTCTGGTGGGACTCGCCGCAGGCTCGCAGCCAGCAAAAAGCCCAGTCTCGCCGCCGGCCGCCGCAATTAAAGCGCAAGCAAGCGGCACGGACGGCACAGGAAAAAACTTTTAAACTCTCCCCCCACCCATTCCCGGGCCAAAAAAGCAGGCGGAAAAATGCCTGCTTGACTAAGGGCACAGGGCACCTACCGGAGGGGTGGTTTCTGGAGGGGGGGGTCCCGCCTTCCCCCCGTCCTGGGCAGCCGGACTCGCGAGTCGCCATCGCCATGCCATGCGGTGCGGGCGGGGGATCCAAAATGGGGCGGCGAACGCAATATTGTTTTTGAAATCGTGGTCCAAAAACACACAAGCACAACAGAAACACGCGCAAATTTATAAACTGCCAGATTTTTCATAGTAGCAGTGGGTTTTTTCTTGCAACAAAATGTCTCTCCTCTCCTCCTCTGTCCTCCATTGATTTTATTATTATTATTTTTTACACCTGCGCAATGATGGGCTGGCCGAGTGGCCAGCCATGTGGGAGTGGACAACCATGCAAATTTTTGGAGCCATCCCACCAATCGCATGGCCACTTGGCCATGGGACTTCTGGGATGTGCCAAAAAGCCCCCGAAAACCTGCCCTAGCCCCCTAACCCTAACCCTAATCCTTGACTCCAGTCCTTACCCATACGTCACAGACTGTCTTCTTAGTGGGTCAGAGAGGCACCCAGAGGTGCAACCCACTAGCCCACCGTAACCTTACCCGTCACTAGCCTAACCCTAGCCCTTGCACTAACCCACCTTAACCCTAAGCCAGATCTCCTTGCATTGCACTACACGCAAGTACAATTCCCTTCTTTGTGAGACATGGTGGTGCGAGAGCCTTAGGCATCACCTATGGCTCTGGGTTCACTGCCATCACTAGTCTCACTGTCTGCAACTGTTATGCATATCCATATGGCTATGCATGCATTTTGCAGCAGCAGGTGAGGAGGGGAGACCCCCATGTTGAGGGGTCTCTTGGAGACTGCTTCCCCTTCCTAGTGGGTGAGGATAGGAGGCACCCACGGGTGCCTCCAGGAGCCCGCTTTCCCTTTATAGCGGGCCAGAGGAGGCACCCACCCCACAGAGGTGCCTCCAGGAGCCCGCTACCCCCAAAAAAACCAGTACTAACGAAAACAAAAAAAACGAAAAAAACGAACCGATGAATTTATGCAAATTTTCGCGAAAAACGGAAACGACCTGAAACGGAACCGGCCCGACTAACAACAACTCGAAAATTTTTTTTTTTCAAGTCGTGCCCATCTCTAGTTTCTTGATTAAGTTGACAGAAAAAAATGGGACCTTCAAGACAACTGAATGAGAGAAATGGCACATTTGAGACTGGAATCTTACCGAACCTGAGTGTGACTTAAAACATAAACATAATTGCTCTATTGTTCAAATGTAACATCCAGGGGGTGGAGAAAAATCTTCCATTCCCCTCCCCTCCAAATGTAGTCCCTAAATAAAAGCCCCCTTTGAAGGACTGGAAAACCCTGGGAGGAATGTTTTCCGGAGGTGGAAAAGGGGCAACTATCCTAATGCTTTCACAAGCACCCGGTAAGATCTACGGCTTCATTTGTTCATTTATGCATGTGTTATTATGCCACTTTTGTCCTAGGACTGTGACACTACATCTCTAATAATCATCTTGGTTCTGATTTGGTTGCATTTCCCCATAATATCCATTCTACCTGATAAAGAAATTGTGTGTGAGAGATAGGGGGGGAGGGAGGGAGGGAGGAAGAGGGAGCATTTCCGCACCTCAGTTAATTCTTACTTTTGCTAAGGGACCATTTCAGCTGATTGATAAGAGTGAGAGGGCAAGAGTCTCATCATGTGACTCATGTGCTTGTTTCTTAAATTCTCCTAAATACTTCCTTAGCAGGGTTATTGACAAGCTTTCCAACAAACACTGAGCTCTTAAGCTGCTCCTACTTTTCCAGCAAGAGGTTAAAGGATTTAACAAAGCTCCAAATGAAAGCCATACTAACTGGATTAACTGCTAACATGGATTTAGCCTTTTGAGTCAGATTAATCCCAGTCATTCCAAGCAGGAGATTTTCTTTCTTTCTTTCTTTCTTTCTTTCTTTCTTTCTTTCTTTCTTTCTTTCTTTCTTTCTTTCTTTCTTTCTTTCTTTCTTATCAGAACAGGAACTTTTATATTCTGGAATGAACTTGTTCTTCATAAGGAAGTCACAGCTTGCATTGACATGGACCTTGACACCATGTTCACATCCCATTTTAATGCGATTACTGATGTACTGCAGGATTGTTTCCCAATGGCAAACATCCCTGATCAGCAACTGAACTGATAAAATAGCCCACTCCCATCATCAATGTAAGGTGTATTTAGTTTATTGGATGCATGTGCACCTGATGTTTTAACCAAAAATGCTCCCAAACAGCTTTACAAACTGAAAAGCATGGCACACAAGACAAACAGCAAGAGAATGAGAAGCTGTGGCTCACTCACACAAGTTTTCCTCTCAGACCAAATACTTGCTCTTCCTTCACCGGGGAATGGATTTAAGAGGCCATTTAAAGTCAGAATTAGAGATGGGCACGGAACGAACATTTTTTCATTTCTGTTTCCGTTTGTCGTTTCCGTTATGTAATGAAACGACAAACGAAAATTGTGATGAAAATGAAATGAAATGAACAGAACCACGAAAATTCTGGTCGTTACGTTTCGTTTCCGTTAATGGCGACGCACAATGAAATGAGCTGTTTTAAATGTTAAAAAACGCCCTGGACATCTGTAAAAATGCAGCGATAATTATTTATATTGTCTGATAATATCTACCAGGGGGGTTGGGGTCCTTAAAACGTTTGTTTTTGTCTTCTTCCATCACGATGTATTTTTCTTTTCCCTTTAAAATGGATGTCGCACCAGCCACAAAATGGAGGCAAGCCATGTGATGTGGGATCATGTTCAACCAATAGCATGCCCAGGTTGCAGACTGGGCGGGCAGGTCTGGCAGCCATAGAGGGCATAAAAAGCTCTGGCAGCCCCCGTCCTCCTTGCAGTCTCTGGTTGGAGTTAGGGTGGGATTGCTGTCTCTGCGACTCTAGCTTCATTCCTGCAGCCTCCCTGTGTGTGTGCATGCTGCGTACCTCTCGGTGAGTACCCTCCCCCGCCCCGCAGGGCAGTCACTCTCTGCGGCTGCCTTGCACCCTGGGCAACGCCCGCCGCTGCCTTTGCAGCCTCCCTGCATACCTAGTATATACTGTGTCTCTGCCAGCATCCATTTTTTTTAGCGTTTGCCCTCTGGTCTGGGGTGTTGCGGGATGCATGCGCATGGAACTGCTTTAAAAATCGCGCAAAAAGCAGGTAGAAACGACAAACGAAAAAAGGTTAACAAAATTTTTCAAAAAATTCCCGACAAACAGAAATGAACCGAAACAGACCTCTCAACATGTCTGTGAAGATTTTCAGTCATCCAGGTGAGTTTATCTGTAAGTTGAGTCATGGCTACTGGACTTCTTTTTTGAGAGATAGAAACGTTTCGCTGTTCATCCAAACAGCTTCATCGGTCTGAATAGGGTATTCAGACCGATGAAGCTGTTTGGATGAACAGCGAAACGTTTCTATCTCTCAAAAAAGAAGTCCAGTAGCCATGACTCAACTTCCAGACAGACCTCTCAACGAAAAATGAAAAATCGAAACACCATTTTTTTTGTTTCGTGCCCATCTCTAGCCAGAATGTGTCTGCACAGAAGTGCCTTCTGGTATGCAATGTGGGAAGGCTTTGCAGACAATGCAATCCGGGTCCTCAGATTGATAAGGGCAGCCTGGAGGCTCACAGCAGAAAAGATATATGTGACTGAGCTGTGCTTTAACACCTTGAACACTCCTGTTTTGAAGCTTAATCCTGAGCAGACTTTTCTGCTGTATTGAAGCTTGTTCCTGAGCAGACATTTATTATTTTATGGTGGTGCTTCTGACAAGAACAAATGAAACCCACACTGGACAATTCTCCACCAACTAGGGCTACTAGGCAAACCAGTCTATTTTGACTAGTTGGTGGAGAAACATCCAGTATGAGCTTCATTTGTTCTTGTCAGAAGCACCACCCTTAAATGATAAATGTATCACTAAGTCACAATTAAAATAGACCCATTGAATCAGTGGGACTTACGGAGGAGATGACTTTCCGAATTTTCATTGAGCCAATGAGCCTATTCTAGTAGCACCCTCCTACTGGATTTTAGCTCCTGATCCTCCTCCTTTGTATTTTAAAGTGTTAGATGGGCCTGTGAGAGATTCTTCACAGGGATTAGTAGTGTGTTGTATGAAAGCCATTGACTCTAAATGTTTATATTTTCTGATTGGTGGACTTTTCTTTGTTCTTACTGAGAAGCATGGGTTAGACGTCTCTTTCAATTTCTCTGTTGCATTCAGGCTCTTACTAGGTCACTGGGTAGTTTTTCTGATAATAAATCCAGACTCCTCCATCATCTGGTACTAAAACACTAATCCTGTTTCATTATTTCATAGTTTGTTTACTTCCATTATTTCACCGCTTGCTTGCTTGCTTTCTGGATTTCCATGATCTGCCGCCTGTGTTTATTCATTCATCATTGAAATTAATTTTGTTTGCTATCCTGACTACATTAAACCCTTTTAAAAATAAAGTTATTGCCTCGTGTATTGTCTTTTTCTGTGACCAGTTCAATGCCCTTCATAGCATATGTATGTATGTATGTATGTATGTATGTATGTATGTATGTATGTATGTATGTATGTATGTATGTATGTATGTACCTACCTACCTACCTACCTACCTACCTACCTACCTACCTACCTACCTACCTACCTACCTACCTACTGTGGTACCTCGGGGTACAAGTACCTTTGTTTACTGGTGCAATAGGACTCCTGTATCTGCTGTTTCACCATCTGCAGATTCAGTTATCTGCAGATGGCAGCAGCAGGGGTGCATGATTGTGTGACGACCCTGCTGGCAGCAGCACGGTCTGAAGTGCTGGCCGGCATGCTTGCACACGTGGCACCACAATGTCTCTGCTGGTGTTGGCAGCATGATTTCCTTGCCAGTGGTCCTAGCAATGTGAAGGGTCTTCTGGAAGCTGTGGGCCACCACTGCTTTCACTGCGGCACCACTGCTACCGCTGTCACTGCCAAAAGCAAAAGCGACATGGCAACCTCCCCCCTTCACAATGCCACCTCTGAAACAAAGACCACAGAAAGATTAGGTGCTCTCCCCTAGTGGGTTTGCACCTCTTGATTGTGCATCATGAACTGTGCCATGAAGTCTTTCACACCCACAAATGTCTTCTCTCTGGGGCTTCTGTGTGGTACACAACCCCAGTTCTTCCAAAGAGATTCCCACAAATCCTTCCCTTTTCTGTGTTGGCCTGCCCACCATTTAGGAAAGAGGAGTATGTAAAGCAGTTGGCGAGGAGAGAAGATGGCCTGGCTCCTCCACCTGCCAGCCCAATGGCTTCTTCTTGGGCAGGACAGCTGCATGGCACAACCACTTCCACCTCTGCCACCCCACCACCCTGCTTCTGCCGTCACCACTGCCCCTTCACCACAGCCCCTGCCATCAGTGTTTGCTCTTATCTGAGGATTTAGATATCCACAGGGAGTCCCGGAACCAATCCGCCATGGATATGGGGGTCCTACTGTATTTCGCTATCATAGTCTGGCTCACCTCTTCTTCCTCCTCCTATTCAGTGCCACCACCACCATCTTGAGATGGCACCCATAAGATGGTGGCAACAGCAGAAGCAATGGAGGAGGAAGATGTGAGCATGGTGTGAGGGAGGGTGGAAGGAGAGGGATGCCCATCTTCTTCCCACCACTGTCCTGAGCAGATGCCCCTGGACTGCATGGCCAGCTGTCCTTCATCATCACAGGCCTGTTGTTGCCCAGAATAGGTCTCCTCTGACCTCTTGCACTCACTTCAGATCCTGGTTGCTGTGGCCACCAGCTGCTATATAGCAAAAAAATAAAAAAAAATAAAAAAAGATTTGTTCGGTCCCCAGAACGAATCATTTGATTTTCCTATGGGGTAATTTGCTTTGATATGCAATTTTTTTTTACTAGCATGCATCCGGAATAGATTATGCTCGTAGACAAACACACTACTGTATTATCTATCTATTGACACCATTGATAGGTGTATACCTTTGCAGCAACCCTTTGAGCCACACATTGGTGACCTTATGAATGACTGTCTTCCAAAATGCTCTCAGGACTGTGGCTTCCTTTATGCTCTCTTTTGCTGTTGCTTTCAACTTTCCCCAGCACTATTGTTTTTACCAGTAAATCTTGACTTCTTTTAATGTGGTCTTATAATAGGACTTATAGACCACCTCCTAGTGCTAAAGCACTCTCTGGACAGTTTACAACATAATCATGCAAACAACACTTTAATAATTATTTTATTCTTTTGTTCTTTCTTGTGCATTAAACTGGATAAAGTCCTAAAATCTATGGCTTCTCAGCATTTTATTCTTTAACCTATTTTGTTGGCTTAATTCTTCCTGGGGAGAATTATGACTTTTGGTAAGAAATCCAAACACATGTCTTTCAAGCACACACATGCTGTATATTAACATAAATAGCAGAGGAGAAACAACCTCTACATGGGAAACGAAGAGGCCATGTTTGTGAATAGAGATGGGCACGAATCGAAAAAATGACATTTCGGTTTTTTGTTTTTCATTGCGGGTCCATTTCGGTCCATTTTTGTTTTCTGTGATTTTTTTTGAAAAATTTCATTTCATTTTTCATTTTTCATTTTTCATTTTTACCCACTTTTGTGCGACTTAAAGCATTTCTGCACGTGGACGTCCCTCAACGCCCCAGACCAGAGGAAAAACACTAAAAAAATGATGCTGGCAGAGACACAGTATAGACTAGATAGGCAGGGAGGCGTACCTAGTCTAAACATGACATTTCGGTTTTTCATTTTTCATTGCGGGTCCGTTTTGGTTCGTTTTTGTTTTTCGTGATTTTTTTTGGAAAAAAATTCATTTCATTTTTAATTTTTAATTTTTCATTTTTACCCACTTTTTGCACGACTTAAAGTATTTCCGCGCACGGGTGTCCCCCTATGCCCCAGACCAGAGGGAAAACACTAAAAAAATGATGCTGGCAGAGACACAGTATAGACTAGGTATGCAGGGAGGCTGCAAAGGCAGTGGCGGGCATTGCCCAGGGCGTAAGGCAGCCGCAGAGTGACTGCACTGTGGGGCAGGGGAGGGTACTCACCAAGAGGTATGCGCACACACAGGGAGGGTGCAAGAGAAATCTCTTCTTTCTCTCCCCTAAGAGCCAGGCTGCAGCCAGCAGGAACACAGAAACACACACCTGCCTGCCTGGCCTAAAGTAATGAGTCACAGAGACAGCAATCCCATCCTAACTCCCACCGCAGACTGCAAGGAGGACGGGGGCTGTCAAAGCTTTTTATGCCCTCTGTGGCTGCCACACCTACCCAGTCTGCAACCTGGGCATGCTATTCGTTGAAATTGTCCAAGAATTTACATGATCCCATCACATGGCTTGCATCCATTTTCTGGCTGGAATCCATTTTGTGTCATCCTTAAAGGGAAAAGAAAAAATACATCACAATGGGAGAAAGACAAAAACAAACGTTTTAACGACCGCAACCCCCTGGTAGGTAAATATCAAATAATTATCACTGCATTTTTTACAGATGTCCAGGGTGTTTTAATACCCAAGAAATCAATATTAGGCATCTGGGAGCCATTTTGGGTCGATGTCCCCTAACTCCCCTTAAAGGAAAAAAATACAGCGATCTGAGAAAAGACATAAATGCATGTTTTAAGGACCCCCCCCCTGGTAGGTATTATCAGGCAGAATAAATAATTATTGCTGGGTTTTTACGGATATTCAGGACATTTTTTAACATTTAAAAATAGCTCATTTCATTGCGCGTCACCATTAATGAAAACGAAATGTAACGAACCTAATTTTCGTGGTTCTGTTTGGTTCGTTCCAATTTCATCACAATTTTCGTTACATAATGAAATATAACAAATTACATTTTGTATAACATAACGAATAACATTTTGTTACATCACAAAATGGATAACAAATAACAGAACGAAATTTTTTTCATTTTGTGCCCATCTCTATTTGTGAATGACACAACATTACTGTGGAACGCAATTAATTATGATAAAGATATTTGAAAAGCATGCCTATACCCTGAATGAATGGATCACAAGATGGCAAATATTCTAGAGTCCCATTAACTGTAATTTGTTTTCTATACTGAGGGTCATTAGTAGAGATGGGCACGAATCAAAAAATGGCATTTCGTTTGTCGTTTGTCATTTAGGGGGTCTGTTTCGGTTTGTTTCTGTTTTTTGCGAATTTTTGCTAAAAATTCATTTTCGTTTTCGTTCGTTTTGTTACCATTTCGTTACCATTAATTTCAGTTTTTGTGATTTTTTTAGCATTTAAAGCAGATCACTTGTATTGCCGTAACAAAAACGAAACGCACGACAAAATTTCCGGTGTTTCTGTTCGTTTCATTTCATTTTAGAGACAAAATTCGTTTGTTTCATTGCATAACGAAATGAAAAAACAAAAACAGAAATGAAAAATTGTTCGTTTCTTGCACAGTTCTAGTCCAGTGTTTTTCAACCTTTTTTGGGCAAAGGCACACTTGTTTCATGAAAAAAATCACGAGGCACACCACCATTAGAAAATGTTAAAAATTTTAACTCTGTGCCTATCACACACACACAAACACACTTCTCACCCCCCCAAAAAACAACAACAAATCCATCCTCCAGCCCAGGCCCTCCCAAGGCATCTCTATCAAAATGTCCGCCTGCCTTCACCTTCCCCCTCCCTCCTCCTGGCACTTTTTTTCAGAGGAACTTGCAAACCCAGGAAGGTGGGGCTGGGGGAGGCTCTTCATATACGACCCCCAACCCCCATCTTTTACCCCTTCCAGTATAAGCCTCCCTTCTGTTCCCTTCCTTCCAGCCAGGCAGCCACAGGGCCCGGAAGGGACCCCCCATCCCCGTCTCCTCCCTAGGTCCTAGGAATCCCCTCCTCAGCCTCCCACGTCCTCCCCTTTATTTACCCCCCCCCACAAAAATGACCATTGTCAACGGCCGCCTGCTCCCCACCCTTAAAAGAGGGGTGCGCACGCACGCTCGTACCTGGCTCGGCAGGGGCGCGCGTCCACCCTTGGGAGGCAAACAGCGAGTGCGCGAGGCGGGGGAGGGAGGGAGGGGGGTTCGGTGAGTGAGGAGGGGGAACCAACCCCAAGAACCTTTAAGAGCGGCTTCTGGAGCGTCCTTTGCCGCAATGTGCCTGCACGGGTCTCCCGGCTCTCACTCACTCTCTCGCTCTCCAGTCTCCTCCTCCTCCTCCTCCTCCCTTATTTCTTCTCCTTCCCCGCCCACGGCCAGCCTTTCCTCGCCGGTGCGCAAAGCATGCCGGGAAAGGTAGTCCGCTCTCCTCCCCAGGACCGCATCTCAGACCTGCGGGAGGAACTACATCTGCCAAGGAAGCCTTGCGGCAGCCGGCTTCTTTCTAAACACCCCGCCTTCCTCCGGCTCGCCAGTGCCGCACCGCTGCCTTGGTCGTGAGCGGGATGCGGGGGGGGCATTGCTGGTGTAGGGAGAATTTTTCCCACGGCACACCAGGCAACATCTCGCGGCACACTACTGTGCCGCAGGACAGTGGTTGAAAAACACTGCTCTAGTCATTAGAGATGTAAAATAACATGGTTGGAATCAACATGTTATAACATAGATCTGTAGTACACATGGAAGACTGGCTGCAGTTCACATTGCAGTTTCTCACAAGGGACACTCAAGGTAAAGCCCAGGTGATGGCCGTCTCCAGGGCCGCTTTTTTCCATCTCCGTAGGATCGCCCAGATCCGCCAGTACCTTGATGAGTCCTCCCTGAGGACAGTTGTGCAGGCTCTGGTGGTCTCGAGGATCGACTATTGCAATGCCCTCTACGTGGGGTTCCCCTTGGGCCTGGTCCGGAGGTTGCAGCGGGTGCAAAATGCGGCGGCCAGGCTGGTGGTGGGTGCCCGTAGATACGAGCACATCACCCCAGTCCTGGTCCGCCTGCATTGGCTCCCCGTTGCCTTCCGGATCAGGTTCAAGGTCTTGGTCTTGATTTTCAGGGCCCTCCACGGCTTGGGACCAGAGTATCTGGCGAAGAGTATCTCCCTGAGGGCATCCGGATCCAGACCCACGAGATCATCGCAGGCGCGCTCGCTGAGAGTGGCCACACCCAGAGAGGCAAGGAAAACGCGCACGCGCAACCGTGCCTTCTCTGTGGTGGGGCCTTCCCTTTGGAACCATCTTCCCAGCGAGCTGCGCCTGCTGGAGTCCCTGCCTGCCTTTAAGAAAGCTTTGAAGACCTTCCTCTTTAAAGAGGCCTTTGGTGACCTTATCAGTTAGTTTTTTTTTCTTTCTCTTCTTCCTTTTGTTTACCTCTTACTTCCTCCACTCCCTCCACTGCCGCCATCTTACCCTCCGTTGGTTCTGTTCGGAGTTTTTTCTTTCTTTCTCTTTTCTCTTATTTTATGTGCTTTTTAACATTGTTAGCCGCCCAGAGTTCCCGCTGGGAAGATGGGCGGGACATAAGTTGATAATAAATAAATAAATAAATAAATAAATAAATAAATAAATAAATAAATAAATAAATAAGGAAGATGGTCAGGAGATGGAGCATCATCCGGAGAAATAAGAGTTGCCGTGAACAAAATTTGTTACTTTTAAAAAAATAGAGAAAACCTGTGTGCAGGGGAACAGAACATTTTCTACCTTTTTGTATGATATTGAATTAGAACTTGGATTTATCTAGTGCTGATTGGCATGATATTTTTGTTTTGCCTCACAATCCCATTAGTGGGATTCCAGAAGAAAGATCGGGGACAGGTAGCTCTTCTAAAGGTGGTGGGTTTCCAAATTTTGGCTCCTACCAGCCTGGCCAGAAATGCTGGAAGCAATAGTTGGTGAACCTCTTGAGGACAAGAGGTTATACACCCCATTCTGAAAGCTCATTGGTTCTAAGCATTCTGCAGCCTTGCTGTGTCAGGGCTGGTGATGGGATGCAGATGCGTCGATAATATTGTGCAGCTTTTCATTTCGAATGGCTCTTGACACCTCCTCCCTCCCTGTCATGAGACAAAACATCCTCCTAACCTAAGAGGCAGAAAGCACATTTAGAGGACACAAGGAATATCTCTTCCTGTGTCAGTGGGTCATTTCTTCTGCCCCTCATGTGCAAAAACCCCAATCTGCCATGAATCATCTAAACATATAGGATTTTCTTCAGTTTGTTCTTCAGCAGTTTAACAGGTAGTGGCTGAAAAGATGACTTCTTCCCCTTGCTTCTCTGTCTTTCTCTTTCACCCTCCAGTTTCCGACCATTTCTGGCATTCACCTTGCTGGGTTCCTTGCTGACACAGCTTGTGAGAGTGATTAATGACTTGGCACATAGATGGCTAACTTTGTCCATGAATTAATCTCAGCACGCAGGAAGGGATGGCCCTTGCTATTCTCTGTGAATTACGAGGGCAAGAAATACCTCATTCCAAACAGACTGCAGAGTCTTTGCAAGAAGTAAATGCCTCTATTGCTGTACAACTGAAAACAGGAAACTCATTGAGAAAACTACTTTCCAGAAAGGAATGGAATTCATTCATCTCCTTTGTTTGCTCCAAATCAAGATTCTCAGTCAACTAATATTTTTAAGAGTATTTTTAGCCCACATTTCTCCTTGGAAAAAGGACCTGAGGTGGCTTACAGAATGAGGGATAATATACAGCCCAGTAAAATTAAGACATATTCAAGTACTGAGAAGAGGGAAAAGAGAGACATCTTACAGCATTAATATACAAAATTACATTAAAGCTACAAGAGAACATGAGCAGTTAAAGGGGAGTAAAGTTCCATGTAAAGTTTTGAGTGATGAAAACTAAATATTGAAAACATAGTGTCAATGTAAACCCATAAGTTTATAAATAGTTATAAACACAAAGTCTATGTGATCCTATAGATTCATATAAAAGACACATAATAGGTAGACAGACATCATTCAGGGAATGCTTGCCTGAAGAGAAAGGTATTTGCTTGTTTCTGGAAAGACAACAGAGATAGGGCAGTCCTGGCCTCTAATGGGAGGGAGTTCCAGAGTCTCGGTGCAGTAGCTGAGAAGGCCCTTTCATGGGTTCCCACAAAACGTATCTGTAAGGGTGACGAGATGGAGAGAAGGGCCTCTCCTGATGGCCTTAACACCCGAGTCAGTTCATACTGTGAGATTTGATCCTAGAGGTAGTTAGGATTCAGGCCATACAGTGCTTTGTACTTCAAGGTCAGCAAATTGAATTGTGCCCAATAGCTGATTGGCAGCGTGGGACTGCTTTAATAGGGATGTAATGTGATCTCTGTACCCCATCCCAATCAGCAGTCTAGCTGCTGCATTTTGGACCCATTGAAGTTTCCTTAGACTTTTCATCAGTAGCCCCACATAGAGCACATTAGAGTAGTCTAGCCGGGACATCACTAGGGCATGTGTCACTGTGGCCATAGCTGGTTTCTCAAGAAACAGGTTTAACTTGCATACTAGCCTTAATTGTGCAAATGCACTCCTGGCCACAGCCGTAACCTGGCCATCTTAGCTCAAGAAACACCCCCCAGCTGCATACTGTGTTTTCAATTGGAGGGTGACCCCATCCAATACAGGTTGCATCCCTATCCTTTGTTCTCTGTTTCAAATAACCTGGAGCACCTTTGTCTTGTCTGGGTTTAGATTCATGTTGTTCATCCTCATCCAGTTCATTACTGCAGCTAAACACTCATGTAAAGTTGAGATAGTAGCTCCCTTAGAACCCGGAGGTGATGAGAGGTAGAGCAGGGTATCATTGGCATACTGGTGGCACTTAACCCCAAAAGACCTGATAATCTCCCCCAGTGGTTTCATAAAAATGTTAAGTAACATAGGAGACAGAATAGAACCCTGGGGAACTCTACAGGTCAGTGGCTGTGGTGTTGAACATGAATCACCTAACACCACTTTCTGTGTTCTATCCTGCAAGAAGGACTGGAGTCACTTTAATGCAGTACCCCCGATTCCCATTTCAGAGAGACGAGTCAGGAGGATGCGATTGGTCTATAGTATCAAAAACAGCTGAGAGGTCTAGTAAAACCAAAAGGGACACATATCTCCTATCCATTTCCATTTGTAAATCAACTACCAATGCAACCAGTGCCGTCTCAGTCCCATACCCAGGCCTGAAGTCAGATTGAAATGAATCTAGATAGTTTATCTCATCCAGATTCCAGAAACCTCTGGAGCTGCAAGGCCACAACCCACTCTAGAACTTTCCCTAAGAATGGGATATTCATTACCAGTCAGTAATGTTCAGTATTACAGTTGTTTATTAAACAGTTATTTATTAAGGCAGAGATGTGTTCCACATTCAAGCTCCTGTTTCTGGAACATGAGGCGTGTTCAGGACTATCAGTTATAAGGATGTGTCTAGCATAAAACTACCTTGATTAAATTTTGGAAGGGCAAGAGAAAGTCAGTCTAAGGAGAAAATTCTTTATGGAGTATTCATTTCCCTACCATTAGGGTCGGGAGATGAGTGATCATGTGTTTTTGTGTGTTTTCTATATATTGTGGATGTATGCAAATTTTCACTTTTTTACTTGAGGTAAGAGGGGGTTCAGTATCTTACTGCTTTCCTTAAGCTCTGGTGAGGTTCTGTTTTCACAATATATGTATAAATGCATAAAATGTAGTTCTACCTTAACAGGAATCTATGCTTCCTCAAGATCTGTGGTAGAGTCAGTGGCCATCCGGGAAAACCCCATCTTTCCTCAATATCTTGATGACTACCAAGTTCTGGAAAGTTTCTATGTCAAGGAATACATTTTTGATGTTTTGTAGCTTCACACAAGCTGAAGATGAGTATATCAGAGGTTTCCAGCTACACCGTCTGGTATGGGAATGTTTAGAGTGCTCCAAATGTACATACAGAGGCTTACTGTGACCATGCCTTAAGGGATAGTGCAATAAATGAAATGATTCTGTGCTCTCTTAACACACACACACACACACACACACACACACACACACACACACACACACACACACACACACACACACACACACACACACACACACACACACACGTTCAGTTTTCTACAAAAAGAGATGCTTCAGGGGAATTTCCAAATTCTTATTTTAAAACAAAATCAGTTTTGCCATTTTATAAAATGATGGCAGAGGCTTATGGACCTCTATCTCTCTTCAACAAGTGCCTTTCATTTGCATTGCTCAGTGCATTCTTGGAAATGCAACAATAAAGGGAACAGAGAAGCATCAGTAAACAACCACCACCACCACCACCACCACCACTACCAGGGCAATCTAATTTTCCTGTGAATTTGCAACTATGTTGAAGGTTAAGCACACATAGTAGATAACTATCGTTTTATTGGCCAAAATCCTATTACTGTAGTTTGAACGCAATCAGTATAAATCTCAATGGCATGTTGCCACAAGTTAAGAAGTTAGCATAGGTGTTTGCTGGTTGCATGATAAATGGCACCACTTGATGCACAACAGCAAATGCACATTTTAATCAATTAACCCACACCAATTGCATTAGCCCAGCATAAAACCACAATAGGATTTCCACCATCATAATATGATCGCCTGTGTTTTTGGCTCTGAAGTAAGGACACAGAGGCGGCAAAATGGAAGAGATTAACGTTTGGAGTTTGCATTTATGCTGAAGGAAAATAGATCTGGCTGGAATGGAGCCAGCATTTTTTCCCTTTTTCTTTTTTTCCTTTTTTTAATATTTATTTTCTGGGTAAGGGACATTACAAGGAACAAATTAGGAATTAGGTATGTTGGAAAAGGGGTTAAAAAGGAAGGGTATGGGTAAGGGAAAATAGGGGGGGTGCAGGTTTGGCAAGGCACATTACACTTCTTCAGTTTCATATTTCATAGTTATACATGTCAATTAGGACTTATATACAATAGCCAGTATCTACAAACAAAAGTTTCTGGCTGTTGACATGTTTCAAATACCAACTTAATTATCTTTTTTTTCTTTAACCACAAATAAAACTTCCCCCAACTTTCCTGATGTTTCTGTTTCCGTGGTGCTCCTAACCATTCCGACAGTTTGTCCATTTCTGCTGTTTCGAGGATTTTTGCTATCAACGCTTGTTCGTCTGGGATTACTGGTTCTTTCTAGTGTTTTGCATAAATAACTCTTGCTGCTGTTACAATGTGTGTGGCTAAATACACTTTCTGTTGGTCCAGTTTACCTGGCATTATATTTAACAGGAAAAATTCTGGTTTTAATTCCATAGAATTCCCAAAAACTTCTTCCAAAATCTGCCTTATTTTACTCCAAAATATTTGTGCTTTTTTACATAACCACCACATATGATAGAATGAGCCTTCTTTTTGTTTGCACTTCCAACATAGAGTTGATATATGGGCATTCATTTTAGCTAGCTTTGTCGGCGTCATGTACCACCTATAAAACATTTTATATATATTCTCTTTAAATACAACTGATTTAGTGAGCTTTTCCCATTGTTCCAATTCTATATTATAACCTAAATTTTGTGCCCATTTAACCATACATTATTTCACTATTTCTGGTTGTGTATCAAAGTCTAGTAGAAAATTATATAATCACTTAATATGTTTCTCTTTTGTCTCCAACAGAATTCTATCAAAGGGTGTGCTTTCTAGGTAGAACCCTCGCTGTTTATCTTTAGTGTGCCTAGAGTGAATCTGAGAACAGGCCCACCAGTCTAATTCATTTCCTTGCTCAGCAATTTCTTGTTGGCTTTTTAGATTTCCATCTGGATTCAAAATCTCGTTGTAGCGCACAATTTTTTTATTTTCTCTCAAAATTGGCATAGCGAATGCTTCTGTTGGAATCACCCAATGTGGAATCTTTATCTACATTTGCTTTTTTATTTTCTTCCATACCCAAAGTAGTGCTCTTCTTAGTATATGATTATTGAATTGTTTAAAATCTTTTATTCTGTCATACCATACAAAGGCATGCCATCCCCATTTCAGATCATGTCCTTCCAGCCTCAAGGGTCTTGTATTGCTCAATTCTATCCATTCATTGATACATACTAAGGAGGAGGCTCTGTAGTAAAGAAGCCAATTTGGGAACCCCATTCATCCTCTTGATTTAACATCTTGCAGAGATTTTATTTTTATTCTTGCTTTTTTCCCCTGCCAGACGAATTTAGAAATGCATTTCTCCAGCTCTTTAAAGATTGTTTGTTTTAAGACAATTGGGATAGTTTGAAATAAAAAATAATATTTTTGGGAGGATATTCATTTTAATCGTGGCAATTCTCCCTAGTAATGATAATTGTAAATTTTCCCATTTAATTAAGTCCTTTTTAATCTCATCAATCAGTTTCAAATAATTGTCCTTCAAAAGGGTGCTTGTCTTATTTGAGAAAGTTATGCCAAGATATTTTATCTTCCTTCCTTCCTGAAAATTTGTAAGCTCTAAAAGTTTCCTGATTTCTTGTTGTTGCATATTTTTGGTTAGAATTTTTGTTTTCTTATGATTTACTTTTAGACCTGCCATTTCTCCAAATTATTTTAACTCCTTCAACAGAGGTTCTATTGACTCTTGTGGCTCCTCCAAGACTATGAGTAAGTCATCTGCAAAGGCCTGTATTTTGTATTATTCCCCTCTCAATTTAAGACCCTTAATTTTCTCAGAGCTTCTTATTTGCTGCATTTATATTTCAATCACTAGCAAGAAGAGCAATGGTGACAATGGGAACCCTTGTCTTGTGCCTTTTAGTATCTGAATTTCTTGAGTGTAGTCTCCGTTTACTCTGATTTTAGCCTTTTGTTGGGAATAGATTGCCTTGATAATCTCAACAAAGCTCCATCCTGCTTCCATCATTTTTAGCTGTGTTATCATGAAATTCCAATTTACATTATCGAACGCTTTCTCCGCATCGATAAAAAACATTGCCATTTGCTTTTCGGGATGGGCCTCATAATATTCTAGAAAGTTAATAACATTTCTCACGTTTGATCTTAAGTATCTCTTGGGAAGGAATCCTGCCTGGTCTTCATGGATGATATCAACCAATATTTTCTTTAATATCGTAGCCAAAATTGCTGCAAATATTTTATAGTCTACATTTAAAAGAGATATTGGTCTGTAATTTTCGATTTTTTCTGGATCTGTGTCTTCTTTATGTATAATTGTAATCACTGCCTCCCTCCATGTTTTGGGTATTTTCCCCTCTTGCTGAATTTCATTGATCATTTTCTGAAACGGCGCTGCCAAAACATCTTGAAATTGCCTGAATACTACAGGCAATTTCAGGAGCCAGCATTTTTTGATCTATCTCATCTGCCCGGAAGGACTTGTCAGCCAATGAAGAACATCTCTGTGAGTCAGACAGGTGGAGATGCAGCTCCTAACCTTGTGCTGTACATCATGTGTTGCCAGGTGAAGCCATTGCATACCTCCAAAACTGCACAATCAGCAAACGTTTTCATATGATTGAAGAGGAAATGCAGAGCCACTTCATGCACCACCATGGAGATGATGGGATGGTGAATCTGTACTGAGAATCAGCCCTTTATAGCCTCTTCTGGGAATGCATTCTGGGTGGATGAACAACTCTTCATTGTCAAATCTTGAGAGTGGGAATTCAAGAAGTGTCTTTGGAGAAACAGAATAATCTACACTGGAAATATCTCCCATCAGAGCTAGGCTTACCTCATTAGTCTTTTTTCAGTACCTTCCAGAGCCAGGAAATACCAGTTTTGGGGACTACAACTTCAATCCCTCTCTAGGCATTGCAATCCAAGCTCTGCTATGTTGGAAAATCACACTCTTTAGACATTTTTATCATTCTGAAAACAACACAGTTTTTGTTTTTGTAAAGGTGTTCATGTTAGTCAATTTCTCTGGGTGTAGCTCGTAGTGATAACAGTGGTGAAGGTTTTCTTTTCTGATTGTAGACATTTTTGAAGCTCCACCAACGTTATAGGGCTGTTCTTGGCCAAGTCTTCCTCCCTATGCTGCCACTGCAATGGGACTTTGCTTGGCCTTGGTTTTGCACATTTCGGGGCAGATTCCTAAATGCAATCCAAAATATGTTGATTCAGAAACATGTCCCATAGCTTTTGGTTGAACTTAATCCATTATGTAGATGCAACAAGACTTACATCTAAATATCTGAACATCCTTCAGATGTGGTTGGATTGCAAGTCCCATAATCCATTATCATTGACTGCACTATCTAGGACTCATGGGTGTCGCAGAATAACATAACATAAGCTACCCTTCTAAACTTTTTCTAGGTGTCTGACCCAGCCTTGACTCAGTTCTGCATGGAGGATACAAGAGGGCTGTGTCATTCTTCAGAATAAAGTCACAACTCTTTCAGATCAGAGAAAGGTGATGGTGACGTGGGAATGAGTCAGTGAAGGGCTGTGTGCTATGAGCAACCACCTTGATTCATGGCTGGGGTGTGTGTGTGGGGGGGAAGGCTCTACTGATTTGTATTCTCTCCTTTGCTCATTGAAACATTGCTTCCCACTTAACTGCTTTTGACACTATATAGACCATGGCATCCTCCTGACTCAACTCTCTGAAATGAGAATTGGGGGGTACTGCATTAAAGTGGCTCTGATCATTCCTGCAGGAAAGAATGCAGAAAGTGGTGTTAGGTGATTCATGTTTGACACCACGGCACTGACCTGTGGAGTAGAGATGGGCACGACTTAGCGGTATTCCCGTTTCCGTTTCCGTTACTCAGTTCCGTTACTCTACAGAAACGGTAACGGGAATTACTCCGCCAGACTTTGAGCTCGAACTGACGAACGAACAATTTTGGTCTGATTTGTCATGCTCGTTACTTGCATCGCGGCGATCACGCAATGCCAAGCGGCACAGAAAAAAAGTTTTTAAAAGTTAAAAAAACCCGGTTCCCGGCCAAAAAGCAGGCGGAAAAATGCCTGCCGTGCCTCAGGGCACCTACCAGAGGGGTTGTTTCTGGAGGTCCCCGGCCTCCCCCCTCATCCCCCGTCCTGGGCTGCTCTGGTGGGACTCGCCGCAGGCTCGCAGCCAGCAAAAAGCCCAGTCTCGCCGCCGGCCGGCCGCAATTAAAGCGCAAGCAAGCGGCACGGACGGCACAGGAAAAAACTTTTAAACTCTCCCCCCACCCATTCCCAGGCCAAAAAAGCAGGCGGAAAAATGCCTGCTTGACTAAGGGCGCAGGGCACCTACCGGAGGGGTGGTTTCTGGAGGGGGGGTCCCGCCTCCCCCCCATCCTGGGCAGCCGGACTCGCCATGCCATGCGGTGCGGGTGGGGGATCCAAAATGGGGTGGCAAACGCAATATTGTTTTTGAAATCGTGGTCCAAAAACACACAAGCACAACAGAAACACGCGAAAATTTATAAACTGCCAGATTTTTCACAGTAGCAGTGGGTTTTTTCTTGCAACAAAATGTCTCTCCTCTCCTCCTCTGTCCTCCATTGATTTTATTTATTTATTTTTTACACCTGTGCAGTGCGCAATGATGGGCTGGCCGAGTGGCCAGCCATGTGGGAGTGGACAACCATGCAAATTTTTGGAGCCATCCCACCAGTCGCATGGCCACTTGGCCATGGAGACTTCTGGGATGTGCCAAAAAGCCCCCTAAAACCTGCCCTAGCCCTAACCCTAACCCTTGACTCCGTACATACGTCACAGACTGTCTTCTTAGTGGGTCAGAGAGGCACCAAAGGTGCAACCCACTAGCCCACCGTAACCTTACCCGTCACTAGCCTAACCCTAGCCATTGCACTAAGCCACCTTAAAGCCAGATCTACTTGCTTGCATTGCACTACATGCAGCAAATACAATTCCCTTCTGTGTGAGACATGGTGGTGCGGGAGCCTTGTGCAGGGAAGGCATGACGCTATCACTCTCACACTGGTCTCACTGTCTGCACATTATGTTATGCAATATCCATATGGCTATTGCATAGCATTTTGCAGCAGCAGCAGGTGAGGAGGGGAGACCCCCATGTAGAGGGGTCTCTCTTGGAGCCTGCTTCCCCTTCCTAGTGGCAGGAGGCACCCACGGGTGCCTCCAGGAGCCCACTTTCCCTTTATAGCGGGCCAGAGGAGGCACCCACCCCACAGAGGTGCCTCCAGGAGCCCGCTCCCCCCCAAAACCAGTACTAACGACAACGAAAAAACGAAAAAAAAAAAAAACGAACTGACTAATTTTTGCGAATTTTCACGAAAACCGGAAACGACCCGAAATGGGACCGGCCCGACTAACGACAACTCGAAAAAATTTTTTTTCAAGTCGTGCCCATCTCTACTGTGGAGTTTCCCAGGGTTCTGTTCTGTCTCTTATATTATTTAACATCAACATGAAACCACTAGAGGAGATTATCAGGTCTTTTGAGGTCAAGTGCGACCAGTATGCCGATGACACTCAGCTCTACCTCTCCTCACCTCCAGAATCTGAGGGTGCTACTGTCACAATTTTACATGAGTGTTTAGCTGCAGCAATGAACTGGATGAGGATGAACAAAATGAAACTAAAGCCAGACAAGACAGAGGTGCTCCTGGTCAGTCCAAAGGGAGAACAAGAATAGGGACGCAACCTGTACTGCATGGAGTCACCCTCCAATTGAAATAAGAGGTACCCAGCTTGGGGGTGCTCTTGGACTCATCCTTGAGCCTAGATGCCCACATCACAGCTGTGGCCAAGAGTGAATTTGCAAAATTAAAACTAGTATGCCAGTTATGGCTGTTTCTTGAGAAACCTGCTCTGGCCACAGTGACACATGTCCTAGTAACATCCCGGTTAGACTACTGTAATGCGCTCTACGTGGGACTACCGGTCAAAAGTCTTTGGAAAATTCAACAGGTTCAAAATGCAGCAGCCACATTGCTGAATGGGGTGGGGTACAGAGGTCACATTACATCCCTATTAAAGCAGCTCCACTGGCTGCCAATCAGCTATCGAGCACAATTCAAAGTGATGACCTTCACCTACAAAGCACTATACAGTCTGGGTCCTAGCTACCTCAAAGATCGAATCTCACAATATGAATGGACTCGGGTGTAGAGGTCATCAGGAGAGGCCTTAATTAATTAATTAATTAATTAATTAATTAATTAATTAATTAATTAATTGATTTATATACAGCAACCATCTAGCAAAAAGCTACTCTGGGTGGTTTACAAACATATACAAAATATGTTATTTTGATTTATATGGTAATAAAAATTTAAAAATGATAGCTGAAGAAACAATCATGCAGAAAACAAAACAAAACAAAATCAGACACTTTCTTTAACACATATTTCAGAGATAAAGCTGACTTTCACAATGACGGACAAATAATCCATCTAGCCTAATTATCAGCTCCAAATGGCACTAACTCAGGGTTCCATTCAAGATATCTTGCTAGTCCTGTAAAGAAGAAGAACCTTTATTGGCATATATAACAATAAAACAGACAAAGTAAAACAAGCGTTTTGATGTTGTGATTTATAGAAACTTTCAGTTGGCCTGGTCCTGCATGGCTCTTCTTATGTTCTATAAATGTGATTCTTACAGTAACAGAAGTCACATCCTACTATTGGATCCTCGGGAATGACTTGGTTTATGAACTTGTCTGTATTTTTTTAAACTAAATCTTAGTTGGCAAAGTAAAACCCCACCCTATCAAGTTGTGATCTCATTTTTTTTTCTTTTTAACCTTGCTGCTTATTGAAAACTTTTGACAGGCTATTCATCATACGATCAGATGTCTTTTGAATACTAAGGACATCTTTGCTGGGTTATAATGTCTCCTTTCCCCTCTTCTGAAGGCTTCTTCAGAGACTGCTAATCTGGATGGCCATATGGTGTTACTATTTTTGGTGTTATGGCCATATTTTTTGAAATAAAGGAACTCTCCAGCAATCCTACCAAAATAAATGAATGATAATGCTTTTAGCTTTACTGCTTCTTCTTTAAATGGTGTCTTTAAATGATGTAGGCCACGTTGCGTCCTTGTTAAGGAGAAAGGTGGGGTAAAATATTTAAAAAAAATTAATGAGGGAAAGTGATTTTTGGTCAATAGTCTAACTAGGAATAGTTGAGAAATAGTCTAACTTCATGAATTTACCACAGCTTGGCTAGAAAGAGAATCTTAGGGTGTGGTCACACTGGCAATTTGAACTGATTTCTGTTCAGACATTTTAAAAGTCAAGTTCAAGCCACTTGATATTTAAACCACTGGCTGCATTCACATGCACTGAATAGAAATCAATTTATTTCTGGTGATTTAAACTGGGAATTTGCAACAACACTTTTGAAGTCCATACATACCCACAAAACCACATTGAATTGAGCTGATTTTAGAAGTGATTTAAAAAACTGTTGGCCAGTTCAAAAAACTCTCTTTGCAGCTTCTAGAAATCAAATTTACCCTTTCATTATGTGAATAATACAATCTAAATTAATATAATGATACTTAAATGCTATTCCTATTGCCAGCATGATCATAGGCTAAATTAGATATAACTTAATTTTGGATCTGTATTGTGTTTCTGGTTTATGGTCTGTATTAGGGATGACACCATATGAAAAATGACACACTGTTTTGTCATTTTGTAAGGTTTCAAAATGTTTTGAAACAAAATGAAATGGCAGACAGTGTGTCTTCAAGAATGAAAATGAAATGACCTTTTCAGTTTGGAGGAACTGGGGAGCTATTGCTGGATCTTGCTTCCAGTAAGCTGTCAAAACCAGCTGGGTGGTGGTGGGGAGAACTGGAGAGTGGAGGAGGGAATTTCCCTGGGCTTCCCCACACAGCAGGGGTCTGAGAAGGCAAGCACTGACATCAGTGCTCACCTTTTCAGACCTCTACTTTTTTGTGGGGTTTTTTTTTGACAGGTTGGAGTTCAGGGGAAAGCTGTCAAAAAGTGTCAGCTGGGAGGCAGGGGAGGTGTGACACAAGAGAAGGGAGCAGGCAGCAGTAAAAAAAATTGCTCCCTTCTGCCATGTCATCCCTCCCCCTGCCTCCCAGCTGGGGCTTTTTGACATCTTGAGGTAAAAAAAAACCCTGCTCCCTTCTGTCATGTTGCCCCCCTCCCCACACCTCAACCTGTCAAAAAAGCCTCAGCTGGGAGGCAAGGGGACTGGTGACATGGCAGACGGGAGCAGTTATTTTTATTGCTTCCTGCTCTCTTCTGTAATTTCGCCCCTCCACTGCCTCCCAGCTGGGGCTTTGTAACAGCTTTTCCCCACACTCTGATCTGTAACCCCCCCCCCACAAAAATGTAGCAGTCTGAGAAGATGAGACCCCTGCTGCCTGGGGAAGCCCAGGAATATTCAAAAGCCTCCCTCCTCTGCTCTCTGGTTCTCCCCACCATCCCCAGCTTTTCCCCACACCCCGACCTGCCCAAAAGCCCCACCTGGGAGGTGCAGTTGCAAGGGGGAATGGAGCAAGCAGCAAGAAATTCAAACGGGAAGCTGCTTGCCTCATTTTACCTTGATGCCTGCCTCCCAGCTGGGTGTTTTCTTTTTGGGGGGGACAGGTCAGGATGTGGGGAAACAATTCAGAAGCTTCCACCACCCAGGTGGGTTTTTTTGACAGGTCAAGCTGTCCCTCACCTGTAAAAAAAACCCACTAGGGTGGTGGCAGCTTCCGAATTGTTTTGTTACTCATTTCATTAACTTATGAATGTTCTATTAAAAAGTCATTTAGTAACAAATTGAAACGCAATGAGTAAAAAAACGAAATGAAATAAAACACTAATTTTCCATTTTGAGCCTATCTGTAGTTGGTATCAGTGAAATTAAAGACATGGCATTTATTTACTTACCTTACTTTCTATAGTTATATTATCAGAGACCAACTCGTGTTTTCTGAGAAGTTAATTAAAGTGACAATGGTGTGTAGTATTAAAATGCATGGCAATGAATAAAATGAGAAAAGGGAGAAAATACAACTCATAGCATCTCCGAGTTGTTGTGCATCATGCCCCCAAAAAGTAGCAGTAATGAAAAAATATCAGTAATATACTGCCTTCAAGCATGAGGAAAAAAGAAGTTAGAAGGAGTGGCACAGCCTTTTGAAAAATTATTTTGAAATACAAGATTTTTTAAAAAGGAATTATAGGGAGTAAATTGTGTGTTCCTCATGCACACTGTGGAGTCACCTTGTTTATAAGACACAGCTATATGACTGGATACAGGTTATGCTGAAATGTTGTAAAATAGCACATTGAGGGCCTAGACTACCTTTTTTTCTGTACCCTGTGCTTAGGGTGGCCATCTGTTCCTTCCCCTCAAAAGGGGACCTAAGGATAAAGATTTTCATAAATAGTTGATATTTATTTAAATTATTTTTATCCCACATTTCTCCTGAATGTAAGTCACTTTATGTGATTTACATTATTTAAAACAGTATTTCAAGTAGTGATGTTTTTATTTATTTATTTAAATTTTTATCCTACCTGGATAGTGCATCCGCACTATACTGGGCAGCTTACAAATGGGGCTGATTTTTTTTTTAAATGAATCAGCGATATTCAATGAATATCGCTGATTCATAGTATATTCTTACCTTCATATTCATGGGTTCCAGAGCCCCTGATGAATATAAAGCAATGGATTTTTGACCTGGTTTACTTCGTAGCTAACGACCCATACTTTATAGATTTTAGCACCTTAGGCCATTGTTCACCTTAAGGCTATGGATACTATTGTCTACCTAACAAGCCTATTCAGGCCATTGTTCATCTTATGCGCCTATTTCAGACCAGGGTGACAAGAGGTCAAAGCTGACTATAAGATGGAGGACTCACACTAGCTGCATTCAGACTGATGAAGCTGTTTGAATGGGCAGCAAAACGATTCTATTTCAACAAAAAGAATTCCAGTAGCCATGACTCAACTTCCAGATAAAATCACGTGGATGACAGAGAATCTTCACACACACACACACACACACACACACACACACACACACACACACACACACACACACACACACACACACACACACACACACACACACACACACACACACAGTTCTTTTTGGACTACTTTTTTCCAAACTCCCTGAAAGAAAGAAAGAAAGAAAGAAAGAAAGAAAGAAAGAAAGAAAGAAAGAAAGAAAGAAAGAAAGAAAGAAAGAAAAAAAATACTTTCTCAAATGCTGGAAGAATGATTTCCTTTCATAACTGAATTGTTTACATGGTTTTCCCAAAATCTGAATTGTTGAAGAGGTTCTTACAGAGGAAACAGCCAAACCTGAAGGTAGTGTGAGCCATACAACAAAGGAACACAGGAACATTTCTTACACAGACAAATGGTCCATCTGTTCAATATTGACAAATGACAACACTAATTGGCAGCAGACAGCATGAGGTGTGTTTGGGATGACATATAAGACTGGTCATGTTAGAACCTCAGCATGGTTGGCAACTGCATTCTTTTTCTCAAGAAGTTCTCGGGTATCATTGATGCTGGAAGTCAGCATATTAATAGATCAAACCATACCAGTCATGATTCTTTATAGACATTGGCCCCTAGGTATATTTCCTTCAATACTAACTGTTCAACAATGTTGCATCTGAGGAAAGACAGGCATAAACAGTAGGAAACTGTTGCCCAAGGCAGTTTTACTGAATATTTGAATTATTATACACCAAATATCAAAGAACACTTTCGGTTACTGTATCCAAGTGAAAAACAGACATATGGTGATTCTGGCCCAGAGATAAATTGGCAGCATTGAAGGACACTGGATACTCAAGGCAAGGCAAACCCTGTAGAGTCACCCAGCATTTTGTCATGGAGGCCACATATGGTCCAGTGTTCTTATTTAACAATGATAAGCATTGGCATGGATTCCATATGGATGATGCTTTGGGCAAAGTAGATCCTACAATTAAGGCAATTTGATAATCCTCTAGAGTTGTTGCTGCGCTCTTATATTTCCAGTCACTAGCAGGAGCCAAATTAGAAGGCAAATGCTACAGTTCTTAATTGTTCAAATAGATAGTATTTATTTAGTTGCACATTCATTATGTGGATACTGAAGGAAAAAACATCAGTTACCTAGTGGTTGCTGTAAACAACCATCTGAAGATAATGTAACTATTTATTCTGGCTTGTTTTTTGAGGTATAAACCAAAATGTAACTTTTATTAATGTACACAGATTTTAAATTGTATGAATATGATAGCTTAACCAATGTTATTAGATATGTTCTTAATGACTTATTAATATAACAGTGCTAGTCTATAACTAAAAACAAAGTGTTCTGGTTACATACCACCAATAGCCCTTCAAGCACTCTCTGGGCAGTACAATTTTAATTATGAAGGCTACACATTGTAGCCTTTTTGTCTATAACTAAACCAGACATCTGTGCCAGCTACAGACTTCCTCGCCTGACCAACTAACACACCAGGCAGACTACCTGACAACTCTGCTGCCTAATTGGTTAACTCCCTAGACCACCCTTAGATCACACATGAGAGAACATCCACTACCACTGACTCCCTGTTTTTATATGTACTTGCCACACCCAACAGCTCATAGATTGGCTATGTAACATTCTAGATTATATATTCATAGTTAAGCATACATAATCATAAACATACATAATCATAGACACACATACCATACATATTAATAAATAACCTCCTGTCCATCACAGACCTCCCTCCTTTTCCAATTAATTTTAAGGGAGAAAACCTTTAAACAGTTTACTCACTTAAAATTAATCTTCGAATAATACTTACCACTTCACTTACTTACAATTTTAATTATACAATACCTTACATTTTGGGTTGTCCTCATTACAGTACATTAACCATACATTTATACTTACATTTTTTCTATTTTTTTCTTTTACTTTCACAATATTACCAATATTATATTGCATCCTGTCCTGGCTTACGTTTTTGAATGGACCATCACAAAATAAGCACCACGGCCTTAATGACACCTAAAATGGTCACAATTTCAACATGATATATAAATATTTCTCTCTACCTTTTGAAATATGCAACAACAGTAAAAATCAATAAAACTAAGATGACATGGCAATGACATTTATGCCAATCCTAGGAGTCCATCATCTTTTGATACTCATCTTTGTAGTCATGAGGGAGAAAAGGAGGAAATACATAATATTTGCAATTAATGGCTATTTTAAATTATTTTGTAAAACATTTTAAATTGGATTTTAATTGTATCAGTTGTATTTTAATTGTAGCTGTATTATTTTAATATTGTAATTTACGACCTTTTTGTAAACTGCTGTGGGTAGTGCAGTTTGCACTAAGAGGGTGGTTGTCAAGCCCCGCACACAGAGCACACACACAAACAGGGTTCAGTTCTTTGCCAAGATCTTTAGTGGAAAGCCAGGCAAATTCAAGTCCGTTGCTAACAATCAAGTGCCAGATAAATAACCGAATTCAACTCCCAGCAATTTACAGTCCAAGTCAAAACCCGAATACCTCACAGAAACCGGATGCCAAACCCAAGGGAACAGATTAAGCTGTGGTCCAGGAAGCCAGTCCGAAATCAGGAAACAGAGCCAAGGTCACAGACAGGAACGTGGTTGCAAGTTCAAATGACGCATTGCTCCCACGGAGAACTCAAGATGAGCTTACCAGCTTTATCCCAAAACAGGGAATATACCCTTACTCCTGGAAAGGCTTCTGCTAGTACTCAGGGCTTGCTGCCCTGATTCCCCATCTAGCATCAAAGACCCTTTCCCTAGCCCTCCTGGTAGCACGTCTTTGCAGAATCCTACTCATGGCCCTTCTAGGGGGAGAAGATATGTTTTCAGCTGAGTCACCAGACCCAGCTGCCTGTTGATTTGAGCTGCAAGGCTCCTCCAGCAGCTCTTCACCATTTAACCCCTCAGAGTCAGGTTCTGTGACAGGCAGGGTCCTGGCACTATCCCCCTCCCCATGGCCCCCCTCTTCCGATGGGCCAGGCCTATCAGGGTAACTGTCATGGAATTGTTGAACCAACTCAGGAGCATGCAAGTTGGACGCAGGTTCCCATGACCGATCTTCAGGTCCATAACCTTCCCAGTCTACCAAATACTGCAATCCTCCACAGTGTATTCGAGAAAGATTTGACAGACTTCATATTCTTCTTCTCCTTCTACTAAAATTGGTGGAGGAGGTTCAGGAGTCGGTGGTCGGTTGGGGTCAGGGTCTGCAGCTGGAACCAAGAGGGATCAGTGGAATACTGGATGAATATGAAGGGAATCAGGTAGTTGCAGACGAAAAGCAACTGGATTGATTTGTTCTATGATGGGATAAGGACCAATGAACCGAGGATCTAGTTTTCAGGATCGCCCAGGATGTCTCAGGTATCGAGTAGATAGCCAGACTTTCATGCCTGGATTTAGCTGTGGCCCTTCCTTTCTTTTCTTGTCTGCTGCTTTCTTATATACTTCCTTAGCATGGTCAAGGTGCTCTCGCAATAATTCCTGAATGCCATGGAGTTCTTGAATGTATGCATCCGCAGCCGGCACAGAGGTGGAAGGAAGGGTAGTTGGAAAGTACAGAGGATGATAACCATAATTAGCCATGAATGGGGTCTGGCGGGTGGAAGAATGTACAGCATTGTTATATGCAAATTCAGGTAAAGGTAATAATCCGCCCAGTTATCTTGTTGGTAGCATGTATAACAGCATAAATATTGTTCTAAGGTGGCATTAGTGCACTCAGTCTGACCATCTGACTGGGGGTGATAAGCTGATGACAGGTGAACTTGTGTTCCTAGTGCCTTATGCATTGCTTGCCAGAAGCGAGGGGTGAATTGTGGCCCACAATCCGAAATGAGATGTGCAGGTAAACCGTGAAGTCTGCAAGTAGTGATGAGCTGTTTCTGATGCGGTAGGGGATTTAGGGCAAGGAACGAAGTGAGCCATTTTGGTGAATAAATCCACGAAGACCAGGATGCAGGTAAACCTTTTTGAGCGAGGAAGATCCGTGATGAAATCTAAGGAGACAGCATTCCAGGGACCAGAGGGTGTTGGCAAAGGATGCAAAAGACCCGAGGGTTTGGTCACAACATCCTTTGCCCATCGACAAACTTCACAGGAACCCACATATCGGGCAACATCAGCACGGACATGTGGCCACCAGAACTCCCTTGTGAGAAGATGCAGGGTTTTGTAAAGTCCAAAGTGTCCAGCAGGTAAAGAGTCATGTGAGAGATGCAACACCTGGTTATGAAGAGGACCAGCAGAAACATATAACCGCCCTTGATGTAGTAATAACCCTTGTTGTGCAGAAAACTCTCCATGATTCCCATTCTGGATTTCCTGAAGACGTTGTTGAGTCCATGAATCACGAGCTTGAGATTCACAGATTTCTTCTGCCAAGCTGAGACATGGATTTGTGGTCGCGAACACAGAGGGAGGCAAGATGGGCACCACTAATGTCTCTTTCACAGGCGCTGCATACTCAGGTTTTCTGGATAACGCATCAGCTTTTTTATTCTGAGCCTCAGGAATGTATTTGATCCGGAAATCGAACCGGGAAAAGAATAATGACCACCGGATTTGTCGCTGAGTCAATCGCCGGGCTGTTTGTAGATGTTCAAGGTTTCGATGATCAGTCAATACTTGAACAGGGTGTCAAGCTCCCTTGAGGTAATGCCTCCATACCTCAGAAGCTGTCTTGATGGCTAGCAGTTCTCGCTCCCAGATAGTATAATTCTTCTCTGCAGGTTTTAACTGCCGAGAGTAATAGGCACAGGGACGTGGGGTTTGGGAGGGATCATCCTGTTGAGATAGCACTGCTCCCAAAGCAACGCTAGATGCATCAGCCTCCACTATGAAGGGTAATTGTGGATCAGGATAACGGAGCAAGGGTTCCGAGGTGAAGCAAGTTTTCAAAGTAGAGAAAGACTCTTCTGCATCTGGAGTCCACCGGAAAAGCTCTTTGGGCCAAAGGAGATGGTATAAAGGTGCAGCAATGTCAGTGTAGGCAGGAATAAACTGGTGATAGTAGTTAGCGAAACCGAGGAACTGTTGCAAATCCTTTCGGTTTTGTGGTCGCCACCAGGACAACACAGCCTCTACTTTCTTAGGGTCCATGCGGATTCCCTGGGAAGAAATAATATGCCCCAGGAATTCACCTTCCTTAATGTCAAACTCACATTTTTCCAGCTTAGCATATAGTCCGTTTTCCCGGAGATGCTGCAAGACCTGAACATGCTGAGCTGGATCAGCGGAATAAATCAGGATATCATCTAAATAAATGACCACACAACGATCTAGTAGATCATGGAAAATGTCATTCATCATCCGCTGGAATACCCTGGGTGCGTTTGTCAGTCCAAAAGGCATTACTAAATGTTCATATTGGCTGTACCGGGTTCGAAACACGGTTTTCCACTCATCTCCTTTACAGATATGCACCAAATTATATGCCCCATGAAGGTCCAGCTTGGTATAACACTTTGCCCCTCTTAACCGGTCCAAAAGTTCAGAGATTAGGGGTAAAGGGTACTGATCCCGAATAGTGATCTTGTTTAATGCCCGGTAATCATTACAAGGACAAAGCTCTCCTCCCTTCTTCTTTACAAAGATCACCGGTGCGGACAATGGCAATTCGGAAGGGCGTATAAACCCATGTCGAAGGTTCTTGTCTAGGAAGGCCCTCAAAGCTTCTAACTCAGGTTTGGACATAGGATAGACTCGTCCAACAGGGAGGGGTGCCCCAGGTATCAGATCAATGGCACAGTCATAGGGCCGATGCGGAGGTAACTTGTCAGCCCCCTTTTCCTCAAATACATCCACAAAGTCTTGGTATACCTGGGGCAAGACAGGGTCAGATGTAGCATGGGCAGCTGCCAGGATGGTAGAAGAATTTTTCTTTGAGCAAGGAACCTTGAAGTACAATTCCCCTTGCACTCAATCCACCAATGGGTTATGAGCTCGCAACCAGGAAAATCCCAAGACAAGAAGAAACCGGGGCATCCGAGTTACATTAAAGCAAATCTGCTCATTGTGGTCCATTACCTGAAGAGTAAGTGGACAGGTTTCCTGAGCTATTGGCCCAGAACGAAGTAACCGACCCTCATGGATTCTACCAGCAAAGGAGTTTCCTTGTTCTGTACTGGAATCTGATGGCACCGCACAAACCCATCCTCCACAAAGCAATGAGCTGCCCCAGAGTCTACCATAGCATACACAGGTACTTTCCGGCCATCAGGAAGCCCTAGAGTTACAGGTACCAGGAAAGGTCCTTGGGGTGTGATGGTATTGTCTGGGAACCCTTTGGTATGCTCCGTTCCTGTGGGTTCCTTCAAGGATGGAGCTGCCCTTTTACTGCTGAAGAGGTAGCAGCACTTACTGAGGAGCGCTCCAAAGGGCAACTGGAAGTGAAATGTCCTCCTCCTCCAGAGTACAGGCAGAGATTATGAGAATGTCATCTTGCCTTTTCCTCTGGGGTGAGGCGTGGTCGAGCAGCTCCCAGTTGCATAGGTTCTGGATCCATTCTGAGGGCTTCACTGGATTGCAGATTAGGCACAGCTGGCAGAGGTTGCTGGTTGTAGTTCTTGCCTCGGGAGAGACGGCAGCTTTCCAGGCATCCATCTATCCTGAGACACAGGGTAATGAGTTCCTGTAATGTGCTTAGTTCTTCCACCCTAGAGAGTTCATCAAGCACTTCATCTGCCAATCCTTCCATATACTGAGAAATCAGTGCCGGTTCATTCCAATTCAGATCCGGTGCTATCAAACGGAACACAGTGGTGTAGTCAAACTCTGAATCTTTGCCCTGTTTCAGAGCTCTGAGTCTCCTGTTGGCAGTAGCAGCCTGTACGGGGTTCTGAAAAGCTGAAGAAATGTGATTCAGGAAAGCCTGATAATTATCCAGTAGAGGTGAGGCACTGAGGAGTAAAGGAGTAGCCCATTTAGCCGCCTGTCCTTTCAACTAACTGATGATAAAGCAGACCTTAGACCTCTCAGTAGGAAATTCTTGAGCATGCACCTCAATAAAAAGCTTGCATTGATCCAAGAATGCAGGGAATTCCTCTAACTTGCCTTCAAACTGGTCAGGAGGCAGCAAAGGGCAACGGGGCTGCAACCCAGCCGGTGCTAGAGCGTGCCGCAATTGAGTAATTGCCTGAGACAAAAGCAGCACTTGGTTTTGCAAAGCTTCCAGCGGTGTCATCGCAACAGCCCCCTCCTCTTCCATTCTGCTTGAAGAAGTCTGGGTGGGAGCAAACTGTCAAGCCCCGCACACAGAGCACACACACAAACAGGGGTCAGTTCTTTGCCAAAATCTTTAGTGGAAAGCCAGGCAACTTCAAGTCCGTTGCTAACAATCAAGTGCCAGATAAATAACAGAATTCAACTCCCAGCAATTTACAGTCGAAATCAAAACCAGAATATCTCACAGAAACCAGATGCCAAACCCAAGGGAACAGATTAAGCCGTGGTCCAGGAAGCCAGTCCAAAATCAGGAAACAGAGCGAAGGTCACAGACAGGAACGTGGTTGCAAGTTCAAATGACGCGTTGCTCCCACGGAGAACTCAAGATGAGCTTACCAGCTTTATCCCAAAACAGGGAACACACCCTTACTCCTGGAAAGGCTTCTGCTAGTACTCAGGGCTTGCTGCCCTGATTCCCTGTCTAGCATCAAAGACCCCTTCCCTAGCCCTCCTGGTAGCACGTCTTTGCAGAATCCTACTGATGGCCCTTCTAGGGGGAGAAGATATGTTTTAAGCTGAGTCATCACACCCAGCTGCCTGCTGATTTGAGCTGCAAGGCTCCTCCAGCAGCTCTTCACCATTTAACCCCTCAGAGTCAGGTTCTGTGACAGGCAGGGTCCTGGCAGTGGTATAGAAATCCGAATCATCCATCCATCCATCCATCCATCCATCCATCCATCCATCCATCCTGGATTCTTTCTCATTCCAGGATAAGAAAGTGACTAGTTTTGTGGGTTGATTCAGTAACTGGTGGAGGGTTTACCCTGTCTTTGCTTTTGATTTCCTCTTAATGATGTGTAGGGCCATAGGAAGCAAGTTATACCAGTGGTCGGTTGACACATCTGCTCAAGGATTTTCTACTGAGACAGGCAGTGGCTGTCCAGATTTTCAGGGAAGATTCTTTTGCAGTCCTGCCAGGAGACCTCTGGTATTATCAGATGGCTCCCTTTCCGATATTAAGCAGGGTTTAACACTGATTAACATCTGAAATCAGACATGATCAAGTGTGTCCAAAAGAGTTCCGCCAGTCCTTTCCTCATTCTGTTCTCCAGCTCCTGAGAAACTGGAAGATAGGGAAACATATATCTTGCATTATCTTTTGTTCAGGGGTGCCAATTTCTGATAGTTCACCAACCAGAACAGAGGCATCAGAGCTGTGCCTCTTCATATTCCTTTAGTCATTCTGAAAGATATCAATCTCCTCTGACTGAGAAAAGAAATCAGGGAGGAAAAGGGTATAGGTGCCATCATCCACATCTTCAGAATTTCTGTTGGTTCTGTAGTCTGGAAGTTGAGTCATGACAACAGGACTTCTTTTCTTGCGATATCAAAAGGTTTCACTACTCATCCAAGCAACTTTGTCAGTCTGAAGAAAGTTGGGGGCGCAGTGGTTAAACGCCTGTGCTGCAGGTAAAACTGTGCTCACGACCTGGGGCTCAATCTAAGGTAGCCGGCTCATGCTTGACTCAGCCTTCCATCCTTCTGAGGTCAGTAAAACAACTACCCAGCTTGCTGGGGGGGGGGCAATGTGTAGGCTGCATACTGTAATTAAAATTGTAAACTGCCCAGAGACTATTTGAAGTGGTATGGGGGTGGTATATAAGCAAAGCACTTTTGCTTTTAGATCTACCATAGCTGGCATTGGAAAGTAGATTTAAGCCTTCATCTTCAAAGTGTCATGGGACTTCATTGTTCTTTCTACTAGACCATCATAACAATCCCTCTGGAAATGTCTCAGGCAGTTGTATCGCTGTAGAAACCGATACTTTAAAGAGTCTAAGAGCCTTTTCACACCACCCCTAAGATCCGCTGGCCACTTAAATTCGGACCAGAGATCTTAGGGGTTTGTCGCTGTTCCTGCGTTCCCAACCCCTCCGCACTCCTGGCTGCTGGCTGTGTGAGGGGAGGGAGAAGAAACAGGAAGAAAAGAGATGTGGCTCACCTCCATTCTGCCTCTTGCTCTTGCCATGGCAACATTCCAGTCTCTTAAGTAGCTCTTAAAGGGGTGGGAGCCAAAAAACAACAAACAGAAGCGAGGAGAGCCCCACACTCACTATTGTTACACCGCATCAAAGAATTTTCACCTCCAGAGAGCAGGTACTTGAAAGGTGCGCTGGGACGCACTAAAGTGGGTGTGGTCGCACTTAATTTCCTGTAAACTCCGGAGCTGGTGGGGAAACATTTTTAAGCTCCGGAGCTGGGAGCCATTTGCCCCGGAGTTTAGGGGTCGTGTATAAACGCCCTAAGTTAGTGGTGGTGATCCTTTTAGAGTCCGAGTGCCCAAACTGTGATTCAAAACCCACTATTTTTTTGCAAAGTGCCAGTACAGCAATTTAACCTGAATACAGGTGGTTGTGAAGGGATGATGTCGGGTGCTCACAGAAAGGGCTGTGAGTGCCACCTTTGGCAGCTGTGCCATAGGTTCACCAACACTGTTCTAAGGATATAAATCCTCCATTACATGTTTGTGGCTCTGTAACGTCATGATTCTTCATGGTGTGGGTGGCGATACTATTTATTTTTCTTTTATAAGTTTAAGAAAGCTCTGGGTCTTCCCTACATTGCTGGATGAATGAGGAGTATTTGTCCTTAAAAGTGCAAATCAGTATTCCAAGACTGCACTTGTTTTAAGTTATCCTTACGTTCTAAAACAACTTCGTATTGACAGTAGCAGGAAAAGAGATTTGTAAGAGATTAAGAAGACCTCAGGGGAATCTCATAAAATGAACGTGTGGCATGCATTCTATCTTCTATTTAAATTAACCTATATTAGTTTAATAATTCTACAGCTTTTCATATTCACAATGCAACAATTAATTTATATATATCTTGTTGTGGGTGTTGGTCTTCTCCTGTCAGGGCTGTATGTCATTTGTTACTTTGAAAACAACAATTCTAAAACATGATGTGTTGCATCCAGACCAGTATCAAAAGTTCATCATAGATAGATAGATAGAAAGGTAGAGAGAGAGAGAGAGAGAGAGAGAGAGAGAGAGAGAGAGAGAGAGAGAGAGAGAGAGAGAGAGAGTATCCTGGTTGCTGCCAGCTTCTTATAGATCAGAAGTAGGGATGGGCACAAAACAAAAAATGAAATTCTGTTTTATCATGTTGTTGCATAACAAAACAAAACAAAACAAATGACACGAGGAAGCAGCATTTCATTACAGACAAAATGAAATGGTGTTTTTTTTGTTGAAGTGAACCATTTTGTTCCATCTGAAAGCCACTTGGGTGAGGGGAAAAAAATTTTCTCCCCCCCCCAAGGTGCACCAGCTGATCAGTGCTAGGGTGGGGGGGAAAGAGGCTCAGGGGGAGGGAAAAAGCTTTTTTTAAAAGCCCTGGGCTTTTTTGTTAAAAAAAACACCACAATTCCTCCCCAAGCCCTGCCTGCCAGCTGATTGGCACTGGGGTGAGGGGAAAACCTTTTCCCCCACCCCAGTGCTGATCAGCTGGCAGTTGGGGCATGGGAGAGGAAAAAAAGTTTTTTTTTAAAAAAAACAAAAAACCAGGCTCCAGCAACTGCTCCAAAGGATGTAGTGGTGGCAGCGGCGGCAGCGGTGGTCACGGGTCTAGGCAAGTCTGCCCAGCTGGCTGGCGGGGCTCTGGCAGTGGTCAGAGTGACTCTGGTGGTGGTGGTGGGCCTAGGCTGACCTGTTGGCTGCTCGCCCACTCATGCCACAGCAGCGGCATCTCTGGCAGTGGGCCTAGGCTGGCCTGCCCGCCACTCACCTTCTCTGGTTTGGCTGGGTGGTCTGAGCAGCAGTGGTGTGGCGGAACACCCTCATATAAGTGATTATTTTACAGACGGAATGAAATGGTTCATTTTAATGAAAAAAATGACCATTTCATGTCATCTGTAATGAAATGCTGCTTCATCATTTAGTTTCATTCAGTTTCGATTTGTTATGTAATGAAATGACAAAACAGCATTTTGTTTCTTGTTTCATGCCCATCCCTAATTATGGGTTCAGGAAACACGTCTGGTAGACTGTAGATGTTCAACCTTGGATCATGGACCCTATTGGAGCAAAGTCAATGGGTCACAAAAGAAAGAAAAAAGAAATACTGGTGTGTGAGAGAGAGGATTATGTGTTGCCTCCCATTTAGAGAGGAGGCATGCCTCTGAAGAGAAAATGTTCAGCTCTGTTCTGAACAGGGGATTCTTCCCTTTATGTTTTTTATGTGCTCAGATTTCTCCATGCAACATTGGTTATTTTATTTGAATGCCTTCTGTACCATTAAAAAAAGGAAGGCCTTAGGGTTTCTTCTGTTTATCTCCTCACAACTTCTAAATTAACATTGCACAGAGCAAAATGGTATATGCAAAACCAAGGGCAATTTTAATAGGTAGCACCATTCTCCTTTACATTAAATTATCATGGTTTCAGCTGCTTCCAGGGGTTTTGCTGAGTTAAGTCCCTTTTACAAAGCAATATTATTTTGTACAATCTGTTTCCCTTGAAATGGCCAACCCCAAGCTGCTGACTCCTCATTTAAAATGCATTACAATCTCTAATTCATTATTTAAACCTAAATTTGGCTAGCTGGACAGCAAAGTAATAAAACCAAATTGAAGAAAGAGAGGGCGTAACTTCCACCCAAATATTGTATATTAATATTCTACTATAGAACTGGGTTAGAATGAAACCTATGGAATTGGAATGAGGTTTCAAGCTAAAGCACTTGGGGGGGGGGAGAGATTTGGCATCCATTCTTGTGGGAACTAGTGAATCCTCTTTTCATTTAGGGGAAGGGGCAAATGATTACCAAACACCAAAATTTATCATTATACCTGGAATCCTTCCTTCCTTCCTTCCTTCCTTCCTTCCTTCCTTTCTTCCTTCCTTCCTTCATCACTTTTCTTTTCAAGGGGAACCTTAGTATTCTGTACATGGTCTCTAGGCAGGCTAGCATGTTGGACAATTGAGACACTTGCAAATGAAGCCTCTGTTTAGTTTCTGAAGGCCTGTCTCAAAGGGATATCATTTGCAATTCACATGAGATGAGATGTGTTTTCTGTGTTGTATGACATGCAGTGGCAGTTACACATGAGGAACCGTGTTTGACCAAACAAAAGGGCACGTGCAGCAATAAATAAACAAATATAAAAAAATAAAAAGCACTGAGCACGGGGGCTGCACTACAGCTGATTGGGGATTTTTTAAACAAGCCCAAATCAGCTGTAGCATGGACCCCCTGCTTGCCACTGGAAGCAAAAATAAAAATAAAAATAAAAATAGCAAAACAAAATAAATAAAATATTTTTTAAAACAGTGCTGAGCAGGGGCCTGTGCTACAGCTGATTGGAGCTTTTTAAAAAAATCCCCGATCACCTGTAGTGTGGGCCCTCTGCTGGGTGCTTGCAGCAAAAAGATATAATAAAAAAGTGCCCAGCAGGGGTCCTGTCCTACAGCTGATCAGAGCTGTATCAAGGCTTTAAAAAAATCCCCAATCAGCATTTCTTAAAATATTTATTTATTTATTTATTTATTTATTTATTTATTTATTTATTTATTTATTTATTTGCCCCAAGCAACCAGCAGGGGGGCCATGCTACAGCTGATAGGACCTTTTTTTAAAAAAAAAGTCCTGATCAGCTGTAGCATGGGCCCCCTGCTCAGCATGTTTAAATTTTTAAATTTTATTTATTTAATATTTTATTTTTTGCTGCAAGTGCCCAGCAGGGGGCCCAAGTTACAGCTGATCAGGGCTTTTAAAAAAGTCCTGATCAGCTGTAACATGGGCCCCCTGCTGGGCCCTTGTATAAAAACAAACAAAAAATAACGCTGGTCAGCATGTGTTTTTTTAATAAATGAAACGAAATGAACTATGAAACGTTTTTTAAAAAAAAAGTAATTATTTGGTAAGAAATGAAATGAAATGGGTGGGGGAGAAAAGAAAACTGTATCAAAATGCCATTTTGGCGTTACGCGCCCATTTCTAATTGCCATTATATGATGGGACTCATATCTATTGTTTAGCCTCCCCCCCTCTCCTCTGCTGCTGTTATATGATTCCCCTCCTCCTCCAGTAAAACTGATTCCAGAGAAAGTGGGTGATGCTCTGTCCTTGGCATGCATTTCACGTCACCCCAAGTGCTACCCCTGAGATGCTCAGTTTAAGTGGCAACAAAAATGAGCACGGAATGAATAACACCAGTGCAGAAAGGAAGGTAATCACATTTGAAAACCCCTAGAGACTTCCTATCTATACTGCTGGTAAAAGTGGACCATTTACTTTAAGGCCAGTTTCACTCAAACTATAAATATCATTCTATAGCTATAAGGAAAAGTGTCCAGATTCCCCCCCCCCTCTTTGGAATGTTGCCTTCCCTATTTTGGATTCTTATTATCTGATTAAATTAGACCTTCTTTCAGCCTTCCAGATTAGAAATCAGCTCTGTCTTTTCTGCATAGGAAACTTTTAAAGATTAAACATTGTTCATTATAATAGTTCTGCACAAATACTCCTGTTCAGAAAAAGAAGACGAAGGGGCCTCCAAAAGCCCTAATCACAAACCAAAGGAGCACACTCTTTAGTTTGCATGTAAATAATGTTACTTTTGCTGCAGAAGGTCAGCCAGGATGTTGTTGCAACTTCAAAAGAAGAAGGACATCCCACACATTTGCCCCACAGATATCATAGAGTTATAAGCTAATGATGTAGGAAGGGGACTATAAGACATTGAGTCAAATCCCCACCAAAATCCAAATCAAAGTATATCTGACAGGTGGTAGTTTAATTTTCTCTTAAATCCTCCAGCACTGGAGTACTGTCTACCTCCCAAGGTAAATTGATCCATTTTCATACTGCTGTAGGAATTTTTATTTTATTTTATTTTATTTTATTTTATTTTATTTTATTTTATTTTATTATGCAATCAAAATCTGCCCCCTTGTAACTTGAGCCCATTATTACGTCTCCTGCACTTTGAGATGTTTGAGAACAGATCCTGCCCCTCCTATGTACTTTTCAAATATCTGAAGAGTGCTGTCACATCTTCTCTCAGTCTTGTTTTTCCCCCCAAAGCTAAACATGCCCAGATTCCTTGTACATGCTTTACAGCAATGTGATGATCTCCCAATGCCTGGGACTAGACATATCACCAAAATAGCTATGGTCCATGCCACCTGGGATTTATGGGAACTGTAGTTTGAAAAATCCTGAGAGTATTAACTTAGAGAAGGCTGCTGTAAAGAAAAATAAATCAAATTTAAACTAAAGTTCATAAAGTAGTAGCTGGATATGAGAAGATGGGCTGTTGGGATTCAATATAGTATTGAACATAATGTTTCAAAAAAAGCTAGAGTAGAAATTGCATCACCCACATTGCTCACGAAAAACAACAACAACCAAGTAGTATTTGCCATATCATTGAGCTGAGGTGGTTTGTGGATCCATCGGGAATACCTTACCTCAAATTTTAAGTGGGGTTGTGGTCCCCCATTACCTGGTTCTGAGAAACCTCTGCCATTCAATCAACCACAGCAGACAGAGCGAGCTCCAAAGTGTGAGATGTCCTATCAGGAAATAAGAATTATGTTTTTCTGCAGAAACATAACACAGTTGATGGATAAGGTAACTTTATTTGGCTAACATTAGAGTTTGGAGAAAATAAAGCTCTGCTGAAGAATTGTTTTTCTTAAAATACGATGATCGACGACAACATTATTTATTTATTTGTAGGACGCTTCCAACTTCACTGTTCTATGATTCTATGATTCATACCCAAAGACTTACCAGCATCTCTGCTGACCATTCAGATGCACATGTTTGGATGGGTAATTGTATAAATACTGTATATACTCGAGTATAAGTCGACCCAAGTATAAGTCGGGGCACCTAATTTAAACCCAAAAAAACTGGGAAAATTTATTGACTCAAGTATAAGCTTAGGGTGGGAAATGCAGCAGGGCCTGGCAACTCCTCCTTTGTGAGCTGGGTGTGTGTGTGATGTTTAAAATGACTTTTAGCCACCGAGGCAAGTGCTTGAATTGGTGGCTAAAAGTCATTTTAAACATGGGGGGGCAGGAGAAGTGGCTCACAATGTTTAAAATGGCTTTTAGCAACGGACCCAAACTTGCCTCAGTGGCTAGAAGTATTGACCCGAATATAAGCCGAGGACCCCTTTTTTCAACCCAAAATTAGGGCTGAAAAACTAGGCTTATATTCAAGTATATACACAGTATATGTTTTGAGATCATTCCACTTTGAAAAATATCCCTACATGTTTGATTCAGGATATCTTAAGGGATTCAAAATCAATATTAAAAATGGTATGCATCCAGTTTTTCTCATGCTCTAATCTCACTTTTTTTATTCCTGAAACAATATTTATCTGAGATGGATCAGTAGCATTTTCAAGATGCCTTTAATGGAGACTTTTAAAAGAAGAATGTGTTTCAATTGATTCCTATGCATAGCGTGTTCATATCGTCTTCATACATTTTCATGACATTGTTTGTAACTAAGAGAGAAAGTGGCAGAAAATTAATTCTTTCTCACAGTAATTTAAACTCTTATCTGGTACTACCCAGATAGTGCCATTAAGTTTTATTATAGTGTCAGAGCTTTATTCAAGTCATTAACTACCAAGACAGCCAAAGCTAATTAAGAGACTTGCTCTTCACTTACTTGTTTTGCCACACATTGACATTTGGGATGGTGATGTGGTGGTGGAGCTTTGGAAAGGGGATGAACAGCCATGAGGGATAAGAGCTTTCATAAGGAATCCAAGAGGGAACAGAAAGGTAGACAAAGGAGTTCCAATATGGGCTGGATTACGGGATTGGCATCACATTTAAGGTGTCATCGTGGCCAGTTTACGTGTCACTTGAGCTCTGAAAGGCTACCTTTTTTGGATTAAAACTTCCAGAATCCCTCAGCTGGAATGAGTTTGCCTTTTTGAAGCAAATAGAATGGTTGAATGTACTGCACCTCTTTATTACATTGAGAGAGTGCAAAAGGTTGGGATCTTAGTTTGAACCCTTCCCATAGAGGAGGAATCCACTGAAACCACATTTGCGTTGTGAACTTGCTTTTTTGTGAAGTATTTGTTTCATTGCTCCTGTCATAGACAGTGTCTGATGGGGGCAGAGGAGGCACCATTACTTCCAAATTTTGGGGGTGTGGCTCCCTCCATGTCCTCCACAATCTGCCCTGCTCAGTGCTACATCAACCATATATAATAACAGCAGCATTTTTCCTGAGATAGTAAATCTTGATTCAGTTCATGCCATGCTGTCAGAGGGATTCAGAGAGTGGTGGACCAAAAAAGTAATTTTTCTAAGTTCTGATTCAATATTTTCTTCAGATATAACATGGTGTTTCATCTGTAAAACCAGCAAGAGACACCTAGTTTAAATTTCTGTATTCAGGACTGAGCTAGCCTGAACTCCTGAAATTTTAATTGAGGATTTCTTCTTCTTGTTTTGTGGTTGTCTAGCTTCTCCTTGTGCAGTCGTTCTCAATTTCAGATGCACACAAAATAAAAAATGAAACACTGTTTTATTGTTTCATTAGGTAGCAAAACATTAGAATGTGTTTTGTTATGAATAAAGACATTCTCCCCTCTAGGAATGAAAATAATTGTCCTAGAGGAACCCAAAATGGCAGGGTAACTTGCTCAAGCACTTCCCTGTAAGCACCCCAAATTTGAAGAGGTTTGGGTTTCAGGGGGGTGAGTTATTAAATTCCCAAGGGGGTCCCCCCAGGAAAATAATCATTCAAATTGAGTCAGAGGTTTGGAACTAACTAAAAAGGGAGAAGGTTTTCAGCTCATAATTCGAATTATTCATAAGTAGAGCTGCTTGTAAGTAGAGGTACCACTGTACTTCCTATTTACAACTTTTAATATTGCCTTGCATGTTTGCTGTATGCAGTAAAGATGGGCATGAAATGAACTTTGCCCCCAAAACCCGGAAATGAAGAGGCGAGACAACTTCAGCTTTTGGGTACAAATGGGCCACAACTTTATTTATTTATAACTCATCAACTTATTAACTAGGTTAGTCAGGACCTGTGAAGGGGACCTGAGCCGTAGTGCCAACTGGTAACGAGATGGGATGCAATTCCCCAGTCAACAAACTCAGTATTCAGGTAGATTTGCCCAGGTGAGCAGCCGCCCACCTGTTGAGCATCACTATAGGATGGGCGAATCTGACATCCCGGCACAGCCCTCGTGATGTCTCAAGTCACATTCTAACTTTCTTTGTCTGCTGACATAGCCAATGGTGATGGACTGAATACGAGGGCTGTATAGCGCCGTAGGGGTTACTTACTAGAGCTTTACCGGAATTCAGTTACCAGTTGCACTACCCCGCCACCATAAGAGTCAGGGGCTTTTACCGCAACCAGCCGAGCAGCTCGGCCCTCAGGCCCCCTTGTAGGTCAGATAGGAAAATATCCAAACCAGGGTCAGATAGTGGACTCCATCTCTTCTGTAAATGTGAGGGGCACTCCTGGAGATACCCGGATGGGCTATGATAGACCCACGTCCGTGCCGGACAAAACTGGCCACCTCACCATTTACCATTCTAAGATCTCTCTCACAAGGCAAAGGTCATGGGCTGACCGCCACACTAAGTGTGGGATCAACGCGGACCAAACTATATGGGTGCTGGAGAAATGAAACAAAAATTCACTCAAGTCATGACTGATCTTGAGGCTAAGTACTTTTCCTGGCATTCTGGCCAACTCGTTGCCGCCCAGATGCAGCAACCGAAAATCAGGTGGGTTGTTCAGAGGGACACAGCATGCCCAGCGGCGGAACTCAGCCCACAGCATGCCTCTGCGACCCAGCCATTCAACGGTGGCACACACGCCCAGGCCCGACTCTCGGCCCCCATGAGAGCTTGCAGCATACTCGGCTGCCCAGAAGACAAAGCGATGGCCGAAGATGACCACTCTGGCTCTTGTCTTCACGCTGAATCCTGGAACGATAGAAAGGTTAAAATGTTTGGGCAACAGTTAAAACTTCAGCAACGGCTGAACATACCTGAAACTTCTGTGACCTCTAATGGCCAATACGCTGAATGCCAGCTGCATCTTAGCCCAAGGCTACTGCCGTGGAGGCCGCCCCAATTTGAAATGAGTGGAAGCCGAAATGCCACCCCACAATACCAGCCCTGGCCAGGGCATCAGCGGTGGCAGTCCAGAACTGGTAACGGGAAAGCTGAGTCCCGTTCTGATGTATGAAAATATAAACGGGGGCATCACCCCTAAGGGCCAGGTAATATCGACTGGCCCGAAGTGGGCATATTGCAAAAATGTGAAAAGGGCCCAATAATATCTCATGCCTCCAGGCCCACTGGTCCGCTTTGGACCCGTGAATGCTCAACTAAAAGCCCTCCGGAAGCCAGAAAATATCAGACCTAAGAAGGGCCGTGTAAGACAAATCAGACTTGGAGGACACAAGCAATACTAATGCGGAGCACGGCAAAGAAAGCTACTAGGGGAGCCACCCCGAATAACACCGCCTCAAAAGGACCATTGCAAACTACTGGCCAGTGATCTGAAAGCCGGGACAAGATCTCAGGGGTAAACGGGGCCCGGTCATCCTCCATTCTGCCCCGTTCCTTAGCCCAACCCTCGAGCATCTTCTGCAGCAGGAATTACCAGAAGGGTGCTCGCAGCATTGGGCCCTGGCATAGAATGCCAAAGCAGACAGCCTGCCCTTGATGGTCCGAGGGGCCAATCCTTTGAAGTACAGGTTAACAGCAAATTGAGTCAATTGATCGGGAGAGGCCGGCCACAGTGAGGGAAAACCCTCCTGGGCACAGAATCTAGCATATTCATTGCAGGCGGCTGCATAGGACCGCCTCGTCCAGGGGGCCAGTGCAAGGGTCAGTGCCCAGTGGGCTTCTACCCGCCAAGGGACCATGCCTCGTTGGGAAGGATCACGGGCTCGGGTGATGCCATAAGGGCCAGTAGCCGGGAACGGTCCATCTGTTGGCGTGAGAGGGCATTGGCGATCTCATTCCTGACCCCTGGCACATTGCAGGCCAGAAATACTGTATCAAGTTCTAAACATTAAGAGTTAGGGCACGGACCAACCTCAGGACTCGAGGAGAGCGAGAAGATAAGGTGTTAGCCACACAGAAATAAAACAAAAGTTCACTCAAGTCCTGCAGGATCTTGAGGAGCAAAGCATCTCCCAGCACACGAGCGAGATCGGTGCTGCCCAGGCGCAGCAACATGACATCTGGAGGGTTATGCAGAGGGCAAAACTCAGCCCACAGCATGCCCCTGCGACCCAGCCAGTCGAAGGTGGCACACGCACCCAGGCCCAAATCTCGGCCCCAGAGGGAATTTGCAGCAAACTCGGCTGCCCAGAAGACAAAGCTATGGCCGAAGATGACCACTATGGCTCTTGTCTTCCCGCCGGATCCTGGAACAATAGAAAAGTTCAAACGTTCGGACAACAGCTAAAACTTCGGCAACGGCCGAACATAAACTTGAAACTTCAGAGACCTCCAACGGCCAATATGCTGGATACCAGCTGCATCGTAGCCCAAGGCTGCCGCCGTGGAGGCTGCCCCAATCCTGAATGAGTGGGAGCCGAAATGCCATCCCACAATACCAGCCCTGGCCAGGGCGTCAGCAGTGACCGTCCAAAACTGATAACGGGAAAGAGGGGTCCCATTCGCATGGATGAAAAGGTACCGGGGTGTGTCACCCCCTAAGCAACAGGTAATCTCACAGTGCCCGAAGTTGGCATATTGCAGACACATGGCAAGGAACCAAAAATAACTCCTGCCACCTGGCCCATTGGTCCGTCTTGGACCTATGAATACATAACAAAAGGCCCTCTGGAAGCCAGCTAAGGTCAGATCTAAGGAGGGCTGTATAAGACAAGTCAGACTTAGATGAGGCAAGCAGCTCGCTGATATGGACTGCAGCAAAGAAAGCAACTAGGGCGGCTGCCCTGCATAACGCCGCCTCGAAAGGGCCATCGCAAACTACTGGCAACTGATCTGTAAGCCGAGATAAAATATCTGGCGTAAACGGGGCACGGTCATCCTTGCTCCTACCCCACTCCTGAGACGAGCCCTCCAGCATCTTTTGCAGCAAAAAGTCACCCGAAGGGTGCTCAAAGTGCTGGGCCTTGGCATAAAATGCCAATGCAGACAGACAACCTTGAATGGTCCGAGGGGCCAATCCCTTAAAATGAAGGTGGACGGCAAATTGTCTTATGAGGAGTGGCTTAGGGAGCTGGAAATGTTTGGTCTTACAAAAAAAAGATTGAGAGAGGATATGGTAGCCATGTTTAAATATCTGAAAAGAGGTCATGTTGAAGAGGGTGCTGGTTTGCTTTCCATGGCTTCAGAGAGACTCGGAGCAATGGCTTCAAACTACAGGAAAAGAGATTCCATTTGAACATTAGGAAGAACTTCATGACAGTCAGAGCTGTTCGGCAGTGGAACATGCTGCCACGGAGGGTGGTTGAGTCTCCTTCTTTAGAGGTCTTTAAGCAGAGGCTGGATGGCCATCTGTCGGAAACACTGTGATGGGATTCCTGCATGGCAGGGGGTTGGACTAGATGGCCCCCGAGGCCCCCTCCAACTCTATGATTCTATGATTCTTTGCTTCACCTCCACCTACAGCTATCCACACTAGAGATGGGCACGACTTAGCGGTATTCCCGTTTCCGTTTCCGTTACTCGTATCCGTTACTCTACGGAAACGGAAACGGGAATTACTCCGCCAGACTTTGAGCTCGAACCGACGAATGAACAATTTGGTCTGATTTGTCGTGCTCGTTACTTGCATCGCGCAATGCCAAGCGGCACAGAAAAAAGTTTTTAAAAGTTAAAAAAAAACCCGATTCCCGGCCCTAAAAGTAGGCGAAAACTGTCTGAGGGCACCTACCAGGCCAGAAGGGTGTTTTATTGGGGGGGGGGTCCCCGCCCCCCTCTCCTTGGCTATTGCTACTGCTGCGCTGCTGGTACCAGGCTGGGAGGGCGCATCCATTTGCCATGCAGTGCGGGGGATCCAAAATGGCGACCACAATAATTTTTTTTAAATCGTTGCCCAAAACCCCACCAAAGGACCACAGAAACATGCGGAAATTAGCTATTTTAAATGCTTGAATTTTTACAGTAGCAGCAGTGGGTTTTTCTTGCAAAAAAAAAGTCTCCGTTGATTTTATTTTATTTTATTTTATTTTATTTTTTTACACCTGCACATTTGCAATGATGGGCTCGCCCATGGGAGTGGACCATGCAAAGTTTTGGAGCCATTCCACCAATCGCATGGCCAGGTTTTGCTGACTGTACCAGGCTGGGAGGGCGCATCCATTTGCCATGCGGTGGAGGGGATCCAAAATGGCGACTGCAATTTTTTTTTGAAATCGTTGCCCAAAACCCCACCAAAGCACCACAGAAACATGCGAAAATTAGCTATTTTAAATTCTTGAATTTTTACAGTAGCAGCAGTGGGTTTTTCTTGCAAAAAAAAGTCTCCGTTGATTTTATTTTATTTTATTTTATTTTATTTTATTTTATTACACCTGCACATTTGCAATGATGTAAATTTTCCACCAATCGCATGGCCACTTGGCCAGGTTGACCACAGAGACTTCTGGGATGTGCCAATCGGGCATAAACAGCCCACTAATCGTAGCCCAAACCCGAACCCTAAGCCTAACCCATACGCCAGTACACTGTCCTTCTAAGTGGGTCAGAGAGGCACCCAGAGGTGCACCCCAATACTCACCCTAACCTCACCCGTAACTAGCCTAACCCTAGCCCTTGCGCTAACCCGTCTTAACCCTAAGCCAGATCTACTTGCATTGCACTACATGCAAGTACGTGAGACACAGCGGGTGCAAAGAGTCTGCCAGTCCGTCACTTGTGGCTCTGGCTGACTCCTGCAGCTCCCTCCAGGAGCCCGCTACCCCTCCCCAAACCAGTACTAACGACAACAAAAAAACAAAAAAACGAACCGACTAATTTTTGCAAATTTTCATGAAAAACGGAAATGAGCCGAAACGGAACCGGCCCGACTAACGACAACTTGAAAAATTTTTTTTTCAAGTCGTGCCCATCTCTAATCCACCATGTTGAGGATAGGATTTTTCCTCATGCAAGCAGTGAGTGAATAGTCAGCTGCCAGAGGAGGTGGTGGGGATGGGCCATGATTGGTGCACTGCCAGAGCACAAGGTGACATGTGACAATAGGTAAATGGCCTATTCGGCTCAGATAGACAAGTTGCAACCTGAACCTGTGGTGCCATGCAGACAAATTTGTATGAAGCTTTCAGTTGCATGGACCACTCAACTCTACTCCCCATCCCTATTTTAAGTCTTCACTCTCAGGCTCTCCCCACCAGCACAGAACATATTCTGCTTGAAAGAGATGCAGATATTTAGAGGCAAAACCAGAGGTCCCTGAATTGAATTTAGAGCCAAATTGATTTAACTGATCAAACACTATCTCCAGAAAAGTGCGCTTCAGGGAAAATTAAGCTAAGGGGTTTTGCACTTCACTAATCTATGTAGGTTGTTTTTTTGTTGTTGTTTCAAAGGATGATGGAATAAATTATCATTAGTCTATCCCCAAAATTGTACTGGCAATTGCCAGGTCATAGAGAAAACTCCTTGTGGCTTCTGGCAAAGGTTGGTCATTGGCAAATATGTTAAACAGTGTTGTGCCAGTAAGCTACCCTGCTGGAGTTCATTTCTTTGGTTTCTCCATCAACTGTGTTGTTCCTGAAAGTCAGCATAGAATCTATAGGTTTCTAGTAGGCAACATATGATTTTTCATAAATTTAAAATCTTTTGTAACATGCTGGACTTTGTATAGGAGGTCGGCATGATTGACTGTACGTGTGTGTGTGTGTGTTGTGTGTGTGTGTGTGTGTGTGTGTGTGTGTGTGTGTTTTTCTTTTATTTATTTATTTTTAACAATGGGGACTGAGCCCACCCGATGCAGGGCAGACTCCAAGCCCCCGGGGCGCCACCCCACTGTGGAGAGAAGCCCCGCGGATCCCCAAGAATGCAGCACAACCAGGCGGCACAGAATGGCAGACGCGTGCACACCCAAAATGGCAACCGCAGGCACCAACTCCACCCAGCCACCAAGGCAGCTGCCAGCCGGGGCCAGGTACGCACCCGGCCGAGTGGAGCCACCACCAACCAAGTCTCAATTGGGCTCACACGCCGCGAGCCAAAGGCGAGCTCACACACTGCGAGCCAAACGTTACAAGCCCTGACAGGGAGCCGCCGCCGCTGGCGGCGGCGGCGGCGGCCGAGAGCGGCTGCTGCTCACGCACCGCGAGCCAAGCCTCAGAAGGCAGGAGCATGCTCCGGGGCCACTTCCTAAAGCCTAACTATCCCCCCCACAGTCCCTAGCTAAACCTCCCCCTAAACCTCCCCCCCGCCGCGCGGTCCCCGGAGCGAACCAGGTGGCCCGGCTGAAGCACGGGCCACCGACAAGAAGGCACGTCCTCACACGTCCTTGCACTGCCGCCGAGACCATAGCCACTCCGGCTGCCCGAGCCCTTATCAGTGCTCCGATCGGGCAGCACAGCTGAGCAGCGGTCTTTCTTCCTTCTTGTCTTGTCTTTTTTTCTTTTCTTTCTTTTTTTCCCCAATAGAACGGAGACCGGACAGAGCACAGAAATAGCGCTGCTGCCAGTCTCGGCAAGAATCTCTTCAACTGACAGGTTTGGAGGGGGGGAGCCTTCTTATAGGCTCCCGTCCCTGGCAAGGAGACCAGGATGGGCGCAAAGTTTTCGCGCCCAATGTCTGGGACCGGGGAGGCAAATGCGCCCTTCCCCCGAGGAGCCGGGGCTCAGAGCAGCCCTTTAGTTCATTTTGTTATTCATTATTCATTTCATTATGTAATGAAACAAATTACTAACCTAGGGGTAAATTTAAAACGAACTGAATCAAACTGAAAAAAATTGGTTTGGTTCGGTTTGTTTTGTTACGCAGCCGATGACAGTGGCCACACGCTGTCATCGGCCGCAGGGGAAACTGTCTAGATAAATCCCCATTCTCGCCTCTGCATGCGGATGCAGGAATGGGGCTCTCTGTAAAGGGATCTTCCCCCGCCGGCGATGACAGTGGCTTTCTCCCCCCTGCGGGGGAGAACTGTGTCTAGAGAGAGCCCTGTTCTCACCACCGTGGAGGTGGAACAGGTGGAGATGACGGCGCGCCGGGGTGCTGTCATCCGTGGGAACGGGGCCTCTCTCTAAAGGGTCATCTTCCCCCCTGCATGCGGAGGTGGGAACAGGGGTCTCTGCCAATGACAGGACCCCTCATCACGCCTGCATGAGCGGACCCCTCTTCTCACCCCTGCTGCGGAGGTCGGAACAGGGGTCTCTTTAAAGGGATTTTCCCATGTATGCGGCGCGCCGGGGTGTCACTGGGGGGAAAATCCCCAGGGGAGAAATGTCTTCTCAAGAGACGCGTCTTCTTTTTCCTCCACATGTGGAGGCAGGAACCCTCTTCTCACATGGGGTCTCTTTAAAGGGGATTTTCCCCATGGCCGATGACGGCGCGCCGGGTGCTGTCATCCGTCACAGGGGAAAACTTTCTAAAGGACCCCTCTTCTCACCCCCTGCATGCAGAGGTGGGAACAGGGGTCTCTTTAAAGGGATTTTCCCCATGGCCGATGACGGCGCGCCGGGTGCTGTCATCCGTCACAGGGGAAAACTTTTCTAAAGGACCCCTCTTCTCACCCCTGCATGCGGAGGTGGGAACAGGGGTCTCTTTAAAGGGATTTTCCCCATGGCCGATGACGGCGCGCCGGGGTGCTGTCATCCGTTACAGGGGAAAACTTTCTAAAGGACCCCTCTTCTCACCCCTGCATGCGGAGGTGGGGAACAGGGGTCTCTTTAAAGGGGGATTTCCCCATAGGGGTCTCTTTAAAGCCGATGACGGCGCGCCGGGTGCTGTCATCCGTCACAGGGGAAAACTTTCTAAAGGACCCCTCTTCTCACCCCTGCATGCGGAGGTGGGAACAGGGGTCTCTTTAAAGGCATTTTCCCCATGGCCGATGACGGCGCGCGCCTAAAGGGGGGCTGTCATCCGTCACAGGGGAAAACTTTCTAAAGGACCCCTCTTCTCACCCCTGCATGCGGAGGTGGGAAACAGGGGTCTCTTTAAAGGGATCTTCCCTGCAGCGATGGCAGAGCTGAGCCGCCGCCGCTGGTAAGAACCTGAACCAGTTCGGATTAGTTGTGGTTCATACAATTTTTTTTTTTTTAAAATTCATACTAACCCGAACCTGAATTGAACCAAGGGTGGGCCCGAACCAGATGAACCCGAACCATGGGTTTTCTGGTTCGTGCCCACCTCTAGTATACAGTATTCTGATTTAAAAGAAAATGTATGGACATATGGTCATGAAGCAGACATATAGGTAATACAATAATGGGAAGATGTCTAAAGATTTCTGTATACAAAAGATAGAACTGTAAAGTATAAATGTTATTGGAGAGAATGGAGTTTGAGAGAATATCACTTTACCATGTTTAAACTAATAAAATGTTTGAATAGAAAAAGCACTGCATCACAGTTCTGTATGGATACAACATGCAACAGAACATACAGTGACCTATTCAGTCATGGATACAAAATAAAAAATGAAACAGTGGAAGAGAAATTTTTGTAAGCACTTTTGCTCTTTCAGAAGGATCGTGTTCGCATTCCTTGCCTTTCACTGGTTTGAGGAATGGTTGCTCAACTGGTAATGCCACAGGGAGACCACTGCAGCAGACTGTTTCCATATCTACCCCAAATTTGCTGAATAGGGTACTGCCATGGCGTCACATTTTGTGCATACATCCAAATGTTTTAAAAGAGACAAAATATCGATATTTTTTCCAGCTCCAACCTAGCAGAATATGTCTAGTTTAAATTACCTTACCCACAATCTTATTCTTACTGTAATATTTAAATGTTCTAAATGTTGTGATGTATAATTTTTGTTATATGGCTGTGATGGCTGTAAAATTCTTTTATGACCTTTTAGATCTTGATTTTGGTGTCTGATATTGACGTTGATGATATATTTTATTTTATGCATTTTTAAAAATTGTTATTAGCTGTATGACCAGAGGGACCGGATATAAATAAATAAATGTTAATTTTTCTTGGGTTTGATTGTCACAGAGTTCATGTCTCCTTCATTCACTGCAAAGAAGCTGTAAGCCACAAAGACTGTGAAATGATGAAGCCGATTCTATTCTCACAGTTCTCCAGCCAGAAGTAAGAGCCATTTCTATTTTCTGAAAATAAGCAGAGTATCTGTATTTTACAACTGGACTTGATAACAATTTATTCCCAGCCTAGTTCTGTCATCTTGTAAGTGTCCCTGATTGTCACACTTTCCACTCTTTCTTCCTTTTTCATTTCTTTCATTACATCTAATCTGATCAGATCAGACTGTGGGAACATTACACATTGCAGAAGATGTGTGGATGGTGACCTCTATTGTTCATTTATCCTGACATATTTCAACCCAGAATTGGCTGTTTGTACCTAGGCATCTTCCAGGCACTACTTTTACAAATGCTCTTGAAGAGAGACTTTATACAATTGTGAGTAGAAAGATAAGGAGGGCAACCAATAGGATTAATTCCCAAGAAGGTATGAACTAGATTGGAGGGTCTGTCATATTTTTCTCAAGTTGGCCAGTATCCTATTGTTAGTGCCAGCTACAGAAGACCTACCAAGTTAATAGGATGCACACAGATGTTGACATTATTCAATGGAACCAACAAGTGCACTCTCTATTATACTGACTGTTGAAATGAAAGAGACAAGGTAGTGATAACTAATTTCAATCATAGGATTAAGGTATGGTTATCTTAATCTAGATCTAACCCACTGAGGGAGTTAACTTGGCTTATTTTATGAGGACCGGACAAGAAACATCACAATTTGACTCAGAGCTAGAGCTTGTCACATCATAAGGGACAAATCATTGACAAATCATAAAGGAAATGCTCCAGGACTGGAATAGTTTGATTTGCATTGTTTTCCACTGATTACGTGATGTCAAAGTCAGTGTGAACCATCTCAGAGTTTTTACCCCCAATCTGTAGTTTTTTGCTTCCCCTGTGGGGGCTTCTACTTTTTTGGAACAGAAAAACGTTCTCAGCAGTTTGGGTGGTGTGATCCCTGGAGCTGACATGGAGAGGTTTGGAGTCATTGTATCTGAGGCCATTCTAAGAGCTACAGCAGAAGCGGGAAAGACAGAACAATGAGGAAAGTTTCATTTGAATCCTCTTCTCCTCTCACCTGGTGACTTGCTCCACTTTCAACTTTCTTGCATTGGAAAAACAAATTAGATATGACCTTCTGTTTTGTTTTTGAAATCTAGAGACATGATAGATTCTAAAGAGGGGAGTAAGCCTGCAGCACTTCAGCCAGCTACCCTCAGGGTTTGTATGCTAGGCACCATTAAAATTTGCTCATTAAAAGAGCCTCATGGTGCATTGGCTAATCTGCTGTACCAAAGCCAAACTCTGCTCACAACCCAGGTGGCTGGCACAAGTTTGACTTGGCCTTTTATCTTTCTGAGGCTGGTAAAATGACTGCCCAGCTTACTGGGGTTGAGGTGGGGGGGTATGCAGTCTGCATAATTAACTTGGAAACCACATGGACAGTGCCCTAAGTGCTTGGCTTTTATTTTTTTCATTTACTTAATTTCTTTAAAAAACCAACTGACTGAATTGATTTGTGCCCTGAATTGAATTGCTTGGTGCTCTGGCACAAGTTGATTTGTGAGCTTGCTATGGAACCAAATCTAGCCATTCTGCTTTTACTTGATCTCATACAAATAAATTAAAATGAGGCTGATTTGTTTAATTAGTTGTGTTTTGTTCAAATGTGGTACACAGCCATATTTAGAAGTAAAGTTCATGGAATTCAGTTGAACATACAGTATTTCTGAGTAAATATACATAGGATTTGTGTGTACAGAACAATTTGTCTATACAGTAGATATGGGCATGAAATAAATTTTTTGTTTCATTTTTCATTTTTCATCTTGTTTCCTAACAAAACAAAAATGAAGTGTCTTTAAAATTTTTCATTTTAAAAAAATGTTTATTGTTTATTTTGGCAAATGCTGATCTCAGTGCTTAGAGTTCGTGAAGAAGATAAGCGGGGTATAAATGCAAATAAATAAAATAAATAAATAAATAAATTGTCAAAAGAAATAATAATAAGTGCAGATCAGCTGATCGGTGAGTGAAAAAAATGCTCCAATCAGTGGCAGGGCCCCGCGCGCCAGCTGATCAGCGCTTGGACAAAACGTGCTGATCACTGGTAGGACCCCACACGCCAGCTGATCAGCGATTGAAAAAAAAGTGCCAATCGCTGACAGGGCCCCACGCACCATCTCATTGATACTTGGAAAAAAAGCACAGATCAGCCAGCAAGGCCACAACTAGTTGTCAAAAAATAAAAATAAAAAATAACAGAAAATGAAACAGAAAAATTGAAACAAAAAATAGAAACAAAACACCATTTTTGTGCTCTGTGCCCATCTATATTGATGTTTCTGCCAACTCAGCAATATATCAGTTTTTTTTAATTCACTGTGAACATTCATTGCTGCTGCTGCTATTCCTTACTTCTTGCTTTTCCTTGTCCTCCCTGTTTGAATAAAACATGAACTATAACTGAGGTCATAACATTTTTAATCCCAGTCATACTGTCCTGATACCAACATAGTCAGATTTCAGAAACTAACCAGGATGAGAACTATTTAGTACTTGGATTGGAGATCACCAGTTAATAGTATGGATCTTCCCATAGGACATTTTAAAATCCTATTTTATCAAGTTTTACTGAGCTTTTTGCCTTTTAAATGTCTTAACTACATTTGGACTCACCTTTCGACTCTGCTGCAACTTGTAAGGTCTCTTAATCAACTTGCCACAGGACTAAAAACTATCATAATGGGGAGGAAGAAGTTCAGAGTTCCCTCAGTCTCTCCCATTAAAGCTGCCAAACAGCTGCATTTGGACAAAATGATTTCACGGACTGTCACCAAAACTGTAGGTGAACTGGTTAAAGAAGCCTCTTTTAATACATGCTCAGTAGAAATGGACATGAAATGAATTTTTTATTCAATGTGTTATTTATTATTCATTTTCTTAGGTAATGAAATGAATAATGAACATCCCCTCAAATGAAAATGAAATGAAATGAAACAATGTTTTTTGTTTTGTTCATTTCATTTTTTGTTCCCCGCTGTTGCTGCGACCAGCCCCAGGAGAGGGGGCTTGGCAGTGCTGATCAGCTGTAGCATGGCCCTTATGGTTAAAAAAAATGCCCTCATCAGCCATGCTACAGCTAATCGGCACTGGGGGAAAATAAAAATTAAGAATTAATTTCAATAAAGCACCAACCAGCCCGCAGGCCAGCTAATTGGCGCTGGGGGGAAATAAAAATTTAAAAATATATTTTTAAAAGCACTTACCTGCTCACAGGCCTGCTAGGGAAATAAATAAATAAAAAACTGACCAGCCCACAGGAGAGCTGGTCAGTGCTAGGGAAAAAAATAAAAATAAAAATGAAGAAAAATGAAGAACAAAACAATTTTTTTTAAAAAAATCATTCGTTCCTAATGAAAAAAAACAAGAAGAAACAAAATGAAAAATGAAACAAAATGCCATTTTGGCGTTTCATGCCCATCTCTAATTCTCAGTCCTGGAGACCATGCAGACCCCATCTCCCCAGATAACATAGAAAGAAAGAGTGCTTCACAGAATTTGCATCAGCTGAAACCTTTGGAAGTGCTCACAACAGCTCCTATCTTTGAGCGATAAATCTCACTCCCCTGCCGGAGAATCATTGGGAATGACTGAAATGGCCAAAGGAGATGCTCAACCTTTCCCGATGTTGGAATCAACTTAATGGGGGAGCACTGCATAACAACTGGAAAAACAATCTCAGCCATTTGTGGGAAGTTGCAATATATTGCCGACCAGCTTGACTTTTTACATACGTCACTAAATAGAAAAGAAGAGGAACCTCAAGCTTCCAATATGCATTCCCCATATCCGATCCAAGAAAAGGAAGAATCAACCCAAAGGGAGTGTGTTAAAGAAGTTGTCAACTCGATCTCCAAAAATAGACCAGTCACTGCATCTACTTCATTTTAGAAGATGCAAACACCCATATAAATAAAGGGAAATGGGATAACAGACTGAAAGTTCTTATTTCCCTCAGTAAGTAGCTGAGAACTGAGATTAACCAAATTGATTTAAAGTCTATCAAAAGCTTACCACATATTCACTCCAAAGTTAGGTTGAAGTTGGAGTTCCATAAGCCAACAATCCCTCTCATGCTTTTTAGGATGAGAGGTTTTTAAAAGCATCTTCTCAATAGCCACTAAAATAGTTTTTTCCAACCTGAATTCTGGTGACATTCTGATTCACCAAGTACATTCCACACTACTTTCTCCCACCATTTTCTCCCAGTTGAAAAATCCAACTATAACTTGAAGGGCAAGTCAAGTTGGTGGACCTCCTAAACAAATTGCTTTAGTTAAAGGGGCTGAGACTGAGTTTCATCAACTGGCAACTATGCAAGAATTTGTGGAAGTGGATGACTCAACCTTGCCTAAAAGTGGGCCTGGAGAGACTGCAGAATCTGACAAAAACTCTTGAACAATCCCTGGCTAATTTCATGGGTGCTGTTACTACCATGGTTCTCGGCTCAAAGATAAAACCTCCTAGAGAGAAAACCCATGATCCCACTGGAACTCGGGACAAGGCTCCTGGCTATAATGTCGCACCTAAATACATCTACAAGGAGCACAATAACAGTGATCTGATGCTCAACAATGAAGGAAAATCAGAAGCACCAGACGTCAACCTTGTAATGCAACTTGACATTGAAGATGATGAATTGATGGAAGAAGCCAAAGTCACCTTCAAAAATTAGTCAAGGGATGAACAATTGAGGATAATAACCAGTTTAGAAAAGGTGAGAACAGACCTAATCAACAGCTTAAACAAACCTTTCCCATCCTCAACTTCTTTCCCTGTGGAAGCCAAAAATGCGCCGACTGATTCCAGCCCACTGACAGACTTTATAGATCTTCTCCTCCTGCCCAATCCATCTGTATCACTCCAACTGATCCCTGACTCAAATCAGCCTTTGACTCAAGCTCTTATTCACCATTGCCCTATCCTGGAATGCATGGGTACTGGACTAGTGTGTAATGTAGATCTCTCAGATGCATTACCCTTACATCCCTCATAACCGGAGAGCATTTTCCCTTTCCAGATGTAATGTTATGCCTTCTGCCCTGTTGTGGGGCAGATTCAGGGGAATACCTCTTAATGCAAGACATTGCTCATGTGAGCAGGGTGCTCTGGAACCCCTAGTGCACATGGTTTTGCATTGCCCACTCCATCATGATCTTCGTTCAAAGCATCTTGCTCCCATTTTACAAGCCTTGGAGGGGAAAATCAGACCTAGACGAAATTCGTTTTATGTTAACAGTAGAATGGACAGCATTTATTGAATCAATGGTGGACTTTCTCAGTGCAGTTGTGAGGGAAAAGAGCTCTGTATTTCACTAAAGGTTCTTCTTCTTCTTCTTCTTCTTCTTCATAGGACTAGCAAGGTATCTTGCCTGGAACCCTGAGTTAGTGCCATTTGGAGCTGATAATTAGGCTAGATGAATTATTATTCTCTCATTGTGTAAGTCAGCTTTCCCTCTGAAATCTGTGTTAAAGAAAGTGTCTGACTTTGTTTTGTTTTGTTTTTTGCATGATTGTTTTTTCAGCTTTTTAATTTTATTACATATAAATCAAAATAACATATGCACAAAACACTCATCATAACAAACCCCATGAAACCCACCTCTTACTCAGGACTTAATCCATGCTTAACATTCTTAAAATACCAATCTTCCCATTTTTCTCTGGAAATACTTTGAGTCTTCTCCCAGTGTGTACACTTTTCCTTTTTGAAATATATGTTCCAACAATTTATCTCCTATTAAATTAAAATCATTACTTTTCCCCAATTCCTTCTTAATTTCACAAGTTAGTTTATCATTGAGATATTTATCATAAGAACATAAAAAGCCATGCTGGATCAGGCCAAAGGCCCATCTAGTACAGCCTCCTGTATCTCACAGTAGCCCTGCCAAATGTGTCTGGGAGCGGACGAGACTAGATATCTGTGTCTTGAAACCAGTCCCCTGCATCTGGCCCTCTAAGTACCCTGTTTTTAAACCTGGAGATTACACATCTCCATCATGGTTTGTAACCTGTGATATAGTCTTGGAATCTGTTTAATCCCCTTTTGAAGGCATCTAGGCCAGATGCCATCACCACATACTGTGACAGTGAGTTCCACAGACTAACAACATGCTGGGTAAAAAAAATTTTTTGTCTGTTCTCACTCTCCCAACCCTCAATTTGAGTGGATGTCCCCTAGTTCTGGTATTTTCTGAGACAGACAAGAGCGTCCCTCTATCCACTTTATTCAGGTGTTGCATTATTTTGTATGTCTCACTCATATCCCTACTCAGGAGTCTTTTGCTAAAGAGCCCCAAATGTTTTAGCCTTTCCTCATAAGGGAGGTCTCCCAGCCCAGTTATCATTTTAGTCACCCTCTTCTGCAACCTTTCCAGTTCCACTATGTCTTTTTTGAGATGCGGTGACCACACAATACTCCAGGTGAGGCCTTAATATCGTTTTGTATAATGGCATTATAATGTTGGTTGTTTTATTTTCAATCCCCTTTTTGATAATCCCTAGCATGGAATTGGCCTTCTTCACGGCTGCCACACACTGGGTAGACACCTTCATTGAACTGTCCACCAGCACACCAAGATGTCTTTCCTGATCCATCACAGATAGCTCAGAGCCATGAGTTGATAGATAAGGTTTTGATTTTTTGCCCCAATTTGCATTACTTTCCATTTTCCTACATTGAAACACATTTGCCATTTTGCAGCCATTTCCCCAGTTTTGTGAGATCCTTCTGGAGCAATTCACAATCTTCTCTGGTTTTTACCACACTGAAAAGTTTTGTGTCATCCCCAAACTTGGCCACCTTACTGCTTATCCCTGTCTCCAGGTCATTTATGAACAGATTGAAAAGCGCCGGTTCCAGGACAGATCTCTGGGGCACACTGCTTTTCACCTCTTTTGATTGTGAAAATTTCCCATTGACACCTACTCTTTGTTTTCTGAATCTCAACCAGTTCTCAATCCATAAGAGGACCTGCCCTCTTATCCTCTGACTGTGCAATTTTCTCAGCAGCTTTTGGTGAGGGGCTGTGTCAAAAGCCTTCTGAAAATCAAGATAAATAATATCCACCAGTTCACCCAAATCCACACGACCTTTTCAAATAATTCTAAAAGGTTTGTGAGGCAAGACTGACCCTTACAGAAGCCATCCTTAGCAAGGTTTGTTCTTCTATGTGTTTTAAGATTTTCTCTTGGATGAGGTTTTCCACCATCTTCCCTGGGACAGACGTAAGGCTAACCAGCCTGTAGTTTCCTGGGTCACCCCATCCTTTATTTTTAAAAATTGGTGTGACATCCACAGAATATTTCATTAACATATTCTGTAACTCCCCATACCAGTGATGGCAAACCTTTTATAGACTACATGCCCAAACAGCGATTCAAAACCCACTAATTTTTCACAACGTGCCAATACAGCAATTTAACCTGAATACAGGTGGCTATGAAGGGATGATGTTGGGTGCCCACAGAGAGGGTTTCAAGTGCCACCTTTGGCACCCATGCCCTAGGTTCACCAACACTAGCCTATATTTTTTCTTCAATGTTATATGATTGTTGGATTTCCATTTTTTGTGAAAAATTATCATTGCCTTGCCACCATTACTATTATTAAATAACTCCACTTTTCCTTTCTTCAATTGCTTATTTGCCACCATATTCAACAATATCTGTGAAGATTCTCAGTCATCCAGGTTAGGTTATCTGGACGTTGAGTCATGGTGTGTGGACTTCTTTTCTTATGAGATCAAAATGTTTCGCTACTCATCCAAGCAGCTTTGTCCATCTGAAGTAAGTTAATTGCAAGGCTTTCAATTTATAGTTCACCATAGTTTCACCTCACCCTGGTCTGAATACGCTGTTAATTTGCCATCAAATATTTTACTGAACATCCTTATTTCTTTCTCCTCGTATTTAATAACATTCATTCATGTTTCAATTTCCCTTTAATACCTGTTATTTCTTCAAATGTCTTTAGATAGTTTTGAGTACTATATATACACATAATACTGGATTTTTAACTATTAATAATGTACTATCTTCAAATAAATTCATTTTATTTATTTTTCACCTTCTTTTTCCTTATCCTCTCTTTCTATTATTAGCGTAAACAAAACTGGAGTTAATGGGCACTCTTGTCCTATTCCTCAGCCTAGGGAAATATTTTCTGTTATTTCATCATTAACTAAAATTCTTGGCTTGTTTTGTGAATAAATCTCTTTAATTATATTAGTAAATTATTCAATATATCCTAAATGATTAATCCTAAATGATTAATCAATATCTTTAATGTATCCTATTCTACTGTAGCCAATGATAGAAAGAAGCTAAGTTATGTGAATATAGAAATCTTATACTGTTGCTCTGTGCAAATTGTACATGAAAAGATTGATAGATACATATTTCCCAGCTGTTGTGTCCAATATTTGGAAGAGAGCTGCCCTAGAAGAAGGGAAGAAAGGACATTAAGCTACTTCTCTGATGTGAATGAAGACTCTCTGTGTTTCTCTTGGAAGTGTTGCAATTGAACTATGTGTGTGTGCATGAGAGAAACAAGTGCAGATGTGAGGAGATGGAAATATAAACTACATGAAGAACAGATGAGGGCAGGGAAGCAGCACAAAGTAAAGAAAAGATAAAAGGTGTGGCTTTCAGAAAATGAAACCCATTTACATTCCCACATTCAGAAATAACACATGGAGGTGTTTTCCTGTACTTAGTTAGTTAGTTAGTTAGTTAGTTAGTTTAGAGGGGAAAAGAGAAGCGGTTTTGCTATGGAACGAGAAAACACATGCAGCTTTTTCTTTTCCCAAAATTTAATGCAGGGTCAATCTTGGGAGACAGAGAGAGAGAGTAAATTCATACGTCAATTTTTCACCTTTATTCTGGAATGGCTTTTATTGTAATAATGTAAAAATAAATCCAAATTAAAAATCAGAGTAATCATTAAAAATGTCCACCCTTCAGTGTAAACCTAAGTTAATGTGCACTCAACCCAACAATCTCTGCTATGGCGATATGTTTAAAGAAACAGGTTGCTCTCAGTTTCTTTATCTGCCTTATTTGCCCCTATGCAGCTTTTTGCATTCCTATTCCAACCACAGGCCAAGCTGATTTTCAGGAAGTTAATTATATATCACAAAACTAGATGTATAAACACTCCAGGAAAAAATGGAAAGAAATCTGAGGCAGAACTGAGAGGATGCCCATTTCTACAGAAGAGAATGCACACACACACACACACACACACACACACACACACACACACACACACACACACACACACACACACACACACACACACACTTTAGTAAAACACTTAGCCACAGGGGGAAGGAATATGCTGTGAAAGATAAATTATGCAGATAAATTTCCATTATGTACACACAGAGAAAAGTACAAAGGACATGTGTTTCCTTAGGGATGCACCTCTGAAAGAAGAAGCTGGCAGAAAAATGAAAATGAAAAAAGAAAAGAAACATGAAACACGAAAGAAAGATCATATCTGCAGCCAAACCTGTTTTGGCAGATTGTAGCCCAAAGCTGGGACAAGACTGAATGAGCAACACATTGCACCAGAGGCTGTTCCTCTTGATGGAGCTTTGTGTGGCTGTTCCATTTTCCGAGGATACCCTTTCTACTTTGACCCAAGAATGATGAATGCCATACACTGCAGATGAATAGCAGGGCAAAGGGAGGGTAGACAGGGAGATAGGATTCTTAAGCTGAAGAACCTCTGAAAGGGATCTGCGAGTCTTGGTGGACCACAATTTGAACATGAGTCACCAGTGTGATGCAGCAGCCAGGAAAGCCAATGCGATTCTTGGTTGCATCAACAGAAGCATAGTGTCTAGATCAAGGGAAGTGATAGTGCCACTCTATTCTGCTCTTGTCAGACACCACCTGGAGTACTTTGTCCAGTTCTGTGCGCCTCAGCTTAAAAAGGATGTTGACAACCTCGAGCGGGTGCAGAGGAGGGCGACCAGGATGGTTGAGGGTCTGGAGGAAATGTCTTATGAGGAATGGCTTAGGGAACTGGGAATGTTTAGCCTCTCTAAAAGAAGGCTGAGGGGGGATATGATAGCTATGTTTAAATATTTAAAAGGATGTCATATTGAAGAGGAAACAGGTTTGATTTCCAAGGCTTAAGAGACTAGGACTAGGGGCAATGGTTTCAAACTATAGGAAAAGAGATTCCATTTGAACATTTGGAAGAACTTCATGACAGTTAGAGCTGTTTGGCAGTGGAATATGCTGCCACAGAGGGTAGTGGAGTCTCCTTCTTTGGAGGTTTTTAAGCAGAGGCTGGATGGCCATCTGTCGGAAATATTGTGATGGGGTTCCTGCATGGCCGGGGGTTGGACTAGATGGCCCTTGAGGTCTCTTCCAACTCTATGATTCTTTGATTTTCTATGATTCTATGATTTCCAAACTGTTTTGCCATCTATGGTTAGGACTCCTTCCTGGCTGGTTCGAACATCTCAGGTCCCACTTTGCTTTAACAGGTTGCCCCAGTTTTCTTGGGCAGTTAGTTTTGTTGCAAAGGCATAAGTGGAGCTAGATAATTGCTGGAACTGAGTTCACCATCTTATAAAAAAGACTAAAAGGCCAATGTTTTGCTTGATAAAAATCAAGCAAAAACATCAAAGGCAAAACCCTTAAAGGCCAAAGGAACTTCCAAGCTATACTTTTAGAACAGGTGTGGGATTTATGTATGTATGTATGTATGTATGTATGTATGTATGTATGTATGTATGTATGTATGTATGTATGTATGTATGTATTTATTTATTTATTTATTTATTTATTTATTTTAGAGTATTTTTACCACACCTTTCTCCTTCTAAAAGGACCCAAGGTGATTTACAGTAATGAGGGATAATATACAGTCCAGTACTACAGGAAAAGAGATTCCATTTGAACATTAGAAAGAACTTCATGATGATTAGAGCTGTTCGGGAGTGAAATATGCTGCCACAGAGGGTGGTGGAGTCTCCTTCTTTTGAGGTTTTTAACCAGAGGCTGGTATGGCCATCTAATACTGTGGTGGTAGTTCATGCAGGGCAGGGGGTTGGACTGGATGGCCCTTGGGGTGTCTTCCAGCTCTATGATTCCAATGATTCTATGATTCTAACACAACGATTTTAGGAGCAAAAATATCTGCAATTCAGGGAAATAAGTGAAGACAAATAGACTTTGCAAAGTCTTTCAAGTAAGTTATCCAAGGATTGCAGCATTAGGTTAATATCTGACTATTGGGTCTTAGATATTCTGCTTTCTTTATGACCTTATGTACTGAGTAGCAGATGGATTATATCAGAAATTTCCATGAGATCCAGATGATAGTCCTCTTGCCTTGCTTTGCACTGTTTGCTTTTCCAAGTTCTTGCACCTTTTTTCTCCCACAAAACCAAGATGTTTTGTTTTGTTCTGTTTTTTTTTTAAATTTGTATTGCTTTGTTCAGGGGGTGAAGTTTAACAGTATGCCTTTTCCAAACCATTGGCATTAGAGTGGTAGCCAAAAAGTACAGTAATACCTTGGATAACAAGTGCCAATGATAACGAATAATTTTCAGGTATAGGGCTGTCTCGGGTAATGAATGTTGCCTATGGGCTGCCTTGGATTTTTATAATGCTTTGCAAAAACAAGGATGCATTGCATACACACTCACATAGTTTGTGGAGGGATGAAAGGAGTTAGAGCATTTCATTCATGGTGTTTTGTAGCCATTCTGGACATTTTTCCTGCTGGATTTGGACCTTTCGAACTTGAAAAGGTAGGGAGCTAGCTTTTATTAATCTTTGCACTGCTTTTCTTTGCATTTTCTTTGCATTTTTGGAGGGAACAGGCTTATGTTTTCCTGTTTGCATTTTCCCAATTGCATTTTGGCGGGAACAGGCTGGGGTAGTCTTGCTGCTTGTCTTTGTGTACTTTCCCCCATTGCGCTTTGGCTGGGAACAGGCTGGGGTAGTCTTGCTGCTTTTATTTCTCCCTGTTTGCATTGTACTGCAGGGATGGTGTTGTGTGTGCGTGTGTTCCAGCACTGCATGCTTTTAAAGTGCACTTTATAAAGAGGTTTGGAACACACACACACACACACACACACACACACACACACATTTGTTTGCCTTTTTTCAGACTTCCGGAACGGATTAATTGGTTTCCCATTCATTCCAGTGGGAAACTGTGTTTCGGATAACAAATTGCCTCAGAGAATGAATCAAATTTATTCTCAGAGGTACCACTGTACATAAAAACAGATGTCAACTCTAGTTAACAATAGGTCTGTTGCACGTTGGCAAGTAAAAAGTTGGTGTGGTCACATACTCTCAAGCTGCACGTATAGCACTGAAGCACCAAAATCCTGGGCAGAACTGGACAGAGAAAAGTTAGGATGAAAATTCTAGCAAATCCTGTGCTTGTCTTCATTAAACAATGAAAAAGGAGACAAAACTAGGCATCATCTGAAAGTTGCTGTTAGTTGTGCTGAAAACCTTGTTTGCTATTCATTGAAAGGCATTGCTTTAAACAGCAGCTGGTGTCAAAAGAAGGCGGGCTAGAAAACCCTTTTAACAACATTTGTTTTTTGATAACATTTTATTTCATCAGCAAATGGCTGTTTCTGTGTTTTCCTTTCCTAGTTTATGTTCGTTATTGCACGCAGTGTTTTTGGATTTAATTGGAACTTTGTTTCTGAAGAGTTATTAAGAAAGCTGTTACTGAGAATGCATTCTAAATTGCATGGTAGATACACTTCAGTAAATTAGGCTTTAATAATGTTGTTTCAGCTTCCATACGCATTGGGAAATGCAGTGTGTGGCCTTTGTAGGGTTTGGATTAGTAAAGAGGGAAGTTGAATTGTTTGGACTTGCAGTTCAAAGCTAGAAAAGGACTAGTGTCACCTTTAATACTAACAAGTTTTAATTGGCACAAGCAACCCAGTTCATCACATTTCTAAAGTAGGCGGAAGTTCTTGAGCACTTATGACAAATAAAAGTTTTTTGTCTTTACATTGTCAAAAGATTGTTGCATTCTGTTTCGCTGCCACAGATTTTCATGGGCACCATTTTCCTCAGGGAAAAAAGTATAAATCTGTTTTATGTTTCTTCTGATGCTTTTTGTTAACTTTATAATTGCAGTTACAGCAACAAGCAAAATATATTTTCCTATTTTAGTGCAATGATCATATTCAGTCAACACTTCCTTTATGTGAAATAAAATGCTGTGAGACTTTGGTACTCATATATTTCTGGTTTTTGTAATGGAATTCTCCTGTAAAAAATGCACACAGACATTAATGTATGGTAAAATGTACGTGAACATTTATAACATTTATAATAGTGAAACTAAAATCCCACTAATGCACTCTTTTGAGGAAATTTGCTTCTAAGAAGAAGTATATTGGACAAAATTGCATACAAAAAACCATCTTAAAAGACTATGCACAAAAGTGACATATGGATTTTCATCTAATCTTTCAAAACAAAAAGGTGCAAACTGATGCAAAAAATGGGACCAAATAGACTTTCTATGAGAGAAATACCATGAAACCAGTATTGAGAGATTTGTCAGTCCCTACCATTCAAACACTGATGAAAATGAGATATCTTTAGTATCAATTACATAACATCATTGATACATTGATACATTGTTATTTGTGTAACATAGAGTGACAAATTAGGGCTCTAGAGACCTGGATTCAAATCCCCACTCAGCTATGGAAACTCAGTAGCAATGCCAGCCATCTAATAGATATAGATTAATTTGGATACCTGCATTGAACAAGGGAGTTGGACTCCCTTAGGTTATTAAGGGGCAATAAACAAAAACACGCTGTAAGAATAATTGCCACCATAGGGTTTTTTTGTAGGCACAGATGGCTGCAATCTTATGAATAATTGCTGTTGAGAGAGCTTGGGAGACTTACCTCTTAGTAAACACACATAGGGGATAGCAATGTAAAGATAATTCAAGGTGAGGGCAGGGTAACTAGTGGTCCCCCAAGTCTTGTTGAATTGCATTTCCCACCAATCCTTGCCCTCTAAGAGTGGTGGGAGCAACCACATCCAGAGGGACACACTTTGGCAACTTGTGTTTTAGATCCTTGGTTCTCAAATTTGGGCTGCACAGCAGCTCCCACAGTTCAACACTAACTGTGAAGGCAGGGGCTTCTAGGAGTTGCAGCCCAAGAACATCTGGGGACCCCAAGTTTGAGCACAACTGTTTTAGATAATTTTTGTGTGTGTGTTGACACAAATTAAGAGACCCAGTTTACAGGAATGGAATGGAAGGTTGCATGGTTCCTGGTTCATTCACTGAATGGATGTAGGACACAACATAGTGACACCTAGTACTGGAAAACGTATAGCACACAGCATGGTCATCAATTTCACTTTAGGCTGCCTGTTCTACATTTAAGTCCAACTGAGTATCAAGAAAGGCAGCAGAGCTGGACTGGTATTGTTGAACATATCTTCTTGCTGAGAATGATCTTACCATGTTCCTTTTCTTAGTTTCATGAGCGTCCAACTTGTGGAACAGTTTTGCAAATGCAGCCATAATGCATTGTGAAGAATGGGCTGGTCAGCATGAAGAATGTGTGACTTGAGGATGTTTCAAAGAAGTCTACATCTTGTCAAGCAGCACTTGGACAGGAGCCTACCTATGCTGTAAATCTCACTGGACCTGACTGTGACTTCAGCTATCTTCATCACAACTTCTTCAGTTTACATGCTTCCTTCATCAATGTCCTGCAGATGGTGTGAGTCATTAATGGTAAGATAGTTGGCTTTGCAGGTTGCCCCAAGCATGCATTCCTGTTTCTGCATGAATTGATTCTCAGTCACCTTGTGCTTACCGCCACCATCGTAGGTAACAGGCAAAACAGAAAGATGCCATTTACATAGGATCACCCAGTAAGAATCAGTCACTGAGACACAGGCAGAGGCTTTCATGTCTAGTCTTTACCTGGCAGATATTCTTTATAAATAAATATGCCGGAAGTTATGATTTCTTAAAAAAAAGGTGTGTGGTCCTTACAGAATGCCAATGCAGGGAAGTGATATGAGTCTGTTGGATTCAGACCACTGTCTTCACTGTGCTCCTGGTCACAACTGACCCATCCTTTTTTTCTTACAGGCACCCATCCCCCTGCTCCGGCTCCGGTGGGATATATTGGGCTAAGCTCCTCTCCTGCAAGTAAGGATCTGTTAATTGTGCTCTTGCCTTTGAGTCTTTTAAATCAATTTTGTTCCACTCAGATGTGAAGGAAAATACCAATTTGGGGTAAATCCTTCAAATATTTTATGAAATGGGAATTATGAGAGGTGGGTACCACTGTTTCCAGTCTGAAGAGGAAAACATACCTACCTGTTGTATTGTTATTAAAGATGAGGAGCCTCACAAGACAAATATAATTCAGCACTAACATAGCTGAACAAAGAAAAGATTAAATTTGCAACATTTAGATTTCTAAGCACTAGTCCTCAGCAGAAAAATCCACCAGTTTCAATTTTCTCTACTTTCATTGTAAATCACTTAGTCAATCAGTCTCAATTTCTTTCCACCCAAGATGTTTTGGAATGCCGATCATTTTTTCGTTATCAAAATGAATTGGGATGAAATTTCCTTGTATCACTGGCCCCACTATGGTCTCAATTTGGGTTGAGAAGCATACCCTGAGAACTAATGGATGGCTTTAAAACCCAGCCATACAAATACTGTATAATAGATATGTAGATTTGTAGCTAACATTAGATTAGTAGTCCAAACTGGGAGAATGGGCTGCAAAATGGCAAATGTGTTTCAATGTAGGAAAATGTAACGTTATGCACAATGGGGCAAAAAATCAAAATCCTATCTATCAACTCATGGGCTCTGAGCTATCTGTGATGGATAAGGAAAGAGATCTTGGTGTGCTGGTGGATAGCTCAGTGAAGGTGTCTACCCAGTGTGTGGCACTGGTGAAGAAGGCCAATTCCATCCTAGGGATTATCAAAAGGGGGATTGAAAATAAAACAGCCAACATTATAATGCCATTGTACAAAATGATAGTAAGGCCATACCTGGAGTACTGTGTACACTTCTGGTCAATGTGTCTCAAAAAAGACATAGTGGAACTGGAAAAAGTGCAGAAGAGAGCGACTAAAATGATCACTGGCCTGGGGGACCTCCCTTATGAGGAAAGGCTAAAATATTTGGGGCTCTTTAGTCTGGAAAAAGGCACCTGAGGGGGGAAATATGATTGAGACATACAAAATTATGCAGGGCATGAATAAAGTGGATAGAGGGACACTCTTCTCCCTCTCACAAAATACCAGAACTAGGGGATATCACTCAAATTGAGGGTTGGGAGAATGAGAACAGATAAAAGAAACTATTTTTTCACCCAGTGCATTGCTAGTCTGTGAAACTCCCTGGCACGGGAGGTGGTGATGGCATCTGGCCTGGATGCCTTCAAAAGGGGATTAGACAGATTCCTGGAGGAAAAGTCCATCACAGGTTACAAGTCATGATGGAGATGTGTAATCCCCAGGCTTAAAACCAGGGTACATAAAGGGCCAGATGCACGGGTGTGGTATCAGGAGACAGATATCTGGTCTCATGCGCTCCCAAACACATCTGGTGGGGCCACTGTGAGATAGAAGAAACTGGACTAGATGGGCCTTTGGCCTGATTCAGCATGGTTCTTCTTATGTTCTTATGTTCTAACTGGGATTTTTCCTCATCCCAAACCACCATTCAAGTCACATTCCTACATTGATCATTCTTATCAGGATACATTCCCAAAGGTTCCTGCTATTATTCATTAAAGACAGAGGAGTGATCAGTCTTGAATGCTATTATCAGTTGTTGCAGATCTGCCACCTACCATATCAGGCAATTACAACAATAAGAGTCACGCTGGGAAATGCAAATAGATATAGTGTGCTTTGTCTATGGCTATTGCTTTAATTAAACCAAGTATATCTCTCCCTATTTACCCTTGCAACAGATTCAAGGAAAGTACGTCCCCACCCCCAGAATTGTGGAGTTCTTTTGCTTTAACCTTTTAAACCTTGGATTTATGTTTTCGTCATGTAAACAATTCCTAAATATAAAGCAAGTTACCTGGTGGTTATCACAGGATAAATGACTGTGCAAACAAGTCCCCCTCGATTTACCATGGATTTTAGTGCAGGAGAGGTTACATCCAGCATATTAATTGGAGGTTGGTTTTTCCTCTCAACAAATCTGATTTCTTCAGAGCTTTATAAAAGGAGAAAGGAGAGAATAAATCACTTTGTGCAGTTGACACCTAGGACTGTAAAAGGCTGGCAGAAGGGTTTATATATAGCTTCAATGGGTGTGTTTCCTGTGAATAAACTATCAAATGCTTAAAATAAATGGCTTGTCATATCATTATTCATTCTGGGAATGATTTATAAACCAATTGTGTGTGGGGGGGGGGGTTTCTTTGGTTTCATTGGTGTTATAGATTATGGGTCATTTATATATTCTTGCCTACCCCATGTACAGAATCTAGCTCAGAACAACTACAAAATGGCTAAGAGTGCAAGTCACACGCACATTCGTAGGTCAGGGACAATTTCGTGGATTTTTTCCATTTTGTCATGCTTGGTCACAAATATGTTAATGCAAGGGTGTCCAAACTTTTTGCAAAAAGGGCCAGATTTGGTGAGGTGAAAATGTGTGGTGGCTAACCATTCAGCCGCATTTGGGCCCTGGGCTGACTTTGGGCAAGCCTCTAGGACATGCAAGGACGTGGGGAGGATGCTGCAGCAATGAAGCTGGGGGGGCAGGTGGCTGGGGGGACGGATGGAAGCAGGAAGGGCAGGCAAACCATCAAACTATAAGCTGATGTCTCCATCCAGTATGAGGAGAGGCCAGCTGGTGGGGATGCATGACAGGCTGAGCCAGCGGGGAGAAGAGGTTGCAGACCACTCAAAATTTGAAAACGGGCTGCATTTGGCCACCTGGCCCTGACTTTGGATATGCTTTTGTTAATGCAATGGCTTTCTGATTTCCAGTGACTTGAAAATTCCAAACTGAAGTTCCTTCCTCTATGAGCTCAATTTAGCTGGCTGTTGTGTCCCTGAAGTAAGCTATGCGTGAAGTAGAAGAGACTTTGTGTTGGTGGATATCTTTCCCTGCCAGAACCTTTCATCTGGCTGCCCAAGCCATGCAAAGGAGTTGTAGTTGTTGTCCTTATGATCATCATCTTAGAAGTGTGGAGTCGGAAGGGATCCTATGGATCATAATATCCAGCTCCTGCATGGTGGGAATCAACTTCTCAATCTCCAGAGACAAAAAATCGAAATGAGTGAGCTATCCAGCAGTTATAGTATCAGGATCATAGAATCATCGAATCGTCATAGGGTTAGAAGGGACCTTGGAGGCCTTCTAGTCCAACCCCCTGCCCAAGGCAGGAGACCTCATGCCATCCTGGACAAATGGCTGCCCAATGTTTTGTTGAAAACCTGCAGCAATGGGACACCTATAACATCGGGATGCAAGCTGTTCCACTTTTTAATTACTCTCACTCTCAGGAAATCTCCCCTTATTTCCAGCCATCAGTTCTTGTCATAGCCTCTGGTGCAACTGAGAATAATTCAACACCTTCTTTCTTCTGGCAAACCTTCGGGTATTGGAAGATTGCTCTCATGTATCCCTTCAGTCTTCCCTTGGTCAGGCTAGTTCTTTTAGTCATTCTCCATTTGACTTAGCTACCATTCCCCTTATCATCTTTGTTGCTCTTCTCTGCACTTTTTCTAGGGCCTCTGTGTCTTGTTTTTATTGTGATGACCAGAACTGAACACTGTAAAGTGGTACCTTGCAAAATGAATTTAATTCATTCTGTGGGTCAATTTGATTTCTCAAAAATCTGTCCTACGAAACCTGGTTTCCAACAGGAATGAGTAGGAAACTGATTAATCCATCCCGAATGTCTGAGAAAAGGCAAACAAACAAACCTTTTTTTGTTCAGACCTCTTTATAAAGTACATTTTAAAGGCATGCAGAGCCTGAATTCCTCCCCCCCAATTGAAAAGCAATGCAAAGATGGTTAAAAGGAAGCTCTAAGAAAAAAATCCAGGTCGTTCCCACCAAAAGTACAATGAAAAACAATGCAGAGATTATCAAAAGCAAGCTCCAGGAAAAACTCCAGGTCATTCCTGCCAAAGGTGCAATGAAAAACAATGCAAAAAAACCAAAAGAAAGCAAGGAAACTTCAGCTCCCTCCTTTCCAAGTTCTAATAGTCCAAAAACTGCTGCAAAACAATGTCCAGAATGGCTCCAAAACGTGATGAAAAAACTCTTCTCACCCTTCAACAAACTACAGGGCACAAATCCTGGGCAACTTGTTTCAAGATGCAGAACAGATTTTCATCTTGCAAGGCACCCCATAGGGAATTTTCATCTTGTGAAGCATGCCTGTTCCTGGAAATTTCATTCGTCTTATGAGTTTTTCATCTTATGGGGCACTTGTCTTGCAAGGTACCACTGTATTCTAAATGTGGCCTCACTAGCACAGTATAGAGTGGTATAATCACTTCCTGTGGTCTTGATGCTATCCCCCTCTCGATGCAGCCTATGACTGTGTTCCCTTTTTTGGCAGCTGCAGCACACTGCTGCCTCATCTTTACGCAATCGTCCACTGTTGAGCCACGTACCACCTATCCTGTACCTATGCATCTGGCTTCTCCTGCTGAAGTGCAAGATGTTACTTTTGTCGCCGTTGACCTGCATCATGTTGGGCAGGGTCCAAATGTTCAAGTCTGTCAAGATCTTTCTGAACAACATCTTATTGGAATGACTAACAATAATATTAGATAATGTTGATGACACCAGATTTGCTGGCAGAAAACAACAGCAATAACTTGAAATGACTTCTGATGAGGGTGAAAGAAGAAATTGCAAAAGGGAGATTGCAACTAACACAACACCCATGACTAGAGATGGGCACGACTTAGCGGTATTCCCGTTTCCGTTTCCGTTACTCGTTTCCGTTACTCTACGGAAACGGTAACGGGAATCACTGCCCCAGACTTCGAGCTCGAACCGACGAACGAACAATTTGGTCTGATTTGTCGTGCTCGTTACTTGCATCGCGCAATGCCAAGCGGCACAGAAAAAAAGTTTTTAAAAGTTAAAAAAAAACCCGATTCCCGGCCCTAAAAGTAGGCGAAAACTGTCTGAGGGCACCTACCAGGCCAGAAGGGTGTTTTATTTGGGGGGGCTTCCCTGCCCCCCTCTCCTTGGCTATTGCTACTGCTGCGCTGCTGGTACCAGGCTGGGAGGGCGCATCCATTTGCCATGCAGTGCGGGGGATCCAAAATGGCGACCGCAATATTTTTTTTGAAATCGTTGCCCAAAACCCCACCAAAGCACCACAGAAACATGCAAAAATTAGCTATTTTAAATGCTTGAATTTTTACAGTAGCAGCAGTGGGTTTTTCTTGCAAAAAAAAGTCTCCGTTGATTTTATTTTATTTTATTTTATTTTATTTTTTTACACCTGCGCATTCGCAATGATGGGCTCGCCCATGGGAGTGGACCATGCAAAGTTTTGGAGCCATTCCACCAATCGCATGGCCAGGTTTTGCTGACTGTACCAGGCTGGGAGGGCGCATCCATTTGCCATGCGGTGGGGGGGAATCCAAAATGGCGACCGCAATATTTTTTTTGAAATTGTTGCCCAAAACCCCACCAAAGCACCACAGAAACATGCGAAAATTAGCTATTTTAAATGCTTGAATTTTTACAGTAGCAGCAGTGGGTTTTTCTTGCAAAAAAAAGTCTCCATTTTATTTTATTTTATTTTATTTTATTTTATTTTATTACACCTGCACATTTGCAATGATGGGCTCTCCCATGGGAGTAGACCATGCAAATTTTCCACCAATCGCATGGCCACTTGGCCAGGTTGACCACAGAGACTTCTGGGATGTGCCAATTGGGCATAAACAGCCCACTAATCGTAGCCCAAACCCGAACCCTAAGCCTAACCCATACGCCAGTACACTGTCCTTCTAAGTGGGTCAGAGAGGCACCCAGAGGTGCACCCCAATACTCACCCTAACCTCACCCGTAACTAGCCTAACCCTAGCCGTTGCGCTAAGCCGTCTTAACCCTAAGCCAGATCTACTTGCATTGCACTACATGCAAGTACGTGAGACACAGCGGGTGCAAAGAGTCTGCCAGTCCGTCACTTGTGGCTCTGGCTGACTCCTGCAGCTCCCTCCAGGAGCCCGCTACCCCCTCCCCAAACCAGTACTAACGACAACGAAAAAACAAAAAAACAAACCGACTAATTTTTGCAAATTTTTGCGAAAAACGGAAACGAGCCGAAACGGAACCGGCCCGACTAACGACAACTCGAAAATTTTTTTTTTCAAGTCGTGCCCATCTCTACCCATGACTTTAAAAGACATCTATAACTTTAATGCCAGCAATGAAGAAATCAATATTAGAGATGGGCACGAAACAGAAAAATGGCATTTCGGTTTTTCGTTTGTCATTGAGAGGTCTGTTTCGGTTCATTTCCGTTTGTCGGGAAATTTTTGAAAAAAATCGTTACTGTTTTTCGTTTTTTCGTTTGTCATTTCTACCCGCTTTTTGCGTGCTTTTTAAAGCATTTCCGTGCGCAGGCATCCCTCAACGCCCCAGACCAGAGGGAAAACACTAAAAAAAATGGATGCTGGCAGGGACACAGTATAGACTAGGTATGCAGGGAGGCTGCAAAGGCAGCGGCGGGCGTTGCCCAGGGTGCAAGGCAGCCGCAGAGTGACTGCACTGCAGGGCAAGGGAGGGTACTCACTGAGAGGTATGCAGCACGCACGCACACAGGGAGGCAGCAGGACTGAAGCTAGAGGCGCAGCAGAGACAGCAATCCCACTCTAACTCCCACCAGAGACTGCAAGGAGGACGGGGTATGCCAGAGCTTTTTATGCCCTCTGTGGCTGCCAGACCTGCCCGCCCAGTCTGCAACCTGGGCATGCTATTGGTTGAACATGATCCCACATCACATGGCTTGCCTCCATTTTGTGGCTGGTGGCGACATCCATTTTAAAGGGAAAAGAATAATACATCGCGATGGGAGAAGACTAAAACAAACGTTTTAAGGACCCCAACCCCCCTGGTAGGTTATCAGACAATATAAATAATTATCGCTGCATTTTTATGGATGTCCAGGGCGTTTTTTAACATTTAAAACAGCTCATTTCATTGCACGTCACCATTAACGACCACAGTTTTCGCGGTTCTCTTCGTTTCGTTGCATTTTCATCACAATTTTTGTTTGTCATTTCATTGCGTAACGGAAACGACAAACGGTAACGGAAATGAAAAAATGTTCATTCCATGCCCATCTCTAATCAATATTGTTAAAGTTTTTGTACACCTTCATTCAATCTTTCATCCAAATTGAGGCTGCAGCCAAGAAACCAGATGAAGACTGAGGTATGGAAGAGCAGCAATGAAGTGACTAGAAAAGACCATTAACTGTAAAGATGTGTTCAATGGAGCCCAAGACCCTTATCATCAATTAGTATTTATGGAGGTGAAAGGGTGGTGAAGAAAACAAGCAAGTAAGAGAAGATAAAATGTTTCATTTGAGGAGAGCTTTTGAGATACCATGGACCATTAGGAAGACAAATACTGGTAAATCCTCCAACGCGGCAGATAAATAAATCCTCTAGCAGGGTGCCAGTCCCACCACTTTCAGAAGTTGTTTGTTTCTTGTTTTTCCACCATGATGTGAAAGTCTGAAGATTAAATCTTGGGAAAGTTGACCTCAAATAACATCCAAGTGGGGAAATTCCCTGGGGAACAGCAACGATAAGCATTGAACATCTCATATACCATCTTGAAAACCCTCTTATGGTTGACATTAGAGATGGGCACGAAACGAGCAATTTTTCGTTTTTGTTTTCGTTTTTTCGTTTCGTTATGTAACAAAATGAAAAACGAATTTTGTCTCCAAAATGAAATGAAACGAAACGAAACAACAGAAATTTTGTCGTGCGTTTCGTTTTCGTTGCGGCAAATACATTGAACTTTAATGAATGCTAACGAAACAGCAATTTTTCATTTTCGTTTTCATTTTTTCATTTCATTACGTAACGAAACAAAAACAAATTTTTTTGCAAAAAATTCACGAAAAACGAAAACGAACCGAAACGGACCCCCTAAACAACAAACGACAAACGAAACACCATTTTTTTGAGTCGTGCCCATCTCTAGTTGACATAAGTTGGAAATTTAATTGTGTGTGTCCACAACACTCAGATGTTCACCACCTATTTTCTCTGTTTAATGTGTGTATATGCTCATCTTTGAATGAGTGCCCTTTCTCTTTCAAGTGGAGGTGTACTGCTGATTCTGGTCCTGAGCTGCTGCCCCTCCTATGTTGGGCCATCCTCCTGTTTAATGGCTGTTTAGTTTTTCCAATGCAGAACTCTACACACTCCTCACTGCATTGGACCGCATATACTATATTGCTACTTTTTTTTTTTGGTATTGGACCCTTTCGGTGGACAAGTCTCTCCCTTAATGTGTTTGTGGGTTTGAAATAAAGAGGGATGTGGTCTTTGCCAAAAATCCTTTAAAGCTTTTCAGACACTCCAGCCATGTAGGGAATGACCAGGTTCTTCCATCGGGTCTGGGTCTCAGGCTGATCCCCTGTTCTTCTGGGTTGCCACACTGTTTTGTTGAAGGTCCACTTTGGATATCCACAGGCCTTAAGTGCTGTCTTCTGGGACCTGTCTTCCTTCTTCTTGGCTTCTGTGGAGGTGGTGATGCTCTCTGCTCTTTGGTTGGTCCCACTGATGACTCTTAGAAGAGGTTTTTGTCTCCACCACTTAGCTTCCTACCTTGGAGAACATGACATCATCCATGCAGCTACAGATGAGTCCCTCCTTTTTCATTTTGAAACTTGCCATTTTGAAAACGGTGCAGATCCCCTCAAAGGAAATTGAGTTGGAGTTTTAAACCTCTTAAGAAAATAGGAGGGAAAACTAGGCATGCTTGTTGCTTTTTTCCAATAGGTCTCTTCCCTCCCTCTCCCTCTCCCCCTCCCTCTGAAGGCTGAGAATTATCCCTCAGAAACTGGTGCAGTGCTTCAAGACATAAATAAATCTCCAAGATTATTGCAGCTAGAACACTCAATTCCTCCTGCTGCTTATAATTCATGAAGGAGCACAATGCAATTTAACATTTTTGTATGCTTTAGTAAGTAATATTATTTCCCAATTTCTGCAGTGAGGCAGAGGCTCAGAGACTGAGACAAATCTCCAAATGCAATGCACTGGATTCCTGAAGCTCTGACCTGATCCACAACAGCAAGGACAATATCCAGTCCCCTCAGTCTCTACTGGTTACAAGATAATGCTCATTTGTTTCTGTATTATCCCTGGAGACATTTGTCTTTCTTTTACATTTGTGTGAATAGAATCTCTCCCCTGTATTCTTGTTTCAATATTCGGAGTAGGCAAGCAGCTTTATTAGAATTGCTGGCCTGGCTGCTTTAAAAGGACCAAATTTGAAGGGGGAATAGCACTATGATGGTTCAGATGCAAGCCTCTGCAGAGGCATGGTGAGCAACTGTCACGAAAACCTCAGGCTCCAAGTGATCATGAGCTTTACTACAGATCCTGTTGCAAATCTGCTTAAAAACCCAACGAAATGTACAGAATCCTGAATTTGGAATATCATCATATCAGTGAACGTTCCTTTCCACTCTATCGCCCTTGGCTTATGCAAATTTTGGAACGCAGCCGAGTGGAACCATTCTGTATTCTTAAACAAGTATTCAAAGAGCACCGAGCATCATACACTGAAGAAATGTCTGATATTGTGCTTGGATAGATCAAATTGCATAGGTAATGCTCATCATCCTCATCATTGTGTTGCATCAAGTCTGTTCTGACTCATGGTGAATTGTTGATCCTTTCCAGAGTTTCTATTGTAGAAGTCATTAATCATTCCTTTTTTTCTGGAAGTATCCTGAGACTATCCATCTTGCCAAAGGCTATACAGGTTGGCTCTGTACTAGTGGAACATCCAACTCCTAACCTCCAGCTCCACACCAGATACCTAACTCACACTGAGCTATCTGGCCTGCTAACTGTAAGTTAGATCCTCTTTATGAGCTATGGCTGTGATGATGATATAAAATCCAGCCTGCTGTCCTGCTGTAAAGAAAAGAAAAGAAAAGAAAAGAAAAGAAAAGAAAAGAAAAGAAAGAAAGAAAGAAAGAAAGAAAGAAAGAAAGAAAGAAAGAAAGAAAGAAAGAAAGAAAGTTTCCGGAGCCACCTTGTCCATGAAAAAGAAGACAGTTTTCTTTGGTCTTTCCCGCCTAGGCTGGCAATGGCAGTTATGCAGTGTTCTGTCCCACTACAGCATCAGCAAGTAGGCGGGAGAGCAAGTAGCTTGGGAAGAAATATTGCATTTAACAGCATTGGCAGCCTGTGATTATTCAATAAAATTTCTCTCGAATAAAATCCAGCCTTTCAGAAAGGCTTGCTTTTAGGAGCTTCACCCTAATTTATGAGGCATTAAAAGCCAGAACTGTCTTTTCAATGACCCACTGGGGGTGGCGTGGGGTGGTGGTGGAAAGAGATCTTATATAACCTCTTCATTTTAAAAGTACAGCCCACCTCTTTGGCCCCATGTGATCGTGCTGAAATGAGATAGTTTCTGGAGCTGTTTTCTCTAGAAGCTATTTCATTTTTATGTTTTGAGCTTAAGGTAGCACTGGTGTCATAATGGCCGAGATAAGATCTCTGGACCTAGGTCAGCAAAGTGAAGGAGGGAAGGAATAAATAAAGCAGGGCTGTATTTTGAAATAAGAATCGTAAGACAAATTACCATTTAAAGAACCCCCCACCCCAAGCAGTACAACCTAATCAGCCTTCACTTTATATGCATATCTATATTGATCTCACTTTGCCACTAAGATGGCCTTTTTTGAATACTTTTACTGGGTTTCTAAAACATTGCAGGGGTCTGGAAACCAAACCCTATGAGGAAAGACTAAAACAGGCCTGCACAACAGGTAGACCGTGGGCTACTGGTAGCCCACAAAGGGTTCAAAAGTAGCCCGCTGGCCATCAATAAAAAAGTGAGGAGATAAATTCTCTACCCCTTCCTGCCCCATCCCAAGGACCACCACTGCCACAGCAAAGTTCTGGGTCTGCCAGCCCACTGTCTCAGCCAAGCAGGGCAGTTCAAGGGCCACGGCACACTGAAATCTGATCCCTCCAAAACTGATTAATTAGTTTTCAATGCATTCCTATGGGAAACTGCTGCTTTACTTATAAAAGTTTTTACTTATTAGCATGTGCCTAGAACGGATAAAATTCATAAGCGGAGTTTTTAGTGTAGTAGCCCTTTGGGCCAGAAAAAGTAGACCTCGGCCTGTTCAAAGTTGAATAGCCCTGGAATAAAACAACCGGGCATGTTTGGCTCTAAGAAAGGAAGACTAGGAGATATGATAGCACTCTTTAAATACTTGAAAAGTGGTCCTGCAGAGGAGAGGTAGGCATTGTTCTCACTCCAGAGCTCAGGGCATGTAATAATGGGCTCAAGTTACAGGAAGCCAGATTTTAACCAAATATCAGGAAAAACTTCCTAATTGTTAGGGCAGTATGGCAATGGAGCCAATTATCTCAGAACGCGGTGAGTGCTCCAGCCTCGGAAGAATTCAAAAGCAATTCAGACAACCATCTGGCAGATATCCATTGAATTGTGTTTAGGGATGGGCAGGAAATGGAAAAATAGTGTTTTGTTTCATTTCATTTTTAAATGACTTTTTGTAATAAAAATTGTAATGATATGAAACTGTAACAAAATGATTCATTACTCTATAAAATTGTTCCCCTGGGTCCTAGAGGCACCCAATTTGGTGCCCCTAGGACCCAGGGGAGCCATTTTATAGAGTAACAAAATGGTTCATTTTAAAATTAACAAAAGGCATTTCATTTTGTTTAGCAATGAAACAAAGCTTGTTATTATGTTTCATTATGAAAAGATTCGTAAGCTTACAAAATGACAAAACAGTGCTTCATTTTTTTGTAAGGTGCCCATCCCTATTTGTGTTCCTGTATTGAGCAGGGGAATGGACTGGAGAGCCTTATGTGGCCCTTCCAACTTTATGATTCTATGATTAAACACAGGCATGTCTTTGAGTCGAGGAGGATCTTGAAATTGGCTGGGCATTACAGAGCTTGAAAGGATGATGGAGATGCAGACTAGGCCTTAATCATACTGACCAGCTGTTATAGTGTCAGGATCTCTACTGAAGTATGTCCCAAAATGGAGATGGCATGCTTATTCCATCCGTGGTTTCTAGAGATGGGCACAAAATGAGAAACAACATGCTGTTTCATCATTTTGTTACCTAACAAATTGTTTCACTGCAGCCAGTTGCCATGACTCATCACTGCCACCTGGCTGTGTGGAGGGGGCAGTGTCTTCCCGGACACAGTAGGGGGCTGAGAGGATGAGAAGTGAAGTCAGCGCTGATATGCTCAGCCCCTGCTGTGTTGGGGAAGCTGGAATCCCGGCTGCCCCAACACAGCAGGGGGATCCTGGCTCTAACAGCAAGAATCTGCTTTTAAAAGACCTGTGCTCACATTGCAAAACTTTCTTTTGCAAGACATGCACAGATGTTTTAACAGCAGATTCTTCCTGCTCCAACCCCAGGGGGCAGATGGTGAGGGGGGAATCACCCCCTGCTCCCCCCACTGGTGTTGGATCAGCAAGAACCTGCTTTTAAAACAAATTTGCCCGGTGTACAGGGGTGTTTTAAAAGCATATTCTTACTGATCTGACACTAGCTAGGGGGAGTGGGTGAGGGGGAAATCACACCCCTGCCCGCTCCCCCCCACTGGTGTCAGATCAGTTCAACACAATGTGCATTCCTGAGATTGCCAGTTTTCCACTCTGGTTCTGCTGCAGCTCATTTGGTAGTGACATCTCTTCCATTTTCCCTGCTTCTCCCCTCCACTCCTGTTACCTGCTGCTCACTCCCATTAGGCTCTAGGCTTAGGAACAGTCCATTCGGCAGGCTCCGTCCACCTTCCACCACTGCCATTGGCTCCAGAAGCTGATCATTTCCCCCACCCCTGGCATGGAGGCAGGTTGACAAAAGGTAATTGCTCATCGTCTCCAGAGGCCAGTGAGTGGAGGGTGAGGAGGTAGGGAGGGAAGGAGGGAAGGAGCGATAGTGAAATGTTCTTTTCCAGAGCCCCTTCGAGACCCCCCCCCCAGGCTGTCAAGAGCTCCTGTGTTGGGTGCAGGTAGAAGGTAGCTTTCACTAGGCAGTATCCCATGTGAGTGTTTTTTACCTGTCAACAAAAAGCCTCCCTGTCAACCACCGCCACCCAGAACATTTCCGGGAATATAAATGTTACTGGAAGATGGCAGAACAAAGACTGAAAAATGGCAATGTCCTGGCCAAAATGGGACACTTGACAGGTATGGGCTTGATTTCTCCCATTGGGAGGTTTATGGGGGAACCTTGTGGGCAAAAAGAGGAAGGATGGAAGCCCCCATTTTTATTTGGGGTGAGGAGAGGGAAAGAAAGGAGGGAAGAGTCTGAATGAGCTTAAAAGGATCAGGAGGAGGGAGAAAATGAAAAGGTTATAATGGGTGCCAGTTGGATCTACAATTGTTCTTCATTTTAAATATTGTATTCTTTTTCCTGTTTTTTGTGCACTACAACAAAATATGTGCAGTGTTCATAGGAATTTGTTCATGTTTTTTCAAACTATAGTCCAGCCCCTGACAGTGTCTGAGGGATGGTGAACCAGCCCCCTGTTTAAAAAGTTTGAAGACCCCAGCTCTAGCCATCATCCGTTGCCATTGCCTATGGTGACTAGGTCTGATGGAAGCTTCAGAACCACAGCATCATGGGGCACACATTCCTCACCTCCATAATAAAGGCTGATAGACACCTCAGTGGGGCATATTCACACACATTTATTTATTATTTCATTTAAGAGTATTTTACCCCACCTTTCTCCTTGGAAAAGGACCCAAGATGGCTTACAGTAATGAGGGACAATATACAGTCCAGTACAATTAAGACATATTCAAGTTTGAGAACAGGGAATTGAGGGCAATCTTACAGCACTAAAAGACAACATTACATTAAAGCTACAAGAGAACACAAACAGTTAAAGAGAAAGTAAAAATTTCATGTAAGGAATCAATCCCTGGCACCATTGCCAGTGGTGTCAATGGACCAGTTACGTAATTCTGGGGGGAAATGAGGTTTTAAAATGCACTTCCTCAACCTCAAACACCTCCAACCTTCCCTGTAATTTTCTGTCAAACTGAAAGACCTTGAAGGCATAAACTGTTTTACAAATGGATGAAGACCCCACTGTCTGTGCTAGCCTTATTTTAATAACATTCTTAAGATTCAGATTAACAGATTCTCCTTGCTTTTTTCCCTCTTTGCAGAGAAACACAGGGAACAGGTGCCACTTAATTCTATGGTGCAATAAAAATGCATCTTTGTGATTAATATGTGTTAGAACAAGAAATGGCAGGGTAATAAAACCGAAATGGTTTGGCGGAGCCTTCAGGGAAATGCAGCTGAGCTCACTCTGCTGTTAGGATAAGGCAACCTTCTCTGTACTGTGGCAATGGAGGGAAGACTTTCTATGCTGGTGGAATGATTAACAAGATGTAGCACCTGTTAGAGAAGGAAGGCAAGAACATTTGCTGAAGCATACCAATGCGGGGGAGAGAAAGGCTATGCCATTATCCTTCAATAGATCCCAAGGCAGCCTTCTATCATACTCCAGCACTACCCCAGGGAAAGTCTTCATTCTTCCCCTTCACCATATGCATATGAAGCTCTCTGATGACAGATACAGATACAAACAAAGAGACACACAGGCACAGGCACAGGCACAGGCACAGGCACAGGCACAGGCACAGGCACACACACACACACACACACACACACACACACACACACACACACACACACACACTTTTATTAGAGTGGCTAACAAGCAAAACTTTTTGACTTCCATCTGGAGATGGCCATGAGAGGTTTGTGCATGTACAGAGGCAACTATTACAGCCAGTCAAGGTACCTCTTTAGATGGTGGCCATGGGGAATGAGGAAGAGGTTATGGCAGCAAAAATTAGGGAGGCAATGGGGCAGTGGGAAGGGGGTGGGGGCAGTGGGAAGATGATTTAGGTGCCATTTTATAGGGCTAATGAACTGACAAATTGACTTGTGGTTCATTTGGGCCAAGTTCAGAAATTCATGGACTTTGACAAACTATGAACCAAAATGAACTGCCATTTTGCTAGTTCATGCCCAGCTCTACTTCTTTAACTAAAGATGATCAGATTTGGGTTTTTCGCAAATCACAAATGTGTACACTTCCAATGTATGCCTACACATTCAAAGTTCCATTCCTTCCTGCTTAGGTAAACAGCCGGCACAAACTTTTCAAAAGTTTTGGCAAGAATCCCATGGGTTTGTGATATGTGTGGAAAACATGTACTATCTCCAGTGTCAGTTATTTGGATGGGCAAGGGTTCCATTTGAAGAGTTCTTTGTGCAGGACAGGGTAGTTTGTTCCAGTATCCCAAAGACATATACAGAACCCCAAAGTTACTTTTCTGTGCTGTCATATAGAAGAATTGCTGGCAGAAAGATATCTGCTTTGTAGGATCAGTCAAAATTCTATGGACACAAGTGTCACACTTAATAGCTTCAGCCGTTCTTCTCAAAAAGATTTTTCAACATGTAAGCCATCATTCTGCAAAATAAATATTTTGCCAGTGATCTGCATGAAGAGCATGAATTGGATATAGCATATGCTTCCAGAGTAAGGAAAAGGAAGGTTTAAAATGGAGGATCTGAATTCTTCTAAATGCAATGTTTGATATAGCTTTTTTTTCACTTGTTGCCATCTAGTGGCTGAAAAGTAAACACAGGGGAGATCAATTCCATAATTTAGCATGGAATAAGGATGTGGACTACCTTCAATTGAGTAAGAATGAAACAAATCAGAGGTATTTTTTATATTTTAGCATTGACCATAGGGCACAAAGAATAAGTAACGTGCACAGAGTGGATGAATAAGGGTGGAGTAACACAAAAACAGATAATCTGTGATGATTCTCAGTCATCCAGGTAAATTTATTTATTTATTTATTTATTTATTTATTTATTTATTTATTTACAAAAATTAGCTGCCCCACTACAAGTGGTCTCTGGGCAGCATACAACAATGTATTAAAACTATAAAACAACACAATTATTGAAATCATAAAATACAATACAATTCAAAACAATCAATATACAACACAAATGATAAAACCCTGCTGCTCATCAGCCCAGCTAAAAACACTATCTAATTAAAATGCTGGCTGAACAGGAAGGTCTTTGCTGGGTGCTGGGAAGCCAAAAGTGTCAGCACCAGGTGGATCTCTGTAGGGAGGGCATTCCAAATTTGGGGGGCAACTGCCGAAAATGCATATTTCAACTTGCCATCCCTCTCACTTCTTTGAGAGATGGCACTTTCAGCAGGGCCTCCTGGCCTCATCTTAGGGTATGGGCAAGCTCATACAGAAGAATTTATCTGGAAGATGAGTCAAAGCCACTGGACTTCTTTTCTTGAAAGATCAAAATGTTTTGCTACTTATCCAAGCAGCTTTGTCAGTCTGAGGAAAGTTAGTGGTGAGTCCTCCATTTTATACTTCACCTGATTTCACCTCACCCTAGGGTCTGAATAGGCTTATGTCCACAATGTCCTGGGGTGTGTGAAAGTCCCACCTATGCAACCTTCCAAACACCTAAAAACAAGCAGATCCCTCTCATTAAATCTGACATTTGTCTTTTACTATTAGAAGTGGAGAAAGAGAAAGAAAACTCAGGAGGACACTGAGTTATTGGAAAGGGGAACACAAGTATATTCTTTATCTATGTAATTAACCTTCTTTCCCTTTTCTGCTGCCGGGTTGCTGATTAAGACAGAAAAAAAATCTCTAATCTGGCTGCAGCACCACCAGCTTCAATTCCAGGGAAGAGAAAGAGTGGGCAGAGAGAGAGAAAAGACAACAAAGGCAGAGAAGCACAGTGTCTCCGCCCAGACATCTTAAGTGAAAGACATTGTCCCTTTCACGTCCCTCACTCGGTCTTGGGTGGTTGCTTTAGGAAGCCAATGGGGTGTTACTCCTAGTGGCTGGATGATGATGATAATAATAATAATAATAATAATAATAATAATAATAATAATAATAATAATAATAATAATAATAATAATAATAATAATAATAATAATAATAATAAAAGTAAAAGTAAAAGTAAAAGTAAAAGTAAAAGTAAAAGTAAAGCAGTTGCTGGAAAAGAAGCTCTTCTGCTCTGCCTTCACCATTCATGGTGTGACTTGGCCTCACCATATGGACTCTGCATTGACAGGAATAGGCTGATCAGAAAACTGGAGATGCACAAATACTGCCACAGACATGGGCAAGGATTGGTCCAAAGTGTCTCCAGAAGGGTACAGGTTGAATAGACTCCTATCTGCATTTTCCAGTTCAGGTACAGAGCATGATGATGGCCCAGTCTACTTCCAATCCACTAGAATGGAGCATTCTCAATGATGGAAGCTGGGCAGAAACACGGGTGAGTGAGAAAAGAAGAATAATGCACCAGTTTCTGTTCCAGTCTTTTCTTTGACAATCTTGCTGTGTCCATAATTCCATAATTTTCATATCATGATAGCTGCTCCAAAAAGTTCCTCTTTTTAGACTTCAAGTCTCAGAATTCCTTGACCAGTGTGATCACGGGCTATGGTGCCTGTGCTCTCTGAGGACTTGGGGAGTTTTAGATCAAATGCTGGCCATATGCCCTGCTTTACAGTAATCTTTCTAAAAGGCTATCAAGTCCAAGTCTGGTTGAAAAACAAAACACCTGAAGAAGGTCTGGAGAAGACTTGCCCTTAGCCACCAGCAATTACTCCTGAACTTGAGATGGAGCATTCACAGAGGTCACCTGGTCATAGCCTCCCTCCAGCACAAGAGGTGAGTGTAGTGTTAATGTGCTTGCCCCCAGTCCTTTCACAGGCTATTGACAAACACCACTTCTAATTTTCCTCTATCACTGCCACCAGCAAGCTTCGCTAGTAAATTAAAGCCTTCAGACTGTTTTTAAGTTGAATAAAAATAAAATAAGTTTATTGATTACAAGGTAGAATAAAACTCATTAATGGTAACTTGTTGAGATATATACAAAAAGAAGAATATAGTTCAAACCCATTTAAGTTTGAACACTAATAAAGCTGAATACATTCACACCCAGTTCCTAAGTTTACAAATTATAAACACTTAGTTTTCTTCACAGACACAATAACAATCCTATATCTTCTTTAGACCTGTCTGTCTTTCTCTTAGACAGTGCCAGACCCTATCTGATCCTCTCAAACTCTGTCAGATTCACTGTCTGCAAGTGTAGGTCTTTCAGTAGGTCCCTATCTAGCCCTATCTATCTATAACAGTGCTGAGCAGTGCCTTAAATCCTTTCAGGCCACTGCCAAGACTCATTGCATATTTCATTGCATATTTTTTAAAAATAATGTTGAGTGCATTTTCTAAATATTTACATATTTTAATATGTAATATCTACATATTTGTAGATCTGTCTTTATACATAGGCTCTGCTCTGAGATTACCAGGTTTTAGTGTATCAGCTGGAGTCGTAGAGAATTGGTATGTATGCTTTCCTGGACTTCTATGCAAGGAGACAGGTCTCAAATGGAGCAGCATTGGACCAAGTTTCTGCTCCTAGCTTTTGGTCACTACATCTATATATTCACTTGGGAACCCTACATCATGTCTGAATATGTGATCAATAATATTGATGAAGCATACAATGGGTGTGTACATACAGTTCAGGGAGTGTCCAAGCATCCAGAAACAGCCAGTAACCACAAGTCCTGCTCCCTTCCCATAATGAAGAATAACTATACAAAGACTGATGGTCTGCACAGGGTTTGCACAATCTGCAATAGGCAAGGGCTGCCTAGTCTGTGAATTGGCTAAGATACACTGCTGGGCTGCAGATTCACTGTTCAGTGTGGTCCTTCTACATAGCTCCCTTTTCTGTTTCCAAAAGGCAAAGGGCCTTTCAAAATAAATATAATTTCTGACATTGCTTTGCAAATATTTACAGCACCACCATGGTTGAGGATAAAAAAAAACTAAACCCAGAGAAGATAGAGGTGTTCGTGGTCAGCTGAAGATAACAAGGGATAGGGATGCAACCTGTACTGGATTGGGTCACCCTCCAATTGAAAAAAGCTTGGGGGTGCTCTTAGACTCATCCTTGAGCTTCGATGCCCAGCTCAATTGTCAGGGGTTTATATAAGAACATAAGAACATAGGAAGAGCCATGCTGAATCAGGCCAAGGGCCTATCTAGTCCAGCTTCCTGTATCTCACAGTGGCTCCACCAAATGCCTATGGGAGCGCATGAGACTAGATATCTTTCTCCTGCTACCACTTCCCTGCATTTGGCCCTTGAAGTACCCTGGTTTTAAGCCTGGAGATTACACATCTCCATCGTGGTTTGTAACCTGTGATGGAATTTTCCTCCAGGATAGAGATGGGCATGAAACAATTTTTTTCATTTCATTATTCGTTATTCATTTCATTATATAATAAAACAAATAACGAACCTGGCGAGGAAATTGGAACGAAACAAACCAAACCAAAAAAATTAGGTTCATTACATTTCGTTTTTGTTAATGGTGATGCGCGATGAAATAAACTGTTTTAAATGTTAAAAAACATCCTGAATATCTATAAAAACCCAGCGATAATTGTTTATTCTGCCTGATAATACCTACCAGGGGGGTTGGGGTCCTTAAAATGTGCATTTATGTCATTTCTCAGACCGCTGTATTTTTTTCCTTTAAGGGGAGTTAGGGGACATCGACCCAAAATGGCTGCCAGATGCCTAATATTGATTTCTTGGGTATTAAAATGCTCTGGACATCTGTAAAAAATGCAGCAATAATTATTTATTCTGCCTGATAATACCAACCGGGGGGGGGGGGTTGGGGTCCTTAAAACATTTGTTTTTGTCTTTCTCCCATTGTGACGTATTTTTCTTTTCCCTTTAAGGATGACACAAAATGGATGCCAGCCACAAAATGGATGCAAGCCATGTGATGGGATCATGTAACTTCTTGGACAACTTCAACCAATAGCATGCCTGGGTTGCAGACTGGGCATGTCTGTCAGCCACAGAGGGCATAAAAAGCTCTGGAAGCCCCCATCCTCCTTGCAGTCTGCAGTGGGAGTTAGGGTGGGATTGCTGTCTCTGCACCTCGTTATTTTCACTTTAGGCCAGCCAGGCAGGTGTGTGTCTCTGTGTTCCTGCTGGCTGCAGCCTGGCTCTTAGAGGAGAGAAAGAAGACATTTCTCTCTAGCTTCAGTCTTTCAGCCTCCCTGTGTGTGTGCATGCCTCTCAGTGAGTACCCGCCCCTGCCCTGCAGTGCAGTCACTCTGCGGCTGCCTTGTGCCCTGGGCAATGCCCGCTGCTGCCTTTGCAACCTCCCTGCATACCTAGAATATACTGTGTCTCTGCCAGCACCAATTTTTTTAGTGTTTTCCCTCTGGTCTGGGGCATAAAAATAAAAAATGAATAAACGAACCAACAAAACAATTTTTTTCTGAAACATATACGAAAAACAAAAACAAACCAAAATGGGACCCGCAACGAAAAATGAAAAACCAAAACGTCATTTTTTCGATTCATGCCCATCTCTACTCCAGGAATCTGTCCAATCCCCTTTTGAAGGCATCCAGGCTAGATGCCATCACCATCTCTTGTGGCAGGGAGTTACACAGACTAACAACACACTGGGTAAATTTTTTTTCTTTTGTCTGTTATCACTCTCCCAACCCACAGTTTGAGTGGATGTCCGCTAGTTGTGGTATTTTGTGAGAGGGAGAAGAGCGTCTCTCTACCCACTTGACTCAGGCCCTGCATTATTTTGTACGTCTCACTCATATCCCCCTTCAGGTGCCTTTTTTCCAGACTAAAGAGACCCAAATGTTTTAGCCTTTCCTCAATAAGGAAGATGCTTAATTCTGAACTGAAGGCTTCTAGGAGGCTTAGAAAGTGCAAGTGACATCCTTAAAATCGAGATATTAATTGGTTAAACGCTGCACTGCTGTTCAGCATTGAACCATGGTTAAAGACAGTCTGGGCAGCCCTCATCTACCCCTCAGTGTGATATTATACTCAACGTATCTCATTTGCTATTCCTAAGTAATTCTTACCATCTAATTACCAGTGAGGACTGCCGGGCTAATATATTATTTAAATCTATTCCAGCCTATTCCAATAACTATACCACTTGCACTGCCTTCCAACTGTGGTCGGAATGACATATCTCCCAATGATTAGTAGAGAATGGGATGGGCGAAAACTTACCCACACTCAAGGCCAATCAGAGTGTAAGTCAAAGATTCTCATCCGGCCCTTACACAACCAGCTAATTTCATTCTCTAAAGAGGGAAGGAGGGAGGGGAGACAGCCAGGAGAAAAAAGGTGGGACCATTATACCCCTATCCTGCCTGGGTCACTGGGTCACAGTGGCCCAGACTGGTGGCAAAGTGGCCCCTTCAGCATTTTAGCCATTAGAAGCCTCTTTTTTTGGCATGTTTTGCAGATTAGGCATGCAATGATATGACAAATCAATCACAATTAGCAGATAAATTCTTCAGTTTTTCTAAATCTCTTGGTGCAAATGATTGTGGTCTAATTGTTGTGATCTATGAATATTTGCCTTCTAAAATAATAGAAGTAAGAATGAAATCAATAAATCAATAAATCAATCTGAGTTTAGTGAGGTCCTGCCATGAAACAGAATAAAGTCTTCATATCACAGTGATGGCGAATCTTTTAGAGACTGAGTACCCAAACTGCAATTCAAAACCCACTTTTTTTTGCAAAGTGCCAATGAAGTAATTTAACCTGTATACAGGTGGCTATGAAGGGGCGATGTCGAGTGCCCACAGAAAGGGCTCTGAGTGCCACTTTTGGCACCCATGCCATAGGTTCGCCATCACTGTCATATCAGATAGTGGATGCTAGGGTGTCATGTAAAGGCAAAAAAAGAGCAGCTGTTGAATTAGTGACTGTCAAATTCTTGATTAAATCAGGTGGGTAGATGGCACTCTTTTCAACATAGCCTAAGGCTGTAAAAAGGTCATGGGGCAGTGTCATATAAAGTCCAAAACAAACAATGCCCTACATTAGGTGACACTACAAGGTATGCATGTTTCATCTACTCTCCCCTGTCTCCAAATCACTGCAATGTGGGATTCTCTTCACTGGGATCAGAGACATGCAATCCATTATGAATGAGTATCTGTTGTCTCTTGGAGCATTCACACTACATGGATCTCTAACAAAGCAGCTGGGAGCTGGCAGTTTTCCTGTTTGATTAACCACACACAACTTTGTTCTAGGATTAGGAGGACTGTGTCTCTGTGATGTCTTAATCTTTTCTTGAAATCCAAGGTTGTGGCTGTGCCCCCTGGTGTATGCCTAACGGATACAAGAACGTGTGCAGGATGGCATTCTGGCAAGGGCATGAAGATAATCTACAGGGAGAGAAATATCTTTGCCCTCCATGATAAGTCGTAAAAAAAACCTTCTACATACTGTAACTAAGTGAATATGGAAAGGAACAAGATGACCCTTTCAACATCATCTCTAAAGCCTAAGGAGGCTCATCCACATTTCACGAGGTGGGCATTGCTGCAATAACCAGGAGATTCTCAGCTGATCCTGATATTTTTTTCAGACAAGAGGTCCCCTGCCTACATACGTATATCATAGGCCCTCCAGAGTAGGAAGGATATTATAGACTCTACATGGGCTCTCTTAGACCATGGTCATAACAACAGCTAAATGTGGCATTCTGGTCCCCCCCACTGAGTTTATATCATATACAGTATTTGCAGTCATGTGCAGTGGCATAATTGGGGTGGGTGGGCAAAGGAGAGCCATTTCCTCTGAGTACAGCATCTAGGGGTGCCCAATGGCTCCCAGCTGAGGAACCAGGACAGCACATTGTGGGCAGCTCCCTAGCTGTCATCCCCTATCAGTGTCCCACATCCCTTGGCTGGGCTGCTCCAGGAGGCAGGGAAACCTAGCTGGGGGCACAGAGTGAGCGGGTAGACACCAATGGTGCCTGGGCATCAGAGGCAGGTGCATGGCAACGTTGGGCTCAGTGTCCATTGTGTTGTGGGGAGAGGGAGAGCACATCTAGTGGCTGCAGGGACCTGGGTGAGTGGGTGGAGAAGGCATCAAGCTAGCAGAAGTGTGGGCAAGGCAGCTGTCCTCTCCCCTCAGTGTGCCACTCAAGCCCTTTCATGGCCTCCGCTCCCCACTTGGGGGCCTTCCTCTTCCTCCTGACTATTCTTAGAGCTCCACCCTGGGGAAACCAAAAGGTTTTTTCCCTTCCAGGTCTGAGTAAATGGCAGATCTTTGAAATCAATAACGGAGCCTCTTGATTTCATGTTATTTTTGCATGGGATCCCTCCCAAATTACCATCAAACCATAAATCTCATTAATGTCCAAACAGTGCACATGGGCCCTCCAGCACAGGACTCTGCAGTGGCACAAAAACATGCATCCAAGGCACGGATCTACCTGTTTTCATAAGATTTTTACATTGGATCATACTAAAACCTCTGTCACATCATAGGCCCCATCTCTGCCCACAGATTGCTACAATAAAATCATGGGTTCATTAGCACATGGCTCCAAAGTGGCTAGAAAACATGGATCCAAGACACGGACACTCATGGATCTACCTGAGTTTTCTAGAGGATCGCTGCCAAACCACTCTCATTGTCTGCCGCATCTCTGCTCACAGACTGTACACCAAAAATCACAGGTCTGTTATACCCTCAGCTAGAGATGGGCACGACCAGGAAAAATTACGTTTCGAGTTGTCGTGTGTCGGAGCCGGCCCGTTTCGGCTCGTTTCCGTTTTTCGTGAAATTTTCCAAAAATTTGTCATTTCGTTTGTCGTTTTTTTGTCTGTCGTTAGTACTGGTTTTTTTTTGGGGGGGGGGCTCCTGGAGGCACCTGTCTGGGGTGGGTGCCTCCTCTGGCCCGCCATGAAGGGAAAGCGGGCTCCTGGAGGCACCTCTCTGGGGTGGGTGCCTCCTCTGGCCCGCTACAAAATGGCATGCATAGCCAATTGGATATGCATACCATTAAGTTGCAGTTGCAGCAGGCAGAGGCACCTCTCTTTCGGGTGCCTCTGTGACTCACTGCCTGCGGTGCACTTGGGCTGGGGAACGAAGTGAGAGAGGACCCCTACGGGCGCCCTGTGACTAACTAAGAAGGGAAGTGTACTTGCTGTAGTGCAATGCGAGTACACATCTGGCTTACTGGTTCGGGGTTAGCGCAAGGGCTAGGCTTAGGGTTATGGGTAAGGTTAGGGTGAGTTACTGGGGTGCACCTCTGGGTGCCTCTCTGACCCACTAAGAAGGACAGTGTAGTGGCGTATGGGTTAGGGTTCGGGTTCAGGTTCGGGCTAGGGTTAGTGGGCTTTTTATGCCCGACTGGCACATCCCAGAAGTCTTGGTCAAAACCTGGCCAAGTGGCCATGCAATTGGTGGAATGGCTCCAAAAATTTGCATGGTCCACTCCAATGGCCAGCCCATCATTGCGCAGGTGTGAAAAAAATAAAAATAAAAATAAAAAAAATAAAATCAATGGAGACGTTTTGTTGCAAGAAAAACCCACTGCTGCTACTGAAAAAATTCAGGCAGTTTTAAAATAGCTATTTTCGCATGTTTCTGTGGTGCTTTGGTGTATTTTTGGACCACGCGATTTCAAAATAAATATTGCGGTCACCCCATTTGGATCCCCCGCCCACACCGCATGGCATGGCGAGTTGGCGAGACGACGAGGATGCGCGCAGCCCAGGAGAGGAGAGGGGGGGAGGCCGCCCCCCCCCCCAGAAACCACCCTTCTGGTAGGTGCCCTCACTGAGGCAGGCATATTTTTGCCTGCTTTTTTGGCCGGGAATCGGTTTTTTTATTTTTAAAACTTTTTCTCTGTGCCGCGCCACTTGGCGAGTTGGTGTGGCGACTCCTTTGCGCAGCCCAGGAGAGGAGGGGGGGAGGCTGGGGATCCCCCCCCCCAGAAACCACCCCTTTGGTAGGTGCCCTCACTCAGGCAGGCATATTTTCGCCTGCTTTTTTGGCCGGGAATCGGCAGGCATATTTTTTTTTTTGGCCGGGAAATCGGATTTTTTTTTAAAACTTTTTTCCTGTGCCGCTTGGCATCGCCGATCGCTGTGATGCCAGGAACGACCACGACAAATCAGACCCAATTTTTCTTTAGTCGGTTCGAGTTCGAGTTCTGGTGGAGTAATTGTCGTTACCGTTTCCGTTACGTAACGGAAACGAGAAACGGAAATGGAAACGAGAATTTCGCCAAGTCGTGCCCATGTCTACCCTTAGGTGCAAACGAGAATAAATCAATGCCCTCTTTCCCATGGTAACCCTTCAGGTATTGGAGGACTGCTATCATGTCTACTCTCCGTCTTCTCTTCATCAGGCTAAACATGGCTAGTTTTTAAAGTCATTCTTCATATTATTTAGCCTCCAGTCCCCTTATCATCTTTGTTGCTCTTCTCTGCACTTTTTCTAGGGCCTCTGTCTCTTGTTTGTCTTGTGGTGACCAGATATGGACACTGTATTCCAAATGTGGCCTTACTAGGGCATTATAGAGAGGTACAACCACTTCCCATAATCTTGATGCTATCCCCCTCATGATGCATCATAGGACTGTGTTCACTTTTTTGGCAGCTGCAGGACATAGCTGCCTCATCATTAGATGGTGGTCCACCAGGACACCTAGAACCCTCTCAGAGGTACTACTGTTGAGCCAGGTATCACCTATCCTGTACCTGTGTATCTGGTTTGTCCTGCCTAAGTGCTGGGTGTTACTTTTTTCACCCTTGAACTGCATCTTGTTGGACAGGGCCCAATTTACAAGATCCTTCTCAATGTCGAGTTTCTTCCAAACTATTGGCAATTTCCCCCAGTTTTGTGTCATCTCCCAATTTGATGAGTTCTCCTTCAATCCCCTCATCAAGATAATTGATGAAGATGTTGGAGAGCATTGGACCCAAGACAGAACTTTGAGGGATCCCACTGAACACTTCCCTCCATGTAGATGTGATTCCATTGAGGACAACACATTGGGTGCAATTGGTCAACCAGCTGCAAATCCATCTGGTAGCTGCACTGTCTATTCCACTTTGTTCTATCTTATGCAGAAGTAGGTTGTGGTCTACCTTATTAAGTGCATTACATTGGTTTTAGTATGATCCAATGTAAAAATCATATGAAATCAGGTGACTCTCTGCCTTGTATCCATGTTTTTGCACCACTGCAGAGCCATGCTCTAACAAACCCCAGATTTTTGGTGTGCAATCTGTGGGCAGAAATTGTGTTTATGCTATGAAAGTGGTTTGAGGGCGATCCTGGATCACACTAAAACCACTGTCACAGCATAGGCCCCATCTCTGCCCACAGATTGCACACCAAAAATTAGGGGTCTATCAGCGCATGACTCCACAGTGGCACAAAAACATGGATGCAAGGCACAGATCCACACAGACCTACCTGATTTTTTAATCCAGGATTGCCCTCAAACCAGTCTCATATCATAAAGCCATTAACACATTATTTAAATGGGCTTTTGGTGAGGAGATCGGTCTGACTGTTCTCTGGGCAACCTCGGTAGATGACCTACATCAGTAACTGGATGAGAGGGGTGCAATCTTAGTTCTTTTTGATCTTTCAGAAGCATTTGATAAGATTGACCATGGTATCCTATTGAAGTGCATAGCTAGGTCATTTTTATGGGGGCAATGGTTCTCTTCTTCCCTGTCGAGACATAGTCAAAAATGCTGTCAGGGAGTACCATGTGAAACCATTGCCTATGACCCAATAGAAACTTCCCTTATATAGAATTGCCCAGAAGATGAGCATTTGATCAGTATTATAATTGCTGTGAGAAGACAGAAGCAAGAACAGCTTGGTTGTGGCTATAGTCGCTCTTTGACATGGGCACGACTCGGCAAAATTGTCATTTCCATTTTCGGTTATCGTTTCCGTTAGGTAACAAAAATGGTAACGATAATTAAGCCGTCAGAACTCGAACTCGAATCGAAAAAAGAAAAATTTGGTCGGGTTTTTCATTTCTGTTTGTGGCATCGCGGCGATCGCGCAATGCGAAGCACAGAAAAAGTTTTAAAAGTTTTTTTTTTAAAAAACCCGACTCTCGGCCAAAAAAGCAGCCGAAAATATGCCTGCCTGAGGCTTTGCCACCTACCAGAGGGGTGGTTTCTGGGGGGTCCCTGGCCTTTCCCGCCCTCTTCTCCTGTCCTGGGCTGCTTGCACCAGGCTGGGGGGGGGTCATCCTCATTGTCTCGCCATGCAATGCAGTGGGGGGGAATCCAAAATGGCGACCACAATTATTCTTTTGAAATCGTGGTCAAAAAACACACCAAATCACCACAGAAACATGTGAAATTTATTTATTTTAAATGCCTGAATTTTTATAGTAGCAGCAGTGGGGTTTTTATAGCAATAAAACGTCGTATTGATTTTATTTTATTTTATTTATTTTTTATTTTTTTAGACCTCCCCATTTGGGCTGGGCATGGGATGGGACCATGCAAATTTTTTGAACCATTCCACCAATGGCATCACCAGGTTTTTAACTAACACTTCTGGATGTCTCGGAGGGCATAAAAAGCCGAGGCACCTTCCAGAAATCGCAGTCGGGTGTATGGATGTGGTTGAGGGAGGAGGGCTGGCTGCTGGTGCTGGTGTGATCCGATCGAGATTGAGGAGGGAGGCTGGAGGCTTTAGGATTTAAGTTAGGCAGACAGGGAGGGAATTGAATTTAGAAAATAATTTCTTTGATTCCCTGCAGCTTTGTCTGCTGAAGGGAATAGCAGTTTATTCTTTATTTCTTCTCTGGCAGTTTGTGAGGATTTTTTCTGATATTGGATAAAGGGGGAGGTTCGACTGGGAGTGGGAGGTGTGGATTTATTTTAAAAATATATTATATACTACCATTTATTTTCTATTTTCCCAACTTCAATTTGCTTGCACACACACACATTTGGGGTGCAAGCCAAGAACAGAACCTCTATCCTAAGTGATATCCTAGCTGCCCACTCGCCTGTCCGCCCGCGCTGCCACCCACCTGCGGCCCGCGCCGCCGCCTGCCCACTCACCCGCCCGCGACCACTGACCGCCCGCTCGCCCGCCCCCCACCCTGCCCGCCGCCTAGGGTGCAAAAATACCTAGCGCTGGCCCTGATTGTGGGATGCCCCTATACTCTGGGAAATCAAATTGCGCTAAATCGCGGTGGAAACGACAAACGACAAACAGAAATGACAAATTTTTGAAAAATTTCACGACAAACGGAAACGACCTGAAACGGACCCATTCCTACAAACGAAAACGCGAAACGTCATTTTTTCTGGTCGTGCCCATGTCTAGTCGCTCTGCACCAAATGCTTTCAAGGCCTATTTTGGACCGAATTAAATGGTAGTGCAATAGTGTGATTTGATTTGACACATTCAATAGTAGGCAAACCCTTTAATATCTCAGGTACTCTAACACTACGAAGACTGTTTCACAGAATATTTATTATTTATTATTTATTTGGTGCATTTATATACCGCTACCTTTTTCCATTCAGGAACTCAGGGCGGTTAACAATAAAATGGCTAAAAACCACAACAGCACAATTAAAACAGCAAATACAGATCAGAAAGCTGTCTTCCAGTTTCCAAACCAATGTTGTTCTCTTGTTTTACAAAATGTTTCCTCATCTTTTAAAATAAAAAAGGGGGACAAGGAGTTAGCGAAGATTGGCACTTGAAGCTAAGGTGAAAATCACCCATACCAAGAAAGACAGGGAGCAATTCAATTCATATGAAATTTGGTGTTGGAGGTAAAACATATGGATATCATAGTCAGTCAGAAAAGCAAATAAGTAGGTGTTCAATTAAGTCAAGAAAAAAATGCATTTTGTGAAGCACCTACTAGCTAGCCTGCTCAATTTTCTAATAAAGTGACTGTTTTCCTCTTTTGAAAGCCTTTTTCCAAGGAAAAATATTTCAGCCCGCGTAGCCTGGATTCTTTTCAAATAAAAATGTGGGTGGGGACAGCCATTCTTTTTCAAGGTAAGCAAGATAGCTCTTTCCAACTTATGTGAATTGTTTTAAAATCTGGGGACATTTAAAATAACTTCATTTTGCATGGAGTGGTGGTGATTCAATGGTTTTACTTTTAAAAATAAATCATTCCTCAAAAATCCTTTGTCCAGAGTTCTCTAAATTTGGCACAAGAGCAGTCTTGTCTACTACAACTATGCCAAATATGGTACAGTTTAAAATTATAATTTTTGTTTGGGCTGCCTGTATTTTTAGAATTACTTTATAGAATGTTGATTTTCTCTACCAGCACAAGACTTTTGCTGTCCTCCCATGCAGCAATATTTTCCCACACATGAGCAGTTGGTGCAGCCCACATTAGTTCACTTAAGGGACTCCTGGTCTAATAATGTTAATAATATCTATAACATATGTAACTACCTCTGAGGAGAACAGCAACAGATAAAATGAAAGAGAGGCTGGTGAAGGGGAGATTTATTTGATCCGAAACCAGATAGTGTTTTAATGTTGTGAGAATGATACAATAGTGACCCCCAGTGGCAAAGAGGTTACATTGTTGTGTCTATTCATAGAACTGCTGCTTTGTTTAGGCATCACATCTGGTAGGCCACGTGTGAGAAGTTAACTTTCTCCCCTATATTATTTGGAATAATATGGAAATAGTCATTGAGGAGAGCTTTCTCAAGAGCAGAAGCTCCTGGTTTCAGGAAGGTGATCTCCATGTACAGAGTGTGTCTAAAATGTCCAAGGAGGGGCGTTAAGGTTAGCCTGCTGTTCTGTAGACTTGTTTATTCAACTCAGGTCTATAAATAATACCTAATAGAGGTAATGTATGCAAAATGCATTTGAGCATGCGGGGCTTAGGGGATGAAGAAAACTATTTTTAAAAAAGACCTGGGCTTTTAAAAAAATCTGTTTTCCCTCCCCCAAGTGGCTCACAGATGGAATGAAATAAACAGAAGGATGGCCCAACATAGGAGGGGTAACAGCTCAGGACCACAATCAGCAGTACACCTCAATTTGAAGGACAAAGAGCACTCTTTCAAAGATGAGGATGTACATATATTAGACAAAGAAGAGAGGTGGTTTGAGAGAGGAGTAAGGGAAGGCATTCATGTGAGCATTGAACCCCCCCCCCTCAACAGAGATGGCGGCCTCAGGCATAGTCTCTCTGCTACTTATCAGGGTGTGCTTTCCAATGTACCCAGACAAATCAAAAAGCCTTCACCACCAAGGCCATAGCTAACGACCCTTTCTTGATCGGTTTCAGCACCTTCGGCCATTGTTCACCTTAAGGCTAGGGATACTATTGTCTCCCTAATGAGCCTATTCAGGCGATTGTTCATCTTATGAGCCTAATTCAGACCACAGTGACAAGAGGTCAAAGCTGACTGACTATAAGATGGAGGACTTGCACTAGCTGTATTCAGACTGATGCAGCTGTTTGGATGAGCAGCGAAACGTTTCTGTCTCTCAAAACGAAGTCCAGTAGCCATGACTCAACTTCCAGATACCCCCCCCCCGGATGACTGAGAATCTTCACAGACATGGAATGAAATGATTCATTTCAACAAAAACAAAACAAAAAAACCACTATTTCTTTTCGTCTGCAACAAAATGCTGCTTCCTCATGTCATTTCATTTCATTTCGTTATGTAATGACACAATGAAACAGCATTTCGTGTTTCATTTTGTGCCCATCCCTAACCAGAATTCTTCACAGCATGTCTCAAGGGGAGGTGAAACAGACAGTCTATTGTTTATGCTCCTTCTCTTTTGGGCCGATTGTTTCAACATTTTATAAGATCCTGAGAGTAAAGTTGGAGCGAGAGGTTAGATATTATACCAAACATGCCAACAAAAGATCAAATCAGGCCAAGCCTTCAGACAAGAAGACTGAAATGCAGGGTGAGGCTAGAAAAGGCAAACCAATGACAGCAACAGCACTGGAGCACTCTTGTCATTGTGTAGAGTTGGGGGGGGGGCTCAAGATAATAAAAAAATAAAAGCTCAAACTAACAGCAATAAGAGATTGGGAGGTATAGCCTGCACATGAAATGGAGGGCAGTTATCTGCCATAAGGCTGATTGGAAGAAGAAAGGCACCAGGGAGAAGCTCGTGATTGGGAGCACGGTGGCAAGACGAACAGCAATGACTCTCTCTCTTTTTTTTGCCCAGCTACTTAAGAGAGGTCAAAGCCCTCATTTTCTATGGACAGGAATAGCATCCTAGCTTGAAGAGATATGAAATATCTCTGCAATTAATGACTTGCGAAATAAGCTAATAGGACAAAGTAGATTCATTTCAAACATGGGGTTGGAAGAGAGTTTCAGCCAGGGCTGCCAGGAAGAGGAACAAGTGGGTCTCAGAGGAAATCAGGCTTGCTCTATCCCTGGAGGCAAAAATGACAAAACTGAGCGTGTCCTACTTTGGACACATCACGAGAAGATAAGGAGTTGCTGGGAAAGGTAAGAATGCTTGGAAAAGTGGAGGGCAGCAGGAAGAGAGGAAGGCCACATACAAGATGGATCAACTCAATAAGGGAATCCACAGCCTTGAGCAGTGAACTGAACAGTGCTGGTGAGGACAGGACATATCTGAGGCCATACATTCACAGGACTGTTAACAATAAGAACACAATATCGGAAGTTCAGCCTTCAGAAGTAATACTCTGGGAATAAGAAAGGAACAGAAGGAAGGGAAGTTGCTGAGATGTGTGCATTGGCTGCAGCGTGCACAATCAAATCAATAGGTGAGTGGCAGGGCTTATCTAGGAACAGACCAGCAAAGAAGAGAACATCTGGGGAACAAGAATGTAGACTGAAGCTGGGCAGGACTTTGGAAAAAACTTTGCCTAAAGGGTATATTGTGTTAAACAGTAGAGAAGCAGCAGAGCTGAAATAGTAGATTGCCATTAGGGAGCCTATCAAAGTATACAATATCTTATGAACGCCCTGGGTCAGGCCAAGGATGGAAAAGCTCTTATTCTTTCCATTAGATAACGAGACTAGGGATGGGCAGGAAACGAAAAATGAAATGCCGTTTCATTGTTTCATTACATAATGAAATGAAATGAAACGAAACGAAGGAGCATTTTGTTATAGACAAAACAAAATGGTTGTTTTTGCATTAAAATGAACTGTCCCATTCCATCGTTTTCAGAGGGCTCCTGCCAAGCTGTCAGAGGCTGGACCCCTTTGAACCTGCCCCAGTCGGAACCAGGGGGACCCCCCTGGTGCTGACTGGGCCAGTTTTAACGGGGTCCAGCTGATAACAGCTCAGCAGGATCCCTTTTAAAATGGCTCCCAGGCACAAAATCTGGTGCCTCTAGGACCTAGGGGAGCCATTTCATTTTGTTTAATTTAATTTCATATGAATTACTTTTTAAAAAATTCATAGGGAACAAAATGAAACAAAATGGGGGTGAGCATGAAATGAAACGAAATGAAATGTTATTTTTCCATTTCGTGCCCATCCCGTGGCCCTTCAGGGTAGCCTTCTGGGGTAGGGTTAAGCCTACCAGATGATACTCAACTGCAGTTCCCATCTGCCGTTGCCAGCATAGGTTTGATGGGAGTCTGCAAGTCTCTGTTTTCCATATTACTATCCTGCCAATACGCCTTCACTTGACAGCTAGACTGGTCTCACTTCCAACATTCTTTCAACAGGAGAATGTACCTAGAGGCAACTCTAGCAAGCACTAATAAATAAGCACACCCCCTCTTTACTGTGACTAGGGGCATTTATACACGACCCCTAAGCTCCGCTGCAAATGGCTGCAAGCTCCGGAGCTTAAAAATGTTTCCCCACCAGCTCCGGAGTTTGCAGACAATTAAGAGTGACCCCGCCCACCTAAGCGCGACCCACCACACTTTTCTTGTACCTGCTCTTGGGAGATGAAAAATATTTGATGCGGATGTGCTGGGCTCTCCTCGCTTCTTTTTGTTTTTGTTTTTTGACTCCCGCCCCTTTAAGAGGAACCAGGAAGTGACCGGGGCTCCCCCAGCAGCGTCCACCAACACCGGGAGGTAAGGCTTTATTCTTCTGTCCCTTTTTTTCCTCCCTCCCCTCACGCAGCCGGCAGCCAGGAAGTACGGAGGGGTGGAGATGCACGAAGAGCGACAAACCCCTAAGATCTCTGGTCCGAATTTAAGGGGCCAGCGGATCTTAGGGGTCGTGTAAAAAAGGCCCTAGGAAGAGCTTGAGAAGCACAATGATAATCCACACAACTGGGGGGGGGGGAAACACTGAAAATGACATGAGTCAATAATCGGAATAATTTAAGCAAATATAGGAACAATAATTATCAAGTTTGTGCAACAGTCTTGCAAACAGAGGGCGTCTTTTTAACTGTGTTTTCCTATTCTCTCTTGCTCATTCAACTGAAATTGTTACCTGGTAAATCAAACAGGACCTGAATACAAATACAAGTTATCCTACACAAGTGGTTCACAGCTTTGGGTCCTGGGTGTTCTTGGACTAAAACTCCCCAAAGCCTTCACTATTAGCTGCTTTGACCAGTATTTCTGGGAGTTCTAGTCTGTCTGTCTGTCTGTCTGTCTGTCTGTCTGTCTGTCTGTCTGTTTATTTATTTATTTATTTATTTATTTATTTATGATTTTTTAGCTGCCCCACTACCAAGAGGTCTCTGGGCGGCATGCAACAAGTATTAAAAACTATAAAACTATAAATTATTAAAACTATAAAATACAATACAGTTAAAACAATATACAGTATAAATTATAAATTATAAAACCCTGCTGCTCATGTGTCCAACCAAATAATCTAATTAAAATGCTGGCCAAACAGGAAGGTCTTTGCCTGGCGCCAAAAAGCCAAAACTGTTGGCGCCAGGCGGATCTCCATAGGGAGGGCATTCCAGAGTTGGGGGGCAACTGCCGAGAAGGCCCTGCTTCCACATGCCAACCCCCTTATCTCTTTGAGGGACGGCACTATCTGTTACCACTGCTATATCTTTTTAGGCACACTAAGTTAAAACCTCTTTTATATGCACAAGCATTATGACTTTTACATTTTTTTATTTAAATGTGTGGGTTTTTTAAAATGGTGATTGACATAATCTCAAATAAAGTCTCTTAATTTTAGTATTTATGTCAGGATTTTACAATTGTTCGGTTGCATTTCATGACCAGTATTCCATTGTGGCTCCACTGGGAATAATGTCACTGGCAATGGAAGAATGTCTGAAATTAAAGAGTTAGTTTTTTCAGTTGCAAAGGGTGTGCGGCTTTGCATTATTGTGCATGTATCATAAATATCTCAACATCAAAACACACACCTCTTTAATTAAGCAACAATCTTCTTCCCATTGCAACATCACTCATATTGTGCAGGTGGGCCTTCACAAGAGGAAACTGGCTTTGAGATTTTTGTACATGTCCCTGAAATTTTGTTTGGGATGAAAGCACAAAATATATACCCCATATATACTTGAGTAGAAGCCAACTCGTATATAAGCTGAGGCACCTAATTTTACCACACAAAAACTGGGAAAACTGATTGACTTGAGTATAAGCCTAGGGTGGGAAATTCAGCAGCTACTGGTAAATTTCAAAAATAAAAAATAGTCGCCATTGAGTTGTGAACTATACCTCCCACAAGAGGAGGGGAGGAGAAGGAGGAGGGGGGGCAACTCCTGCACAGCGCAGCCTGATGTAGGGAAAGGATGAAGCCCTCCAGGAAGGGAAGGGGCTGCCCCCTCCCTCCCCCTTAAAGGAGGCAAATCTCAGATCCTGTTCAGACAAGCTACTGGCAAGAAAACCTTCTCAATCCAATGATTATGAAATCTGTTATTTCTGCCAAGCCTAGTTTTCTTAGGTTAAGCAAATGCATGGGAACTGTTGATGCCATGGAGTTACACAAGGGGACATGGCAAGGCTGCCAGCTCGTCATTCAGTACTATTATATGGAGCCAACACTGAAAATAATGAGTAGAGATGGGCACGACCAGGAAAAATTACGTTTCGAGTTGTCGTGTGTCAGAGCTGGCCCGTTTCGGCTCGTTTCCGGTTTTCGTGAAATTTTCCAAAAATTTGTCATTTCGTTTGTCGGTTTTTCGTCTGTCGTTAGTACTCTCTGGGGTGGGTGCCTCCTCTGGCCCACCATGAAGGGAAAGCGGGCTTCTGGAGACACCTCTCTGGGGTGGGTGCCTCCTCTGGCCCGCTACAAAATGGCATGCATAGCCAATTGGATATGCATACCATTAAGTTGCAGTTGCAGCAGGCAGAGGCACCTCTCTTTCGGGAGCCTCTGTGACTCACTGCCTGCGGTGCACTTGGGCTGGGGAACGAAGTGAGAGAGGACCCCTACGGGCGCCCGCTGTGACTCACTAAGAAGGGAAGTGTACTTGCTGTAGTGCAATGCGAGTACACAGATCTGGCTTGGGGTTAGGGGTTAGCGCAAGGGCTAGGCTTAGGGTTACTGGTAAGGTTAGGGTGAGTTACGGGGGTGCACCTTTGGGTGCCTCTCTGACCCACTAAGAAGGACAGCGTACTGGCGTATGGGTTAGGGTTAGGGTTCGGGTTCGGGTTCGGGCTAGGGTTAGTGGCTTTTTATGCCCGACTGGCACATCCCAGAAGTCTCGGTCAAAACCTGGCCAAGTGGCCATGCAATTAGTGGAATGGCTCCAAAAATTTGCATGGTCCACTCCCATGGCCAGCCCATCATTGCGCAGGTGTAAAAAAATAAAAATAAAAATAAAATAAAATAAAATCAATGGAGACGTTTTCTTGCAAGAAAAACCCACTGCTGCTACAGAAAAAATTCAGGCAGTTTTAAAATAGCGATTTTCGCATGTTTCTGTGGTGCTTTGGTGTGTTTTTGGACCACACGATTTCAAAATAAATATTGCGGTCGCCCCATTTTGGATCCCCCGCCCGCACCGTATGGCATGGCGAGTTGGCAAGACAACGAGGATGTGCAGCCCAGGAGAGGAGAGGGGGGAGGCCGCCCCCCCCGAAACCACCCTTCTGGTAGGTGCCCTCACTCAGGCAGGCATATTTTCGCCTGCTTTTTTGGCCAGGAATCGGGTTTTTTTATTTTTAAAACTTTTTTTCTCTTCCGCACCGCTTGGCGAGTTGGCAACTCGACGAGGATGCGCACTTTGTGCAGCCCAGGAGAGAAGGGGGAGGCCGGGGACCCCCCCCCCCCAGAAACCACCCCTCTGGTAGGTGCCCTCAGGCAGGCATATTTTCGCCTGCTTTTTTGACCGGGAATTGGTTTTTTTTTAATTTTAAAACTTTTTTCCTGTGCCGCTTGGCATCGCGCGATCGCTGTGATGCCAGGAACGACAACGTCAAATCAGACCCAATTTTTCTTTAGTCGGTTCAAGTTCGAGTTCTGGCAGAGTAATTGTCGTTCTTCGTTCCGTTACATAATGGAAACAAAAGACGGAAACGGAAACGAGAATTTCGCCAAGTCGTGCCCATGTCTAATAATGAGTGATGAGTAAAGAGACCAAAGCATGGCAGTGCCACTAATGAAAGACACAAAAGGCTGAAACTTCTTGGTCTTGAATGACCAGGGTCCTGGATCTACCACAAGAGGCAAAAATCCCCACATTTAAAAAAAACAACAGTAATCAATCCAACAAATGCAGACGCTTGTGTTTCCTAAAATCATCTCTTTTAAAAATGTTGTTGGATTTTTAACTTTAAGGGGCTCTGAACCTCCTTTGGAACGAAACGCCTGCTCCTGGAGCAGAAAAAAAACAGTTTTTTTTAAAGCCTACCTTTGGAGAGATGAATTTAGGGAACACTGGTAGGTAACAGTAACAATGCAGCCAAGGGCACATGTCATGGATAGGCACAATTTTTGGCAAACTGTTCCTTAAGACATCACTATTTGTTAAAACTGATACATTGAGGGACAATGTATACAATCACCCTGTGCACAGTAAGCATACATGCTTGGTAGAGATGGGCACGAAATGAACTTTTTTTCGTTTCTGTTATTCATTATTTGTTTTGTTATGTAACAAAATGAATAATGAACATTGTGATGAAATTGGAACGAACCAAACAGAACCACGAAAATTAGGTTTCTTACATTTCATTTTTCATTAATGGTGATGCGCAATGAAATGATCTGTTTTAAATGTTAAAAAAATGCCCTGGACATCCATAAAGACTCAGCAATAATTATTTATACTGTCTGATAATACCTACCGGGGGGTTGCGGTCCTTAAAAACATTTGTTTTTGTCTTCTCCCATCACAATGTATTTTTCTTTTTCCCTTTAAGGATGACAAAATGGATGTCACCAGCCACAAAATGGAGGCAAGCCATGTGATGGGATCATGTAACTTCTTGGACAACTTCAACCAATAGCATGCCCAGGTTGCAGACTGGGCAGGTCCGGCAGCCACAGAGGGAATAAAAAGCTCTGGCAGACCCCGTCCTCCTTGCAGTCTCTGGTGGGAGTTAGGGTGGGATTGCTGTCTCTGCGACTCGTTACCTTCACTTTAGGCCAGCCAGGCAGGTGTGTATCTCTGTGTTCCTGCCAGCTGCAGCCTGGCTCTTAGGGGAGAGAAAAGAAGAGATTTCTCTGTAGCTTCAGTCCTGCAGCCTCCCTGTGTGCATGCATGCATACCTCTCGGTGAGTACCCCCTCCTTCCCCACAGTGCAGTCACTCTGCAGCTGCCTTGCAACCTGGGCAACAACTGCCGCTGCCTTTGCAGCCTCCCTGCGTAACTAGTCTATACTGTGTCTCTGTCAGCATCAATTTTTTTAGTGTTTTCCCTCTGGTCTGGGTGTTGGGGGACGCCCGCGCACGGAAATGCTTTAAAAATCGCACAAAATGCAGGTAAAAATGAAAAACAAAAAACAAAAATTATTTTTTTCGAAAATTCACAAAAAAACAAAAATGAACCAAAACAGACCCCTCAATGAAAAATGAAAAACCGAAGTGCCATGTTTTTGATTCATGCCCATCTCTGATGCTTGGCTGGTGATGATACAAAATGTATAATTTCCAGGCTTAAAACCGGGGTACTTCAAGGGCCAGATGCAGGGGAGTGGTATCAGGAGACAGATATCTAGTAGAGATGGGCACGAAATGAGCAATTTTTTGTTTTTATTTTTGTTTTTTCATTTCGTTACGTAACGAAATGAAAAATGAATTTTGTCTCCAAAATGAAACGAAACGAACCGAAACAACAGAAATTTTGTCATGCGTTTCGTTTTCGTTGTGGCAAATACATTGAACTGTAATGAATGCTAACGAAACAGCAATTTTTCATTTTTGTTTTCATTTTTTCATTTCGTTACATAACGAAACAAAACCGAATTTTTTTGCAAAAAATTCACGAAAAACGAAAACAAACCAAAACGGACCCCCTAAATGACAAATGACAAATGAAACACCTTTTTTTGAGTCGTGCCCATCTCTAATATCTAGTCTCATGCCCTCCCAGACACATCTGGTGGGGCCACTGTGAGATAGAGGAAGGTGGACTAGACGGGCCTTTGGCCTGATCCAGCATGGCTCTTCTTATGTTCTTATGTTCTTAAGCAGCCTGAAGCAAGCAAAGGAGGCAAAGGAAGCAGCAGTCGGTAGAGGTGGGGTGGGGATGCACAAAAGGGAGACAACGGCTAGAGTTAGAGAGGGAGGGAGGGAAGGAGGGAAAATGGGAAGTCCCAAAGCAAGCAAGAGAAAGGGACCCAGTTGTTCTTGCTGGAAGCTGAGCCTCGGCCACTGAAGCCCTTGGTTACCTTCCGCGGGGAAAACTAGTTCAAGCATCCTCTGAAGTTACAAAATAAGAGAAAGGAGGTGTGATGCTATCATTTTTCTATCTCTTTGAGGCTGGACAACTTAAGGGCTCTTGTGATTGAACGGCAGAGCGCCCAAAGGCTTGAAAGGCTGGGCAATGTAGACTTTGCAAAGGCAACAGGTGGAACTGAAGCCCTGATTGAGGTGCTAATCAGTCGTGTTGATCCCTACGATCAATGACCAGGAATGGGTCTAATAAATGCCAAGGAAGAGACCTGCCCAACAGCTTCAGCTGCTGGGGCTTCCCCGGCGAGAGCTTCCTTGACACTTTGAGCCACAAATGCACTTTGAGCCACCCCACCGGAAAGTTCAGGATGCTCCCCTCACATGTTCTTCAGCTGCAGCAGCCCCTTCTCCTTGTGCCATAGAGAGCCTCCAGTAAGAACCACACAGGGTCCCTTTCTCTCGCTTGCTTTGGGGATTCCCTCTTTCCCTCCATCCCTCCCTCTCTAACTCTAGCTGTCATCTCCCTTTTGTCCAATTCCGACCCCACCCCTGCCAACTGCCTCTTCCTTCACCTCCTTCTTTTGCTTCAGGCTGCTTCCCCTCACTTGTGCAAAGTAGAAACAGCAGCAGCAGGCACTGTTGAGTCTTTGCAGCCAAGCACCTGGATTCAGTCAGGCACCCTAATCTCTCTTATCTGCCTGCCCATCCAACCGCTTGCTTGTGTGCATGCTCTCTCTCCCTCTTCCTTTCTGTGCTAGCATGGAGTGCGGATGAGCATGAGCGGACAAGGCAGCAGCCACCTGCTCTGCACAGAAGGCTGCCCTTCCAATGGAAGTTTGTGGCCTCTCTATGAGTGTGCACCCCGACCTAGCATTTCCGATTCCAACTTTCTGCTAGGAAGAGCTGAGCGGAGGCATGTGCAGGGAGGAAGGGAAGGGGTTCTCTTCTGGATTTTTTTAAATGGGGATGAGACCAGAAAAGGACGTTTCTGAGACCAACACTGAACATACAAGCTGGGTTTACATTGGTTGTAAATCCACTTGCAATTCTCCGAGGTGTTTGTATATCGTGGATTTACAATTATTGCAGGCAGGGTGGTTCCCTAACCCCTGCAATAGGTGGGGGTTACTGTATCTGTTTACTTGAGCTGTAAACAGAATTAACATATTGATCACCTCCTGCCCATTTTAATGTTAGGTCTGTTCCAAACTTACCCGCTCTTTGCACTCCTTCTGCAAGTAGGTAAAGGCTTTTCTCTTCAGACAAGCCTTCCATCAGCAACTAGCTACCTGCTGGGTGATTTTTTTGATTGCTATGCATTACTGCTTGGACTGGATTTCCAGCTGTACTTGTGTTTTCAATTTTTTTTGTTTTTCATTTCTCAGAATGGCATTTCCCCATATTTGTTTACTTATTGTAGTTAGCTTTAATATTGCCTTCCAATTATGTAATTATGTTTTCACAAGAGGGAGGGGGGAAACAACAACATTCAGTTTCTTTGAATTGGATTTTTAAATTTTTTAAATCTTAAATTTGCAATGGTGTTGAATAGAGATGGGCACGACTAGAATTTTTTTTTTTCAAGTTGTCGTTTTTTCGGGACGGGTCCGTTTCGGGTCGTTTCCATTTTTCACGAAATTTTTAACAAATTTGTTGTTTCGTCATGTCGTTTGTCGTTTGTCGTTACCGCCACCGCAATTTCGCGCGATTTGACGTCCCAGCGAGTGGCGTCCCGCCGGCGCTAGGTGTTTTTGCGCCCTAGGCGGCAGGTGGGGTGGCGGGGGGGATGGGTGGGCGCCGGCAGCAGCAGGGGGGAGGGGCAGGCATGCGGGCACACGGGCAGCGGGCGCGGGTCCCGCAATGACCCAGAGCAGGTGGAAAACACTTTAAACTGACTTGCTGCACAAGACTGCATCAAATAAAGCAATTGCGATTTTTGCAAACAAAGTGGGCAGTGCACCCACAGCAGAGCTGCAGGCAGGGTATGAAAGGACCTTGGCTTGCCACGAAGCAAATGAAATTTTTAAAATAAATCCACACCTCCCCTCCCACTCAAACCTCCCCCTCTTTGAAGCACTATCAGAAAAAAAATCCTAACAAACGGCAGGAGAATAAAAAAGAAAAAACTGCATTGCTATTCCCCACAGCAGACAGAGAATGAAAGGAATTATTATTATTTCCTAAAAATTCAATTGAATCGATTCCCTCCCTGCCTGCCTAACTGAAATCTAAAGGCTCCACAAGATCGAAACCAGTCTAGCACAGCAGCCAGCTACACACAGCCCTCTCCCACCCACATCCAAGCCCGGACTGCGACTCTTCTGGGAGTGCCTCGGCTTTTTATGCCCTCTTGCACATCCAGAAGTATCAGTCAAAACCTGGCCATGCGATTGGTAGAGTGGGTCCAAAAATTTGCATGGTCCCATCCCATGGCCAGCCCATCATTGCGCAGGTGTAAAAAAATAAAAATAAAAATAAAATAAAATAAAATCAGTGCGACCTTTTACTGCTATAAAAAACCCACTGCTGCTACTGTAAAACTTCAAGCATTTACAATAGCTAATTTTCGCATGTTTCTGTGGTGCTTTGGTGGTTTTTTGGACCACGATTTCAAAAAATATATAGCGGACGCCATTTTGGATCCCCCCCGCACCGCATGGCAAATGGAGACACCGAGGATGCCCCCTCCCAGCCCGGTACCAGCAGCCCAGGACAGGAGGGGGGGAAAGGCCGGGGACCCCCCCCCCAGAAACCACCCCTCTGGTAGGTGCCCTCAGGCAGGCATATTTTCGCCTGCTTTTTTGGCCGGGAATCGGGTTTTTTTTATTTTTAAAACTTTTTTTCTGTGCCGCTTGGCATTGCTCGATCGCCGCGCGATGCCAGGAACGACAACGACAAATCAGACCCAATTTTTCTTTTTTCGGCTCGAGTTTGAGTTCTGACAGCTTAATTGTCGTTACCATTTCCGTTACGTAACAGAAACGATATCCGAAAACGGAAACGACAATTTCACCAAGTCGTGCCCATGTCTAGTGTTGAAGTGTTACTAATGCCTGGGTATTTTTTGAATGCATGTTGTGGGTTTTAAATTTCTTTTAATTTTAGATTTGAAATGGTTTTTCACTGGGGTTTAAAAAGGCTCAGGTGGTCTTGCTGGTATTCTTTCTCCATGTTTGCAATCTTTTTCAATTTCTCTGCAGGCAAAAATGGGCTGGATTTTACTTGCTGCTTACGTTTGTCTCTTTGCATTTTCCCCCATTGCATTTTTGGTGGGAAAAAAGGCTGGGGTAGGATTGCTGGTTTCATTTGTCCATGTTTGCACTGCATTGCATGAGGGTGTTCATAAAAATGGGGGGAGTGAATCCTCCAACTTTATTGGGTTAAATTTTAATTTGTAACTATTTTAACCTTAGTTTTCATGTACTAGCCCTCAGGAGCTTTGGGATGGAAAAGTAGACCCCGGCCTGTTCAAAGTTGGACAGCCCTGCTCTAGTCCTTCCTCCATAGCACTAGACCCAGAACAGAACCCTGGGGCACTCCATTGGTCACATCTCTCCAAGCTGATGAGAAGCCATTAATGATCACCCTTTGGGAGTGATCAGTCAACCAATTACAAATCAATCTAACAGTGCCACTATCTATTCCACTTTCTACTGACTACTTTGCCAATATGTCATGGGAAACATTATTGAAAGCCTTACTGAAATCTAGATAAGCACCTGACTTATAATTCTATCAAAGAAAGAGATCAAATTGGTTTGGCATGACTTGTTTTTAAGAAATCCGTGTTGACTTCTCGTAATTACAGCATTGGTTGTCAAATAATTTCAGACTGTTTGCTTAATAATTTGTTCTAGGATCTTTCCAGGAATTGAAGTCAAGCTGACTGGGTGGCAATTATTTGGGTCCTCTCTCCCCATTTTTTTAAAGATAGGGACAACATTCACCCTCCTCCAATCTATAGGGACTTCCCCTGTTCTCCAGGACTTTTCAAAGATTATTGCCAATGGTTCTGAAATTACTTCCACCAGTTATTTTAGTATCCTTGGGTGCAATTCATCTGGCCCAGGAAACTTAAATTCATTTAAGGTTTCCAATTGTTTCTGTACTACATCTCTACCTATTCTATGTTACAATTCCTGTCCTACCTTATCTTTGTGCCAAGGGAACTGGTTTTTTTTTCATTTTGTAGAAAACTGAGGCAAAGAAGATGTTGAGTAGTTCTGCCTTTTCCTTGTCTCCTGTTCGTCTGTGAAGATTCTCAGTCATCCAGGTGCGTTTATCTGGGAGTTGAGTCATGGCTACTGGACTTCTTTTTTTGAGAGATAGAAACGTTTCGCTGTTCATCCAAACAGCTTCATCGGTCTGAATACAGCTAGTGCAAGATACCTTCTTATAGTCAGCTTGACCTCTTGTCCCCTTGTCTGATTGGCTCATAAGATGAACAAAGCCTGAATAGGCTCGTTAGGGAGACATTAGTGTCCATGGCCTTAAGGTAAACAATGGCCTAAGGTGCTGAAACCCATCAAGAATGGGTCGTTAGCTGTCAAGAATGGGTCGTTAGCTGTGACCTGGTGGTGAAGGCTCCTTGATTTGCCTGGGTACTGTGGAAAGTACAGCCTGGTAAGTAGCAGTCTCTGCTGCATTATCCAGTGCTCAACCACCACCATCCAACCTCACCAGCCAAGAGAGAAGTGCTGTGACATCCCTCAGCAGGGATGAGAGCATCACAATTCTGCCTGCGGACAAAGGAAGGTGCACTGTCGTCCTCAATACGGTGGACTACCACGAGAAGGTTATCACACTTTTAGATGATCAGCATACATATGAAAAACTAAGAAGAGACCCCACCAGCAATTACAAGAAGAAAGTAATAGAATGCTTAAAAACTCTTGGAGCAGGAAAACGCAATTGACAGGGTGACCTACCACCGGTTATATCCCAGAGAGACAGTCCCCTGCTTTTATGGACTTCCCAAGATCCACAAGCAAGGAATCCCCCTCAGACCTATTGTCAGAAGTATAAATTCAGTGACTTATAACATCGCAAAATACCTGGCAACTATCCTAGCCCCCCTGGTGGTTGGACACACGGACCACCACGTACACAACTCAGAAGAGTTTGTTTCTAAAGTCAGGGAGCTCAAACTGGATACAGAGGAAACCATGGTATCCTTTGATGCTACATCACTCTTTACCAGCATACCCACCACTGATGCGCTAATAATGGTAAAGAGAAGATTAAGAGAAGACAGCACCCTCACCTCCAGAAGCCACCTCAACCCAGACCAGATAGGCCTGCTCCTGGACCTGTGTCTGAACACCACATATTTCATGTACAGAGGGGACTTCTACAGACAGAAGCATGGCTGTGCCATGGGTTCCCCAGTGTCACCAATTGTAGCAAACCTATACATGGAAGAAGTGGAGAAGAAGGCACTCAACACCTTCCCAGGGACAACACCATCCCATTGGTTCAGGTATGTAGATGATACCTGGGTTAAAATAAAGACGCAGGAAGTACAGGCCTTTACAGACCACATCAACGCAGTGGATCCTAATATTAAGTTCACTAGGGAAGACACCCAAGACAACAGGCTGGCTTTCCTGGATTGTGCAGTTATCATCAGACCTGACCGTGGCCTAGGAGTAGAAGTTTACAGGAAACCCACCCACACAGATCAATACTTACTGTTTGACTCCCACCATCCATTACAACACAAACTAGGAGTCATCAGGACCCTAAGCCACAGAGGAGAGAGCATCCCCACCTCCTCAGAAGCCAAGAAGAAGGAAGACAGGCACCTGAAGACAGCACTTAAGGCCTGTGGATATCCAAGGTGGGCCTTCAACAAAGCAGTGGGCCATCCCAGAAGAACAAGGGATCAGTCTGAGACCCAGACCCGACGGAAGAACCTGGTCATTCCCTACATGGCGGGAGTGTTGGAGAAGCTTAAAAGGATTTTTGGCAAACACCACATCCCTGTTTATTTCAAACCCATGAACACACTAAGGCAGAGACTTGTCCACCCAAAGGATCCGATACCAAACCATAAAAGGAGCAATATAGTATATGCAGTCCAATGCAGTGAAGAGTGTTCAGACCTCTACATTGGAGAAACTAAACAGCCATTAAACAGAAGAATGGCCCAACATAGGAGAGGTAACAGCTCAGGACCAGAATCAGCAGTACACCTCCATTTGAAGGAAAAAGGCCACTCTTTCAAAGATGAGGATGTACACATATTAGACAAAGAAGAGAGGTGGTTTGAGAGAGGAGTAAGGGGAGCCATTCATGTCAGCATTGAAAATCCCTCCCTCAACAGAGGTGGGGGGCTCCGGCATAGTCTAGCTGCTACTTACCAGGCTGTACTTTCCACAGTACCCAGGCAAATCAAGGAGCCTTCACCACCAGGTCACAGCTAACGACCCATTCTTGACAGCTAACGACCCATTCTTGATGGGTTTCAGCACCTTAGGCCATTGTTTACCTTAAGGCCATGGACACTAATGTCTCCCTAACGAGCCTATTCAGGCTTTGTTCATCTTATGAGCCAATCAGACAAGGGGACAAGAGGTCAAGCTGACTATAAGAAGGTATCTTGCACTAGCTGTATTCAGACCGATGAAGCTGTTTGGATGAACAGCGAAACGTTTCTATCTCTCAAAAAAAGAAGTCCAGTAGCCATGACTCAACTCCCAGATAACTTGTCTCCTGTAAGTAACTGGTTATCATCGCCATGCAAAGAGCCTATCATTCCCTTATTTTTCCTTTTGCTGTGGACATAACTAAAGAAACCCTTTTTATCTTTAATTTCTCTGGCAAGTGTAAGTTCATTTTGTGCTTTACCTTTTTTTGAACCATCCCCCTGCATATATTAGCTATTTGCTTATATTCCTCTTTGGTGTATTTGCCATTTTCTCATTTCCTGTACTTGCTTTTCTTTATATTTAGCTGAGTTGAAAGTTCTTTAGTAAACCATTGTGGTTTCTTTAGACATCTCCCATTTTTGTTCTTTTTGGAATAGTTTTCGATTGTGCCTTTAATATCTCGCTTTTAAGGAACTTCCATCCATCTTGGACTCCCTTCTCTTTCAATGTTTTTACAAAAATAGGCTTTCTTAAAGTCCAGGATTCTTGTCTGACTATGCTTAGCTTTACCTTCCAACTGTATAACAAATTCCAAGAGGGCATGGCCACTTTTACCTAAAGATCTCACCACTTTGACCCCATTTACGAGGTCCTTCCTATTAGTTAAGACCAGATCTAAAATGACTGCTCCTCTTCTTGCCTCCTCTACCTTCTGGACCATGAAATTGTCTGCAAAGGTATCAAGGAATCTGTTGGACCTTGCATTCTTAGCTGAGTTGGGCTGCCAATATATATCAGGATAGGTAAAATCTCCCATTAGTTCTACATCTCTCTCTTTTGACTGTGTGGCCATCTACTCACAGAAAGCATTATCCCACTCCTGTGGCTGACTTGGGGGTCTATAATATACCCCACAGTGACATCTCTCTCATTTTTCTCACCCTTAATTCTCACCCAAATACTTTCAACTTGCTTTCTCTGTTGTATATCTTGTATTTCTTCAGCAGTATATATGTCGTTAACATATAAAGCTACACCTCCTCCTTTCTTACTAGGTCTATTCCTTTGAAACAGGTTATACCCTCCAATAACAACATTCCAATAGTAAAGCTCATCCCACCAGGTTTCAGTGATGCCAATTTTGTCATTTATTTTGCTGTATTAGGAGTTCCAGCTCCACTTGTTTGTTTCCCATGCTCTGTGCATTGGTGTAGAGACATGTGAGGTGGTGTGTGTTTCTTACAAGCCTTTTGCTTAACCTGTTTTTCTTCACACTGATGGTCTGTAATACTCCTTGTCCTGCTCCTACTTCAACATTTGCGTTGTTCCTCACAACCCCTTCTGGATCTCTACCTTTAAGTAAATTTTCTCCCTCTGTAAGGGTTCAGTCTTTGCCCAGGCGTCCTGCCCTTCCAACTTCAAAGAAGGCATCTCAACTAACAAAGAAACAGAACTTTTATTTGGTTCATCAACAGCAAACGGGGTTTTTCTTCTAACAACAGAGTCAACTTCTTTAACATCAAAAATAAACGGGTTCTTCCCTCCATAGGTCGGGGTCTCTAGAAAGTGATCAAATTCCCCACCACCACCTGTGGGTATTCGGTTCCACCACTGCTCTCCTCCTCTCTCCCTGAAAGCCTCAGTCCTTCCATCTGCGTCCCAATCTCCCTCATGGAGGTTAAGGGGGTCCCTACTTGTATCCCAACTTCCGAAGTGTATCTGGGACCACGTGGTCTCGGCCTGGGCATACGCAGAGGGTAATCTGGTCTCTTGCTCAAGTCCTCCCGGGGGTCCAAGGTCCCGGCCTCGATCTCCTGCCGAATCTTTACCAGCCATCTCTCTAGCTCCAAGTCCTTACGGATCTCCTTCAGTTTACGATTGTACTCTCTATATTCTCTCTCACCCCAGTAGGAACACTTTTGGCGGTGAGCTCTGCATCTGTAGCTCTCAGCTTCCTTGTGTGGCATCATCATTTGTTCCCAATTACCCAGTGTCTGGGTTCTCCATCCACACCCACTCCCATCCTTCTGGAAGCACTCTCTTCCCTCCCTTTTTACAGGCTCCAAACCCCACCTCCAAGGGAGCGGATTGGTTCCCCTTTCCTGCCAAGTCCTTCTTTTTATTTCCTGCCACCCTCTGGTTCTCTTCCTTCTCCTTATCCCTGAGGGCATCATAGTAACCCTTTAGTGCCATGAACCTCTCTACAGGTGAAAGGTTCATTAGGTTTTCAGGTTTCTTTGGCTCCTCCATCATCTCTGTTCGGTGTGCAGGGGTCCCTCTCTTACCATCGGAGAAGTTCCCCTCACACCCTCCCCCTGAAATCTCAGTTTAAAGCTCTCCTTATCATATTTTCAAGCCTCTTGGTGAAAAGATTACTTCCAGCAGTGGTGAAATGCACCCAACCTCGCCCAATAGCCTATCTGAATGAATTTTGAACCATTTTGGCAATTTGTGCCCATCTCTACTTCAGAGATTAGGACATCAGAGGTAGGCTTGAGGAAAACGAGGAGAGAAAAGCCAAATAAACCCGTGTCTCCAATGTTGCCATCTAATGACAATGCCAAAGTGGGATGATGATAGAAGGAATGAACTTGGTTGCTGAGAGTTCTGACGTGTAATCTGGGGCACAAATTTCACTGGTGTTCTTCAGTTCTACTGCTTTTGGAAGGGATTTTGTATTATTATGTATGCCTTTGTTCCATTGTCCCTTATTAACTTTTGTTTTGTGGTTTGGAACATAGCTGTTACTGGTTTACTCAGAATTAAACTGCTGTAATCTACTCTTTTTGCAGAATGTGGATGACTGAATTGCTGTCCTTCTTTTCCAGCAAAACATTTCCAACTTTAAAAGAAGATCATTATGAACAGTGCTGTCTAAACAAAAAGAAACTACAGTACTGAATTGCTATAGGTTTCCTAACCAATTATTTCCATGCACCTGTTCCAGCGAGCCTGCGGAATACCACAGCTCATGACGTTCACTCACAGAAATAAAGCAAGCTTTACAAAATTCCACCCAGCCAGGCAAAGAAAAAAATAGTGATATCCTTACCTTTAGGCACTGGGAGATTTGTGATGCTGTCAGCTCTCCCAGACTGAACTAAACCAAATGGCTAGGGTAGTGACATTTGTCTTGCTGTGTGCCCTCTATGCTTGGTACTACTAACCCTTATCTCCACATGGGCCAATGTGGCTGTAAAAAAGGAGACAGATATATAGCCAAGTGGAAATGGTAGACTCAGAGTCTCATCACATGGATATCTGACAGCAAATTTTAGAATCTCCCAGCCACCATAGCCAATACTCAGTCTGGCATTCTGGGAGTTGTAATTTGAAGAATAACCTTTGTGAACTCTGCAAATGACCTTTTACATTGCAGCCTTTTTCAGAACAGAGGACTAAGGGTGTAATCAGATGGGGCCACAAAGAGTGCACTGGATTATGCCAGAAAAAAGTCACTAAGGATGCAATCTTAAAAGAGAACTCTTAACTCAGCTCTTCTGTCTTGTCCTGATTTCACCAGACCACTCCAAAAAGAGAGACCAGCCCTGCCTCATACTTGCAGGGGATAGAATTGGGTTAGACTGGTTTGCTACTTGCAATATGTGGTCTGGTTGCAGGCAAATAGAGCAAACTAGGATGTGCTGTCACCCCTATTAGATCACAACCTCATGTCAGCTTGCGACCTTCCAGTTGGCTGACTCCTCTAAATGGACAAACTGTGAAGAACAATGTATTGTCAACCTCTAAACTGGCTGGCTCTTTAGTGCAGAAGTTTTTTGGGAGGAAGGAGGTTTTACTGTAATTTTCGCTATCCCACCTCCTCCTGTTTGTTTGTTTGTTTGTTTGTTTGTTTGTTTTTTAACCATATTGATCGGAAGAAGGGTGATGAGTGATAAATCTGGATAGTGGCAAGAATTTTTAATTTTTTTTTTTTTTGGAGAGGGGTGGCAGGAGGAAACAGGACTACCCTTCCTCAGACAATGCCATCTTTCTAATTCTCTGTCCCCAGCATATTTAGTGCGGCTGGTGGTGGTGAGATGTTAAAATCCACTAGATAACATACTCATTTCTACATTTAACTGTTTTCTGTGAAAACAAAAGTATGCAGGAGTTGCTGGCCAAGGCAAATGATGGAGGATGAAACATTAAAACTGCCCTGTATAATAATAATAATAATAATAATAATAATAATAATAATAATAATAATAATAATAATAATAATAATAATAATAATATTATTATTATTATTATTATTATTATTATTATTATTATTATTATTATTATTATTATTATTATTATTATTATTACAAACATTGGTTTTTACCCAATACAATCAAAGAAAAGATAGCAGATGACAGGTAATATTGGATAACTGAATCCATTTGACTTCCTGGAAAGGTAGAATCCATTTATCTATTCTACACAATTTCACTTTTGTGGTAGGTGAGACAAAATGGAGGACAAGGAATAGTGTGCTACAATTCCAGTTTATTCACCAATACATAAATCAGTCACATGTCTTGAGGTATGAAAGTCAAATAAATGTTGAGGAATCTTCCCACAATTCAGATAATCATGCAAACTGAACATGTATTTTGTGTGTTTTTCTTTTTGTTTAAAGCAAAGTTGAATGAATGCCAACAGAAACATACAGTATTAAAATAGACACACATAAAAATTATTTAAACTATTATATGTTGGTCCACTTGGGGGTGGTAAAGGATTTAACTGTGGCACTGAGAGCTGTAAGAAAGAGGACCAATTTAATAATTTGTTCATCCCAATATATATATAACACTGGCCAACATCCTGTTGCAGAAGCATCATTCATTATTTATTTATTTATTTATTTATTTATTTATTTATTTATTTATTTATTTATTTAGGCCAACTAGTAGCAGAGTCACTACTCATGGAGGTCTAAAAGGAGAACATTAAAAAAAAACCCTCACACACCAAGTAATGATAAAAATAACAATAAAAAGGAAAAAGAGTACAGACAAATCTCTGAAAGGGATAATGATAAATAGGATCCCTATAAATGTAATAACATTAATTCCCCCACTTAGCCCAAAATAATTTTCACAGTGGTTGAAATCTTGTTTCTTTCCACAGTAGGTGGCAACTAGAACTGGCCCATTGATTATGGATTTGTTGAATGAACTACTCTCTAGGTTCCATTCATTCGAAGAGTCAACAGTGGTTTCAACTTACTGCTTGTCATCATGACAGGGTGTCCTTATTGGACATGGAGGAGGACTGCATTTAATCTGAATTCAACTGGAGAACAGGGTAGAATTGGATGTGGTTCTAAATTACAAAGCTACATGGAATCATGGAGTTAGACATGTGGACGTCTCAGCACTCACATGTTTAAAATATGTAATGATAACTTTAGAATTTGTGAGAAAGTGATAATATATATCTGAATATCTTTTCCTAAAATCAAATGCCCACACCACATGATCCTCTCCGACCAAGCTCCTCTAGCTTACCACCCTGAGGGATTTCAGGAAGTTACCTGCTAGAAACAAAGCCTTCTTGGTAGTGGTTCCATCCCTATGGAATGTGTTCCTTGTGGAGTTGCACCCAGCCTCCTCCAACAGTCTTCAGAAGATGCTCAAAAAAAGGGTGTTCAACAAAGCCTTCGAGAGAACCGTTTCTTATGGTTTGATGGATTGATAATCTTGATGATTCCCTCTTGCCATTGCTTGAATTATTAGATGACTGTTGCTTCATTTGTTTTATGTGGAGTGTATTTTTAGGATATTATTTGAGATGTTTTATGTCTGTGTTACTTTGTATAGAAACCACCCAGAATATGTTTTTGAAGATTCTCTCTCATCCAGGTGAGATTATCTGGAAGTTGAGTCATAGCAACTGGACTTTTCTTATGAGAGCAATTGATGCAGCAGACAAAAGGAAGGAAGGAAGGAAGGAAGGAAGGAAGGAAGGAAGGAAGGAAGGAAGGAAGGAAGGAAGGAAGGAAGGAAGGAAGGAAGTCTTTGGCACCCATTCCACAGCACTGATCTAGTCCAAACTTCCCGGTGAAATGCTGTTTTCAAAATATTAACTCCAGATAAAATTGAGCCAGTCCAGATCTTTTAACAAATACATGCTTTTTAACTCTTCTTGTTTTGGAAACATTTTGATAGTCTCCAAACTTTTCCCCACAGTATAAATTGAAGAGCTAAAGAAGAGAAAAATGTTCAAGTATACAATATTTGGTCTTCCATTTATAGAATAGCACATGTGATATTAAGTCTTCAGTCCAGCTCTTCAACTTGGATAGCAAGGGAGAGATTAGTCTGACCCCTTGTCCTTGCCCTGTTGCTCCTGTAGAACATAATCACAATTAGAGATGGGCACGACTAGGGAAAATGACGTTTTCGAGTTGTCGTGTGTCGGAGGCAGTCCGTTTCGGCTCGTTTCCGTTTTTCGTGAAATTTTGCAAAAATTAGTCGGTTCATTTTTTCGTTTTTTCGTTGTCGTTAGTACTGGTTTGGGGGGGTAGCGGGCTCCTGGAGGGAGCTGCAGGAGTCAGCCAGAGCCACAAGTGACGGACTGGCAGACCCGCTGTGTCTCACGTACTTGCATGTAGTGCAATGCAAGTAGATCTGGCTTAGGGTTAAGATGGGTTAGCGCAAGGGCTAGGGTTAGGCTAGTTACGGGTGAGGTTAGGGTGAGTATTGGGGTGCACCTCTGGGTGCCTCTCTGACCCACTTAGAAGGACAGTGTACTGGCGTATGGATTAGGCTTAGGCTTAGGGTTTGGGCTACGATTGCTGTTTATGCCCGATTAGCACATCCCAGAAGTCTCTGTGGTCAACCTGGCCAAGTGGCCATGCGATTGGTGGAAAATTTGCATGGTCTACTCCATAAAATAAAATAAAATAAAATAAAATCAACGGAGACTTTTTTTTTTGCAAGAAAAACCCACTGCTGCTACTGTAAAAATTCAAGCATTTAAAATAGCTAATTTTCACATGTTTCTGTGGTGCTTTGGTGGGGTTTTGGGCAACGATTTCAAAAAAAAATATTGCGGTCGCCATTTTGGATCCCCCGCACTGCATGGCAAATGGATGCGCCCTCCCAGCCTGGTACCAGCAGCGCAGCAGTAGCAATAGCCAAGGAGAGGGGGGTGGGGAACCCCCCCCAAAATAAAACACCCTTCTGGCCTGGTAGGTGCCCTCAGACAGTTTTCGCCTACTTTTAGGGCCGGGAATCGGGTTTTTTTAAACTTTTAAAAACTTTTTTTCTGTGCCGCTTGGCATTGCGCGATCGCCGTGATGCAAGTAACGAGCACGACAAATCAGACCAAATTGTTCATTCGTCGGTTCGAGCTCGAATTCTGGTGGAGTAATTCCCGTTACCGTTTCCGTAGAGTAACAGATACGAGTAACGGAAACGGAAACGGGAATACCGCTAAGTCGTGCCCATCTCTAATCACAATTTCCCCCTCTCCAGACATAACATTGATTCTATGAGAAAAATGCTAAATGGGGACCAGGATTGGTTTCTCCTTTATAACCAGGCTCTCAAATGCAGAATGATTCAATAGGACTCCTTTCCATATTCTGAAATAACAGATTTGGTGACTTTGGTGAAAGTCTCACTGAGAACACAGTGGGCTTTCTTACTGACACAAACTTGTGATTGTGCTGTGAGAGTGACAGGGCTGCCACCGTAAGCACTCAGTATTCACAAGTCTCATCTTTACTTGGTCCTATTAGAAAATCAGTATTAATTAGAATGTGCTCAGCTGTAACAATTATGCAAAGTAGAACAAAGAAATGATTTCCGTCCAACTAAAATTTTTTTTGCCATGGGAGCTGTAGGATATTTATGTGCATTTAAGCTAATTAAACCGGAGCTTAAACCAACCCAAACAATGGTGTTTAATTGGGGAATAGTGTTGAGTCACAGTAATCACTGAATTATTACCAAGGGATTTAGACAATTGGTGCAGTGTATTGTTTGTACAAAGTTTTGTATAATTTGTGTTTACTGTACGGAAGTGTTTTGATCCATGATTGATCACTGTAACAGTCTAAATTTCAGGAGAGGACAATATCAAATTAGAGCAAACATGCAATGTATTATGAAACCTAATCTTCTAACACTCCAGTTCTAATCTTGTCTTAGACAATCTTCATAATGATTTAAATAAAAATTATATTGGAAACCAAAAACCTGGTTTCACATCTGTTTTCATTAGAGATTGGCACGAAACGATCGACTTTTCGTTTTCGTTTTCTCATTTCGTTACGCAACAAAAACGAAATGAAAATGGTTTTTAAAACAAAATGAAAACGAAAATGAAACGACCAAATTTGCCGTGTTTTTCGTTTTCGTTGCAGCAGATGCATTGAACTAAAAAGAATGCTAACGAAACAGCAATTTTTCATTTTCGTTTTCATTTTTCGTTTCGTTACCTAACGAAACGAAAATGATTTTGTTTGCAAAAAAGTCACAAAAACGAAAATGAACCGAAACGGACCCCTAAACGACCAAACGACAAACGAAACACCATTTTTTTTGAGTCGTGCCCATCTCTAGTTTTCATCTAAAGCACTTCACACTTCATTCACGAGGTATCTGAAGAACAGTATTGTTTCTGGCAAGGGGCTTGTGTTGCTTTGCCTCATAACTGGCTCATGCTCTTGCGACATGCAATATTCATTCCCTTGGCTGTTTACAAGGCACTCACGATGTCAGGCATTTCTGTGGGTGAAGTGACAAAGTGGGAGATTTAATTCTTAGGGAACAGCAGTTGCCACAGTGTTGGTGGCCCAGGAAGGTTTAATAATATCTATTGATTTCACATTTAAAATGAACAACTGCTCATTTGGTACTTAGGAACATTTTTGAGGATTTCAGGGCTTTTCAGCTCCTTCAGGATCACAAGTTAGGGTGAAAGATCTAGCTGAAAAATTGTGTTCCTTTTAATTCCATCCTAATTTTTTTATATTCACCACAGACGTGAACTCTAGAAATGGAAGATAGTGCAGATATTGACAGCTCATTTTGGAAGAGACCATTGTTCTATTTTAGCATTATTTAACCTGGTACTGTGAACATGCCTGGAGGGTTGAACATTGTCCCACCCCTTCTGTTGTCACATTCTTCATGCATACAGTCTGAACAGGAGAGGTTCCAGCCTACACATAGGTCCTATACATGAGAAAAATAACACAGAAAAATATGTTCTTTTACTCACGTGTAGAACCTAGCCAGGCATTCTGTATTCTCTTCTGACTCAATGCTGTAACTATAACAATATGTGATGACAGTGGTTAGATATTCCTCCCTAAGTATGTCCACAACACTGATTTACTAAAACCTGAATAAAGATAGCAATTGCAGTCATCTTCAGATTTAGCACAATAATTTAGGAAATGAATTAGGAAATTAGGAACATTAGGTGTTAGGTATAAATAGGTTCAAAGATTAAGAATTAGGGCTGTCCAGACTGCAGGTTTTGGGAGGGTGATGAACAGGTGGGCAGCACCCTTCTAATAAGAGTAGAAATCATTAACTGAGCCCCTTGCACTACATTCAGGCCCACTTGTTCAAGGGATGCTTAACAGTTGAACTGAGTGAATTTCATATCAATAAATTGTGGCCCAATTTTAATCCCACAAATGTGTCTTTCCTCTTTATTTCTGGGCTGGGAGGGCAAGTAGCTCCATGGTGAGTGAGTGGACTTTTAGGCCTAACCGCAGTGCTGAGTTTGCCATGTTAAAGACCACGGAATTCAGCGAGAGTAGACATACTTCACATCCTTGGATTTAGGCCTTAGGGAACACCATAGCTAGAGGCAACTGGACAAATGAGAGCTGCATACAGATGGCCGATGCATATTTGGCGGGGTTCTCTCTTCAGCAGACCCCATGGTGTTGCGTTCCACCAACATGAAGATGCTCCTCTGGGGTGGCAAGTGGCTGGTGTGCCTTGGGTGCAAGTGCTTGCACTGAGGAGAGATGATGTTTAGGAAAGCTATTCTAAAACGCCTGGACAGCAAGTTGTAGATGATGGGATTTACAGCAGAACTGAGATAGAAGAAAACACCTGGGAAAGAAAGAAAAAGGGAGGGAAGAAGAAAGAGTAAAGGGAAGAACTGCTAATGCACTGTCTCCCCAATTAAAGGTGCTTTGCCTTTAAAATATCTAAAATTATCTATCTTAATTATTCATCTTCTTCCATATAGAGGATGAATAGAAATTAAGGCAGCAATGTCAAATAATTTAAAATGTTTCAGAATGAGGCAAAATTGCAAAGGTAAAAGAGCAGGTAATGAAATTCCATCCCCTCAGGTGTAAACTGCCTTGCAGGAGCTCCCCATTTAGCCCATATAGGGTTGAGATAAGCCCCTTTCAAATCTTCACCCTTCCGCTCAGCCCCATCACTTGTTCTGCAGAGATTCTCTGGTGGCCCATGTAGCTTCCCAGTTGAGAGGGTGCACAAACTGTGGCTTGAGAGAGTTAACAGTGGAATTCCTAGGTCACCTTTGCTCTCTCTGTTACCTTTCTTATCAGGAAAGGAGCAAGGAAAGGTACAATGAGTTCATAGTCCCTACATTATTTCCTTATCAGTAAAGGTCCAAGGGAGAACAAATCAGATCAGCATAGCTCAAGGAGTGTGTCTACCTTGTCTTCCCTGGTTATGTAAGAAAGGGCAGCTCAGAGCCCGATGGAGTTTGGAGGTGGGGCGTGTTTGCCCACCTGACCCAGACTTTTGGTGCCAAGGCTTCACGCCAGTCTGGGTCTTTGCTGCCCGCGGATGGGAGCTGATATAATTTGGCTCCCTTCCTGCCCCAGCCTCTTTGTGGCAAGTTCATCAGCCCCACCCTCCCACCTTAACAAAAGGAGAATGAGTTTAGCTGGTCGCTACAGAGCTGGGTGTGAATTTTTGGTGGCTACTCTGATTGGCCATGATTAGCCACACATTTTTGCCCATCCCATTCTCATTTTCACATGGGATGGGTACTGTTTCTCCTTTCTTAATGGTCACAACCTGGTAGGCAAGTAGTGCAAGAGGTAATGGTATTCACAGGTATGCCTGAGTAAGTTGCCCTTAAGGTGCTAGACAGCCCTCAAATAAAGTTAAACATCATTGGTAAGTTTAGGAGTTAAATAAAGTCAGTAAGTTAATATTAGGCCAAACTGAGGGCTGTGATGGGCTAGCAGATACACCCAAGTTGGCAGGATGCTGAACAGGTGGGCAGCATCTTTCCAGGCGTGAATCTCCCTGAATACATATTTGGGATGGTAGGGGATAATTTCCCAGCCATTACATGCTTGCTCTATGTTACAGGTCCCCTTAACAGGTTGGAGGTAGACATGGGCACGACGCGGTGAAATTGTTGTTTCCATTTTTGGTTATCGTTTCCATTACGTAACGGAAACGGTAACGATATTTAAGCCATCAGAACTCGAACTCGAACCGAAAAAAGAAAAATTTGGTCGGGTTTTTCGTTTCTGTTTGTGGCATCGCAGCGATCACGCAATGCGAAGCACAGAAAAAGTTTTTAAAAGTTTTTTTTTAAAAAACCTGACTCCCGGCCAAAAAAGCAGGCGAAAATATGCCTGCCTGAGGCTTTGCCACCTACCAGAGGGGTGGTTTCTGGGGCGTCCCTGGCCTTTCCCCCCCTCTTCTCCTGTCCTGGGCTGCTTGCACCAGGCTGGGGGGGGTCATCCTCGTCATCTCACCATGCCATGCGGTGGGAGGGGATCCAAAATGGTGACCACAATTTTTCTTTTGAAATCGTGGTCAAAAAACATACCAAATCACCACAGAAACATGTGAAATTTATTTATTTTAAATGCCTGAATTTTAATAGTAGCAGGCAGCAGTGGGTTTTTTATAGCAATAAAACATCGTATTGATTTTATTTTATTTTATTTTATTTTTTTATTTTTTTAGAACTGCCCATTTGGGCTGGGCATGGGATGGGACCATGCAAATTTTTTGAACCATTCCACCAATGGCATCACCAGGTTTTTACCTAACACTTCTGGATGTCTCGGAGGGCATAAAAAGCCGAGGCACCTTCCAGAAATCGCAGTCGGGTGTATGGATGTGGTTGAGGGACGAGGGCTGGCTGCTGGTGCTGGTGTGATCCGATCAAGATTGAGGAGGGAGGCTGGAGGCTTTAGGATTTAAGTTAGGCAGGGAGGGAGGGAATTGAATTTAGAAAATAATTTCTTTGATTCCCTGCAGCTTTGTCTGCTGAAGGGAATAGCAGTTTATTCTTTATATCTTCTCTGGCAGTTTGTGAGGATTTTTTTCTGATATTGGATAAAGGGGGGAGGTTCGACTGGGAGTGGGAGGTGTGGATTTATTTTAAAAATATATTATATACTACCATTTATTTTCTATTTTCCCGACTTCAATTTGCTTGCACACACACACATTTGGAGTGCAAGCCAAGAAGAGAGCCTCTATCCTAAGTGAAATCCTAACTGCTCACTCGCCGCCCGCGCCACCACCCACCTGCGTCCCGTGCCGCCGCCCGCCCCCCACCCCACCCGCCCCCTATGGCGCAAAAACACCTAGCGAAGGCCCTGATTTTGGGACGCCCCTATGCTCTGGGAAGTCAAATCGTGCTAAATCGCAGTGGAAATGACAAACGACAAACGGAAATGACAAATTTTTGAAAAATTTCACGACAAACGGAAACGACCCGAAATGGACCCGTTCCGACAAACGAAAACTCGAAACGTCATTTTTTCTGGTCATGCCCATGTCTAGTTGGAGGCATTATAGCTGACATTAGTTTAATATGTAATAAAGTTGTGGCCCAATTTATCCCAAAACTAAAGTTGTCTCACCTCTTTTTTTCCAGGTCTTGGGGGGGGGGGGGGATGAAATATGGGCAAAGTTAGATCTGACTCAACAGGGCATTGGAGAATGAATTCAGAAGACAAGATCTTTTTCATTCATGTGCTTCTGGAGTGAAAAAGTGCTGTCATTGTTCAGGAGACATCCGAATGTGTTCACAGCCCTCACGTTATTTGGAAAACTCCTTCCATGTTCCCCAGAGAACAAGATACAATGTTCAATTTATTTTATTACAATTATAAGCTTAAGAATAGCACAAATGCAACAAAACAGGTGCTGCAAAGGTGGAACTATATACTGTTTCCTACTGGAACAGGGTCACATTGTGAATTTTTGTGTATCTTAATCTATTTGATATCAGATTACAGTACAGTTTATAGTGCTGTGGACAAAATGTGGTGGAAGATCTTATGTGATATTTGCTGCACTGTAGTACAGAAAATCTTTGTCTGCCAAAAGACACATACAATAAAAGGTGGAGTCATGATCTAAAGCCATTAGGAATTGGGAAGTCTCTTTAAATTTATTTTGATATAATGCTTTATGTATTCGCATATTCGAGTTTCACATGCCTGTCTGAGCATTTCTGATTATTTGTGAATTTTAACTATTTTTGTAAGCCACCTTGGGCCACCACTAGGGGGTAACACTGAGATAGAAAACTGCCAGCTGGATGAGCCAGCCAGCCAGCAAGCCTTCAAAACAGATGCCTGGGCAAGAAGCCTCCATATGGTACTTTCCCCTCCACAGACCCTTTTCTTCACCTGGCTAAACAATGTTCTTGAAGGACAGATTGCATAGCAATGTGTGTGACTGTCTAGGAGAGAGCAATGAACAGGAGGAAGCTGCAGTGAATTTCCAAGTAGCTGTCTCTGATGTTATAATGACATGAGACCAGCAGCCTATGCATATCCTTTGCTTTAGGAGCTGGGAGAGACTTTCTGAAAAAAAAACAGAGAGGTTTCTTCTGAATGCTTGCCAGGAAACCTGGTTAAGTGTTTCTCTATTCTGAAACGAGCCAAAATAATTTACTGAGCGCTTCCTTCAGATAGTAAGGGTCTGGGATGGTCTTGGCTCATGGACTGTACAGGATGGTGGGAATTCATCTTCTTAAGGTCAAAACCTTTTGACTTGCTTTTGTATAGAGAGGAATTATGTTATGGTGTGAGGCAACATAAACATCTCATCTCCCCTGTTGCTTCTTTTCTGCTCTTAGTTCTGCCCCATTTCAGCGGTTCCACTGGCAGATCTGTGATGTCCTGTCATGGTGGCATGTGGGATTTCTTCTGGAAGAACAAGTCTTGCACTGACTCACAGAGCTAGGAAACCTGATATTTGGTGGATTCTGCTCTCAGCCTTCCATTTGTTATAATGGGAGGGGGGATTCTGGAAATTGTTGTCCAAAAATGTAACATTTCCAAACTCGACCACCCTTCCATATGATCTTATATGTGGTCAAGTTGCTATAATCCTTAGTTATTGGACAAGAATGCCTGCCTGATTTGTTTTTCTTCTTCACGCTGCTTAATTAGATTCCTTGCTTGACTAAGAAACCATCAGGAAGAACATTTTGTTTATTACCCTGTATATATTAGAGATGGTCTAGTAAGAGCAATAATGGCTTTTGCATATTTTTATGGGTAAAACTGCTGACGTTGGTGTACACTGACATTTGGAGCTCATCCTGTTCTTAATCATAAGGATCTGACCAACTTGCGTTGCAGCATTTTTGCAAGTTCCCAGAGTGTCTTGAACTTTTTTTACACACAGGTATTAGATGATTAATTCTCAGCCAAAACATCTGGAAGTAATGCTTTCCCCACCTGGAACTCTGTGCTTACAAATATAGAGGCCGCATTATCACGTTAAGTTTCTCCCAGCTGGCGTGGAATGTCATTTTCAAGGCTTTCTGCTCTAGTGGAGGAGCAGCTTGCCTTATCTGCATCTATGACAGTATCTGTTCAATATTTACATCTGCACAGATCACCAACTGCGAAAGCTTCCATCAAGATCAATCGGGTGTTGGACTTCATCAGATCACCTCTGTAGCTTCTGCAGTTGTAGCTCTATCAATGTAAATATTGAAGAAGGCAGTAGCTGTGACTTAAAAAGTCTGAGGGAGAGAAACAAGAATATAACTTAGTGGTTTTGTTCCTAAAAAGTCATTTACAGCAACTGAAGTAGACAGGAATTGTACATTGCTACCTCTTTTCCACCTGGTGGTGGCTGTTAAATTATTACAGGTGTTGCTTTCTTAAATTCAAATATCTGTTTATTCAAATATAGTAGGATAATACTCTGGCCAGCAAGAAGGAAAAGATTGTTTTGCTCAATCATATTTTTTCTTCCTTTCAAAAAGGGCTGGCTCCACCACTTAGCAGCGTAATGTGCCTATGTTTCCCTCTTTGTTAGTTTTCTGGTTAACAGCACATTGTTAGCTTTTGTTGTGTTTTTATTGCTAAGGAAGGAGAAACAATATGATAGGATTTTCTATCTCAGATGCCAAAGCAGCTTGACTAGCCATTAGATATGAGCACAAAACAGAAAAACAGCATTTCATTTTATTTTGTTTCCTTTGCTGTTTCCTGTTTCATTATTAATGATTTTTTTTAAAAATGTAACAAAACAAAACATACAAAATGATTTATTATACTATATGGGTATGCTCCCCTGGGTCCTAGAGGCACACAATTTTGTGAGTAGCTCAATGTGGAGGATGATTTTATGGTTATTGGGAATTGAACCCAAGCAAAAATCAAATGAAATCCAGAAGATACAGTGAGATCCGTCTTCTTTTACCCATAAACCTCTTTTATTTAAATTCCTCTCTCTTTGAATTTAAATAAAAGAGGTTTATAGGTAAAAGAAGCCAGATCTTACCGTATCCTGTTGATTTCATGATGATTTTTGCATGGGATCTTCCCCAATCACTATAAAATCATCCTCCACACTGATATATCTGACAGCCCATCTCTTCCCAGACGGACCACTATATCTTAATGGTACATCATCCATTCCTAAGTCCCATCTCTCTGCACACAGATTGCAATTTCCCGCCTCCTGTCCTGACTCCCTCGGATGGTTTTGGTACGTTCTGACAAGGGGAGATGAAATGTTTCATTTCTGAAACAGAAAATGGTGTTTTGTTTCATTACTTGATGAAATGCTTGCTCGTGTTTTGTTTTGTAACATTGTATAACCTTATGAAATGATGAAAGAGCATCATGTTTTTTTGTTTTGTGCCCATTTCTACTAGCCATAGAAAGGATGGAACTTAACTTGATTGATGAGGATGGCAGACACACATGTACCATTGTTTTCTTAGCTTTAGGCAGAAAGGGGTCCTGAGGAGGTTTTAATCTGCAACAAATTCTAGTAAGGCAAGTAAAATACCTGACACCACGTGGATTAAATTAAATATATTGGCAAGAGGTTCTGTCCAGTTTGTGACAAAGCTGTAGAAAAGCCGATCTGTGTGGAATGGAGCCCAGCATATTCCAAAAACAATCACTAGGACAACTGTTGAAAGATGGAGAGAAACACAGAAAGAGGTCAAGACCGACAAGCTTCTCTCTTGTATTGAATTTGAAAGATTCAATAAATGAAATGAACACCCTAGATGGTTTCTCACTTCATCAAAAACAGATACCATGGCATTGCACTTTATAACATTTTCCCCTCCTTTCTGCTCTGCCCACACATCATAATACTAACTTACTATGAAAAATTTGATTCAGTGCTGATATTAGTCTACTGTTAGCCAACAGGCAACACTGATCTTTGTATGTATGTGTGTTTGTTGTCTTCCATGAATGAACAAAAACATGTACTGGTTCCTGAACTATTTCTTGAACATTGTACTCTTTCCTACTGGCAAAGTAGCTGCTTCCTTGCATTCTTTCTGGAAACAAACCAGGATATATTGTGTTGTTTTCATGGATGAAGAAAGAAGATGAAAATGAAGAACAGGAAGGTACCTTGGTCCAGGAAATATGCAATACAGTGGTATCTCAGTTTATGAATTTAATCCATTCTGAATGCATGCTCTTAAGTTGAACTACTCTTAAGTTGGGGTACCTATCTGAGAAATTGAAAAAATAAGTTAAAAAAATCAAATAAATGAAAAAACAAATTTGTAAGTCGAACAGACCAGATCTAAAATTTGTAAGTTGGCAGTTAAAATGCCAACAGTTTTCCACTCTTAAGTCAAATTGCTCTTAAGTTGGGGTACCACTGTACTCAGGTCAGAAACAGACATTAGGGATAGTCTATTATGAGAACAAAAGACTCATTTATCTCAGGTTATCTTTTCAGATTTGAAAAGAATGCCATACTTAAATTCTGATTGCCAAACTCCAGATAAAACCAGCTTATTTGTATACTCCCAGAGGGGAGACAAATTTTTCTAGTCAGGGACCATGCCTAATACCTATTTCTGGCCACCATCCCAATGAAGAGGGCAAGCATGCAACCCGAACTGGGATATGTACTTTCCCTGGGGGAAAAAGGTTCGGATTTGCAATGGAATCTCACAAATTTGATTAGCATACAGTAGCAATCCCCTCATGGCTGCAGCAGTTTATAGGCAATGTTTAAAACATGAACAGCTGAGCAATGGAATAAGTATCCCCAAATGCAATGCTGTATCCTGCTCAGCAATGAGGGGCTATGATTTCCTACTTGAGATGGGCACAAAACACCAAAATGGCATTTTGGTTTGTTTTTCATTTTGTTATTTATTGCTTGCTTTGTTTAGAATGAAATGAATTTTTAAAAACAATTGTTTGTTTCATTTTTTGTTTGTTTCATTTTTAATTTTTTAATTTTTTAAACATGCTGACCCCCACTGGGTGGGGGAAAGGGCAGACTTTAAAAACTTTTTTCCCACTGAAGCCCTGTGCTCCAGCTGATGGGCAGTGGCTTTGGGGGGGGGAGCCCGCAGTTTCAATGCATTCCTATGGGAAAACAAAAAATGAGGCGAACAAAACAGAAATTTCCATTTTGTTTCATTTTAGTTTTCTTTGATGGGTCCATTGATTATTTGTTTCATTCCGTAATGAAATGAATAACGAATAACAAAACAAATTTAAAAAATCATTTGTCCCCATCTCTATTTCCTACTTAAATATGCTTATCACCTTTCAGTTGTATAGATGCAGAATGATTTATTCAACATTTTAAAGTGCATAAAATGGGTATGTGGGGAAAGGAATGATTTTCAATAGTTTATCTCCATATCTGAAGTGGTGTGGCCACTGGGAAAGGGGTAGCCAACTTACTGTCTCTAACCCACAGCCAAAGGTGGTTTGATAGATGGCTATGAAAAGATGTAATTGAATAGCAACTTCTCCACTATCACTGACATCAGTGGATTAGTGAAAATGTTCCAGAAACCAGGAACAGCTAAGTCTTCCTATAAACATAAGTATGGTAGGACCCACTGAATTAAGATTTGGCTCACTATTCAATGCCTGGGAGCCTCTTCAGACTTGCTGTTTTGGGCATGGGCTGGATCAGGGTATAATGTTGATTGCGGGAAAGCAACGTGCAATATGGTATGCTCCTCCTATCCAAACAGCAAACAACCCCTTTCAACACAATCAGCTGTTACTAGAGATGGGCACGACTCAAAAAAAATGGTGTTTCGTTTGTCGTTTGGTCGTTTAGGGGTCCGTTTTGGTTCGTTTTCGCGACGGTTTTTGCAAAAAATTTCATTTTCATTTCGTTAGGTAACAAAACGAAAAAACAAAAACAAAAATGAAAAATTGCTGTTTTGTTAGCATCCTTTTTAGTTCAATGCATCTGCTGCAACAAAAATGAAAAACACGGCAAATTTGGTTGTTTCATTTTCGTTTTCGTTTTGTTTTTTTAAAAATTTCATTTCGTTTTTGTTGTGTAATCATTACACTGTAATGAAACGAAAAAATGAAAACAAAAATGAAAAATCGCTCGTTTCGTGCCCATCTCTAGCAGTTACTCAAGAATTTCTCCCGATCAGCTGCTGAGGGGGAAAAAATCTACATTGTTCCTCTCTTTCTCTGTTGGTGCCGTTCCATTTTCTCCTTCCCTGGTTCCCTTAATTTATTCTCCCCTCCCACCTCAAAAAAAATCTCTCTGAAACTCTCCCTTTGAATCTAGAGCTTCTAGAGGCTGCTAGTTATCTCCTAACTATCTCCTAAAGGCACTGAAAACGCTGCTGTTTAAGGAGGCATATGGTGACCTTATTTCCGCTTAACCTTTTCTTTTTTTTAATTCATCTCCTGCCCCCCGCCGACGGTTTCCCCCTTGCCAACCCCTAATTTTTATCTTGCCTTTCATTCTTATTGCTCCACGCTGTTTTATTGTGCTTGCTGTCTTTTTAGCTGTTTTATGGGAAACCGCCCTGAGTTCCTGTATGGAAAAAGGTAGCGGTATATAAATGCACCAAATAATAATAAATAAATAACTAAACTGAACATTCCAATTAGAATACATGCCCTACCACTGGGCGAGAAAGGTGTGCAACAGCTCTTAAAGGGGAAGGATGGATCATTCTAAGTAGAAAAACAGATGAGATCTCCACCCCAATCCAAACCATGTTCTTCATATCATATCAACTATTACCCTTACAGCATATCTATATGCCATTATGCCATTATGGGCATGCCTGGAGTGTATGGTTTTACTCCAATTTGGGCAACAATGGGATTTAGGATTTTGTAGCTGCTTCATCTTTCTCTAATACTTTTATTTTGGAGATTCACTGGAATTTCAGTTTGAGCAGACTGTTTGAACAAGCACTGGGTGGGCAGTCCCTTGCAAACAGGAGATTGCATTCTATTTTGAATCACAGTTCATCACCTTGACTCTTCTTCATTCATGTATTCCATTTTAAAATGCCACTCTCCCAGTGAAGACACTCAAGGTAGCTCACAGCATTGCTAAAACAAACCGTTAAGACCATTTAAAAAGCAGTTAAATATAGCAATATTAAAGAACACATCTAAAAGCCAAGTTTTAAAATGTAATAATGTTAGAAAGCCGTTAAAAAAGGAGAGAGGAGCACCAAGTGTCACACATCTATGTTAGAATAAGATATTAACTGAGTATCTGCAGGAAAAAAGTTTTCACTTGTTGCCATAATGCCAGGAGAGCAGGGGGCAACCTATCCTTATGGGACCAGGCAGCCACCGAGACAGTCCTCATTCAGATCTATGTATTATGGTGCCAGTTCTGAAAGGAGGGTCTTTCCAGAAGATCTTAATATGTGAGGGAGGCTATATGGGAAGATACAGTCTGACAGATAGCCCAGACTTTTTTTAAAGGATGAAACAGAAAATCAAGAGTGCAATCCTTTGTATGTTTATTCAGAGGGAATTCCCACTGGCCAGAATCCTGTTGATGTTTGTATCAATTTTATGTAACTTCCCATGGATACTTGAGGAAGTCCCAGGGTACCTCTTGGTTGTGTAATGAGATGGATGAGCAAACATACAACTAGAATAAGCCCCCAGCATCTCCTGGTATCTCATCATTTAGCTGCAATTGGCTACAACAAATTACATGTGCCAGATGCAGCCACAAACAGAAATCTGGGCATTGTGTTCAGTGAAACTCACATCATGATCAATATGCACACAATTGCAGATTCTCTTTCCTGTCCGCATGGTATCCTGTGTCATGGTTAGATCATTATCTGCTGACCTTTTCCCTTTCAATCGCCACCCCACCCCGCGGGGAGCTGGGCCCTTCCATCTGGGCCCGCCCCCGAGGGCTCCTGGACCCTGCGCGGTTTGCGGGGTCCCTTGGGGGCTTACCGGACAGTCTGGTTGACGATCTGGCTGACTCCTTAGTGGACAGGTGGTATGAGGAAGTTACCGGGGGAGTTGACCGGATCGCCCCCAAGCGCCTTATCCGATGCCGAGCCCGCTCTTCTCCATGGTTCACCACGGAGTTGCGGGTGATGAAGCAAGAGTGGAGGAGGCTAGAGAGCAGATGGCATAAGGCTTGGGCGGCTTTGAATTGGGCTGCGGTTAAGGTGATGACCGGTCGTTACTCTCGAGCGATCAGGGAGGCAAGGTGATATTTTGTCTTCCTGAGAATTGGTGAGGCCTCGAACCGTCAGGCAGAATTGTTCCGGGTGGTTCGAGACCTCACCAATCCCGGTCCGCCAGGCCCTCCTCCTAGTGATTTCACTAGCGAGTCATTCACAGCCTTTTTAAAAATCTAAGATAGAGGCCATCCGTGCCGAACTGGACGCCGGTTGCATTGGTCCACCCTCTGCTGCGGCCGGTGCCTCACCTCCTGGGTTGCCCTGGTTTGTTGAGTTTGGGCCTGTTACACCGGTGGATGCCTCCAGGGCCCTGGGACACTGCAGGCCAGTGGCTTCTTCGTTCGACCCTTGCCCTTCCTGGCTGATTAAGATCGCCGGAGGGAGCATGCCAGAATGGGCTTCACTAATGGCCTCCTCTTCCTTCAGAGACAGGATTTTTCCCAGTCGGCTGAAGGAGACGGTTGTGAATCCCATTATCAAAAGACCTGGCTTGGCTGTAGACGATATGTCCAACTATCGCCCCATAGCCAATGTTCCCTTTATGGGAAGGTGATCGAGCGGGTTGCTGCCCTGCGTCTCCAGTCGTTCCTGGAGGAGAACCATGTCCTGGATCCTTTCCAATCTGGGTTTAGGCTGTGCCATGGGACTGAGATGGCTCTGGTCGCTCTGCACGATGATCTGTTGAGGAGGGCCGACAGGGGTTGCTCTACCCTGCTGGTCCTTCTCGACCTGTCAGCAGCTTTTGATACCATTGACCACGGTATCCTCCTGGGGCAGCTTTCTGAGGTGGGGATTGGGGGGTCTGGCCTTTGGCTGGCTCCGCTCCTTCCTTGAGGGCTGCACCCAGCGAGTGAGCTTGGGGGATGAGTTGTCGGCTCCATGGACACTCTCTTGTGGGGTGCCTCAGGGGTCGGCTCTCTCCCCAATGCTGTTTAACATCTATATGAAGCCGCTGGCTGATATCATCCGGAGTTTTGGAGCTTGCTGTCATCAGTAAGCTGATGACACACAGCTCTATCTCTCCTTCTCCACCTGTGCAGTGGAGGCTGTCCAGACCCTGGACCGCTGCCTAGCCACAGTTTTGGACTGGACCAGGGCCCACAGACGCAAGCTCAACCCTGGAAAGACTGAGGTTTTGTTCTTCGGGGGTGGCCCGGATGGGTACAGTGGCCCTCTTCCCAGTCTGGGTGGGTCCGCCCTCCAGCTTGCACAAAGAGTGAGGAGTCTGGGCATTATCCTGGATCTGGACCTGTCCCTTGACTCCCAGGTGGCAGCCGTGACCAGGTCAGCCTTTTACCATCTTAGGCTAATCACCCAGATTCGCACATACCTTGATGGGGTCTCCGTGAGGACAGTGGTGCAGGCACTGGTCATATTGAGGTTGGATTACTGCAACACTCTCTACATGGGGCTCCCCTTGAACCTTGTTCAGCGACTGCATCGGGTCCAGAATGCAGCTGCCAGGTTGGTGGTTGGTGCACGTAGATTCGATCGCATCACCCCCATCCTGGCCCACCTGCACTAGTTGCCCGTTGCCTCCCGAATAAAGTTCAAGGTGTTGGTTTTGGTTTACAAAACCCTCCATGGCTTGGCCCCTGACTATCTGGCAGAGTGTATTTCCTGACGACTAGACCTGGCCCGACCCACCCGATCCTCCTTGGCCCTCTCGCTTCGTGTCACCACTCCGAAGGAGGCCCGTAAGATGTCTACTTGTAAACGGGCCTTCTCGGTGGCTGGCCCCACAGTCTGGAACTCTCTGCTGAGTGAGATATGGCAGGCACCCTCGTTGGCGTCCTTTAGAAAAGCACTGAAGACCTGGCTATTCAAGGATGCCTTCGGTAATTGCTAGGGGAGTACCTTCCCCCCCTCCTTTTCCCCCGCCTCTTGCCAACATTGTTTTTTTATCTTTTATAACTGCTATTGTTTTTAATTTTGTGTAAACCGCCCTGAGTTCCCCTTGGGAAATAGGCCACGGTATACAAGTTTGAAAATAAATAAATAAATAAATATCCAGTCTGCTGACCATGACTTCATTTTCATGGCTGATCCAATCTGATATGGTGAGTTCTCCAGAATACAAAGTCTTACCCAGAGCCAGGAAAACAGAGCAGACAATGTGTCTCTTTGTTGTTGTTTTTCTCTTCTGAGACTAAAAACCTACTTGGATGGCCTCCAGTTGCCAAAAAGGCTTTTATTTACACCTGTGGTGGAAGTCTAGTTCTTGCTCATGCTTTTCCCACTGCTTTCTAAACATAAACTATCATTATTGTACTTACATAGCATCTTAGTGACAGACTTTCTGGAGGGTCTTTTAACATTCATTCCCATGTCATCTGCTTCCAAGGAACGGTCACCTCTCAGCTAGTAAGGAGGAAGGAAAGGTTGGGGGAAAATAACTGCTGTGGAATTACATTTTTGAAAACCAGACACAGAAACATTCATTTTGTTATCTCATAACTACGTTGAAGATAGTGATGTATCAAACTTGTAATCTGTTCAAGAGGAACAAAAAATTAATACAGGTCTTTAAAATGAGCATCATATAGAATTCCTTTTGGAGAAATGATACACTTTTTTGGGGTGGAACGATGGGCCATGAAAGCAACAACAACAACAACAAAGGCAAACCTCAAATGTACAACATAAAGCAATGCTACGCATGTACAATTAGACAGACATAACTTCAAGAGCAGAGCCATGCTTCACAAGAGAGAGCATCAAGACCTTTTGACTAAGAGGAATATTGTGAACTCCTCAGAGGTTATCTACAGTCCTAACTAGAGATGGGCACGAAACGAGCAATTTTTTGTTTTCATTTTCATTTTTTCATTTCGTTATGCAACGAAAATGAAATGAAATTTTTTAAAAAAATGAAAACGAAAACGAAACAACCACATTTGCCGTGTTTTTCGTTTTCGTTGCAGCAGATGCATTGAACTAAAAAGATTGCTAACGAAACAGCAATTTTTTGTTTTCGTTTTCATTTTTTCATTTCGTTACCTAACGAAACAAAAATGAATTTTTTTGCAAAAAACGTCACGAAAATGAAAACGAACTGAAACGGACCCCTAAACGACCAAACGACAAACGAAACACCATTTTTTTGAGTCGTGCCCATCTCTAGTCCTAACCACTTAGTAGGGGACAAATAAATTGTCCCAACATCAGTTCAGTGGTGAGCAATATAGGAAAGGTATTTACAGTAGATACAACTGGCTCTTGAAGAAGCAGTTCAACTCTATGAGTATTGCACAAGGCCTGCTCCTGATAATAATGAGAACAGCTTAAATGGATTTGTTGACGTCATGGGGTTTTGAATTCTCCTTGGTGTCCCATTTAGAATTTACCAACATGTCAAGGTATATGTAGATGTCCAAATAATATGCTCAGGAGGTACCAGGTGATTGAATCCAGGCTAATTTCAACCTTCCTGACTTGTCAGAACCAGTCACATTGCACATGAGACTCACATATCCTTCCATTTTTAAAAAGTAACATAACAAACAGAAGTGGAGTGACTATTTTGTGTATGACATGCTCTTATCAATCCCAAATTCGAGCTAGGTCGTACTGACAATACAAACTGTTGTTTAGTCAGGTTTTGCTTATATAAAATTGATTTTAAAATTCCTGGCTTCATTACACACATGGTCGTGTGGAATTTTTTGTCCAGGAATCGTATCATTTGGATCGGAAGTGAGGTATTCTACTGGGATGACAAAGGATTGTTGATTTTAACACAGACTTAAAACTGATTTATTTTTTCATTGGCTTGGGATAAGTGAGTGCCTCTGTCTGTATAAATTGTATCTGTTGCCTCACTGGCTGGCTCCTTCCTCTTTCAAAAAGTGAAATTGACCAGTGAAAGTTTCAATATTGTGGGCATCTTCATTTTGTGAAGGAGGAGGTAATGTTTACCCCCTTTCCTGCTCAGCTGGCTGATAATTTCTACTGTCATGTCAGACTATCACTATCCCCCTTGGAGGAAAAACATTAAAAATTAGTTCACAGCAAAAACAGCAAGTAGGTGTGAGAGGCAGCCAATGTGAGGACAAGTGGGCGCAGGACAAAGCCTGAAAATGCAACAACGCTAAGTGGATTAAAACACTGAAAACATGCCTGCAAACCAGGCTGGCTAATGAAACAATTTAAAATCCCATGTCTAGTTTCTCAAAGTGGTTTTACGCCTCCACTTTATATAGGAGTAATAATATTCAAAGTGAATACATACCGGAATGCAAAAACCACATTACCGTAGATCAATTTAAAATACATTGGAGCTGAAACTGATACAAATCTGCAATGCGACTTAGCCCTTATATTGTTTTAAACTGAAGCTTGTGGGAAAAGTTACTTTTTTCACCATTGTGGTGAGAATAATAAGTAATGGAAAACTATTAGGTTTTACAAGTAACTTTCCAAACTCTGGTCACGTGACAATGAGGAATGTCAGGGCATGGTGGATAAAATGCCCAGTTAGAGAGTTTTGAGGTACTGTATGCAATTATGAGCAATTATAAGTCAAGCTGTGGATGGAGGAAGACACACTTAGTCCTTGAAAGGAAGATAGATGTCCAAGGACATTAGAAGCAGAGTTGGAAGGAGATATGTAGAAGTCTGGTTCAGGTGACTAAAAAGGGCACAAGTTTTTTGTTAAGAAACCTATAAATACTGTGTATTGTGAACATGGTTTTTCCCTGATCATGTTTTTCCCCTGGTTTGTCTCTGACTCATTTGTCTCTCTCTGACTCTGCTGTGGAGTATTGTGATAGTGTGACTATCTGTTGTGGAAGAAGCTGTATTGGAATTGCTGGAAGCTGGACAGGTATTGTAATTTGAACTGTACATATGTAAATAGACTGCAGAAATCCAAGAGTTATAGTTTTGTTTTCATTTCTTCTATACTGTAGGCTAAAGCTGCAAGACTCTGTTAAACCAGGATCTGGATAACATCAACTCCATGACAAGGAAAAAGGAACAAAGCAAAGCAAAAACCATTAAATAATGCACCTTGGTGGAAGAAGATAATTTTCCCTATTCTTCTTGTACAAGCTATGATGACACAGCAGGAATTACTTCACCGGTAGGATACTGCTACTCACTAAAGACTCTCTGCTTCATTTTTGGGCTGTATGCACTTCATGCACAGTGAGATGAAGAGACACACAGTTCAGAATTGAAGCAGGGACTCCTAAATTAGAAGCTTTCCTAAAAGCCAGGGTTCATGAGTGGCTACACTCTGCTTTAGTTTTTCATTTTTTGAATCAAGAATTCAAGTAAATAATGCCCACTGCCCACCAGAGCTCCTCTTATGGTCTTTCCCCATTCTATTTGTTATAATCAAGTTCAGGATAGCTACTCCTCTAGTAGTATTCTCCATCTTTGTAGGGGGAAAAATATTTGCCACACAAGCCAGGAATTTCTCAGAAATACCATATTTGGAAGAATTTACCTCTCAACTAGGGATGGGCACCATACAAAAATGACACACTGATTTGTAATTTTGTAAGTTCTTGAAATGTTTCAAAATGAAACGAAATAGCAGATGGTGTATCATCAAGAACTGAAACAAAACGACATTTTGGGTTCACAGGAATCAAACCGGGGAGGCAAGGGGTTGCAGTGAGATCGGGTGGCTGTTTCACTCCTCGGTGCTCACCACCACTACCCAGCTCATTTTGAGCTGTCAAAACCAGGTGGGTGGTGTTGTGGAGAAACAGAGTGGAGGAAGGGGGCTTTTTAATTTGCTGCCCCCAAAGCCTCCCTACTCTGCTCTCTGGTTCACAGCAGGTCTGAGAGGGTGAGTGCTGACATCAGTACTTGCGCTCTCAGACTGCTGCTGTGTCAAAAGTAGACATGGGCACGACCAGAAAAAATGACGTTTCGAGTTTTCATTTGTCGGAACGGGTCCGTTTCGGGTCGTTTCCATTTGTCACGAAATGTTTCAAAAATTTGTCATTTCATTTGTCGTTTGTCGTTTGTCATTTCCACCGCGATTTAGTGTGATTTGACTTCCCAGACCATAGGGACGTCCTGCAATCAGGGCCGGCACTAGGTGTTTTTGTGCCCTAGGCGGCGGGCGGGGCGGGGGGTGGGTGGCAGGGGGGAGGTGCGGGTGGGCGGCGGTGGCGGGGGGCCATGGGCGGGTGGCGGCCATGGGTGGGCGAGTGGGCAGGTGGCGGCGCGGGCGGACGGGCGAGTGGGCAGTTAGGATATCACTTAGGATAGAGGTTCTGTTCTTGGCTTGCACCCCGAATGTGTGTGTGTGCAAGCAAATTGAAGTTGGGAAAATAGAAAATAAATGGTAGTATATAATATATTTTTAAAATAAATCCACACCTCCCACTCCCAGTCGAACCTCCCCCTTTATCCAATATCAGAAAAAAATCCTCACAAACTGCCAGAGAAGAAATAAAGAATAAACTGCTATTCCCTTCAGCAGACAAAGCTGCAGGGAATCAAAGAAAATATTTTCTGAATTCAATTCCCTCCCTGCCTGCCTAACTTAAATCCTAAAGCCTCCAGCCTCCCCCCTCAATCTCGATTGGATCACACCAGCACCAGCAGCCAGCCCTCCACCCTCAACCACATCCATACACCCGACTGTGATTTCTGGAAGGTGCCTCGGCTTTTTATGCCCTCCGAGACATCCAGAAGTGTCAGTCAAAAACCTGGCGATGCCATTGGTGGAATGGTTCAAAAAAATTGCATGGTCCCATCCCATGCCCAGCCCAAATGGGCAGGTCTAAAAAAATAAAAAATTGGCTCTTATTGTCATTGTAGCTGATTCATCACCTGATGGCCAGGCCCTCTCTGTACTTGTCTTGGTTGGTATTCATATGGAAGACATGCAATCTGCCGCTAGAGGGATAGCCTAGAAAAAATAGCACTGGAAAGCCCAGGTTGCTTCCATAGCACGATGGCTGTAGAACAGGAATGTATGAAGGAACTTATAAGTGATTGACAACAATTCAGTTAGAAATAATTTTGGATGTACGAGTGTGTAGCATTGCAGTTGTAGTTTCTATGCATGGTTTTCAGTATGTAGATCTGAGTCTCAAAGCCATCGAGATTTTTTTTGAATATATTTTCCATTCCATTGCTTCCAGACTGTGATTTTTCATGCCAAGCTCAACTAGGTGGACTCCTCCCTGTTGGCTTGGAAAGGCCAAAAACCTATACTTCTAAAATGGACTGGAGGTTCAAGAGAAAGCAGTTAATGGATTGTGGTCCAAACAAACCTTGAAATTAGAGATGGGCATAAACCGGAAAAAAATGGTGATTCATTTTTGTTCGGTTCATTTTAGGGTTTAGTTTGGTTCATTGCATTTTTCACAATTTTTTCTTGAAAAAAAAACCATTTCATTGGTTAGTTGATTCGTTATTCGTTTTCCGCACTTTGCGCGATTTAATCCATTTGACAGCGCGTGTGGGGGGAAAACATTCAAAAAATAAATTAAAAAACACAGACGTTGACAACAACTGCACAAACTGGACTGGCAGCATCCTCAACCTCCTCATCCACATCACCATCATAATCTTCAATCATCAACAGATCACCCTTATTGGTTGGTGGTGGCAGCGGCGGCAGTGGCAGCGGGGCGAACCTGGTCCCTGTGGCAGGGGCTTTTTGAGGCATTGGTTGGATCAGGGTTTTTTTGTTTTGTTTTGTTTTTTCAAGCACCAGCTGTGTGGCCCCTGGGGCCGGGTTGGCACTGGTTTTATTTTTTATATTTTTTCCCTTTATTTTAGGGTGCCAACCCGGCCACCAGTTGGCACTCCTTTTTTTATTATTTTTGATTTATTTTTATTTTATTTTTTATTGTAATTTTTTTCTGGTCACCCCTCCCTGTCCGGCGCTGCCATTAACAAACTGAAATGAACCAACCCAATTTTTTTTCCATTTTGGTTCGGTTCATTCTAAATCCACTCTGGGGTTCATTATTCATTTTGTTATGTAACAAAATGAAAATGTCCATCTCTACTTGAAATCTTTTAAAGCCGTTTAAAAATAATTTAGAAATATTATTATGCTTTTCTTCTGTTTTTATCACTGGTAAATCTGTTAATTTGGCTGTAAAACATCTTGCTTCTGAGAGAAAGAGAGGGAACAAAGAATATAAACAAACAGGCCACCCCAGCTTTGAACACAACTACTGTTCTTTTGAGTCTACATCATAAAAGATCAGTGGGAAAGAAAATATTTCCCTCTTACCTAACATGGTAATGTTATGATTAAGAACCCTTGATAATCTGTCAGACACCCCACTTGATCTTTGGAGGCCAGTAGTACAATTAGAACCACTACAAGAACTCTCAGATGTTTGTCCTGGAAATTTGGTCAGTGGATTTGGTCTCATACATGATATCCTTTAAATGCCCTACTTGTAAGGAGCCCACATCGAGGCTCTGAACCCCAATAGGCCCTGGCAAAGCGCTGAAGCAAGCCATTAGCCCAGAGTCTGAAATCACAAAAAGGGCATGGCTGGGCGTGGAAAGACCAGGCCAAAGTAAGCTCTGGATAAACCCTGAGCTGGGCAGAGGTCAGCCTCCAACAGGCATGAGTCAGGGGAAAAACAGAGGGCTACCCACATATCGAGATGGTCAGGCGACATCTGGTCTGTGACCAACCCAAAGCTCCTCCCCCCCAGCAAGGATTTCCTCCTAGATAAGGATTGTGTACCTGAGGACCCTCATTGCCCCCACCAATGGAATTCAGGTTACCACCCCTATTGTGTTGTATGTGTTATGCTGTTTAGTGTAACCAATAAAAAGTCCCAGGCGAGAGTCTCTCTCACACACACATACACACAGAGAGAGAGAGAGAGAGAGAGAGAGAGAGAGAGAGACAGACAGACAGACAGACAGACAGACAGACAGACACCTACACACAGAGAGACGCAAGCCTGGGACGAAGAGATGATTGTAATGTACCCCAATCCTGTGTCATGTAGTCCATAATGCTACACCTACTGAACTGAACACACTTAGAAGGCTGTTTCTTGTGGACCCAGACATTGGGAGTTTAGTTCTACACTGGAACAGTCAGGCTGAATGGCTTTGGAGAGGCTTCACAGTCCCAGGGTATCCACCAAAAGAAGGGAATGATAAGCCTCTTTGAAGCACTCTCTGCCTAAAATGCCCTGAAAACTTTTATCATAAATTAGCATTGACTTGATGGCAAACAACAATAAAAACAACAGCAGCAGCAGCAACAACATTATTAAAATTAGAATAAAACACATCTTCCCAGAGTTGAGAGCAGACTGGCATGACTGCTCTGTCTTGCTGCCCCCCAAAAGCTTCCTGTTGATGGGCAGCTGCAAGGTGCTTGCTTCTTCTGGTGGACAGTCAAACTGTTCTTGGACAGGACAACCCGTCAGATAATGGGCACTTGCTTAGAGAAGGCGGTTATCTGTGAAGTAGGCTATACAGTCACCCTCATCCTTCAGAAGACGGTAAATGAACCTGAAACTCAACCCAGTATCATAGATATTCATTTCTGGGTAATTCACCTGATTGGATGGTATGAGGAAGAGGCACGTGTCTAAAAATCACTGAATAAACAAAGAAGTGACTAATTGATTTTGCTTTGAGTGAGCTGCTGCTTTTCAGACAATTTAGATGTACTCTATAACTTGAACCTTCTTCCTTCCCTATAGATTTATTGCATTGTTCCTCAGAGTGTCACCTTGTTTTCCTGCAATATTGGAAAAGATTATTTAACGCCTTTGTGTTTAGTCTCTGAATGGCAGAATGTGAATGAATCTTGTGTGTGGTTTTTGTTTTGTTTTGTTTTGTTTCTCCACATCCTGTTCACAAAGCATTGGCTGCAGAACACTGGTAGACTCCAGGAAGGGCAAGGCTGTCTGATGCTCTAAACTTTTTTTGGCTTGGTGTCAGCCCCCATTTTAGGGCCATATTAGCTATGCCATGAAATTCTGTAAGCATTTTATTTCTTAACTACCATTTGCATTGTGGTGGGTTCATAGTTATGGTCTGCACTCTGCAGGAAGGGAGATTTTAATCCCTATTCTATAACACTATCTTCAGGAAAACTGTCCCTCAGCAGAAGCTGCTGCAGGATGGAAGTTCTCACTGCCTGTAATAGAAGCTTTTCTCCCAAATGTAAATGTAGCTTTGAGCATGTAGGGATTTAATCTGGACTAAATGGTACCTTTCTCCCAACATAATTAAATCATGAGCCACACTGAGGCCCCATGACTACTTTTTAAAGATTAAAACAAAAATCACCTGTCCTGGGTGGACGTTGAGTCATGGCAACTGGACTTTTTCTTGAGAGATAGAAACGTTTCACTGTTCATCCAAACAGCTTCATCAACATTTCAGTCTCTCAAGAAAAAGAAGTCCAGTTGCATGACTCATCTTCCAGATAAATTCACCTGGATGACTGAGAATCTTCACAAACACCTGTCCTATGCACATTGAACATCTTTGGACTTCCAAAGGAAGGGGATTAAACTGCCCAGAGTTCCCATTTGGAAGATCGATTGTGGTATATAAATAAATAAATAAATAAATAAATAAATAAATACATACATACATACATACATACATACATACATACATACATACAAAAAAGCAAAACAAGGGGATAAGTTCAAGGGAAAAAAAAGAGATAAGTCAGTTCATTTTATCATCTGTTCCTCTCTTTATGTGACTTGCAATAATGTGGGAAAGGACAGAAGTATTCTAAAAGATGATTGGCAAATGGATTTTGTTGTTGTTGTTCAGTCATTCAGTCGTGTCCGTCTCTTCGTGACCCCATGGACCAGAGCTCGCCAGGCCTTCCTATCCTCCACTGCCTCCCGGAGTTTTGTCAAATTCATTTTGGTTGCATCGATGACACCGTCCAACCATCTCATTCTATGTCGTCCTCTTTTCCTTTTGCCTTCGATTTTTCCCAGCATCAGGGACTTTTCCAGGGAGTCCTCTCTTCTCATGAGGTGGCCAAAGTACTGGAGCCTCAGCTTCAAAATCTGTCCTTCCAGTGAACATTCGGGGTTCATTTCTTTCAGAATGGATAGGTTTGATCTCCTTGCAGTCCAGGGGACTCTCAAGACTCTCCTCCAGCACCACAGCTCAAAAGCATCGATTCTGCGGCGATCAGCCTTCTTTATAGTCCAGCTCTCACTTCCATACATCACTACTGGAAAAACCATAGCTTTAACCATCCTGACCTTAGTTGGCAAAGTGATGTCTCTGCTCTTTAGGATGCTATCTAGGTTTGCCATTGCTTTCCTCCCAAGAAGCAGGCGTCTTTTTATTTCGTTGCTGCAGTCGCCATCTGCAGTGATCAAGGAGCCCAAGAAAATAAACTCTGTCATTGCCTCCATTTCTTCCCCTTCTATTTGCCAGGAGGTGATGGGACCAGTGGCTATGATCTTAGTTTTTTTGATGTTGAGCTTCAGCCCATTTTTTTCACTCACCTCTTTCACCCTCATTAGGAGGTTCTTTAATTCTTCCTCACTCTCTGCTATTAGAGTAGTATCATCTGCGTATCTGAGGTTGTTGATATTTCTTCCGGCAATCTTAATTCCGTCTTTGATTCATCCAGACCAGCCTTTCTCATGATGTACTCTGCATATAAATTAAATAGGCAAGGTGACAGTATACAGCCTTGTCGTACTCCTTTCCCAATTCTAAACCAGTCAGTTGTTCCATATCCAGTTCTGACGGTTGCTGCTTGTCCCACATATAGATTTCTTAGGAGACAGATAAGGTGGTCAGGCACTCCCATTCCTTTAAGGACTTGCCATAGTTTGTTGTGGTCTACACATTCGAAGGCTTTGGCATAGTCAATGAAGCAGAAGTAGATGTTTTTCTGGAACTCTCTGGCTTTCTCCATAATCCAGTGCATGTTGGCGATTTGATCTCTAGTTCCTCTGCCCCTTCGAAATCCAGCTTGTAGTTCTGGAAGTTCTCTTTCCACATACTGCTGAAGCCTGCCTTGTAGAATTTTGAGCATAACCATGCTAGCATGTGAAATGAGTGCAATTGTGCGATAGTTGGAGCATTCTTTGGCGTTTCCTTTCTTTGGGATTCGGATGTAGACCGATCTTTTCCAGTCCTCTGGCCACTGCTAGGTTTTCCAAATTTGCTGGCATATCTTATGCAGCACCTTTACAGCATCCTCTTTTAAGATTTTAAAGAGTTCAATTGGAATGCCGTCACCTCCACTGGCCTTGTTGTTTGCAATGCTTTCTAAGGCCCACTTGACTTCACTTTCCAGGATGTCTGGCTCCAGGTCAGCAATTACGCTATCTTGGTTATCAGGGACATCCAGATCTTTCTGATATAATTCTTCTGTATATTCTTGCCATCTCTTCTTGATCTCTTCTGCTTCAGTTAGGTCCCTACCATTTTTGTCCTTTATCATATCCATCTTTGCACGAAATACCCCTTTAATATCTCCAATTTTCTTGAACAGATCTCTGGTTTTTCCTTTTCTGTTGTTTTCCTCTATTTCTTTGCACTGTTCATTCAAGAAGGCCGCCCTGTCTCTCCTTGCTATTCTTTGGAAGTCTGCATTCAATTTTCTGTATCTTTCCCTTTCTCCCTTGCATTTTGCGTCCCTTCTCTCCTCCGCTATTTGCAGGGCCTTGTTGGACAACCACTTTGCTTTCTTGCATTTTCTTTTCTTTGGAATATTTTTCATTGCAGCCTCCTGTACAATGTTGCAAGCCTCCATCCATAGTTCTTCAGGTGTTCTGTCCACCAAATCTAGTTCCTTGAATCTATTCTTCACTTCCACTGTGTATTCATATGGGATTTGACTTAGGTTATACCTGACTGGCCCAGTGATCTTCCCTACTTTCTTCAGTTTAAGTTTGAATTTTGAAATAAGAAGCTGATGATCTGAGCCACAGTCAGCACCAGGTCTTGTTTTTGCTGACTGTATAGAGCTCCTCCATCTTTGGCTGCAGAGAACATAGTCAATCTGATTCCGGTATTGTCCATCTGGTGATGTCCATGTGTAGAGTCGCCTTTTGTGTTGTTGGAAAAGAGTGTTTGCAATGACCAGCTTGTTCTCTTGACAAAACTCAATTAGCCTTTGCCCTGCTTCATTTGGAACTCCAAGGCCAAACTTGCCAGTTATTCCTTTTATCACTTGACTCCCTACTTTAGCATTCCAATCCCCTATGATGAGAAGAACATCTTTCTTTGGTGTCAGTTCTAGAAGTTCTTGTAAGTCTTCATAAAATTGGTCAATCTCAGACTCTTCAGCACCGGTAGTTGGAGCATAAACTTGGATTACTGTGATGTTCAAAGGACTGCCTTGGAATCGTACCGAGATCATTCTATCATTTTTTAGGTTGTATCCCAGCACTGCTTTTCTCACTCTATTGTTGACTATGAAGGCTACTCCATTTCTTCTATGGGATTCTTGCCCACAGTAATAGATGTGATAGTCATCTGAACTGAATTCACCCATTCCTGTCCATTTAAGTTCACTGATGCCCAGGATGTCAATGTTTATTCTTTCCATCTCACGTTTGACCACATCCAGCTTACCCTGGTTCATAGATCTCACATTCCAGGTTCCTATGCAGTATATTTCTTTGCAACATTGGACTTTCCTTTCTCTTCCAGGCACGTCTGCAGCTGAGCGTCCTTTCGGCTTTGACCCAGCCACTTCATTAGCTCTGGAGCTACTTGTACTTGTCCTCCGCTCTTCCTCAGTAGCATGTTGGACACCTTCCGACCTGAGGGGCTCATCTTCCAGCGTTATATCTTTTAGCCTTTTGTTTCTGACCATGAGATGTTCTTGGCAGGGATACTGGGGTGGCTTGCCAGTTCCTACCCCAGGAAGTCTTATTACAGGCCTCATTGTCACCAGTGTAATTAGCCTTACAATGATGAAAGCACAGTTCAGCCTGTTTTATTTTATAGCCTCACTGATCAACTGGGACACAAAAGTAGAAATGTGCCCCATTTATAAGATATTCCAGACTAAACACTGTGTAGTCAGCATTGTGTTCTTTTTTGATACTGTTGACCTATAGAGGAACTGTGCAAAGCTCATCACATTGTGGGTTTCCTTTCTGGAACTCTTACTGTACTGTCTACTCTGGCCCCCATGCTGGTCCCATAGCCATCATGATTTGTAATGTTCATTGGTAGGAGCTGTTCAGGGATCCATAGACATAAAGCAAAGGAGAGAAAACTTTGACCAGATGTTTTTGACTTCTTGTGGTGTTCGTTTCTAATACTTTTCAAATCACATAAGGTATGAGCAACCCTCTCTATCAGCACAAGTGTCTGCTTAGGGGTCCTGGAGTGTTATTCCAATGTGCAGCAGTGTCTATTTCAGCCACTGTCAAATGTGACATGATTATTGATTTCGGCAATTGATGCATATTATCACCGGCAAAAGAAGATGGCATCAACTTGAGCTCTCTATTAGGAATAGGTTGGTCCATTATTAGGAATAATATGCAGCACTTGATCTAGAACTGAGATCCCAATGTACCTAACTATATTTACTTTGATGTATGCACACAAGCAATTTGTTGACAGCATGACATTACATAAGAACATAAGAAGAGCCATGCTGAATCAGGCCAAAGGCCCATCTAGTCCAGCTTCCTGTATCTCACAGCGGCTCCACCAGATGCGTTTGGGAGCGCATGAGACTAGATATCTGTCTCATGATACCACTCCCCTGCATCTGGCCCTTGAAGTACCCTGGTTTAAAGCCTGGAGATTGTACATCTCCATCATGGTTTGTAACCTGTGATGGACTTTTCCTCCAGGAATCTTGAACTGATGGATACTGAGAGGGACACTGTGTTTCTTTCTGCTGGCTGAGAAGCTTTTAACTACACAAATGTTTCCTTTATAAGACAGTGATGGTTCATTCCTCCACTTTGTGCCAATGCAAACTGCCCCCCATCTAGGGTGATGCTGAGCTAAACATGGATCCCAACATCAAGTTGCAGTGACAGGCCAGTCAGTATTTATGTTGCAGCAATTGGACCAGTTGAGTGATTGGGCAAAGTGGCATTTTAGCATCCATATCACAGGACAACACTAGGAAGAAGAAGAAAAGTTTCCTTTGTACATACTCAGAATCCTGTTACAGTGGCCAAGATCCTATTAATGACATCTATTAATGTCCTATCAAATTTGGAGCAAAAGGAGTGCTGCATTCTGTCCTTTGCCTACTGGGTCCTGCCATGTCCACCTCTTCTACTGCTGCCACAGACCACTAGTGCCATCTTCAGAGGCAGCAGCATCCTACTGTCAGGGAAGCTGGGCCTGCTGCCTCTGTGCATGTGCCTGCCTATTAGCTGGATGGCAAGTGTGTGCACAGAGGTAGCAGTAGTCTCTGGGGATCTAGGATCACTGTGTCTGTGCATGCGCTCACCACCCAGTTGATAGGCAGATCTTTGCACAGAGGCAAAGGGTCTGGCTTCCCTGCCAAGAGCTTACTGTTGCCTTTAACAATAGTACCAGCAGTCCACAGTAGGGATGGACACAAAGCAAAAAATGAAATGCTGTTTTGTCATGTTGTTACATAACAAAATGAAATTAAATGAAACACAAAGCAGCAGCATTTTGTTACAGACTAAATGAAATGGTGGGTTTTTTTTGTTGTTGTTGAAATGAACCATTTCGTTCTGTCTGTAAGCCACTTGGACGAGGGGAAAAGTTTTTTCCTCCCCTAGCTCCCCCCATACCAGCTGATTGGTGCTAGGGTGGAAAAAAGTGATTTTTTTTAAAAGTGGGGAGAATGTCCCCCCACCCTAACACTGATGCCAGAAGATGTAGAGGTGGCAAGACTATGTAGATGTAGGTGAAAGAGGCAACTGGGAGGAGATGGGTGGGACATCCTGTTTTGCCAGAAGTGGCAAGTGGAAAAAAGTTTGGTGCTTCATTTTGCTTCAGCTCTTAGTTTGGTTCTGCCAATCTCTAATACAGACGACAATGTTTTACCGGTGGTAAACAGCGATTACGTGAAATGACTCTTAGGGAAAGTGAAAGATGAAAATGCAAAAGCAGAACTGCAGTTGAACTGTAAGAAGACCAAAATGTCGATAGCTACAGAAGAATATGTGGCTTTAACATTGACAATAAACAAATTGAAATTGCTAAAGGTTTTTTGTACTTCGAGTTTGATCTTTAATCCCAAGGGAGGCTGCAGCCAAGGAAACAGAAGAAGAATGAGATTTGGAAGAGCAGGTATGGAGGCACTAGAAAAGATAATCAAGTATAACAAGGTGTCACTGGACAGCAAGGCCAAGATCATCCACACACTTTTATTTCTAATTGCCAGGTATGATTGTGGAAGCTGGATAGTAAAGAAAGGTAATAGGGGGGAAATGATTTGTTTGAAATGCAGCCGTGGAGGTTAGCTTGGTGGATGCACCAGATGGCCAGAAATTTGAACAAGTGGGTCCTAAATCAAGTCAAGCCTGGACTATCTCTATAGACAAAAATGCTGAAGATGAGAAGGCCCTCCTTTGCGAATATAAAGACAAAATTCTCTGGAACAGACACTCTGAAACAGTAAGCAGGAAAAGAGGAAGACCCGTTATAAGATGGATTGACTTCTTAAAGGGACCACAGATTTGATCTTACAAGAGCTGAGCTGGGAAGCTGAGAAAAGATCATATTGGATATCATTCATTCACAGGGCCTCTATAAGTCAGAAGCAACTTGACTGTACATAACAACCGATCTAACAAAACTGGCGTAAATCATTGTGGCAAATTGCTGTATGTTTATGAGTTAGCATAGCCATTTGCTATTGCACACCAAGTCACACAACTTGGCATGAAACAAGTGCCTGCACTAAGTTCTTAACTTGCAGTGGTGCAAAGTTGAAATGTGCACTGTGTGCGAATTATGTTAAACCAACATAAGTAATTATAGGCAAAAAAACAAAGAAAAACAAAACAAAAAAGACACAAAACATGTAGCACCTTAAAGATTAACTTTCATATTTTAATGTAACTTTTGTGGGCACGTCCACTTCTTCAGACATATAGCAGCAGATTTTCAGCCAGATATAGCAGCAGAATTTCAGCACGAAACATTACGTTAAAATATGAAAGTTAGTCTGTAATGTGCCACATGTTTTGTGTCTTTTTGTTTTGTTTTGTTTTTCTTTGATTTTTTTGCCTGCAATTCTTAAAAGGACTAACATGGCTACCCCCTCCATTAGAGGTGGGCACGAAACAGAAAACTAATGGTTTGGTTGGTTCTATTTCAGGCCAAACTTGGTTCAGTTTGGGTTCGGGTTCATACAATTTTTTTAACAAAATGTATGAACCCGAACCGAGCCAAACTCGGCTGGCCAGCGGTAGACAGTCCCGCCACCGCAGCTAGGCCAGGCGGCAGTAGGCAGTCCCGCCGCCACGGTCGGGACAGGTGGTGGTAGACCATCCCACCACCACGTCCTGAGGCCCAGCAGTGGGTCGGTTTACCACTGCCAGGCCTGGCTGAGGCCGGGGCTCCAGAGGTGGTGGTGAGGCCTCCCACTTCTGGGCCTCTAGAGGTGGTGGTTGGAAAGTCTACTACCACCCAGCCTGGTAGACCGTCCCACCGCTGCTTCTTTTCCCAGTGCTGACCACATGGCCCCAGGGGCTGGGTTGACACTTTTTTATTTTCTTTATTCTTAAAACATTTTACAGTGCTGACCATGTGGCTCCCCAGACAGGATGGCATTTTTATTCATTATCTATCTATCTATCTATCTATCTATCTATCTATCTATCTATCTATCTATCTATCTATCTATCTATCTGTCTATCTGTCTATCTATCTATTTTAAAGCCCTGATGCCAGGGCTTGGATTTTTTTTTCTTTTTCACAGCTGAGAGGCTTGGTGCCAGTGCCTCTCAAACATGTTTTCCTACAGCCAGGATGTGTCATTTTTTATTTTTATTTTTCTGATTTTTAAAATTTACAGTGCCAACCACGCGACCCCCAGGGCCGGGTCGCACTTTTTATTTATTTTTTATTTTGTTTAACATTTTACAGTGCCGACCATGGGGTTATCCAGCCGGGTCAGCACTATTTTTTTAATTTTATTTTTTTACAGCCCCGATGACTGGGCTTGGGGTCCCCCCCCCCCACAGCTGAGAGGTGCTTGCTTCCCTGGGAGGCTGTGGGGTGCCATTTTTATTTATTTATTTTTATTTCAAGGAAGACCCATCTACTCTGCAGGAAGGTAAGTGTCCCCCAAATGAAAAACGAAATGGATGAAATGGAAATTTCCATTTTGTTTTGTTTTTCTTTGATGGGTTTGTTCGTTATTCATTTTGTTAGCTAACGAAATGAATAATAAATAATGAAATAAATTAAAAATTCATTTCATGCCCATCTCTACTCTCCATAAATAATTATAAAATTCATGCCAATATATATGAATATAGTTTCACCTTCACATGACTCTCCTGTACGTAAATTGCTGATTGTTTTGGAAGAATCCAGCTAAGCGTACTATGTCGTCTTATGAGAAATACTTTCCTTAAACAGAAAATATGTACACTGAAGCCCTGATGTAACTCATCAATATGATCTTTGCATTCAGTTGATATCCATATTCCCATTTATTGCTTTATGAAGTTGTTTCAAGCATTATTGAAATAATAAAATAGCACGGTACTATCAGCGTTTTAATCCTAAACTTTGAAGGGCTAACATTTCCCTATTCCAACATAAAGAATGCAGTGGACAGTTATATGCCTAAATATGGTCTCTTTTTCTCCTTCTCACACAAATGACTCCTTGCTAAATAACCTTTGCTCTGACATATATGAAGGTATCCTGAGGTTTATTTTAATAATAAATCCAAAACCAGAACATTCAGACCTAATTGTCTGGTTTACTAAGGAAGCTGCTCAGGTCTTTTGGACATACAGGTGCTTAGGACCATTTAGGAGTTGCAAACTTTTGACTTGGCAGTAGAGATGGGCACGACCAGAATTTTTTTTTTCCGAGTTGTCATTTTTCGGGATGGGTCCATTTCGGCTCGTTTCCGTTTTTTGCGAACTTTTTTAAAAATTTGTCGTTTTGTCGTGTGGTTTGTTGTTTGTTGTTACCGCCACGATTTCGCGTGATTTGACTTCCCAGCGAGTGGCGTCCCGCCGGCGCTAGGTGTTTTTGCGCCCTAGGTGGCGGGCGGGGTGGCGGGTGAGGCCATGGGTGGGCGGCGGCAGCGGCAGGGGGGAGGGGCGGGCGCATGGGTGGCGGGCGCGGGTCCAGCAATGACCCAGAGCAGGCGGAAAACACTTTAAACTGACTTGCTGCACAAGACTGCATCGAATAAAGCAATTGCAATTTTTATTGCAAACAAAGTGGGCAGTGCACCCACAGCAGAGCTGCAGGCAGGGTATGAAACGACCTTGGCTTGCTTGCAACCAAGCAAATGAAATTTTTAAAATAAATCCACACCTCCCCTCCCACTCAAACCTCCCCCCCTTTGAAGCACTATCAGAAAAGAAATCGTAACAAACTGCAGGAGAATAAAAAAGAATATACTGCGTTGCTATTCCCCACAGCAGACAGAGAATGAAAGGAATTATTATTATTTCCTAAAAATTCAGTTGAATCAATTCCCTCCCTGCCTGCCTAACTGAAATCTAAAGGCTCCGCAAAATCGAAACTAGTCAGCACAGCAGCCAGCTACACACAGCCCTCTCCCACCCATATCCAAGCCCGGACTGCGACTCTTCTGGGAGTGCCTCGGCTTTTTATGCCCTCTTGCACATCCAGAAGTGTCAGTCAAAACCTGGCCATGAGATTGGTAGAATGGGTCCAAAAATTTGCATGGTCCCATCCCATGGCCAGCCCATCATTGCGCAGGTGTAAAAAAATAAAAATAAAAATAAAATAAAATAAAATCAGTGCTACCTTTTACTGCTATAAAAAAAACCACTGCTGCTACTGTAAAAATTCAAGCATTTAAAATAGCTAATTTTCGCATGTTTCTGTGGTGCTTTGGTGTTTTTTTGGACCAGGATTTCAAAAAAAATATTGCGGATGCCATTTTGGATCCCCCCGCACCGCATGGCAAATGGAGACGCCGAGGATGCCCCCTCCCAGCCCGGTACCAGTAGCCCAGGACAGGAGGGGGGGAAGGCTGGGGACCCCCCCCCCCCAGAAACCACCCCTCTGGTAGGTGCCCTCAGGCAGGCATATTTTCGCCTGCTTTTTTGGCCGGGAATCGGGTTTTTTTTAATTTTTAAAACTTTTTTTCTGTGCTGCTTGGCATTGCGCGGTCGCCGCGCGATGCCAGGAACGACAACGACAAATCAGACCCAATTTTTCTTTTTTTGGTTCGAATTCAAGTTCTGACAGCTTAATTGTCGTTACCACTTCGGTTACGTAACGGAAACGATATCCGAAAACGGAAACGACAATTTCGCCAAGTCGTGCCCATGTCTACTTGGCAGACACAATTATTGTGTGAATGCTTGGAATTAAATGCCAGAGCATTGAGCAGAGTGTGCAATAGATTTTGCAGTCACTGTAGACAAATAAGTTGCTATGGTCTTTTTAAAAAAAAATAGTGTGGCATAATTTTGTGATCTAAACTGTGTGTGAGATCAAGGTGGTCTCTTGTGCAGTTTGCATTTGGAGATGGGCATACAAGAGAAATGCCAAAGGACTAAATCCAGTCATTAGTCCCAGACCAGAGTAGTGCCACTGAATCAGTGGGACTTTGGAAAGCTGGCACTTCTGTGAGTCCAGTCAATTCCACTGGAACTTTGGTTGGATTTAGCATATTAGTATGTCCAAGAATAGAATAGAATAGAATAGAATGAACCAGCATATGACTACACTATCCTAAATTACATCAAAGGTAATGATTAAATAAAAAGTAATGCTGAGGTCATTGTGTAGAACTCCAGAATTAGAGGTGGGCATGAACCAGAAAACCCATGGTTCATGTTCGTCTGGTTCAGGCCCACCCTGGGTTAGTTAGGGTTCGAGTTCGTAGGAATTTTTAAAAAATGTACGAACCCGAACCGGTTCGGGGTTTGGGTGGTTCTTATTGGCGGCAGCAGCGGAGGCTCCTCGGCGGTGGAGGAGGCTCCTGGCACCTGCAGCAGGGGCTTTTTGAGGCACTGGTATGGGGGCAGCACCTCTTTTTCAAGTGCCCTCTGTGGGCGCTTCTTTTATTTTTTCCTGCATTTTAGAGCAGGCCCGCGGCACCGTTGGAGGTCACCCGCCAGGTCCCTGCCGGTATTCCAGTGTGCTGCCTGTGGCGTCGGACTCAGGGAGCTGGCTGGAGACCACCAGGAGGGGGGAGGTGGTGGTGGAGGAGGGGGAACGCCATCTTCTTCCTCTGAGGGAAAGGCGAAGGCTGCGCTTCTCCCCATCCTCCGCTCCTGGAGAAGGGATGCTCCCCTTTCCTTCCTCCTCCTCCTCCTCAGTCGCCCCTGCCATGACCCCAGCTCCTCCTCCTCCTCCTCCCTCTCGACCCACTGCAGCCTCCCCCACTGCTGCCTCCCACTCTCCACGTCCCCACTGTGGATGCTCATGCTTCGGGGAGAAAGGACGGTGAAGCGGCTCCGTGGTGGCTCCACTCCACATCCATCTGCAGCACCAACTGTGCTGCTGCTGCAGCTGCCACTGCCACTTCCGGGTACAGCTGTATTGCAGGGCTCCCCCCCTTTCAGCGCCGACTGCACAGCCCCTGGGGTCCAGTTGCTGCTGGTTTTTATTTTATTTTATTTTATTTTATTGGGGGCTGGTCGGCTCTCCCCCATTTTTAAATTTTATTTTCATTTTATTTAGTCCCCCCCACTTCTGAGTTCAGGCCCCGCGCTACAGCTGTAGTACTTTTTTGTTTGTTTGTTTGTTTGTTTTTGTTTTTTCCTTTTAGCACCCACCACGCAGCCCCTGGGGCCCAGTTGGCGCTGGATTTTTTTAAAATTTAATTTTATTTTAGGTTACTGACCAGGCCGTTCTTGGGGGCCGGTCGGTGCTCTCCACCCTTTTTAATTTATCTTTATTTTATTTATGTCCCCCCCCACTTCCGGGTTCAGGCCTGTAACACGGGGCTTTGTTGTTGTTGTTGTTGTTGTTGTTGTTGTTGTTGTTGTTGTTGTTGTTGTTGTTGTTGTTGTTGTTTTTCCCTTTCAGCACTGACCACACGGCCCCTGGGGCCTGGTCAGTGCTGGTTTTATTTTATTTTACAATGGACCCTTGTATAACAAATGGTTTGTATAACATAAAATTTGTACAACATAAAAAATTCCAGAGATAGGGGAAATTTGCTTAACATAATCGCCTATGGGGTGAATCTGTACAACATAAAATGGGATCACTGTTTTCAATGCATTCCTATGGGAAATTTGTATAAAGGAAAATTTGCTCAAATTTCATTTGGAATGAATTAATTCCTTTAATCAAGGTACCACTGTATTTTATTTTATTTTATTTTATGTTAGGGGCCCTTGGGGCCTGGTCGGTGCTCCTTTTTTTTTTTTTTTTACTGTGCTGACCAGATGGCCGCGCTACAGCTGTAGCGCAGCCGTTGGCTTTTTTTTCCTGGTTGCCGTCCCAGAAGCCAGGAAGACCAGACCTCCGGACCACTACCAGGTAGGAGACATCTCCGCCTCCCATTAACAAAATGAACCTAACTAAACCAATTTTTCTTGGTTCAGTTCGGTTCGTGGTAAATTTGCCCCTAGGGTCGTTATTCGTTTTGTTACGTAATGAACCGAATAACGAACAAAATGAAATTCATTTTGTCCTCATCTCTATCCACAATCCAACAACCTTAGCTAGGATGGCAGATGGTTTGAAGTAAAGGGAAATCCAATTGAACAGCATTTGGCAGGACACAAGTTCTCCTATCCAGGTTTAGGTCAATGCTTTTACTGCCACTGTTTTCTATAGATGACAGAATGTGAGTATTTTATGATAGGTACTAGACTGGGTGGGAGAAGAAAAGTATGTGGAAGATGGAAATGCTGGGTCAAGTCCTCATACTTTGGAAACACCAACAAACTTTTTACTAGAAGGAACTGGATAAAAGGCTTGCAGGGCCAGGCCCACCAATATTCTAACTGAGGTGATCACCACAGGCATCAGCTGCTGCTGGATGGAATGTGCAGGGCAGCAGCAGCTACAAGCTGGCCATTCCCATCATTGGAGGCCAAAGCTGTATGTTTCAGGCAGCCTGCCTTTCAGTCCCTGAATTAGCCTCCCTCCCTGAGGTGTAGTAGAGGAAACTGACACTTCACTGCTGTTGAAGCAAGATTCAACTGCCAGTGCAAAGGTATGGAGCTAAGGTCAGTAATGTGGATGTGGGGCTCCATTCCGTTCTTAAAACCCTGGATAACAAATTGTCTGGAGACAGCCCTCAGGCTTGACCCTGCATCTTTCTCTCTAATTAAAGAAGAACTTTTATTTTACAGAAGCCATTATCTGGAAAATGTGCAAATGCCTTTGTGAAAAAACATGCCGGCCATATAGCTTGATTTAAGTATATGATGTCTTTTAATGCCCTTCAAATCAGGGAAGGGAAAGAAGAGGGAAAGAAGAAGAAATGATGGAATAATAATCAAACCATCACCACCAACACTGCTGCTGCCATCATCATCATCATCATCATCATCATCATCATCATCATCATCATCATCATCATCATCATCATCATCATCATCATCAAGCCAATTCTGACTTACGGCAACCCTTTTCATAGTTTCCTATTTAGGGAATACTCAAAGGGGTTTATCGTCCTCTTCTTTTAGGGATACCTAATACTGTGCAGCATGCCCAAAGCCCCACAGGTTGGCTGTTACTGTATAGGAGGAACAATGGGGAATTGAACTCCCAGCCTCTAGTTTGGCAGTCAGATAGCTAAACCATTGTGCTATCAGCCAGGTTTTTAATATTATTTCATTACTTACATACTCTTCTTCCTTTCTTTAATAATTTTACACATTGAGTTATTTCCCCACCCCACCCCACTTTTGGATAAAATGTTTGTGCATTTTTTTTAACATTTAGGGGATATGCATAACTTTGGGCAGCAACAGTCTACCTCGCGTTAATATCTAATTACAGGCGTGGAGAACCTATTGAATTCAAAATCGCATCAGAGTGAGCCAGTTAGTCCAATAATGAGGAATAATGGAAATAGCGGTTCATCCATACCTGAAAAGTGATAGATCCCTTAGCCCCACCTAACAAGTCTATGTTCCAGAAAGGAGTTCCCCAAGAGCTCAATGAAGTCAGTTTAGGATTAGATTGTGAGGAAGAGATGCAACCACACTAAATTCACTCAGTAATATTGTTTCATTTACAACTGAAAGCACATTGTGCATATGCTGATTGTGGACCATTTTAAATATGCAGAAAGGCAGAGAAGTGAAATAGATCTTGGTCAAGATGCTAGAGAAAGATTCAGAATTTGGGAAAGGTAATCATGTCATAGCATAGATAATGCAGGGAACTTGGTTTCTCTGAATTATTTGGTGGAATTCTTTACTCACCTTGAATGAAACATAGTTTTGTAAAGGTGGATAAAAATATATTCAATAAAATCAGTAAAAATAAACAATTACAGGGACACATTAGGAGCAAAGCTTGCACAAATGGTTGCGTATGAAGTCTTTGCTTACATTATGAATTGCCAGAATCACAATAAGCCCAAAGAGTTTAACAAGAAAAACAGAAAAAACAAAAAGGAAAAAACAGTTGGCATTGAGTGATATTGATTTTTTATATATACTTGTTTTTCAAAAATGGCATACAAGCAGAATAGAACTTATCCTGGACTCACTTTCAACCCCATTAGGCAGTACAGCACGCTGATGACACTCATTGGCAGCACATAGAAGAGAAAAGAAGTTAGCTGGATGATACAGTTGTAGATCCACATGGGCTTGACCACAGCACATGTCTCCGATCCCGGGACCTCTGTATGATTGGGAAAGTACTGTAGCACAATGCCATGGATGCTGGTATTGGGAATAGAAAATAGGACCGAGAGGAGCCAGAGGGCAATGATGATCCTCAGGGCACGCCTTCTGGTACTCTTTAGCTTGGCTCGGAAGGGGTGCAGGATAGCTACATACCTTTCAATGCTCACGGTGGTGACATTCAGAATTGAGGCAAAGCACACGGTCTCAAAGAGTGCCGTCTTGAAATAGCACCCCACTAGCCCAAACAGGAACGGGTAGTTGCTCCACATCTCATAGATTTCCAAGGGCATCCCAAGTAGCAGGACCAGCAAGTCTGAAACAGCCAGGCTGAAGAGGTAGTAGTTTGTGGGAGTTTTCATGTTCCTGTGCTTGAGAATCACCAGGCAGACTAACAGGTTGCCCGAGACTCCGACAATGAAAATCAGTGCGTAAACCCAAGACATAGGCAGGAACAAATGGCTCCGTCTGGGCCCATATAAGAAGGCAAGGTAGTCCTCTGTACTATTTAAGTATCTCCGTAGAGGCCCTACTTCTTCTTCTCTCTGGTGAAGGCATTGAGAGATGTTGATCCAATCCATTGTAGGCATTGTTGAAGAACAAGCTTTTTCCCTGGTCCGAGGAGTATTCTTAGATTGTTCAAGAAACAGTTTGTTGAAGACTGTTCACTTTTCCAAACGAAAATAAAAAAGAGAAAGAAAGAGAAAAGTGGGTGAGAATGAACCAGGTGTCCTTGCAAACCTGAAAGCATCCAGGCACTGATGAGAGAACTGTGCGTGTGTGTCTGCCTTTGCTGTTGTAAATGTTCCCTCGTGGAGAGTCCCTTCAGCAGCAAAGCTCCTCCTTTCCCATATACTCATTGGCTAGTTTTGTGAATCAAATTATATGTTGATCAAGCCGGTCCTGGCTACTCGCATCAGCTCCCCTGACAGATGCACAGATGTAGCAATTGGCGCAGGTGGAAAGAATGCTAAGAGCTCTGAATCCGGAACCCTTTGATGGCCAGGAGGGTACCAGTGAATGCTAATCCTTCTTTGAGGCTGAGAATCCTGCGGGGAAGAATGTGACAGAGTGGGGAAGCTTGAGCAAAAGTTATGCTGACATGATGAATTCGTCTGGCTGGAAGAGGAGGGGGAGAGGGAATTCTCTTCCATGTGCATGAGCTCGTCCTAGCCCTTATGGATTTGAATGTTTCATAGACACAGACCTAGCTAACAGTGGGATGGTTTTGAATGGCAAAGGTCTATACATACAGCTTTCTGTATTTTTGTCGTTGTTCCTGTCTCTGGCACATGTATAGAGATGAATATTACCCCATCAGTACATATCAACAGAAGTGATCATTTTGTAAGGTGTTTTTAAAGAAAAACAGATGAAACCCCAAATATCCTTGGTGTTGCTGAATAATTATCAGTTTTATCATCTGCAATATCTAGAATCCCTGGAATGTAGCTCCAATAAGGATTTCCAAAAACATACCCATCCTGGTCTCTCATAGCATGGTCTCAGTTGAGAGCCATAGGTGGCTGTTAATGGTGTTCTGTTGTTGTTCTTGAGTACCAGTCTAGCTCTGACTGCAGTGAATTGCCACTTTATCTACTCTTTGTGCCCCAGTCCATTCAAGGTTCTACAAGGAGAATGTAGCTGGACTGTACCATGTATCCAAAGGAGTTGGTTTCAATCTGGGAAAACTAATGATGAAAGAAATGTGTGAGCCTTAGAACACCACAGGCTTTCATTTCTTTCTTTACTTTCCCCACTTTCCCTCTTTAATTTTGCCATCAAAGTGCTTGAGAATTCTGATTAATTTCTTCCTTCTCATCAGTGGGTCAATCCCACTGACAATAAACAAAAGACAAAGACAAAAACACCCTCTTCTGAGCTGGGTTGGGCTGAAAAAAAATCCTGTTTAGATTTGAGCATACACACAAGCAGAGTGCACACATACTGTGCCAGGAGAGCAAGTTTCTCTGCTCCTTTGACAGATGTCTGTTCATGCTGAGGTGCTGGTGGAATTAATTCATTGGAACCAATTCCACTTGTGTGAATGCCCCTGCTGCTTAAAAAAATCTTGCTATCTGATTTAGCACTATACCAAATATAAAAATACAGTAGGACCCCCATATCCACTGATTCATTATCCACTGATTCAGTTATCCACAGTTGGCAGAGGGAAAAATTAAATGTATTTATTTATATTATTATTTATTTGTTTATTTTGGATATTTTTACCCCACCTTTCTCATTGAGAAAGGACCCAAGGTGGCTTACAATAATGAGGGACAATATACAGTCCAGAACATTTAAGACATATTCATGTTAAGAACAGGGAATTTGAAGAGGCATCTTAGAACATTAAAAGGTAATGGTAGAGCTACAAAAAGCATGCAAAAAGAACAAATTCCTGCTGTCTTGTGTACATAATTCAGCTGCCGCAAAACAAGCTACTGTCACAAAACAGCAGTTTTGTGGGCATTTTCTCTTATTCATGGTTTTCATTACCTACTGGAAGGGCTGGAACCAATCACCAGCGGATACCGGGGTTCTACTGTAAAATAAAAAATAATGCACCATGTTTGTGCTCCCACCATATTGCCTGCACAATCCCCTACTCATTGCCCCTTATCACCTGGAATTGCCCAATAATTTTCAACTCAATTTACCCCCACTATAATCACCCACCCATTGCCTGCCCAATCACCCTGCATTGTCAGCTCAAACTCCACCATCTGAGTTGCCCACCCATTGCCTGCTCAATCATTTCCCATTGCCATCTTGATATTCCCACCCAAATTGCCCACTTGATGACCTCCCATTGCTAATTCAACCCCCACACCCGAATCACCCATGCACTGCCTGCCCAATCACTCACCCACCATTCCCTCCCCCCCACCCACTACCTGTGACTTCTTACCCTTTTTTGGTTTTGACAGGCAATGGCAGCAGCAGGGACTCACACTTTTTGAGTCTTTTTTATTTTGTATTTAGGTGAAAGTCCACAAGACTTGAATTCGAATAAAAAAATTCTGCCAGATTATTTCGGTCATGTGGATTCCCCCAACATCACCATGTAGTTTCCATATACATCCTCTTCTTAGGGATGGGCACCTTACAAAAAAGACACACTGTTGCTTCATTTTAAAATCTTACAAAATGAAATGAAACAGCAAACAGCATATTGTCAAGAAATGAAACTAAACACCATTTTTGTTTCGGAAATGAAACTATTCATCCTAGCCTCTTGATCCTATCTGTCTTGAGAACAAGAGGTTTATGTTTAAACTGATTGATTTGTTTTTCTTCCTTTTCATGCCTCAGCTGTTGATCTTGATCTGCCTGAAGATAGCTGGGAGCTGAGAACTTTACTTCGCTGGCTGTGTCTGCAGGTTGATTTAAACTGATTGTTTCCCTTTCCTGATTAAGTAGCAATGTGGAGGTTAATTTTTAAAATATTTTCCTTCCTTCTCTCACCATGCCACCAATCAGCTGTTGAGCTTATGTCTCCAATATCTCCATGCAGCAGCTAGCCATTAGGGTTCTAGCTTGTTTACAGAGGGTTTTATTTCATTTTGTTTCATGATGAAAATATTTTTTAAAAATCCATTAACCATTAAATGAAATGAAATGAAGACTGAAATGAAACAAAAGCAAAACAAACACGATATTTCCATTTCATGCCTATCTCTACTTCTTCTAGTTGCTATACCAACCATTTTGTGGGAGCTGTAGGATAAGTAAAAGATGTGTGTCACAGTTTAGATACCCTTTACAAATTCTGTACTATTCCATTATTCAGTTCTCTCATTCAGCATGATTTAGTAAAAGCTTACATGATTAGCACTGAGCATGTATGTGTGACTATAAAAGGATGGCTGTTGTATAGGCTTTGAGTAGATTGATCACCCACTAAGGCATCTTTGATTCAATGTATTCTCAAAGGCTTTCACAGCCAGGATCTGATAGCTGTTGTGAGTTTTTTGGGCTGTTTGGCCATGTTCTGGGAATTTTTCCTCATGACATTTTGCCAGACTCTGTGGCTGGCTTCTTCAGAGGGCAAGTTCCCTGAGATCCTTGCCCTCTGAAGATGCCGGCCACAGACTCTGGTGAAACGTCAGGAAGAAAAACTACCAGAACATGGCCAAACAGCCCAAAAAACTCACAACAGCTATCACCTTTGATTTGTTTTCATTTCCTTCCCATTAGCTTTCAATTGACCAGAAAACTGATGAGGAATTTACAAGCCCCTAAAGATATCTTGTAGCCAGGCAAGAATGAAATAAGGTGTCATTTATTCTTATCAAAGTCTCTGTAATTTAATATTTAATGTATTTATTTTAATGTAATAGTAAAACCACTATTTTAAAAGCCCTCCTTAGATCCAACTATACCGAACAGTTACCGACCGCGACCAGTATCGAATATCCCATTCTTGCGGAAAGTACTAGAGTGGGTTGTGGCCTCACAGATCCATAGATTTCTGGATGAGATAAACTACCTGGATCCATTTCAATCTGGCTTCAGGCCTGGCTTTGGGATGAAGACAGCACTGGTTGCATTGGTAGGTGACCTATGCAGATAAATGGATAAGGGATCTGTGTCCCTCTTGGTTTTACTAGACCTCTCAGCTGTTTTTGATACTCTAGACCAGGGGTCCTCAACCTAAGGCCCCAGGGCCGGATGCGGCCCCCGAAAGTCCTGAATCCGGCCCCTGGGACCAATTGCAACCCCCCACCTACACCCTGCTTTGCGAGCAAGCCAGCCTCGACAGCTGCTTCTATTGCTGAGTCAGTTCAAAGCAGTGGACGGGGCTGCGTTTGTCCCTGGTTTGTGATGGGAGGGCTGGCGAGCCAAGAGAGCACCGTAGCCTGGGTGGACTCGGCCAGTGAGCGGCCTTTTTTTTTTTTTTTTTTGGGACTGTGGTCCGGCCCCCAGTGGTGTCTGGGGCGTGGTGGACCGGCCCGTTGTTTGAAAACTTTGAGGACCACTGCCATGGCATCCTCCTGACTCATCTCTCTGAAATGGGAATTGGGGGTACTGCATTAAAGTGGCTCCAGTCCTTCCTGCAGGAACACACACAGAAAGTGGTGTTAGGTGATTCATGTTCGACATCCCGGCCGCTAACCTGTGGAGTCCCCCAGTGTTCTATTCTGTCTCCTATGTTATTTCACATTTATATGAAACCACTGGGGGAGATTATCAGGACTTTTGGGGTTAAGTGCCACCAGTATGCCGAAGACATCCAACTATACCTCTTGTCACCTCCGGATTCTAAGGGAACTGCTATTTTGACCTTACATGAATGTTTAGCTTCAATAATAAACTGGATGAGGATGAACACACTGAAATTAAACCCATACAAGACAGAGGTCCTGCTGTCCAGTCAAATGGGAGAACAAGGGATAGGGATGCAACCTGTATTGGATAGGTTCACCCTCCAATTGGAAAAAATAGTGCACAGCTTGTGGGTGCTCCTGGACTCATCCTTGAACTTAGATGCCCAGGTCACAGCTGTGGCCAGGAGTGCATTTGCACAATTAAAGCTAGTATGCCAGTTATGCCTATTAGACATGGGCACGACTTGGCGAAATTGTCATTTCCGTTTTTGGTTATCGTTTCCATTACGTAACGGAAACGGTAACGATAATTAAGCTGTCAGAACTCGAACTCGAACCGAAAAAAGAAAAATTTGGTTGGGTTTTTCGTTTTCGTTTGTGGCATCGCGGCGATCGTGCAATGCGAAGCACAGAAAAAGTTTTTAAAAGTTTTTTTTAAAAAACCCCAACTCCCGGCCAAAAAAGCAGGCGAAAATATTCCTGCTTGAGGCTTTGCCACCTACCAGAGGGGTGGTTTCTGGGGAGTCCCCAGCCTTTCCCCCCCTCTTCTCCTGTCCTGGGCTGCTTGCACCAGGCTGGGGGGGGGTCATCCTCATCATCTCGCCATGCCATGCGGTGGGGGGGATCCAAAATGGCGACCACAATTTTTCTTTTGAAATCGTGATCAAAAAACACACCAAATCACCACAGAAACATGTGAAATTTATTTATTTTAAATGCCTGAATTTTTATAGTAGCAGCAGTGGTTTTTTAATAGCAATAAAACACCGTATTTGGGCTGGGCATGGGATAGGACCATGCAATTTTTTTGAACCATTCCACCAATGGCATCGCCAGGTTTTTGACTGACACTTCTGGATGTCTCGGAGGGCATAAAAAGCCGAGGCACCTTCCAGAAATCACAGTCGGGTGTATGGATGTGGTTGAGGGAGGTGGGCTGGCTGCTGGTGCTGGTGTGATCCGATCGAGATTGAGGAGGGAGGCTGGAGGCTTTAGGATTTAAGTTAGGCAGGCAGGGAGGGAATTGAATTTAGAAAATAATTTCTTTGATTCCCTGCAGCTTTGTCTGTTGAAGGGAATAGCAGTTTATTCTTTATTTCTTCTCCGGCAGTTTGTGAGGATTTTTTTTCTGATATTGGATAAAGGGGGAGGTTCGACTGGGAGTGGGAGGTGTGGATTTATTTTAAAAATATATTATACACTACCATTTATTTTCTATTTTCCCAACTTCAATTTGCTTGCACACACACACATTTGGGGTGCAAGCCAAGAAGAGAACCTCTATCCTAAGTCATATCCTAACTGCCCACTCGCCCTTCCGCCCACACCGCCACCCGCCTGTGGCCCACGCCGCCGCCCACCCACTCGCCCGCCCGCGGCCGCCGCCTGCCCACTCGCCCCCCACCCTGCCCTCCGCCTAGGGCGCAAAAACACCTAGTGCCGGCCCTGATTGCGAGACGCCCCTATGCTGTGGGAAGTCAAATAACGCTAAATCGTGGTGGAAACGACAAATGACAAACGACAAATGGAAACGACAAATTTTTGAAAAATTTCGCGACAAACGGAAACAACCCGAAACGGACCCGTTCCAACGAACGAAAACTCGAAACGTCATTTTTTCTGGTCGTGCCCATGTCTAATGCCTATTCCTGGAGAAACCTGGTCTGGCCTTGGTAACTCATGCCCTAATGATGTCCTGACTGGACTACTGTAATGCTCTCTGTGTGGGACGTCTTATGAAAAGCCGCAGAAAACTTCAATGGGTCCAAAATTCAGCAGCCAGATTGCTGACTGGGGTGGGTTACAGAGACCACATTACACCCCTAATAAAGCAGCTCATAAGAACATAAGAAGATCCATGCTGGATCAGTCCAAAGGCCCATCGAGTCTAGCTTCCTGTACCTCCACTGGTTGCCAATCAGCTATTGGGCACAATTCAAATTGCTGACCTTATCCTACAAAGTGTACTATGTAACCTGGCTCCTAGCTACCTCAAAGACAGAATCTCACATTATGAATCGACTCGGGTGTTAAGGTTATCAGAAGAGGCCTTTCTCTCCATCCTGCCACCATCACAGGTACATCTTGTGGGAACACATGAAAGGGCCTTCTCAGCTGCTGAGCCCAGACTCTGTAACTCCCTCCCAGTGGAGGCCAGGATTGCCCCATCTCTGATGTCTTTCCGGAAACAGGCAAAGACCTTTCTGTTCAGGCAAGCTTTCCCTGAATGATGGAATACCTACTGTGTCTTTTTATGAATCTAACATATATGGCTACACAGACTTTATGTTTATAACCACTTATAACTTTGTGTTTATTACTCTCTTTGTGTGATCGCATTGACACTATGTTATCAATTGTTAATTTTAATGTTGCCTTCTAATGCTGTGAGTTACCCCTCAATTTCCTGTTTCTCAAACTGAATTGTAATGGACTGTATATTGCCTCTCCTTACTGTAAGCTGTCTTGGGTCCTTTTCCAAGGAGAAAGGCAGGGAGAAAATACTCAAAAATAAATAAATAAATTGCACAGATTGCTTCTGTGCAAAAACTATTTTTCTTTCCCTTTAGGTATGACAGATCTGGTATGCCCTTAAAGACTGTCTGATCATTGAAAACAATGCCTCCGATGTTTCTCAGTTCAACAGAGCAGCATCTATTAAGCACTTTTTTTCATAAATTGCTTTGCTTGCTGTCAAATATTGTTTGTAAGAAAGTGTTGTTTCATGCAGTTTTTCATAAGGTGTAGAAGAATTCATTCTTCTTTCTATCTCCCAGGCTGCCTGTTGCGCAGCCAACCATGCAACTCAGCATGTGATCAATTGCACAATCAGGGGGACTGGGAGCACAGTGGGCAGCCTAAGAAATGAGTCATAATCCTTCTGTGATTGCCCTTTCACAATCAAGGATGGTGGGCATCAGGATTTTGGTCCAGGCATTCTGTTCATCTTAACCTTTGAACAAAGAGGGAAAGGCTCACCCTGTGTTGCTCAGACTTTACACTTTTGTGGTGAGGTAGTGATGGTTTTTAGGGATGGGCATGAAACAATTTTTCATTTCATTCCCTAATGAAACAAAAAACAAAATGACACATCAAAGAAAAATGAAATGAAACAAACTGAAAATGTTCAGTTCATTTCGTTTTGTTTTTTCTCTCTCTCTCCCCTCCCCCCCAAAAAAAAATATCTGGCTGTCTTCCCCTACCAGCATGGCTGCTGCCACTGACAATCCCCTGTGGGGAGGGCTTCCAAGATGGCAGGGAGGCCTTGTTTTTTTAAAAGTGCTGATTGGCTGGGCCCGTGGTACAGCTGATGGGTGCTTGTTTTTTAAAAAGTGCCAATCTGCCAAGTCTGCACTACAGCTGATCGGTGCTTGTTTAAAAAAAAACACTGATCAGCAGAGTGGTCAGCTGTAAAAAATGAAAAATGAAACAAAATGAAATTTTTGTTTAAAAAATTGTTTTCATAGGAAATGAAACAAAATGAAATGAAACAAAATGAAAAATGAAACAAAACGCCATTTTGGAATTTCATGCCCAACTCTAATGGTTTTTGCTAAGTCTGAGGACAAGTACCTATCCATTGGGGCCCCTCTAGATAATCAGAACCCCTAAACAATCAACAATTTAAATTGTCCAGTATTTATGTGTGAAAACTGCTTTCATTAGATTAGCTATTTTTAATGCAGAAACCAGGATGGAAGGGGCAGGCCTGTTCCCTTTGTCACAGGTTAAGAAGAATAGTTTTATTGAATGGCTGAATGTATGTAGCATATGTCATTGAAGCAATATCAAGTCTGCCAGAGGGAACATGCCAGAGTGGGCTTCTGTTATTTCCACTGCATCCTTCAGGGAAGGGATTTTTCCCTCTCCCCTGAAGGAGAGAGTGGTGAAGACCACTTTAAAGAAACCTGGCTTGGCATTGGATGATCTGCCCAACTATTGTCCAATTGCCGATGTTCCTTTTTGGGTAAGATGATTGAGAGGGTTGCTGCCGTCCAGCTCCAGTTGTTCCTGGAGGAGGATTGCATCCTGGATCAATTCTAGTTTGGGTTCATGCCGTGTCATGGAACTGAGGCTGCCCTGGTCGCGCTGCAAGATAACCTCCTCAGGGGGTTGACAGGGGTTGCTCAACCTTGTTGATCCTCCTGGATCTGTCAGCGATGTTTGATGATGTATTCCATGGTATCCCACTGGGTCGGCTTTCCAAGGTAGCAATTGGAGGCACAGCTTTTAGCTGGTTCCTGTCCATCCTTGTTGGCCATTCTCAGCATGTTAAGCTGGGGGAAGACTTTTGGCTCCTTGGATGCTCCCTTCTGGGGTGCCCCACACAACCCTAACCCAAACTCCCCCATGCTGTTTTACATCTATATGAGGTCACTGGCTGAAAACATTAGGGGATTTAGAGTTTGCTGTCATCAGTATGCTGATGACATGCAGCTCTATCTCTCCTTCACCACCTCTGCAGCGGAGGTGGTACAGATCCTCGATTCCTGCCTGAATGCAGTCATGGAATGGACCAGGAGAAACAGGCTCAGACTCAACCTGGGTAAGACCCAAGGTTCAGTTTTTTGGGGCACCCTCTATTGGGTACAGTGGCCCTCTCCCCAATCTGGAAGGTATTACCCTTCAGCTGGCGGATAGAGTGAGGAATCTGGGCATGGTCTTGGATCAGGCTTTATCCCTGGAAGCTCAGGTAATAGACATTTCCAAGTCTAGCTTTTTCCATCTCTGGCAAACCCTCCAGATTTGCCCATACCTGGAAAAGGCTTCCTTGGGAACAGTTGTGCAGGCACTTGTGACCTCAAGGATAGATTATTGCAACACTCTCTCTACATGGGGTTGCCCTTGACCCTTGTTCGGAGACTGCAGCGGGTACAAAATGCAGTGGCCAGACTGGTGGTAGGTGCGGGCAGATGTGACTGCATCTCCCCAGTCTTGGCTCGCCTGCATTGGCTGCCCTTTGTGTCCCGAATAAGGTTCAAGGTACTCTTTTTGACTTTCAAAACCCACCACAGCTTGGGACCTGAGTATTTTTACCCTGTGTTTCTCCTTGGAAAAGGACCCAAGGAGGCTTACAGTAATGAGGGACAATATACAGTGCAATACACTTAAGATATATTTAAGTAATTGAGAGCAGGGAATTGAGGGACATCTTACAGCAGGCATGTCGAAACTCTGGCCCTCCAGATGTTTTGGACAACAACTCCCAGAATTCTATGTTCAGATTGCCAATGGCAAAGGACTGTGGGAGTTGTGGTCCAAAACATCTGGAGGGCCAGAGTTTGGACATGCCTGTATTACAGCATTAAAAGACAACATTACATTACAGCTACAAAAGAACAAAGGAGTTAAAAAGAGAGTGAACAATTCCATGAAAAGTTATGTGTGAGGGAAACTAACAATTGAAAACATAGTGTCAATGCAATCACAAAATATATAAACACAATGTCTATGTGATCATGTACGGTAGATTCATATAAAGGTCACATAATAGGTGGCCCATCATTCAGGGAAAGCTTGCCTGTTCCAGAAAGACATCAGAGATGGGGCAGTCCTCACCTCTGATGGGAGGAAGTTCAAGAGCCTGGGTACAGTTGCCAAGAAGGCCCTTCCATGTGTTCCCACAAGATGTACCTGTGAGGGTGGTGGGATGGAGAGAAAGATGTGTGCTGATGACTAGAGATGGGCACGACCAGGAAAAATAACGTTTCGAGTTGCCTTGTGTCGGAGCCAGCCCGTTTCGGCTCGTTTCCGTTTGTCACAAAATTTTTCAAAAATTTGTCATTTCGTTTGTCGTCTTTCGTTAGTACTGGTTTAGGGGGGTAGGGTAGCGGGCTCCTGGAGGCACCTCTCTGGGGTGGGTGCATCCTCTGGCCCGCTACGAAGGGAAGGCATTTAGCAGGCTCCTGGAGGCACCTCTCTGGGGTGGATGCCTCCTCTGGCCCGCTACAAAGGGAAAAGGAAGGATACATGACCGTGTAGCCATTGCGTACCAAGTGGCACTGGCAGAGGCACCTCTCTTTTGGGTGCCTCTAGCTCACCAAGAAGGACAGCATACTGGCGTACAGGTTTGGAGTTTTTTGGAACTTTGGACTGGTGAGCGAGGTGAGAGAAGAATGCCTCTGCTGGGCGCCCTCTGACTCACTAAGAAGGACAGTGTACCTGCGTGTAGTGCAATGCGAGTACAGATCTGGCTTAGGGTTGGGGTTAGGGCAAGGGATAGGCTTAGGGTTATTACGGGTAAGGTTAGGGTGAGTTAGTGGGCTGCACCTCTGGGTGCCTCTGACCCACTAAGAAGGACAGTGTACTGGCGTTTGGGTTAGGGTTAGGGTTAGGGTTAGGGCTAGGGTTATAGTGGGCTTTTTATGCCCGACTGGCACATCCCAGAAGTCTCAGTCAAAACCTGGCCAAGTGGCCATGCGATTGGTGGAATGGCTCCAAAATTTGCATGGTCCACTCCCATGGCCAGCCCATCATTGCGCAGGTGTAAAAAAATAAAAATAAAAATAAAATAAAATAAAATCAATGGGATTGGAGACAGACGTTTATTGCAAGAAAAAACCACTGCTGCTACTTTTAAAATTCAGGCAGTTAAAATACCTTATTTTTGCATGTTTCGGTGTGGTGCTTTGGTGGGTTTTTGGACCATGATTTCAAAAAAAAAATACTGCGGTCGCCATTTTGGATCCCCCCGCACCACATGGCATGACGAGTTGGCGAGACGACGAGATACCCCCCACCAGAGCAGCCCAGGACAGGAGAGGGGGGGAGGCCGGGGACCCCCCCAGAAACCACCCCTCTGGTAGGTGCCCTCACTCAGGCTGGCATATTTTCGCCTCCTTTTTTGGCCGGGAATATGGGTTTTTTTATTTTTAAAACTTTTTTTCTGTGCCGCTTGGCATTGTGCAATCGCCGCGATGCCATGAACGACAACGACAAATCAGACCCAATTTTTCTTTTATCGGTTTGAGTTCGAGTTCTGACGGCTTAATTGTCGTTACCGTTTCCGTTGCATAACGGAAACGAGGAACGGAAACGGAAACGAGAATTTCGCCAAGTCGTGCCCATGTCTACTGATGACCTTAACACCCAAGCTGGTTCATACTGTAAGAATTATCATTATCTTTTAAAACCTGTATTGTACCTGTGCTGTTTTGTTCTTTTTCTGTATACCAATAAAGGCTGATTTGTTGATTAATTGATTGAGATTAAAAGACCTGGTTAACAGCAATTTATTTCAGTTATACAATATAATGAAAGAAAATTGAATAGATGATCAACATCTTTGATTTGAATATATTCAGATTAGAATATATTCAGATTAGGCTTGCGACTTCAAAACAGCATGCTAGAACTTGTCATAGTTTAATCATAGTTAGAATCAAAGGAAATTAGTGGATATATTCCAGGGAGTGGAAAGTTGGGTTTACAGCTAAATTCAAAATTGAAATCCTCTCAAGGATTACGTGCCAGATGGGAAGTGAGGCTATAAGCAAAGCAGGTGGAACCATTTTATGAGACTTACTATAAAATAAAATATGCTCTTCCGCATGTGACTTTTCTTTCTACCCAGACTGGAACACTTATTGGCATGAAAGTTGTGCTGTCATATCTCTTTAATGTATTGAGTTAAACAAAAGATGGCCATTACTGAGGCTTATAGCAACTGTCATGTGCTCTTCTTGAATGAATGTGGTTGGTGTGCAGAGGAAGCTCACCAAATTTACAGGAGAAGATGCTATTCTAATCCTCCCCATTTCTACTGACAGAAGCAGTCACCCCAGCAAAATAACAGCTCTGGACCTTCCCCATAGCTAATTGTGTATTTCTAAGTATAAAAACTGTGGCAAGGTAGTGATGAAGCATACACACACAGAGAATGAGTCAGTAGTATATTCTTACTTCTAACAGCCAGTGGATAGAGTGGTGGCATACAATTTAGGAGATTTAGGCTCACTGGAAACTCACTGGAGGGTGATAATGATAAAAACTGCTCATTATATGTCACAAATCTTGAAAACCGTGACGGGGTCACTATAAATCAGACATGAAATGATGGCATATAACACATATTATTAATATTTGAAATGCTGAAGAAGATTATTATCATTAGTAGAGGACTTAACCCTTTGCATAAAAACAAGAAAAATAACTTTTACCGCATTTATTCATTATTTATTTTATTCATTACCTTTATATCACAACCATCTACTGCCAAAGCAGTACTCTATGTAGCGCTTTGAAATGAGGTGAAATTGCTTCTCTATGTTGGAATGTCTGGGCTATAAGTGAAAAACAGAACATCTGCCAGAACATTCAGAGTATAAATGTATAAACAAACTGTTCCAAAGCCAGATATTATTTCTATCAACCCATTTCAGCCTTAATGGACTGTGCAGGAGCAGTTAGTGTCCATAAACCAAATGCTTGGTAAAGGAAGATTTACTTGATGATGAAAAATGCCAAAACTATTAAACCATTCAAGGGAAACTACTTTAGCTTCACCTAACTACTTGATGACACTATGTGATCTGGTTAACCTTGTTGGCACCTAAAATTCTTTGTTTGCATCCAGAGCAATTTAATGGTATGCTTCCCACATGACGTTCTCCAGTGTGTCTACCAACTATTTCAATACATGTGCACACACCATTATGATATGGCATCATATCCTTTAATATTGTAATAATCTATTTTAGCTTTGTCTGTTTAATTATAAGCCACCTTATAGTATTTAAAGAAAGAACATATACTATACATATTGCATAGATGAACAAATGAACAATCAAACAAACAAATGAACAAATGAATGAAGTTTGTGTGTATGTATATGTATATGTATATGTATATGTATATGTATATGTACCTAACTGTATATTTCTAGACTGTCCAGCCCACTCTGCTGCCTCAATACAGCCTGTTATCCCAGTCATCTTCCCTCTGTTCTCTCTCTTTATATTTTTAATCTGTTTGGTTTTGTAGCTTTGATTTGTTTTTGTTTTGTTTTTTACAACTGTGCTGTTGAGCTCCTGTGTAAGAGAGGAGAAGCTGGCAAAACATCCCATGCTTTAATTATGTCTTGCATAATTTTCATGCAATGAAAATTCATACAAAGTTGATATGGGACCACATTTTGCTCTGGTTGCCCTGTGTATTAAAACTGCAAGCCATAGCTTTGGGAAGAGGACTAGAGGCAGGCAGAAGGAAGGAATGGAGCACTAAGCAGAACAACACATCCAGACCCACTGAAAATAGTAGCTGGTGCTGGCATGCATGTGGTGGGAAATGGTTCCGGTCTGGTTATATTTAGATAAGGGTTTGAAATAAGTTACTGCTTTATTGGAAGCAGAGCTCCCTGAAGGACTAAAAGACTTCTGCTTATTTTAGTGAGAGCTTGCCTTACTATCCTTTTACAAATTAATCCACTTTTGCTTCATGGTTCACCCCTGGGAAGCAAACATGGGCTTCATTTGCAAGACAGATTCTCAAGCACAGAGTTCTGAAGGAACTTATGTGCACAAAAGGAAAGTGTTATATTAGCAGGAGACATGCATTTCTCTTAATGTGTGATTTGACCCACCATCTAGCTGCTGAAATACTGTCGCTAAAATGCACTAGCAGACTATGAATGTCAGGAGAAGCTATAAGAGCTTGGGTCTTAAGATTGGTTGAAATCCTATTGTGCAGCTCCATATGTGCAGTGGTGATAATTTGACTTCAGTGTGAAATCACCACTGATTAAGGGCTTCCTTTGGTAATTTAAGAGTGCATTCAACTTTGTGGCATTATGTACAAGTTCTAAAATTGCTTTTAATCACTGTTGCTTTGCTATTAATTAATGACTGTTTTATGTTTCTTGTGACGCCAAGATAGTTATGTAAAAGGAAGTGCACAACAGGATTTCAGTCATGATATCGTAAGATATATAGTTCACATGACCAGCCTACTGCCTCTGACAATGGCAGAAGAAGCAGTTGTGGCAGGACCAGGTAGGGAAGTGATGGGGACAGGTATTACTGGCTATAGTAACATCTTGGTTTAAAAGTACCTTGGTTTAAGAGTAGCCATGGGCACGACCAGAAAAAATGACGTTTTGAGTTTTCGCTTGTTGGAATGGGTCCGTTTCGGGTCATTTCCGTTTGTCGCGAATTTTTTCAAAAATTTGTCATTTCCGTTTGATTTAGCGCGATTTGACTTCTCAGAGCATAGGGGCATCCCGGAATCAGGACCGGCGCTAGGTGTTTTTGCGCCCTAGGTGGCGGGAGGGGCGGGGGGCGGGTGAGCGGGTGGGGCGGCGGCCGTGGGCAGGCAAGTGGGCGGGCGGCGGCGCGGGCTGCAGGCGGGTGGCGGCGCGGGCGGATGGGCGAGTGGGCAGTTAGGATATCACTTAGGATAGAGGTTCTGTTCTTGGCTTCCACCCCAAATGTGTGTGTGTGCAAGCAAATTGAAGTTGGGAAAATAGAAAATAAATGGTAGTATATAATATATTTTTAAAATAAATCCACACCTCCCACTCCCAGTCCAACCTCCCCCTTTATCCAATATCAGAAAAAAAATCCTCACAAACTGCCAGAGAAGAAATAAAGAGTAAACTGCTATTCCCTTCAGCAGACAAAGCTGCAGGGAATCAAAGAAATTATTTTCTAAATTCAATTCCCTCCCTGCCTGCCTAACTTAAATCCTAAAGCCTCCAGCCTCCCTCCTCAATCTCGATCGGATCACACCAGCACCAGCAGCCAGCCCTCCTCCCTCAACCACACCCATACACCCAACTACGATTTCTGGAAGGTGCCTCGTCTTTTTATGCCCTCCGAGACATCCAGAAGTGTCAGTCAAAAACCTGGTTCATGGAATGGTTCAAACAATTTGCATGGTCCCATCCCATGCCCAGCCCAAATGGAGAGGTCTAAAAAAATAAAAAATAAAATAAAATAAAATAAAATCAATATGACGTTTTATTGCTATAAAAAACCCACTCCTGTTACTATTAAAATTCAGGCATTTAAAATAAATAAATTTCACATGTTTCTGTGGTGATTTGGTGTTTTTTTTTACCATGATTTCAAAAGAAAAATTGCGGTCACCATTTTGGATCCCCCCCCACCACATGGCATGGCGAGAGTATTTTGCAAGACATGCAAACATTTTTCTAAATTTTGCCTTGATCAACAAGCACTGTCTTGCAATACTAGCACTGGAATAGGCCACATGATTACAAGTTAGCCAATGGTCTCTCTCTCTCTCTCTCTCTCTCTCTCTCTCTCTCTCTCTCTCTCTCTCTCTCTCTCTCTCTCTCTCTCTCCGTCCCTCCCTCCCTCCCTGCTGGATTGTGGGTGATTGTCCAGAATGGATTGTGGGTGATTGTTCAGAATGTTCCATCTCAGGCAAGCCTCCAAAGTGGTGGAGGGGAGGAGCAGAGGTCTCTGTTGCACCAGTCAAGTTAGGGGGTTTGTTTTTCTTTATATATATATATTTATTTCATTTATTTTCAATATCTTTTCTTATTTTTCAAACCATTTCTAGTCATGGGGCAGCTAGTCAAGTGTGTATATGCCTACAAATTGCACTTTATTATTGGCACATTAAAAAACCCAGAGTAAAATCCAGTTGTTAGTCCCAAGCAGATCAGATTCCATAGCCAGGTACCTAAACCATGGTGTGGACATGGACTTCTAGCCAACTTCTTTTGTGAGTATGAGCATTTTATGTGTACAGTATGTGGTCTATGGGGTCCCAGAAAAAATCTATCTGCATTTCCATTATTTCTTATGGGCAAATTTCCTTTGATATAAAAGTGTTTTAGTTTACAAGCATGTTTCCAGAATGAATTATGCTCATAAACCAAGGTGTTGCTGTATCTTCTTCTGCTGAAGCAAAATGAAGTGCCAAAGCAGGGAGGGGTTGCACTTCATTCTGCTTTACCAGCAGCAAAACAGAATCCTTGAACTGGATGGTGAACTGAACCATGAACCAACCTGATTTGTCAGTTTTTCTGACACACTATTCAGTTCACGCCCATTTTTAAACGTGAGCAATTTTATTTCAATTCACTTTTATGATATTTTTTTTCCAAAATTAACTGTGTTTAGGTATATAGCTAGGAAAAACCAAAAACAGGCAAGTTTCATCTATCGAGACCTAGTGCTTTCATATCTCTTGGAGGCCACAGCTCGAATCCCTGTTTATTCACACACCCCCTTTTAAATGAAATGAACGTTCCTGCCTATTTTATTTTCCTGAGACAACTCTTGTCTTTAACAGCCCTTTAGCAAGAAGAAGAAATTCAGATCTCTCCATGCAGGAAACACCAGTATGTATTGAATCAGGACACTGGAAACAGTTGATAATTTCAGTTCAGTTTGTTTATCAAAAATTTGTTAGATGAAAAGAACTGGAGGGTTTAACATTCAAGTGCAAGAAAAAGCAAACATGACAAGATTTGCCTTGCCTAAGAGATGGGGGGCGGATTATGGAGGCAAGTGACATCAATAGCTCACAACTAACTGATGCAAGAAATAATCAGGGACAAAGGAATCATTTTCTGTGTTTTTCTAATTGTCTAGAAAACACACTTGTTGACATGGGAATAGACAGCCAGTGACTGTTCCATTTGAAACATGTACACAAACATTCATGATTAATTTTGTCATTCACTAACTGCTTCCTTTAATTATATACTATGTTACTATAGCCCCTTTCATCTGCAATGACTTTTGAAGCCATTTAGAATAACTTTAAACCAAACAGTTCAGCATTTGAACAATTGGAGGCTGAAAATAAATCAAACCCCTAAGAGAAAAGACAATTCAAAGAGAAGCAAAAGGAAGATAGTCACAACAGGGGGTCAGAATAAGCACAAGAGTAACACAAATAAATTCCCTTCATTTGATTGCTAAAGTCACAGTGGAAAAGTCATGGTGTGTGTGTTCATAGCTATACGTGTCTCTGGAAAATAATAGTCCTTGAGTAGTGCAAAGTTCCAATGTAATGAGGTCACCACAAAGGAATACCTGCTCTCCTCTATAGACTGCTTGGCACCTACAATTGGTGATCTTCAAGATTTTGTGACCAGGTGTTATGTCTGTGTCACATGGGAGGAAGCACTCCTTGGTGCAGTCCTTACCTAGATGAATTTTGGCTTTAAATAACATAGTGTGTACCTTCCAATGTGCACAAAAGAGTTGCTGCATTCTAGCAGCCAATTTGCTGAAGTTTCCAGGTAGTCTCCTAGGACTGTTGCAATGATGTGATCCACAATTCATCAAAGCACGAATTATAACCATCAAATTTCCATATTCCACGCTGATTAGAACAAAGGTGCTCCATCTGTTTTATAAGCCTGCTGAGAACTTGTTTTCAGGATAAATGCCTTCTTGTTGAGACAGACTTTTGACCTCTTGGTTTTTGGTAGTTTCAGGAAGGAAGTGTAATTTTGTTTCTTTTATTGCATCTAAAGTACTTTTATTCTTTTTCCACCAGTTTGATTTAATTTGTTCTTTTTTGAATTTTGGTCATACTAGCTGCCATTTCATAGCAGAAGCAATGGAAATGATTGTAGGTCAGTCAACCTGACTCAGAATAGGCCCATTAATGAGTAAGGCGTTTGTCATCTTGCTTATCATATTTTTCAGCCTTCTGTTTTTATCAGATAAGACAGAGAAGGGTCTACAGACATTCTTTGAGCCTTTTCACACGGCCCCTAAGATCTGCTGGCCACTTAAATTCGGACCAGAGATCTTGGGGGTTTGTCGCTGTTCCTGTGTTCCCACCCCCTCCGCACTCCTGGCTGCTGTCTGCATGAGGGGAGGGAGGAAAAAAGGAAGAAATGCTGCTCCCGGCAGCATTCCAGTCTCTTAGTATCTCTTGAAGGGGTGGCGGGGGGGCAAAACAACAACAAACAGAAGCAAGGAGAGCCCGGTACTCACTATGTTACATCCGCATCAGGAATTTTTCACCCCCAGACAGCAGGTACTTGAAAAGTGCGCTGGGACGCGCTTAGGTGGGCGTGGTCGCACTTACTTATTTGGAAACTCCGGAGCTGGTGGGGAAACAATTTTAAGCTCTGATCAGGGAGCCATTTGCTGCAGATTTTAGGGGTCATGTGAAAAGGCCCTTACTGCATTGATTTTTCAGCCACTTGTCTGAAACCACAGGTGGAATCACTTGAAACTCTCCTAATGTAACAGGTGAGTTTATTCATCCTTTATGCCCTTCCCCCTTATGACTCCAAGCTGTGGAAATACATAGTTGCAAGGAGGAACTAACTCCAGCAGCCCTATGAATCTGGAATAGTTTCTTAGCAGCTCTCAGGGAATTTCCTATTACCTTGACAGGTAATTTTTTGGCCACAGGAAATAAATGTTTCTTTTCTTCTGCCTTTGCATCTGCACATAGGTGGCTGGAGCTTTTTGGATGACCAAGAGGTTAGTTCATGTTTGTCTGCCAGAATAAGATGCTGACTGTCCAGCGGCCCTCTGTGAACAATTTAGATTTCATTTTGCAGATTGAGTCACTCGGATATATTTGAACTTAGATACTGTAGTTGAGAGGTGAAAGCCACCACATTGTACTGAATCTTTGCCTTTCCTGGCTTATTAATATGTTTTATAAAGGTTTGAATGTGGCTGATTTCCCATTTGTAATATAATATGTACTTTAATATGGGTTGTTCTGCCTTGCACTTTGCATTTCACCATTGCATTATAATGTGTTAGAAATCCATGACTTTTCCTTTTATATTATGCCTTCATTTTGTGCATCTCATCCTCTGTTTTTGTGATTTTAAAAATTCTTCAAATTGATTGTATCTGTGGATAGTCACAGTCACAGATCATTTGTTATACTTTTTCCTCACTGGTACAAAGACCTCATTTTCACTGGAGGACACCTGTTTGATGCTATGATTATTGGCCTGCCAAGTTCCACAGGGCTCTGTCTTGTCTCTCATGCAACTGAAGATACATGTGAAGCCCCTGGGAGAGGTTTTCCAGAGTTTGGGCATTTGGTGTCACCAGTATAACACCAAACCCTATCTCTCATTCCCACTTAACTCCCTGGAAGCTTCTTTCTGTTCTAAATCAATATGTGTTGTCAGTAATTGACTGTATAAAGGTAAACAGTAGGGATAAACTCCTGAAAAGTCAGTTTTGCAGTGTGGGTGTATTTGTGGATTTGTCGCTCAGCCTCAGGTCTGAGCATTGTCTAGGAGAGCATTTGCACAGCTAAAGCTGGTGTGCCAGTTGCATCCAGTCCCAAAGATGCCTGATTTGTCTACAGCGACATATGCCTTACTTACATCCTGCATGAATTCCTGCAGTACACTGAAGATGATTTTAAAACTTCAGCTGGTTCAAAATGATACAACAGAGCTGGTGACCAGGGGTGATACAGAACATGTAACTCCTTTGCTTCAACTGGCTGCTGGTCTGTTTTCAGGGACAATTCTGAGTAGAGATGGGCACGACTTAGCGGTATTCCCGTTTCCGTTTCCGTTGCTCGGTTCCGTTACTCTACGGAAACGGTAATGGGAATTACTCCGCCAGAATTCGAGCTCGAACCGACGAACGAACAATTTTGGTCTGATTTGTCGTGCTCGTTCCTTGTATCGCGTGATGCCACGCGGCACAGAAAAAAAGTTTTTAAAAGTTAAAAAAAACCCGGTTCCCGGCCGAAAAGCAGGCGGAAAAATGCCTGCCGTGCCTCAGGGCACCTACCAGAGGGGTTGTTTCTGGAGGTCCCCGGCCTCCCCCCCATCCCCCGTCCTAGTGGGCTGCTCTGTGGGACTCGCCGCAGGCTCGCAGCCAGCCAGCAAAAAGCCCAGTCTCGCCGGCCGCCGGCCGCCGCAATTAAAGCGCAAGCAAGCGGCACGGACGGCACAGGAAAAAACTTTTAAACTCTCCCCCCACCGATTCCCGGGCCAAAAAAGCAGGCGGAAAAATGCCTGCTTGACTAAGGGCGCAGGGCACCTACCGGAGGGGGTAGGTGCGGGCGGGGGATCCAAAATGCAATATTGTTTTTGAAATCGTGGTCCAAAAACACACAAGCACAACAGAAAGACGCAAAAATTTATAAACTACCAGATTTTTCACAGTAGCAGTGGGTTTTTTCTTGCAACAAAATGTCTCTCCTCTCCTCCTCTGTCCTCCATTGATTTTATTTTATTTTATTTTATTTACACCTGCGCAATGATGGGCTGGCCGAGTGGCCAGCCATGTGGGAGTGGACGACCATGCAAATTTTTGGAGCCATCCCACCAATCGCATGGCCACTTGGCCATGGAGACTTCTGGGATGTGCCAAAAAGCCCCCGAAAACCTGCCCTAGCCCCCTAACCCTAACCCTAATCCTTGACTCCTTACCCATACGTCACAGACTGTCTTCTTAGTGGGTCAGAGAGGCACCCAGAGGTGCAACCAACTAGCCCACCGTAACCTTACCCGTCACTAGCCTAACCCTAGCCCTTGCACTAACCCACCTTAACCCTAAGCCAGATCTACTTGCATTGCACTACACGCAAGTACAATTCCCTTCTGTGTGAGACATGGTGGTGCGAGAGCCTTAGTTAGGCATCACCTATGGCTCTGGGTTCACTGCCATCACTAGTCTCACTGTCTGCAACTGGTATGCATATCCATATGGCTATTGCATACCATTTTGCAGCAGCAGCAGGTGAGGAGGGGAGACCCCCATGTTGAGGGGTCTCTTGGAGCCTGCTTCCCTTTCCTAGTGGGTGAGGATAGGAGGCACCCACGGGTGCCTCCAGGAGCCCGCTTTCCCTTTATAGCGGGCCAGAGGAGGCACCCACCCCAGAGAGGTGCCTCCAGGAGCCCGCTCCCCCCCCAAAAAAACCAGTACTAATGAAAATGAAAAAACGAAAAAACGAACCGACTAATTTTTGTGAATTTTCGCGAAAAACGGAAACGACCCGAAACGGAACCGGCCCGACTAACGAGAACTCGAAAAAAAAATTTTTCAAGTCGTGCCCATCTCTAATTCTGAGTGTTGGTTATGACTTATAAAGCCCCATATGGTTTGATTCAGGCAATCATGAAGGACCATATCGCCCCATATGAACTGTCTCAGCTTGGCAAGTCTCTCTCTCTCTCTCTCTCTCTCTCTCTCTCTCTCTCTCTCTCTCTCTCTCTCTCTCTCTCTCTCTCTCTCTGTGTGTGTGTGTGTGTGTGTGTGTGTGTGTGTGTGTGTGTGTTATCTCAGTCTTACCACTTTCATGGGCACAGCTCGTTAGAGAGAGAGTCTTCCTTTGTGATTTTTCCTAGTTTGTGGAAGAACCTCTCTCTGAAGACTAGTTTGACCTCCTCCTCTTGTTCTTCTGGTGGCAGATAGAGACAATATTTTTGTCACATCCTTTTTGGGGAACTACTAGCGCAAATCATGTGAGGGACATGATTATTACTTCATGTGTGTTTTTAACATGCTTTTAAGGGGCTTTCAAGTTTAAGCCAGCTGCAGACTGAAACAAACAAGAACTTGTGTATGTGTTTGAAAAAGATTCTAAGAGGTAAATTTGCTGTTGTTGCTCCTTCTTTATAAAAAAGGAAATACAATTCTGTATACATCTTGATTTCCAGATGGCTAACCATGCTATTGAAATAAATAAATGACTTATTTATCTCTCAGAACAGGCAAACTGAGATGTCCTATGGCTGATTTTGCTTCGGTGGTGGAAAAAATATAATAGTGGGAAGAATCCCAGCGTGCCTGTTTCAACCATACACAGCAGTGAGCTTTTATAGTTGTGTTCTAATTTTTACATTTTGCTGGCTTGCTTCCTTTCCCCTACTTCTGTACTCCAGTTCCAAGAATTATGTATGAAAACTCCTAGGGGGTGGAAATCAATAGGAAATGCTACTTTATAAAATTAAACAAACTATGATAGGATAGCAAGAGAAAGGGAAATACTCTGGGTGAAGGACTGGCTACGAACGTGCCAATAAAGCAGAGCAAAGAGTTCTGCTAATATACCACCCCATAGCAGTTTACAATTTAATGATGCAGGCTACACATTGCCCAACCCCACAGGCTGGGTACTCATTTTACCGACCTCAGAAGGATAGAAGGCTGAGTCAGCCATGTGCTGTCTACCTGGGAGTGAGCCCCAGGTCGCGAGCACAGTTTTAGCTGCAGTACAGGCATTTAACCACTGTGCCATGGGGCTCCTCCTGTGAGGGATTTGGATTTTGAGATAATGGGCTAAGCTTTCTGGAAAACAGACTGACAAGTAATGGGTTGTATGGTACAAATGTGCACTGGACAAAAGGCCACATACCTTGGTCCAGTGAACTGAAGTGGCCTAAGATATAAGGCAGGCATGTCCAAACTTAGGCCTCCAGATGTTTTGGACTACAAGTCCCAGAATTCTAAGCTTAGCTTGCCAATGCCAAAGGACTGTGGGAGTTGTGGTCCAAAACACCCGGAGGGCCAAAATTTGGACATGCCTGATATAAGGCCTATGGACTGGACCACTGACCTGTGGAATGGCCTGTCTGTGGAATGGAGTTGAGGATACCATTGGTTTATTTCATACGCAGCACAACTGATTGTTTCCTGTTGGCAAAAAGGGCTGAAGATTCATTTCAGCCTTTTGCATGATGGAACGAAGAAAAGACAGATATGTGATTGCTGTGGCATCAAGGCTCTGGCTGAGCTGGAAGATAATGAAATAGTATGGACAGGCTACAAGGTGAAATGCTTTCAGTGGCTTCAGGCACAAAGTGTACCCTGATAAGATGCTATGGTCACATCATGCGCTACGGGGGGGGGTATGATTTTACTTTCTGGTAATAAAGAAAAGTGGTGCAATGCACCTTTTATCCAGGCTTGCTATCTTTCAAAACAGAACTGAGTTTTGACTGCTCTGAGGCCCTTAATCCTTTACTTGTCTTGATTTTGAGAGAAGCTTCAGGTTTTACAATGGCTTACACACACACACACACACACACACACAGAGAGAGAGAGAGAGAGAGAGAGAGAGAGAGAGAGAGAGAGAGAGAGAGAGAGAGAGAAATTTCACTATTATTTCCTGCTGATTTTCCTATCTGATTTCTTCTGGGCCAATTCTCCTGCATCACATCCTGCATCTTCAAAATGTACTGTATCTTGATTTCAGCAAAGCTTTTGACAAATTGCCCTATGATATTCTGATTAGTAGGCTAACTAAGTATGGCCTGGACAGAGCACCTGACAACTGGATGCACAATTGATTGCAGAATCGTACTCAGAGAGTCCTTATCAATGGCTGTTTCCCATGTCTCTGAGGAGATAACAAAAGACTAAGTGCTTTTCAAGCATTTTATTAATGACTTAGATGAAGGAGGGAGTGCTTATTGAATTTTCAGATGGCACCAAATTGGGTGGAAGAGCTAAAACCATGGAGGAACAAAACTCAAAAAATATCTTGATAGGGTCAAGCTGTGCTCTCAAACAATCCAGGGACAATGTTCTACCCTTAGAGAAAGAAACCAAACACACAGTTGCTAGGTTGAAGATACTTAGCTCAATAAGACCAAAAGCAGGATGGGTCTTGAAATTGCTAGAGATCAAAACCTGAATGCAAGCCACCAGCACAAGGTGGCTGCAAAAAAGGCAAATGCCATTTTAGGATGCATTAACTGAAGTATAGTCTCTAAATCCCCTCTACTTGTCACGTTTGAGGTCTCGTCTGGAGTACTAAATTGCATTCTAAACACCACACTTTAGGAAGGATGCTGACAAGTTGGAAGGAGCACAATAAGGATGATTATAGGGATGGAAACAAGGAAAAACTGAAAGAACTCGGTGTGTTTAGCCTTGATAAAAGGAGACTGAGGGGAGATATGGTAGCACTTTTCAAATACTTGAAAGATGTCACACAAAAGAGGGGTAGGATCTGTTTTTGATTATCCCAGAGTGTGCTACATGCAATAATGGGCAATAGGAAGCAGGAAAAACTTCTTAACTGTTAGATCAGTACAACAGTGGAACCAATTACCCCGAGATGTGGTGAGCACTCCAATGCTGAAGGCATTCAAGAGAAAATTGAATATCATTTGTCTGATCTGCATTGACTTGGATTCCTGCATTGAGCTTACAGTTGGACTCCGTGACCTTATAGGCCCCTTCCAATCCCATTATTCTATGATTCTATGAGAAGTAACTATTTTCTTTCATCAATTGGTTAGGTTCTTATTGCATAAAACTTGTTTTAAATCTTCCATAGTCTGACAGCTGCATGTTCAACATAAGTGAATGTCAAGAGCACAGTATGGAGACAGTGAACTGAAATTATTATCCAAACAGGCTCCCTGAGGATGTCTCCACACTTTGCCTGCTGTAAACAGCCTACGTTGGGTGGTTAGTTCAGAAACCTGTGCTCCAATTAGGCCCTAGATGAATGTCCAATTAGGACAAAATGAAGGTCTACTTTGCTTTCTAAAAATATTTCTAATCTTGTCATTTTGACTGTGCTCCTCAGCCTCCAACCTACATTGAGAAATGAATGCTGTTCATTGCATATGTAAGAGGAGATTAGACCTTGTGCTCTGCTTACAAAGGGCGTGCTTCAGGATAACAAAGTTGTGGGAGACTTTTGGCACCATCAACAACCATTTGTGCTTTTTCCAATCCTGTCATTTTTGTGCAAGTCACACACTTCTAACAAGATTTTAATGAAAGCAAACAAAAAAGTAAGGTTGCCTGGTGTCAAGGTGTTCATATTAGGAGCTGAGGGGTTTTGAGGTGCTTCTGTGGATCTTCTTCCAGGGAAATACATCTCAAGATGAGCAGTGTGGGCAGGAACTGTAGGTTTCATTTCCATATAGAAAGTGGCTTTAAAGCCTGAGTGCCTATTTCTGTCCTCTCTCTGGTAGAACTGGGCTCCATGGAAAGGATTTTTCATGCATGTGACATCTGTGCAACATCAGTGTGCCAAAAATCCAGGAGCGGTGAGGGGCCTGGGGAAAAAACAATGGCTGTATATAGACCAAGGTAGAGAGTTGAGGTCGGTATCATGACCCAAATGAGAGGCAGATGGTTGCATATAGGGAGCCAGGGAGGAGCCAACCTCTAGCAAAATAAATAAATAAATAAATAAAAGAAGTTACTCACCAGGGCAGTGGGAACAGGTGGGGGAGTGGAAAGAGGGTTGGGGGAATTTTTTTGTGGGAGGAATGGTCCCAACATTTGTTGCTATATTAAGGATAACTGGGGGCCTTCAAGCGAAATCTGTTGTAGAAGTGACCAAGCTAGAAATTCCTTCCGGAAAATGAGGAAAGTCTTGACAAACTAGGACTTATCTATCAGACGTCATGCTCAGATACTTCGATTCTATGTATTCAGCATACTTCTCTATGGTGTTAAAACATGGACCCTTACAGACACATTATGCAGGAAGCTGGAAGCATTTGAAATCTGGATGTGCAGACGAATTCTGAAGATACGTTGGACAGCCAGAATCACTAATGTGTAGAGATGGGCACGACCAGAAAAAATGACGTTTCAATTTTTCGTTTGTCAGAACGGGTCCGTTTCGTTCCATTTCTGTTTGTCGCGAATTTTTTCGAAAATTTTTCGGTTCGACGTTTTGTTTGTCGTTTGTCATTTCTACCGCAATTTAGCGCGATTTGACTTCCCAGAGCATGGGGGCGTCCCGCAATGACCCAGAGCAGGCGGAAAACGCTTTAAACAGGGTGATGAATAAGATATTTAATAAATATATCATAGCATAAGACTGCATCCTATGCAATAAAGCAAACAAAGTGGGCAGAATGCAATATTCTTTTTTTTCTTTTGGTCAACGCTGACTGAACCGGCCACCCTACTTGGTCTGGCTGCCTGTTATACTTTTGTTTTGTTTTGTTTTGAAGCCTTTATCCATCCCATTTCCCCTCCACCTCTCAGAGGCAGCAGGAGACACAGTATTCTGTTCCTCCCCCAAATCTGGATGAGGGTCTACTCTACTCCTCTCAATGTCCCCTCCCCATGACACTCCTTGTAAAGACAAGCAAATGCCACCCTGGTCAACTAGCAGTCAGAGATTCAGATGCTTCCCTCCCACACTCATCCAGATGAGTTCCCCTCAATCACTTGGGGAATCATCGCCAGTTGGAGTATCCCAAGGAGACCGGTTTGCTCATGGAGCAAGCAGAGTAGACCTTCTCACTCACTTTCAGCCTGGTACTTTTATCTCTCAGCGAAGGTTCCAGGAAGGAGACCAGTTCCACCAACCCAGTGGAGACAGAGTCCACACACGCACGTGGAAAAGCCACAAAGCAAGAACGGCAGGGAACAATGGGGAGGGATTCTTTCAGCCTGGTACTTTTATCTCTTAGCAAAGGTTCCAGGAAGAAGACCAGTTCCACCAACCCAGTGGAGACAGAGTCCATGCCCGCACACACGCGGCAAAGCCACGAAGCCAGAATGGCGGGGAACAACGGGGAGGGATTCTTTCAGTCTGGTACTTGTATCTCTCAGCGAAGGTTCCAGGAAAGAGACCAGTTCCACCAACCCAGTGGAGACAGAGTCCACGCGGCAAAGCCATGAAGCCAGAACCATGGGGAACAACGGGGCGGGATTCTTTCAGCCACCTACTTTGGAGGCCAGTTTTTTTGACTACGCAGGAGACCAGTTCCACCAACCCAGTGGAGACAGAGTCCACGCACGCACACAGCAAATCCACGAAGCCAGAACGGCGGGCTACAACAGGGAGGGGTTCTCAGAGTTTTGGAGGCCATAAAGCCAGAGTTTTGGAGGCCACCAAGCCAGAGTTTTGCCTGCCCAGTGGAGACACAGTCCACCCAGGAAAGCCACAAAGCCAGAGCTTTGGAGGCCATAAAGCCAGAGCTTTGGAGGCCACCAAGCCAGAGTTTTGCCTGCCTAGTGGAGACACAGTCCACCCAGGAAAGCCATGAAGCCCGAGTGCAAATATTAGGGAGGGATTGTTTCTTCCACCTTTGGAAGCCGGAATGCTAGTTGGAAGGAATCTCTCCTCCTTCTGCAAAGGGATTTCCCAACCTGGACTGTAACCGGTGGGAGTGAACCCCCCATGTTGGAGGACAGAGTACCCCAATTCTAAACAAAATAGTTGATGATAACTGTGCCAGTTAAAGTTGGTCTCCTCAAGTGATTTTCCAGCTAGAGGCGGGGGCAGCCGGGGCTGCTGCCTGGGGAAGTAGAGGAGAGTGGCCGACAGGGCGCATGTCGGCTCGGAGGCTGAACTTGAAGCACTGAACCGCTGATAGGCTGAAGGAGAAGCACCTGGAAGGCCTCCTGCAAGCCGGGAGTCCTGGGAGCCTGACAGGCAGGCAGGTAGGCAGAGGGGCAGGCAGGCAGGCAGGCAGGCAGGGAATCAGGCAGTCTGGCTTACAGGTAGGAAGTCAGGCTTGCAGGGTACCCACCCAGGCTAGGGAAGGCACAAAGCCAAAGTGCCAGAAGGCAGGATTGTTTCTGCCTTTGGAGGCAGAGTTTCTCCACCCCAGGAGACCAAGTTTCGTCAACCCAGGAGACAGAATGGATGCAGGAGAACAGGGCTATTTCTTTAAGGCTGTAAGGAGAGCTAGGCTCCTGCTAATCTGTCTTTGAGGTAGGTAGTTGTAAAGTGCATCTCGACCACTTTGTAAGCAAAGTGGCTCCAAAACCCCAGGGGAGGGAGGAACGCATCGAGGAAGGCAGGTATTAGGGTGTACTACACTCAGACCAGCCATGGCCAATGGGGAAATATTGGGCCTACACTGACCCTAGAAAAAATATTCCTGGGCTGCTATAAAGACCAGGGAAGCCCTATAAAAACAGGGCTAATTATGTAGCACTTATTAGATCCATACATGCAGCGGAACTACAGGCATTCAGGCAGACAAAGCTGGAAGGCAGGCAGGCAGGTGAAGATTCAGGCAGTTAGTCATATAGACAGAGCAGACAGCCAGGCATAACTGTGTTGCGCTGGTGGAATGTTAGGATGGGAGGCATACAGGCATTGGTTTGATTGGGTTAAGGTTAGGGTTAGGGGAAGTTGCATGGCTGCAACCCCAACAGTCTTGTCCGGTTCAAAATTATAAACATTTAGTGGTCCTCCCTGGTTCGGAGCCAGGCAAGGGCTAGATGAATTGGGCCTACAGGTACAGTATGATTCCCTTCAAATGACACATTGAGTGGTCGTCCCTGGTTTTGAACCAGGCAAGGGCTAGAAAAATTGGGCCTACAGGTGTCAGCTGTGACATTGCTAATCAATAAAAAATGTAATCAATAAGTACTATGGATATGTATAGCAATATGTATTCAATATGTAATGCAATTAAAGTGTGGTATTATAAGCACACAGCTGAATAGCTAGACCACAGCCTGGCAACACCTAGCAACGGAAGCAGCTATTGCTTAAGATAGCTGAGAGGACTGAAGCGAAAAAGAGGAAGTTGCAGGAACTTATATACCTTAATATACTCAGGTGGGGGATGTGATTGATGGGCAGTGTCTGAAGGTGTGGCCATGCAGAAAAGGGGTCTGAAACTGTATAAAAACTGCTGGAAATGTGTGTTCGAGGTCTTCTCTCATTGTGAGGGAGACCCCTTTTGCGTCTTCTGCAAAAGGCTGTCTGTTTCTGCACTTTGCTTTTGCTAAATAAACTCAGCGCTGAGAAATTCTCCTCTCTGTCTGACTTAGTCTCAATTCTTGGGAAATCTCAAACTTGCCTCATCTCAATCTCCTGTCTTTTTCTCATCTTTGAGCCTTTTTAACTTAGCCTATTTTTGAGCACTAAGACCACAATCTTACACAGGTACAGTATGATTCCCTTCAAATGACATATTGAGTGGTCCTCCCTGGTTTTGAGCCAGGCAAGGGCTAGAAAAATTGGGCCTACAGGTACAGTATGATTCTCTTCAAATGACACATTGAGTGGTCCTCCCTGGTTTTGAGCCAGGCAAGGCCTAGAAAAATTGGGCCTACAGGTACAGTATGATTGCCTTCAAATGACACATTGAGTGGTCCTCCCTGGTTTTGAGCCAGGAAAGGCCTAGAAAAATTGGGCCTACAGGTACAGTATGATTGCCTTCAAATGACACATTGAGTGGTCCTCCCTGGTTTTGAGCCAGGCAAGGCCTAGAAAAATTGGGCCTACAGGTACAGTATGATTCCCTTCAAATGACACATTGAGTGGTCCCATTCAGAGAATAAAATAAAAATAGTTTTCTAAATTCTGAATTCAACTTGATGCACTGAAATGGAATGTGCCTGCCTGTGTGTTTATGTGCACACACAACACAACAAGTTTAAAGACAAACAATGAAGTAAGTAATTAGTAAACTAAATATAAGATTGTAAAATATTCTCCACTTAGGATAGATGTTCTGTTCTTGGCTTGCACCCCAAATGTGTGTGTGTGCAGCTGGACAGGTGGCTTCAGCCACACCTCGAAAATAAGCCTGAAGTGAAAAGACAGTAGTGTGGTACTATGCCTCCCAAGAAAGATATCCGGGTATAAATACAATATAGTTTAGTAGTTGTAGTCAGGGAATGAACTAGAAATATTTTTCTGGATTCAACTTGATGCACTGAAATGGAATGTGCCTGCCTGTGTGTACAAGTGCACACACAACAACACAACAAACAAACAAACAATGAGGAGTAGTTGTAGTCAGGGAATAAAATGGAAATAATTTTCTAAATTCTTCTCTGATCCACTTAAATGGAATGTGTCTGTGTGTTCAAGTGCACACACAACACAAGTTTAAAAAACAATCAATGAAGTAAATAATTAGTAAAATAAATATAATATTGTAAAAATATTCTCCACTTAGGATAGAGGTTCTGTTCATGGCTTGCACCCCAAATATGTGTGTGTGCAAGAAAATTGAAGTTGGGAAAAATAGAAAATAAATGGTAGCATACAATATATTTTAAAATAAATCCACACCTCCCACTACAAGTCGACCCTCCCTCTTTATCCAATATCAGAAAAATCCTCTCCCCACAAACTGCCAGAGAAGAGGACAAAGAAAAAACCCTAACTGCTTCCCTTCGCCAGATAAAGCTGCAGGGAATCAAAGAAATTATTTTCTAATAAAAAATCAATTCCCTCCCTGCCTGCCTAAAGCCTAAAGCCTCCAGGCCTCCCTCCTCGAATAATCTCTGTCTCGATCGCACAAGCACCACCACCAGCACAGCCCTCCTCCCTCAATATCCACACACTGACTGTGACTTCTGGAAGGTGCCTCGGCTTTTTATGCCCTCCGAGACATCCAGAAGTATCAGTCAAAACCTGGCAATGCCATTGGTGGAATTGTTCAAAAAAATTGCATGGTCCTATCCCATGCCCAGCCCAAATGGGCAGGTCTTAAAAAATAAAAAATAAAATAAAATAAAATAAAATCAATGCAATGTTTTATTGCTATAAAAAACCCACTGCTGCTACTATTAAAATTCAGGCATTTAAAATAAATAAATTTCACATGTTTCTGTTGTGTTTTGGTGTGTGTTTTTACCATGATTTCAAAAGAAAAATTGCGGTTGACATTTTGGATCCCACCCCCACCGCATGGCATGGTGAGATGACGAGGATGATGCCCTCCCCCAGCCTGGTGCCAGCAGCCCAGGACAGGAGAGGATGGGGGGAAGGCCGGGGAACCCCCCCCCCAGAAACCACCCCTCTGGTAGGTGGCAAAGCCTCAGACAGGCATATTTTCGCCTGCTTTTTTGGCCGGGAGTCATGTTTTTTTAAAACTTTTAAAAACTTTTTCTGGGCTTCGCATCGCGCGATTGCTGCAATGCCACAAACGGAAACGAAAAACCCGACCAAATTTTTCTTTTTTCAGTTCGAGTTTGAGTTGTAACAGCTTAATTACCATTACCGTTTCTGTTACTTCCAGAAACGAAAAACCGAAAAGGGAAATGAAGATTTCGCCGCTCCATGCCCATGTCTACTAATGTGGCTATATTACAACACATGAATAAAAAGCTAGAAATCCTCAATACTAGAAAGAGAAGAAAAATGCAACATTTCAGACACACAATACGCAATGAGAAATACCATCTGCTGCAGGTTATCCTTCAAGGAAAAATAGATGGGAAGCATGGCCCGGGGCATGGCACTTGAAGAAGATTTGTTGCTAGACATGGGCACGACTTGGTGAAATTCTTCCGTTTCCATTTTTCGTTTCCGTTATGTAACGGAAACGGTAACGACAATTACTCCGCCAGAACTCGAACTCGAACCGACTAAAGAAAAATTGGGTCTGATTTGTCGTTGTCGTTCCTGGCATCGCAGTGATCGCACGATGCCAAGCGGCACAGGAAAAAAAGTTTTAAAAATAAAAAAAAAACGATTCCTGGCCAAAAATGAGGCGAAAATATGCCTGCCTGAGGGCACCTACCAGAGGGATGGTTTCTGGGGGGAGTCCCCAGCCTCCCCCCCCTCTCCTCTCCTGGGCTGCGTGCATCCTCGTCGTCTCGCCAACTCACCATGCCATGCGGTGCGGGCGGGGGATCCAAAATGGGGCGACCACAATATTTATTTTGAAATCGCGTGGTCCAAAAACACACCAAAGCACCACAGAAACATGCAAAAATAGCTATTTTAAAACTGCCTGCATTTTTTCAGTAGCAGCAGTGGGTTTTCCTTGCAACAAAATGTCTCCATTGATTTTATTTTATTTTATTTTTATTTTTATTTTTTACACCTGCGCAATGATGGGCTGGCCATGGGAGTGGACCATGCAAATGTTTGGAGCCATTCCACCAATTGCATGACCACTTGGCCAGGTTTTGACCGAGACTTCTGGGATGTGCCAGTCGGGCATAAAAAGCCACTAACCCTAGCCCGAACCCTAACCCTAACCCTAACCCTAACCCTAACCCATACGCCAGTACACTGTCCTTCTTAGTGGGTCAGAGAGGCACCCAGAGGTGCACCCCAGTAACTCACCCTAACCTTACCAGTAACCCTAAGCCTAGCCCTTGCGCTAACCCCGAACCAGTAAGCCAGATGTGTACTCACATTGCACTACAGCAAGTACACTTCCCTTCTTAGTGAGTCACAGGGCGCCCGTAGGGGTCCTCTCTCACTTCGTTCCCCAGCCCAACTGCACCGTATGCCGGCAGGCAGTGAGTCACAGAGGCTCCCGAAAGAGAGGTGCCTCTGCCTGCTACTGCAACTTAATGGTATGCATATCCAATTGGCTATGCATGCCATTTTGTAGTGGGCCAGAGGAGGCACCCACCCCCAGAGAGGTGCCTCCAGGAGCCCGCTTTCCCGTCATGGCGGGCCAGAGGAGGCACCCACCCCCAGAGAGGTACCTCCATGAGCCCCCCCCAAATCCAGTACTAACGACAGACGAAAAACCGACAAATGAAACGACAAATTTTTGGAAAATTTTTCGTGAAAAACGGAAACGAGCCGAAACGGGCCGGCTCCGACCCACGACAAACGTAATTTTTCCTGGTCGTGCACATCTCTATTTGTTGCTTTGGAAATGTTCTGGTTCACCAGTGTGGATGAACCCAAACTGACATAAAAGAATGAACTGGCAATTTTGAATGAATTTCTTGATTTGTTTTGGGCTTTGGGCCCATCACTATCTCTGATTCACAAGCCTTTTTCTTTTCCATAAGCTCTGGTGCCAACGGTGAGCCTTTTACAGTTACCAGGAGCAGTGAAGGGTATGGTTTGCTCCACTGCTGTGCAAACCGCAGGAGCGGCTTGGCCTCCCTCTGAGAATAGCGTGAGACATCTGATTGTGCCATGAGGGCAAGGGGATATAAAGCCCTCCCCTCCTAAGGCTTCAGCCTCTTTTGAGGCTTGCATCATGGTGGAGGAGTGCTGCCTTTGCTGTGTGCTGTTTTCATTTTTGCAGCATGCAACGGGACGCCATTTTGGACCCAGAGCAACAACGGTCTCGGGGCTTGGGGCTAGAGAGTGCATCCCCAGCCCAGCTGGTTTACCTTGTAGTCCACCAGGCCTTTTTTTCCAATGCTTAGTGCACAAAATCCTTAAGTGCAGGATAGGTGACATGCTCGGGTGAGCTAAGGTGACGCTCAGAGAACTGCAGGCTTTGATTGGGCATTTAAATATTGCTTGCAAGGTAGTAGCACTGCATAGGACCTTTTTAGGGTGTCTTTGCTTATTGATGCAGGGCTTGAATAGGCCCCATCATAGGGTTCAGATAACAGCTGGAATACGAAGTTTCCTGAGTGTTTGGCTGCAGTTTTCAATCTGTTCATAAATGGCCTGGAGACAGGGATAAGCAGTGAAGTGGCCAAATTTGTGGACGACATGAAACTTTTCATGGTGGTAAAAACTAGATAAGGTTGTGAAGAGCTCCAGAAGGATCTCTCCAAACTGGGAGAATGGGCTGCGAAATAGCAAGTGCATTTCAGTGTTGGAAAATGTAAAAAGTAATGCATATTGGGGCAAAAAAAATTCCAAAATTTATCTATCAACTCATGGGCTCTGAGCAATCTGTGATGGATCAGGAAAGAGATCTTGGTGTGCTGGTGGATAGCTCAAAGAAGGTGTATACCCAGTGTGTGGCAGTGGTGAAGAAGGCCAATTCCATTCTAGGGATAATCAAAAAGGGGATTGAAAATAAAACAGCCTGGATGCCCTCAAAAGGGGATTGGACAGATTCCTGGAGGAAAAGTCCATCACAGGTTACAAACCATGATGGAGATGTGTAATCTCCAGGCTTAAAAACAGGGTACTTCAAGGGCTAGTGGCAGGGGAGTGGTATCAGGAGACAGATATCTAGTCTCGTGTGCTCCCAGACGCATCTGGTGGGGCCACTGTGAGATACAGGAAGCTGGACTAGATGGGCCTTTGGGCTGACCCAGCATGGCTCTTTTCATGTTATTTTCATATATCTGCCTACAGGGCTATTTCCAGGTCCATACTGATGCGGCAAGGTCTCTGGACTTTGGAATTTGCTTCAGGTGAAAGTGGTGCCATGGGACTTGGCCCACTGAGTGGGAACATTGGCATATTGCTAGAATTTTAAGATTCCTGGAATTCTTTCCAACTGTGGGGTCCTTATGGCTTTGGGCAGAAGAGTGGGCTAATTCAGTTGTACACTTTTGGTGTGATCCCTCATTGGTGACTAGGCCATTTTTAAAGGGATACAGCTGATGAATGCATTTCCTGATGTATCCATCCCTTGCTAAAAGCCACCAGTTTACTCACCCTAAAGGCTGATGACAGTTCTGCTTGACCCCTCTGAAAATAACTTCCCAGCACCAAATCTGGTGCATCTAGGACCCAGGGGAATCATCCCCCACCTCCTAGCCGAGATGAGGCCAGAAGCCGGGGCTGAGAGGAGGTGGTGGGGAGAGCCAAAACAAATGTGGGGACCCACCTCCTCATCTTCCCTCTCCTGGGCTCTGGCAGCAGCAGCGGTGGTGGCCCATTGCAAGCCCAGCAGGTAAAGGACCCTTTTTTACAGATTGAACAAAACTGTTCATTTCTATAAAATAAACAACTGTTTCATTTCATCTGTAACAATATGCTGCTTCCTCGTTTTGTTTCATTTCATTATGTTAACTAATGAAACAACGAAACAGCATTTCATTTTTTGTTTCATGCCCATCTCTAATGTTGGGGCCATTTAGGGTTCTGGGTACTGAATGTTGATCAACTTCTATATGATACATAATTCACCAATGTCAAAGTCTCAGAAATATTTAAAGTGAATCTGAATGATTGCCAGATTGATGTCAGGAAAGGTGGTTAATTCTAAGAGGTACAACAGAATATTCTTTCTCGCTCTTCTTGTTGGGGGCTCTGGTGCAACACTTTCATATTCTTGCCCATGTTCATTTAAATCCCTGGGTTGCCCATCAGATATTCTCATCTGTTTTGCATTCATTCCAAACCACAGTGATCCCCCGTGAAGAATGACAAGTGGGCAAAACGAGTCATCCTGCTCCTACTGCTTGATTTTCAATATCCTTTCCATGCCTTACTTGCATTTATTTCACGATGAGACCCTGCGTATATTTTTGCTTTATATCTGATTTTTCCAGGACATCAAGTCATAAGTTCTAGTCCTTGTTATCAAGTTTTCTTATATGTCAAATGCTCTGTTTTGACAGTCAGAATATAAAATGTGCACACAATATTTCCGAAAAGATGCCTAAAATGCAACTTGGATATAATATTAAGTAGGTTTAGCATGAAAACATGGTTTTCTAGTACTTCAAAGACTTTTATGGCACATGTTAGAAATGAAGCCAGGAAGCATCTATGCTCACTTAAAACACACACACACACACACACACACACACACACCATTCTGATTTAGCTTCTAATTTAAGTTTGTAATTTGGGGTGGGGGGGGACAGTTTTGTGCTATCCAGATAGATTGAGCTACATCATCCACAACCCTGTTAGCAATGCTGGCTGATTCACGTATGGAGCAGCAATTCATTTACTCGATGGAACCTTGTAGAGACCCAAACATTTGTCAGTTTCGCTTTATGTGAATTTTCTTAAAACAAAAGAAAGTAAAGAGAAAGGACAAAAAAGAGATCAGCATACTTCGTTCATCCAATTTCCATATAGCAGTGTTGGCAAACTTATGGCATGGGTGCCAAAGGTGGCACTCGGAGCCCTTTCTGTGGGCACCCAACATCTCCCCTCCACAGTCACCTGTATTCAGGTTAAATTGCTGTATTGGCACTTTGCGAAAAATTGGTGGGTTTTGAATTGCAGTTTGGGCACTCAGTCTCTAAAAGGTTCGCCATCACTGCCTTATAGGATTCGAAGACCTTCTCCTTCCACTTTCTAAGCAGACTGTTATGTCTGTTTTAGTATGTGCTGTTCCAAAGGCATGTGCTTGTATGTATTTTTAAAGTACACACGTTACCCATTAGGTAAAAAAGGTCTGTGAGCATTTCTTCCAAAATATGCTTTATTCAATTGGCTGCATATGCTTACATTCCACTCACAGCAGGAAAAAAGGAATATATATCAGTACTCTCTCTCTCTCTCTCTCTCTCTCTCTGTGTGTGTGTGTGCGTGCATGCGTGTGTGTGTGTGTGTGTGTGTGTGTGTGTGTGTGTGTGTGTGCATGCGTGTACATATTTTTCATGCTTTGAATGAAAGAATTGGGCACTCCCTCCTTTCTGTTGTTGATTTCTGTATATGGAAAGTAATAAGCCTGCCAAGAGGACATTCTTGCTTGTGTGTAAGCACTTTATAAGGAGGAAGATACCTAATTTTCCAGGGTTCGTGTTCATGGGTAGAGCGTACTCATGAGCTGAGACATCTCCTCTGCAGACGTGCCACATTCCTCATGTAGAGGGTGACAACTGAGAAGGGAAGCACGAAAGTGCAACTTTTTGAATAAAGGTATGTGTACCCAAGTAGTGAATTACTGATTATGGCTAAAGAGAATAAAAGAACCCAACACTTGTGATTTCTTCCTAATAGTATCTTTTATCTCCCAGTTATGCTTTTTTTGCTATTACTGCCACATGCAATCAAATACCTGTTTGTAAAACCCTGATCAAGACCTATTTCTTTTACATGGTAGGTTTGACATCTGGAGAGCTTTAGGTTTAAATGCTTGACGAAGGAACCAGCACTTAAAAAATTGTGTTTTGATCTTCTTGACCTGTATAAATGAAGTGGAGCTTAAACAAAGCACAGTTCCCTAAGTCTCCCCATGACCAACTGCTTGGTTTAAGAGCAGAAGGGAGAGAATGGATGCTACCTTTAGCCCATTAGTATCTTTATCACCAGAAAACACAGCAAGCTAGCTCAAATGAAGAGTGTCTTCTCCCTGCATGAATGAACCACTTGAAAGGAACCTAGCTTTCCTGTTAAAAAAGAAATCGAAAACCTATATGGTCCTTGTACAGGATTTGAAGACAATGGTGCCATTAAAATATCATGAAAGAGATGGCTTTCAGCTCTGCATAAGTCTTTGTTAGGTTGAGCATTACAGACCAAGGGAGGTACCGAAATGGACATAAGTAGAGATGGGCACAAAAATAATTTTTAATTCATTTTATTTGTTATTCATTTTGTAACATGACAAAATGAATAACAAACCCCACTCTGGAAGGGAAATATAACAAAACAAAACAAAAATTTATGTTTTGTTCCGTTTCATTTCATTTCCCTAGAGGAATGCATTAGCAGTGCATTCCTATGGGGATAAACCCCACAGTCATCCCCAATGCTCCTGATGGAGCGAGGGAAACCATGGGCTTTTGGCCTACCCCAGCACCGATCAACTGGTGTGCAGGCTGGGGAGGCAAAAAAAGATTAAAACTCCCACCTTTTCCCCTGCATGGAGAAAAGGCGGGAGGTTTAAACGCTTTTTTTTTTTGCCTCCCCCAGCCCACACGCCAGCTGATGGTTGCTAGGGGATGCCCAAAAATAAAATAAAAAGCCTCTCACCTTTTCCCCACCTGATAGGGTGAGGGGAAAGGTGGGACATTTTTTCTTTTTCTCCCTTGAAATGCATTGGCTCTATGCATTTCAAAAGATAATATTTTTCCTCATTGGAATGCATTGGTTTAATGCATTCCAATTAGGAAATGCAGGAGTGCTTTTTTTTGCCTCCCTTAGCCCGTGAGCCAGCTGATGGGTACTGAGGGAAGCAAAACAAAAACAAAAACAAACACAAACCTCCCACCTTTTCCTCGCCTGATTGGGTGCGGGAAAAGTGGGATTTGTTTTCTTTTTCTTTTTCTCCATTGAAAGGCATTCCAATGAGGAATTGCAGGGGCATTTTTTCTCCCTCCCCTAGCCTGCACACCAGCTGATGGGCACTGGGGGAGGCAAAAACAAACAAAACAAAAACAAAAACAAACAAAAAAACCCTTCACCTTTCCCCCGCCGGATCGGGCATAGGAAAAGGTGGGACATTTTTATTTTTATTTTTCTCCATTGAAATTCTTTGGCTCAATGCAGTTCAATGGAGAACATTTTCCTCATTGGAATACATTGGTTCAATGCATTCCAATGAGGAATCTCTGGGGTGCTTTTTCCCCCCTCCCCCAGCTGATAGGCACTGGGGGAAGGCAAAAACAAAACAAAAAAAACCACTTTGCCTTTTCCCACCCAATCGGGTGTTGGAAAAGGTGGGAGGTTTTTTTCTGGCACACGAGCATGGGGAAGGAAAAGAAAAAAAAGGATCCCAGCGATTCCTCATTGGAATGCATTGAACCAATGCATTCCAATGAGGAAAAAAAATCTGTTGAAATGCATTGAGCCAATGCATTTCAATGGAGAAAAAAGAAAAAGAAAAACTTCCCTGCCTTTTCCCTCATTAGGCAAAAAACTGTCTCAATAGCCTTAAGGTGAACAATGGCCTTTATCAGTGTTGGGAAGTTTAAAGGTGGGGCTTTCAATCACCTTAAGCCATTGTTCACCTAATGACTTATGGAGACTATTGTCTACATAACAAGCCCATTCAGGTCATTGTTCATCTTATAAGCCTATTTCCAACCAGGGTGACATGAGGTCAAAGTGAACTATAAAATGGAGGACTCACAACTAGCTTTCCTCAGACTGATGAAGTGGTTTGGATTAGCAGTAAAACATCTCATTCTCTCAAGAAAAAGAAGTCTACTTGCCATGACTCAACTTCCAGATAAACTCACCTGGATGACCGAGAATCTTCACAGATACAAGTGAGAAGGATCTTGGAATTGTTATAGACCACAAGCTAAATATAAACCAGCAGTGTGAGGTAGCTTCAGAAAGGCCAGTGCTATTTTGGGGTCCATTAATAGAGACATAGTTTCCAGGTTTCATGAGGTACAAGTCCTTCTCTATTTAGTACTGATCAGGCATCACCTTGGGAACTGTGTCAGTTCTAGATGCCCCACTTTAAGAAAGATGCCAACTAGAGATGGGCACGACTAGGGAAAATGACGTTTTCGAGTTGTCGTGTGTTGGAGGCAGTCCGTTTCGGCTCGTTTCCGTTTTTCACGAAATTTTGCAAAAATTAGTCGGTTCGTTTTTTCGTTTTTTCGTTGTCGTTAGTACTGGTTTGGGGAGGGGGTAGCGGGCTCCTGGAGGGAGCTGCAGGAGTCAGCCAGAGCCACAAGTGACGGACTGGCAGACTCTTTGCACTCGCTGTGTCTCACGTACTTGCCTGTAGTGCAATGTAAGTAGATCTGGCTTAGGGTTAAGATGGGTTAGCGCAAGGGCTAGGGTTAGGCTAGTTACGGGTGAGGTTAGAGTGAGTATTGGGGTGCACCTCTGGGTGCCTCTCTGACCCATTTAGAAGGACAGTGTACTGGCGTATGGGTTAGGCTTAGGCTTAGGGTTTGGGTTTGGGCTACGATTAGTGGTGGGCTGTTTATGCCCGATTGGCACATCCCAGAAGTCTCTGTGGTCAACCTGGCCAAGTGGCCATGCGATTGGTGGAAAATTTGCATGGTCCACTCCCATGGGCGAGCCCATCATTGAGAATGTGCAGATGTAATAAAATAAAATAAAATAAAATAAAATAAAATAAAATAAAATAAAATAAAATCAACAGAGACTTTTTTTTTGCAAGAAAAACCCACTGCTGCTACTGTAAAAATTCAAGCATTTAAAATACCTAATTTTCGCATGTTTCTGTGGTGCTTTGGTGGGGTTTTGGGCAACGATTTCAAAAAAAATATTGCGGTCGCCATTTTGGATCCCCCGCACTGCATGGCAAATGGATGCGCCCTCCCAGCCTGGTACAGTCAGCAAAACCTGGCCATGCAATTGGTGGAATGGCTCCAAAACTTTGCATGGTCCACTCCCATGGGCGAGCCCATCATTGCGAATGCGCAGGTGTAATAAAATAAAATAAAATAAAATAAAATCAACGGAGACTTTTTTTTGCAAGAAAAACCCACTGCTGCTACTGTAAAAATTCAAGCATTTAAAATAGCTAATTTTCACATGTTTCTGTGGTGCTTTGGTGGGGTTTTGGGCAACGATTTCAAAAAAAATATTGCGGTCGCCATTTTGGATCCCCCGCACTGCATGGCAAATGGATGCGCCCTCCCAGCCTGGTACCAGCAGCGCAGCAGTAGCAATAGCCAAGGAGAGGGGGGCGGGGAAACCCCCCCCTCAAATAAAACACCCTTCTGGCCTGGTAGGTGCCCTCAGACAGTTTTCGCCTACTTTTAGGGCCTGGAATCGGGTTTTTTTTTAACTTTTAAAAACTTTTTTTCTGTGCCGCTTGGCATTGCGCGATCGCCGCGATGCAAGTAACGAGCACGACAAATCAGACCAAATTGTTCGTTCATCGGTTCGAGCTCGAATTCTGGCGGAGTAATTCCCGTTACCGTTTCCGTGGAGTAACGGATACGAGTAACGGAAACGGAAACGGGAATACCGCTAAGTCGTGCCCATCTCTAATGCCAACAAACTGGAATGAGGCAACAAAGACAATCAGAGGCTGGACACCAAGCCCTCTGAGGACAGACTGAAGGAACTGTGTATGTTGAGCCTAGAGAAGACTTGGGGGACATATGATAGTACTGTTCAAATACTTGAAAGACACTCATACATTCCAGAGGGAATCCAAATTTGGAATGGATTTCAGAACTACCTCAGGTAGTGGTGAGCGCTCCAATGCTGGAGAGACAATTCGACAACCATCTGTCAGATATATTTTGATTTGGATTCCAGCACTGAGCATGAGGTTGGACTCGACAGCTTTATAGGCCACTTCCAACTCTCTGGTTCTATGATTCTGTGATTCCTTTTCCCACCTGCTTGGCTGCTCTAGAAATGTAGAACTGCCTCTAATTTGGTTCATATTGATACTTTTCTTCATATTGTTCATTTTTGATTCCTTTTGACAATGGATGAAATACCTGTGGAAATTTGTGGGTTCAAAGATATGTAAATTCAGCTGACTTCTTGTTCCATAACTGCAGTTGTATTAATTAAGAAAAGAGAAAAAAACATGCAGCAAAGTAAATTCCCCTGTATGTCTTTGCTCCAAACAAAAAAAAACAACCAAACACAAATATAGAACAAACAAACAAAATCACACCCAAACTATTTCATATTTGTTATTGTTTGTTGCAGGGCAGTGTACAAAAGCACACAACTATTTGGAGTAAGTAAAAGTATTGTATTTACAGGAAGAAAAATAAATAATCCAGTGGAGTAACAGATAATAGCCAACAGCCTCCTTAACAAACATATATGACCTTGCAGCCAGACAGCATGTACTTATCTTCATATGTTGCTGCCAAAGAACCACTACACTTTTGCTTTCTTTTATACAGGGTTGATTACACAACCGCTATCAGCTGAGCTCTGATTAGCCTGCAGAGCTCATCTGCGCTTTAACCCTTGCATCACTTACTATACAATTGTTAGTTACAATGTGGGTTTTACTCCAAACCCTAACAATATTCTTATGCACATTCAATAAAAATGAAGACTAATGTATAGTATTGTAAAGAGTACTGAATGCTTCATTTCCCATCCAGTTTTGTAACCCAATGGAGCAGTAATGTGGTAATCAAGCTGTTATAAGCCTTAGGAATTGATGCTTAAGAGAAGTCTGTTTCTGTACATTGCTCCCAAATTTACTCTGATAGCCTGTAAATCATCAATAGGCTGGTAGTCCTTGGTGAGTGACATTAGGAAAGAAACATGAAAATAGCATTATATTGCTGGAAAATATATATTACGCTCTTTTAAAAACATTTATATCCATTAACAAAAAGATGCCAAGCTACAGATTAATTGAAGACCAAACTGAAGGTGTATTGAGAGGAATGCAGACTGCTGTGTATTTTTACTCTCTTGTCCATTTTTCTGATAAGGCCATAAGAATGCTGCAGCATTCAGACAAAGCTGATATGTGACAACCCAGATTCTTGTTCTGCTTCTAAAATATGTGCATATTCCAAACTTACATTCAAGGGTGACACACCTTTCCACATTGATTCTGAGTTGCCTTGAATATACTTCAATTCCACCCACATCCATTCCAGTTTTGTGACTTCTTATCCCAACTTGTCGAAGAAAATGGCATAAAGCTAAAACCAGTTGTTTGTACTTTCTCTTCAAGGTTTCTGTTATTATCTTTGGTTGCCAAGCACTTTCTGCTTCTCACACAATCATGTGTCATTCTTCCCTAGCTCTCTTTGTGTTTCACTCAATCAGTCATTCACTCATTTTCCCCCACCCACGACTTTTCTTCATTTCATAAATTCAATTGTTCAAAGAACCCTCCAGTTTTTGAATGTGGGATATTGTATTTCTGTACCCACAATTCAAATGCCAGGGAATGGCCCAAGATTGCAAATTATGGTCCTCACAGTGTCAGCAGGAAAAAAAGGATGCCAAGGTTAACATAGCAAAGGGAAACCTAAAATTTTGACACCAAAAGCAGCAGTAAAGATTGTGTATGTTACGGGATACTCTTCTGTGCTCACTGTCATTTACACTTTTTATAAAACACTCCTGACAATTGCTTTGTGTTTGGGCGAGAAGTGGTAAACTGATGAAAATGGTTGCCCCACAGGGATAGAGTTCCCGGGAGGGGCTTCTTTGCCCACCTGGATAGATTTTGGTGTGAAAAAGCATGCTGCTACAGGGCTGGGCTGCAGGGGCTGGGCAGCCTGCAACAAACAGTTTCCCTTATGCAGAGGCAATTGCTCCCTCCCACCCATCCTATTATCATTGAGAATGAGATTAGCTGGTTGCGTAAGGCCTGGATAGGAATTTTTTGCTGTCACTCGAATTGGCCTGGAGTGGTGGTGAGTTTTCACCCATTCCATTCTCATGCCAGCTGTGGTGCGATATTTTATAATACTTTCCTGGTCACAATCGGTGGGTAATGCAAGAGGCATCAGAATTCAGGTGAGCCCCATGGTATTTATTTATTTATTTTTGAATATTTTTACCCAGCCTTTCTCCTTGGAAAAAGGACCCAAGGCAGTTTACAGAATGAGGGATAATATAAAGTCCAGTACAATTAAGAAATGTTCCAATACTGAGAACAGGGAATTGAGGGACATCTTAGAGCATTAATAGACAACATTACATTAAGGTAAGATACCCAAAAGTTGCTAGGCAGACCTCATATAAAAATAAACATGAGGACTAGAAATACTGTATTAATCTTAAAAAGATAAAAGGACTTAAAGCACTGTCAAGTGAGGTGAAACTGAGGGCTGTTCTGGGACAAGTAGATTTCTAGAATTTAGGAGGATGCGGAACAGGTGGGCAGCATCCTTGAGATAGGTATCTCACTGAATTCATGCAGGGGAACAAATGAAACTTCAACAAAAGGACAATAAGCTTTACATAGCAAAAAGCAGCTTTTGACGACATCAATGATAGTAGTCAATATTAGACATGGGCACGACCAGAAAAAATGACATTTCGAGTTTTCGTTTGTCGGAATGGGTTCGTTTTGGGTCGTTTCCGTTTGTCGCAAATTTTTTCAAAAATTTGTCATTTCGTTTGTCGTTTGTCGTTTGTCGTTTCCACCGCGATTTAGCGCGATTTGACTTCCCAGAGCATAGGGCCGTCCCGCAATCAGGGCCGGCGCTAGGTGTTTTTGCGCCCTAGGCGGTGGGCGGGGCGGTGGGCGGGCGGCAGGGGGAGGTGCGGGTGGGCGGCGGAGGCGGGGGGGGGCCACGGGCGGGCGGCAGCCACGGGCTGATGAGTGGGCGGGCGGCGGCGTGGGTGCACGGGCAAGTGGGCAGTTAGGATATCACTTAAGATAGAGGTTCTGTTCTTGGCTTGCACTCCAAATGTGTGTGTGTGCAAGCAAACTGAAGTTGGGAAAATAGAAAATAAATGGTAGTATATAATATATTTTTAAAATAAATCCACACCTCCCACTCCCAGTCGAACCTCCCCCTTTATCCAATATCAGAAAAAAATCCTCACAAACTGCCAGAGAAGAAATAAAGAATAAACTGCTATTCCCTTCAGCAGACAAAGCTGCAGGGAATCAAAGAAATTATTTTCTAAATTCAATTCCCTCCATGCCTGCCTAACTTAAATCCTAAAGCCTCCAGCCTCTCTCCTCAATCTCGATCAGATCACACCAGCACCAGCAGCCAGCTCTCCTCCCTCAACCACATCCATACACCCGACTGCGATTTCTGGAAGGTGCCTCGGCTTTTTATGCCCTCCGAGACATCCAGAAGTGTCAATCAAAAACCTGGCAATGCCATTGGTGGAATGGTTCAAACAATTTGCATGGTCCCATCCCATGCCCAGCCCAAATGGGCAGGTCTAAAAAAAATAAAATAAAATAAAATAAAATAAAATAAAATAAAATAAAATAAAATCAATATGACGTTTCATTGCTATAAAAAACCCACTGCTGCCTGCTACTATTAAAATTCAGGCATTTAAAATAAATAAATTTCACATGTTTCTGTGGTGATTTGGTGTTTTTTTTTTACCATGATTTCAAAAGAAAAATTGTGGTCGCCATTTTGGATCCCCCCCACCGCATGGCATGGCGAGACGACGAGGATGACCCCCCCCCCAGCCTGGTGCAAGCAGCCCAGGACAGGAGAAGAAGGGGGGGGAGGCCGGGGACCCCCCAGAAACCACCCCTCTGGTAGGTGGCAAAGCCTCAGGCAGGCATATTTTCGCCTGCTTTTTTGGCCGGAGTCGGGTTTTTTTAAAAAAACTTTTAAAAACTTTTTCTGTGCTTCGCATTGCGCGATTGCCGCGATGCCACAAACGGAAAGAAAAACCCGACCAAATTTTTCTTTTTTGGTTCGAGTTCAAGTTCTGACAGCTTAATTATCGTTACCGTTTCCGTTATGTAACGGAAACGATAACCAAAAACGGAAACGACAATTTTGCCGAGTCGTGCCCATGTCTAGTCAATATGATGTACAGAATAACCTCGAGTGCTCACTGCCATTCACACTTGTTGAAAAACAGCCCTACCAATTGCTTTGTGTTTAAGTGAGAACTGGTGAACTGGTGGGAAAAGGGGGGGGGGAGAGAGTAAGGGACAATTATTTACTTATTTTTTTTCTCTTCCTTTTGTCGCCTGTGTCATCTTTGTGGAGGGTATTGTCCCTCCTTATTTTATTGGTATTCTTGCTGCTTGTTTTCCTTTCTGTTGTTTTATTTTAACTTTAAACCGCCCAGAGTTCCATCCGGAAGATGGGCGGTATATAAATATAACAAATAATAAATAAATATTGTGGCATTTTCAAGCCTAACATACTTATTTCCCTGTGAACTTTCTTTGACCAAAATCTGAATTTTGTAAGAAATGGATCTTGAGCAACAAATGCTCATATTGAAATCAAGCTTCAAAGTGCCACAATATATTGCCTTCTTCTCCCCCCACCCTCACTTCCTATTTATCAGTTTAGTAATCTGAATGTGTGGCACTAATCTTTTCCGACCTGCTTATTGTTATGGAATAACGTCATTCCCCCTTGTTTATTTCTTTCTTTATTAAAATCAAGTTCCCATTTCCAGTGAGTGCGTCTGGTACTTACTGTATATACTCGAATATAAGCCTAGTTTTTCAGCCCTAATTTTTGGCTGAAAAAAGGGGCCCTCGACTTATATGCGGGTCAATACTTTTAGCCACTGAGGGAAGTGCTTGGGTTGGTGGCTAAAAGTCATTTTAAACATTGTGTGCCACTTCTCATGACCCCCCCCTCTGCATCACTGGGGAGCAGTGTGAGATGTTTAAAATGACTTTTAGCCACTGACCCAAGCACTTGCATCAGTCGCTAAGAGTCATTTTAAACATCACACACCACTCGCCCAGCTCACAAAGGAGGAGCTGCCAGGCCCTGCTGCATTTCCCATCCTAGACTTATATTCGAGTCAATACATTTCCCCGGTTTTGGGGGGTTAAATTAGGGCCCTCGACTTATACTCGGGTCGACTTATACTCGGGTATATACGGTACATAGAAAATTATCATGGGCTGATTTAAAACACACAAGCAAATGAACAAACAAACAAAAGGACGGTCTATTTATGACTAGAAGGGTCTGAAGGTAAGTGAACCTTATGTGGAGTTTTGCTCATGGACCAGAATGTCAGGTGAATGGAAGTAAATGCTCACATCAGAACTATAACAAGTTTTAGTCTGGCTGGGCATTATGGAGCTGGTGTTGATGTAGGGATTAAAAACCACATAGAAGTTCCAAAACCAATGGCTGAATGGGCAGCAGAGATTCCTTATGATGCAAAATAGGGGCCACAGAATCTACCCAGAGACCTAGGTTTTAGCCTTCTACTCTGATGAGGGATATTAGACTTTCCCAAACTTGTTAGACAAAGAACTGTCAGCCAGTAAATACCTCTGATATAACCCCTGAGCCATAGTACTTTACACTGATGGACAAGGTTGCTTTAGGGGTGCAGAGGCACACAGAAATGTCACAAACCCAATATCAGAGGAAACAACATTTTAGTTTACATATGAGGTAAGCCAAAGGCAGCCTAACTAATGGTTAGAGGAAGATGATGTCATCTGTTAGCAATATTGTGATGCTTTGGGACAGGTAGCCTTCTCCAATCTCACAGTTCTTCAACATGCTGGAACCCATATTCTGCTGCCAACAAGTATATTATAAGGCCTACAGTTCATCTAGAGAAAATATCAAACTGGAGGAGATAAAACAGAAGGACATTTTGAAGCAGCCAGAAAAAAATGTGTCACTCAGATTCATCTGCAAGAACCTACAGGCCATTCTTTGTAAGCACCACGGTTCATTCCAATAACAGTTATTTAATTAAGCAACCAATTACTGTGAAATCACCAAATTAAATTAATTTTTCAATCCAATATAACCACAGTGAATTAATATCCAATCTTTAACTGTACGTAGAGATGGGGATGAACCGAAAAAATGGCAATTTGTTTCATTTCATTTTGTTTAAGGCTTCATTTTGTTTTGTTTCATTTTTAATGATTTTTTTTCAAAAAAAAATCATTTTGTTGGTTTGTTAATTCATTATTCGTTTTTACCTGATTTGCACAATTTAAAGCATTTGACCACGCATGCGCATCCCAAGTTGAAAAATAAAATGAAAATTTTAAAAAAGAACAGTACACTCAAATCAACCCTAATAAAATATGAAAAAATGTTAGTGAACATGTTTGCCTCTCTCTGCCACTTTAATCCTCAAAAAAAAAAAAAAAAAAAAAAAAAACCAGCGACCTGAGAAAATACATAAATATACATTTTAAGCACTCCTCACCCCCCTACTACGTATTATCAGGCAGAAAAAATAATTTTTGCTGGGTTTTTAAGTATATTCAGGATGCTTTAATACCTTAAAAATGCCATTCTGCACAGATTTGCCGCCATTAACAAAAGTATGTGGCAGCCATTTTGTCCCATTTTTTTTAAAAAAAGATCTCTTTAAAAACACGTTTTTAGATGTTTTAAATCACTGGCATCAATCTAATAGCTATAATCAGGCATAAAAAAATTTACAATATTTTTGAAGTGTTTCTCATCTGTTTAAAGTGTTTAAAAACAGCTCATTTTCTCACGTGCCAGCATTAACGAAACGAAACGTAATGAACCAATTTTTCCCGGTTTGTTTCATTTCGTTTGGATTTTACTCCTAGGTTCATTATTTGTTTCATTACATAATGAAATGAACAACAAATAACAAAATGAATAAAAATTCGTTTCATACCCATCTCTAACTGTAAGCATTATTTTCCAGCAACGTATTAATGAAATGCAATGTAGAATGCTGTGGGTTATGTTGTAATATAATATATCTTTTTGAATAATAACTTTCAGCATTTATTTATTTATTTATTTATTTATTTATTTATTTATTTATTTATTTTCTTTGAATATTTTTCCCTGCCTTTCTTCTTGGAAAGGACCCAAGGCAGCTTACAACAATGAGGGACAATATACAGCTCAGAACATTTAAGACATATTCAAGCTTAAGAAAAGGGAATTAAAAAAGGCATCTTACAACATGAAAAGGCAACATTAAAACTAAAAAGAGGACACAAACAATTAAAAGAAAAAAAATTTCCGTAATGAGGGATGGAAACTAACATGGAGAGCACAGTGTACTTATCAATTCAGTCAATGCAATCATATATGGTAATCCATCTAAAAAGTCACATAACAGGTAGTCCATAATTCAAGGAAAGCTTGCCTGAAGAGAAAGGTTTTGCCTGCTTCCGGAAAGACAGCAGAGATGCGGCAGTCCTGGCCTCCAGTGGGAGGGAGTTCCAAAGTCTTGGAGCAGTGACAGAGAAGGCGCTTTCATGTGTTAATAGAATAGAATAGAATAGAATAGAATAGAATAGAATTTATTGTCATTGTATAAAATACAAGATAAAATCCTATTTTATTTATTTATTTATTTATTTATTTATTTATTTATTTATTTATTTATTTATATGCTGCCCACTACCCAAATGATAGGACTGAGTAGCAGCCAGCAGAGCTGCTGTAACAGAGGGATTATGTGTTCCCTATAACCAGCTTGAGTTAACAACCTGGCTGTTGCATCTTGGACATTTCCAAACACTTTACAAAAGCAGCCTCAAGTAGAGCATGCTATAGTAGTTCAACATGGATGTTACTAAGTCATGTATCAACATAGCCAGATCAGATGTCTCTAGGAAATGGTACACCTAGTGCAAAGACCTGCCTACTGTAGCTACAGCCAAAACCTGTACATCTAGGCTTACAGATTAACCCAGGAGTAACCTAAGCTCCACCCCTATGTTTTCTGAGGATTTTGCCTATGTGTCATATGCTCATCATCTGTTTTATTACTGCCATAAAATTTTCTTGTTTATTTCTTGCATATTTATTGATTTATATAATGCCCACCTAGCAGCAAGGCTATTCTGCGTGCTTTACAACTACAAGATACAAACAACATAAATACCTTATCCCTTTTGTCCCTCTGAGCAAATACTTAATTGAGTCGACATTTCCCTCAAATATGCCTCCTTGTCTCTATTTCAGAAATGTCTATTTCACACACACACATGGCTTCAAAAACAACTTAAAGACAAAAATCAAGATGATTCATCACCAGATGTGAAGTAGTACTGGATGGAAGAGTGTGTGAAAGAAGAGAACCAGTCAATATGCATTCTTTTTCCTCCCACTTAGTCTATATTTTATGAACCTGAGGTCTCCTAATAGATGGAGTTCAATACTAGTGGCACTACAAAGTGAGCATGAAGCTTTGTTTGCTTTGCTGGAAGGTACAGGTTCTTCAAAAGGCTTTTGTCTGCTGTATGTCTATCCCTAATGCAACTGCACTCAGAGCCTGCTTTAACATGATGCAAACTAAAGGATTAAAATAGGCATTTTCAGAATGCAGTGTACCTTTTGTAAGATACTGCTTTCATCTGAATAGAAAACAACTGGGACCTCAAATTGGCAGTCAGTTATTATCATAGTTGAATGTTATGACTCCGAAGGCAGTTCATCTGTCCCCCACAGTTCTTTCTCCAGTAAATAACAATTAATTATGTGTTGCTTCTTTTCAAGAAGCTAAAATATGAAGGCATCCACTCTCTGATAAGAAGATCTCTGAAATTTGGGGTATCCATTAAGATCTTTCAGTATGTATTTTGAAGGCATTTTCTTTTCCATATTCCAGTCCAGCAAAGTGTCAGCAAAATAGGTTGGAGGCAACATTATGGTACTGCTAAGAAGAATAGGAAATAAGAATAGGATAAAACAATTTGGGACCAAGGAAAATATCCCCTAGTGCGCCCAATCAGCAACCTAACTTGCCTAGTTTGCCTAGCCCAAAACAGAGTGCTGGAAATTTGATACAGGGCTGCTCGAGAACATGCCTAAGTAAACAATGGCTTCTTGGATGGTTGGATGGATGGTGAATAAATAGAGTCCAGTGAAATCAATCAGAGCTCTCCCAGCAGAGATTTTTGGCTTTAATTGGAGCTTCAGCTGTCAATCTCCTTCAGGTTTGGTACATTTCTCTTTTGCTAACAATTGGCACAAAGTATTTTTATTCACAAGTAAGCATTTTAAATGCCTGCCAACACTGGGGCAACTTGTAGGGGCACCCTAATTGACCCGAGCATCCTGAATTACTCTGTATCTGGTGCAGACACATTCAAATATCCTTTCTTCACACCATTTGAGTCTTTGTTTCTTGAAACCTGTGCAAATCCCTTCCTATATTTCCAATGGCAATACTTCTGAATAAGATTTCTTCTCAGGGGGTAAGTACGCTCTGATAATCTTCAGGAGCTAAATCTGCCAACTGAATTGCTTCTTGCTCTATTGCGAGCCCCAAAGAAACCCGCTGTGGACTAGAACCTACATGTACTGAGCCCTAGTCCAATGCTTGAACCCTTATACCAATAATCTTATAAGACATTTAAGCTGTTTGCTATTGGCAGCATTTGACCTGCTTTTCAAAATGGAAGATGAAACCAAGTCCACCTCAGTAGAAAAGATGGCATCAGCTGAGGCAGTTTCTGGCAGTTCTTTTTAAGAGATGCCATGACACTACTCCAGTAAAGAAAAATAAGAGAGTGCCTAAACCAAGCTCTGTTTATGTTTGGTAACTGAATCTAAATGTTCAGATAGATTGTAGAGCTCAAATTATAATAAATCAGTAACAATGTGGGCTTGTAGTACACTCATGTTACTCCAAATGATGCCAGCAGTCTAGAAGGCAAAAAGCAGAATTTGTCCAGGTCCTCTGGGATTGTAGCATCAACATTGTAGTACAGATTGAGCCACTTTATTTCAGTGAATGCCAGACCAATGAACTGAGCCCTCCAGACATGTTCTTTTCAATTGCTCAACTGGGAAATAATTAGTACCAAACTAGGTGTGGGGTTGCTGTTAAATCCGTACTTCCTAATGATTTTGCTTTGTTTCCCAAATTCATGATCCTTATCATCAACCTCGCTTGTAATATGAGGATAGAAAACATCTGCAATGCCACATTTGTGTTTATGCACCTACAATGATGCTTTATCACTTTGCAGACACATACTACTCCTGCTTCCAGCCACACCTGCCTTCCGATCAGTCTCCAAGTAAGCGTATGATTATCAGAGATAGTCTTAGAAAGAAAAGGAATGAAGCAGATAGAGGTAACAAGCAGCAATAGTTCCTGGTCCATTTCTCTTCACCCACCCTCACCCCTACTCCCAGTGGACAGGACCGTACGTACCAAATCACCAACACTGGCCTTTTTTGTGTAGGCTGGTATAATCTAAATAGGGTAATGAGAAGTCAGAGGAGGATCAGTATACCATTGGGTGTGATCCTCTTTCTATTGTGAATCAAATACCTCCCTTTCTCCTCTGTGGAAGGAGAGGGGAGGTAACTATTATTTTTGCCTGTGCTAGACCACTGCTGTGGGGTTCCAGATGAAAGAGCACAGACTCAAGTCCAGTTGTCCGACCAGCGGAGTGATGATGATGATCACCCCTTGCCACTCGGGTTTTATTACATATCATTTTCATTCCACAGTATGCACCAAATCAGTGATTGGTTACAAGGGAAACATTACATACGTTACATATGCTGGTTGGCTAGGGTTGCCTCATGACTGCCTCGTGAACAGAGCATGCCTTGCCCAGTTATTGATTACCATAATCCATGTCCTAGCTGTTCGCAGATGGGAGGTGAGTTAATGAGAAGGGTAGAGGAATGTAGATGAAAGAAAGACAAGGATAGGTAAAGGGAAAACAAGAGTAGGTAACTGGAAATGGAAGGCAAACAGGAATTAAGGGTACACAAGCAGAGTAATGAAAAGTAAGCAGAATTAGCCCAGTAACCAGGAGTAAATAAGTGGAGATGAGCAGGCAGTGGCAAGTCAGGAATAAACAAGCTGAGGAAATTAAAGGCAAATAATAGGTTACCCAGGCTGGGTTAGCTTCCAAAGTCTGCAGTCTGGAGCATGTGGATTTAGGCAGGAAGAATACCACCAGTTGGGCTTTCCCACTCATGAAATGGCAATGCCTCCTAGGCTGAATCCCAGCTATCAGATCCCCACACATTCCTGATGCACTGAATAAGATTTTATTTCAGTTCTTTCTTTGCCTTGTGTGTGGTGCCAATCAAGAAACTTCCTGCCACTGTGATTTCCACCAGCACTTAATAGAAGTAAAATACATAATAATTTAATCTAAATGATTCAGCACAATGGTGATGGTCTAATAAAAAAAAATAAAAAGAGGATAAAAGTCATTGATTTTTTTAAAAATTGAATTTTTGATTTAAATTAAGTTTTTTTAAAATAATGATTTCAATAAAATCCACCCCCTTTTTAATGGAGTAAAAGAAAATTTCACATCCCTTGCCTTTCTGCACAGGAGCATGGGAAATGTTCAGTTTGCTAGTACCCTGAAGTGATTCACTTATTAAACCACTTCATGATACCACACATTGAAACTGGAGGGAGCCTTGGCAGTTCTGATAGCTACAAAGCTCAGTTTTAGTCCACTTCTAGCAATTACATGACTAGAGCACAGCAATACATATTAAAATAGCTGAAACACCTGACAGCCTCAAAAAGGTGCAGGGTGGTTCCACTCTCTTAATTACATCATGTGGTGTGTGTGTGTGGGAGGGGGCAATCTACCTCTATAGCACACTAAATAACAGAACAAATGTCTATCTGCACAAGCTCTCATTTCCTTAAAGTGGCCTCCTGTTTTCTATTGTGATAATATTCCTTCGAAACCAATCTGATAGCTTTAGCAGATCATTAGAAGCAAAACTTCATTGATAATTAAATGAAAAGATTAAAATATATGTTTATCCCAGCACAAGGGTTTCTCTTCCAGAAAGCTTTCCTCACTGAGTTGCAACAGCTTGTTTTGCGTCTGTGTGTGTCACTGAGGGATAAACACAGACTTCCTTTGAGTGTCTGAGAGCTCAACCATGCAGATATGAAGCCATGGAAGAAATGTTAACGGGAAAACATCTAATCAATTTCCAGCTGAGAAGCTGGCATCTCATCTAGTTGAATTTGAAGATTCAACCAGTAGTCCAGCGAATGTCAGTATTTGGAATGAGCGAAGGAGCAGTTATGTTTTTTTTTTTTCTGAAGCAACAACATTCTAAAACTTGACTCTGTGACTGGCCTGTCACTAACCCTTCCATTCATCCTTCCCACATCAGTGTAAACAAGTATGTCTTGATACCTTAGAAATGTTTGACAGGTGTAACTTTGATTGGGTAGCAATATGTGGTCATTTTATGCGCATGACAGAGTGAGTCTGATTGAGAGCTGAAGATGACCTTTTGTTGTTGATGCATTTGCACCTCATACCCTTCTTTTATCCTTTGACACTGTGGCTGACAAGCTTCAGTTCATCTCTGCAAAATCACCTCAGCAACCATTGCTAAAGAGCTCCATCTTGTTTGTTGTAAGCAGAGTTACCCTCTTTCATTCTTATGCTAACCCTAGGTAGGTTTTGAGCTTTTATGGCTGACTGAAGCAAACTAGACTCTTGTTCCTTTTTTCATTTTGTGTGGAGTTCTGTGGGAATGACCTTAAGGAACTCATTGGTCCCCTGATGCTTGGAGACCTGGTCCTATGGATAGCTCTGTGAATGCCTTTCCTATGATCTAGTGCCCACAGCCGCCATTCTTACTGTGCTATTTAAATGGGAAATTCAAAGAGAAGAAGTGGTGTGGAAATGCTGAGAGGTGTTGGTAGTGGGAAGAATGGGGGGAGTGCTAACCTGCTCCATCTGAAAGGGAGGAAATTGTGTTGAAAGCATTAGGAAGTGAGCACTGTGTGTGTCATTTCATCATAATGCAACACAGGAGCAATTATTGTTCTTTGTACAAAAAAAATCGTAGAAATGTGCAAATTCTTGGCTACACCAACCATACCATACCATATTAATAAAAAAATCACAAATTCTTGTGTGGCAAGAATAAATTATTTTATACTTGTTTTTTTAGACTGGAGGAGTTGAAACACATCAGGTTTCGTATGCCTACTTTCAGGCATATTGTTCCAAGTTCTGTTACTGTTTATATATATAAACTCTCCAATAGCTGTCTGCCACATAATGGGTTTCTGGGTTGCTTAGCTTCCCTCTTTCATTGCCCCCACCTCTTTCTCCCCAGGATCTCCCAATTTCCAGGCAACGTCTTTTGGAACCTTTACCCCTCTAATTCTAGATTCTTTTCTGTGATAGTGAAGGAACCTCTTGGAATAGTGGTTAAACTGCAGCACTGCAGTCATAACTGCTCTCTTGACCTGTGTAGCTGGCTCAAAGTTCGGTCAGCCTTCCATTCTTCCAACTTGCTGGAAGTGGGGTGATGTGTAGCCTGCATGATCACCTGGCCTCTCCCTTCCCCCCACTCCCAGGTGTTTTACATCTTCTCCTGGCGCTTTGCCCGCTTATGTTATGTATTTCATTTGGCTTAGTAAGATTTGCTTTGTTATTACTTTTTATTATTTGTTTTATAGTTATTGTTAATTAATTGATTTACTGTATAATTTTGTAATTCTTATTGTTGTGAGTGTTTGTGCCTTTTTTTCCTCGTTGCCACCATGTCTGCAGGGACTCACATTCCAACTGTGTCGGGCCGTGGGCAGTACGCTTGTAGCCGGGGGGGGGGGGGGGTCAGATCAGAAGAACCTGGGTCAGGCATCTTGCGCCTGTCCCGTGTTCTGACCCCTCGGCTCGTTGCCACGTGTCCGGGAGTCACTTCTCCAGCGCCTCCAACCTTTCTTGCATTCTGTTGAATGCCAGGTCAGTCCATAATAAAATCCCTATCATATATGACTCCATCCAAGATGGGCGGGCTGACCTGGCTCTTATTACCGAGACCTGGGTGGGTGCAGAGGGGGGGGCTTTGCTCTCCCTGCCGTGCCTGCCCGGTTATCTGGTTCAGGGTGTGGGAAGGTTGGAGGGTCAGAAGGGAGGAGGGGTCGCTATCATCCACCGGGATTCTCTTTATGTCTGCAGGGCCTCGACATTGGTTAGCCAGGGTTTAGAGTGCCTTCACCTGTTAGTGGGTCAGCGGGACAGATTTGGCATTGTGCTGGGTTACCGTGCTCCCCGCAACCCAGCACAATCCCTTCCGGAGCTCTCCGAGTTCATCGCAGCTGCTTTATTGAAGTCCCCGTGCCTTTTGGTTGCGGGTGACTTCAATGTGCATGCCGGTGGTGAACTCTCTGGTGCAGCTCTGGAGTTCATGGAATCCATGGCTTCCATGGGTCTGTCCCAGCATGTTGTATGCCCCACTCACTGGTCTGCCCATACCCTGGATCTGGTATTTTCCTCCATGTCGGGGATCTCGAGTCTGGAGGTTGGGGGCATTGTCTCCCTACCTGTGTCGTGGTCAGACCACCACCTGTTTTCTTTCCCCCTGGCGATTCCAGCCCCTCCTCACGGGGACCATCGGTCTCCTGTTTTGGCCCGCCCCCGAAGACTCATGGACCCTTCTCGGTTCCAGGAGGTCTTTGGGGTGTTTCCTGGAGAACTGACTGGCGCGCCAGCCGAGGTTGTGGCCAACCATTGGTTTGATACAGCTGCCCATACCATCAACCGGATCGCCCCTAAGCGTCCTTTCCGGTGCCGAGCTCGGCCCTCGCCGTGGTTCACGACTGAGCTCTGAGCAATGAAGCAGGTGAGGAGAAGACTAGAGCGCAGCTGGAGAAGAACCCGGATGGTTATTAATAAGGCTGCTGTTTCCCAGACTAGGCGCTATTCCAACGCGATCAGGGAGGCTCAAAGATCTTTTTTCTCCCTGAGAATTGGTGAGGCCTTTAACCGCCAGGCAGAGCTTTTCCGGGTGGTTCGGGACCTCACCAATCCGAGTCTGACCAGGCCTCCTCCTACTGATTTCAGTAGTGAGAATTTCGCAGCCTTTTTTTGTACAAAAATTGAGGCCATCCGGACCGGCTTCGACTCCGGTTGCAGTAGCACTGCCCCGGCACCCCCAGTCGCTGGTCCACCTTCGTCGCCTCGGTTGGATGCGCTTGGGCCTGTTTCTGCTGTCGAGGCCTCTAAGGCTATGGCTCTCTGCCGGCCGGCGTCCACTCCGTTCAATCCCTGCCCTGCCTGGCTTATTAAAGCTGCCAGCGGGACCATGGCCAAATGGGCTTCGGTCATCACCACCGCCTCCTTCAGCGAGGGGGTTTTCCCCTCTCATCTGAAGGAGACGGTGGTAAAGCCCATTCTTAAAAAACCAGGCCTTTCCCAGGACAATTTAACCAACTATCGTCCAATTGCTAACGTCCCGTTTATGGGCAAGGTGATCGAGAGGGTGGCGGCGGTTCGGTTGCAGTCATACCTGGAGGATCGGCAGTGTCAAGTGCCTCGATCCTTGCCAGTCCGGGTTCAGGCCTCGTCGGGGGACTGAAACAGCTTTGGTCGCGCTGCAAGATGACCTAATCCGGGTGGCTGACAGGGGTTGCTCTACCCTGTTGGTTCTCCTGGATTTGTCAGCGGCCTTTGATACCGTCGACCACGGTATCCTGTTGGATCGGCTCTCCGAGGTTGGAATCGGATGCACTGCTCGCAGTTGGCTCTGATCCTTCCTGGAGGGCCGTCCACAGTACGTTCTGCATGGGGGGGGGGAGTTGTCGGCCCCTTGGATACTCCCTTGTGGGGTTCCACAGGGGTCATCGCTGTCCCCTATGCTGTTCAACATCTACGTAAGGCTGCTGGCTGGGGTCATTAGGAGATTTGGAATCTGCTGTCACCAGTACGCTGATGACACACAGCTCTATCTCTCCTTTCCCACCTCTGCAGTGGAAGCTGTGAGGATCCTTGACGAGTGCCTGGATGCCGTCCTGGCTTGGACTGGGGCGAATAGGCTTAAGCTCAACCCCGAGAAGATGGAGGTCATGTTCTTTGGGAGCTTACTATCTGGGTATGGTGGCCCTCTTCCGCGTCTGGGGGGGTTCCCTCTAGCCAGTGGAGAGGGTGCGGAATCTGGGCGTGGTCCTGGACCCAGCGCTGACCATGGAGGCTCAGGTGGCATCGGTGACCAGGGCCACCTATTACCATCTTCGCCAGATTGCCCAGATCCGCCCGTACCTGGATGTTGACTCTCTGAGAACAGTGGTCCAAGCACTGGTGATCTCGAGGCTGGACTACTGCAACACCCTCTACATGGGGTTGCCCTTGACTCTTCTCCGGCGTCTGCAGTGGGTGCAGAATGCGGCGGCCAGGCTGGTGGCTGGTGTGCATTGTTATGACCACATCACCCCAGTCCTGGCTCGCCTGCATTGGTTGCCCGTTGTGGCCCGGATTAGATTCAAGGTCTTGGTTTTAGTTTATAAAACCCTCCATGGCTTGGGACCGGATTACCTGACAGAGCGTATCGTCCAGCGATCCACCTCGGCCCGTCCAGTTTGGCAGGTGCGAGCGCACTCGCTCCGGGTTGCCACCCCTCGAGAGGCCCGGAAGGCGGTTACCCGGAACCGGGCCTTCTCTGTGGCAGCCCCTTCCATATGGAACTCCGTCCCCAGCGAAGTGCACTCTGCAGAGTCCCTGCAGGCCTTTCGGAAAATGTTAAAAACCTTTTTATTCTGAGAGGCCTTTGGCGAATCTTAATTTTTTCCCCCGCCATCGCTATTACTTTATTGATTGCTGACTACCGGTGTCTCCAATTTTAATTGTAGGATTCACGCCTTTGGCGTGCTGGGATGGACTAGGAGGCACTAGGACTTTTATCTTACATTTGTACTATACTGTTTTACTTTGATGTTGTTATTGGATTTTGTTGTACTTTTATTCTCTGTTTGTTGGCACTCAGACGCTTTTGTTTGCTGCTTAGAGTCCTATTTTAGGAGATAAGCGGGATATAAATATAACAATAAATAAATAAATAAATAAATAAATAAATAAATAAATAAATAAAATAATTTATAAACCATTCTGCTTGAAGAAGTTTGGGTGGGAGCAAACTGTCAAGCCCCTCTCACAGAGCACACACACAAACAGGGTTCAGTTCTTTGCCAAGATCTTTAGTGGAAAGCCAAGCAAGTTCAAGTCCTTTGCTAACAATCAAGTGCCAGATAAATAACAGAATCCAACTCCCAGCAATTACCAGTCCATGTCAAAACCAGAATATCTCACGGAAACCAGATGCCAAACCCAAGGGAACAGATCAAGCCATTGTCCAGGAAACCAGTCCAAAGTCAGGAAACAGAGCCAAGGTCAGAAACAGACAGGAACGTGGTTGCAAGTTCAAATGAAACGTTGCTCCCACAGAGAGCTCAAGGTGAGCTTGCCAGCTTTATCCCAAAACAGGGAACACACCCTTACTTCTGGAAAGGCTTCTGCTAGTACTCAGGGCTTCCCAACCTGATTCTCCACCTAGCATCAAAGACCCTTTCCCTAGCTCTTCTGGTAGCACGTCTTTGCAGAATCCTACTCATGGCCCTTCTAGGAGGAGGAGATATGCTTTCAGCTGAGTCATCAGACCCAGCTGCTTGCTGATTTGAGCTGCAAGTCTCCTCCAGCAGCTCTTCACCATTTATGCCCTCAGAGTCAGGTTCTGTGGCAGGCAGGGTCCTGGCAAAAAAGCCCTTGCCACAGAGGCCAAGATTGCTCCGCTGCTGCTGCCACCACCACTGCCACCCGGTAAGGATGATTGAAGATGGGGATGCTGCCAGTCCAGTTTGTGAGTTGTTGTCAATGTCTTTTTTAATTTTATTTTTGAATGTTTTTTCCCACCTGTGTGCTGTCAAATGGATTAAATCATGCAAAGTGGGGAAAAACAAATAATGAATCAATGAACCAACAAAACAATTTTTAAAAAAAATTCATTAAAACAAAATAAACCAAACAAAACCCTAAAATGAAACGAATCAAAATGAATTGCCATTTTTTCAGTTCGTGCCCATCTCTAGTACACTGTCTTTTTCTTTTCTTCTTCTTCTTTTTTTTTTTTTTGCTTTGAAGCAACGACAGTTTGTTTCTTTTTTCTTTTGCTTTTTTTAATTACATCAGTGATAAGGACATTCTCTTCCTCCTCCTCCTTCTCAGGGTTTCTTGTTCATTGCCATCTCTGCAGCAGTCCTTAGAGTAGTTAGGGGGGAATTATTGTTTCATAGCACCAACATGTTGAGTGTGATTTGGTCTTGCGTGAGTAGTTAAAGACCATTAGCCAACAGAGTACGATGATCACAAAGCGTGCCCTATCTGGTCTGTTGGTAGCTACCTGCATTTTGGGAGGCATGGCTGTGGGGACTTTCATGATGAACTCACACGTTTCACGTGTAATGCCATGTGACTGTTTCTAATATTAAGTTAGTATCTGGGCCTGGCTGTGTTGTACACATAAGTATGGCCAATACATTGTGTCTTTTCAACTCAAAGCAAGACCAAAAACAACAAAATCAGTCATGTAAGACTTTGCCATCTTTGGCAGCATGGATATTCTCATGAAATGGGGCAGGCTTGCTGTTCCAAAGCCAAAAGGTGTGCATTATTTTAGTGGACATAGACACTGTGCATTGTAATGTTATGTGCTATGTGTACATAAATTATACTAATATATCACTGTGCAATTTTGGCTTCTTCTTCAAGAAAAAAATTCCTTGAATGTGTTCCCTGTGGATATTCATATTGGGCAGTGACTGCTGGAGGTATAAGTGGGTATTTCTATTGGCCATGCCACTCTTTTGTGTTGTACTTATCATGTATGCACCCAAGGATGGATGAAGGGGCTCCTAACACCCCTGTGTAAAAACTATGGCAGCACCAGTAACTGTTTGTGTAAATCTTTGGGAAGTGGGGTGGGTGGGTAGTAGTGCATCTCTCCTGAATAGCAATGACTGTACATATGGTCTCATGTGTGAACATATAGCAGTCATATAAAATTGTAGTTTTGTTAGATCTGTGCTGACTTCATAAGCGGTACTGGTCATAGTGAAGAGGCACATGGAGACATTATCTATTTGCCACTTCCCTTAAGCCCTCTTCAGGATAATGTCAAGATTTAGATAGCAGAAAGGTTGTCAGGAAGCAATCAAGAAAATTGACATGGTCAGAGAAGATGCTCATCAGTGTCCATATCACATTATTCACCATTGTCAGGCAGCACTTCTCCACTTTTCCAGCCAAGAGCTTTTCTCATTCCCTAGAGATGCCATAGATTGAGCCTGGAATCATTTGCATGCAAGGCATGTGCTCCACAGTTATGGATGCAGAAAATGTTTGTTTTCTGAGCCACAACTTCAAGAATGCCACAGCCACCGCCAATACACACACACACACACACACACACACATACACACACACACACATGGTGGAGGGCAATATGTAGTCTGCATAATTACTTGTAAACCACCCAGAGAGTCCTTTAAGTGCTATGGGGAGGTGTGTAAGCAGAACACTGGCTTTGTTCAATGAAGCAGTACAACTATGATACCTACAATATTTATACACTGCAAAAATGTATTTGGCATTGGAACAATTTTTTAATCCCTCTGTATTACATACCTAGTAATGGTAACAAAAATGTGCAGTCAAATGCTGTGGCATGGAAGTAGGCCAAGTGGGAACAGATGCTCCATTCTCTTCAGTAGAGATGGGCATGAATAAAAAAAATGGTGTTTCAGTTTTTCATTTTTCATGAGAGGTCCATTTCGGTTCATTTCCATTTTTTGTGAATTTTTGGAAAAATTTCATTTTTGTTTTTCATTTTTTCATTTTTCGTTTCTACCCGCTTTTTGCACAATTTGTAAAGCATTTCTGTGCGCGGGCATCCCCCAACGCCCCAGACCAGAGGGAAAACACTAAAAAAAAACTGATGCTGGAGCAGAGGAGGGTACTCATGGAGATGTATGCACACACACACAGAGGGAGGCCGCAGGACTGAAGCTAGAGTCGCAGAGACAGCAATCCCACCCTAACTGCAAGGAGGACGGGGGATGCCAGAGCTTTTTATGCCCTCTGTGGCTGCCAGACCTGCCCAGTCTGCAACCTGGGCATGCTATTGGTTGAACATGATCCCATCACATGGCTTGCATCTATTTTGTGGCTGGCAACATCCATTTTGTCATCCTTAAAGGGAAAAGATTGGAGAAGACAAAAACAAACGTTTTAAGGACCCCAACCCCCTGGTAGGTAATAATTTCAAATAATTATCGCATTATCGCTGCATTTTTACAGATGTCCATGGCATTTTAATACCCAAGAAATCAATATTAGGCATCTGGGAGCCATTTTGGGCCGATGTCCCCTAACTCCCCTTAAAGGAAAAAAATACAGCGATCTGAGAAAAGACATAAATGCACGTTTTAAGGAGACCATGACCCCCCTCCTACCTTGTCCTCTTTGCTGCAGTCCTCTGGTCCTAGTGGGAAGTAGGCCTGTAGAGGTGCTGCCCCCAAGCCAGTGCCTCAAAAGCCCCTACTGGGGACTTTTAACCCCCCCCCCCCCAAAAGGAGCCTGACCCAGCACTAGGGGTGACTGGGTCAGTGCTGTAAAATAAAGACAAAAATTAAAAAAGAATCAGCACCGACCCGGCCCCAGGGGCCATGTGGTTGGTGCTTTTAAAAATTTTTAAAAAAATAAAAAGGAATGCAAACCTGGCTCTAGGGGTGGCTGGGTCAGTGCTGTAAAATAAAGAAAAAATAATAAAAAAGAATCAGCACCAACCTGGCTCCAGGGGCCACACATTTGGCACTTAATAAAAAAAAAAAGAGGCACTGGCCCCAAGCCATCACCTCAAAAAGCCCTTGCTGGATCACCCTGCCACCGCTGCCACCCAGTATGTCAACTCAAACCGGTTCGGTTCAGTTCAGGTTCATACGATTTTTTAAAATTCGTATGAATCTGACCCAACCTGAACCATAGGTGGGCCCAAAACAGAAGAACCCAAGCCATGGGATTTATGTTTCATGACTACCTCTAATTAAATGTCATCTATTGCATTATGTCCTGAACTTCATAATAGATAAGTCTCTTTCCAGTTTCTCCATAGCAGCCTCTCTTGGAATTTAAAATTAGAAAAGGGTGAGGATGTCAATTCAGTTCACCAAAATCAACAGGGCTAATGTCCAAAATTGGGTCCTTTGCTTATCTCTTATTTAAAAACTGCTATCATCTCCCTGTTTCAATATCCAATGTCTTGGATGCCAGGAACCAAGATTTTACAACAGAATATCTTTGGAATATTTTCCTCAGGCTACACTTAAAACAGCAGAGATATTTTGAAATTCAAATAGCCAAAATATGCATAATTGGGAGGGGGCAAATACACATTATTCAATTGGGAAATGTGTCAGTTAGATGTAACGTGCAGATTAGTGTATAAATTAGGAGCAATGTGTAAACACACATCAACAGCAGCATAAGAATTAAGTATTCGGTCTTTAAATCTGATAAAAAAAGAACAAATGGATTTGCAGAAATTCAGTGAAATTAAAATTGAGAAATTTGTTCACACTTCTGTTTAAATCTCTACATGGAAGAAGAAAAAAGAAAAAAGAATATTTTGTTCTAGCTCTGTGATGGCCCTTAAAATAGAAGAAGCATATTTGGGAGCAAAGAAGATAGAGACAACTGATCTTCGGTGGGGATATGGACTCTTCAGATAGAGAAAGGGAAGCTTGGATCAAACAGATAGTGCTGGATTATAAATTATATTATTCCTTCACTATTTATTATGATGGCTTGTGCTGAAAGAAATTGTAATCTGACAATATTTGGTAGGCCCTTACTGTCCATCCCTTTATTAAAATGTCTACTATTCTGTAGGTATCGTCAACCTCTCATGAAGTGTGATTCCTCCCCCCCCCCCAAAAAAAAAATCACTACACCAGTAATTTAAAGCTTTAGGACCCATGAGAGCATACCCATGAGAGAATAATGAAAATTGTGATGAAATTGGAACGAACCGAACAGAACCATGAAAATTATGTTCATTGTGTTTCGTTTTCTTTAATGGTGATGCACAATGAAATGAGCTGTTTTTAAATGTTAAAAATGTCCTGAATATCCGTAAAAACCCAGCAATAATTATTTATTCTGCCTGATAATACCTACCAGGGGTGGGGTCCTTAAAATGTGCATTTATGTCTTTTCTCAGATCGCTGTATTTTTTTTTCCTTTAAGGGGAGTTAGGGGACATCGCCCCAAAATGGCTCCCAGATACCTAATATTGATTTCTTGGGTATTAAAACACCCTGGACATCCGCAAAAACACAGTGATAATTATTTGAAATTATTACCTACCAGGGGGTTGCGGTCCTTAAAACGTTTGTTTTTGTCTTTCTCCCATCGTGATGTATTTTTTCTTTTCCCTTTAAGGATAATACAAGATGGATTCCAGCCACAAGATGGATGCAAGCCATGTGATGGGATCATGTAAATTCTTGGACAATTTCAACCAATAGCATGCCCAGGTTGCAGACTGGGTAGGTGTGGCAGCCACAGAGGGCATAAAAAGTTTCGGCAGCCTCCCGTCCTTCTTGCAGTCCGTGGTGGGAGTTAGGATGGGATTGCTGTCTCTGCGACTCGTTACTTTAGGTCAGGCAGGCAGGTGTGTGTCTCTGTGTTCCTGCTGGCTGCAGCCTGGCTCTTAGGGGAGAAAAAGAAGAGATTTCTCTTGCAGCCTTCCTGTGTGTTTGCGCGTACCTCTCAGTGAGTACCCTCCCCTGCCCTGCAGTGCAGTCACTCTACGGCTGCCTTATGCCCTGGGCAACGCCCGCCGCTGCCTTTGCTGCCTCCCTCCGTACCTAGTCTATACTGTGTCTCTGCCAGCATCTCCTTTTTTAGTGTTTTCCCTCTGGTCTGGGGTGTTGGAGGACGTCAGCATGCGGAAATGCTTTAAGTCGTGCAAAAAGTGGGTAAAAACGAAAAACAGAAAATGAAAAAATGAAAAAAAAAATTCAAAAAAATTCACAAAAAACAAAAATGAACCGAAATGGACCCGCAATGAAAAACAAAAAAACAAAATGTCATTTTTTTTATTCGTGCCCATCTCTAGCAGTAGTAGTGAGTTAAGTAAGTGGAAAGAGAAAACTTGATGGATCAGAGTGGTTGGGATTAGACTCTATCATGGACCTGATTATGTCATTTTGAGGAGAGGGAGAGAGGATTTAATTCAACTCACTGTTAGTTTTAGAATAAGATGAATCATGGCTAGATTGTAGGGAAAAGCATACCCATCTATGAAAAAAGCTTCATGATGGCATCTCTCTACAGGGGACTAAGATGTGATTCAGATAAACCAACCATGCACACATTAACCATCTTCTGGTTTAATGTGATGTTTGTTTTCTTGAACCCTATCTTATTTCTATTAAGGAAACCTCTTGGGCACAAGGAACATAACCCATAAGACAGTTTTCTGTGCAAAGCAATTCCTAACTCCATCATCCCCAGTCCTTCCCCTCTTCTGCCCTGATTGCTCACAGTTGGATTCTGTACATTTTTTCACAGCTGGAAATTCGGGGGAGGTGAATTTTCTCATTATCCCCTTGCATTCTGGATAATGACTAACAGAAGCTTCAAGAGCTGCTGCCAGATGGTAGCTTGGATGTGTCAGAAAATCTGTCCTGAAATACTAAGAATCCTGTGGGTAAATCCTGGAGTTAAATAATAATAATAATAATAATAATAATAATCAGTAAGAGAGTTGCCAAGGCAGGGATAATTTGCCAGTTTTCCATTGGCACTACTTTAAGGCATTGTTTCAACTTTAACAAATAAAACAGTTCTTAGGAGATGCTAGTTACAGCAGGGAACATGGAGCACATTACTTGTTATATTGCATAGGAGATATTGTGTCAAGGATCCTGCTGTACTAGCAGATTTCTCCTGGAGCTGTACAGGGATGTCTGTGTAGGCTTCAAATGAAGCATGCTAGAAGAACCAGATTTTACACAGCCCCTTTGCAGCCAGCACATATCAAGATAGAAAAGTGTGTGTGTGTGTGTGTGTGTGTGTGTGTGTCCAACAAATTATTTCCCCCGCCCCCATCGCTAAACATCTCAGAACCTTGGATGTATGTTATTATTTTTGTTCTGTGCCATCCAGGCACCCCAGAACATATGGTGACTCCATGAATGAATGTTTTCTCCAATATGTCCTACCCTCAACAACCCAGCTGAACTTTTGCAGACTCAAGCCTGTGGCTTCCTTTACAGAAGCAGCCCATCTTTTATTTGATCGTCTTATTTTCTTGCTGCTTTCCATATTTCCCAGTATTATTGTCTTTTCCAGAGAATCTTGCCCTCTCAAGATGGTCTCAAAGTAAGATAGCCTCAGTTTCAACTTGAACATATAGTTTTCTTAAAAAGGAAAATAGTGTCAAATATCTGGCAAAAGTTTTTGAAATTTTCTGGCTGGCGTGTCCATCTGTCCTCCTTTGCAGTTCAACAGGGCTGAGAGAAGATGGCAGCCACCATGTGGGAGCACTGCATTACCCCATGGGATCTGTCTGACCATCTGGAATCTCACTGGTGTTCCTGGATTGGCTGGCTTGGGCAAAAGGTAGAGCAAGCAGTTGACTGGTAGACCCGAGAAGAGAGGTTTCCAATCTGGTCCACCAGCCCAGCATTAACAGGGGCCTTGGCTGCAAGACACCCAGTTTACTGTGGCTTGTGTTTGCAGCAGTTCTGAGAAGACACAGCAGTGGTGGTGGCAGCACCAGGAGAAGCAACGACAGAAGACCAATGGAGAGGCAAGCAGGGTGGAGAGTGAAGAGGAAAGCAGAGGCACAATGCAAAGACAAGTGTGTGGGAGTGCTCAGGACCAACCAGCTGGTACAGCAGTATACCAAGAGTTGCAGTAATGATTTGGAGGGGAGAATTCCAGAACAGACATTTAAACTTCTGGTGTGACAACCAGATAGTGGTTATGGTGATCAACTGATAGTCCTCCAGGCCAGAGAGGGTCATGTGCTTTGTGAGGAGGCTCATTACATAATGCCTGTCTGCTAACATCACTTTCTCAGCTAGGTTTGTCCCAGGGTTCGTGGCACAGTGGTTAAACTGCTGTACTAAAGCTGTAAATGTGTTCACAATCTAGGGTTCAATTCCAGGTAGTAGGCTCAAGGTTCAGTCAGACCTCTATCCTTCTGAGGTCAGTAAAATGAGTACCTAGCTTTCTGAGGTGGGGGCCGGGCCAATGTGTAGCCTGTGTAATTACTTGTAAACCATCCAAAGAGTACTTTAAGTACTATGGGGGGATATATAAGCAGCACACTTTGCTTTTTAAAATATTTATTTATTTATTTATTTATTTATTTATTTATTTATTTATTTATTTGCTCAATAATAGCCTCACAGATGCTCTGTCTCATTTTATTTATTCCTTTTTTCCCCAAACCAGGTTTGATGTAATGTTTTTTTCACCCCCTATAGATTCCCCTCCCCTTTCCCATAATCTGCCTCATTTCGTTTTCAGGAGGACAGGTTTCACCACCCAGCACCTTAGGCAACCTGAACATCAGCTGATTCCTATTCCCACATGACCAGTAAGAAATCACTAGTAAGTGGTACTTGAAGTTATGTACTCAAAACAAACCAGAAACCAAGCCTCTCCTTAAAAAGATAAAAAAAGCACTTTCCCAACTACAAATGGATTCTTGAGGGGAACCACTTTAGAGTTGAATAACTCAGCCCCCTGAACCCCTCTTACAGGGAAGAGCTCAAGGAATCACCTATGTAATTTCCATGCTGCTAGATACCTTGGATCACTCTTTTTGATTACATAACTTTCCAATTACAAATATTTTTTCCTGGGGGACCCACTTTGGAAATGAAAAACTCAGCCCCCTGAACCCCAAACCTCTCCAAATTTGGAGGGCTTAAAGGGAAGAGACCAAGGAAGCTGCTCTCTAGGACAAATTGTTTTATTTTTAGAGGGGAAATGATGGTTCATTTCATTTCATCATGAAACACATTCTACCGTTTTGTTTCATAATGAAACAACAATAGAGTGTTCTGTTTTTCATTTGGTGCCCATCCCTAATCCCAGGTTTTAAATAAATAAGCACCTTTTACCTCAAGTCAGCCTGTAGAATACTGATGGACATGGACTTAACTACAAACCACACACAGAGAGAAATCACAAACTGGACTGATTTGTGGTTTGGTTTGTTGAAGCCATTTTTGCCAAACCGAAACAAAGGACAATTTTTTTCTGCACAGTGTCCCTTCTTACTGCTTGCTACCGCCCTTTCCTCTATCTTCCCCTCCTTCTCACCCCTTTTTGCCTCCCTATCTGATGCTGCCGCCTCTCCTTCTTCCTCCTCCTCCTCCACTGCCATCTTCAAGACTCTGCTTGTTAGGCCAATTTGTGTGCATAAAGAGTGGCCCAAGTTCTCTTCCAAGAACCAGGCTTGCTGTCTCTGTGCATGCACATATGCCTATCAGCAGATAGGTGTGCACGTGGGCAGCCACAGCATGGGTCAGCTCCTAGAGGCTGGGCTGCTGTTTCTGAAGATGGTGGCAGTGAAAGAGGAACAGGAGGGTTCAGAGCAGAACCTGGTAGGGAGGGAACATGGACAGTGGGAAGATGGCAAAAGCATGGAGGCATCAGTTTCCCCTCTCTTCCAGGCACAAACTAGAAAAATGAATAGCAAATGGATTTGATTCCCTGGGTTTGGGGTTGGTTCCAGGATCGTGGCTGGCTGCAAAGTACTCGATTCATTGCTTTTCCAGTTTATGCTCATCTCTACAGTTGAGTATCAACTTCAAGACCACATCCTCTTTAAACAAACTAATAAGAAATCTTCTAATCAAATATTCCAGGAGTGAGCAAAAGGCTGTTTAAGAATGCTCTAGTATGCGTTTCAGTGTCTGAAATACTGGAATGTGGCAAAACATGACCCACTATGTATTTACTTTTCCAACTTTTCAGAATCGTGAGCTCATAGAAACACACTGCCATCCTCATAACTGCCATCATCAGTAATTTTGGTACTGTGTCATTGAATTCCATCAGCCAGTAAACAATGCATCCGAAACCTTCCTCCTAAAGTCTTGATTTAAATCAAGGTGTACAGAGCTCACTCAACTTGTTTTAAATCCGGTTCATACTCTCTAGTGTCCCTGGACGTCATACCGTGGCAGGCACAGCAAGGACTAACACAGCATGGCCAATCAATTAAGTATGTCTTCACTTAATTCGGTGCTGATCAAATTTGTAAAGAAACTTGTGCCCTATAGTTCAATACAGGCTATTGTCATTCCAGGAGCGTGTGGGCAACAACTTACTGCCAATTGACAATGGCACAGAAGGGATTTCAAGGCCTTCTCTGTGGGTTTGCAACTGTAAAATGGCTTAAGCGTACTTGCAGAGAAGCTGTTGTAATGAATCATTGTTTTTACCTTTGGAGGCCTTGATAACAGAATTCCCATTAAGAACTGAATCAGAATTCTGCGAGATGGGTGGGTGGGAATCACAAAAAAAGATATAATAGATTCATAAACAGATATTTTTTCCATGGTTTACAAACTGCCCTCTTGAGCTCTTTGCAAACACATGAGAATGAATGAATGAATTCTTTTTTATGGTTGTTAACGAAATCCTACATGATATTAAAATATTTATTAAGTATCATACAATAAGACCTTACATTTAGTAAAAAGATACAGAATTTATATAATAAAGCCAAATATGAATAAAACCATATTTTATAAATACATCAAGGAAATCAGTATGTCAGTATTCCAAAGCAAAGATATTCCAGTATATCAATCATTAAAAATAAACTCTTAGGGTATTACACAGCTAGCAAGATATTAAAACAGTTAAGGCAACATTGTGTCCCTGAAACATATGTGAATAGATTCAGTGCAGGTCTCAGCAACTTTAAGAACACGGAGACATTGGTACTTCTATAGACCATACCTTACTACTTCAGATAGATCAAATAAAAGTATTTTTGATGTCACAAGTGCAAAATGGAAAGAATTATGTGATGGAAAGTTGGTGAAGGTGAAAATAAATGCATAAATGCCATACTGTCGGCTGCCGGTGTTATTTGTAACTCTTGTATTCATGGTTGGTTTTTGCAGTCATGTACTCGGGGAAAATGTCATCACTTGTGGCTGAGCACTAATGTTGAATTAACAAATGGCAAACCTTATCAGAAAATAATATTCCTGACCTTGAAAAAAACTGTTGTTTTGGATTAAGACTCTTACCAACCCCCCCCCCCCAATCAGAATAGCTACCCCACCTGCTTCCTTTTTGTATCTTTTAAAAAAGGAAATTTGCTAAGCTCTGGAATCCATATTTTTTAAAATATATATTTATTTGGGGATAACCTTGAGGAGAGTGAGTTGAACTGGAAAAAGTACAAACCAATGCTGAGGTAAAAGAACAATTTGCCTTTCAAAGCAGTCCTTTGTGCCTGTTCTCTCATTTGGTCAGCCAACTTGCCAGCTCTTTGTTCCCTGAAAAGGACAAGAAAATTTACTCTTAGGCAGTTACTTCACATCCTTCCTTGTTCCGTGACTAGTTTTGTACCGTGACAGCATTGGTCACGATCACGTGGTTTTGTCCCTGTTTAGTCACTGTTTCCATTTTCTCACGGTCGTGATAACTTGTCTCGTGACAACTGTTACTTCAACGGTCTTGTGAGAAATTCTGAATTTGTCTTGCTTTCTTAACCCTTTTTTTAAATAGTGTAAATAAAACTTTTTCGATATTTCAATTTACTGGTCTTCCGGGATTTACACGTCAATGCTACAGAATTTTCAGTACAGTGGACCCTTGCATAACAAACAGTTTGTATAACATAAAATCCATACAACATAAAAAATTCCGGAGATAGGGGAAGTTTGCTTAACAGAATTTCCTATGGGGCGAATCCATACAACATAAAAATGGAATTACACTGTTTTCAATGCATTCCTATGGAAATTTGTATAAACGAACATTTGCTTAACATAATTTCATTTGGAATGAATTAATTCCTTTATACAAGGTACCACTGTACTTTAATAAATATTTGCGCTGCATGGTGTTTCCCCGACGTAGGGAAACTAATGTTGAATGCCGCTTCAGCCGCTGACCACTAGGTGGACACTGGTTGTTGCGTGACAGTTGTTATCTTGTCTCGGAACAGGAACCGGGAACAAACCGTGACAAGAGAATACCCCAACCCAGCGCCAGGTACACTATTGTCATGCTCTGATCCCACTCAGGGGGCATGGTCAAGACAAATTTCAGCTGTTGTGCAACGGACAGGAACTAAGATTTTTTTGTGCCGGTCCGAAGTGCAACACTTACAGAGACAAAACGGACATGAAGTAACCGCCTTACCCATAAGGGGTAGGTCAGGGCAAAGGCATTAAACTCACATGTCACCTGGAAGAAAACTGCTTCAAGAAATCAAAGTTGTGTTGGTGGTCCCTTGGTTTGCCACCAGGGTTCAGTGGGCTTAGGTGGGAGAGACCTTTCTTGGTTGGGTCTCTCAGACCTTTCTGATGATCAGTCAATCCAACAGTAACCAATTATTCCTTCTCTTGCTGATTTTGGAACAGACATCTCTCTGCTTTAGTAGCTTTCCTCCTCCTTTTTAGCCTGTTGGGAGTTAATATGCAGTTGTGTTCTTAGTGTGCCATTAGAAATTATGTCTGTTATGATCATGTTGTTAGAATTTGGTCTGCAGGGATCTGCTTGAAGCAGGCTGTGAGTCTGTTGAGAACTCCTACTATAAACAGTTATTTTGGTACAATAAGAGGTGATCTACTCAGGGGGAGACTTGAAGCTAATTTTTCATTGTAAATACTTCAAGTAGTCTCTGGGTGGTTTTACAGTTTTAATTACAGTATGCAGGCTACACATTGCCCCCCCTCGGCAAATTGGGCACTCATTTTACCAACCTCAGAAGGATGGAAGGCTGAGTCAACCATGAGACTGCTACCTGGGATTGAACCCCAGGTTGTGAGCACAGTTTTACTGCAGTACAGGCATTTAACCACTGCACCAGGCCACAAAACATGGATCCCAGACATGGGGACCTATAAATTGTTAGTGCTTTGGGGCTATCGAATTTGCTTTCCTGGACTATAGACCTTTTAAGTATTTTCAGACCAAGACTATCAGCCTGCTACTTGGGATTGAACTCCAGATCATGAGCACAGTTTTACCTGCAGTTCAGGCATTTAACCACTGCACCACGAGTTCGAGGTGGAGCTGCCAAAGGTTCAAATTGGTTTCCAAATTAGATTGCAAGAACGGGGTCCAGTCTGGAAGATTTTCAGTTATGGTGAATTAATGGCTAAGATTGCATTGTGTTTATCGGATGAGTTGTGTTCATGGTAAACTTTTCTGAGTATGAAGGCAGAAAGGTGCTTTTTGGAAATCTTCCAGTTGTTGCTGACACTCTGGAAAAGTTTTAGGGAGACACATGGGTGCAGAGGAAATGGACAACTACCATACAACATCTGTCCACTTCACACAATATTTCCTGAATGGAAAAATATCATTCAGTCTAACATAACCTTCTGCATCAGCCAATTTACCACTCATAGTTCTATAACATATTCTTCTCCCTGGGCTGGCTTGTATAATGAACACTTTACTTCACAGAGTGGATGTAACATATGAATATCTGAATCCGCTTGTGTTATGAAAAATAAAATGATATGTATATTCATGTTTGTAAATGCTTTTCGCAATGTAAAAGAAAATTGCACTTAACTAAAGCTTTGAACCATCAGTGACAGTAATTGAACACATTCAAAAGGGCAGCATAAGAAATGAGAATCAGGTATAGTTGGTAATTTCAGACACTAAAATAAACTGTGACAATTAAGCCCCTTGGAGTGCAAAAAATATTGCTAAATTTATGGCAATTTGCAACTTCTCAGTTGGGAAAAATTAAACTCGCAAGTAATAAATGAAGGACCATGACAGAGAGGTTTAAAATACACTCAAGAATGTTGTTATATTGTTCCTGCATAGTAGTGCATCTGTTTTGTTGTGCAGCAGAGCAAGTAAAACTCTGAGAGGAGGCCCTGGCTTGCACTTGTCCATGGGGTCACAGAGTTGGACGTGACTTAACGACTGAACAACAAAAGGAGGCAGCCCCAAGGCCTGAACCCCCTGAACCCTGCAATCCAGTCAAAACAGCCACCTGCCTGAGCACCATGTGGCCATGCTGTTCAATTACAGCCCAACGAGTTGGTGCCAAAGTCTCGGCCCCCCACCGACCCCTGCGCTCTGAAGTCCCATTGTGGCTTCCACCCGGACCAGCTACCATGCCATGTCAGGATCCCCGGTTGAAACCCCTCGCAGAAATTCTTCACCCAGGCTTGGTAATGGGCCTGAGCCACAGACCCTGCCCCCAATGGGCTTGCTGTTCCATGCACGGTTCAGCAACAGGCTTCTCCATCAGGCTGTAGCTCCAAATGTGGTGGGGGATGCAGCCACAAGCCCTACACCCTCCAAACCATCTTCTCTTGCTGCCTCACTCGCCGCTGACTGTGTGGCCAAAAATGAAACCACAGGAATGGCACCAGCGAGCCTCCCTCCACAGTCCATTTGCACTGAGAGGCTGAGTTTGAGGGAAAGCTCTTGCCTCCTCCACCTGGAACCCCTTTTTAGAGTCCTGCAAGATTTGTGGGGGCGGGGAGGGCAAAGCCACCCAGCATGCCAGAAGCTTGGCTGGCCATAGAATGAGCCCTTTATAGTACTACATATGCCAGTACCCAACCAGCAAGTTGATTTTGGGTGACAGCGGGAAGAGGGGATTATTACAAGCAAAATTCTACTTGTGGACTTCTGCTCTTTGTTTGCCTCTTTGATTTCACTAAAGCCATTATCTTTACTTGGCTTTGTGGAAATGCTAAAACCTGAGCAAATATTCAAGCTTTACATAATACATGAAGGTATAAACGAAAAAACAAATAAAATAAAATAAAATGTTGGCAGGCTAAAAGGTAAACAGGAGAGGATTTTTGGAAGAACCTGCACTTGAGTTGTTGAAAGATGAATATTTTCATTATCTTTTCAAAGGCACAGCTATTGGGACAAGACACTGAAAATTCTGGATACAGAAGGGAGAAGAATGATTCATGTTTTCCCAGAAGACTAATTTCATTTGGAGGCTCTTACTCTAATGAATGGATAGCTTGAAAGTAACTTCCATTGAATTTTTTTGTGATTTGTGGGTAAACAGGAGATGGGACTCACTTGTTTACCTGAGAAATGACAAGTGAAAATTCACTCTGGACACAACTACCTAGTATTTCCTGGTAAACGAGAGAGATGTTAAATGCTATAATTTCAAACCTGCTTTGCAGCTGGCTGTATTGATTTACTAGGAAATCACAGCAGATGTAGACATGTGACTGGTATTAAAAGAAAGTTTCCTGGAAAATGGCAGGCAGCAAGTCAGGGTGTCAAGAAAGAAGAAAATAAACCTTGATTAGAATCATCAAACTGTTACGTAAGTGACAGCCACAAGCTTTCAGGTTCTCCTGGATTCTTGGTCAAGTATAATGGTACAAGAATTAGGAAAGGACACAAGAAGTTCAAACATCTGGCCTGATGTGTTGGCTGTTGTGTGGCTCCATTTAACCACAAGATGCAGTATTCAAGCGCAGTGAAGGGAAGGTATTGAAGAACCAGTTTGCAAGTTAACAGGGATACTAAATGAATGCTATTTCTCAATGCTACTGCTGATTTGAGAGCTAGCTGCCTAATGGTTATCTGATACTTACAAGTTGCTGACTTAGGCAAGGATTGTTTTAAACAGAGGGTCCAAGGACAGGAACCATTAATTCTACTCTGAGCTGGCCCTGTCATGATCTTCATTGAAGTTATCAGCTCAGGCAATGAGGATCTGGTAAAGACACATTTGCAGCTCTCATACCCCTTGCAGGCAGGGCCTAGGCTGTTATTTAGGCTTGCCATCCATCTCTGTAGATGCAGACTCTGATAATGTCATGGGGCATGGGACATTGCTTTCACCTCTACTTTTGCTTTTGGTGACTGTTGCTACCAAAACAGTCTTTGTGAGATTCACAGTGGCGGCGGCAGTGGCAGTGCTGCATGATGTCATGGCTATTATTGCCACCCCTCATGCTCCTCTCCATTTTGTGACTTGGCTGCTTGGAAGGCTTTTATCCACTGCGCCACAGCCTGTCTTCTGACTACAGGGATACATTCCTGAGGGCATAGATGGCTTTTCCTCTCCTTCTCAAGACTTCTGTCCAGCCACAAGCCCTACAGAGGAGGAGGACAGAAAAGAAAGGGGAACAATAGCAGAGAAATAGAGGGAAAGAATTCTAAGTTTGGAGGTTCCCTTCTCAGTGGAATATGTATTATGTGACAAATGTATAAGAAAAGAATAATGAAAAACAGACTCTCTGGAATAAGATGATTTCAGACACAATGACCAGGTAAAGTTGTGATGAATATATTCATAAATGTTTTCCAAAAAGGGTTCCGAGTTCTACTAAATGATTTTTCCCCTGCAATTGCTCCATATTTTCATGTGTCTTGACATTTCTGAAAGGGAGGACCTGTGGCCTTGCAGCAAATGATTCTCAAATTCCATTTAAGAAAGGTGTGCCATGATTCTTGCTGTGACTGAAATGAAAAACTGTCACGTAATCCTGAGGTCTAAACTTCACATGTAAATCTTCCTATATGGGATTATAGCCAGTCTAGAGGGCCTGAAGACCATTTTTAAAATTTCTGGCATACCAAATGGCTCAACCTGAGAGGGCATGACCAAAGTGGGAGAAGTATAGCCAAGTTAACTAATTTTTTGAACTTTTCAAAACCAATAAAACAAACAGTAGTTTCTTGTAGGTTAAGGGTATTTCATGTGCTTTAGTGTTAAAAGCAATTTATTATGTGAAAAATAAAGATAATTAGCAAAGTATTGAAGGGAAGGTAAAAGCTGGGAATGAGCTGAGATGAGCAAGAAATGCTAAAAGCAGCAAAAAACCCACAACCTATCTTCATGTACATGCAAAAGACAGAGAAAAGAAATAATGCCTGTGCTACTCAGTGAGGATGGAAACATTAAAACAGATGGTGGAGTCTCCTCCTTTGGAGGTTTTTAAGCAGAAGCTGGATGACCATCTGTCAGAAATATTGTGATGGGGTTCCTGCATGGCAGGGGGTTGGATTGGATGGCCCTTGAGGTCTCTTCCAACTCTTTGATTCTATGAAATGTCAGTTTCCCCCCAAAATTAGGTCTATGTCTTACTAGGGGTGTTTATACGACCCCTAAGCTCTGCTACAAATGGCTCCCAGCTCCAGAGCTTAAAAATGTTTCCCCACCAGCTCCAGAGCTAACAGAAAATTAAGTGCGACCACGCCCACTTTAGCGCGTCCTAGCACACTTTTCTTGTACCTGTTCTGGGAGGGTGAAAAATTTTGATGCGGAGAGTGCCGGGCTCTCCTCGCTTCTTTTTGTTGGGTTTTTTTTTTTGCCTCCTGGTTCCTCTTAAAGGGGCGCTTTAAGAGGAACCAGGAAGTAACCGGCACTCAGAGCAACTTCCACTGGCACCGGAGGTAAGGCTTTATTCTTTTGTCCCTTTTTAAGGCTTTTTTTTCCTCCCTCCCCTCACGCAGACAGAAGCAAGGAAGTGCGGAGTGGTGGGGAGGAAGGAAGAGTGACAACCCCTCAAGATCTCTGGTCCGAATTTAAGGGACCAGCGGATCTTATGGGTCGTGTAAAAAGGCCCTAAGGCCCTAAGTAAACATGAAGAACAAGTGGGTGAAACAGAACTGCAATTTAATATTGATACACAAATAATCAAGGTGTCACTCACAAAATAGTGGGCTTCAAAGTCAAGAGACACTTGAACAGAGGCAAAAGCACTTTTTACTATTTGCAAATAATGGTTCATTCAGAAAGAAAGAACAAGGTTACAGAATAATGTGTTACCTTTTATTCCAAAGTATAAGAAGGAAAAATCCAAGACACATGTGTTTAAGCATTTATGGTTATACATCCTGCTGTTGACAAGAAGCCTCTGTCTATTTCAGATCATACAGGTACTTGCAAATAAAGTTTACCATGCACCACAGAAACATCAAAAGAAGAGAGAGAGAGAGAGAGAGAGAGAGAGAGAGAGAGAGAGAGAGAGAGAGAGAGAGAGAGAGAGAGAGAGAGAGAGAAAGAACATTAAGATGTCTGTACATTTCAAGGTATTCCTTTGTAGCTGGGCTACAAAGGAATACCTTGAATGAGTTTGAATTAGAGAGGGACATGAAATGAAAAACAAAATGCTGTTTTGTCATTTCATTAGGTAACAAATTACTGTGGTACCTCTACTTACTAATTTAATCCATTCCAAATACATGCTCTTAAGTTGAACAACTCTTAAGTAGAGGAGCCCTATCTAAAAATAACATAAAATAAAAATTATTTGTAAGTAGAGCAGGCCACATCTAAAATTTGTAAGGCAACAGTTAAAACACCAACTCTTTTCTGCTCTTAAGTTGAGCTGCTCTTAAGTAGAGGTACCACAGTACTTTGTTACCTAATGAAATGGTAGGTCACACTTTCTTTGTTTCATCATGAAACACCATTTTCCCCCTCTAGAATGAAATGATTTGTCCTAGAGGAATCAATGGCAGGGGAGCTCAAGCATAATGCACTTGAAAGTACTGATCTCAGGCATGTTTTAGCACCAGGTGGGGGGCGGCAGCAGGCATAGAATTCCAGGAGTACTTGCCACTACTGCGCCTGCCTCTGCTGCTGCCTCACTTGTAACCAGCAAACACTACACTCTGAAAATTGAAAAATTGGGTCTAGGTCTCTATTTAGTACCTTGATCTCTTGTTCTTCCTTGGTTGCAGCCTAACTGTGAGACATAACCTGACAAAATGTCTATGAAGATTCTCAGTCGTCCATGTGAGGTTATCTGGAAGTTTGACGAAGCTTCTTGGATGAGTAGTGAAGCATTTCGATCTCACAAGAAAAGAAGTCCAGCTGCCATGACTCAACTTCTTGATAACCTGCCAAAACAGCACTGGAATACCTGCTGCTGTTTCTACCTCCATCAGAACTCAAGGCAGCTGGATATAGGCCATGGACTTCAAGAACATGTTGGTTCCACTAGTGAAATTAAAACGGTTTCAGGTACAAATGCAGGGTGCTTACTTACATACATACATACATACATACATACATACATACATACATACATACATACATACATACATACATACATACATAGACTCTGTGGCACTGAATGGGTGTGCTGTATCCCTATCTTGCTAGATTCCCCTGGATTTCGAAGGAGCCACCTGCTGCCTGTTTGGCCCTTAGTCTGGCACAAATGTCAATCTTTCATATACATATCTTTAATGTAAGTCACTAGCCTCTCTAAAACTAGAGATATTGAAGCAAAATATGCCTCTAATGCTTTTATTTATTGTTTGTGAAGAATACATCTTTCTGTGTAATTCGTCAGGTTTTATACAATGAGAAGAGACTCATTCTGTATTTGTCTTAATTAATGTGCTTGTTTATTGAGATAGAATAGGACTCCCATAGCCACAGGAGAATGTTTCCATGATCTACCACGGATGCCTGAAACCACAGCTGTGAGGGAACCCAGTGTGGTGTTGTGGATAAGCGATGGACTAGGACTCTGGAGAACAAATTTCCAATCCCTGCCCAGCCATGGAAACCCACTGGGGAGGGGAGTGGAATTAATAAATCCACTCCTTAAATGTCTCACTAATCTTGAAAGCTTTGTGGAGGTAATTGTAAGTCAGGTTTGACCCAAGGGCATGTAGCAGCCACAATATAGACAATATCCAAAGTGCAGGACAAAGGCTAACTACAAGGGGCTTCCCTTATATGTTGTGTACAGGGTTGCAACAAAATGCTGATAAGTGAAACTGCAGATATCGGCCCTGACTATACAGGGGTCCTACTGTATGTTCTACTAAATTAATTGAGCTTTCCATAAAAATAGGCACCAAACACTGATATAGCCATATGCCTTACAAAGCTTTGTTGGAGCATATATCTCAAATTCTCCAGCCCAACATGTTCAGCAACTGTTTTGGCTGAGTATGTCTGGAGGACAAGAATGCCATGCCAACATAGCACTGCCATGAAATCAAACCATAGCTAACAGGGATAGGGTTTTGGAAGCAAGCAGCCTACTGGATTGTTATGTATATGCATGCGTGTGTGTAAAAAACAAAATGTAGCAATAAAAAACCAAGTTTAAGATTTTTATTACTATTATTCTTATCATCAAATTTTCAGTCTGTATCTCCAAAGGAGATGACATCTTGGGTTTCTTTCCCTGTGGTTTCTGCCACTTGCCCTCAGTTTTCCTTAAACCCTTTTTGATTTGGATGAGGATACTTGTGGTCTATCAAGTAGATTATCTAATTTGTATAATCAGAGCTCTTAGAAAACTGGAATATGGTAATCCTGTGTGCTCCTGACACCAAACCTTAAGCAAAATATGTCAATTCATAGCTGGGCCCTGGAGATCCAGGAATCATACTCGACTACTGAATAAACTTGCCCTTTGTGCAGAAGGGAGAAAACCCACCCATAGCATCCAAGCGTTTTCTGCCCAGATAGGTGGCGCCACAGCATTAACTAGGGTTAACAGTCAGCATTTTGTGTAGCTCCCTTCATTTGATGCCAGTGCTGGAGAATTTCTTTATATGGCTGTCTCTAATCAGATTGTAGGTTTATTTTAGAAGGCAGTGCAAATCGCACCATAAATGCTAAGGCATTCATTTAATCAATTTATTTTCCATCAAAAGATTAAAGTGAACAATTGTATAACACAAAAGAAAAAGCTGAAGCTTGCTGGACTCTGTGCCCCGGACAGATACCTAACAAGGCTGCTATGATCATCTCTGCTATTAATAACATATAATCATTCACTGTTCTCTTTGGCCAATCACAGATCCTGGCTTTTCCTTGGTATCCTGTGACAGATACATAAAGGTTATTTGACAGCAGCTTTATCACAGGTTGGAAGAGCATGGGCAGTATTAACTCCTGACAAATGTCTTTCTGTGATGAAACAGCTTGTTGGTATGACCAGTACTGTAGTTGGAAATATTCCAGGGAGAGTCTGATGTGCTATCAGAATCCAACAGTATTGCACAAGAAATGCTTACAGTGACAATGTTTACTGCAATTATCAGGGTCTATTTTGTAAATGAATTCATACAATGTTATATGGGAACACTAAGTTCTGTGATAAAAGCAGATACAAAATGTGCTAGAATTGCCTATTACTTCAGTGGCATTCTTCCTCAATGCAATAATGCAGATTTCTTGCTATTATTACAACCAACATGGCATGATTCACTTCTTCAAATAAAACCAGTGAGTATATATGCTGGTTGAATATTTGAATGTCAATGAACACAACACAGAATTAGTCTCTAGAATGTGGGTGCTATTTATCATAAACTAAAATTATTTTGCTGCTTTTGTCGATCTGATACCCTTTGTCTCACTCATACTGAATCTATAAATGTGTTTGTTTGTGCATTTACTTGGGAGCACCTAACTTCTAAATATCTTCTGCAGTCCCTCAAAAGAACACTGAATGTGAGATACTCTCTAGATCAGGGGTCCTCAAAGTTTTCAAACAGCGGGCCAGTCCACTACCCCCCAGACTACACTGGGGGCTGGACCACAGTCCAAAAAAAACCCAAAACAACAGGCCAACATTTTAAATTGCCCTGCTTGGCTCCAGCTGGTACCTCGACCATCTGGGCGGCGGGTGGGGGGGAGCGGGAGACCTTGCCGTGGCCCTCCCACTTTGAACTGTCCCACTAGCTAGCATGCCAATCATCTGGGCGGTGAGTGGAGGGAGTGGGGGAAGCGACATAGACCACCACTTTGAACTGCCTCAGCAATAGAAGCAGCTGCGAAGGCTTGCTTTCTTGCGAAGCAGGGGGTAGGTGGGGGGCGTCTGCAATTGGTCCCGGAGGCTGGATTCAGGACCCGGGGGGGGCCCATCCAGCCCCCGGGCCTTAGGTTGAGGACACCTGCTCTAGATCCTCAGATGGTGCTTGCATAGGGCTGGGGCTGAGATTATGAGCACTATTAATCTTAAAAATGGATGCTCCTCTCAAATAGAATTCTAATACATCTCTGTTGAGCTAGCACATGTTGCTTCCTTGGCAGTAGCATCCAAATGGCCAAACTCTTTCATCAGAGTGACCTTCAGGCAGCAGTTTTTAAAAATACCAATTTCTCAAACTTTCAAGAAATACATACACTTTCTATCTGCCATTCACTGCTATTTGCCTTGCACTGTTTTTATTTCAAAACTACAGTTTTGGATATTTTAGATGTGGGTGATTCGTGATTTTAGATTGTGACTTAAGGATTTGCAACTCGTATTTTTTTAAAAAAAATGGACCTCTGGCCTCACACAAATAGATCATGTGCACAATTATGACATAAGAGCAAAATACAGCATTGCACCTATCGCCGACAAGAAGTCCAACTGCATTGGTTTGGTCATGTCCTGTGTGCCAATGTCCTGTCTGGCCAAAAAGGATCTCATCTGGCAGGTCAGCAGATGCCGACTGAGGAGTCGTCCAAAACAGCACTGGACGAACACCATTGAGAATGACATGAAGTTGTCCCAGGTTCACACAGACCTATCCCATGACTGCACCAAGTGGAGGGCCAAAACAAGAATAGCAGACCCTACTACAATTAGGACAAATGCTAAGAAAAAGATTTATTTTTTTAAAAAAAATTCTTGGTTTCTGTGTGCACTGGTAGCCATTCTGAGGTTTTTTCTAAGGATCAGGAAGATATATTTTACATTAAGTAAAATATCATCATGTCATGAGCATAACTTTTCCTCTTCCTTTTCCGTGCCTCTGAAGGACAATGTAAAATAAGGTCATGTAAGAGCAAGAAACAAAACCAATATTTGATAACAAGATGGGATGAATCAAGACTAGAGCAAGACAGGCATTAACAAAACACTAAAGCGATCATAGCCTTGTGGGCCAAAGACCTGGCAGAACTGATTTCTGTCCTGAACATCCATTACAAGCCCATTTTGGAGCAGGCTTTCAATGCCCATAGGTGTTTCGTGTTCCCTACCAAGCTGCCACGCAACCTAGATAAACACATTATGAATTTTTAACAAATACGATGGCATGAAATCAGTCAGGTTCACCTTGAAAGACAACTGCAGCCTGGCGAGGTGATTACCAGTGTACGTACTTGACATGTCCTGGTGGTAGGAAGGGGCAGAATAATTCAGAGATGTGAAACCTGCTGATGCATTGAGCGTGTAGGATTTATTCCTTTAAAAAAAAACCTCTGGCTTCAACTTTGATATCAAGATTTTAATTAGTCCAACGGGAAACCCTGTGGGCAAGACAATCAATATTCTTAGAACTGCATAGGTGGAATGGATTGAGTTCATTAATAAGTTTCATCAAGTTCAACCTCTGTCAGAAAGGCCCACTAGGGATTTGAACTCTCAGCCTCTGGCTCCACAGCCTTATAACAAAACCCCTGAGCTATCCAGCTGTTAATTTTTAGATTCTGTGGACTGGTTTACATGTCCATGTATCTCATCAGAAAAAATTAACCAAAGGCAGAATGGAAATAAACTGATGCAAGGATGGGTATCAGTCATTATTTCCTCAAATAGCCATGGTAACATCTGTTAATATGAAGAAAAAAACAATTGTGTTCTCTGTGGTGATGCCTGAGTTTAATATTTAATAGTAAATAAATTATTCATGGATGTTACCTGTGTAAGCATAAAAAATACCGAAAACCAGAAAACTGACAATTTGCAAGTGACATTACCATGAGAGCTATGAAAACTTCATGAGGTAAAACCTGGTGCTCTCAAAACAAAGATTAGGCAAAACAATTAATGTATCATTAGAGGCAAAGTTCTCTAAAGAGGAAGAGACTGTTTGTTTTAACATGATCTTGCTTCAGCATTCATTCAGGCAAATTATCCTTCTTTTGTTTTCTAATGGGTCACTGGAAAATAAATGTGGCTTTGTTTGTCTCTCTGATTTCTCTGGCATGTAGCCCTGAAAGATCTGTGTTCCTGGATAACATGGTAAGAAGTGGGAAAAGGCAATATATGATCCAGCCCTAGCTGTGTGCATTGGATTTATTTTCATTAGATTGAAATCCAACATAAATATTTTACTGTACAACACACTGGAGGACAAGTAGTGCAATGCAAGAAGTTGTGATATACATCTTCAAATTCAAATCACAAACAGATAAGATAAAATAGAGGGCCTCAAAATATTGGAGTTGCTGAGAAAGTGGGCACATAACGAGCAATGAGATAATAAATAAATTTCTGTTCTGTGTGCACGGCAGGCAGAAGCAAAGTATGAATGCCCTCTGTCCCTTCTCTCATTCATTCCAAGTGTAGCAGGTGATGCGTCATTAATAAGTTTCAAATGATATCCAACAATCAGAACTTAAGACAGAGAGGTAGGGAAGAAAATCAACATTAAGATGCAGGAAGTCACTTTTCAAAGGGACCAGTCTTTCACTGTGTTTGCTGAGCACCTATTACACCTTACTGGATGCATAAAATATAACTTGGTTCAATCAGAAATGGTGCTCTCCAATTAAAAGAAACCTCCTGAAGCAAAATTGGCAGTGATTTTAAAATCTGCATTGTTGTGTAATTTGAGCTTTTTTCCACTGTCCCCTTTCTCCCACCAGAGACATTGCAGGAAAACATATTTGGAACTTTTTGTTTAGATCATTTTGCTCCTCCCCACTTTTAATAGATGGCCTAAAGGTGGAAAGTGCATGTGAGATGGGAAGTAGAAAGAGTATGATTTCAGCAATTTACTCCAAAAAGTATTCCTCTTGCCCTAATTGGTCAGATGAAGCTTTTGGCTTCTAATATCTTTTCCTAAGCTGCCCTTCTCTGGTCTCCATTACTGAGCACACAGTGTGCTCCAGCTGTACCCTGGCACCAAGTGGGGAAGCTTTCAGTGCCCCATGTCGCCCTGATAAACAGTTCTGAAGATGTTTTTGTGGAATAAGGTGATTTATTTTGTTCATGAGCTCAAGGGTGTCACTCAAAGGGGTGAGACAAAAGGTAGAGGGTAACTACAGCCTTTATAGTGGCAAGGGGTTAACGAAAGTTATGGCTAAGCATTTAATTGGTCCACGAAAATGAGCAGTGAGAAAAGGAAACTTAACTAAAAAATCGCAACTCAAATGTAAAATGAAACTTATTCCTAAACATTTCATTGGTTACTCACAGAAATAGAGAAACGAAACTCTTAGGAGCTAGCATTAGGGGCGTGAAGCAATGCACCTCTTCCAGCTAAGGGGGGGGGGGAATAACTGCAGCAACCTGAAATGGCGTTTTTACAGCCACACCCACCATGTGCTAACATCTGCTTCGCAGAACAGCGAGGTTCAGTGACATTTCCAAATGAAAGGCTAGTGAAAAACAGGAGCCACAGAGACTGCAGTCAAAACTGTTGATCTTGACAAGATGTGCGGTAACTCTGGCATGGATACCCATCATGACTCCATTCATCTTGCATTGCCATTGTGTTTTCAAAAGAATCATGCTGTACTAGAATCTATTCATCCATACAGAGGATAAAGGGTACAACTGAAAGTTTATTCCTCGCCACAGTGACACAAAGAGTCCCCAGTTTGGGTTGCTGAGGAAGCTGGAGGAAATATTTAACTTGTGTTGCTCCAAGTCATATATGGTAACATGTTCATAAAACAAATAAACAAATTTGTTCTGTAGTTTAAGATATTAAAATAAAATAAAATGTATATAGAAGAGAAGTCAAAAAGCATTGAGGGCTGAATCTTTTAAAAATAGATTCAGAGGCAGCACTTTCTGTTTCTAAAAGCCAGCTGCAATAACTAAAAGCAAAGCAAAGCAAAGTGTTCTGCTTATATACTGCATCAGGCAAAAGCTACCTTTGCCTTGTGTGTGTGTGTGTGTGTGTGTTCTGTGCGGTCAAATCAGAACTGATTTGTAAGCAACTCTAATAGGGCTTTCAAGGTAAGTCAGATATTTAAGGAATAGAGATGGGCACGACTTAGCAGTATTCCCGTTTCCGTTTCCGTTACTCGTTTCCGTTACTCTACGGAAACGGTAATGGGAATCACTGCCCCAGACTTCGAGCTCGAACCGACGAACGAACAATTTGGTCTGGTTTGTCGTGCTCGTTACTTGCATCGCGCAATGCCAAGCGGCACAGAAAAAAAGTTTTTAAAAGTTAAAAAAAAAAAACCCGATTCCCGAAAACTGTCTGAGGGCCCTAAAAGTAGGCGAAAACTGTCTGAGGGCACCTACCAGGCCAGAAGGGTGTTTTATTGGGGGGTTCCCCGCCCCCCTCTCCTTGGCTATTGCTACTGCTGCGCTGCTGGTACCAGGCTGGGAGGGCGCATCCATTTGCCATGCAGTGCGGGGGATCCAAAATGGCGACCGCAATATTTTTTTCGAAATCGTTGCCCAAAACCCCACCAAAGCACCACAGAAACATGCGAAAATTAGCTATTTTAAATGCTTGAATTTTTACAGTAGCAGCAGTGGGTTTTTCTTGCAAAAAAAGTCTCCGTTGATTTTATTTTATTTTATTTTTATTTTATTTTTTTTTTTTACCTGCGCATTCGCAATGATGGGCTCGCCCATGGGAGTGGACCATGCAAAGTTTTGGAGCCATTCCACCAATCGCATGGCCAGGTTTTGCTGACTGTACCAGGCTGGGAGGGCGCATCCATTTGCCATGCGGTGGGGGGGGGATCCAAAATGGCGACCGCAATATTTTTTTTGAAATTGTTGCCCAAAACCCCACCAAAGCACCACAGAAACATGCGAAAATTAGCTATTTTAAATGCTTGAATTTTTACAGTAGCAGCAGTGGGTTTTTCTTGCAAAAAAAGTCTCCGTTGATTTTATTTTATTTTATTTTATTTTATTTTTTTACACCTGCACATTTGCAATGATGGGCTCTCCCATGGGAGTAGACCATGCAAATTTTCCACCAATCGCATGGCCACTTGGCCAGGTTGACCACAGAGACTTCTGGGATGTGCCAATTGGGCATAAACAGCCCACTAATCGTAGCCCAAACCCGAAACCTAAGCCTAACCCATACGCCAGTACACTGTCCTTGTAAGTGGGTCAGAGAGGCACCCAGATGCACCCCAATACTCACCGTAACCTCACCCGTAACTAGCCTAACCCTAGCCGTTGCGCTAAGCCGTCTTAACCCTAAGCCAGATCTACTTGCATTGCACTACATGCAAGTACGTGAGACACAGCGGGTGCAAAGAGTCTGCCAGTCCGTCACTTGTGGCTCTGGCTGACTCCTGCAGCTCCCTCCAGGAGCCCGCTACCCCCTCCCCAAACCAGTACTAACGACAACGAAAAAACGAAAAAACAAACCGACTAATTTTTGTAAATTTTCGCGAAAAACGGAAACGAGCCGAAACGGAACCGGCCCGACTAACGACAACTCGAATTTTTTTTTTCCAAGTTGTGCCCATCTCTATTAAGGAATGGTTTTGCCATTTCCACAGGTGGGGATTCAAACCTTGTTCTACAGAGTCCTAGTCAATCACTTTATCCACTATACCACAGGATTCAGCCTTGCCTTAGCCTGCCACTTTTCCACATGATATTCTTTTAGAAAATATTATCCTTTAAAGGCTGCTGAAAGTAGCTGTTCTTTCCAAAAGGAGCTTGATTTTATGGGTATCATGATTTGGAAATTAGCAAAAGAATAGACCAGTGGTTGCCATCACTGCCTAATTAAGTTGCCACTAGAGATGGGCACGACTTGAAAAAAAAAATTTGAGTTGTCGTTAGTCGGGCCGGTTCCGTTTCGGGTCGTTTCCGTTTTTCACGAAAATTCGCAAAAATTAGTCGGTTCGTTTTTTTGTTTTTTCATTTTTGTTAGTACTGGTTTTTTTTGGGGGGGTAGCGGGCTCCTGGAGGCACCTCTGTGGGGTGGGTGCCTCCTCTGGCCCACTATAAAGGGAAAGCGGGCTCCTGGAGGCACCCGTGGGTGCCTCCTATCCTCACCCACTAGGAAGGGGAAGCAGGCTCCAAGACACCCCTCAACATGGGGGTCTCCCCTCCTCACCTGCTGCTGCAAAATGGCATGCATAGCCATATGGATATGCATACCAGTTGCAGACAGTGAGACCAGTGAGTGAACCCAGAGCCATAGGGTGATGCCTAAGGCTCTCGCACCGCCATGTCTCACAAAGAAGGGAATCGTACTTGCGTGTAGTGCAATGCAAGTAGATCTGGCTTAGGGTTAAGGTGGGTTAGTGCAAGGGCTAGGGTTAGGCTAGTGACGGGTAAGGTTACGGTGGGCTAGTGGGTTGCACCTCTGGGTGCCTCTCTGACCCACTAAGAAGACAGTCTGTGACGTATGGGTAAGGAGTCAAGGATTAGGGTTAGGGTTAGGGGGCTAGGGCAGGTTTTAGGGGGATTTTTTGGCACATCCCAGAAGTCTCCATGGCCAAGTGGGCATCCGATTGGTGGGATGGCTCCAAAAATTTGCATGGTCGTCCACTCCCACATGGCTGGCCACTCGGCCAGCCCATCATTGCGCAGGTGTAAAAAAAAATAAAAAAAAATAAAATCAATGGAGGACAGAGGAGGAGAGGAGAGACATTTTGTTGCAAGAAAAAACCCACTGCTACTGTGAAAAATCTGGCAGTTTATAAATTTTCGCATGTTTCTGTTGTGCTTGTGTGTTTTTGGACCACGATTTCAAAAACAATATTGCGTTCACCGCCCCATTTTGGATCCCCTGCCTGCACCGCATGGCATGGCGAGTCCGGTTGCCCAGGACGGGGGGGAGGCGGGACCCCCCCTCCAGAAACCACCCCTCCGGTAGGTGCCCTGCGCCCTTAGTCAAGCAGGCATTTTTCCGCCTGCTTTTTTGGCCCGGGAATGGGTGGGGGGAGAGTTTAAAAGTTTTTTCCTGTGCCATCCGTGCCGCTTGCTTGCACTTTAATTGCGGCGGCCGGCGGCGAGACTGGGCTTTTTGCTGACTGCGAGCCTGCGGCGAGTCCCACCAGAGCAGCCCAGGACGGGGGATGAGGGGGGAGGCCGGGGACCTCCAGAAACAACCCCTCTGGTAGGTGCCCTGAGGCACGGCAGGCATTTTTCCGCCTGCTTTTTGGCCGGGAACCGGGTTTTTTTAACTTTTAAAAACTTTTTTTCTGTGCCGCGTGGCATCGCGCAATCGCGCGATGCAAGGAATGAGCACGACAAATCAGACCAAAATTGTTCGTTCGTCGGTTCGAGCTCGAAGTCTGGCGGAGTCGCCCGGGACCCCTCCAACGGCAGCATGGGGCGAGTTAATACCCCCAGGTGGTGCAGTCAGCCGACGGCACCCACCGATCTGGTAAATGTGCGTACCACTCCCCAGGTCCTAGGGTATTGCAACGGGGGTTTCTCCAGGCCTGGGGAGGCATCCCCTTGCATCCTCCATGACCCTGTAATCCCAAGATCTGCAGTGTCGTGGGTGTTGGATACACGGAGACAGATGTTGACTTACATTCTCACCGGCTGCCATACTTACGCTTCTGCCACCACAGCCCGGGGCCTAACCTTGCTATGGCCCTGGACACACATCAAGCCAGTGGATCTCCACCTCCAGGCCCCTCTGGACATCCTGAAGGAAGATCTCCATTCCTTCATCTGATACGTGCACTCCGTCCAGCCTGTAGAGCTCAGACCTGTGCACAGCAAACTCCGGGTGGCCCACAACTGAACCAAAATCATGGCACCCTTCCTTGTTAACTCCCCACTGGGAGTGGTTCAACTTTTCAGGATCACAGTCAGCCTGCCACCTCTGCCTGGGTATCATGTTTGACCACACAACTCTACACTCAGGATATAGAGACCTCCAAGTGGTGAGGTCCCGCCTGATGTCCAACACTAGGGACCTGCCCATTTGTGTGGTCAAATCATTACCCCCTAGGTGGATGAGCAGGATGTCTGGTGGCTTGCCATAGGCCGCCGCAGTGGCTGCATGAATAAATTCCTGCTACCTCATCCTATGATTACCCCACCACTCTATCATGGCCACATTACCAAGACCCAAATTGGGTCCCCAGCTGGACTTTCAGGCAAACTTCTCGGCCCAGTAAACGTAGCTGTGGCTGACAATTAAAATCCTCCAATGGGAGTCGCAGCACCATGCCCCTACAGGAAACAAAATTTACAATTTAAAAGGTAGGCAGTGGATGCACATATCTTTTGTAGCAGTGTGAAGACCACCTGCCCAGAAGTTGGATGTCACCCTGCCCATATCCTAAGGCCACTGCTGTAGAAGCGGCGCCAATCCTAAATGAATGTGTGCCGAATCTCATCGCCCCCACACCCAGTGTTTGGAGTGCCCGGCTAGTTAGATTCCAGAACTGGAACTTCGTTAAGAGCAAGCCATCCCAATGTCTGAACAGGTAACCCTCAGCAGGCCCCCTAAGGTCCACATATGCAGTTAGGGCATTGAGGGGGCAAATGGCTGCAATCAAACAGGGGCCCAGGACAATGGCCACACCCCTCCCCCACTAGTCCATCTTTGAACACTGAATGCGCACCGTGACCTGGGAAGTGGCCAAAGATAGACAATATTAATGCTGTTCTGGAGGTGTCACGTTGGCCTGAAGCAACCAGCTCACTTATTCCGGGGGGCCCAAAGAAGGCCAGCAGAGAGGCAGCCCGAAACAGGGCCTCCTCAAAGCCATTCTGGCAAATAGCGTGCCACCCTGAGCTCATTCTGGTCAGAAACTGTGGTGTTAAGGGAAAGCAGGGATCTGGTGTCTTGCCCCGCTCCCTGGCCAGCTGACTGTCATTCCCTGCACCCTGAAGTCACCTGTGGGATCAGGGTGGCCATTCGCCTTGGAGTGGAAGGCAAGCACTGCTAGCTTCCCCTGCATGGAGCTAGGGGTGAGCCCCTTTCTATACAGATGTACCAGATAGATCTGCAGGTGCTGCACAGGAATGGGCCAGAGTGAATCCAGGCCCTGGCTAGCCCGGAATTCCCCAAACTCCCTGTGCACCATGATGTTGTGTTGGAGGGCCCATAGAGTGAACACCCTAACTATCTGCATAACCCGGTCAGAGCGGGACGTGAGATTGTTAATCACGTAGACAACTGCCATGTTGTGGCACCAAAAGTGGACGATTGAAATGGCCCAGGCCTCTGACCATATGTAGAGCGCTACCCAGATGGGAAACAGTTCAAGGAAGGTAAGATCCCTAGTGACCCCCTCTTCATGCCACGAATCGGGCCAAAGGCCTTTACCACAGGCCATTCCAAAATATGCCGAAACCAGCATCTCCCACCACATCAGTTTGCACCTGGAAGCAGGCGCCAAGGCACAGCTCATCACTCCAGAATGACATACCATTGAACTCATCTAACAATACCTGCCAAACCACCAGGTCCTCTTTCATATCCAATGTCACCCTGGCCCTATGGATTGGCTTGTGCAGGCCATGCATGGCCCCGCAGAGTCTGTGCAAGAAGTTGCACCCAGGAGCCACAACTTTGCACGCAAAGTTCAGGTGCCCCCAGTAGCTCCTGAAGCTCCCTGAGGGTGACTTTGTGCCGGGAGCTAACATCGCGGACTCTATTCCTGAGTGCAAGCAGCTTATCACCAGGCAGCCTGCAGGGCTGCTCCTGGGAATCAATCTCAATGTCCAAGAAAATTAAAACTGGCAGGGGGCCCTCGGTCTTCTCTTCCACCAAGGGGAGACCCAGCTCCACAGTCAGGGCCCTAAAAGTGTCAAGCAGAAATTGGCAGCGGCCAGTGCCCTTGGGTCCGCAAAACAAGTAATCATCTAAATAGTGTGCCATGCTGGTAAAACCGGTCACGGAATGCGAACGCCATTCAACAAAGGAACTAAACTTTTCAAATATCCAAACGGCAGGGCCCTGTCCATAAAGAACTGGCCCTGAAACTGAAAACTGAGGAGCTCAAAGTCCTCCGGGTGGACCGGAAGAAGGCGGAAGGCAGACATGATGTCGCATTTCGCCATCTCCGATGCCACCCCACAGGCACGCATCATGCGCACCGCTGCGTCAAAGGAGGCATACTTCACCGTACACAGCTTGCACAGGATGCCGTCATTCACAGACATGCCCTCAGCATGGGACAGGTGGTGTATTAGGCAGAATTCGCCCTGGGCTTTCTTTGGCACAAGCCCCAGTGGGAAGACCCTCAGGTTAGATACTGGCAGGCTCTGGAACGGGCCAAGGACCCAGCCCTCCTTAACTTCCTTGGCAATTTTTTTCACTCACCCCTGCTTCAGCCCCCTGGAGGGACTTCAGATACTGCACCATAAACGGGGCTCACCGGCCCACAAACGGGGTGCGAAAACCCAACCAGAAACCACTAACTAATAACTGTGCCATTGCCCAGTCTGCGTATGTAGAGGCCCAATGCCTGAGGACCTCAAGCTTGATTGGGCTGGGCCCTTTTGGCAGGGGAGTTGTTCCCAGTGCCTGATTTTTGGGCATTTATGGCCTTTCGGGTTCGGCCCACCTGGGGTTTGGCATGGCTACAGGAGGCGGTGGAGTGTTGTGCCCCGCAGACCGAGCATTGATGTTTAAATCGGCACTGTTTGCGGCTGTAGCTGCCCTTCCCGTTGTATTCCCAACAAACCATCCGGACTTGAACTAGCTGACCCACCAGGTTGCAGGCAGGCACGTTGGTGTTGGCTTTCCTAATGATGTGACCACTGTCATAGTGGTCTCTGAGGGCCAGCCTGGTAGGAGTTATAATTTGGAGACAAAGCGGCTGGAGTGGCTCATCCCACCGGAGATATGGTTTGACAGTGGCCCGACTTTCACCATAGAGCAACCAAGTGTGCCCAGGGGAGTCTACGAATGTCCTGTATATTGCATCCATGTACTTGAGCATGAATCGGGCCTCCAAGGGTGCACTTGCAATTACAATGACATATATATCATGTAGGCAGGAAGCCAGGTCACCCACCCCACAAGTGGCGATCCCTGTCCTGGGGGTCCTCCTTATCCAGCTCCTTGGTGTCAAGCTCACGGTTTAGCAAACTGAATATATCTATGTATTTTCCCCACCAAATCTTCTCCCTGGTTGGCTGAGTGAGGTGCTGGCCCAGTGGGGCTGCATAGTCTCCATAGTGGAGAGTACCTACAGTGACCCCTGCATAGCCTGAGGCCAGGCCAGTGTAGGGCCAAGGCTCACCTCTGGGCGGCGGCTGTGGAATCGGGGGCCAGGGCTGCACCTGGCCAGCTGGCCATCCCTGCCCAGGTGCAGGCCGCAAGAGTACTTGGCCAGACGGCGCCCCGAGTGGTGCAACGGCAGGCTCGGTAGAGCAGCTGACGGCGGGCTGTGGCACGGCTGGTGACTGTGGCATAACTCCCCCCCATGTCAGTGCTGGGAGGGGTGAGGGGTTTGGGGTGACTACCACCTGTCCAGCCCATGGACCAACAGGGCCGACACCAATAGAGGCAGTGCCTGGGGGGCACTGCCAGGTAAACTGTTGTGGAGTATCAGGTGTGCTAGCCAACTCACTCATTGTCACGGTTTCCACAGTAACCACCAAGTCAGTGCTGTCCTCCAGGTTCTCAGGCTGCACTGGATTCCGCTGCTTTGGATCTCCTCATTGCCGGTTTGGCCCGTTTCGCATGGCCAGCAGCATTGCCTGTTGTCCCCGAGGTGCCAGGGATAGCTTCTGCCTGCTCCAGAACTGCAAAACAAGTGGAGAGGTTGTGAGCAATCTCCTTTAATTGGGCCCTCTTGCATGACTTGGATGGCCTGGTCCCTGTCCTAGACTGTGGAACCTCAGGCACCTCAGGCCTGGTGACTCCCTTGCTGGCTTCCAAGGCCTCAAGCCTGGACTTGAGCTCAAGCCAGATAGGCCAACCTTCCTCGTCCAAGGAGGAAGAAGGGGACTCACATGCAGGGGTAATCTTCTTGGCCGGCTGTTTGCCCTTACTGGGCTTCTGTCCCTTCTTCGGGGCCATCCCACTACCATTCAGGGCCGGCCTGCCCCACTCTGACAGGCCTGCTCATCAGGGCCTCAGGGGCCACTTTTCCCCACACTCGACGGGCAGCCAACCAGCCTCCCCCAAACCCAGGTGCCCCCAAATGCCGGTCACCCTAGGGTATGTGTGTGGGGGAGGGTGATGCTGCCATTAGGGCCCCAAGGGGATGGGTTGGGCCACCCCGCTCCCTGTCGCTGTCCGCAATCCCCAACCTCGATACTCTCATGCAGGGGGAAGGTGCTGCTGACTCTCCCCCTATCCGTCACTGGTGACGGGTGGTGCTAGCCTGGGGGCCTGCAGGCCTTGCCATGCTGCTGGTGCGGACTGCAGTGGGGAAGGCAGTAAGCGTGCAACACCGATGTCACCGACACAAATAGCGGCCCTAACGGCCTTGCCGAGTACGGGCCTCGGAAGCTACGCTAGCTCGGGCTCACGGGCCTCGCCGCGCTGCCACGCCGCGGTCCGCAGTGGGGGGGGCAGGGGGTGAGCAATGCCGATGTTACCCAGCCTGAAAGGCATCCCTAACACCACAATAGGCGGCGAGCCATGGGGCAGCCGAGGTGGGCAAACACCCGGGGGGTGGCTCTAAGCTCTCTGGACTGTCCTGCGCAGTGGCCAAAACCAGCCACAAAATGGCAGTGCCACACGGCGCTGCACAAAATGCCGGGCACTCCAAAATGGCAGACGCCACCAGGCATTCAGCAGCTCTTGCCTTGCCGAACACCAAATGAAGACTGCTGCTGAAGGAGGGAGGGAGGAGCTGCCCTTTATAGGGTGCTCCTCCCCCTCCCTCCTGGACGCGATTATGCATCTGCTCTCTTGCATATTCGTGTGAGAGGGCAAAACGGCCTCACACGCTGGATAATCCGGCAGCAGAGCCAACATTCTTTTTAAAAGAATAATTGATGCACATTATATTTAGCAGAGTACAGCAGTCACTCGATCATTCCGGAGGAGTAAGTACCCTCCAAACAAATTATTAGGTAGAAATAAAAAAAACTACTGGTAATCTTTATTGCTTTAGTAAATGCACTCAAAAGACAATGCTGAAGAAGGAGTCCTCAAATTAGTTACCAGGCCCATAATTTTCCACTTGTGTAGGTTTGTTTGTCCATTATAGCAGAGAACTATAGAAATCTGCCCTTCTTGAACTGGGAGGACTAGAGATGTAAAATGTTTAGAAATTTTGAAGCTTGGAAAAAAACCCATTTCCCCCCATTTTTTCTGGAAAAAATGGAAATTTGGGGGGGGGGTGCAAAAAAATGCTACATTAGCACTTCTCACCTCCTTTTCCAGCTTGAAAATCATTCACCTCCTTTTACAGCTTGAAAATCATTCTTGAATGAGGAAGATAATTGCAATATACAGATTGGAGCTGGGAGACAAAGAACTTTGCATAAAAGTTTATACTGCTAGGCTTTCAGGCCTAGTGGACAGAATATATTTACATGATATAGATCAAGATAAGACACACAGCATATATACAGACTAGTGGGAAACTGCTATCTCACCAAAAGCAGTCCCAAAATAAATGGATTTCAATGCTGCCTTTTATACACATTGGCAGCATAGCTTAGACCAATCACATGAGTCTTAGGTGATTATCCATGGCACCTGGACATAATCATTCTGACCTTTTCATGTGATTATTCCATACACCTGTGTCTAGCAAATGAGTATGCATTTTACACAGAAATAAGCTAGGAGTCAGTAGACCTGGCTCAAATTCCCTCTTGGCCTTGGAAACATCCTGATCAATGGCAATCTTTAAAAACACATTGAACACCTCACATATTTCTATAACACTGTGAGGACTACAATGAGATAGAGGTGACTTCACAGCACATAATAGAGAAGTAAAATGGAGTGCACAGCTCTGCAGACAGGCATTCCCTGGCCAGAAGCCCTTTGCGTTCTCCTTGCACAATTCACTTCACGACGTGGCCTTCCAATCTGCATTTCCTCATGGATGGGAATGGGTTTTTCCTCACAGACCCAGATACACATGAAAACTGTCAATCACTTGGACAAGGACCGAGTCAGAATGTATCTGGGGGTGGGGTGGGGGGCAGAATGAGTGTAGCAACAACCTGTGTGTGATTAGATGAGCATGGAATAAGTTGGGGGGTGTACAAGTGTACATCCCTGACTGTAATCCTATGCAGAGATATATGTCCAAAACGCCCCCCACCACATGTTAACATTATGAGCCTAGAACCCAGGTACTGTTCACATCAAAGTACTGCATTTTAACACTGAATATTTCACCTGGTGAATGGATTATTTTTAACCATCCTTGCAACTGTTTCTCATTGGCTCAACCTTCATTTATTTTTCGTCCTGACTGTGCAGTAGTGTACATATTCTCTGACATCCAGAATAGAGAAAAGAAAATAAGTTAAGGCAGAGATATGAAAAATGTGACAGACAACTAATTCATTCCAAATGTTGTTATGTATCTTGCGCGTACACACACACACACACACACACACACGCGCGCGCGCACACACACACGCGCGCGCGCACACACACACACAGATTGTGTACTTGTTGTTGATATATGACAATGGCAAAATAAATTGTTAATACTAATCCCCAAATCTCATTTGTGACTGAATGTTGCTTAATGCCAAAAGCTCCACTGCATTTTTAAATCGTTTATCAGCAAAGACAGCTTGACAAATTGTGACTTTTCTTACCATGCTCCAGAAGTTTGAGTTATTTCTTCATGTATTTATTTTAATCTTTCTTTGATGCGGATGAATTTTAGAAGCTGAAATAACCTCTTCTTGCCACATCTTGACATACTGCCTTGCTTTGTACCCTGGTCCATTTGCTGGGCAATAATTATCAACAATTTCTCACCAGAATGGGCCAAAATCACCTGCCAGCTGTGAATGGAAGCAAAGCAAAGCACGGCTCCCATCCCACTAGATCAGGCATGTCCAAACTTGGGCCCTCCTGATGTTTTGGACCACAACTCCCAGAATTCCAAGCCTGTATTTTCAATGGCAAAGGACTGTGGGAGTTGTGGTCCAAAACATCTGGAGGGCCAAAGTTTGGACATGCCTGCACTAGATCCTAGAAACATGTGTTCTCCACAATCTCCTCTGATCAGCAGAGGAGAAGCACAAAGAGGAGGGGTATTGAGAAGTGAAAGGAGCCTGCTCTTCAGGAAGCTAGCCACAAGAGGTGGGCATGAAATGAAAAACGAAATACTGTTTCATCGTTTAGTTACATAATGAATTGTTTTGTTACAAAATGAAATGAAAGGAACCATTTTAGCCTGAACCGAACCACTTTTTTTTCTGTTCAGATACCGAACCAGAAATTTGGAGCAGTTTGGAGTTTCAAATCTACTTTTTGAAAAATGGTTTAGTTCAACTACTATTTGGGGTGCTGATCATATAACTCAGTGAGTTGGAGCACTGACTGAGAGACAGACATTGGGAGCTTAATTTTTACTGTGTTTTGTAGAAGAGCTAGCTTCTGTAGTCTTGGTTAAGCTGAAGATTCCTAGGGCACCCCAGGAGAGACAAGTCAAGTATTAGAGATAGGAAAAAGTCCACATTAGACTGCAAGGTCTCCCTGCAGCCTGAAACCCATGACCTCGGCATCCATTTTTTGACAAATCCCACACAGTCAAGCATGAAGGTAGGGAAGCACAGGACAAAGCTTCAAATACAAATATTTTAAAGGTCACATAGTTCCCTCAACCCATACACAACACAACTTAAAACTTGATTTAAAGTTGTATCAAGAATGCAAGCATGCTGACCCCAAAACTATGTGCCATGTGACTTTAAACCAACATCACAAACCTCCATTCAACACCTGATTTATTTCAATAGTGTAACTGCCAGCTAAGATGCATTCATGCTCATCAAAGCTAACTGCAGCATCAGCAGAAGAGAATAGATAGTTCCAGTGGTGATTGGAGTGATAGCTACTGGACAAAAGTGGTAGCTGAAGGTGGTGCTAAATCAGGCTAACTTTTGTTAGTACTGCACAGAAGGTGACAAGGACAGAAAACTGTCTTGAGGGGACAGTTTGTGTGGAACAGGTTTTAGTGTTTCATTTTTGGGGGGAATGGAGCTGAGAGAGGACTTGACATGGGGAGCAAACATCAAAGATCTGATGAAGAGAGCACAGCAGAGATTGTACGGCTTGAGAATTCTCATAAGAAATAATCTTTCAAAAGATCTGCTGCTGGCTTTCTACCACTGCACCCTAGAGAGTGTGTTAACCTATGGTCTGTGTATATGGTTTGGGAGTGGTACAGCTAGGGAAAGAATAATGCTGTCCAAAGTTGTGAAGACTGCAGAGAGAATAATTCGGTGTACGCGTCCTACTTTAGATCAATTGTATGCCTCCAGGTGTTATAAGAAAGCCGTAGAGATTGTGCAGGAGGCCACACACCCTGGAAATTATCTTTTCCAGCTTCTGCCTTCTAGAAAGAGGTATAGGGTCATTAAGACTAGAACCAGCTACTTGATAAATAGTTTTTATCTGAAAGTGGGTATGGCTTTCAATGCAGAAAAATGTATATTTTGAGGAAGTTTTCTGTATAAATGCAGATGTATGGATGTTCCTGATGTAGATCTTTTAAATTTGTTTTTCTTTTAATTTTGTTGTTCTGTATAGGACAAAGACAATAAAGTTTTATCTTATCTTATCTTATGAACATTTTTTTTAATTTGAAAGTAGGAGGCAATGTAAAATGCTGTCAAACTTTTCTGATTTTGAAAACCCAATAATGACACAGACCAAAATGAAATAAGATGAAAGGTGAGACTCCCAGGTGAGAAAGCATGAAATCAACTGTTTGGAAAAAGCAAAGAACAAGTGTAAATAATACTGTCTCATAGGACACAACTCTTATATTAAAGTGAAAAGGTCATCTAGCAGCTAACATGCACAGAAAGACGAACAAGGGGATGCTAGTGCAGGTCAAGCCTGAACTTTCTGGAGGCAGAAATGTTGAAACTGAGATTGACCCACTTTGGGAACATCATGAATAGAATAGATACATTTATTTGCATTAGCCATGGCCTTAGCAAAACATGAAAAGGCAAGGATTTCTGGGAAAGACAATAATGCTGGAAAAGGTTGAAAGCAGCAGGAAAAAAGGAAGACCAATTATGAGATGGGTTGATAAAGGCTTGAGTTGATGAGAGCAGAACAGGGCAGCTGAAGACATGACAGTTTGGTAGTCTGCTCATTCATAGGATCAAAATAAAATAGAGGTGATTTGATGATACAACAGCAGCAGCAGCAGCAGCAACAGCAGCAGCAACAACAACAACGTTGCTTTCTTTGTGCTTAATACAAACACCACTATCTGGCTTATTTGGAAGTTGAGTCATGGCAACTGGACATGTTTTTCTTGATAGATAGAAACGTTTTGCTGCTCATACAAACAGCTTCATCAGCCTGAGGAACCTAGTTATGAGTCCTCCATTTTATAGTTCACTTTGACCTCATGCCACCCTGGTCAGAAATAGACACATAAGAGTCTATTGGGTGGACAAGTCTCTGCCTTAGTGTGTTTGTGCATTTGAAATAAACAGGGATGTGGTGTTTGCCAAAAACCATTTAAAGCTTCTCAGGCACTCCAGCCATGTAGGGAGTGACCAGGTTCTTCTGTCAGGTCTGGGTCTCAGAATGATCCCTTGTTCTTCTGGGTCAGCACACTGCTTTGTTGAAGGCCCACTTTGGATATCCACAGGCCTTAAGTGCTGTCTTCAGGTGCCTGTCTTCTTCTTGGCTTCTGTGGGAAGAAGGGAAGACACCCAAGACAACAGGCTGGCTTTCCTGGATTGTGCAGTCATCATCAAACCCGACCATGGCCTGAGAGTAGAAGTTTACAGGAAACCCACCCACACAGATCAGTACTTACTGTTTGACCCCCACCATCCATTACAACACAAATTAGGAGTCATCAGGACTCTAAACCACAGAACAGAGAGCATCCACATCTCAATGCAATGAGGAGTGTGCAGACCTCTACTTATCCTCCTATAAGCTTTTAAAATTCACATGCTCTTGTTTCAATATGCTATTAAGGCGAATGCATATTGAACTTAATGAGAACAAGTATTCACATGTATCATTTAGTGATTGAATCCTTGAATGATTGGGAACCTGGGCATTTTTTCCCTGGCAGATCCTCAAATAAAAATAGCTCTGTCATTTTCTAGATTAATTTTTGTCCTGCAAGGAATAGGGGCTTATTATGCGATGTATGGAAAGGAATTCCATTAGTGAGGCATCCAATCTTTAAAATTCACCTTTAAATTTTTGCCATGACAGAATGATAAATCAGCTTGCACTTTGCTAAGGTTGTTTTCTACCTAAAAAAAACTGAGAGAAAAACTTATTTTATCATTAGGTATTCAGTAGGCACACAGCTTTGCATTTCTTTTTAACACCCACACCTAGGCCACTCACCGGTTGGAGTTTTCCAGGAACCAAGTACCAAAGTTAAACAGGGTTGCACAGTGCTGATTTAGACAACAATGATTAGGGTCTGCTTACTTCCTCCCTGAAAAATCTAATTCATACAATTAATCTAATGTGTGTGTGTGTGTTGCGTCGTTACAGTCGTGACTGACTCTTCATGACCCCATGTCCATGGAGTTTTCTTGGCAGGAATTACTGGAGTGGCTTGCCCGTTCCTACTCCAGGTGCCTACAGCACCTCGTATTCCCTGGTGGTCTCCCATCCAAGTACTAACCAGGGCCGACCCTTCTTAGCTTCCGAAATCAGGCAAGATCATATGTGCTCAGGGCATCTAGGCAGCAATCTAACATATTTCCCTGTAATAATTGAAGCAAATTTGCAGGTATGTATTCAATTTTATGCATTTTATCTACTTTCGTCTGAACTTCTTCACACTGCTTTTGTATACTTTATTTCTCCGAAACAAGGAGGCCATTCAAACGAGTGCATTCTTGAAGTAAATTATTTTCATTACAGGCCATAGGAGGTTACAAAAAGCTCATGAAATCACACAAATATGTTTCCTGGCCAATTTCTACAGAGTTGTGGTCAGGCATCTCTTCTGATTGTCATATGAGGTTAGGAGATTTCAGCCTTTTGACATTGACTGCTATGAGTACTGACTGAGCCTAACCAGCAAGTCCCTTTTTTGCAGGATAGCCTGCCGTCTATAACAAGCTGTTCTTTCCCAGAAACACAACAAGAAATGTTACATTACTTGTTTCATTTCGGCTTACTGCTGCCATAGAAGACATAGCAATATTTGGTGTGGTATCCTTGTCCTCACCTTGCTTTCCAAATGTCAGGGTGGACAGGGCTTCACTTGGTATTTTGGTGTTGTTGTTTTTTTTTGTAGTGGCCAATATTCAATCTACAGTTGCAGTGGAATTTTGTCTTCTGTTTGTTTGGACAAGAATTTAGCAAAATTCACAGATAGCATCATAGACAGGAGAGAATGGACTAGAGATTAAATAACTTTGCAGGTGGGTGATCAGGAAAGTAATAGATATTCCCATCTCTTGGGAAATCTGAAAAATTACTTGATTTTGTTGCAGAGGAACTCTGATCCTGTACAATTAAAATCCTTATCAGGTTGTTCTGCACATGGAAAATTAATCTCATAAGATGCCATGGACAACAGACAAGGTGCTAGAGTCATGGTAGCCATACACACAATCATGTCTCTTGGCATCTCAACAATAATCCACAATTAGTGACACCAACTTACACAAGTCCTCTTTTTTCTGTATAGAATCCTAACAGAATTTTAGCCACTATGTGATTACATGAAAAGTCAGTTCTGCTCTGCAGTTGATTTTAAGGCACTTGTAGATGCAACTCCCAAAATCCACAAACAAGCATCACCATTGGAATCCTCGGAAGGTTGTATGATTGCATGAAGAAATGGGTAATGCATAAGATAATTTGAAGCTGGTTCCAGGTATGATTTCAAGATATTTAGAACCCCCAAATTAGAAAGATATTTGGAGGAAGACAAAGATGGTTGCGTTGGATCCCTACTTACATAGCATCAGTACTGTTTTGGATGAATATGAATCTCAATTGCTGGAAAGCTCAGTGGTTTAAGTATCTGGTTGTGGACTCGGAGGCTGAGCGTTTGATTCCCTACTATGCCTCCTTGATAGGAGCTAGACCTGATGATCCATAGGGTCCCTTCCAGTGCTGCAGTTCTAGGGTGAAGTTATGCTCTTTTCCCTTGAAATTGGAAGTAGAAGACATTTGTAGTAATAGTCAAGAGAAGGGAAAAATCAGAAGGTCAACGTGGTTAATGGAAGTGCGAAGAATTGAATAGTAGTGTCATCGTCAGAATATCCATTCAATTGCGGTAATTTTACCACCAGGAACCCCGGTGAGAAAAGGCTTTTGGATCAACCTGCCAGAAAATCCTAGCAACTCACAACCCCTTTTACAGAGTGGAGCCAATGCTGCTGAACTTTTCAACTGTCCTTCAGTGTCCTTGAACTGTTGCTAAAGCACGTTTTAAAACTAAGATGATAAGAGCAGTGGAACACACTGAATAAATGGAACAGTTAACATTGATGAAGATTTAACTGGAATTTTCGACGATTCTTTTCCTCACTTTTTACTGACTCCCTATCAGAAACCAGATTATACTTAATTTTTCTCAAAATGCACAATAGAGGATTAGTTAATAGAAAGGAATGATGAATAATCTGAATATTTGTAGGACTGACTCAGAGAATGAAATCACTGTATTCTGGGAGTATTTCCGGCAGTACCGAAAAGCAGTTCAATTCAAATTGTGCTCCCAACATGCTTGCAAAATTTACCCATATGCTATCTTAGCGTATTCAATGAGCCTACTCGATTGCAACATACTGTGCTAAGCAACAGGATGTTCTCTAAAGAATAACGCAGGAAGAAGAAAACAACAATAATTAGATCCAATCTGCAAGCAAGCAGGAGAAGAGCAGTAATTCAGATGTGAGGGAAAGGCAGAAAAGAGTAGTCAATATGATCCAAGAGGCATAGTGAAACCAACTATTTCTTAATCATACAATATGTGGACAACTGCATTGAACATTGATCTTGTGATCCACATTAACCTTTCTAATTGAAAGACGAAGCTGATTGGGTGAGTCATAGTGCTGCCGCCACTTCCCATTTTTTCGAATCAGAAAGTTTCCCCCCCCCAGGGGCACCCTCTTTGGACTTTCATAACTCAGCTCCCTGAACCCCAAACCTTTCCAAATCTCTGTGGGTCACTTAAAATCACTTGCAGAGAGGACCCCCTGCCATTCACATGCCTGGGATCAGGAAATGTCTAGAGATGGGCACGGAACGAACATTTTTTCGTTTCCATTACCGTTTGTCATTTCCGTTACGCAATGAAACAACAAACGAAAATTGTGATGAAAATGCAATGAAACAAACAAAACCGCGAAAATTGTGGTCATTACGTTTCGTTTCCGTTAATGGTGACGTGCAATGAAATGAGCTGTTTTAAATGTTTAAAAATGCCCTGGACATCCATAAAAATGCAGTGATAATTATTTATATTGTCTGATAACCTACCAGGGGGGTTGGGGTCCTTAAAACATTTGTTTTAGTCTTCTCCCATCGCGATGTATTATTCTTTTCCCTTTAAAATGGATGTCACCACCAGCCACAAAATGGAGGCAAGCCATGTGATGGGATCATGTTCAACCAAGAGCATGTCCAGGTTGCAGACTGGGCGGGCAGGTCTGTCAGCCACAGAGGGCATAAAAAGCTCTGGCAGCCCCCGTCCTCCTTGCTGTCTCTGGTGGGAGTTAGGGTGGGATTGCTGTCTCTGCTGCGCCTCTAGCTTCAGTCCTGCTGCCTCCCTGTGTGCGTGCGTGCTGCGTACCTCTCGGTGAGTACCCTCCCTTGCCCTGCAGTGCAGTCACTCTCCGGCTGCCTTGCACCCTGGGCAACGCCCGCCGCTGCCTTTGCAGCCTCCCTGCATACCTAGTCTATCCTGCGTCTCTGCCAGCATCCATTTTTTTAGTGTTTTCCCTCTGGTCTGGGGTGTTGGGGGATGCCTGTGCACAGAAATGCTTTAAAAATTGAGCAAAAAGCGAGTAGAAATGACAAATGAAAAAACGAAAAATGGTAACAACATTTTTCAAACATTTCACGACAAACGGAAACGAACTGAAACAGACCTCTCAACGACAAATGAAAAACTGAAATGCCATTTTTCTGTTTCGTGCCCATCTCTAGAAATGTAATTTTGACATTTTGTGCCCATCTCTACTTGTCAAGGCTAATTTCAGATGAAAAGGCACATGGTGCAGACATACCCTGCTATCCAATCAGTTGGCTGCAGTTAGTCACAGGAACCTACACAAACATTACAAGAACCCCAGTAGGATTCCAGCTTGTATTTCCTAATACAGTGCTAAGCATTTTTATTGCAACACTTTAAAATATTCATTTTTAAAAATACATCATTTTATTTATCATAACATAGCAATCAAATAAACATTTGACAAACAAGTAACCCAATTATGACTTGTGCTGTCCATTAAATATTTTGAATAAAAGTATAAGTGGGTCTTATTCTAGTACTATTGCAGGTTGAATTTCCATGAATTGAATCCAATCAGAATGATTTTTGTCTGTCAAGCTGGTTGTTCTGCACATTTCCAGTAATGCAAAGAAAATAAACCACATATTTTTGAAACATTCTCATTTTGAAACAATCTCATTTTGAAACTCCACCACAAGAGTCTCTCATGGTGGGTGAACTGCTCTGTTAATGAACTCCTTGTCATACCAGCAGTCAGTTACAATCTGTTCTTTCGCCAACACTCAACTTAAAAGTTAGTTCATACCCATTTTCCCCTATCATTCAGCCTAGCAATTTTGTCCTGTGACAAATACTGTGTTGTTCATGTCATAAAAGTAAATAGCTGAATATTAACATTAGTTAATATAAGACCATAAGAACATAAGAGCCGTGCTCTATCAGGCCAAATGCCCATCTAGTCCAGCTTCCTGTATCTCATAGTGGCCCCACCAGATGTGCCTGGGAGTGCACGGGACTAGATATCTGTCTCCTGCTACCACTCCCCTGCATCTGGTCCTTGAAGTACCCCAGTTTTAAGCCTGGAGATTACACATCTCCATCATGGTTTATAACCTGTGATGGACTTTCCCTTCAGGAACCTGTCCAATCCCCTTTTGAAGGCATCCAGGCCAGATGCCATCACCACATCCTGTGGCAGGGAGTTCCACAGACTAACAACGTGCTGGGTGAAAAATTATTTTCCTTTGTCTGTTCTTACTCTCCCAGCCCTCAATTTGAGTGTATGGTTTTAGAAGGAAATTTTAGCTTCTAGAAATTAAGGTGCCAAAGAGTACAATCATAATTAGAGATTGGGACACATCAGAAAAATGGTTATTCATTTTGATTTGTGGTTATCAAGATCAATGAATCACAATAAATTAATTTACATTTTTGATGAATCAATGAATTAATGTGTAAATCCCTTCTTTACTTTGAAGCCCTAAAAATGACCTCCAAGTCATGTAGAGACACCACATTTGCAGGTAAGATTCCTATGAACCTCCTCTAGAAGCCCTACAAGTCTGGGGAAGATTGGGTTTCAAACATCTGAGTTATAGACCCAGAAATCTAGGAGCTGGGGGGGGGCATTTTACAGTGAAACAAATTAACAAGTCAAAAATTGCAAAAAAATATCATCAATTCGTATTGGTTGTGGTTATTTTATTTATTTTATTTATTTATTTATTATTGAATTTATATCCCGCCCATCTTCCCAACAGGAACTCTGGGCGGCGAACAAAAGAGACAAGTCATAATACACATAGTTGATGCAATAGATACAAAGGCATAATCAGCAAATAAACATGAAACAATAAAAGCAAATAGGAGAACCGCAGCAGGGGCGCACCCTTTAAATCAAGCCTCACCGCTGCAATGGCAGAATGTCCTGATTATCGATGGCGGGGGGAAAAAAAAAGGGATTAAGCTAGGTCGCCAAAGGCCTCGCGGAATAGGATGGTCTTCAACGCTTTACGAAAGACCAGCAGGGACTCTGCAGAGCGCACTTCGCTAGGTAGGCTGTTCCATATAGCTGGAGCAGCCACCGAGAAAGCCCGGTTCCGGGTGCGGGACCGCCTGGCTTCTCGGATAGATGGAACCTGAAGCGAGTGCGCCCGCGACTGCCGAACCGGTTGGGCCGATGTTGACCGCTGGGCGATCCGCTCCACCAGGTAGTCCGGGCCCAGGCCATGGAGGGTTTTATAAACTAAAACCAGGACCTTGAATCTGATCCGGGAGGCAACGGGTAGCCAATGCAGCCGGGCCAGAACTGGGGTGATGCGGTCGTAACGACGCGCACCCGCCACCAGTCTGGCCGCTGCATTTTGCACCCGCTGCAATCGCCGGAGGAGAGTCAAGGGCAACCCCATGTAGAGAGCATTACAGTAGTCCAGCCTCGAGATCACCAGTGCCTGGACCACTGTCCTCAGGGAGTCCCCGTCTAGGTAGGGGCGAATCTGGGCGATCTGGCGAAGATGATAGAATGCGGACCTGGTCACAGCCGCCACCTGGGCATCCAGGGACAAGGCAGGGTCCAGGATCACACCCAGATTCCGGACCCTCTCCGCCAACTGAAGGGAAACTCCCTCCAAGCTGGGGAGGGGGCCCTCATACCCAGACGGGGAGCTCCCGAAGAACATCACCTCGGTCTTCCCAGGGTTGAGTTTGAGCCTGTTGGCCCTGGTCCAAGCCCTGACCGCCTCCAGGCACTGGTCGAGGGACCGGACAGCTTCCACTGCAGAGGTGGAAAAACAGAGATAGAGCTGCTTGTCATCAGCGTACTGATGACAACGCAGCCCAAATCTCCTGATGACTCCCGCCAGCGGTCTTACATAGATGTTAAACAGCATGGGGGAGAGAGACGAGCCCTGCGGAACCCCACAAGGGAGTGTCCACGGGGCCGACAACTCTCCTCCATGCTGTACATACTGGGGCCGACCCTGAAGGAAGGACCGGAGCCAACTGAGAACGTTGCCCCCGATCCCTACCTCCAGGAGCCGGTCCAGTAGGATACCGTGGTCGACGGTATCAAAGGCCGCTGACAAATCCAGGAGAACCAACAGGGTAGAGCAACCCCTGTCGGCCTCCCGGATCAGGTCATCTTGCAGCGCGACCAGAGCTGTCTCGGTACCCCGGCCAGGCCTGAAGCCAGACTGGCAAGGATCAAGGCACCGATGTTCCTCCAAGAATGATTGAATCCGCACCGCGGCCACCCTCTCGATAACCTTGCCCATGAAGGGAACGTTGGCGATCGGTCGGTAGTTGGACAATTGATCCGACGCCAATCCCGGTTTTTTCAAAATGGGCTTGATCACCGTCTCCTTCAGACGAGAGGGGAAGACCCCCTCGCTGAAGGAGGCGGTGGCGATGGCAGCGGCCCACTCGGGCATGCTCCCTCCGGCAGATTTAATGAGCCAAGATGGGCAAGGATCGAAGGGGGTGGTCGCGGGACGGCAATGGGCAATAGCCCTGGAGGCATCCAAAGGAGAGACAGGCCCAAACTCAACCAGTTGAGAAGAGCGGGGGGGTGAGGGAGCTGGGGATGGCGGGGGAGGGCTAGTGTTACTGGAGTCAAAGTCGGCACGGATGGCCTCTATTTTGGATCTAAAAAAGACTGCGAAATTCTTGCTACTGAAATCAGTAGGAGGAGGCCTAGCCAGACTAGGATTGGTGAGGTCCCGAACCACCCGGAAGAGTTCTGCCTGGCGGTTCGAGGCCTCACCAATTCTCAGGGAGTAATAAGATCTTCTAGCCTCCCTGATCGCTCGCGAGTAGCGCCTAGTCTGGATCACAACAGCAGTCTTGTTATTCTCCGTCCGGCTCTGTCTCCAGATGCTCTCCAGTCTCCTCCGTTCCTGCTTCATCGCTCTTAGCTCCGCCGTGAACCACGGCGAAGTTCGAGCTCTGCCACGGAGGGGACGCTTGGGGGCGATTCGGTCGACGGCATCGGCAGCTGACACAAACCATTGGTTGGCCAAGGCCTCGGCCGAATCGTCAGCCAGAACACCAGGAAGCTCACCGAAGGCCTCTCGGAACCGAGCTGGATCGAGAAGCCTTCGGGGGCGTGCCCATACAAAGGGCCGTTGGTCCCCGCGGGGAGGGGCCGCCATTGATAGGGAAAAAGACAACAGGTAATGATCTGACCATGACACAGGTGTGGGAACAAGATCCCGCACCTCCAGATGAGAATCCCCCGACATGGAGGTAAATACCAGATCCAGGGTATGCCCACTCCTGTGGGTGGGACAAACAACATGCTGGGATAGGCTCATGGACGTCATGGATTCCATGAATTCCAGGGCTACGCCGACGAGCCCATCGCCAGCATGCACGTTGAAGTCCCCGACGACCAAAAGCCGGGGGGACTTCAACAGCGCAGCGGCGATGAACTCCGCGAGCTCTGGCAGGGATTGTGCTGGGTTGCGGGGAGCACGGTAGCCCAGCACAATGCCAAATCTATCCCGCTGCCCTACCAACAAGTGGAGGCATTCTAGCCCCGGAATCACCAGTGTCGAGGCCCTGGTCACTTGAAGCGATTCCCTGTATACAACGGCGACTCCTCCCCTCTTCTGACCCTCCAACCTGCCCACTCCATGAACCAGGAACCCAGGGGGGCACAACTGGGTAAGGGAAGCCCCCCCCTCTGAGCCCACCCAGGTCTCCGTGATGCAGGCCAGGTCGGCCCTGCTGTCAGTGATGGTATCAAAAATGACAGCGGTCTTGTTATGGACCGACCTGGCATTAAAAAGGAGGCAGGACAGGTTGGAGGCACTGGTGGACTGGCTCCCAGGCACGTGGCGGTGAGTAAGGGGGTCAGAACGCGGGACAGGCGCAAGATGCCTGACCCTAGTTCTTCTTAACTGACTAACCCCCTGACTCCGAGCGTATCGTCCACGGCCCAACACGGTTGGTATATGAGCCCCTGCCAACATGGTGACCTAGCGGGGAGGGGGGAAAAAAACTTAACAAATAGAATGCAACAACTCAGGCTAAACTCAGGATAAACCAGACTCAAAGCAGGTAAGTTACAAATAATGATACAGAGATAACAAAAAATAGATAACTGCTGCCGGGGAAGATGTAACACACCTGGGAGAGAGATAGCCAGGTGATCCTGGGCTGAGCTAATTAGTGCCAAGGTCACATCTATTAGCTACAGCCTGGCAGAGCCTAACAAAATCCTAGACTAACAAATTAAAACAAACCAGCAAAATAAAATAGCAAATAAACAGAACAACAAAACAAGGTAAAATAAAAGCTAAACAAAGTAAAAGGAATAAAATGAAATAAAGGGCAGCATAGCCAGGGCGCAGCTGGAAAAGCGACGGGGGAAGGAGGGAGGAGGGGAAAACAGAGGGGCAAAAGACAAACATAGAGGGGAAAGACCCCCCCTGGGGCCAGAAGTTGGGGTACAGGGATATTAAAGATGGAATAGGGGAGGGGGGAGCGAGGAAAAGATGGAATACACCCGCATTAAGTTCCCCCCTCCCAACCCCCGACCCTATCCTCCATGGGCGAGGAGTCTTTGGAAGCAGAGAAATGGCGAAACGAGACAGAAGTCCGCCACCGATAGAAAGGATCTCTGCACTGAGCCCGGGACCGGAGGAAAGCAGGAGGTGCCGATGACCAAATGGCCACTCGAGCCCCGGTGGCGGGCGGCGGCTGCTTCGTACACCCGCAACCGATCAGCCATCCGTTAGCGGCAGGGAGCAGATGGTACGCTCCAGGGGGAGAACCAGCAGAACGGCAGCGGCCGGACCGCCGCCCGAGCTCCTGAGCCGGCCACTTGCCAATGCCCGCGTCCGTCCCGACCATCAAGGCGCCGGCGGCCGAACCGCCGCCCGAGTAGCCTAGTCCAAGGGGTCAGGGGCGGCAGCCCAAGCTCCCGAACCGGTCACCGGCCAATGCCGGTAGCCGGTCCAGTCAGCAAGTCACCGGCAGTCGAACCACCGCCCGAGCTCCAGGAGCAGCAGATCGAGAAAGCCAACAAGCGCGGCGGGGAGAAGAGCCGCCGGCACGGCGATCGAGTGGGGCGGCCGCTCATCACTCACATTCCGCGGCTGCACTCCTCCGTCCCTCCAGAGAGCCCGCAAGGAGGAAAACAGGACCGCCAGGAGCCAGATGGATGGGAAGGCCCCCGGCGGACAGCAGACAATCACGGCTCCAGCAGGCTGCGGTCCCGGGAGGGAGACAAAGGAGGGGGCCATGGACCGCAGATCCTCGGGTCCTCGAAAACAGCCAAGGAGGGCGAGCCACAACGCACTCCTGGGCTCCCTCATGGCACAAGCCGATGGTCCAACAACAAAGGAGCCGGATAAAGAGGTAAGGGGTAGCGCAGGAGGGGAAGGGACGCTCAGCGGGATTCGGTCGATGGTACAGCGGGCCGGTTCGATAGTTCAGCGGGCCGGGCCGGAGGTGGAATCTCACGTTTGGTGGTAGATGTAGAGCCATCCGCGTTCGGCTGGTCGGACACTTCAGGCCGCTTCGAACCGCCCGGATGCATCGAGTCACTCGGGCGCTTCCAGTCACTAGGACTCTTCAACAACCCCCGTGAACCCCTTTTCCCCCCCTCGTAGACCCCCGGTAGTCAACCCTGGCGGCCCCGAAAAATTAGATAAAAAGCATCGTTAACGGCAGCGCTAAGCACAAAAAATACGAGGACGCAAGGGTGCAGTAAAAACAGAAGCTGCTGCCGTCCGCCATCTTTCCTCACAGCTATCAATTTGTAGTAATACAGACTAAGAAATTAGCAATGTGTAATAATCATTTGAATGACTTCTGGATTTTGTTTTCTATTTTGAACTCATCTCTAATTATCACATTAAAAAGTTATAAGAACTGATTATAGAATCAGAGAATATTGAAATTGGCAGGGACCTATACGATCTCTGAGTTCAGTGCAGGAATATAAATAAAAGATATAGATAATTCAATGGACATACCTATATGGCAACTAGGCATTTAGCAGAAGCCTGCCCCATGAGGTCAGTTAGTTTGTAAGTCACTCTCTGGAAAGATTTGCCATATGGATAAATCAGCCAAGTTTTTAAATCAGCTATTATAGTCATTTCTGTTGTGGCTGCCCCCTCTCAAAATTAAATGCATCATCTTATCCGTAGAGTTATAATATTTGGAGGTGGGGGGACAAGTTAATCAGCCTTTAGGACAAATCCTTCTGAGGAAGAGATGTGGTATCTGCACAAACCTCCCACATACCTTGCTTCCCCATGGATCCTGTAGGATGAAGAATGAATATACTAAGTTTGGTTTCATCTCTCTATTTTGGGCAGCTTGTCTGGTCATCTGTGAGGAATCCCAACCTTAAAACAGAACCACCAATGGGAGTGAGGAATTTAGGCTTAGGGCTACTAGATGTCACATGTTATATTACCTTCAATTGACACTTTGTACAGTCAAAAGGAAGAAGTGCAAATAATAGTAAATGAAGGAGAGATAAGAGAAGACAAGGCAAGAGAAGAATCACAAGTAGTTGAGGGTTTTCTGATGATGGAACTGAGATGGGATTGGGGGGAGGATATGGAGGAAGTTGAAAAAAGGAAGAGAAGGAAAAAGATAGATGTGAGGAGGAGTTACCACCAGGATGAGAGATAGAGGACTACAGGAAACAGATGGTGTGGATGAAATTGCCATTGGATACAGAACAGAGAAAAAAATAAGAAGGTACTCAGAAAGTCCTCCTATTTTGTGGGGGGGGGGGCAAAGAGTTATAGAGCAGAGAAACAGAATGCCAAGGATGGCCTCAAGGGGAGAAGGAACCATTAGAATGGATGGTGGTCACTCTCCCTTATGTTCAGGAACCAGGAAACCATTGCACAAAGCTACAGATGGGGAGAGGTTTGGAGTACATACTCCATGGTAAAGGATTATCAGATTCCTGTTAGAGATGTTCAGACTATTAATTGGAACATGAATAGAGAGTTTGCAGATTCAGTTGAAGTTGCTGTTCACGATTCACTGGTTGTATTGAATAAAAGCTATCTTTGGCAAAAGCAGACTCATTCATGAGCCACAAGATCATGAACGCACTCACATCATCACAATTCCAGGATTCCTCCTCAGAAATACAGCTGAGCTTCAAGATACTTCACCACTGTCAAATTCTATGCTTAGAAAATTGGGTGTGACCTGCTTGAGTGCAGGAGCCTTGGGCAAACTGCAAAGTCCCAAGGTCCCCAGAAGAAGGGAATGACAAACCACTTCTGAATATTCTCTATCTGGAAAACCCTGAAAAGCCAAAATAGACTAGGTGATGAAGAAGAAGAAAGAAAGAAAGAAAGAAAGAAAGAAAGAAAGAAAGAAAGAAAGAAAGAAAGAAAGAAAGAAAGAATCTTACTGTAATGAAAAGGAATAGTAGCCTCACCTGCTTGTTCTTGTTTGGAAAAAATCTAGGCTGCAGGAGCTGAAATATTGGTTCTTTTAAAAGGGCCTTTAAAAACAGACACTCCTAAGACTGATCATGTATGCTACAGAGTTGCCTGATATTACTCTTGGTATGACAGTTGCATGTGTCGTCCTTTTCCTGTTTTATATTTGTTCCAAAAATTTCATCATAGGATAAGTATCATCATGTGCAGTGGGCAGTGTTCTCTAGTTGCATTCACTAATAGAGGTCACATACTGATTTGTATGTTTTAACCCTTTCTGGTTAAAAAATCTTGAAGATGCTTTTGGGGGTAATGGATGGGAAATAGACCAAATGGATGATCAGACTATCATATACCAACTAGAGATGGGCACGACTTGAAAAAAATTTTTTTCGAGTTGTCGTTAGTCGGGCCAGTCCCGTTTTGGGTCGTTTCCGGTTTTCGCGAAAATTCGCAAAAATTAGTCGGTTCGTTTTTTCGTTTTTTCGTTGTCGTTAGTACTGGTTTTTTGGGGGGGAGCGGGGTCCTGGAGGCACCTCTGTGGGGTGGGTGCCTCCTCTGGCCCGCTGTAAAGGGAAAGTGGGCTCCTGGAGGCACCCGTGGGTGCCTCCTGCCACTAGGAAGGGGAAGCAGGCTCCAAGAGACCCCTCTACATGGGGGTCTCCCTTCCTCACCTGCTGCTGCTGCAAAATGCTATGCAATAGCCATATGGATATTGCATAACATAATGTGCAGACGTGAGACCAGTGTGAGAATGATAGGGTCATGCCCGCCCTTCACAAGGCTCTGGCACCACCATGTCTCACACAGAAGGGAATTGTACTTGCTGCGTGTAGTGCAATGCAAGCAAGTAGATCTGGCTTTAAGGTGGCTTAGTGCAAGAGCTAGGGTTAGGCTAGTGACGGGTAAGGTTACGGTGGGCTAGTGGGTTGCACCTCTGGGTGCCTCTCTGACCCACTAAGAAGACAGTCTGTGACGTATGGGTACGGAGTCAAGGGTTAGGGTTAGGGCTAGGGCAGGTTTTAGGGGGCTTTTTGGCACATCCCAGAAGTCTCCATGGCCAAGTGGTCATGCGACTGGTGGGATGGCTCCAAAAATTTGCATGGTTGTCCACTCCCACATGGCTGGCCACTTGGCCAGCCCATCATTGCGCAGGTGTAAATAAAATAAAATAAAATAAAATCAATGGAGGACAGAGGAGGAGAAGAGAGACATTTTGTTGCAAGAAAAAACCCACTGCTACTGTGAAAAATCTGGCAGTTTATAAATTTTCGCGTGTTTCTGTTGTGCTTGTGTGTTTTTGGACCACGATTTCAAAAACAATATTTCGTTTGCCGCCCCATTTTGGATCCCCCGCCCGCACCGCATGGCATGGCAATGGCGACTCGCGAGTTCGGCTGCCCAGGACGGGGGGGAGGCGGGACCCCCCCCTCCAGAAACCACCCCTCCGGTAGGTGCCCTGCGCCCTTAGTCAAGCAGGCATTTTTCCGCCTGCTTTTTTGGCCCGGGAACGGGTGGGGGGAGAGTTTAAAAGTTTTTTCCTGTGCCGTCCGTGCCGCTTGCTTGCACTTTAATTGCGGCGGCCGGCGGCGAGACTGGGCTTTTTGCTGGCTGCGAGCCTGCGGCGAGTCCCACATAGCAGCCCACTAGGACGGGGGAATGGGGGGGGAGGCCGGGGACCTCCAGAAACAACCCCTCTGGTAGGTGCCCTGAGGCACGGCAGGCATTTTTCCGCCTGCCTGCTTTTTTGGCCCGGGAATGGGTGGGGGGATAGTTTAAAAGTTTTTTCCTGTGCCGTCCGTGCCGCTTGCTTGCGCTTTAATTGCGGGCGGCCGGCGGCGAGACTGGGCATTTTGGTGGCTGCGAGCCTGCGGCGAGTCCCACCAGAGCAGCCGAGGACGGGGGATGAGGGGGGAGGCCGGGGACCTCCAGAAACAACCCCTCTGGTAGGTGCCCTGAGGCACGGCAGGCATTTTCCCGCCTGCTTTTTGGCCGGGAACCGGGTTTTTTTAACTTTTAAAAACTTTTTTTCTGTGCCGCGTGTGGCATCGCGCGATCTCGCGATGCAAGGAACGAGCACGACAAATCAGACCAAAATTGTTCGTTCGTCGGTTCGAGCTCGAAGTCTGGGGGAGTAATTCCCGTTTCCGTTTCCGTAGAGTAACGGAACCGAGTAACGGAAACGGAAACGGAAATACCGCTAAGTCGTGCCCATCTCTAATACCAACCCATTTCCCTCCAAAAATACAGTGGTACGAGTTTAATCTGTTCCGAATGCATGCTCATAAGTCGAACAACTCATAAGTAGAGCAGCCGTATCTAAAAAATAATAATTAAAAATGAAAAATTGAAAAAATAAAAAAAGTAAGTAGAGCAGACCGTATCTAAAATTTGTAAGGCAGCGTTTAAAACACTTTCTGCTCCTGTAAAATTGCTCCTAAGTAGAGCTGCTCATAAGCAGAGGTACCACTGTACATTGAGTCTTCTCTATTTGTATACCCTTTACCTTTTTGAAATACATTCACTAAAATGTGATTCACTATGGAATCAACTCCCGAGTGAGCTGCGCCTTGCAGAGTCCCTGCCCGCCTTCAAAAAGGCACTGAAAACTTTGCTTTTTAAGGAGGCATATGGTGACCTCATCTCTTTTTCTGTTTTTTTATTTTTATTTTTTCCTCCCCTTTTCTTCACTTGCTGCCCCCCACTGAGGGTCTCCCTCATTGCTAAACATTTTTATTCTTATCTTGCCTTTTCTACCACGCTTGTTGTTTTAATTGTTTGCTGTGTTTTTAGCCTTTTAGCTATTTTAGCTATGCTTTGTGAACCGCCCTGAGTTCCAGTTCGGAAAATGGCAGCGGTATATAAATGTGTCAAATAAATAAATAAATAAATAAATAAATAAATAAATAAATAAATAAATAAATAAATAAATTCTAGTCTAGAATATAACTGTTTAATTATTTTACTAAATTAAACACTAAAACCTATGTGATTAATCAATATCTTTAAAGTACTCCATTCTACCATATCAAATGCTTTAAAAATATCTAATGAAATTATTCCTACCTTCCTTTTTATTATACGCTAAATACATATTATTCCAAACCCTTCTAACTAAATCTGCCATATGCCTACCTCTAATAAATCCATTCTGATCATTGTTTATATATTTTCCCACAAAACTATTTAATAGCCAAAATTGCTGTAAATATCTTTGCATCTTGAATAATCAATGAAATTGGTCTATATGATTCTATAGCTGACGGCTTTTTACCTGGCTTCAAGATTAATATTATTGTTGATTCTTTCTATGACTGAGGAATCTTTTCCCCTTCCATGATCTTATTAAATAATTTCTGCATTCAAGGGATTAATAATTTTTAAATACTTTATAAAATTCTGATCCTATTCCATCCATTTCCGGGGTTTTACCTATTTTCAACTTGCTTATAATTCCCTCAGTCTCTTCATCTGTTATTAGGTAATCCATCTTTTCTCTTTCTTCTTCCCATATCATCACTTTAATATTTCCCTCATGTATTCTACCTGTAGATGGATTATTACTTGTGTATAGATTCTTAAAATACTCTTGAAATGCCTCCAACTTTTCTTTCATTTTATTACACCTTTTACCTTTCTGATCCTGTAGTACTCCTATCATTTTTTATTTTTCTTTATTTGTGTCATTTTTGCTAATAATTTTTATTATTATTCTTGTAATATTCTCTTTTCAGATACATGAAATTTTGTTGCACTCTTTCTAAATGAAGTCCCTCTAATTCTTTCCTTTTAGCTTGTAATTCCATTAATGCTTTATTATCCCTTGTTAATATAAATATTCTTTCTAATTTTTAAGTATCATTTTCCCATTCTTGAATTTTTATGTCTTTTGCTTTAATATACAATATACTTTTGCTTTAATATACAAGCCTCTTTCCATGCATGTCCCCTTGCTACAGCCTTCATAGTGTCCCATATTGCAGTGCTCCCCAACCTTTTTATCACCGCGGACCGGTAAATGCTTGATAATTTTTCCCTGGCCCGCTTGTTTTGATTTAATAAGATAAAAAAGGTAAATGCCCCCCTGGCCGCTGACGCACATGCGTGCTAGTCGTTTCCCACTCTAGGGGGCGGTGCTCATCTCCGTACTCAAGCCGAAGAGCCAGTGTTGTGCGATGAGTCCTTGGCATCGCTGCAAGGAAACACTGTTTTTACTTCCTCGCATTTTTCCCCCCGGGGGGCTACCCAGCCGCCGTGAGGTCTTGGGACCCTTTGCCCTTCCTTGACATGAGGCCTTTCCCTTTTCTTTCTCCCTCCCTCCCTTCCTCCCTCCCTTCTTTCTTTCTTTCTTTCCCTTTTCTTTCTCCCTCCCTCCCCCTCTCCCTTCTTTCTTTTCTTTCTTTCTCTCTCTCCCTTCCTCCCTCTTTCTTTCTTTCCTCCCACTCTCCTTCCTTCCTTCCTTCCTTCCCTCCTTCCTTCCTTCCTTCCTTCCTTCCTTTCTCTCCTTTCTTTCTTTCTCTCCCTCCCTCTCCCTTCTTTCTTTTTTCTTTATTTCTCTCCCTCTCCCTCCCTCTCTTTCCTTCCTTCCTTCCCTCCTACTCTACCTCCTTCCTTCCCTTCTTTCTTTCCTTCCTTCCTCATTTTCTTTCTTTCTTTCTTTCTTTCTTTCTTTCTTTCTTTCTTTCTTTCTTTCTTTCTTTCTTTCTTTCTTTCTTTCTTTCTTTCTTTCTTTCCTTCCTTCCTTCCTTCCTTCCTTCCTTCCTTCTGGGAAAATGTTTCTAAAAGCTTTGAAAACAAATCCACTCTCCTTTCTTCTTCTTTTTTCCCCCTTTTCTTTTTTCTTTCTTCCTCTCTCCTCTCCTCTCCCTTCTTTCTTTGTTTATTTCCTTCCTTCCCTCCCTCCCTCCCTTTCTTTTTCTTCCTTTCTTCCTCATTTTCTTTCTTTCTTCCTTCCTCCTCCTCCTTTCGTTCTTCCTCTCTCTCCCTCACTCCTTCTCTCCCTTTCTTTTTCTTTCCCTCCGTCCTTCCTTTACTTACTTACTTTCTTCCTCCCTTCCTCCTTCTCCCTCCTTCTTTCTTTCTTTCTTTGTTCCTTCCTCTCCCTCTCCTTCCTCCCTTCCTCCCTCCCTCTCTTCCTTCCTTCCTTTCTCCCTTCTTTCTTTTTCTTTCTCTCTCTCTCCCTTCCTCCTTCTCCCCTTTCTTTCTTTCTTTTTTTCTTTCTTTCTTTTTCTTTCTTTCTTTCTTTCTTTCTTTCTTTCTTTCTTTCTTTCTTTCTTTCTTTCTTTCTTTCTTTCTTTCTTTCTTTCTCCCTCCCTCCTTTCTTTCTTTCTTTCCCTTTTCTCCCCCCCTCCCTCCCTCCCTCCCTCCCTCCCTCCTTTCTTTCTTTCTTTCTTTCTTTCTTTCTTTCTTTCTTTCTTTCTTTCTTTCTTTCTTTCTTTCTTTCTTTCTTTCTTTCTTTCTTTCTTTCTTTCTTTCTTTCTTTCTTTCTTTCTTTCTGGCGGGGCAGGGGTGATTGCAGGGGGTCGCAGCGGCGGCAGCGATGGTGGGATGGGGGCGATTGCGGGGGCGATTGTGGGGGGGTCGCGGCGGCGGCGGGACGGGGGCGATTGCGGGGGGGGGTCGCGGCGGCGGGACGGGGGCGATTGCGGTGGGCGATTGCAGCAGCGGCGGGATGGGGGCGATTGCGGGGGGCGATTGCGGCGGTGGGGGTCGCGGCAGCGGCGGGACGGGGGCGATTGCGGGGGGGTCGTGGCGGCAGCGGTGGGACGGGGGCGATTGCGGCGGCGGCGGCAGCGGCGGGGACGATTGCGCGGGGGGTCGCGGCGGTGGCAGCGGGGTGGGGGGGGGCGATTGCGGGGGGATTGCGGCGGCGGCGGGACGGGGCGATTGCGGCGGCGGTGACGATTGCGGGGGGCGGCGGGGGCGGGGACGATTGGGGGGGTCTCGGCAGCGGCGGCGGGGCGGGGTCGCTTGCGGGGGGTGGCGCAGCGGCGGCCCGGTGCCGATTCATCCACGGACCGGCACCGGTCCGCGGCCCGGGGGTTGGGGAACACTGCCATATTGTACTTCTCCTCCTCCTCCATTTATCCTCAATGTCACTTCAAAAAAATTATAGATTTTTTTCTAGTACTAATTTATCATCAATTAATTTGCATCATTAATTTAATTGATTTGATAATATAAATGTTAGGCTATCCAGCATGTTTTGTAATGCTGTAGTTTATTATACATGTTTCTAGCTGCCCACTGTTTTCAGATCAAAGGGGTTGGAAGAAAGATTGTTAATTTAAAAGATGGCAGAAAGCAGCAATGTCTTGAAATAATTCCCCAAAGCCATGCTTGGACATTGATACGGAAACTACCATGACACCTAGTAGCTGCCCACAAAGCTTTGTGTTCAGAGCTACCACCCTGGACATTATGTGAGGATGTTAGGTAAATTTGGACTTCATTTAAAAAGGCAGGTTGGCTTCATTACATGAGTTTTGAAGCTTTTTCTAACTCCATTGAATTTTCAAAGTATTAGCATTGGAGTTAAGATTAAATGCACCATGTTGCCTTTACTGAACTCACCAGGAATTATAAGTGGTAACCAACCCTCTGAGACCAACCTACCAACAACCAGCATGTTCTTTCAGTGTGATAAAAAGCAGTAGATTCACAGGGATAACTTTTTTCTCAGCTGTTCTCTTGAAAAGACTGCACATGGCAAGTAGCTGGAATTCAGCAACAAGGTTTTGAACTCCTCAGACCCCAGTGTCCTAAAACACCTACCACGTTGGTCTAGTTCTGTGTGGGTGCTGCAATCAAACATTATTTGCAAACTGCAAAGGAGCAGCAACAAGAAGAAAAATGACTTAGAAATCCCCATAATGAATCAGTTATCAACTGATGTTCATGGCCATTAGTGGTGCTGTGGACAACAACAGAACTCTATTATATAAGAAGGGCATTCTTTATTCTCTTTTGCACCACATTATAAATCTTCACACCACTTAGCTCTGAATCACTTCCACAGCAAGAAAGCCTCTGAAAATAAGAGTGCATGGATAGGCCATGGACGGGGGGCTGTTGTTCCTTTGCTAGCACTTCACAGTTTGTAGATTCATCATAAGCAAAAAATTCATGATGGAAGAGACTGCTGTCATATACGCTCCTGTGTATGCTTCCTCTCTCATGGCAGGAAAATCACGGCTGCACCTTATCTGCCAGAAGAAAAGCATCCCAATGCAACAGAGAGTTGGATATTGTGCAGTGTATGCCACTGGTAGTTCCACAATTAGCATTTCAGAGAAGTCATTCATTTGGTGCCTTTCTGCCTAGGTGATTCAAATGAAAATTCGCATCCTAGTTGTGTTGTGAACTTCCTAGTATGATACATTGCTGTTATTTTTGTTTTCTCAAGCACAGCAATTACCAACCACTCTACTGCCATACTGATGTAAATTCTCTAAAAGTGTTTTCTATTTTTCAAAAGCACCTCTTTATATCACACATTAAGTACCTTCTTCCGTAATCGTATATATTTAAACACTAATGCACCTGTAATAGATTTGAAATGACAGCACAGGGATATCCCACCAAGGAGGGAAAGGTGTTCTTCATAAGTTAGTTAGAAAATAAACTTGTTTTTCATTCCGAAGTTGAATGCCTTCCTACAGCCATACATGACTGAATAGAAGTCCTATGGAATTTAGTGAGATTTACCGTATATACTCCAGTATAAGTTGACCCGAGTATAAGTCAGGGCCTCTAATTTAAACCCCAAAACTGGGAAAATTTATTGACTCAAGTATAAACCTAGGGTGGGAAATGCAGCAGGGCCTGGCAACTCCTCCTTTGTGAGCTGGGTGTGTGTGTGATGTTTAAAATGACTTTTAGCCACCGAGGCAAGTGCTTGAGTTGGTGGCTAAAAGTCATTTTAAACATGGGGGGTCAGGAGAAGTGGCGCACAATGTTTAAAATGACTTTAGGCCACCAACCCAAACTTGCCTCAGTGGCTAAAAGTAGAGATGGGCACGACTTAGCGGTATTCCCGTTTCCGTTTCCGTTACTCGTATCCGTTACTCTACGGAAACGGAAAGGGGAATTACTCCACCAGAATTCGAGCTCGAACCGACGAACGAACAATTTGGTCTGATTTGTCGTGCTCGTTACTTGCATCGCGCAATGCCAAGCGGCACAGAAAAAAAGTTTTTAAAAGTTAAAAAAAAACCCGATTCCCGGCCCTAAAAGTAGGCGAAAACTGTCTGAGGGCACCTACCAGGCCAGAAGGGTGTTTTATTTGGGGGGGGGTTCCCCGCCCCCCTCTCCTTGGCTATTGCTACTGCTGTGCTGCTGGTACCAGGCTGGGAGGGCGCATCCATTTGCCATGCAGTGCGGGGGATCCAAAATGGCGACCGCAATATTTTTTTTGAAATCGTTGCCCAAAACCCCACCAAAGCACCACAGAAACATGTGAAAATTAGCTATTTTAAATGCTTGAATTTTTACAGTAGCAGCAGTGGGTTTTTCTTGCAAAAAAAGTCTCCGTTGATTTTATTTTATTTTATTTTATTTTATTTTTTTACACCTGCGCATTCGCAATGATGGGCTCGCCCATGGGAGTGGACCATGCAAAGTTTTGGAGCCATTCCACCAATCGCATGGCCAGGTTTTGCTGACTGTACCAGGCTGGGTGGGCGCATCCATTTGCCATGCAGTGCGGGGGATCCAAAATGGCGACTGCAATATTTTTTTTGAAATTGTTGCCCAAAACCCCACCAAAGCACCACAGAAACATGTGAAAATTAGCTATTTTAAATGCTTGAATTTTTACAGTAGCAGCAGTGGGTTTTTCTTGCAAAAAAAATCTCCGTTGATTTTATTTTATTTTATTTTATTTTATTTTTTTACACCTGCGCATTCGCAATGATGGGCTTGCCCATGGGAGTGGACCATGCAAAGTTTTGGAGCCATTCCACCAATCGCATGGCCAGGTTTTGCTGACTGTACCAGGCTGGGAGGGCGCATCCATTTGCCATGCGGTGGGGGGGGATCCAAAATGGCGACCGCAATTTTTTTTTTGAAATCGGTGCCCAAAACCCCACCAAAGCACCACAGAAAGATGCGAAAATTGGCTATTTTAAATGCTTGAATTTTTACAGTAGCAGCAGTGGGTTTTTCTTGCAAAAAAAAGTCTCCGTTGATTTTATTTTATTTTATTTTTTTTACTCCTGCACATTTGCAATGATGGGCTCGCCCATGGGAGTAGACCATGCAAATTTTCCACCAATCGCATGGCCACTTGGCCAGGTTGACCACAGAGACTTCTGGGATGTGCCAATCGGGCATAAACAGCCCACTAATCGTAGCCCAAACCCGAACCCTAAGCCTAACCCATACGCCAGTACACTGTCCTTCTAAGTGGGTCAGAGAGGCACCCAGAGGTGCACCCCAATACTCACCGTAACCTCACCCGTAACTAGCCTAACCCTAGCCGTTGCGCTAACCCGTCTTAACCCTAAGCCAGATCTACTTGCATTGCACTACATGCAAGTACGTGAGACACAGCGGGTGCAAAGAGTCTGCCAGTCCGTCACTTGTGGCTCTGGCTGACTCTTGCAGCTCCCTCCAGGAGCCCGCTACCCCCTCCCCAAACCAGTACTAACGACAATGAAAAAACGAAAAAACAAACCGACTAATTTTTGCAAATTTTCGCGAAAAACGGAAACGAGCCGAAACGGAACCGGCCCGACTAACGACAACTCGAAAAAAATTTTTTTCAAGTCGTGCCCATCTCTAGCTAAAAGTATTGAACCGCATATAAGCCGAGGACCCCTTTTTTCAGCCCAAAATTGGAGCTGAAAAACTAGGCTTATATTCGAGTATATACAGTACTTCTGGACAGAAAAGTAGAAGCACAAATTTGACAAGTATGGTAATATCTTGGTTTATAATCTGTTCAGGAAACATGCTTGTAAACTGAAACACTCTTCTAGCAAAACAAATTTCCCCGTAAGAAATAATGGAAACTGAGGTGATTTTGGGGTCCCAGAGATGACATACTGTAGACACAAAAATGCTAAAACTCACAAAAGAAGTTGGCTACAAGTCCACATCCACACCATGGTTTACGTACCTGGCTGTGGAATCTGCTCTGCTTGGGACTAACAACTGGATTTTACTGTGTTTTTAATGTAACAATAAAATGCAATTTGTTGCCTCATTGCCTTCCATTCCTCTCTCCTCCCTCTGCTTTTTAACAAAATGAATAACGAATAACGAAATGCACCAAAAGTTCATTTCGTGCCCATCTCTAATTGTTATTATTATTTGTGGCTGCTTTAGATACAATTGATTTAGAACCTGGGACAGAAATTGTAATAAATAATATCAAGAATGATAGATAACATTTCTACTTCACAATCCCTAACACAAATGGATAACAGAAAAATCCATTCCATCCCTAGATTAATGTGAAAGCACATTCCATATTTTCCACCCATTTTCTAGTTTCTAACAAAATAAAGTTCTTTTAAAAGAAAATTGGCAAATGCATTCAGAGCAATGGAAGAAATTGTCATTTTAAAAAGTTAAAAGAGATATAATGATCTTCCTGGGGTCAGGATGGTTTGATATTTATAAAAACACAAATGTGTTTCAGGAATTATGCTTGCAAAATTGCAGGTAAATAAATGCAAGCATTTTTGTGCTGAGAACACTTACATTTTTAAAACAGAATTCTAAAGCTCGAAAAAGTCAGATACAGTGGACCCTTGGATAACAAACAGCTTGTATAACATAAAATTTGTACAACATAAAGATTCCGGAGATAGAGGAAATTTGCTAAACATAATCGTCTATGGGGAGAATCTGTACAACATAAAAATGGGATCACTCAGTTTTCAATGCATTCCTATGGGAATTTGTATAAAGGAAAATTTGCTTAACACAATTTCATTTGGAACGAATTAATTCCTTTATACAAGGTACCACTGTATAGTTGTTCATGAGAAAGCAAATTTCAAAAGTAGGGGGAGGATCTTAAAATAGTTTTATTCTGATTCCCTTTCTCTCTGTTTGAGAACCAACTTGTGTGAAATCTGGATGTATAATAGAAGCATCCCCGAGCCAAAAGGCTGAAAATTAAGAATTTGTGCAAGGGTTGGGAGCTATGATAGGAGATCTGACCAACATAAAAGTTTTCCATGATGAGCATATTGAAGTATAACTTGTAGCAGATGGTATTTCTTATTGCACATTATGTGCCCTAAATATTGCAATTTATAGCATTGAGGATTTCTAATGTTTTATTCATGCACTGTAATACAGCCAAATTAGTGACTCTGGCTGTTCAAGATATCTTCAGAATTCATTTGTACATCCACGTTTTGAATGTTTCTAGTTTCCTGAATAATTTGTCTGTAAGAGTCCAAGTTTCAACACTAGAGAGAAGTATATTGAATACATGAAATTGAAGTATTTGTGTATGATGTTTGATAGATAAGTCCCAGTTTGTCAAGATTTTCCTCATTTTCTGGAAGGAATTTCTAGCTTGTTCAATTCTACAACAAATTTCACAGGAAGGATCCCAGTTATCTTTGACAAAGAATCCCAAGTATTTATAAGATGATACTTTCTCAATTATATCACTGCCAATCTTGAAAAGGTTATGTGAATCATTTTGTTTTTTACTGATGACCATCCATTTTGTCTTTAGCACATGAAGTCGCAATCCCATGGTACTGCTTTCTGTAGCAACAGAATCCAATAATCCTTGCAAATCTGTCAGACTTGTTGCAAGCAGGACAGAGTCATCAGTATATCATATGCTATCAGCAAGAACTACATTCACTTTCACAAATTGGTTCTTTTCTTCAAGAGCATTCCAGAAGGTTCTTTTTGAATAGATATTAATAGGTAGGTGTGAGAGAATACAACATTGACAAACACCTTTCGTAATCGACACCTTTTTTGATATCTGATCATCTATATGGACACCAGCATGCTGATTCCAATAAAAATTCCCAATCTATCAGATATCATGATTGTCTAAGCCCAGGTCTGTTGTTGTTCAGTCGTTCAGTCGTGTCCGACTCTTCGTGACCCCATGGACCAGAGCTCGCCAGGCCTTCCTATCCTCCACTGCCTCCCGGAGTTTTGTCAAATTCATTTTGGTTGCATCGATGACACCGTCCAACCATCTCATTCTCTGTCGTCCTCTTTTCCTTTTGCCTTCGATTTTTCCCAGCATCAGGGCCTTTTCCAGGGAGTCCTCTCTTCTCATGAGGTGGCCAAAGTACTGGAGCCTCAGCTTCAAAATCTGTCCTTCCAGTGAGCATTCGGGGTTGATTTCTTTCAGAATGGATAGGTTTGATCTCCTTGCAGTCCAGGGGACTCTCAAGACTCTCCTCCAGCACCACAGCTCAAAAGCATCAATTCTGCGGCGATCAGCCTTCTTTATAGTCCAGCTCTCACTTCCATACATCACTACTGGAAAAACCATAGCTTTAACCATCCTGACCTTAGTTGGCAAAGTGATGTCTCTGCTCTTTAGGATGCTATCTAGGTTTGCCATTGCTTTCCTCCCAAGAAGCAGGCGTCTTTTTATTTCGTTGCTGCAGTCGCCATCTGCAGTGATCAAGGAGCCCAGGAAAATAAACTCTGTCATTGCCTCCATTTCTTCCCCTTCTATTTGCCAGGAGGTGATGGGACCAGTGGCCATGATCTTAGTTTTTTTGATGTTGAGCTTCAGCCCATTTTTTTCACTCTCCTCTTTCACCCTCATTAAGAGGTTCTTTAATTCTTCCTCACTCTCTGCTATTAGAGTAGTATCATCTGCGTATCTGAGGTTGTTGATATTTCTTCCGGCAATCTTAATTCCGGCTTGAGATTCATCCAGACCGGCCTTTCTCATGATGTGCTCTGCATATAAGTTAAATAGGCAAGGTGACAGTATACAGCCTTGTCGTACTCCTTTCCCGATTCTAAACCAGTCAGTTGTTCCATATCCAGTTCTGACGGTTGCTGCTTGTCCCACATATAGATTTCTTAGGAGACAGATAAGGTGGTCAGGCACTCCCATTCCTTTAAGGACTTGCCATAGTTTGTTGTGGTCTACACAGTCGAAGGCTTTGGCATAGTCAATGAAGCAGAAGTAGATGTTTTTCTGGAACTCTCTGGCTTTCTCCATAATCCAGCGCATGTTGGCGATTTGGTCTCTAGTTCCTCTGCCCCTTCGAAATCCAGCTTGTAGTTCTGGAAGTTCTCTTTCCACATACTGCTGAAGCCTGCCTTGTAGAATTTTGAGCATAACCTTGCTAGCATGTGAAATGAGTGCAATTGTGCGATAGTTGGAGCATTCTTTGGCGTTCCCTTTCTTTGGGATTGGAATGTAGACCGATCTTTTCCAGTCCTCTGGCCACTGCTGGGTTTTCCAAATTTGCTGGCATATCTTATGCAGCACCTTTACAGCATCCTCTTTTAAGATTTTAAGGAGTTCAATTGGAATGCCATCACCTCCACTGGCCTTGTTGTTTGCAATGCTTTCTAAGGCCCACTTGACTTCACTTTCCAGGATGTCTGGCTCCAGGTCAGCAATTACGCTATCTTGGTTATCAGGGACGTCCAGATCTTTCTGATATAATTCTTCTGTATATTCTTGCCATCTCTTCTTGATCTCTTCTGCTTCAGTTAGGTCCCTACCATTTTTGTCCTTTATCATATCCATCTTTGCACGAAATGCCCCTTTAATATCTCCAATTTTCTTGAACAGATCTCTGGTTTTTCCTTTTCTATTGTTTTCCTCTATTTCTTTGCACTGTTCATTCAAGAAGGCCGCCCTGTCTCTCCTTGCTATTCTTTGGAAGTCTGCATTCAATTTTCTGTATCTTTCCCTTTCTCCCTTGCATTTTGCGTCCCTTCTCTCCTCCGCTATTTGTAGGGCCTCGTTGGACAACCACTTTGCTTTCTTGCATTTTCTTTTCTTTGGAATATTTTTCATTGCAGCCTCCTGTACAATGTTACAAGCCTCCATCCATAGTTCTTCAGGTGTTCTGTCCACCAAATCTAGTTCCTTGAATCTATTCTTCACTTCCACTGTGTATTCATATGGGATTTGACTTAGGTTATACCTGACTGGCCCAGTGATCTTCCCTACTTTCTTCAGTTTGAGTTTGAATTTTGAAATAAGAAGCTGATGATCTGAGCCACAGTCAGCACCAGGTCTTGTTTTTGCTGACTGTATAGAGCTCCTCCATCTTTGGCTGCAGAGGACATAGTCAATCTGATTCCGGTATTGTCCATCTGGTGATGTCCATGTGTAGAGTCGCCTTTTGTGTTGTTGGAAAAGAGTGTTTGCAATGACCAGCTTGTTCTCTTGACAAAACTCAATTAGCCTTTGCCCTGCTTCATTTGGAACTCCAAGGCCAAACTTGCCAGTTATTCCTTTTATCACTTGACTCCCTACTTTAGCATTCCAATCCCCTATGATGAAAAGAACATCTTTCTTTGGTGTCAGTTCTAGAAGTTCTTGTAAGTCTTCATAAAATTGGTCAATCTCAGACTCTTCAGCACCGGTAGTTGGAGCATAAACTTGGATTACTGTGATGTTCAAAGGACTGCCTTGGAATCGTACCGAGATCATTCTATCATTTTTTAGGTTGTATCCCAGCACTGCTTTTCTCACTCTATTGTTGACTATGAAGGCTACTCCATTTCTTCTATGGGATTCTTGCCCACAGTAGTAGATGTGATAGTCATCTGAACTGAATTCACCCATTCCTGTCCATTTAAGTTCACTGATGCCCAGGATGTCAATGTTTATTCTTTCCATCTCACGTTTGACCACATCCAGCTTACCCTGGTTCATAGATCTCACATTCCAGGTTCCTATGCAGTATATCTCTTTGCAGCATTGGACAAGAATATTAATAAGTTTATCATGTTTAACTGAGTCAAATGCTTTTTCATATTCAATGAAGCAAATAAAAACATCAACATTGACAATGAGACATCACTGAACTAGTATCTGAAGACTAAATAATGCCTCCCGAGTTTCAAATCCATCCCTGAATCCAAATTGGGTATCTCCAATGCTCTCTTCACGCTTCTGATATATTCTTAAATGCATGACTTTTAAAAATAACTTCAAGATGTGTCTCATCAAACTGATTGCCCAGTTGTTGTTAATTGTATTGCTTTTATAACATTGTAACTGTTTGGTTTGTTTGTTTTTCCTCTTCCCCTTCCTAGGCCACCATGTCGGCAGGGACTCGTATCTCTGTGGTGTCTGGCCGTGGGAGGTATGCTCTGGACGATGGGATCGGTCGGGTAAGAAGAACTAGGGTCCGGCATCTAAGGCCTGTCCCCCGTTCTGATCCCTTCGTCCACCGCCATCTACCTGGGTGCCATCCCACCAGCGCCTCCGGTCTGACCTGCCTGCTGATTAACGCCAGGTCGGTGCACAATAAGACCCCGCTCATCCTCGATTCCATCCTGGATGAGCGCGCCGACCTGGCGTGTATCACCGAGACTTGGGTGGGCGCGGAGGGCGGGGCCTCCCTCTCTCTCCTGTGCCCACCCGGGTTTCAGGTTCAGTGGGCAGGCAGATCGGAGGGTAGGGGGGGTGGGGTGGCCATTGTTTTCAGGGAATCTCTTCACGTTAGCAGGTCCGCGACGATGGTGTGTTCTGGGGTGGAATGCCTCCATCTATCTGTGGGTCAGCGAGATAAGTTTGGCATTGTGCTGGTGTACCGTGCTCCCCGCAACCCAGCACAATCCCTACCAGAGATCGCTGAGTTCATCTCGGCTGCTTTGTTGAGGTCGCCCCGCCTTTTGGTGGTTGGGGACCTCAACTTGCATGCCGAGGGGGAACTCTCTGGTGCGGCTCTGGAATTCATGGAATCCATGGCTTCCATGAACTTATCTCAGCATGTTTTATGCCCCACCCATAGAGCTGGCCACACCCTAGACCTGGTCTTTTCCTCCATGTCGCCGGATTCGTGTCTGGGGGTTGGGGACATCTTGCCCCTGCCCGTGTCATGGTCGGACCATTACCTGCTAAAAGTTTCCCTGTCGATCGCCCCCCCACCCCGCGGGGAGCGCCCTTCTTACACCTGGGCTCGCCCCCGTAGGCTCCTGGACCCTACAAGGTTTATGGAGGTCTTCGGGGAGCTCTCTGGTGGTCTGGCAGACGATCCGGTTGATGCCCTGGTGGAAAGGTGGTATGTTGGTGCTGCCGGGGCGATAGACCGGATCGCCCCTAAGCGTCTCCTACGATGTCGAGGCCGCTCCTCCCCGTGGTTCACGGAGGAGCTGCGGTCGATGAAGCAAGAACGTAGGAGACTGGAGGTCATATGGAGGGCGAACCGGACGGAAGTAAATAGGGCTGCCCTTAAACAGCTGACTGGCCGCTATCTTCGCGCGATCAGGGACGCTAGAAGATCTTATGCCTCCCTGAGAATTGGGGAGGCCTCGAGCCGCCAGGCGGAGCTATTCTGGGTGGTTCGAGACCTCTCCAATCCCAGTCAGCTGCGGCCTCCTCCTAGTGATTTCACTAGTGAGCAATTTGCAGCCCATTTTAGATCAAAAATTGAGGCCATCCGTTCCGACTTGCCCCCCAGCTGCTCTAGTCCATCCTTTGGGTCTTCCAGTGCCTCACCCCTCCGTTCTCCCCTCCTGGACGAGTTCGGGCCGGTCTCTTCAGCGGAGGCCTCCAGAGCTATGGCTCGTTGCCGGCCAGCGGCCACTCCCTTTGACCCTTGCCCAGCTTGGATTATAAAATCCGCCGAGGGGAACATGCCAGAGTGGTTTTCTTCCATCGCCACGGCCTCCTTTCGGGAGGGTTGTTTCCCTTCCCGCCTGAAGGAGACCGTGGTAAAACCCATTCTTAAGAAACCTGGCTTGGCGACGGACAATCTTTCCAACTTCCGCCATTGTTCCCTTCCTGGGCAAGGTTGTCGAGGGGGTGGCTGCTGTCCGGCTCCAGTCATACCTGGAGTTTTTAAAACTTTTTTTCTGTGCCGCTTGGCATCGCGCGATCGCTGCGATGCCAGGAACGAGAATGACAAATCAGACCCAATTTTTCTTTTTTCGGTTCGAGTTCGAGTTCTGATGGCTTAATTGTCATTTCCGTTTCTGTTGCGTAACGGAAACGAGGAATGGAAATGGAAACGAGAATTTCGCCAAGTCGTGCCCATGTCTAGTGGTGAGACTCCCAGTGGCAAGGTAGGGATGCAGCCAGGCAATCCCCAGCTAAGATATTACCCACATTTTAAAGTAAACACAGCTAATTTAATTACTTTGCAATGCTGTTAATAGACAAAAATTCTGTTGTGATTTCAGGATGACTGGATGAACAACTGGCTTAAAAAAGAAATGCACTTAGCTACCATACAGCATGCAGTATTTGATTGGATCCTCTTGCAGAATCCTACTAGCAAATTATTAGAAGGCATTTCCTGTCACACACAGTCAGAGATCAAGTGTATGCAACACAAAATACTAGCACCAGATTCATAACTTGTAGGAATTTGCTGGTAAAAGTTGTGCTGACGGAGTAAAGTTGGTAGGCATAGCTACTGGATAGAGGTGGGCACGAAACAGAAAACCCATGGTTCGAGTTCATCTGTTTCAGGCCCACCATTGGTTTGTGTCAGAGTTTTGTGCTATTTGATCAGCCAGCGCAAACAATACTTATTGAATAAATAGTTAGCCAGAGACAGAGTTTTCTTAAAACCAAACAGCTATATTACATTTATACAAAGTTCAACAGCATAACAGCAACTGCATTCAGTACATATGACAGAATATATGGCAGAGAAACAAAGTGGGTGCCTTACTCACAGAAGGCCCAATGTACAATGATTTACAGAGCATTTTTATACATGTCTCTGCCCAATCATGAATGACATTACCTCATAGCTATTGCAATCCCTTGCATCAGCCAAAAGTCATTATGCTCATTCTTAACATCTGCACTCCTTTAGAAAAAACTATACATTGAGTCACTGTGACTTTGCACTTTTAGACTCCATCTTTAAATCAATTAAATACACACACAGACACAGACACAGACACACAGACACAGACACAGACACAGACACAGACACAGACACACACACACACACACACACACACACACATCACCCTGTCTAATACATGCATTTCACTAACTAATATCTGACAGTTTGGTTCGGTACGGGTTCGTACGAATTTTAAAAAAAATTGTACAAACCCGAACCGAGCCGAACTTGTTCGAGTCGACTTACTGGGCGGCGGTGGCGGTGGGTGATCCTGACCCCTATGGCAGGGGCTTTTTGAGGCACTGGCTTGGGTCCAGTGCCTTCTGGTTGTTTTTCTTCAAGAGCCGACTATGCAGCCACAGGGGCCGGGTTGGTGCTTCTTTTATTATTTTTTTTATTTTTCCCCCCTTGAATTTGGAGCACTGACCTGGCCACCCCTGGGGCTGGGTCAGCTCTGTCTTTTTAAATTTTATTTTATTTTTGTGTGTTTTTAAAGCACCAACTGTGCAGCTCCTGGGGCTGGGTTGGCACTCGGTTTTTTATTTTTATTTATTTTTATTTTTAGAGCGCCAACCGAATGGCTCCTGTGGCCAGGTCGGCGCTCCTTTTTATTTTATTTTATTTTATTTTATTTTATTTTATTTTATTAGGTTTTAAAAGTCCCAAGCTTGGGACCAGCACCTCAGTTTACTTTTTTTAAAGCACTGACCAAATGGCTCCTGGGGCTGGTTGACACACTTTATTTTTTTATTTGGACTTTTTTAAAAGTGCTGACTGCACGGCCCCACGGGCTGTGTTGGCACCTCTTTTTAAAAAAAATTTTTCTTGAATTTGGAGTGCCAACCCGGCCACACCTGGGACTGGGTTGATGATCTTTTTTTTCTTTTCTTTTCTTTTCTTTTCTTCTTCTTTTTTTTTTTTTTGTGTTTTTAAAGCACCAACCACACAGCTCCTGGGGCTGGGTTGACGCTCGGTTTATTTATTTATTTATTTATTTTTGTTTTAGAGCATCGACCGCAGGGCTCCTGGGGCCGGGTCAGTGATCCTTTATTTATTTATTTTTTATCCAGGCAGGAAGAGGAGTTCACCAAGGTTGCATTCTCGTGCCAACATTATTCAACTTGTTCCTAAATGACCTCCACAAAAGCTGTTCGCTCCAGAATTTCATCCTCCAAACTGGCCAAAATAAATGTGCCCTTGTTATTCTATGCAGATGACGCAGTCATCATGTCATTATCGGAAGTCGGTCTCAACCGATCCTTACGTGCATTCATGAATTATTGCAGGATCAATTCCTTATCAATCAATCTCAAGAAAACCAAAATTATGGTTTTCTCAAGACACCGTAAAACCAAAGATTGGCACATTGAGCGACAGGGCATAGAACAAGTTAAAACATTTAAATATCTGGGCATCTTTTTCTCACACACCCTTACGTGGTCTTATCATAGACAAGCAGCAGTGCAGAGGGCAAATAACACAAGCAAAGTCCTAAGACATTACCATTATGTCCAGGGAGGGGAGTTTATTCCTGCTGCGCTCCAGTTAGTCAAACACAAAGTTCTCGCTCAGCTTTTATATGGGGCTCCAATCTGGATCATGGGCTTCAACCCCTTGGTTGAAAGAGTACTTTCAAACTCACTGAGATCACTTTTTGGTATGCCAACATGCATCTCTTCAGCGGCCCTGCGCCTAGAGGCTGGTTTTCACTCAGTGGAATGTCTAGCATGGCTGTACGCTTACCGGTACTGGCTAAAGGTATTACATGCCCCTATAAATAGTGGGTACCTATATTATATAAAAAAAGATGCCTTTGTCAGCTCATGGCATAAGGGCTTCATGGATAAACTTCATTTTTTAGGTTTCTCCATGGATTTTCTTCGAACTCACCCCCATGATTCCATAAAGTCAATGTTGACTCAAAGGATTAAAGATATAGACTATCAATACTCCCTAGCAGGTGCAGATAGAATCTGCTCACCTATGCACCTTGGCCTAAAATTTAACTTTCCCAGGCCAGCAAACTATATACAAGAAATTACAGTTCCAAGGAACCGTTTTGCATTCTCTAGGGCCAGATTTCTCCCTGGTGGAAATGATATCTCTTGACCAGAATGGTAGTGTAAGCTATACTAGTGTAATTGTAATATAGCAATTTAATTCTGTGCAAAAGTTCTGTGCAACAAGAATTCTTCTAAGCCCTAAACTGGTATAGGGAGCAAGGTCAGTTTCATGCCTGTGAAGAAAAAAAAAATGAAAGCAAACTAGGAAGAATCAAACATTCATCAACTCTTCCTTCTTCCCCTGCTTTATTTCAAACTGATTAGTGTCATTTTGTATCTACAAAAATTACACTCTTTTCATATAAAAAGTGTTCAATGTATTATTGGACACTTTTTATATGAAAGTATCCAATAATACATATCCACCAATGGATAGAGTGCTTTAATAGGTAAATAATTTGCTTCGTTGTCAAGGCAGCACTTTGAAGATGTTAGCAATCATACTACTAGGCAACTTCGAATTGCCAGTGACAATGAGCATATGGTAATATTAATAAAGGGCAGGTAACATGTACAGTTACGATCTATCTACTGTTAGCTAGCAGTTGTGGCTCCTTTGATCTCAAACACACAAAATACAATGGATTACAATAAATCTGTGATGGTTTACAAGTTTTTTCTAAGAATTGTTTAAAAATGTATATGCATTCTTTCAAAGTTTGTACATGTACTCTATATGTATTTATAAAACTTTTCCAGGTCTTACTAGACATGCTGTTAAATCAATGGATGGAAATATCCTTTCCCAAAGGGAATATTTCCAATACTAATTACATCTCTAGGGTTTTTTTTTTAGCAACTTTATATTTGATGATAATAGTAATGATATATAGCAATAAAACGATTACTGTGTTTATGGTTTAACAGTGTTTTGGATATTGGCCATTTGTGAATTCTTCAGAGCAGAGCATCATGTAATTCTGCAGCATGTATGAGTCTAGTTCACAGATTAAGCCTGATTCATCCCCTATTCAGGTATTAAGTGTGCCAGCACATAGGGCTTTTAGGATAAGTCCCAATACAAAATAGAATCATAGAATAATGGAGCTGAAATAATGGAGAATAATGGAATTGGAAGAGGCCTATAAAGCCATTTAATCCAGCCCTGCTGAATGCAAGAATCCAAAATCAGTGTCCTGTACAGTATATCTAACATATGGGTGTCGAACTGTCTAATCTTCTCTTCAGGGCCTCCACTGTTGAGGCACTCACCACTTCCTGAGGTAATTTTTACTACTGTCATTCAGTTGTAGACAGCTTTTCCTAATATTCCTCTGAAATCTGGCCTCCTGTAATTTGAGCCCATTATTATGTGTCCTGCATTCTGGGATGACTGACATAGACGCTGGCCCTATTCTGCTTGATAATCTACTAAGTATTTAGTGTTGTTATCTCCCTTCAGTCTTCTTTTCTCAAGGTCAAGCAATCTAACTTTTCACACAGGGGTTGATTTCCTGATCTTCCTTGTTTTCCTCTGTACTTCTTGCAGTTTGTCAGCAGCTTGCTTAATGTGCAGTGTTCAGAACTGAACATAGTGCACAAGATAAGGCCCAACCAATGCCAAAGAGAGGAGAACTTAGTACATTATGGTATTTGGTGATTATACTTCAGTTAATGCAGCCAAAAATATGCATTTGTGTCCTTTTTTATACTGCATCAAACTACTAGCTCATATTTAATTTGTGATCTACAACAATTCCAAGATCCTTCTCACTCATAGTATTCTGAACCAAATATCCCCCATCTTGTAACTGCATGGTGCAATTGCTACCTATTACTACTACAGAAGGCAACAATGCATACACAGTATGAAGAATATGAAAACTCTCAGACTTGATCATATAGCTGTGGATTTCTGGAAACTACAGGAACTCTAAGACATAGGAATACCTTGGATGACAGGGGTTCTTCAATGCCATAACAAACTGCACTCATGTACCAACTTATTGATTAACAGGCACAACAATCCTCGTATTTAAGAACAAGGGTGACCCAGCCGTCTACACCAACTATTGCCCAATCTGCCTCCTGTTCCACACTATGAAAAAAATCTGGACCAGTGAATTTACAACATTCTCAACTCAACATCAATCAACGTGGCTTTATCAAAGGAAGCAGAATGACCAGTGCCATCTTTGCAGCTCATCAGCTCAGAGTGAAACATCTAGAGAAGCACCAACCATTGCACATGGCATTGCAAGACCAGGAGAAGGCATTTACATTAGTCATGAATATAATCAGACAAAACCTGTAGTAGAATGCTCCCTGGACCAGCATGCTTGCTATTACCGCTAGGAATGAAGTTAAACCATGGAATGACTGCCTCAGCAATTGTGGACTCAGCCTGAACATCAAGGAAACTAGGGTTTCCCCTACTCTATCACATCACAATTTATATTACCCAACAGAAACTAGGGGTGATATCTATTAAGCAAAAGATGAAAGAAAGCTGGCTTCGCTGGTATGGACATACCAAACGGGCATATATGCGGTCCAATGCAGCGAGGAGTGTTCAGACCTCTACATTGGAGAAACTAAACAGCCATTAAACAGAAGGATGGCCCAACATAGGAGGCGTAACAGCTCAGGACCAGAATCAGCAGTACACCTCCATTTGAAGGACAAAGGGCACTCTTTCAAAGATGGGGATGTACACATATTAGACAAAGAAGAGAGGTGGTTTGAGAGAGGAGTAAGGGAAGCCATTCATGTGAGCATTGAAAACCCCTCCCTCAACAGAGGTGGTGGGCTCAGGCATAGTCTATCTGCTACTTATCAGGCTGTGCTTTCCAAAGTACCCAGACAAATCAAAAAGCCTTCACCACCAAGGCCATAGCTAACGACACATTCTTGATCAGTTTCAGCACCTTAGGCCATTGTTCACCTTAAGGCTAGGGATACTATTGTCTCCCTAACGAGCCTATTCAGGCCATTGTTCATCTTATGAGCCTAATTCAGACCAGGGTGACAAGAGGTTAAATCTGACTATAAGATGGAGGACTTGCACTAGCTGTATTCAGACTGATGAAGCTGTTTGGATGAACAGTAAAATGTTTCTATCTCTCAAAACGAAGTCCAGTAGCCATGACTCAACTTCCAGATAAACTCACCTGGAAGACTGAGAATCTTCACAGACAGAATTTATGCTTGTATCTTTTTTTTCTAAACCTAACAAATTAAAACAAATGCATTACGTGTCTCCTGCCATGTTAGATAAATCAAAAACAATTATTTTTCCAATATTTCAGCACAGATACTTCATATTTCCCTTCCCATCTTAAGCAAGATTGTTTTCATACATTCATATTTGCTTGCCTCCCCCCATCAATATTATATCCATCTTTACTTATCTCTAATTTGATCTGGTAAAAGGGATAAAAATAACAAGATACAATGTTGAGCTAGCCTGTCTAACCTTAAGAATTTTCTCAGACCTAATACTTAATTCTTCATTTAACTAAGCAGCTTAAGATATATTTGATTAACTCAGTATATAGTAAATGTATCCCAACTAGAGATGGGCACGACTCGGGAAAATGACGTTTTCAAGTTGTCGTGTGTCGGAGGCAGTCCGTTTCGGCTCGTTTCCGTTTTTTGCGAAATTTCACAAAAATTAGTTGGTTCGTTTTTTCGTTTTTTCATTATCGTTAGTACTGGTTTGGGGGGGTAGCGGGCTCCTGGAGGGAGCTGCAGGAGTCAGCCAGAGCCACAAGTGACGGACTGGCAGACTCTTTGCACCCGCTGTGTCTCACGTACTTGCATGTAGTGCAATGCAAGTAGATCTGGCTTAGGGTTAAGACGGGTTAGCGCAAGGGCTAGGGTTAGGCTAGTTACGGGTGAGGTTAGGGTGAGTATTGGGGTGCATCTGGGTGCCTCTCTGACCCACTTAGAAGGACAGTGTACTGGCCTTATAAAACACCCTTCTGGCCTGGTAGGTGCCCTCAGACAGTTTTCGCCTACTTTTAGGGCCGGGAATCGGGGTTTTTTTAACTTTTAAAAACTTTTTTTTCTGTGCCGCTTGGCATTGCGCGATCGCCGTGATGCAAGTAACGAGCACGACAAATCAGACCAAAATTGTTCGTTCGTCGGTTCGAGCTCGAAGTCTGGCGGAGTAATTCCCGTTACCGTTTCTGTAGAGTAACGGAAACGAGTAACGGAAACGGAAACGGGAATACCGCTAAGTCGTGCCCATCTCTAATCCCAACCATAATCAACCTATCTTTACTTCCATCTGTTTTCATCTAATACAATAATTGAAGACAGCAAAATACAGTACAGTGTTAAACTGGTCTGTCTAGTCTGCATCATTTAATATATGGCTGATATCATCAACCAAGTATGTTTTATCTACTCTTCTAAAAATTACCCAGTTTCAAAAGCCTTATATAACTAAAACTAGCGCTTTATGGTCTGCTAAAAAAAGTGAGTTGCATCTTGGTCCCTCAATTTCGCACTGCATATAAAAATTCCTGTCTTTGCCTGACTACCATGATTCTTTTAGAGGTCTAAAGTATTAGCATCTGAGGCTGGTTTTCACGTTTTGATTTTCCATTTTTCATATCCTGATAGTCAATTAATAGCTTTAGAGATCCAAATACAAAGAACAAGCTTGTAGCTTGGCCTATCTAGTTTTGAGAGATCTTGAATTAACTTTACAATAGTTTTAACTGGTCTTAACAATATATTAGCCAAAGAGCTTAAATAATTTTAATTGAATAGATAATATTTCAGGCTAGTTTTTGCATTTCCATTATCCCATATCCTAACAAACAATTAGTAGCTTTAAACAATCAACTTCGACATTGAACAAGCCTATCAAGTCTTAGCAATACAGTGGTACCTTGTATAAAGGAATTAATTCATTCCAAATGAAAGTCTGTTAAGCAAATTTTCCTTTGTACACATTTCCCATAGGAATGCATTCAAAATGGATTAATCCCTAATCGCGACTGTTTTTGTTGTTGTACAGATTCACCCCATTGGCAATTCTGTTAAGCGTTTTCCCCCTATCTCTGGCATTCCCCCCACCCTCTTTAAGTCGATTTTCTGTTAAACAAACCACTTTTATATGAGGGTCCACTGTATATTCATTCCTAGTAATGAATCTTCAGCTAGCTAAACTGCTAAAATCTAGCTAAACTAATATATAATAGATATCTTAACCAGTTTTATTTGTGTGTTCTAATAGATACATAGTTTCAAAAGCTTTCTATCACCTAATTATATCTAACTACTGTACAATGGTTCCTTTAAAGATCTAACAGATTAGCAGCACTATTTGTATTTCAGGCTAGTTTAGACATTTCCATTATGTGTTTGCACATCATTATAGTCCATTATAGTCATTAATTGCCAGTGGTGGTGGACCTCCAGCACACCAAACACCCGGAGTGTCAAGGGCACAACCACCAGCAACTGAGACCATCAAAATACAGAGACAAGCTTTTTATGTGATTCTCCTCTGCTTCTATATTGAGTTCAAAAGGGGGCTCAGCCTGCAAAAATCTATCTCTATCACATTCTGGATTCTAAGAAGCAGGTCTGCAAATTGCTGATCTGCCATTGATTCCCAGCTCATTGTGCTCAATTATAGCTCACTTCAAAATGTTAATATCACTTATAGTTCTACTCAGCTTCCAGGAGGGAGGGGTGCAATCTTCATGGTCAACAGGTGCTGCCTCTCTTCGCGCCCCCTCCAAGGGGACTTACCTTTTTAGGCTCCTGTTTATTTAGATAAATTCAACTTGATAAGCTAGAGAAGTTATCAAGTTGCTTCACTGCAGCAAGGCCAGAATGAGAAATTAAATTATACTTGAATCTTAATGAGGGAAAAACATCACAATGTCTGTGCTATAAATGTAACTTTTAAATCAGGTTCAACATTATGGTTGGAGCAGACTAAACAGTGAAGAAAAAAACTCCATGGTCCAAGAGCAACCTTGTATCATGCCTCATTGCTCCTTCATTCTGGTGTTTTAAGAAGTAAATAAATATAGCTACATTAGCTGCTTTTAAACTATAATATGGAAGAGCCAGTAACTAAATATTACTTTTCTGAAATGGTTAATATTCTAATACTAATACTAATACTAATAGTGTGAGTACTGGAGCCCACCACTTAACCTCATAGGATAATTGGTCAGAGCCAAATAAAAGTTGGGTTTATTGACAATACAGTTTCCAGGTTTTTAAAAATATCCAGGAATCCAAACCTTCCTAAGAATGTATGCTCTCATATCTCCGTAAACCACTCTGGAAAGTCTTATACCCTGTTTCTTTATTTTTAATGATTTACCTGTCATGCTGTTTTGTTTTGAAACACTACTGAGAAAAGTAAAAGGTAAATTACCTTCAGCATTTTAAACAAATATTTTTAATGTGGAAAAACTATGTAACAACCAATGTCACAACTTTTGTTTTATTGTGCATACAGGATTTAACGTGCTATTTTATTATGTGTAGATACATTGGGGGTATTAAATTTTTGCTTTGCATTTCCAGTTTTGTGTGTCATGATGCACTTTTTTGTGTGTTGTTTGTATTAGTTTTAGTTGAGACTTATTTCGTGATTTTGCTTGATTGTTCAGTGTCCTTCTTCCACCTATTTGATTGACCTAAGTTACACAAAAATTTAAGTGCATTTTTTCCCAATATATACTTTGGGTTTCCTGATGCACATTTTCAGGAGACTATACAGTATATTTCTTCCATTAACAATTGATCCTGCAACTCATTTATCAAAGGACCACTGCTTTATCCAGCATTTAATTGATAATAAACAAAGATACAATTAATTGTACTCTCTTGACACCTATTTATATCATTATATTCCCTCATCCATTCGACACCTTTGAAGCCTGTAGCCAGCATTATCAAATATTGATGGGAAATCTGTCAGATTTACTTTTTTTCCTGACTTCCTGCTCTCATCGTCTGAGGTTCTTTCTGTCCTTTTTTATTAGGGCTGTACACTGCACTTCCAGTCCAGCCTATGTTCAAATAGGAGCATGCAGCTTGGAGATCTAATATAAAATATGCCATCTGGGAGAGCCTCTGATATCACCAGCGCTCATGTTTGTGCCAGCATTTTTTTGATTCCAGGTACCTAGAAACCCACTTCCCACTTGCTTGAATGCGGAAACACTTATAGCTTTAATCTGAGGATGGAGTTGCTATGAATTTTAGTCTTGGCACACCTTAAGCAGCATACAACAACAAAAAAGAAAAGACTGTATGGTCCTTGGATTCTATCAGGAAAAACGACAACTGTGGGGTGGCACCCTTAGTAGTCCTCTAAAGTCTCATAAATAGTACATTAGGAACCCCCTACCTGTGGGATCAATATCCTCTGACTCCCTTATTTGCTGGCTGAAGGCCTGATCACACTTGCCTAAAGAACCCAAGTTATACTGATTTGGCTGGGTTTTTTTTCCAGATCATTTCATAACTAACCAAGTATATGATGCATGGCCAAGATTGATCCATTTTTTCCAGCCAGTGGTTTATTTCTGGTTCCCCCTCTTCAGGAGGATTATTTTATTTAGCATTGATGATGAATCACTCCATACATTCTCTATTGTTTCCAGCTGTGTGAATGTTGTTGTCAATTTATTTTCTTTGCAAATGGGTCGTGTTTCTGGACACTGCACTTGTTTCCTTTTTGAAATTCTCAATTTAAAATGGTACATCAACAAATCAGCATTAGGATCCACTGGTGCTACTGCCACTGCTACCACCACCACAAAAAACAAAACAAAATGAATGCATTGCTGAGAAGGAGACAGCCTTCCCCCTCCATTGAGGTGAAAGAGGGCTTCCTGCTTTGAATTGTGAAGAAGGCTCTGCTCTGCCACAGGATGTATTCCGGCTAGCAGGGCAGCTTTGCCCCCTACCTAAAATGGCAAGGCACATCAGTATCATCAATGGGAGGAGGGAAGGAGTGGGCTATGAAAGCCTGCTCTCCCCCTAAGCTTGGCCTCTGTGATGATGAGGAATCCATCCACTCTATTATCAGTGTGAGTCAGAGTGGCTGTCTATTGGGGCTGGATAGGAATTTTTTACCCTCATCACTAGATTGGCCTTGAAGAGATGGGTTTTTTTTCACCTATCCCACACTGGTTGGGGGTTTAATAAGAGTGTAGGATAGGAACTGTTGAACATCTATTCTTCTTTGGTCACACTGGTGGGTAGTGCAGAGGGTGAGATGTCAGAGAATCCAGACAATAAATGTAATTTGAGCCCATCCATCTTACAATGCTGCAGGTCTGGAGATTATGGTATCTTGGGAAGGATGCACTGAAAAGACACCCTGGGCCAAGGGTACCAAATAATGGAGCTTAGGCACCTGGGGGACTTTGGGACATTTCACCAGCACCTGCGTGCACAAATGGGGAATATGCTATGGAGGTTGGAGAGGCCACACATGAGCTTGGTGGCCCAACAAGTACTCTGCAATACTGCTGCCCTCTCTTTGGTTGCTTAAAGTTAACTGTTTATTAAGCTGAGCATTAATAAAGTGTATTCCACATTTAACCCATAACATGTGTCTCACATCTTATTCAAGGTTTGGAGGGGGGCAGAGACCTTTCAATTTATAGCATGTGATATTCCACATGTTTAGCATCCATGAGGCAGGGTGGTTTGAACCAATCTCCTATGAATATTGTAGTCATACTATATAACTTTCAAGTCTTCCAGAACTATTTGTCAGTCCGGGTGCTACAGAGCTTAGGGATGGGGCTAGAAACACTGGTGAAATTGCAAAAATCATGGCCAGACATAGCCAGACCCTTTTTATGTAAAAAAAAAAAAGAGAGAGAGAGAGAGAGGGGGGGGGGAAAGAACAAGTCTTAATACTATAGTTACTCTGGGTCATTATACCTCTTGTTTTGTTTTGTTTTGTTTTGTTTTGTTTTATTGTTATTTCTGGTTTAACTGTTTTATCTGTTAACCTCCCAGAGTTCCACTTCGGAAGATGGGCGGTATAAAAATATTACAAATAAATAAATAATAAATAATAATTGTGCATTTCTTCAGGAGTTGTCTCCTCTCTTTCCTTCTCTTTTCAAGGCAGGGAGATGGGAGTGTTTGTAATGGGATGGGAGATTCAATGGCTACACTATCTCATGGTGCTGAAAAATGTAGCTACATCCCAGGGTCAATGCCTTGGCCATCTCTTGTCTTGTCACCTCTTGCAGAAGCACTGTTTGGGACTTGCTTCAAACAGAAAGATTATTACTAGGGATGGTCACCTCAGTTATCAAGAAATGAAGCAAAACATCATTTTTTTTGTTTCGGAAATAAAATGATTCATCCTAGCCTCTTGATCCAGCCATCTTGATTGATTTGTTTTACTTTCTTCCCATGCCTTAGCTGTTGAGATAGCTGATCTCAGATCTTGATCTGCCTGGAGCTACTCAGCCCAGGAGCTGAGGTGTTCTCTTTGCTGGCTGTGTCTGCAAGTTGGTTTTCCTTTCCTATTTAAGTAGGACTGTGGAGTTTTTTAAAAATATTTTATTTCCTTCATTCACCACTGCTGCTACAATGAGATGTTGAGTTTATCTCCCTGATCTCTCCGTGCAGCAGCTAACCCTTAGGTTTCCTGCTTGTTTACAGAGGATTCTTTGCTTGAAAGCAAATTGATTGGATGGTTTAAAGAGGGTCTTTGATTTAGGGTGGTGGATTTAGGGAGGTGTTTCATTTCATGACGAAAATTCTTTTTAAAAATCTGTTATTAACAAAATGAAACAAAATGAAGACTGAAATGAAACAAAACTGAACAAAACACTATATTTCCATTTCATGCCCATTTCTAAATATGACATTCAGTCAAGTTTCTGCAAAATAGCAATGATAATGTCAATCTAACTTGTAACCTGTTCAAAAGATTGCACCATGACAATTTATGTGAACTGCTTTGGTTATTTTAAAAGTGTTACATTAATGCTCATCATTGCTGTTTCCTTCATGTCTGTCAATAACCTGGGTAACTTTACCCCCCCCCCCAGAAGAAATGTGTTTTCTGTGCTTAGCCATTTAATTTTAATTGAGTCAAGCTGCTGGCAAGTGAAAGTTCAGCTACTGATCCTTTCTTTTACTCAACCACATCCCAAGTCATTAGCCTCTTTGTGGTCACACTCTGGAGTCTGTGCAACTGCCATTGGGAGCAGTCATTCAGTTCATGTCCTGTCTGTCACATGCTGCACAAGCAGACTCTCTGTTAAGCTACTATGCAATCTTCTCTCCATTTGGTTCACAGCCCATTCTTCACAATTAGAGGTGGGCATGAATCAGGAAAAGAGTGTTTTGTTTTGTCTTGTCTTACGGAGTTACATTTCATTTCATTACTAATGAATTTTTAAAATAGTTTTGTAACAAAATGAAATGAAATAAAACAAAACATTATGTTCTGGGTCCTAGAGGCACCAAAATGGCAGGGGGGTTTCCTTCAGCTCTTCCCTGTAAGCCTCCAAAATTTGGAACTGTCATGACGACATTGCTAGAAAACAGAAAACAGAAATTTTAATTTCAAGTTTACCAATTTTGAAATGTTCTGATTAATGATAAAAGCAAGCAAAATCTGGATGTGGAAAATGTATTGATCTTTCTTTTTTTCTACAGTCTTTTTCTTTTTTTTCTTCCTCGAGTTTTCTCATAGATATGGAGTCCAGTTTTCAGATCCTGGAACAACACTTCGCGCAATTGACCTGGTCTTCAGGACACAGGAAGACAATTGCCTGTCTTTATTGACAGGGTCCTGCCATCTCTGTTTTAGTCAACCATGGGGCCACCTGCCATCAATTCTGAGGTGGCAAACAGTTTTGGCAATAGTAGAAGTTGTCGCTCTGAGGACATGTCCATACTAGCTTCCATGTAAGCCTCCAAAATTTGGAAAGGTTTGGAGGTCAGGGGGCTGAGATATTAAACATCAAAGTAGGTGCCCCTCGGGAAAAATCATTTCTAATTGAGCAAGAAGCTGATAATAGACCCCCCCCCCAACCTGGCAGGTGAGCGATTAGCGGCTTCTTGCTCAATTAGAAATGATTTTTTCTAGGGGCATCCCTTTTGGAGGTGGTGCTTCTAGGAAAAGGTTTTTCTAATTGGATTTGGAAGTCAACCCATGGCAGTGCTAACTGCTTGCCCACACAATTGATTAGTGGCTTCTCAGTCAATTAGAAAGATTTTTTTCCTAGGAGCACCCCCTTTGAAGCTTAATAACTCAGCCACCTGACCTCCAAACCTTTCTAAATTTCAGGTGTTTACAGGGAAGGGCTTGAGCTCCCCTGCAATTTATTCCACTGTGATGAATTGTTTTGTTTCTAGAGAGGAAAATGGCATTTTGCTTCATTTTGTGAGAAATCGTGTCCTACCATTTCTTTATATAACAAAGTGATTTGTTATGTAATGAAATGACTAAACAGCATTTTGTTTTTCATTTCGTGCCCATCTCTAATGGGCACAGATTTTAAAAATCATCCTGGAAGTTCATGGAAAATCTCTGGTTCATTGGTTCTGTCAGTTTGAGTTTTTGAGACCAGAGAACCTGTATTGAGCTTAACCAGGAACTTATTTTTTTAGTGTCTTCCAGAGATACCTGGTTCTCCTTCCTCACACTGGACCTGTCCCCTCCCTACCATTTGTTGAATCATGAACTTCGCCAAACACAACCAAGACTTGCTGTCTGGTTCATGCCCATCCCTATATACAATCCTTCACATTACTCACTTTTTCTTCTTCTGGTACCTAAACCATATTTCTAGGAGTGGAGTTCTTTCATTTGAACCATTTCACTGTTTTCTTCTGGTATAGGTAGAAGAGGTCTCCCTACAAAATAGTCATTGTGGTTTTCTAGTTGTGTTCCATTTCATTAGTGCCTTCCAGTCTCAGATGTCCTGCCTGGGTCTCCCAAGGACCTCTGTATTATGTATCTGGCTTTTGTGTATTCCTTCATAACCAGGAAGTTGTCTCTCTGTACAAGAGAGAAAACTATGCTACCGTGATGGGACAATGGAATTATCTTCCTGTCACTCTTTCCCTTAAGTTGTCTTCTCTTCTCTCCATGTTCTTATTTTTCAGACTGGCAGCAGAATTCAAGCAGAAATGTTACTTCAGGACACCCATCTGTTTGTGGTTCTCTGGGATGTCCAATAGGGCATATATCAGCTATTCAGTCTTCCCATCATTATACCAGTCTGATTTATGTGAAATTGGTAACAACAATATGTTGTTCTCTGAGATGCAACCATTACTTCACATTTTGAGCCCATTACCCCATTACATATTATCAGTCTGAGATGATCATCCCATTACATGTCCAGAGAGTGGCAACAGTTAGGATGGCCGATGTCCATGTGAGGTTCATTGTGTTACCATTGTTTCTAAGCAAGGTAAAAATGTTTATATCCTTTGTTTCTTCCTCTTTCACTTGATATACCTCTAGCCGTGACTATCCGCCGTCCGCTGGGGTTTCTCCCTTCCATCGCCTGGCTATGGATGGCCCTGCCTTCGTTCTGGCAGCTGGGTCGGTGGGTTGGAGGGGCGCTCTTGCGGGCTCCATGCGATGTGCGGTCGCCCTGTTTCATCTCTCCTGCCGGTGGCTCTTCCCCTCGCCCAGCTCCGCTGGCTTTTTCGACCTGGCTGTGCCAGCCACCGATGTTGGACTATGTTTGGCTTTGGAGCTCGGGCGGTGGTTCGGCCGCCGGCGGTTTGCGGACTGGTCCGGCCACCGGCATTGGTGGGTGGCCGGCTTCGGAGCTCGGGCGGCGCTCCGGCCGCCGGCGATCTGCAGGTTCGACTGGTCGCCAGACATGGCCGGCGGCCGGGTTTGGAGCTCGAGCAGCGACTCGGCCGCCGCTGATCGAGCGGCGGTTCGGCCGCCGACGCTCTGCGTGTCCCGTTAGAACGGACCAGGCGCTCGCCCCCGTTATCGTCTCCCCGCAAGCTTCGGGTGGCAGATCGGCCACCGGTGCCTGCAGCGACCGTCACCCGCCCTCAGGACCTCAATCTTTCCCTGGCTTTCGGCACTTCCCTCCCCCTGCCTGGACCTGGGCTTGGCGCGGCAATTTTCCAACTAGAACCGTACCCGGAGGGCTTGCCCCCTCCGGTGCCAGCCCCCTTGCTTTCATCGTGACTTGCTGTTCGGGGATCGGGATTGGGGGGGGGGACCGGCGTGGTCATCGTTTCGCCCATCATGCCCCCTCCCGATTCCAGCCTGAGTTTGCCTCCACCCCACCTCAGCCTAGCCCCAGGGGTTTCTCCCCTTTTGCTCTCTAGCTGCTCCTGCCCCCTTTTCTAACAACTCCCCTTCCCCCCGGTATTTTCCAACTGTGCCCTGGCTGTCTGGCCCCTTAACTTATTTTATTCTATCTTATTTTATTTTATTGTATTGTATTCTATTTAGTTTACTTTACATTGCTCTGTTTAATTTTGCTCTGTTTTGTTTTACTTTGTTTTATGATTTTGTTCTTTTATTTTGCTCTGCTCAGTTTTACTCTGTGTAATGATTTTGTTGTTTTTTTTTTTTTTGTATTGTGTTTAGCTTCTGCCAGGCTTGTAGCTAATAGATCTATAGTGTCCTTGGCACTAATTAGCTCAGCCTTGGATCACCTGGGCTTTTCTCCCAGGTGTGTAACTCCTTCTGCTGGCAGCAGCTATCTATGTAGTTAGTCATTGTACTATTTTGTATAGTTTGCTGCTTTTGTATAGTTTGATGCTTTTTGTCTGGTTGCTGAGTTAATTGTATTTATTATATTTTAGTGCCTGGTTGTTGTTGTTTTTTTGTTGTTTTTTTAATTCCCTTCCTCCCCTCCCCCCCTCCCTGGCTGGGTCACCATGTCTGCAGGGACTCATATACCAATCGTGTTGGGTCGTGGACGATACGCTAGGAGTCACGGGGTTAGTCGGATAAGAAGAACCAGGGTCAGGCAACTCGTGCCTGTCCCACGTTCTGACCCCGTGACTCGCCTCCACGTATCCGGGAGCCATTCCGCCAGAGCCTCCAACCTGTCCTGCCTCCTCCTTAACGCCAGGTCGGTCCACAATAAGACCGCCGTCATTTACGATACCATCACTGACGGCAGGGCCGACCTGGCCTGTATAACGGAGACCTGGGTGGGCTCAGAGGGGGGGGGCTTCCCTCGCCCAGCTGTGCCCCCCTGGGTTCCTGGTCCAGGGAGTGGGCAGGTTGGAGGGTCAGAAGGGGGGAGGAGTCGCCATTGTATATAGGGAATCGCTTCACGTGACCAGGGCCTCGACATTGGTGATTCCAGGGCTTGAATGCCTCCACCTGTTGGTAGGTCAGCGGGATAGATTTGGCATTGTGCTGGGCTACCGTGCTCCCCGCAACCCTGCACAATCCCTGCCAGAGCTCGCGGAGTTCATCGCCGCTGCTCTGTTGAAGTCCCCCCGGCTTTTGGTCGTCGGGGACTTTAACGTGCATGTCGGTGATGAGCTCGTCGGCGCAGCTCTGGAATTCATGGACACCATGACGTCCATGAGCCTATCCCAGCATGTTTCTTGCCCTACCCACAGGAGTGGGCATTCCCTGGATCTGGTATTTACCTCCACGTCGGGGGACTTTAATCTGGAGGTGCGGGACATCGTTCCCACACCAGTGTCATGGTCAGATCACTACCTGTTGTCCTTTTCCCTAGCAATGGCGGCCCCTCCTCGCGGGGACCACCGGCCCCTTGTATGGGCCCGCCCCCGAAGGCTTCTTGATCCGGCTCGGTTCCGGGAAGCCTTCGGGGAGCTTTCTGGCGGTCTGGCTGACGATTCGGCCGAAGCCCTGGCTAACCAATGGTTTGAGTCAGCTGCCGGAGCTGTCGACCGAATTGCCCCCAAGCGTCTCCTCCGGGGCAGAGCCCGAACCTCTCCATGGTTCACGGCGGAGTTAAAGGCGATGAAGCAGGAACGGAGGAGACTGGAGAGCATCTGGAGACAAAGCCGCACGGCGATAAACAAGACTGCCGTTGTGATCCAGACTAGGTGCTACTTGCGAGCGATCAGGGATACCAAAAGATCTTTTTATTCCCTGAGAATTGGTGAGGCCTCGAACCGCCAGGCAGAACTTTTCCGGGTGGTCCGAGACCTCACCAATCCTAGTCTGGTTAGGCCTCCTCCTACTGATTTCAGTAGTGAGAACTTTGCAGTCTTTTTTAGATCCAAAATTGAGGCCATCCGTGCTGGCTTTGAATCCAGTGGCACTGGCCCTCCCTCGCCATCCCCAGCCCCCTCACCCCCCCCGTTCTCCTCAACTGGTTGAGTTTGGGCCTGTTTCCCCATTGGAAGCCTCCAGGGCTATTGCCCATTGCCGTCCCGCGACCACCCCCTTCGACCCTTGCCCATCTTGGCTCATTAAATCTGCCGGAGGGAGCATGCCCGACTGGGCCGCAGCCATCGCCACCGCCTCCTTCAGCGAGGGGGTTTTTCCCCTCTCGCCTGAAGGAGACGGTGATTAAGCCCATCTTGAAAAAACCGGGATTGGCGTCGGACCAACTGTCCAACTATCGACCGATTGCCAATGTTCCCTTCATGGGCAAGGTCATCGAGAGGGTGGCCGCGGTGCGGATTCAATCATTCTTGGAGGAACAGCGGTGCCTTGATCCTTGCCAGTCTGGCTTCAGGCCTGGCCGGGGTACCGAGACAGCTCTGGTCGCGCTGCAAGATGACCTAATCCGGGCGGCCGACAGGGGTTCCTCTACCCTGTTGGTTCTCCTGGATTTGTCAGCGGCCTTCGATACCGTCGACCACGGTATCCTACTGGACCGGCTCCTGGAGGTGGGGATCGGGGGCACTGTTGTCAGTTGGCTCCGGTCCTTCCTTCAGGATCGGCTCCAGTATGTGCAGCATGGGGGAGAGTTGTCGGCCCCGTGGACACTCCCTTGTGGGGTTCCGCAGGGGTCGTCTCTCTCCCCCATGCTGTTTAACATCTATGTAAGGCCGCTGGCTGGGGTCATCAGGAGATTTGGGCTGCGTTGTCATCAGTACGCTGATGACACGCAGCTCTATCTCTGCTTTTCCACCTCTGCAGTGGAAGCTGTCCGGTCCCTCGACCAGTGTCTGGAGGCGGTTATGGCTTGGACCAGGGCCAACAGGCTCAAACTCAACCCTGAGAAGACCGAGGTGATGTTCTTCGGGAGTTCCTCGTCTGGGTATGGAGGCCCTCTCCCCAGTCTGGAGGGTGTTTCCCTCCAACTGGCGGAGAGGGTTCGGAATCTGGGCGTGATCCTGGACCCGGCTTTGTCCCTGGATGCCCAGGTGGCGGCCGTGGCCAGGACCGCATTTTTTCATCTTCGCCAGATCGCCCAGATCCGCCCCTACCTAGACGGGGACTCCCTGAGAACAGTGGTCCAGGCGCTGGTGATCTCGAGGCTGGACTACTGTAATGCTCTCTACATGGGGTTGCCCTTGACTCTCCTCCGGCGATTGCAGCGGGTGCAAAATGCAGCGGCCAGACTGGTGGCGGGTGCGCGTCGTTATGACCGCATCACCCCGGTTCTGGCCCGGCTGCATTGGCTACCCGTTGCCTCCCGGATCAGATTCAAGGTCTTGGTTTTAGTTTATAAAGCCCTCCATGGCCTGGGCCCCGGATTACCTGGCGGAGCGGATCGCCCAGCGGTCAACATCGGCCCGACCGGTTCGGCAGTCGCGGGCGCACTCGCTGCAGGTTCCATCCCTCCGAGAAGCCAGGCGGTCCCGTACTCGGAACCGGGCCTTCTCGGTTGCTGCTCCAACCTTATGGAACAGCCTCCCCAGCGAAGTGCGCTCTGCAGAGTCCCTGCTGGCCTTTCGTAAAGCGGTGAAGACCATTCTATTCCGCGAGGCCTTTGGTGACCTAGCTTAGCCTTCTTTTTTTTTCCCCGCCATCAATAATTAGGTCGAATTTTGACATAGCAGCAGCGAGGTTGATTTAAAGGGTGCGCCCCTGCTGCTGTTTTTTGTTCTTTTAATATGCTTCTTATTAATCTATGTTTACTTGCTGTTTATGTTTCTTTATTGTGTTGTAGTGTATCTACTATGTGTATTTCTGGTTTTGTTTCGCCATGTTCGCCGCCCAGAGTTCCCATCGGGAAGATGGGCGGAATATAAATACAATAATAAATAAATAAATAAATAAATAGCCTAATTCAGTCATTCAGAGGTGAGAATGGGATTGGGCTAGGCCTTCTCCTTCAGTCTTCACTTTTCCTCATGTGAGGAGTAACAATTTGAAAAGGTAAGCCTCTTCCACATGAGAAGTCCCTCCTACAATATCTAGAAAATTAAACTTAAAAGGCTCTGGATCACACAGAGCGTTTCCACAAGCAGAAAAGGCTTTCTTCTTTAGATTGCCACAGAGAGTGACAATGAAGGTGAGACTAGGGTGCGTCTCTCCTTGCATGCTGATTTCAGCTGCTTTACCAATGCCTACCTAGGGCTTCTGAATCCATTGATTCTGCCCCTTATGTAGCCCAGTCTTTTTTCTACCAACATTTCCAAAGGTGCATCCTTATGAGTAGTCTCCTAACTACTGTCTTGCTTGAGAGTGCCTAGCATCTTCTCAACTCCTTGTTTCCTCCACCTCTTTTCTGGCTATATCAGTGTTATGATCAGTAAGGATCTAGTCCATGAACACTGTCTACTAATTTATTATTTTCTTCTGTAAATATTCATAACAAAAGAAAATGGTATGGCAAAATGCAATGTATCACCTATTGCATGTACCTTAGACCCTACATTTCTGGGTTAACTGACCATAAATGAGTTTACATTCAAATGGTTTCATTTACACATTATGTGAATGAAAACATTTGGCAATGAAATGGATATATTTCAGTAGTTCCGAGCTCAGAACCCTTTGCTGAATGTGAAAGCCTGTACAGCCCTTCTCTTATATAAATATATGCTTTTCTTTATGGAGAACAGGCAGTTTCTGGGAATATAGAGACCTCTAGCTGTCATAAACTATATTTTGCAACAAGCAAGCTAAAAAATAGAACTGTTTCATTAGTCTCTCTATTTATTGCTCCAGCAGAATGCAAATGGCAAATTCAGGAAGAGAGGAAAGGGGAAATCAATGTTAATAATTTCTCTGGCTGAGTTACTACAGTAATTCACAATGACACTGCAAAAAAACAGAAAATATAAATTTTAATTTCAATTTTACCAGTTTTGAAAGGTTCTTATCAATGATAAAACCAAGCAAAACCTATGGTTGCAAATTTCAGTAGCTGAAATTGTACCAATTTGTTGTCCACATAGAGATGCCAAACCTAAGGTGAGCATCACAAACACAACTAAATGTGCTGGGATTCAAGGGGCACTTTTGATAGTGACCTTTTGCCTGGATGTGTAAATGTATTGATTTTTCTTTTTTATACAGCCTGTTTCTCTTTCTTCTTCCTCGTGTTTTCCCATAGATGTGGGGTCCACTTTTCAGATCCTGAAAAACCACTTTGCGTGATTGACCTGGTCTTCAGGACACAGGAAGACAATTTGCCTGTCTTTATTGACAGCCAGGGTCCTGCCATCTTTGTTTTAGTCAACCACGGGGCCACTGGCCATTAATTCTGAGGTGACAAACAGTTTTGGCAACAGTAGAAGTTGTCACTCTGAGGACATGTCCATGCCAACAAAGCTGGGCTTTTCTCATCTTCTCATTAATTGATGCCACATCTAGTTGTCGTTGGTTAGTATAATTTGTAACATGGTTGGGTAGGGAGATCCCTAATATCCAACAGAGAATTTGCATTTCTTTGCCATGGAAATGGTTCTCTATGCCCTTTTTTGCTGACCAGCACTCTGTGCCATACAGTGCAAAAGGGTGGACAATGGAGTTGTGAATCTTAGAGATAGATTGGGAATTTTCTGTTGCATGGCACACCAGTGAGTTCTTGGCAACACAACCAGGTCAATTCAGCCTTGCTCACATGTAGCCAACGGATGCCATAATTGCTTTGGAGGTGGGTGTCAAGATACCAGACAATACCCACCTTTAAGTTTTGTCTATTGTAGCATTATGGACTACATGACACATTGTTGGGGTGCAGCTTCTCTCGAGTCACAGACATGATCTGTGTGTCTCTCTGCATATCACTGTTTGTGTGTCTGTGTGAGATTCTTGCCTGGGACCCAAAGCTTTTTATTGGTTACAGTAAACAAGTACACACATACAACACAATAGGATTGGAGTGAAGAAGCATTGACAATAGGACAGAGGAAGGATGATCTTTGGTCACGTATGCCATGAATTCCATTGGTGGGGGGGGAGAGCTTATCTGAGGATTGCAGGCAGCTGTTTGTCCTGCAACCCCCTCCCACAGGCTTCCGGGCTGATAAGAGGGGAGATACAGACAGAGCCAGCTTCCTGAGTATATGGGCATTAGACAAGGGCATGACCAGAAAAAATGACGTTTTGAGTTTTTGCTTGTCGGAACGGGCCCATTTCGGGTCGTTTCCGTTTGTCGCGAAATTTTTCAAAAATTTGTCATTTCCGTTTGTTGTTTGTCATTTCCACCACGATTTAGCACGATTTGACTTCCCAGAGCATAGGGGCATCCTGCAATCAGGGACGGCGCTACGTGTTTTTGCGCCCTAGGCGGTGGGCGGGGCAGGGGGTGGACGAGCGGGCAGGTGGCGGCCGGGGGCGGGCGAGTGGGCAGGCGGCGGTGCGGGTGGACAGGCGAGTGGGCAGTTAGAATATCACTTAGGATAGAGGTTCTGTTCTTGGCTTGCACCCCAAATGTGTTTGTGTGCAAGCAAATTGAAGTTGGGAAAATAGAAAATAAATGGTAGTATATAATATATATTTAAAATAAATCCACACCTCCCACTCCCAGTCGAACCTCCCCCTTTATCTAATACCAGAATAAAATCCTCACAAACTGCCAGAGAAGAAATAAAGAATAAACTGCTATTCCCTTCAGCAGACAAAGCTGCAGGGAATCAAAGAAATTATTTTCTAAATTCAATTCCCTCCCTGCCTGCCTAACTTAAATCCTAAAGCCTCCAGCCTCCCTCCTCAATCTCGATCGGATCACACCAGCACCAGCAGCCAGCCCTCCTCCCTCAACCACATTCATACACCCGACTGCGATTTCTGGAAGGTGCCTCGGCTTTTTATGCCCTCCAAGACATCCAGAAGTGTCAGTCAAAAACCTGGCAATGCCATTGGTGGAATGGTTCAAAAAAATTGCATGATCCCATCCCATGCCCAGCCCAATTGGGCAGGTCTAAAAAGATAAAAAATAAAATAAAATAAAATCAATACGACGTTTTATTGCTATTAAAAACCCACTGCTGCTACTATTAAAATTCAGGCATTTAAAATAAATAAATTTCACATGTTTATGTGGTGATCTGGTGTGTTTTTTGACCATGATTTCAAAAGAAAAATTGCAGTCGCTATTTTGGATCCCCCCCCACCGCATGACATGGCGAGATGACGAGGATGACCCCCCCAGCCTGGTGCAAGCAGCCCAGGACAGGAGAAGAGGGGGGGTAAAGGCCGGGGACCCCCCAGAAACCACCCCTCTGGTAGGTGGCAAAGCCTCAGGCAGGTGCCAGGACCCTGCCTGTCATAGAACCTGAATGTGAAGGGTTAAATGCTGAAGAACAGCAGGAGGAGCCTTGCAGTTCAACTCAGCAGGCAGCTGAGTCTGAGGACGCAGCTGAGGGCACATCTCCTCCTCCTATGAGGGCTAGGAACAGGATCCTGCAAAGAAGAACTAACAGGAGAGCCAGGGAAAGGATCTTTAATGATAGGCATAGAATTAGATCTGAAAGCCCTGAGTTCTAGCAGGAGCCTTGCCAGAGGTTCCCTGGTTTAGGATAAAGCTAGCAAGTTTACCCTGAAACCTCTGTGGGAGCAACGCTTCACTTACCTTGTCACCATGTTCCTGTGTGTATCCAGACTCTGTTTCCTGACCTTGGACCGGCTTTCTGATTACGATGTTTCTCTGTACCCTTGAACTTGGCATTTGGCTCTGTAAGGTATTTTGGCTTTGATTTGAACTGTACTATGTTCGTTATCTGGATTACAACTAAAGTTCCTGGCAAAGAACTGAACTTGGCTTGCTGTGTATTCTGTGTGCGGGGCTTGACAGTTTGCTCCCACCCACCAAACTTATTCAAGCAGAATGGAGAAGGAGGGGGCTGTTGGAATGACTCCACTGGAAGCTTTGCAAAACCAAGTACTGTTTTTGTCTCGAGCAATTGTTCAATTGCAGCAAGCTCCAGCATTATTACAGCCTCGTTGCCCTTTGCTGCATCCTGACCGGTTTGAAGGCAAGTTAGAGGAATTCCCTGCATTCTTGGCCCAATGCAAGCTGTTCATTGAGGTGCGGGCTCAAGAATTTCCTACTGAGAGGTCTAAGGTCTGTTTCATTATCAGTTTATTGAAAGGTCAGGCAGCTAAATGGGCGACTCCTGTACTCCTCAGTTCTTCACCTTTGTTGGATAATTACCAGGCTTTTCTGAACCACATTTCTTCAGCCTTTCAGAATCCCGTGCAGGCTGCTACCGCCAACAGGAGACTCAGAGCCTTGAAACAGGGCAAAGACTCAGTGTTTAATTACACTACTGCATATCATTTGATAGCTCAGGATTTGCAGTGGAACGAGCCGGCACTGATTTCTCAATATATGGAAGGTTTGGCAGATGAAGTGCTGGATGAACTCTGTAGGGTAGAACAACCAAACACATTGCAGGAGCTAATTACTCTGTGTTTGAGAATTGATGGACGCCTGGAAAGCCCTCGTCTCTCCTGAGGCCAGAACTGCAACCAGCAACCTCTGCCAGCTGTGTCTCATCTGCAATCCCGGGAGGCTCGTGAAGTAGATCCAGAACCTATGCAACTGGGAGCTGCTCGACCACGCCTTACCCCGGAGGAAAAGGCAAGATGACACTTTCATCATCTCTGCCTGTACTGTGAGGGAGGAGGACATTTTGCTTCTAATTGCCCTTTGAAGCGTTCCTCAGTTAGAGCTGCTATCTCTCCAGCAGTAAAAGGGCAGATCCATCCTTGAAGGAACCTCGAGGAATGGAGCATACTGAAAGGTTCCCAGGTAATACTATTACACCTCAAGGACCTTTTCTGCTACCTGTGACTTTAGGGCTCCCTGATGGTCGGGAGATTCCGGTGTATGCTATGGTAGATTCTGGGGCAGCTCATTGTTTTGTGGATGCTGGTTTTGTGCGGTACCATCAGATTCCAGTACAAAATAAGGACACCCCTTTGCTGGTGGAATCCATTGAGGGCCGTTTACTTCGTTCTGGGCCAGTATCTCAGGAAACCTGTCCCCTTACCCTTCAGGTAATGGATCATAATGAGCAGATTAGCTTTAATGTAACCCGTATGCCCCGGTTTCCTCTTGTTTTGGGACTTTCCTGGTTGCGAGCTCATAATCCACTGGTGGATTGGGTGCAAGGGGAATTATATTTCAAGGTCCCTTGTTCAAAGCAACATTCCTCCACTATCCTGGCATCTGCTCATGATACATCTGACCCTGTCTTGCCCCAGGCATATCAAGACTTTGCCAATGTATTTGAAGAAAAGGGGGCTGACAAGCTACCTCCACTTCGACCCTATGACTGTGCCATTGATTTGATTCCTGGGGCACCTCTTCCTGTAGCACGAGTCTATCCCATGTCTGAACCTGAATTAGAAGCGTTAAGGGATTTTCTAGATAAAAATATTCGACGTGGATTCATACGCCCTTCCAAATCACCATTGTCGGCACCAGTGATATTTGTCAAGAAGAAGGGAGGGGAGCTTCGTCCTTGTAATGATTATAGAGCACTCAACAAGATCACTATTAGGGACCGGTACCCTTTACCTTTAATCTCTGAACTTTTGGACCGGTTAAAAGGGGCTAAGTGTTATACTGAGCTGGACCTTCGGGGGGCGTATAATTTGGTACGTATCCGCAAAGGAGATGAATGGAAAACTGCATTCCGGACCCGGTATGGCCAATATGAACATTTAGTAATGCCTTTTGGTCTGACCAATGCACCCAGTGTGTTTCAGAGGATGATGAATGACATTTTCCAGGATCTCCTAGATCGTTGTGTGGTTGTGTATTTAGATAACATTCTGATTTACTCCGCTGACCCAGCTCAGCATGTTCAAGATGTTCATCAGGTCTTGCAGCGTCTCCGGGAAAATGGACTATATGCTAAGCTGGAAAAATGTGAGTTTGACATTAAGGAAGGTGAATTCCTGGGGCATATTATTTCTCCCCAGGGAATCCGCATGGACCCTAAGAAAGTAGAGGCTGTGTTGTCATGGCAGCGACCACAAAATCGTAAGGACTTGCAGCGGTTCCTTGGATTCGCTAACTACTATCGTCAGTTCATTCCTGCTTACGCTGACATTGCTGCACCTTTAAACCGTCTCCTCCATCCCAAAGAGCCTTTCCAGTGGACTCCGGAAGCAGAGAAGGCTTTCTCTACCTTGAAGACCCGCTTCACTTCAGAGCCTATACTTCGCTACCCTGATCCACAACTGCCGTTCATAGTGGAGGCTGACGCATCTAGTGTTGCCCTGGGAGCAGTATTATCTCAACAAGAGGATCCCTCCCAAATCCCGCGTCCCTGTGCCTTCTACTCTCGGCAATTAAAACCTGCAGAAAAGAATTATACGATTTGGGAGCGTGAACTGTTGGCCATCAAAACAGCTTTTGATGTATGGAGGCATTACCTTGAGGGAGCTCGACACCCTGTTCAAGTGCTAACTGATCATAGAAACCTGGAAATTTACAAACAGCTCGGCAATTGTCTCAGCGACAAATCCGGTGGTCTTTATTCTTTTCCCGGTTTGATTTTCATATCAAGTATATTCCTGAAACTCAGAATAAGAAAGCTGACGCATTATCTAGAAAACCTGAATATGCGGCACCAGTGAAAGAGACCTTAGTGGCACCCATCTTGCCTCCCTCCGTGTTCGCAGCCACAAGTCTGTGTCCCAGCTTGGCAGAAGAAATCCGGAAGTCTCAAGCTCAAGATCCATGGACTCAGCAACGTCTTCAAGAACTTCAAAATGGGGACCATGGAGAGTTTTCTGCACAACAAGGGTTACTACTAAATCGAGGAAGGTTATATGTTCCTGCTGGTCCCCTTTGTAATCAGGTATTGCATCTTTCTCATGATTCTTTACCTGCTGGACACTTTGGACTTTATAAAACCCTGCATCTTCTCACAAGGGAGTTCTGGTGGCCACAGGTCCATGCTGATGTTACCATATATGTGGGGTCCTGTGAAGTGTGTCGGCGAGCAAAGGATGTGGCGGCTAAACCTTCGGGTGTGTTGCATCCTTTGCCAACACCCTCTGGTCCTTGGAATGCTGTGTCACTGGATTTCATCACGGATCTTCCTCGCTCCAAAGGATTTACCTGCATCCTGGTCTTCGTAGATTTGTTCACCAAAATGGCCCACTTCGTTCCTTGTCCTAAACCTCCTACCACAGCAGAAACAGCTCATCATTATTTACAACACCTCTTCAGGCTTCATGGTTTACCTGAACACCTTATTTCGGATCGTGAACCCCAATTTACCTCTCGTTTCTGGTAAGCTATGCACAAGGCACTAGGAACCCAAGTCCACCTGTCATCCGCTTATCACCCCCAGTCAGATGGTCAGACTGAGTGCACCAATGCCACCTTGGAACAATATTTACGCTCCTACACATGTTATCAACAGGACAATTGGGTGGATTTGTTGCCTTTAGCCGAATTTGCATACAATAATGCAGTACATTCATCCGTCAAACCCCATTTATGGCCAACTATGGATACCATCCTCGGTACTTTCCCACCACCCTTCCTTCCACCTCTGTACCAGCTACCGATGCTTACCTTCAAGAACTTCATAGCATTCAAAAACTATTAAAAGAACAACTTAATCATGCTAAGGAAGCATATAAGAAGGCAGTGGAGAAGAAAAGGCAAGAAGGTCCACAGTTGAATCCGGGCATGAAGGTTTGGCTCTCTACCCGATATTTGAGACATCCTGGGCAATCCCGAAAACTAAATCCTCGATTCATCGGCCCTTACCGCATCCTAGAAAAAAATCAACCCAGTGGCGTTCCGTCTGCAATTACCTGCTTCTCTCCATATTCATCCTGTGTTCCATCATTCTCTCTTGGTCCCATCTAAAGACCCTGACCCCAACGGATCACCAAATCCTGAACCTCCTCCACCGATATTGGTAGAAGGAGAAGAGGAGTATGAGGTCTGCCAAATTTTGGATTCCCGGATACATCGGGGGGGGGGGTTTACAATATTTAGTGGACTGGGAAGGGTATGGACCAGAAGATTGTTCTTGGGAACCGGTATCTAACTTGCATGTGCCGGAGTTGATTCAGCAATTTCATGATAATTATCCAGATAAACCTGGCCCATCGGAAGAGGGGGATAGTGCCAGGACCCTGCCTGTCATAGAACCTGAATGTGGAGGGTTAAATGCTGAAGAACAGCAGGAGGAGCCTTGCAGTTCAACTCAGCAGGCAGCTGAGTCTGAGGACGCAGCTGAGGGCACATCTCCTGCTCCTATGAGGGCTAGGAACAGGATCCTGCAAAGAAGAACTAACAGGAGAGCCAGGGAAAGGATCTTTAATGATAGGCGTAGAATTAGATCTGAAAGTTCTAGCAGGAGACTTGCCAGAGATATGGGTGTGTTCCCTGGTTTAGGATAAAGCTAGCAAGTTTACCCTGAAACCTCTGTGGGAGCAACACTTCACTTACCTTGTCACCACGTTCCTGTGTGTATTCTGACTACGACATTTCTCCGTACTCTTGAACTTGGCATTTGGCTCTGTAAGGTATATTGGCTTTGATTCGGACTGTACTTTGTTTGTTATCTGGATTACAACTAAAGTTCCTGGCAAAGAAATGAACTTGGCTTGCTGTGTACAGTGGACCCTTGTATAACAAAAATTTGTACAACATAAAAAATTCCGGAGATAGGGAAAATTTGCTTAACATAATCGCCTATGTGGAAAATCCATACAACATAAAAATGGGATTACTCCATTTTCAATGCATTCGTATAGGAATTTGTACAAAGGAAAAATTGCTTAACATAATTTCATTTGGAATGAATTAATTCCTTTATACAAGGTACCACTGTATTCTGTTTGCGGGGCTTGACAGCAGGCATATTTTCTCCTGCTTTTTTGGCCCGGAGTCAGGTTTGTTTTAAAAAACGTTTAAAAACTTTTTCTGTGCTTCACGGCTTCACATTGCACGATCGCCGCGATGCCACAAACGGAAACGAAAAAAGCTGACCAATTTTTTCTTTTTTCGGTTCGAGTTTGAGTTCTGACAGCTTAATTATCGTTACCATTTCCATTACATAACGGAAACGATAACCAAAAACAGAAACGACAATTTCGCCGAGTCGTGCCCATGTCTAATGGGCATAGCTATGGGATTCATTACCTTCCATCTGGGGCCTTCCTGCTCAGATAGAGAGGTTAATGATTCCCAAAGGCCTTACCCATGCAGGCAGCGGGGGTTCATGATTCTCCCTAGGGGAATTTCTCTGCAGTCCATTTATTTGAAGCATTCCATGGGTGGTAACAGTCTCTAGGTACTCTGTTTTCTTGATATTGAAGTGGAATTCAAAGTGGGTGAGGCAGTCATTCCATGTCTGAACTTGCCACTGCACTTCATTCCTAATGGTAGTAGCATGACATTGTCAGCATAGAACATGGTCCAGGCAGAATTTTGCTGCAGGTGTTGTGTGATGGTATCCATAATAAATATAATCAGGAGTGTCAGTGCAGAGCCTTGGTGTACTCCATCCATCACCAAAAACTGTTTGAGAGGCCATCTGAGCATCACACACTAATAATGACATTCTTGAATACTGCCCGTCTTCCCAAAGGAACTCCGGGTGGTGAACAATAAACACATGATACAACAATGATGTGGAATATTGTCAAATGCCTTCTCCTGGTTTTGGAATGCCATGTGGAGTGGTTGGTGTTTCTCTCAATGTTTCTCTATAAGCTGACAAGGTACAATGATAGCATCAGTCATTCCACATCCTTTGGCAAAGTGGTGAACTGGACAATGCTGCAAATGCACTAGTTCAGACTTTTCTCAAAGATGTTCATAGTGTGGAATGGGGATGATTGGGTGATAGTTGGTGCAGTCATCTGGGTCACTCTTATTCTTGTATATAGGAACTATTATGTTTGTTGATCAATCTGTTGGTACAAAGGCTCATGTGCCTTCAGGGATTGGTGAGTGTGGAAAACTAATACTGTAGATCTCGTTGAAGTGATCTCAACATTGTTGCAGTATTTCCTGTTTGCCTTGGAGTCTTTTGCCATCATTATCCTTCATGCAAATATAATGTTCAGTGTATCAGGTGGTCTTCCTCTGTGTTTTAGACAAGTGGTAAATAACCTCCCTTTCTCACATTTCTTTTACAGTCAGTTTTTTTAAAGGAAAGAAATCTCAAGGTCTTTCCATTGAATTAATGAATAAATATGCTTGTTTCTGAAGGATCTCATACAAAATAAAACCCAACAAAATTTTCTAGCCAGTACAGGGCATGACAGACGACTGATTCAACAAAAGACTAATCAACCAAAACCTGAAAGCAAAATTGGATTTTCCAATGGCATCAATGGCATAATGAAATTTGGAATATAGCAATTAATGGTAAATTGACATCAAAAACTAAGATTTAAAAAAGGAAAGTTGAAGATAAATAGATTTAATGAGATGTGGGTTGAATTTATAAATGCTGTACTGGGTAAAGGGAAAGGTAGAATGCCAAACCAAGATTGTATGTACTTTAATAAGGGATATAGGCACAGTTAAAGAATAGAAAGAATATCAGACATAAGTAAGGGGGAGGGATGAATTGAGTAAAGTGAATCTGGGTGAAGTAAACACTGTTTGTATATTGTTGTTAATAAAATATAGGCATGAAATGATTTATTTTGTTTTGTTTTTCATTTTTTGTTTTATTTCCCAATGAAGCAAAAAACAAAGTACTTTTTTTAAGAAAAGGAAACAAAACAAACTGGAAATTTCCATTTCATTTCATTTCATTCCATTCCCTTTTTTTTGTGACAAGGGGTGTGGGGTCCTGCTGGCCGCCCCTCCCTAGTGCCAGTCAGCTGGAGGGGGCAGCCATCAGGGCCCTGTGCACCAGATGATCAGAGCTTGGGGGTGGCTGGAAGAGCCTTGTGTGCTAGCTGATTGGCACTTGGGGCACCAGCAAGGTGCAGGATCCTGTTAATGGTGTGGGCTTTTAAAGCTTTTTTGCCATTGAAGCAAGCACCCATGGCTTGCTTCACTGGTGAAAAAAGATTTAACTAGCCCACACTTCCTCCCGCATCCTTCTGAAAATAGTTGGGTCACCACTTCAGGGCTCTCGCGCTGGCATCCCAACCATTTTCAGAGAGCTCCTGCTGAGCTGTCAAAGGCTGGATCCCTTTAAAATGGCCCAAACTTCTGAACTATTTTGAGGAGGCTGCAGTGTTGCTACCACTCTCACTCATCAGCAGCCTTTTCAACTCAGAAATGTCACCAGAAAGGCACTTAACATGGTCTTATTGGTAGGAATGATGATGCCAGACTAATTTCCCCTTCATTCATGTGTTAAAGCAAAGTAAAACATCTGAAATTAGTGGCTAAGGAGGCCACCAGGTTTCCTCAGCAGGATCCAAAATAGATCTGGGCAACATCATAACTAACCAACAAGGTCTATGTCTTTTATTTTCTAGCAAATGTTCTGGAATGATGCTCTCTCATCAGATCATGTTGTGCTAGCCAAAGTGCTATGGGCAGTGGCCTGGCTAGCTGCTTGCACCATCTGGTCACCCACTGCAGCAGATCTAAAATAGCAGCACCTGAAATGGGGGAGGGGCAAGTGAATTTTACCATTTATAATATAAATAATTCTCCTATTACCAAGCCAGTTCTCCCCAAATTGATTTTTTTACTATCGCCTGCAGTAGCAGGTGTCACTTCTCCCAGTTTTACAGGTTTGAATGTATGAATTTGAAAGTCAGAGCTCGGGACAGTTCTCTGTCACCATTGCATCTGCATGGAGCCACCCAGCTGACCTTTTTTGAGTGGTCAAGAGCCTATTGTATGCATTACCACAACAGAAGATAACGCAGACCACACGGTAGCTCAATGTGAAGTAGAGAATTTGCACAGCGTATTCACGAAGGCTTTCACAGCTGGATTCTGATGGTTGTGACTTTTTGGGGCTGTTTGGCTGTGTTCTTTGGGAAGAGAACAGTCAGACAGACCCGGAGACTGGAAACGCTCTGAAGAAAATTTTGCACAGCACTTTGCAGGCAATATAAATCAGATCCACACTGACTTGGATAATGTAGTTAATACAAGTTCCACAGATTTAAGTATGGCCCCTGCCCGTCCTCTGTCGATGATAAGTTTCATTTTCTGCAGATAGGACCCTTGGAGATGTGAAGGCCAACATTTATCTTCCTGGCTTATAAATGCTACCAGAGGAGGACTGTCTGAGTGGTTCTGAGGGATAGTGAATGTCTCCTTGCGGTAGATTAGGATCCCAGCATGCTTAAAGGAGGCATTAGTAAGACCGTTACTGGAAAAAAGAAGACTACATTGGACCTCATAATATTCATTAATTACCAACCAATCTCTAACATCATATTCTTGGGCAAGGAGTTGGAACGGGTTGTAGTTTCTCAGCTCCAGGGTTTCCAAAAATGAAACAGATTATTTACATCCATTTCAATTTGGCTTCAGGACTAGTTATGGGATGAAGACTGCTTTGGTTGTCTTAGTCAATAACCTATCCCAGGAACTGGACATAAGAGCACAAGAACATAAGAACGTAAGAACATAAGGACATAAGAACAGCCTTGCTGGCACAGGTCACTGCCCATCCAGTCCAGCATTCTGTCTCACACGGTGGCTCACCATTTGCTTCTGGGTATTCCCAAGTAGATGTCTTCACCTGCTTATGATTCTCCACAAATGGCATTGAGCATAGGGATGGGTAGGAAATGAAAAACAAAATGATGTTTTGTCATTTTGTTATGTAACAAAACAAAACAAAACAAAATGAAGAAGCAGCATTGTGTTATAGACGAAACGAAACGGTCATTTTCCCATTGAAATGAACCACTTAGTTCCATCATTTTGGGTTACTGCCAAACTGTCAATGGCTGGAGCCCTTTAAACCTGGCCCAGTTGGTACCAGGGGGACCCTATGGTACTGACTGGGCCACGTTTAAAGGGCTCCAGCCATTGACACTTCGGCAGGAGCACTCAGAATATGGTGTGGAGGGCAGTTCCGGCAATCACACAGCCCTCCGCACAATTTTCTGAGCGCACCTGCCGCTTTGGCAATGTCTGGACTCCTTTAAAATGGCTTCTGGAGTCCTGGGCACCATATCTTGTGTCTCTAGGACCCAGGGGAGCCATTTCATTTCATACATTTTTTTTAAATAATAAGAAACGAAATGAAACAAAACTGGGGTGAGCAGTAAATGAAATGAAACAAAATATTATTTTTCCATTATGTGCCCATCCCTAACCCTAACTGTGCCTACCTCTCCAACCCTGAGGTTGTCCTTAGGCATCCATAATAGCCATTGAACTTGTCTAATCCTTTCTTAAATCTGTCAAGGCTGACAGCTGTCACCACTTCTTCTGGCAGGAAATTCCATAGACCAATGATCCTCTAGATGAAAAAGTATTTTCTCTTATTTGTTTTAAATCTGGCACTCAAACGTTTCATGAAGTGCCCCTTAGCTCTAGTGTTGTACAATGGAGAAAAAGTGTTTCCTTATCTACTTTATCCACACTGTGCAGGATTTTATAAATTTCTATCATTTCACCTCTTAGGTGTCGTCGTTTAAGAGTGAAGAGGCCCAGCCGTTGCAGCCTCAGGTGATAAGGAAGGTGTTCCAATCACCTAATCCAGTGGTGGCAAACCTTTAGCACTCCAGACCAGAACTGTACACAGTACTCCAGATAGGGCCTCACTATAGATTTATAAAGAGGCAAAATGACACTCGCCGATTTATTTTCTATACTCTTCCTAATGATCCCTAGTATTGAGTTTGTGTTTTTCCACTGCTGCGGCACACTGGGTTGGCACCTTCATTGAGCTGTCCATCAGGACATCAAGGTCCCTTTCCTGGTTTGCTGCACAGAGTTCACACCCCATCGGTTTATGCAATGGGAGTGTGTCCCTTTTGGTTCTGCTGGACTTCTCAGAGGATTTCAATACCACCAACCGTGTTATATTGTACACCTGGGCCATCCCTCTCAGACAGGAATTGGAGGCACAGTTTTAGAGTGGCTCTGGTGATTCCTGGAGGGGAGAACCCAGAGGGCAATATTGGGTAACTCCTATATGACACCCCGGCCTCACAGTCTTTTTTATTCCCTATATTATTTTACATCTACATGAAACCACTAGTCCTAGTATCTATATGATTGTACCTCCCTCTATGAGCCTGCCCTGAAATTAAGATCACCAGGAGCCTTTTCTCTTGGTGGGGGCATGGGAAATGACATTCTTTACCATATCTTGATGTTAGGGTAGAAACAGGCTCTAAGAATTCTTACCCAGAGGCTAAGTGACATAGAGAGGCAGGAACTTTTCTCCCTGGCACATAGAACCTGCTCCCCTTTCTCACAAGATGTGTTTCCAACATATAAGAGCCCCGCTGCATACTTAACCTCACTTTGTTCACCACAGGCTTGTAGAGCTTTCATGTTGGCCAGGATGAATATATTGCCATCAGCACTCCTTCAGGGTAGGTTTATGGGGATTCCGCGCCAAGAAAGATTCTGCCCATGTGGAAACCAGTCCCCGGAATTTATCCAACACGTGCTTTTATTTTGCCCTTTTTATGATCATATTAGAAACAACTTAATTGCTCGATTGCTGAAGAAGTTCCAAGGCCACCCTTCTAGATGGTTAGTCCAATACTGTTTAATATATAAGAATTCTTATGTTACAGCCCAGGTAGCAAAGTTTTTTCTGGCCACCATACGCAAGATAGCAGAGATTACCTTGACCATTCATCCATCTTCCTGATGTTTTTACCCATTTGTAGTTTTATTCTTTTTCATTGTTCTTATGATTTACTGTATATTTGTTTATACGGGTCATAGGACTGCAATAAACTTGAAACTTGACCTTCTTTGGACTCAGGAACTTCCTCTCACATGATACCAGGCTAGCCCCATTTTGCTGCCTTTCTGCAAGCAGGGAAAGACCTGTCTCTTTGGACAGGCTCTTCCCTAGTGACTGGTTGCCTGAGTGGGGTTTTTGAACAGACCGTTGTGCTCTGTTGCTTTTAAATTTGTATTTAATATTGATTTTAATGACTATTTTAAATATAATACTTGTTTAAGTCTCTAAGCATTTTTATACTTACTGTTTCCAGCATTTGAATATTATCTATTTATTGATGGGTTCTTTTAAGGAGAAAAGTAGAGTGATCATAAATAAATAAATAAATAAATAAATAAATAAATAAATAAATAAATAATGTTCAATTGTTTTTGGTTATATTGATCTAGTGCAAGGTTTAGTGCCTGCAACCATCAGTAGTGAAGCTCTTTAAAAGCATTGTATATACAGATGTAACTAGTAATGATAATCCCTGCCAAGCAACAAATTGCGTTTATAAGGAAGAAAATAAACAAGAAAGTAAAGATTTCTGGCCATGATTTATGCCTGCCTCATCCATTCTGCTGGACAGTGGTTATAAAACAGAATACTTTAGCAGTGCCAGAATCCCAATGGCCTATGAAACAAGCATATTACACAGCATTTATATCAATTAGGAGAAACCTTTCTCTTGGTGTCCTCACATTCATAAGGGTGTTTGGCGGGGACATGGGAGAGGGCCTTCATTGTATACAGGCTCACAACTAGCGGCTGTGTTACCTGGGGCAAACATGGACTCTTCACACACACCCCAGCAATAGTAAAAGTACTAATTTTTCTTTTGACACTCCCTTCCCTGTGTACCCCCATCTTCTTTCCCCTAGTTACAGCCCTGTGTTGCTTTGTTTACCATCTTTTAGCATGGTAGTTGTATGACCCTTTTTAGTATTTCTATAACATTTTTAGCTTTAAATACTGTCTTTTATTGATGTAAGCTGCCTTGGGTCTTTTTTAAGGAGAAAGGTGGTGGTGGTAAATAAATAAATAAATAAATAAATAAATAAATAAATCTGTCAACATATGCCTGCATATCTCTATTACATTCAAGTAGAACAATTTTCCTTTCAAAGGGATATGGCCACCAGATGTCACTGTATGATAAATTATTAATAGTAGCTGTGAACACAAACAAAATGCAGCTAGAACAAAACTTATCTGAGCTTTGTTGCCTGGAACTTCCCAAGCATGCAATTTCATCACATGGAATTAAGCTGAGCTTTTTAAGTAGGAAAGAGGGTCCCTTTGGGACTCCTCTGAATAGGCATGGATAGATTTTATGTGTGTTTTGTATGCAAGCAGATATTTCAGCACTATTAAGAATTCTATTGCATTCTATTCACTCTCTTTGTGAACTCCTCTCCTAGATCTTGTTCTGTGACCTTAATCCCAAGCACTGTTATAAATTATGCAGCCCGGAGATTCTTCTCAAAATGGAATTTGGGTTTACAAGTAGCCCTAGAAACCAGCTGCCGTCAACTGCCAGCCAGCCAAGTTTAAAAGTTCTGGAAGTTTTTCTTCCTGACATTTCACCAGACTCTGTGGCTGGCATCTACAGAGGGCAAGGAGCTCAGGGTAGTAGTTCTCTCTGTGCTCTGGATTATAAAGTGAGTGAAACTGGGTTTTTTAAAGTTGAGTAAACTTGTCCTATACAGGAAAATAGGTGTTAGTCATTGTATTGTGATGACAGGATTAAGAAGTTCAATGCAATCTGATATGGGTGTCATTAGCTGTTCTATTTTGTGAACTGATCCCCTTTGTGGCTGTGTGGGGAAATCATTGAGCTTTGACCTTTTGAACTTTACAGCTTTTAGTACTGGAAGCCAGTCTTTGTTAATTTTTAGACTTTCTTCTTTTTTGTTTAAGCTCTGGTTTAAGTACAGAATAACTTCCTTAGATAAGAAGGAGTGATGCAGCTGGGTTTTGTCAGCATATTGATGGCATCAGAACCCACCACCCAAAAATCCCAGACAGTCTCTCCCAGTGGTTTCTTTACGTTGAATAACAGGGGTATAGAACTAAACCCTGGGAAATAGTATGGGCAAATGGCCAGGATGTTGAATAGGATCCCCATAATATCACCTTCTGAATTTGAACTTGGAAGAAGGTAGGATACTGGAGATGGGCACAAAACACCAAAATGGTATTTCATTTTGTTTTTCATTTTGTTTTTGTTTTGTTTTGTTTTTTGTTTAGTTTGGAATGAAATGAATATTTTTTAAAAAATTCATTTTGTTCTTCATTTTGCTTCACTTCGCTTTGCTTTTTTTTCCCTTTAGTTTTTTTTCCTAGCACCGACCAGCTGGCCTGTGGGCTGTTCAGCGCTTTTTAGTTTTTTTATTTTTATTCCCCCCCCCAGTGCCATGGAGTGATTTTTCAACTTTTTTTTTCCAGCCCCAAGCCGGCATTACAGCAGATCAGCGCTTGGGGCTCAGCAAAAGAAAAAAATAATGAATAATTATTTAATTATTTAATTATTATTATTATTTCTTCCCCCCTCCCTTTCCTTTCCTTTTCTTTTTTGCTGAGCCCCAAATGCCAATAAGCTGTAGTGCGGGCTTGGGGCTGGCAAAAAAAAGTTGAAAAATCGCTCCTTTCCCCCCACCCCATCTGGATGTATGTAACAAAATGATTAACGAATAATGAAATGAATAAAAAATTCATTTGTGCCCATCTCTAATACGAACCACTGTAAGACCATAGCTGCAAAAATCATACTGGAAAGGCACCCCAATAGTACTGAAAGCCACTGAGAAATCAAGGGCAATCAAAGGGTACAGTTCATTCACCCAGCTCAGGAGCCTGCAGGGCAGGACATTTGGTATGGGTGGATGAATTTTAATATACTATTGCAGTTTCTGCTTGCACCCCAGGTCTGGCCTGCTGCTGCACAGAGAACCCAGGTGGACAAAACTGAGAAAAACTAACTCCCCCAGTTTTATCCGTCTAGGTCTTTGCAATGCAAGGCAAGTCAACATGACCATCCAGGATCAAAAATTGGATGTTAGCTGTCTTACCTTTCACCGAGGCTGATATTCAGCTGCAAGGAAATTAGGAAAGATGGGATATAGAGTGATTTCTTAAGCTGTAATATCAACAGTTTGTCACACATTAGAATTTTTATCTATGGAATGTAAGAAATTAGCCATAGCAATCCTTTCAGCACAGAGAGGTACAGCTATCAGTGGACAGTTCACATCACATGCCATCTCGAAGTGTCTGGGAAAAAGAAGAAGAGAGAAGAGGAGCCATTAATATGCTCGCTTGGCACTGCTTTGAGATGATGCCTGACTCAGTTAGTTAATATTAGGTCTATTTAGCTTAAACAGAATGGCTAAATGCAACCAGTAGCCTAGTCCTTTTATTATTTTCATATCTTGAGTCTGATAGGTTTTTCAAAAAATTTCTGAATCTTTTTCTTTTATTACTTTTGTTTTGTAACTTAGTGTAGAAATAAAGCTCCATATAAATACAGTATATCTTGCCTTGCATGGGTCATTTTAAAGAAAACAACAGAACCTATCCTTGCCTTTTCAGGATTTTTTTTAATGTTTGGCTAAGAGAGAAAGCAACTTTTTTTGACTGGAGTCTAAATTGCCTGCCATGGCCTATGGGTGAAAAATAGGTTTTGGTGCATCAGCAATGATACCTTCAATCCAGAGGGCTTGTCATGAGGGCTACCTAAGCTATTTATTTGATTTGTGGACAGTTTGGTGGAGGCAACCAGCATTCTGCCTTGGGCTGGAAGTTCTTCCACGGATCCCATGGGATTCTATCATGCTGTGGCATTCTCTATAGTGGGAGCTCAGGGCACAGCCTTTTGGCAGAACCGTAATTTGGTGAGCGATGGGGATAGAACAAAAGGAGCTTTACCCATGAAGGCCAAATTTATAAGACGTCCTTCCCCAGACCTCAGAGACTGGCCTAGTCACCTGGTCTGCCATCATGGGGAAATACACGGTAGAGCAGGCCTTCAGGGTTGCTTTTGGAGATATGTAGCTACCAGGCCTTGTAGATGACAGATGGCCAGTAGTCCAGTGGAGGACATGTTTTCCCAAAGCTTTGGGGGGGGGCTATGTCCCAGATGCGGAGGGAGAGAAAGCATCAAGATGGATGGGTGGGCTTCCTGAATCAGGGGTAAGCCAAGCTTACTATTATACACTGGTATAGTGATCTTGTTATATACCAGTGATAGTGAACCTTTGAGAGACTGAGTGCCCAAACTGCAGTTCAAAACCCACTAATTTTTCGCAAAGTGCCAATACAGCAATTTAACCTGAATGCAGGTGGCTGTGAAGGGGCGATGTCAGGTGCCCACAGAAAGGGCTCTGTGTGCCACCTTTGGCACCTATGCCATAGGTTCGCCATCACTGTTATATACTATACTTTCTTTTTAGTCCCCTGTTCTCCATGAAATTATTTAAGCATGAAGGAGCAAAGGTGTCTCCTGGATGGATATTATTATCTCCATGAAACAATTTTTCACTCTCTCATAATAATCCTGGTGGAGACGGAGAAGGCAAATGACCAGCAATCTGTGGAAAGAGCTAAAGTCTTTAAATCTGAAAAGTATTTTCCCTTAATTTTATTTTGTTCCATTTCTCTTGTTCTCCTTTAAGCCTCTTGAGAAAAGAAGAATCATGCATGAGAGCATTTGCTACACCTCCTCTTCATGCATAATTATTAACAGGAGAAATGGGGGTCATTAGGATGGTAATTGTACGAGCATACTTGGCAACCTCATTGCTGATAGTCAATCTCTCTTCCTTCTCCTTAGGTACTCCTGGGGAATGTAATGTCATGCAAGCCACAAAAAGTATTCTCCTGCTTAAACCAGTAATGGGTGCACTTTCTTCCTCCAACTTCATTACGAGCAAACTCTTGCTCTTGGTCATTCCAATAAGCACAACTATAAAGTTAACTTAGCCATTGAAGGCCCATTTATTTCTCTTACAGGGGTCATCGATCTGAAGAGGGGAAACTGACAACCAATAGGAGGGCTATTCAGTTTAACTGTTCCATAGGAAATGGAGGTCATCTACCTACAATGACTGCACCTGAGCTAAAGAAGATCCTCCTGCTTAGGCCAACATTTTTTTCCTTTTCCTTCAAAGAGTTCTGTCAGATGAAGTCTATTGGTTTTTTCTATTGACTCTAAGCACTACCAAAGTTTCTTTTATCTACCAGTCCCTGGTTGTGGCTGGAAATCTTTTCCTCAGGCACACAACAAATCTAAAACCCAATACTTCATTGAAATTGCTGCATGGTTTGTAATTCTTCTTGAATAGCAGTCTTTTCATGGGGCGCTTTTACACGACCCCTAAGATCTGCTGGCTGCTTAAATTCGGACCAGAGATCTTAGGGGGTTGTCACTCTTCCTGTGTCCCCACCCTGGCTGCTGGCTGCATGAGGGGAAGGAGAAAAAAAAGGAAGAAAAGATCTTGGCTCACCTCCGTTCTGCCTCCGTTCTTGCCATGGCAACATTCCTGTCTCTGTAAAGTAGCTCTTAAAGGGGCGGGAACTAAAAAACAAACAAACAGAAGCGAGGAGAGCCCCGCACTCACTATCGTTACACCGCATCAAGCAATTTTCACCCCGAAGAGCAGGTACTTGAAAGTTGCGCTGGGACGCGCTAAAGTGGGCATGGCCGCACTTAATTTCCTGTAAACTCCGGAGCTGGTGGGGAAACATTTTTAAGCTCCGGAGCTGGGAGCCATTTGCCCCGGAGTTTAGGGGTCATGTATAAATGCCCATGGTTAGCAATTTGCACCTTCCCCAACATGTATGAGAAAACAATATCCAAAACTCTGTTCCTTTGTGTAGTAAATTGCACCAGTATAGGCCCATTAATTCGATGCGGATTTAGTGAGTCAGCTCTTCTGTAAATGCTATCTATCTATCTATCTATCTATCTATCTATCTATCTATCTATCTATCTATCTATCTATCTATCTGGCCCAAAGGCCGTTCTGGGCGGCTAACAATCAATGACACATAAAAGAAGTAAAGAAAACACAATTCCAAGATAAGATTAAAATTAATAAACAACACAAATAAACCACTATCAAAACAAACCCCATTTAAATGGACCTACTCTAACTACCTCTTAGTTGAGATTTGGGAGCGCAGTTCTGAGTTGGGGGAAAAGATCTGATTCAGTGTAAATTGGTCTACTGTGAATTCACAAATGGGAAGTTAGTTTTCCCTGTGTGAATTCACTTTTGCCAAACAGACAGGATTCAACAGAAAGGAACCTGGCAATCAGCCCTTGCTTTCATTTCAAGTCAGCTTCTACTCTAATTGTCCAGATCTGCAAGAGGCACAGCTACAGCAGAGCTACCTTAAGGAGTTGCAAAGGAATGCTAATTAGCAATTTCCTCCTCCACTTCCTCTTCTTCCTCTTCTCTCTGTGTCTTTCCTGTCTCGTTTTTGCTCTGGTTTTTTAATCTCTTAGGTACTCTAGGGCAAATTTACAGGGAGAAAAGAGAAGAAAAATATCATTATAGGCAAAGGTCCAAAGTCTACATGGTAGACATTTGAGGGTAATCTACCCCATGAGTGCCCCTTTGGTTCTTCTCTCCCCATTCCGTCAACCACCAGCACCCATGCAATACTTTTTTTTATTGGCATATACAACCCCACTGCTTCATGAGGCAGTGGTTCAACTGTAGTTTGTCAATTAAATCTCTGTTCATGACCTGAGTTCAATCCTGATGGACTCAGGCATCTGGTTAGAGGTTAGTTCACCCTTCTATCCTTGTGTAGCTAGGAAAACTGAGTCCACAGTGCACCGTAGAGTGCAATGTGTAGGCAATTTAATTAAATTGTAAACTGCTGAGAGAGTGTGTTAGGTGCTATAGGGAGGTTTTTGCTCTTTGCTCTTTCCTGAACCACTTTGAATACATTGTGAAAAACACTGCTAAAAAGTAGAAATCCCAGTAATGGAGGAAAAAATCAGACTGGGGGAAAAACTGTGGCCTGTTTTGCATTGATTTGTACAATGTATAATCAACAGAAAATAATACAATTCTAACTGTCCAAACTAGAGATGGGCACGACTCAAAAAATGGTGTTTCGTTTGTCGTTTGGTTGTTTAGGGGTCCGTTTCGGTTCGTTTTCGTTTTTGTGACATTTTTGCAAAAAAATTAGTTTTCGTTTCGTTAGGTAACGAAATCAAAAAATGAAAACGAAAACGAAAAATTGGTGTTTCGTTAGCATTCTTTTTAGTTCAATGCATCTGCTGCAACGAAAATGAAAAACATGGCAAATTTGGTCATTTCGTTTTCATTTTCATTTTGTTTTTAAAAAAATTCATTTCATTTTCATTTTTGTTGCATAATGAAACGAAAAAATGAAAACGAAAACGAAAAATCTCTCGTTTCATGCCCATCTCTAGTCCAAACCCTGGAGTGATCCCTATTATCTGCCAATATAGTTTGTCATTGAGCCTGTTGCGCTGTCCATTACACCACAATGGTTCCCACACATCTGTAGTAGCATCAAAATGCCAAATTATATACATACAATTGCTAGCAGTCTTCTACTCTGTCTGTTAAAGAGAAGTATGTGTACTGCAGAGAGTATTCACTTTATCATAATTATTTTACTTCATTGGGGCACAAGGAAAATGATGATATCGGAGATGATTAAATGGTCCAATTACTTTTAAATGTAAGAAAAATCACTGTAAAATATGAGTGTGTTCCAAGTGTGACATAAAGACAAAGAAACCTGTCAAGAAGGAGCTTTCTGGTTATAGCTCTAACTTTCTTAATTCCCATTCATACATTGCAGTTGTCTTTTTTTGTCAAATGTGTACCTAAAAATTCACCAGCAGAGACCTGATAGATGTGAGGAGTAAAGGGGAATAAGAGTTAATGCATACCATGTCTCTAATATTTAGTTACATTAGATCTGGTTATTAGAGATGGGCACGACTTGAATTTTTTTTTCGAGTTGTCGTTAGTCGGGCCGGTTCTGTTTCGGGTTGTTTCTGTTTTTCGCAAAAATTCACAAAAATTAGTCGGTTTGTTTTTTTGTTTTTTCGTTTTCGTTAGTACTGGTTTTTTTTGGGGGGGTAGCGGGCTCCTGGAGGCACCTCTGTGGGGTGGGTGCCTCCTCTGGCCCGCTATAAAGGGAAAGCGGGCTCCTGGAGGCACCCATGGGTGCCTCCTATCCTCACCCACTAGGAAGGGGAAGCAGGCTCCAAGAGACCCCTCAACATGGGGGTCTCCCCTCCTCACCTGCTGCTGCAAAATGGTATGCAATAGCCATATGGATATGCATACCAGTTGCAGACAGTGAGACCAGTGAACCCGCCAGAGGCATAGGGTGATGCCTAAGGCTCTCGCACCACCATGTCTCACAAAGAAGGGAATCGTACTTGCGTGTAGTGCAATGCAAGTAGATCTGGCTTAGGGTTAAGGTGGGTTAGTGCAAGGGCTAGGGTTAGGCTAGTGACGGGTAAGGTTACGGTGGGCTAGTGGGTTGCACCTCTGGGTGCCTCTCTGACCCACTAAGAAGACAGTCTGTGACGTATGGGTAAGGAGTCAAGGGTTAGGGTTAGGGTTATGGGGCTAGGGCAGGTTTTAGGGGGCTTTTTGGCACATCCCAGAAGTCTCCATGGCCAAGTGGCCATGCGATTGGTGGGATGGCTCCAAATATTTACATGGTCGTCCACTCCCACATGGCTGGCCACTCGGCCAGCCCATCATTGCGCAGGTGTAAAATAAAATAAAATAAAATAAAATCAATGGAGGACAGAGGAGGAGAGGAGAGACATTTTGTTGCAAGAAAAAACCCGCTGCTACTTGAAAAATCTGGCAGTTTATAAATTTTCACGTGTTTCTGTTGTGCTTGTGTGTTTTTGGACCACGATTTCAAAAACAATATTGCGTTCGCCGCCCCATTTTGGATCCCCCGCCCGCACCGCATGGCATGGCGAGTCCGGCTGCCCAGGACGGGGGGGAGGCGGGACCCCCCCTCCAGAAACCACCCCTCCGGTAGGTGCCCTGCGCCCTTAGTCAAGCAGGCATTTTTTCGCCTGCTTTTTTGGCCCAGGAATGGGTGGGGGGAGAGTTTAAAAGTTTTTTCCTGTGCTGTCCGTGCCGCTTGCTTGTGCTTTAATTGCGGTGGCCGGTGGCGAGACTGGGCTTTTTGCTGGCTGCGAGCCTGCGGCGAGTCCCACCAGAGCAGCCCAGGACGGGGGATGGGGGGGAGGCCGGGGACCTCCAGAAACACCCCTCGGGTAGGTGCCCTGAGGCACGGCAGGCATTTTTCCACCTGCTTTTTGGCCGGGAACCGGGTTTTTTTAACTTTTAAAAACTTTTTTTCTGTGCCGCATGGCATCGCGCGATTGCGCGATGCAAGGAACGAGCACAACAAATCAGACCAAAATTGTTCGTTCATTGGTTCGAGCTCGAAGTCTGGCGGAGTAATTCCCGTTACCGTTTCCGTAGAGTAACGGAACCGAGTAACGGAAACGGAAACGGGAAATACCGCTAAGTCGTGCCCATCTCTACTGGTTATGTATGTATGCACACAGAAATGTTTCCTACATAATTGATGACTGTCACCTGTTGGTGAACATTTGATTCTCTTGGAAAAGAACATGGCTTTCTCTCAGTGACAATGGACTATAACTCTCATCCTCTCTTAATTTGCTTAGGCTGGCAAGGACTGATGCTTCAGTTCAAGCACACCTGGAAGGTGCATGTTCTTCGTTCCTACACAGGTGTCTGTGACATCCTAGACTCAGAGGCAAGTCATGGCTAGAGGTCTGTTACCTGGTGATAATGCCGTCTGAGTATTTAAACCCCTTCCTGCCTGCAGCCAGGACTCTAGGAGACTTGAAGAAGAGTGGAAAGATTGCCTGTCTTCACAGTGCAGCTATCCATATTGGAACTCATAAGAGAGTCCTTGCAGGCATAACTATCCTTTGATGGTTTCCTTTGCATCCTGAGGAGGAGGAAGAAAAAAAAATCTCTGCATGTACAGAGGGCTCACTAGAGAAAAAGATCAGTTCCTGTAAACAGTAAACAGATATCAAACAAACTAGATCTCAAACTGCTAGCTCTCAAACAAATAAGAGGAAGTACTTTTTCACCCAGAGGATCACTGGTCTGTGGAATTCCCTGACAGAACAAGTAGTGACAGCTCTCAGCTTTGACAGCTTTAAGAAAGGATTAGAAAATAGTGAAAAGTACAGATAGGCATGAATTAAGAAAACATTTCAGGAAAGCTTCTTTTGACTCCTCTTTACAATCCTTCTAGGGTTTCTGAAGATCGGATTTATGATGTCTGAGTTATGACACCCCCAAAGAGGGCTCCCCAGAAAAGTTTCCCCCAGGTACCTAGAGAAGTGGGTTGATGATATTCTCAAAAAAAGTATTGTTGCAATTGTTGCTGTTGTTAGGTAGGAAATTCTGGAATTTTATTGACCAGAAAATTATGTTTCCAAGTTTCATGTCCCTAAAATGATGGACATATTTTTCTTGAGTTGCATCCTGACAAGCCCCATTCATTTCAATATGGCACAGGCAAGATATTTCCTCATTAGGTTGCATTCAATGGTTACTGCAGTAGACACAAAATGCTAGGGTAATAAGACAACCAACAGAGGACCCATTCCAGATTAATTTGCCATGACCTAAATGAAAGAGAAGAATAGGGCCCATAAATTAGAGATTGCCAACATCTGGTCTATGACTGTTTAGAATGAATCCAGATCAGTCATTGGTCTGGAATGGCTCTCTTGTGAACTCTTAATATATAGTTTTGTTTCCTCTCTTCCATCAATTGCCTTAGACATAATTGAGGGTAAAACATCACTTCTGCACAAAGGGATTAAATGATAGAGTGGTTCTAGGCTTGAAAACTTCCACAAAGTTCCAGGGCTTTTTCATTGTACACCCAACACATTCCTTCGAAGAGAGAGTATGAGTATAAATATGACATCAATGGACTCCTATATGTTAGTGTACTTTATTTGAAAAGGGTGCCTTTGGCTAGATAGGTGGGCTATAAATTGAATGTATTAATTTATGAATTAATGAATTGGTTCCAGAAAGAGGCCACTTTAAAAACATTCAAGGCCTGCCCCCTCATCCCAGTGGATTTAGGTAGCTGATTCAAGGCTGAGTATCCAACTTGTGCATGGAGGGGTGTAGTATGTATAATTATGCTGTAAACTATGGGGTGGGATAAGTTAAAACAATGACTACAAATCTCAGCATCTTCTCACTTCCTCCACTAAATATAGCCCATCCCATTTTGTAAATCTAAATGGGGCAATGATGCAGTTAGTAACTTTGTTTTGCTCTATATCCTAGAAAAACAATAATAGATTGCACTCAACATGGGATAACAGCCTAATTTTACATCAATGATGGGCTGGCACATTAGGAAACACTTTCTCAGCACTGACTTTGGAACTACTTACTCTCAAGTAGACATGGGCACAACTCGGTGAAATTTTCGTTTTCGTTTTTCGTTTCCGTTACGTAACGGAAATGGTAACAATAATTAAGCTGTCAGAACTCGAACTCGAACTGAAAAAAGAAAAATTTGGTCGGGTTTTTCATTTTTCTTTGTGGCATCGCGGCGATCGCACAATGCGAAGCACAGAAAAAGTTTTTAAAAGTTTTTTTAAAAAACCCCGACTCCCGGCCAGAAAAGCAGGTGAAAATATGCCTGCCTGAGGCTTTGCCACCTACCAGAGGGGTGGATTCTGGGGGGTCCCCGGCCTTTCCCCCCCCTTCTCCTGTCCTGGGATGCTTGCACCAGGCTGGGGGGTCATCCTCGTCGTCTCGCCATGCCATGCGGTGGGGGGGATCCAAAATGGCGACCACAATTTTTCTTTTGAAATCGTGGTAAAAAAACACACCAAATCACCACAGAAACATGTGAAATTTATTTATTTTAAATGCCTGAATTTTAATAGTAGCAGCAGTGGGTTTTTTATAGCAATAAAACGTATTGATTTTATTTTATTTTATTTTTTATTTTTTTAGACCTGCCCATTTGGGCTGGGCATGGGATGGGACCATGCAATTTTTTTGAACCATTCCACCAATGGCATTGCCAGGTTTTTGACTGACACTTCTGGATGCCTCGGAGGGCATAAAAAGCCGAGGCACCTTCCAGAAATCGCAGTCGGGTGTATGGATGTGGTTGAGGGAGGAGGGCTGGCTGCTGGTGCTGGTGTGATCCGATCGAGATTGAGGAGGGAGGCTGGAGGCTTTAGGATTTAAGTTAGGCAGGCAGGGAGGGAATTGAATTTAGAAAATAATTTCTTTGATTCCCTGCAGCTTTGTCTGCTGAAGAGAATAGCAGTTTATTCTTTATTTCTTCTCTGGCAGTTTGTGAGGATTTTTTTCTGATATAGGATAAAGGGGGAGGTTCGACTGGGAGTGGGAGGTGTGGATTTATTTTAAAAATATATTATATATACTACCATTTATTTTCTATTTTCCCAACTTCAATTTGCTTGCACACACACACATTTGGGGTGCAAGCCAAGAACAGAATCTCTATCCTAAGTGATATCCTAACTGCCCACTCACCTGTCCGCCCGCGCCGCCGCCCGCCCACTCCCCCGCCCGTGGCCGCCGCCCACCCGCTCGCCTGCCCGCGCCTCCCTCCTGCCGCTGTTGCTCCCCGCCCATGGCCCCCCGCCACCGACTCCTGCCCGCACCTCCCCGCCGCCGCCCGCCCCCCCACCCGCATACCACCTAGGGCGGGACGCCCCTATGCTCTGGGAAGTCAAATTGCTCTAAATCGCGGTGGAAACGACAAACGACAAATGAAATGACAAATTTTTGAAAAATTTCGCAACAAACGGAAACGACCTGAAACGGACCCGTTCCGACAAATGAAAACTCGAAATGTCATTTTTCTGGTCGTGCCCATGTCTACTCTCAAGATATTTTGATCTATAGGAGAATCCTACCTCAAATGTTTTGCCTACTTCTTCTCATAGACATAGAGGAAAATGAATCAGCAAAATTATTCTACTCATCCTCTTAGAAGGTGATTCTCTGGAGTAGGACAGAGTACAGCGAGAAACTCCTAGTTCCCGGAGCTCCTTGCTCTCTGAAGATGCCAGCTACAGAGTCTGGTGAAATGTCTGGAAGAAAAACTTCCACAACACAGCCAAACAGCCCGAAAATCTCACAACAGGTATCATTCATTCATATTGTTGGATCAAGCTGAATCTTGCCTTCCTCCATGTTTGTGTTGCTGATTCAAATATCATTTGAAATCCTGTTGCTTAGCATAGAACGTTGCCCAAGTTTAAGGCCAACTGAATTAGTGGAGAGTTGCTGAGTCACCCCCTTCCATAAATTCAAAGGATTCAGGGGAGACTGTGTGTGTGTGTGTTGTGTCATTACAGGCGTGACCGACTCTACTCTAGTAGAATTAGCAGAAAAAGCAACAGGATTTCAGATGTTGTGCATTTACTCCTGCAAATCTTTAAACCAGTCAGTGGGTGTCACTGTAATGCTGTTGGAGGTGCAACCCAACAAAGCAGGAAAACAAATATTTTCTTCCAAAGAAGTCATTAAAATTGCAGGTCATTCTTTCAGCTGTTGGATGATAGGAAGGAAGAAATATGTTTAGAGACATGATGTTCCATTATTATTATTATTATTATTATTATTATTATTATTATTATTATTATTATTATTATTATTATTATTATTATTATTATTATAAAAATTGGAAAAGGATAATTTGGAAGTTTTTTTGTTTACTTTATGATTTAAACTACACTCTACAGAAAAGGAACCAGACAGAGAATGTCAGTGCACTTGCATTTAAAGCAGGCCCCTCTATGACAAGACCTGTGCGTGAATTAGCTACATGACTTCTGACAAGCCTCAAATTATGTACCTAAAACTATTCAACTTATTTTGTACCACAGAAAACTATTATTCTGTAATAAGTTGCATTAAAAATGGATGAATCCACTGGAAGTGCATAAATGTAGAGAGACGATTATCTCTGTTATTGTACTTTCTTGCCGTGGGATTCCCCAACTCCACCTCTGGTTTGGGATCACATTGATGTTTCTTCCTCTTTTACCAGCAAAACTGCACATGGTGAATCATTTCAATGTGATGCCAGAACTGGTCTAAGACATTTTGTTAACTGAGAGTGCACAAAATAGCACTTTCATCCATGCCTGCAGATCAAAAGACCTAGTTCTTACAACCAATGAAAATATACTGACAAATAAAGTAACAGACATGTTAAAAATCAGGAGTATCACAAGGCTCAGTCCTGGGACATACCTGTCTACATTTTATTTATCACTTGGATAAAGGGATTCAGGGAATGTTTATCGAAATTGTGGATGTTACTAATACCCTGGAAGACAGAAACAGAATTCAAAAAGACCTTGATAGTCTTGGACACTGGGGTGAAAACAAGATAATGAAGTTCGGTATGAATAAGGACAAAGTTTTACAATTAGGAAAAAGAAACCCAAATGCACATTTTCAGTGCTGGGGATTCTTGGCTCAGTGACACTACAAGCGAGAAGGATCTTGGAATTGTTGCAGATCACAAGCTGAATATGAGCCAGCAGTGTGACACAGCTGCAAAATGGGCCAATGCTATTTTAGGCTGCAATAACAGAGTCATCGTCCTCAAATCCCATGAAGTACTAGTCCCCTATATTTGGCACTGGTTAGGTCTCATCTTGAATTCTGTGCCCTGTGTCTAGAGGAGGACAGCCAGTATGACCTGGGACTAGAAACCAGGCCCTAATTTACAGAGATATTTAGTCTCAACACTAAACACACACACACACACACACACACACACACACACACACACACACACACACACACACACACACACACACACACACACACCATATATTTCAGAGTTCAGCTTATAGTCCAAAATATAGATCAGGTTTTGACTGATCCAAAATTAGAAATCCAAATGTTAATGGTGACCAGCTTTCTTCCTTGCTTTAAGATCCAGGAGGACTCTGACTAAAATTTATGTTAAAAGTAGTCCTGCTGAGGGAGACCTAAAGAGGAACTACAAAGAATCATGTTTTCTCCAATGATAGCCCCCAGTCTCTGGAACAAGCTACTAACAAAGATATGCCAAGTTCCTCTTCTTCTTAGTGCAGGAAACTGATAAAGATGGGATCATTTAAAGCTCTCCTTTTGGCTAGAAAGGCAGGATAGAAATAGTTTAGATAAATAAATAGATAATAAATAAAGCTGCCTTTAACAGCTGAATGTCTTGGATGTTGTTATTTTTTTCTTGCACACATTTTAGAATTGATAGGTGCATTTATATCCATGATGTAATTGTCAGAGGACCAAGATGTTCTCCTGATTTTCTGTTAGCTTCAGGGGATTTGTGGTTTGGCATCTGCTTGAGTGCCCATTCTTCTTCCTCCAGAATATCTGGTTCCAGCTCCTGTACTTCTTGCTCTCATTTGCCTTGGTCTTGTTTTTTCATTTGTATTGCTTGCTGATGATGTAGTTCATGTCCATCATGTCCACTGACTATTGCCTTTCTTGCCATAAAATGAACTCGAACCTTCTTCACATAAGCAACACTTTCTCCCATATGGGCTTTCTGGACTGCTTCCTCCAGTTTCCTGAACTGCTCATCCCAAAATTCTTTGTCTTTCCATCCTTCTATCTGGTACTTTGCATATATATTTTGTATTCCTTCCTTACGACCCAAAGCATTGGCCTTTCTTCTTTTCACTGCAGTCTCTATCGTTGCTTCTATTTATCCACTTAGCCAATTTTGTTGGTTCTTGTGAGCAATAGGTTGATGTGCTACTTCACTGACCGTCACTTTTAATTCCTCGCTTTATAGAAATAAGACAGATATTATTCTTCTGGATAAAGAACATAGGAAAAACATGCCTTGTAGAATTTGGAGTACCATCAAAAAGAAACTTCAAAGGTACAGAAAATACAGAAAAACTGAAAAGCACTAAGTATTAAGGCAAAATGCATATATAAAATAATATGGAAAGAAGTTCAGATCATTGGTGGAATGCATGAATTAGGTTTAGGAGAAATTCAGGTTAGAATAATAAATGTACATCTTCTTTCTCATTGCTTATCTCCATCCTTAAATTAATTGCCAATAAGTCTGAATATTGTGATCATGGGGTGGGGCTGCAAAAGGCATGAACTCTTGAAATAACATGGGGAGTTGCCTTACTTAGAGTTAGACTTGGATGGATATTTCTAGTATTCCCTGGTTGCCCTCTAACCCAGTACTAACCAAGCCCAACCCTGCTTAACTTCCAAATTCAGACAAGATTAGCAATGTTCAGAGTGATGAGAGAGGCTAAGTATACACAGTCATAATGCCATAATAGAGCTCAAATCACTTTACTATCTTGGCAGACTCTGAAAGCAGTTTTTCTCAAAAATACATCCAAAACTTAGATACTCTGCTCATGTTTCTGCTGTTATTTGATATTACTGCATTTTTTTAAAAAAGAATATGAAGCAAAAATTACAGCAAGCATTGGTGACCATGCTTACAAGGTCAGCTCTTTGCTCTGCATGTTTGAATGATTGATTCAGTAAACTTTGCTAGTGACTATCTGTTGCCTCATTGTGAACTATAAATATTCTATAACCCTATAGTCTCACATGAATCAAACCTGCATCCTCTTCCAGTCAGTGTAGTTCTTCAAAGTCATACTGTACTGTACTTGCCATGCATTCAGTCTTCACAATGGTAAGGGAGAGTGGAGAGGGAATAATGTACTTTGCATACAGTGGAATATCCAAGCAGAAAACACATAGTAAGAACCAACTGGAACAGTGCAGTCTTCAATTTTAAAATGTCTTCTCTGTAGCAAGCTCTACTTCACTCAGAGGGAGTTAATCCTAAGTATGGATACAAATATTTGCTTATAAATATACAAACGAACATGAACAATTTCAAAATTCTCCCCCCATTGAACAAAATTGTAGGAGTTTTTGTGCATTTTTCATATTTCCCTCCAAAACAAAACTGTAGAAGCATTTCTAACACTAAAAATTTCCCCCCAGAAATAATTTTGGAGAAAAACGTTTTAATGCATTCCTCCCCTAGATAGATAGATAGATAGATAGATAGATAGATAGATAGATAGATAGATAGATATGTTGCTGAAAATTTTAGATCTGATAGAGATCAAAGACAGAGAGAAAAAGAGACAGAGAGACAGAGCATGGGTCTTTTCAGTTCAATGCAACAACAGCAAAAATCTCAAATGGGTAACATTTTTCTTTTAATTATTACTATTATTACTTTTAATGAGGAAGAGAAAAGGCAGGGAGTATACATTGCCTTGTTACTCTTAGGTAAATGAGTGTAGAATGTCACTTCATTACATGGCAGAGAACAAAGTGCTGAGAAAGGAGCATGTGGAACTGTCCAAGGTGCTGGAAGAAACATATGCCTCGCTCACTACATCTTGTATGTTTTTAAGCCACTTACAGGGGTACAAAGAGATTATTTTCTCCAGAAGCTTATCAGAAGCACTTGATCTGTGGACTCACTGTATATCAGAAAGAGTTATTGTACAGTGACCGGAAAAAAAACATTGCAGAGATGAACATAAGAACATAAGAAGAGCCATGCTGGATCCGGCCAAAGGCCCATCTAGTCCAGCTTCCTGTATCTCACAGTGGCCCCACCAGATGTGTTGGGGAGCACATGAGACTAGATATCTGTCTCCTGCAAGCACTCCCCTGCATCTGGCCCTTGAAGTACCCCGGTTTTAAGCCTGGAGATTACACATCTCCCTCATGGTTTGTAACCTGTGATGGACTTCTCCTCCAGGAATCTGTCCAATCCCCTTTTGAAGGCATTCAGGCTAGATGCCATCACCACATCTTGTGGCAGGGAGTTCCACAGACTAACAACACGCTGGGTAAAAAAATATTTTCTTTGTCTGTTCTCACTCTCCCAGCCCTCAATTTGTGTATATGTCCCCTAGTT